>BSBM01000761.1:5412500-7912500 GCA_027924585.1 Larix kaempferi
AGCATCACAGCAGCACACCCTGCAATACACATGATCCAATTATGGGATGATCAATCCCTCTCATTTTAGGACATAGGTCCAAGGATGATACAATCCTGATCTGCTTATGGGATGATCAATCCCTCTTAATTTAAGACATCTCTCATGTCTATGGACGATACAATCCAGATCAACTTACAGGATGATCAGTCCTTATCCTTTTAAGACACCTCATCATGTCTAGGGACGATGCAATCCCGAATCAGCTTATAGGATGATTATTCCTTATCACTTTAAGACACCTTACCATGTCTAGGGACGATGCAATCCAAATCATCTTACAGGATGATTAGTCCTTATCAATTTAGGACATAAGTCCAAGGATGATGCAATCCTGATCCACTTATGGGATGATCAATCCCTATCACTTTAGGACATATGTCCAAGGATTATGCAATCTTGATCCACTTATAGGATGATCAATCCCTATCACTTTAGGACATATGTCCAAGGACGATGCAATCCTGATAATCCTCTTAGACAAAGTCTAAGCACCACTTCATCGACCTCATCGTTGGAATAGACAACCTCATCATCAACCTCATCGTTGGAATAGGTAGCCACATCATCGATATAGTATCCTCATCAATACAGGTATACATACAAGTATCCTCATCAATACAAGTATACATACAAGTATCCTGAGTATACATACAAGTATCCATACAAGTATCCTAAGTATACATACAAGTATCCATACAAGTATCCTAAGTATACATACAAGTATCCATACAAGTATCCTAAGTATACATACAAGTATCCATACAATTATCCTAAGTATACATACAAGTATCCTCATCATTGATACCAGTATCCAAATATCATCATTGACCATGTCACTCCCCCTTTCAAGGAGGGTCCTTCTGAACTACACCAAGCTTGTCTCAGAAATACTCAAACTTTACTCGAGACAGAGGTTTGGTCAATATATCAGCAATTTGTTCATCGATGCTTACATACTTGAGCTTGATAGCTCCTTTCTGCACCATATCTCATATATAGAAATATCGGATCTCTATGTGCTTTGACTTATCATAGAATACTAGATTTTTTGTCATCTTGATACAACTCTGGTTGTCACACAGGATCACAGTGGGATCCATCTCTAAGTCAAACAAACCTGATATAAGCTTTCGAAGCCATATTGCTTCATAATTGGTAGAGCAGGAAGCTATATATTCCGCTTCAGTTGTGCTGAGAGCCACACTCGACTGCTTCCTGCTAAACCACGAGATCATGGAAGATCCCATACAACAACATCCACCCGATGTACTCTTCCTGTCTGATATGCTACCTTCCCAATCAGCATCAGTGTAGCCATACAATTTGAAGTCATGATCTCCACGATAGTATATACCAAAATCTATCGTAACCTTTAGGTACCTCATCACATGCTTTGCAGCAATCAGGTGAACTCGTCTAAGTTCCACTAGATACTGACTTAGGGTGTTCACTACAAAGCATATATCTGGTCTGGTATTTGTTAGATACATTAATGACCCAATAATATGTCTGTACAGAGTCATTTCCACTAACTCTTAAGAGTCATCAGCTAACAACTTCAAGTTGGAATCCATGGGAGTGGCCATGGATTTGCTTTCCAACATATCAAATATTTTCAGGATTCCCACAGCATACTTACCTTGGTTGAGAAAGATTCCCTTTAGGCCTTGCCATACTTCTAGACCTAAGAAGTAGTGCATCAATCCAAGATCTTTCATCTCAAATTCTAAAGAGAGCTTCTTCTTGCACTAGATAATCTGTTTCTCATTTCTAGTTAGAAATAGATCATCCACATATAGAAACAATATGATAGGTTCATCATTCATGATCTTGAGATAAAGATTAGGATCAGCTTTACTTTTAGTAAAGCCCAAGTTTGTCAAGAAACTGTCAATTCTACCATACCAAGCTCTGGGAGCTTGCTTCAACCCATATAAGGCTTTCTTTAGTTTGCATACATGGGTTCTATCATCTTTTGCCTCAAATCTGTGTGGTTGTTCTATGTACACTTCTTCCTCAATCACACCATTCAGGAAGGCTGTCTTTAAATCCATCTGGTGTAGATTCCATTTCATCATGGATGCAAGTTCCATGATGGTTCTAATAGAAGTGTACCTTGCAACTAGGGAAAATGTTTCTTCATAGTCAATTCCCTCTTTCTGAGAGAATCCTCTGGCTACAAATATTTCCTTATATTTTTCAATGCTACCATCTGCAACATGTTTTATCTTGAATATCCATTTGGAAGATACCACACTTTTATCTTTTGGTTTGGGAACTATATCCCAAACATCATTATTCATTATTGACTGGTATTCTTATGTCATTGCTTCTACCCACTCTTTCTTCTGAACTGCCTCTTCATAGCTAGTGGGTTCTTGATCCACAAGATCACACATCAAAGCCACATAGTTGGATACTAGCTTTGGTTTCTTCCTTTCTCTAGTGGAGCCGTCAGGAACTCCATACTTTTCAGCTCCTTGAATAATGTCTCTTGCCCATGCTGGCCTTCCTTTTCTTGATAAGTTTGTAATAGGGGGTTCTTGTGGTTCTAACATGTCATGGTCTTTTGGTGTAGCATCTTCACAGATGGGTACAACCTCTGTGATTCTGGGAGGTGCATCTTCTTCATAGAATTCTTCATGTTGACACTTCCTAGATCTCTTGAGAGATGCTTCTTCATCAAATGCCACATCCCTACTTATTTCCATATGATGAAAACCTGGGATGTAAATTCTGAATGCTTTGGATGATTCACAATATCCAACAAATATTCCCTTCTTACCAGAAGAATCCAACTTGGTTCTCTTTTCTTTTGGAATGTGAATATACACTAGACATCCAAATATTTTGAGATGACTTACCTCAGGCTTCTTTCCTGTGAACACTTCTTCTGGAGTCTTGAAATCAAGAGCACTGTGGGATAGTCTATTTTGCACATAGACTGCTGTCCTAGCTGCTTCAACCCATAGATACATAGGTAGGTCTTGATCATGTATCATTGTCTTTACAGCTTCCATGATGGTTCTATTCTTTATTTCCACAACACCATTTTGTTGAGGATTGTAGGGAGTGGTTAGCAACCCCTTGATTCCGGCTTCCTTACAAAAATATTCAAAGTCTTTTGAAGTATATTCTCCGCCATTATCTGTCCTGAGTATTTTGATTTTATTTTCTGAATGATTCTCTATTAGGGATTTTAACTCCTTGAACTTTCCAAAGACTTCATTCTTTCCTTTTAGAAAGTATATCCAAGTCTTCCTTGAATAGTCATCAATAAATGTGACATAGTATTCATATCTACTCAAAGATGTGGAGGGAATTGGTCCACATACATCAGAGTGAATTAACTCCAAGGTACTTTCAGTATTTGTTTCACTCTTTGGAAATGGGTTCTTGATATTCTTCCCTTTTTCGCATCCTTTGCATGTGCCATCATGATCAATCTTTAAGTCTGGCAGACCTATAACTACCTTGCTTACATGAGGTAGTGCCTTGTAGTTAATGTGAGCAAGTCTCCTATGCCACAACTCATTTGGGCATATGGATTCATGTACAAGGGCAGCTTTTGGATGGCCCTTGAGCTTGTACAGACCTCCTTCCTCTTCACCAATGATAATTGAATCCTTGATAGATATACCTTTGTACCACATTAATACTTGTCCATCAATGAATGCAACCCTATAACCTTTCTTATCCAATGCTGAGATGGAAAGCAAGTTCTTCTTCAATCCTGGTACATACAATATTTCTTTCATCTTCATGGGGGTTCTAGAATCAAGCTTGTATCTTGATTCACCAATTTCCTTGATGGTATATTGATAGTCATCTCCTAGATATACCTTTTGTGGATAGGTCTTTTCTTCAAGTCTTGAGAGAGTCTTCTTCTAACCTGTCATGTGCTTTGAAGCACCACTGTCAATAATCCATGTATCTTCTCCAGGTGTTATAGATCCAAAGAGTGAGGAGAATAGAACATACTCTTATACATCTTCTTCTTCATTTCTCCTAGATCTTCTCTTGAAGAAGGTCCTTTCTTCTTCTTCTTCTTATCTTCTAGGTCTTTTCTTGCGAGGCCTTTCTTCCTCTTCTACTTCTTCTTCACTATCATCTTCTGCAAGATGTGCTTGATGTCTTTTGTAATGAGAACCCTTTTTCTTCTTTAGAGGACAATCTTTAGCAATGTGTCCTATTTTGTGACAAGTAAAACATTGGAATGAGGAGTAATCTCTTCTTTGATTAGTTCATCTTTTCTTTTGAAATCTTTGTGGAGGATGAGACTCCTTGTGACTATCCTTATTGAAGTAGGATTGATTCCTTCTCTTCTTGGTGTGGGTGGTCAAGTCTTGGTCATCTTCTTTGAGCAAGGCTTCTCTATTTGCAACCCTAGCTTCTTCTTGAATGCAATCCTCCCAAACTACATCAAATTTCATACTTTATTTTTTGGCACACATGGTTTGGATGAATGACTCCCAAGGTCTAGTGAGACCATTTAGAGCAGTCATGACTAGTTCATCTTCATCAAGGGTATCTCCAATAGCATCTAGTTGTTCCTTTAACTAAGAAACCCTTGATAAATAGTCTTGAATAGATTCTCCTTTATTCATCTTGGTGCTCTTCAATTGAGCTCTCAGGTTCATCTTTCTATTGATGTTCTTTCCTTCATACATTCTGGAAAGGGCATCATACATTTCCTTTGGGGTCTTCTTGGATTCCACTTAGGGAATCAAGTGGTCCTTAATGGAATCAACAATGATTCTCTTTTCCCTAATCAAGTCCTTCCTATACTTCTCTTTGGCTTCATCTTTTGTAGGTTCTTCAACCTCATCTTTGATATATTGGGCAAGATCATTCTCCTCAAGAATGAGACCAATTCTATATTTCCATGCCCGAAAATTTTCTATACCCTCTAGCTTGTCTTCAAGCTTAGTGCTTGGAGCCATCTTCTTTAGGGATCAAAGAGATTGAAGTTCCTCAAGGGATAGAATAACACTTACCAGGAGATGTGCTTGATTGAAAGTTCTGGTGTGTTCTGCTTCTGGAAACTTCAACTTTTCACCTTCCGGATCTGCAACAGAATTTCTGGTTTATCGCACTTTTGGTCAAACTAGGGTTTGACTTTCCCAAAGTTCTACCCAACCAAAAAGTTTGATATAGGGCTCAAAAGTTTGATTTTGAGAAGGGCTATCCAGCCATTTAATCAGAATCCAAAAATACTAACTTTTGTAGAAACCCTAATTTTCACCAGAGAGAGAGAGAGAGATATTTTCACCTTGTGAAAGATGTCCTATTCAGGCTAGCTCAGATACCATGTTAATTTTATACTAACTTGGCTAGCAACATCACTGAAATAAGCACAATCACAAGATAGACAGATATTTTACCCTGGGAAACCCTCATGGGGTAGAAAACCCAGCAAAGCTTTCCTCAATAAGATGATCAACCAAATACAAGATGTACTCCACGACTAGAGCTCCTTCTCTACTTCCTATGAAGACCTCTCACTCACTTGTGCGCTACTTTCCGAGTGATGGAAGTGTGTGATAAGTGAGGAACATCCTCCTCTACTTATACTTGTTTCCCGACTGACTTTTTACCCTATGGGGCTGACCTCTCCTAAGAGAGTCTAATAACCCCTAATAAAATAACTCAGGGCCAACCCCCACATGGTAGATATAATAACCTTGGTTACCACAATCCATCGGAGGAATAAACATCTCAGGATACATAGTAACGTCCCATCGGAGGAATGAAACATCTCCGGAATAATACAAATATAATATTCTTAAAAGTTACAATATTTCAACAATTATGAAGATAATGAAGATGATGACGATGATGATGATGATGGTGATGATGATGATGATGATGATGATGATGAAGATGTTTTTGATGATGATGGTGATGATGATGATGATTGTGATGATTGTGATGATGATGATGAAGATGATGATGATGGTAGTGGTGGTGGTGATGAAGATGATGATGATGATGATGAATATGATGATGATGGCGATGATGGCGATGATGATGATGACGATGATGAAGATGTTTGTGAGGAAGAGGGAGATGGCGATGGAGATGATGATGATGATGAAGGAGAAGAAGATGATGGTGGTGGTGATGATGACGAAAACGATGAAGATGATGATGATGAAGATGGTGATGACGACGATGATGATGATGATGGTTTAAACATAACTAAATAATTTAAACATAATACATTATGAAAAAATATGTTCTCACATACCTCCTAGATTCAAACATTGATACAATCTCATTGGGATTCTTCTTCATCTGAATCAACATCTATATCGTCATCTAGTTTAGAATCGCTATCGTTGAAAAGATCGCTCATAACAGCATCAGAATCAACGTCATTTTCGGTTATATATTCATCATCAATATCATCAATGTCAACGTCATTATCTACTACATCATTTGAATGATCAACTTCTTGATCGGATTCTTCATCTGACACATCGACGTTGGTGGCCAACTGCTCTTGATCTGCATCACCTTCTTCTTCAACATTGTCTTCTTCCTCTGCATTATACTTGACTAGTATTCCTCTTGGATAGTATCTAACAATGTATTACCAAATTTCTTTACCTAGAACCTTTGAGTAAAAGACCTTCTCACATTGACTTGGTTGAACATGAGGCTCTGTACCCATTTCAAGTGCCCTTGTATTAACCATGGTAAATCCATTGGCATGCTCAATAACAGTTATTTTGGGATCACGTTCATTCATCCATATCCTATACCATTTGACCTCAAACAGAACTATTTTAAAGGAATTAAAGTCACACTCAAGTATATCTTCCAAATAACCATAGTATCTATTTTCAGATACTTCTGGATCCCTACCACTTCTAGAGGAAACATTAATGAATTTAAAAACTATAGTTATCCCACAACCAAATGTTTTCTTCCTGTCATCCAAATTTTTGATGTGAAATTTAGGACCATTGCACCAAATAGCATTGTGATGTATCAGCTGCATCATGCCCGTCTCGGTAAATAAATATATAAGAAGAAATAAATGAAAGAAATATTTTGATACAATGGGAAACAATGAAAAAAATGAGCAAGGTAAATATACTTTCATTTTTATCTTTTAAACCGCATGCTAAATCAATTTCCCTTTGCGTAAGTTCTCCGGGATATTGTTCTCGATAAGGATGCAGTGTTTTAATCAGTTTAATAACCCCATCCCATGATTAGGTACCATATTATTCTGTACATCATTCAATCCATTCCTCCATCCAATCAAGATTGTTTGCAATGTATAAATGCATTGCATCCCACACGCGACCAACTATATGAAAAAATAACAATTAAGAGTTGTAAATTAGCTATCATTAAAGGCAATTAAGTTTACCTTAAAATACTGATGGAATAATAAAAATTACATAAATTGAAAAATTAATTGTATAATAAATTAAATGTACACCATTAAAGTACCTTTCACTTTCCTCATTCTAATTTTCCCCAATAGGACCTCCCCTTCAAATTTGTTGATGGATTCGACATGTCAAATGCGAGGCAGATTGATATTTTTTGCTAAATTTGGAAGATATTGACTAATGTACACCATGGATTGATATAGCATATAGCCCTGCACCATAGAACCCTCAGGATGTGCTCTTTGTCTAACAAAAGCATTCAATGACTTCAAATTCCTTTCCACCATCCACATTGACCTTGAGTTTACAGGTCCACACAATTCAATCTCCTCAACTTGGAGTATGAGATAGTGTTCTTGTGCATTGAAAATTCGTAGAGGTAAATACTTCTGCATTTCACACATTACAGGAGGAATTTCTCTCTTCCAATACCTAATATCTTCTTTATGGATTTCTTTAGATGAAAGCCACCTACAAAATATGCAAGAAAATAACAATGATCAATAAGATTGAGGCATATATAATAAAGTTCCAAGCTGTAAAACACAATATGTCAATAAGCAATGCAACAAAGAGAACAAAAATTTCCATGCATATAAATTGTTACTTACCTCATATATTTACCAAGATCATATATAACTTGTTTTATGTTGTCGTCAAAGCTATCTGGGAGAGATAGAGGTAGAATGTACTGTAGAAAAAATAAAATCATTATCTAATGTTTTCAAATAGGAGAGAAAAATTACTAAAAATATGTACTTAATGGAAATTATATATGTAAATAATTACCTTAATGAATGTATGCCAGTGATGATTTTAACACCGCCAAAATAACCTTTTTTTGTTAAGATATTTTGTATGTTCGACGAAAACCCTGTCAGAAACTTTATTTTCTGAATGACCTCTTTTATAGAATTGCTTTGTTGCTCTTCCAATAACCATGGAAGACTAATATTTCGGTACACATATCTGGCATTGGAAATAATTACACTTTGAAATGCGTGATTGGTTTCTGCAATGTCACTATAAATTTTTCCAATTTTATCTTTTGTCAGAACTTCCATCTAATATCCACCATATCATTTATGTTACATTCTTCCTGATATGCATTGTATCGAACAAATGAGCTATTTGTAGGTGCTCGTAGTTAGGAAACCTACTGAATTGTATGGGATGACTCTTCATTCCTTGTGGAAGCCCATTCATGACTTAAAGACATTCATTAAACATATAAAAAAAACACATTAACAATAATTCATGACCCATGGTATAGAAAATTCAGTAAAAATATAAAAATCATAATATTCATGCACATATAAGCTACATATACAATTTGCATACCTCGACGATTTCTGTTATATTCTAACTTCCATAGGTGAGGTGTTATTCTTCGTGGTTTCTTTCCATTCTCTTTTTTACCATTGAATTTTGTTTTTTCGGTAGTTCGATACCTATGGTTCTTAGGGAGGAAGTGACTGTACTCATCGAACACCTCCTTTGCTAAAATTCTTGAACAACGATATTTTATCCTAGGACCACATACTGGACATGCAAATTTTCCCTTTGTTTGAAGACCTGCAAGATATATGTATTAATGTTATAGCATCAAAAGGTTATTAATTTAAAAAAAATGCATGTTTTTTACCTTAAAAACATATAATTTTAACGACGTGCAACATAAATTTGCATACCACAAAAATTTGTTAACCCGGGAGCATCATGAATTGTCCATGCAAGTATTCCATGGAACTGAAATTGTTTCTGCCTTATTGGTCTGGAGATGTCATACATAATGATTCCATCCCATAACTTCAATAGATAATCGATAAGAGGCTCAATATATACATTCATATCTTTAACTCGGTACTTACCTAATTGATCATTCAACATACAATATTGCTATTTAGTTATGTGTACCAATATATAAAAGGTGTTCTCATGCAACAATTAAACAAATAATATAATTACTTTCAAAAACATACCTGGAATAATCATTGCCAACATTGTGTGATCTCTCTTAATCATCATCCAAGGATATAGGTTATTGTTTATGAAGAAAATAGGCCACTTTGAGTAAGTAGAACAAATCTCACCAAATGGATTGAAACTATCAGCTGCCAATCAAAGTCTAGCATTACGAGGTTCATCTTTAAAAATTGGTCATTTTTCTTCGATGTTCTTCAATGCAGAACCATCTGCAAGAATTCGACGAACACCATATTCACTTATATTCTTTGCATGGTAATCCATAAACTGTGCTATACTTTGGCACCTGAATAGCCATTGGAAACGTGGAATTATGGGAATATAACGAAGAAATTTGCAAGGGAACTCTTTTTTTACTTTATCAGTTCAATATCTACTAATTTCACATTGTGGGAATTTGTTCTCTTATGCATACTATCCATAATATATAATAAGATTTTTAGGACATGCAGGTCAATAGCTTGATACTCCATTCCAATTTCTTTCATAATCAAGAATACATCTCGACTTGTGCATGGTAAATTATTTGACGGTGGTAATAGAAATTCACCCAACAATCTAGAACACTGACAAAAAAATGAAATGTAAACAATATACGCCATAAATATTTCATATCCCTAATTTACGAATTAATTAACACTAAAAATAGAGGAAAGCGGTCAACTTTACATACCTTAGGAGCTGTGTGAAACAAGTGTTTGATAAACCATTCAAAACCTTCAAGTTCACCAACAACACTATAGCAGATAGAATATTGGTTGTTGAGCCTTCATAAAGAGGTTCTTGGGACTTCTCGAGTAGAGGAACATCATGAATATCATGGAGGTTGTCCTCATCCAATCAAATGTGTCTTGGAGCAATCTATTTATATCATGTTCACCATTTGTATCAATAGCGTCATCTTCATCCATAGGATCATTAAGAAATCGATCTTCAATCGCATGATCTCCATGCTCGTCACCTTGTAAAGTAGTATTTATACTATTATATGGCAAATAGCTCTCTGGCGGTCGACATCTGGGGGGCATTGTCTTTATATTTATAAACAATCAATAACATTAGTGTATAATATACAAAACATATATTTAAAATGATAAAACATTTTGTGAATACATTATCAGTACTCTTACAAGAAGTACATTATGTAATGAATAGCGTATTACCAAGGGATGATATTCATACCCCCCTTCAGCATGCCCCTTCTCCTTACAATGTTTTTCAATTGTTTTTCTTAAAAGTCTTCTCGTTTACAAACCTATGCAATCATTGCAAGGGAAATAACACTTGCCATCACCCTTCGCCTCCAATGTTGCCTTAATCTCAACATTTATTTTTTTCTTACCAAGTATATTTATTTGACATTCTGATAGCCTATAAGAACAAAAAAAACTCATTAATCAATATATAAGTAAATTGAATAGAGTATATATATATTAAAGGAGACCGAAAATTAAAGGATGTGATTAGAGGATTACCTAAGCATGTGTAGAGGATTACCTAAGTAATTCCCTTGTCTTACTACATGTTGTTCCAATAAGAATTGACGTATGGTGGGTAATGGCTATTCATTCTACATAACATGAATTTAGATATTGCCTTAAAAAATGGGCTAAGGAATTGTGTTAATGCTGTCACAAATTAGGAGTTTACATATTACTTCAATGCATGTGTTGGTATGCTAATAGATATGGTGTTTCCTTATAAAGTAATGAATTGCTATCTAAATTTCCAAGCGGGTTACTATGTTGGGTTGTAAGTGTATTTGTGAAAGCAGTTGTTACACCATTTTTCCAAGTGGCAATACCCATAGGATAATGAGTAGTTAATCGGTTCCCTAAGTTGGTTTATAATTATTAATTGCAAGAAAGTCTACATTATGGTGCCAATGGATCTAATGTAGAAGAAATTGAGGGGTCGATAATATTGTTCATGTTCGTTATATTAGAGATTAAAAGGTTTCAACACATTATAATGATATTGTCAAATGGGATTATGAATATAGATGTAGACCCTCAAATTTTGAAAGGATTGTCAAATGAGATTATGAATATAGATGATAATGATATTGTCAAATGACTATCAAAGTTTGAAAGGATACACCATTGTGGTCTCATTGGTTATCTAGTAGGGGGCTAGTTAAATCTAATTAGATAGTGTACTTGCAATCTATGATGACGGTCCTATTGATTACAATGACGATGATTTCATTATCAACATCATCATCATCATCATCATCATCGTCACTAATGATGATGATGTGATTACTAACGATGACGAAGATGCTTATGATGATGAGATGTTCTAGATGATGATGTTATAATGATGACAATGATTATCATGATGATATCAGGATGGTGTCGATGATTATTTTCATCGACGCCAATGTCATTAGCATGACCATCACTAGTAACATCGTGTTCCAACTTGCTAGGTTGATGTGTGAGTTGTTGCTAGTTATACACCAGACTAGATCAATTGTTAAACGATTGTAGGAAAGGGATGGAAAATAAAATTTGATCAATATATAAGTTATGTATCAGAACATTCCAATTTTAGTACTTACATTGGAAATGATCTTAATTCCATGGTGCATGGGAAACATTCAAATTTATAGGCCCAAGGTCAATGTAAATAATTTTAAAATGGGAAGAGGTATATTCTAGGATTTCCTTGATGTCATAACAATTTATGAATCCAAAAGATGCATAATCCATCATTTCATTGAAATAGTTAATTTTAAATCTATCTAGCTTGGAGATCTCCTTATTTTTCATTCACCTAGATAGAACTAAAGGATACCAATAAAAAACATAGAAGGAGCAAAAAAAATCATTTTAACACAAACCACCATTTAAAAAATTACATTTTAACATAATGAAAATTTAAAAATTTACATTTTAACACAAATGACAATTTAAAAAATTACATTTTAACACAAAAATCCCAAACTATATAAACATTTTCTCCATTACATTGAAGCCCTAGTTGGAACACAAAGGGAGCAACCACAAAAAAGACTAGTGCATTGCAGTGAAACTAACCTGGAAAATGAAGGAGATACAAAATTCAATGTGTCAAACCAGTACTGAACTCTTGAAATCACAGAACGAAAAATCAGCAGAAAGATCATTTCAACTATAACAAATGATTTGTGGAAATATTACTTATGAACATGTATTTATAGATTAATGAGGGTCACGGTTCCGGCGAAAATGCACAACGATCAATTTTTTTTTAAAGTCAATGACCGTTAAAAAGTAAAAAAAAAATGTTCTTGTCCCCCGACGTTCATCGCTATAGCGACGAACTCATATATGTCGCTATAGCGACGAACATTTGTCGCTATAGAGATGAACATTTGTCGCTATAGCAATGAACATTCGTCACTATAGAGACGTTATGGTGCTTACGTTGCTATAACAAAGATCATCGGGGGCAAGAACATTTTTTTCCAAAAAATTTATCTGTTTTTCCATGAAAATTTCGATTTTAACTTATTCGTGGCGATATGTCATGGAAATTTTGAGCCATATGTAGTAGTGTCAGCATCAGATAGGGATACCTGATTGGGAAAAACTCCAAGTCTACTACTTCTTCCTTCTTACTAACATTCAAAATTTTTAACCGAAACGTCCATAATTGTATAGTTGATTCTGGGGCATCATCAAATGTCATGCCATACTTGGTATGCAAGAAGCTTAATGCTGAATTTGTCCCTTGCGAAACTCAGATTAGTCAGCTTGATCATTCCAATGTTAGAGTTTTAGGGGAAATGAAGGGAGTAATGATTAGATTGGCAGTCAACACTCAAAATTGTCAGATTATTGATATAGTAGTTGCTGATATTCCTAATGTATATGGGTTGTTTTTTAGTCGTGACTGGTCCCAATCGTTAAAGGGATCTTTTTCCTCTGATTGGTCTCATTTATGGTTACCCAAGAATGGGCAACCAAATCATATCATAATCGATAGGGAAATATATATGAAACATACTGTGACTGAGTTGCATGATCCAAATGAACTTGTGTTGTTTAATGATTCAATTTTGTGAAATTATGCTTTTGATTTAGCTCTAGGTAGTTTTCCTGCTGAAAAATTAGCATTTGATGGTTCTAGTAAGAAATCTAAAATTTTACATTGTGATTTTGCTGAAGCTCCGCCTCATCTTGTAAATATTGTAAAAGATGAATATGCTATAAATAATACTAATGAATAGCCTTGGTCTCTATATTTCAATGGTTCGTGATCAACAAAAGGTGCAGGAGCAAGTTGCATGCTCATAGATCCTATTGGAAATAAACATTTTATAGCATGCAAACTTGAGTTTATTTGTACCAGTAACATAGTTGAATACAAAGCCCTTATCCAAGGACTCAAAAATGCATTGGACCTCAATCTAAAAGTACTTGTTGCAATTGACAATTATGATATTATTTTCCGCTAGGTACGTAACTCCATACATTACATTTCAAACCATTTGCAAAGTTATAAAAAGGAGGTATGGAATCTAATATCTATGTTCGATGCTTTTGATATAAAATCAATTCCTCGTTCACAAAATCAAGAAGCAGATTTGTTAGCTAATCTTGCTTCAAGACTAATTCCTTTAGAAGAATTTTTTCCTAGTGCATTCTCAATTGAACTGATTTATAGACCGTCTATCCCAGATAATATCACTAATTGGTGTGTTTTTGACGATGATGCATAGATTATAAACTTCATAACTGCAAAAGATACTTTCAAGTAATCTGCAATAGATGAGATTACACACGATGAATATCTGCGGAATTTTTCAGTAATGCATCCTCCTTGTTCAGTGCAAAGGTCTTTTGATTTGGTAAATTCTATCCCTTCATAAGTGCTTAGGCTTGAAATTTTTTACGACTTGCAAGATAAATTTAAAGGTGATCCAAACTGCAAAACAAATAGTTCTTGCATGCGTAATGAGACCATAAATATAGGTACTGAATGTGATCCAAAAAATATAAATTTAGGGACAGATTGGACACCGGCAGAAAAATTAGCACTGATAAAGTTATTGAAAGAGTACAAAGATATCTTTGCATGGACATACAATGACCTGAAAACCTTTGACCCTCAGGTCATGCAACACATCATACCCATGAAACCTCAATCAAAACCTTTTCACCAAAAGCTGAGAAAAAGACATCCGACCCTAGAAACTGCTGTCAAAAAAGAATTGAGCAAAACGTTGGATGCTAGAATTATTTTTCACGTACATCATACACAATGGGTTGCTAACCTGGTTCCTATTAGGAAGAAGAAAGGAGACATTAGGATTTGTGTTGACTTCTGAAACGTTAATCGAGAATCTGAAAAAAGACAACTACCTAGTCCCCCCTATGGAACATATACTTCAAAAAGTATCTGTATATGAGATGTTGTCGCTACTTGACAGTTTCTTGGATGATAACCAGATTCTGGTCTCACAAGCAGACCAGTTGAAAACCACCTTTAGGACACCTTAGGGATCATATGCATATAGGAAAATTCCCTTTGACTTGATAAACACCAGGGCCAAATTCCAAAGGGAGATGGATGTTTCCTTCAGAGGTCTCATCAATCATGCGGTCATTGTCTATTTATACGACATTACGGTCTTTTCTAAACACGGGTTTGATCAAATTTCATATCTTAGGAAAGTATTTGAACATTGTAAGAAGTTTGGTATCTCTCTCAATTCGAAGAAGAGTATTTTTCCAGTCACTGAAGGAATTCTCCTAGTTTTTGTAGTGTCTACAGATGGGATCATGATTGATATAGAGCAAACAAAGGCCATATCTAAGATCACCCATCCTACCTCCATGAAATCTATGCAGTCTTTCTTGGGGAAAATCAATTTCGTTAGAAGGTTCATCCCAAGCTTCTCTGAAATTGTCCATCCCCTTCAAAACATGATAAAGAAGGATGCTAACTTTAGTCGGGGAAACATCGAAAAAGAATCTTTTATAAAAATCAGAGAAGCTATCTCAGAAGCCCCTACTCTCTTGAGCCCTGATTTCACAAAAGATTCCATTCTCTACACTTTCGCTTGAGACATATATTGCGTTGTTGTTTTAACTCAGTGGAATAACCAAGACCATGAAGTCCCTATTTCATTTATGAGTGCTATTTTTACAAGGGATGAATTAAATTATCATGAGGTTGATAAATAGGCATTTTTCGTTTTCAACGCGGTTAAACATTTATGTCCTTACCTTTTGAAGTCTAAGACAAATATCATTGTTCCTTAACCCGCCAAACTTATTAGTGCAGAAGGAGTTGGGGGAAAAAAGGGCTCATTGGATGGCTTCCATACAAGAATACGATCTTTAAATTAATCCTTCTAAGGTAGTGAGGGGACAAGGTCTATGCAAACTAGCTGTAGAATCAACACACCTACCTACTGGCCATTCCGACTTGCAACTTGATGATTTTTTACTGCAGAAGGAAATATATTATGTTCCTATTCCTCAAGACTCTTGGTATTTAGAAATAATATTTTTTCTGGAAATAGGAATTGCACCTGATTATTTAGAACCCAAGAAAAAAAGAGAAGTTAGACTAAAATCAACACCTTACCAGCTGATAAACAAAATCCTGTTCATAAAAAATTCAGATGGTGTTTTTCTTCGTTATCTTGAAAAAAATGAAGCTGAGTTAGTCTCAATTCAATTACATTATGGTCTTGTTGGTGGTCACTTTGGAGGTGATACCACTACACACAAGATCCTTAGGGAAGGATACTTTTGGCCCACTTTATTTAAAGATTCCCACGCCCACGTATGGAAATGTCAAGATTGTCAAATGGCCTCTGGAAGAGTCAAGAAACTCACTTTTCCATTACAGACAATCACCATCGACATACCAATTCAACAGTGGGGCCTAGATGTAGTAGGGCCAATAAACTCTCCCTCGTCCTTGTAGCACAAATATATTATTATTGCTACCGATTATTTCACTCGGTGGGTAGTGGAAGTCCCTCTACGTGTGGTCAACACAAATCAGGTAATTAATTTTTTAGAAAATTCCATCATTACTAGATTTGGTGTTCCAGAGTCTTTGGTCTTCGACAATGCACCCTATTTTTCCTCTGTGGAATTGACAAAATTTGTGTTAGAAATAGGTATTAGGATTAGATATTCAACTAGCTACGTCTACCCGCAAGGAAATGGCTTGGCTAAATCCAATAACATGAATTTGTTAAAAATTCTAAAGACGACTTTAGCCACCCACCACAAGAATTGGCACACTACCTTATATAATGCACTTTGGGCTAATAGGGTGACTCTGAAAGCTGCAGTTGGTAATTATCATTTCTTCTTAGTATATGGTGTTGAAGCCATTCTTCCCCCGAATCTCTTTTTCCCTTCTCTGCAATTGGCACAGTCTATCTAAGAAGTGGAATGTCTAGCCATGGACAAGAGAATCAATATGTTATTGAAATTGGAAGAAGACCTGGAGAAATTTAAGCAACATTTTGCAAAACATTAGCAGATTGTCAAGTAATGGTTTAATCAAGGTTCAACTTCTAACATGGAATTTCAAATTGGTGATCTAGTTTTGAAATGGGATAAATTTCATGGAGAAAAAGGATAACACACAAAGTTTCAGCGACTCTAGCTATGCCCTTATGTCATTACAGAAAGACTAGGCCCAAGTACTTTTCATTTGCATACTTTGGAAGGATAGGATGATACCTTTTCGACTAACAGGAAAATCCTAAAAAAATTATTTCCATTGATTTCTTAACAATGTTGGTTTCCTTTGTACATAAAATCTGTGCGTAGTTCCTGTACATATTAAATCCTTTTTCTATTTACTGTACAGTTTTGTAATTACTATTTGCTCTAGTCTTGACATTTTGCACCTTCATAATTTCATTTTAGCCAAAATAATCAGTAGTTGTTCATTAACACTTACTCTGTCTGTATCAACGCAGTCCGTTTTGGGTTTACAACTATTTGTTGGTTTTGCAATAGAATATAACATCAAATCATATTAATTTAACTGCGATAAATCAACCATTTAAGAAAGTCCATACATTTTTCTGATTTTATGTTTTCGAATCAGCCGAGAATTATTTTCTTAACTTCTAATTATTTGTCTCGAGTCTAGAATCTAATTTTCAAAAAATGTATGTGTTTAAAATATCCTTCATGCTAGTTTGATCTTACTGCTAGTTTTCATGTAATAATTTTTCTGCTTAGGGGGGGTAATTGATCCGAAAATGATAGGATATTTATAACCATTATTTGCATGTAAATTTTTAAATGCGAAAATGCATTAAAGAGGCTTAAATGACAAAATTAAAGAGCATAATTGAAGCACATAAACACATAAAAGAGATGCAAACCATGAAATTTGTACAAGAACTGATAACGGAGTTCACCTTCCTTGGGCTACGTCTCTGGGCCACTTCTGATGAGAAGGCCAATCTTATTTAGTCTTCAAAGCTTACAAAATGAGAATTCTGGAAACACTTCTATTTTCTATCAGTTATCAACAAAACATACATCACCATTGCGATCCTTTCGAAACATCGTGAAAAATGAGTATTAACTTGACTATGTTTTCCTGAGACCTCCTCTGGCACGGAAATCGAGAAACTCTATCTACATAAAAGACAAAACAGTACAGATTTTTCCTCAGGATTGTTCCCATTAATGGATGTACAGACCTCAGGAACTGTGTAGAAATCCACCTTGGGATCTGTGCAGAAAACCACTTCGGGAAGTGTGCCAACGCTGTGCAAAAATTACCTCGAGAAATGTGCCAATAATGTGCAAAAATACACCTCGGGAATCATTCCAAAACCACCTTGGAAATTATGCAAAACTTCCTTGGGAATCATTCCAATACCACCTCAAACTCTGTGCAATCCGCTCTGTTCACTGTCTCGAAATATGTTCCATAATATGTTTTTTTATAGTGGTTTTGGGCGGTTTTGTGCACATATTCACGCCTGTAAAGTCTTAAACATTTAATTCCATATCCCTTAACACCCGACGTGGATGTCTCGTTAGTTTAGGAATTTGGCCATGGGGTAGGAGGTCGCAGGTTCAAACCCGCGGACCTCTCCCCTCATCTCTCTTTTGTTGCAACGTTTGTTATATTATGGTCTATGCACTATGGTTAAACACATTGATATGGATAGTTCGGTGCTATAGTATTTAACATATGGTTTATAATATAAAGTTCCAATGGGGCCTCGGTGTTTGCATGGGGTTGGCCCCTCCCATTTTTAAAATTTAAACCTTTCAACCATATAACATTTGATCCATATGTTTTCCAATTGGTTAATGGAGCTTATGGAGACCTTGGTGGAGGTCTTGGGTTTGATTCCCATGGCTCCAACCTTTTTTTCCACATAGCTTATAAACCATGTTTTTAATCTTTTTGAACCATTTTTTGAACCACTTTTAACATTTTAACTATCCTTGTCGAAACTTCAAATGTTGACATCTTCTTCATCTTGAGGTCGTTTCACACAAAACAAGCGTTGCCGGAAATCTCTTGATGAGCTCTTTATCCCTGTATAATTTTTACAATTTGAAGACTTTAAATTCGATCGACAATGAGATGATGCTCCTAGATCAGTAATGTACATAAATAATATTGCTTAGCATGCTATCTGATAGGCACATACCCTTAACCTGATATTTGTTAAAAGCAGAGGTATTCTTAGCAATGTCTAGTTGTATCAAATGTTCTCACCATAACCTAGTTACATCCCAACCTTCAAACAATTGTTGTGGACTTGCTTAAAGAAATTCATTAAGTCTTGGCCATTACCTTCAAACTTCTATCTTTTAAATGACTTTCAAAATCGGTTATCTCAACAATCAAGATGTTTTCTCATAAATCTATACAAATTGGAAACACTTCCTATCATTAGACCATTCATGCATCCCAAGGAATTTATCTGATCTTATGTCCCATCCATTTAACTTTTGTTGTAAATACTGATTAATTTATTTTAAGGCTTTGGTTAAAGGATAGGAGGTCTCTGAATAGAGCCAACCTATTCATGATCATCATCCCTGTCAAGATTGAAATCCCCATTATAGTTACCAAGCGAGGGTGATGGTGTGTGTGTGTGTGTAAATAATGTTGATTTAAAATGTAAATAAATGCTTGATTTATATGGATGGGATAGGTTATCTGATACCTTCTTGAAGAGTATGATGGCCATATCTTTGCAGTAGTGTTATCTAATCATCTTAAAATCCGAGGATTTTTACTTAACGGGTTGTTCTTACTGTACATTCAAGAAGAGGTCATTTTCCTTTGTGAAGTTTTAGGGTAATGGTTGAGGTAATTCATTTTACTGTGATAGTAAAGTTTGAAATTCATCAAAAGTTTGGTTAGTTAAAAGGGACATGTTTTGAGGGATTTGATATTTCAAGATACTTCTTTTGTTACCTCTTATTTCATTTTCAGGTATTCTCTTAGAGATAACTGGTTCACTCAGGTATGTAGTCATTTGTTGGCTGCCAACAACCCCCTACATTTTCCACCTAATGCAGATTTCGGTCTCAAAGGGGGATAAATCATAAATTATTTGATCGCGAGACGTCGACGTCATAAATTGCTCTTAAATCAAAAGTATATATTTTATGAGTTCCTTCAGAACCTTTGATTCTGAAGGTACTCCCAATTGAGAAATTCATTGAGATAAGAGATTTGATGCAGGCTAAGTTGATGAGCTTCAGTTGGTTGTTTTATTGGTCAAATTATCCCTCATCAAACATAAATCTAGGTTTGATCTGTCATTAAACAATATCGAAGTTTTGCAGCTGCTATATTCTTGCTTCACCTTTGGTCTGGATCGAATAATTGATTCCATTTGATTTCACGCAAATATTCTGAAATCAATTTGTTGCTATAAATGATCAAGCCAATAGTTATACATAAAATTTAGTAGTTCCAATTGTTTATCATAAAGTGTTGTAGTTTTTTTTTAGTTTATAAGGTTATGAATGATGTTAGTAGTGTAATTGATTAATATTGTATCAAATTATTAATATTACATTGCTTGGATAATAATACAAACTCTCATACTTTATTTTGACTTCAAACACATCTCATTTATAATGGTCTCATTTTGACCCTTTGATCATCATGGGATTCCAATGCAAATTTTGAAATAATAAGCATAGTTGGTTCACGCAAACTTTTTAGGGTTTATTCAGATTTATCATGGTTTCTTTTGACAAATATGATTCATTATCAAACTAATAGTTTATCAACCCTATAACATTTGAGTTAGAATTTCATAATCATTCAATGAATGTCTGTCAACCTTTTGTGAAATATTTTTGACAGCTCATGGTGAAGGTATGAGTATTTGTCATATTTCCATGATCCTGATATCATTACCCACTTTAATGAGGATTATCAATTGATATTTTTTTAATACCAAGGCCTTGTTTGATTTTTGTTTTTTTATCTCCAATATTGATCAAGGTCCTATACATTCTATAATTATATTTTGTTTTGATTTTGATATATCACCAAATCGACTTTGGGACATGACAAGGAAATGGTTAATCTTTAATCCTTTAAAATGATTGATCTAATGGTTAAGTGTATATGTGTCATATGAGAAATGTGTTATTTTGGCATAATGACAATTGCCAAGTGAAGTACAAGAAGGTGTCAAGTCGATTTTGAATACTTAGTGATTCAGAATTGTCCTAAATCAGTAATGTATATGCTCTCATAATTTGATGAAACCATAGCCTGCAATTTCTAGTTTTGATCATTTGGTTTTAGCAGAATCGCGAAACAGGTCGATCATGGAAATGGATTTAGTTTTAATGATTTATGAAACAAGATCTTTGAAGTCAGGTATGAGAGAAGCTAAGTTTTTTTTCCCTTCATTTTTCCTGTCTCATTACCTTGGTCGCAAATTCTCATTCTCTACAATGGCTCCTATCAATCACTTTGAAGTATCTAGAAATGAAATACTTGAAGCCGATCTTGAGTCTACAAAGAAATTTGAAGAGATTGGTTGGTCGTCATTTTATGTGAATTTTAATGGGGATAGTATAGAATTTACTAAACGCTTCCTGTTATATTTTAACGGTCAAAAGGATCAATTCGGGGACCTTGAACTTCATCCTTCTAAGGATATCATCGCTCAATCTGCTAGTCTCCCACGGAATGGGGAAAAATGGTTTAAAGGGACTCGCTTAAAGGATTAGTCCTGGAAGCAATTCTTTGTTAAAGTCCCCCCCATATGTTGACATTAAATATGGAATCCCATCCTGTTTCCTAAATAAGTCGTAGAGCCCTCTTCTCAAACTTATCATCAGGTATGTGATTTGCGATGGTCTCTATTCCCTGATCCATTATTGTCACTTGAGATTCTTGCTGGTGTTTAAAGGTTATCCTATTAATTTTCCATTCTATCAACTCAATAGTTTGAAAAAAATGGTGTATATTGTTCAGAAGACCACTGGTGATCTTGAGAGGAGATTATTCCACCACGAGATGATTAAAATTCTAGTTCGATTTTGACTTAGTCAATTGGATAGGGTTTGGAATAATTTTTTTCTTTTTAATGGCTTTGGTACTAGTCAGTTTTGGCCCACACCCTTAACAAAAACTAGACGCAAGAGTCGATCCCTTACTATCTAGATCCCAAATCAGGAATTAGAGCCCAAAAATCCCGAGGATTCCCCAATTAAGTCTTCTCATGAGTAGTTCCCTCTGGATAAAGAATTTGATGATCAATTAGAAAAAGAGAAATCCAAAACTCTTTCATGTTCACATTTATAAATTAATATTATCAAAGGGTCTGGTCATGAGAAAAGATGTCACTCTATCTTATCTGATTTCAAAGCCTAGTATCCATACTAGAAAGGGAAAGATAAATAATTCTTTGAGGATATTTTTCAAAATCCCAATATCAACTTCAAAAGAGTCAAGATGGAGGCTAAGGGTCAAACTAGTAAATCCTTGAGTGAGAGAGCAACCCACAGAATGAGTAGAAGTTGTAAAATTAGTCACAGCAGATCTATTGAACAAGTAAATCGATCACAATGATGTAAAACAATTTGGATTAAAAAATGTGCAAGTGCTCTATAACTCAGAATAGTGAAAATACAATACAATACAGTCACAATGATTGACCAATTCGAATTAACCAAGGAGGTCATTCGAATATACTGCATGGTGTATCTTGGCTCCAACTAGGAGTCCTCATCATCAGATCAGTGGAGTCATGAATGCACAAGTAACGGTCGACCAGGTGTCAAACTGAGTCTAACTGAGTGTGGTAGGTGTAACTGGCACATGTAGGCACTAACTGAATGAAAGAGGCGCAGTGGAGGGTGAATGAGGAGCTAACTAGAGTCAAAATAGGCATTCTAGTCTCACTGGAGGTCCAACGGAGTGATACAAGCAGTTATGAGTCAATCTAGCCTTAAATCAAGGAAAGACAACTAGCTAACTGAAGTGAATTGAGTGGTAGGTGAGAGAGGGAGCCTTTCACAAGTGGTAGGTGCATGCAGGGTGCACTAAGCACTAGGAGGGATAAAACTAAGTGGAAGGAAGCTCCTGGGTGCTGGAAAACTGGGGACTAGGTGCTGGAGGCATCAAACTGTTAGAAAAACAGGATCGCAGAGCAATAACAATAAACAGAAATGCAAATATAATCACACATACACATTACAAGAGAGACACAGATATATCGTGGTTCACCCAACTTGGGCTACGTCCACACTGAATTTGCCAGTCCTTATTATTATTACCGTCCAGCAAGTCGAAGGGATACAACCTGCAGCACAACCGCTGCACTTCCTCTTCTCTGTTTTACAGTCTCTCTCCAGATCTCAAAGATCTTTACAATGCATAAAACCTAATACATCAACCCTAGCTGTATTACAATGTCCTTCTTTTATAAGGGAAATACAATGGGAAAATACCATGGGATACCCAAAACCATGGGCCCGCAAAACAGCTGGCGAAAAAACAGCCCCAAAAATTTTCTTTGGGGGCGTTTCCCCCGAACCCCCATTTCTCGAGGGCGCTACCCCCAAACCCCCGCCGGGGGACCGCTGGCCCCCGGACCCCCCAGCCAGGGGGGATGGTCCCCCCTGGAACCCCGTGGGGGGGCGATGCCCCCCCACACCCCCCCGCTGGGGTGAGTGTACAGTCCACCTACATATCATATAGAACTGGGGTACAAACACGGCTGATACAATATCATCTATGAGACTAGAAGATCTGGCTCCACAACCAACACAAACTGGTGACTGGACTGCATGCATGCATGCAAAGTACATATCTGAATGATGAGATATCCTAATAGAAGTATGACTGTTGCTCTCATGGTTAACATAAATTTGCAGGTTATGAAGTCCCTATGGTCAAACTTAGTGATTCTGTGAATAATCAAGGGAACACGGAATTCATTGATCAAGTAGACCCTAAATTCCTATATGATTCTACCTTCGAGACTCGGGCTAGGAATAAGGAGAAGTTTGATTTCATATCTTAGAAAGATCGGGAAGTGTATCAGGTCCAAGTACAAGAAAATTATAAAGGAAATGTGCATGAGTATGATGTTGAACCTATAAAAACCCCTATTAAACAAACATATGATCAAAATTTTGCTCGGTTAGGAAGTGAGCTTAACAACTCTTGGTTGAACAATTCTATAATCAAGGAGGAAATTGATGTTTTAAAAGCATATATAACTACCTGGATTGAGAAGAGGGAAGTTATGAGAAATAAGAAGAAGCACTATAAGAACCAGAGAACATATTTTCTCATGAAGAATAATAAGTTTATTAAACAACGCAAATTTCATACGGTTCAAATCATCAATCTTAGGCTAAATTGAAGGAATCTCGTAGGGTAACTTATATGCATGTGTCATTGGATCTTTCACGCAGGGCTTGAATTTAGCCATTTATAAACGATCAAGTTTTGGTTCTTTTTTTATGATATATATACAAAGCTTGTAAGCATCAACCAATATAGGTAAATTTTATCATTATGCTTTAGTTTTGGTCAAATTTGTTGTTATGAGGATACCTACAGAATCAAATATTTTGTAGGCATCCTTACATTATTTTATTTATTTTCTTGCGAACGTTTAAGCATTGATTTAATCCCTGATTTGGTTCTCGTTTCCTACAAGTGTTGTCTCCAGTTTTTCAATTGTTATGGATTTTTTTGACATTTATGAGGTAGCTCGAAAGGTACCTATATTCACTTTGATGGTTGTGGGTGTGGATTCAATGATTCATTTCTTGGTCCAGTTGGTGTTTACAATCAGCTTCAGCTTTTGTTTAAAGTTCATGTTCCCTACATTCGCTTCAGGCAGTGCCTTAATCCTTGGACTTGACGAATACTTTGATAAATGCTTCGCATGGCTAGCATTGTCCAGTAAGTCCACCGTTCCACTCTTAATTCCTCAGGATTTTCCCTGAAATATCAGATTATGAGGTTGATTTTATGATGTTGTTTATAATGAATCTCGACAACTTTCAAGTGTTGACATTTGACAATGTAATGAGTTGGTTATGGTCATGCCATATTGGGAAGAAGTTGTTATAGGTCTTTAGAGAGATTCAGACAATAATTAGTGTATGGGGAGGGATATATAATAGAGAGTCTTTTCAAAAAAATGGGGTTCGAGTTCTTTGTATGGAGAAAGCTTGGAGTAGTCAGAATTGTAATTATTGTGAACAAAGTTATTGCTTTGGGTTTATTCACAAGCGGCCTTTTGAAAACAATTAGATGCTGGTATCATTGTGAATTTGGTTTCAAACATAAATACATATAAACTCATGTTATTTTGTTCTACATGTAATTTCTTTAAGAATATATACTTAGCCATTGTGTGTGAATGAATTACTTTGAAACTTGAGCATAAGCAATAGTGTTATGTTTAAATATAATGATTCGAATTGTATTTTGATAACTTTTATTATTATGATATGATTTGCGTCATTTACCATTAATATATTTTCTAATTGAATGCTTATTTTGGAGAAACATTTTGTGGAGTGATATTTATCTTTAATTCAGATCCTAAGTTTGTTAGAAGTTCAACTTATGCTATTTCTGTGTTTTTGAGTTATTAGTTACATATTTCAATTTTTTTATGATTTGAATTATTATTTTATGAACTATGTAACTACAATTTATTTTAAAATATTTTGCTTTTAGTATTGATGATTTCTCCTAGACCATTCTTGTCTTTGAATACTTATAGTCTCACTCAGAATAACATTATAAGAATTAGTTTTCTCCTGGCCAGGATAGTGTGTGTGTGTGTTAGATCAATAGGATTAGAAGATTAAAAAGTAGTTTAAATTTAGCAGTTACTAAACGTAGTTTGAAGATTAGTTTTAATAGTTAGCGGTCCTAGTTATATTAAACTTTAGTATTTAGTCATAGTTTTAGAAGAACATCACATAAAACAAAATTGAACCAAGACTGTCTATTTGAGAGCAAAATTTCAAAGGCAACAGGTCCTTAATCATGTGAGAAACAACTATTCCAAACACACAAAAGGATGCTTTTAAGATTTTGGTGTGGGTTTTTTTTTCCGTAGTTGGCCACCCGATAGAAAATAAGGCCAACATGGAGTCTACCAAAGAGTATATAGCATTGCATTGTTGTTGGGGAATCGAGAAATCAATCAACATGATTCCTATCAAATAAGTGATAAGTCTTCCACCCCGAACCTTCATCTTCTCCATCACCCTGCAAGTGGAGGGTGTTATACCTCTATATTTCACGGTGTCGCATCCCCATCGCAACACATTTCGACGACACTTTCCCTACTGTTTTGAACCATCCAGAAGAGACAGATGATGAGTCAACCTTGAAGGTAAATCCACCCTGGCAAGTTTTGACCCACCTTGGACTTTATTTCCACACACTACCGCGCCCTGACAGCTTGACAAAACGCGGCACAGTGCCGCGCCCTGTAGCATTGGCAAAGCGCGGCACCCTTTTAATAGTTTTTGCCCTTGACTTATGGGATCTTGGATTTTCGAAGATGATGGAAGATTGGGTTCCTTGATTCGATCCCAACTCACCTCCTTCGATTAGAAACCCTGATCCACTTATCCCTCCTTAGATCCACTCATCTCTCTTGTTGGTTAACCTCACCATTCACTATAAAAGAGAGGCATGCCATTGGGAATGGGGGGGACTCTTGAGAGCACCAAACTTATGGTCTTGCAGTATTGTGGAGATAGCTAAGAGGAGAAGACACTTGGAGTTGGAGGATTGGCTTGGGCATCAAGCACCCTTTGTAAGTAATCTTCAAGTTGTAATGGAATAACTTGTCTTGTTTCCCCAAATCATTTGTGTTAATATTGTTTTAATGATATGGTTTGTATCTCTCATAGATTTAGATCCTAACTCATGTTTTCAGATTGCTAGAGAATAGTACATGCTTGTGTTTTGGTTACTCTTTGACAGGTTCATTGGTGAAGACTTGGAGCTTGGAGCAATCACCAAAGACAAAGCATTTGGACATAAGGTCAGTTAAAATCCTTTTGCTCTCTTCAGCATTTTAATACTGAAATGTATGTTAGATCTAGGGATTCAAGGTTGCATTTGTTTTGTCTGTTCTTAGTCTAGAGTTAGTTAGATCCTACTTTAGCCTAAGGGAGTTTTGACTTATCCGTAGGGCAGAATTCCACATAACAAGAATGGCGACTCCGCTGGTTTTGATTACTGCTTGATTGGTTCAAATTCACAGTCATTTATCTTTGAATTATCAGTCTTTTGTTGCACTTCAAACCAGCTTGAATTTTGGTCTTTTTTGACCCTTATTCACCCCTCCTCGCAGTATTTATCTCCCTGTTTAATTACTGAGTCCCCTGGGTTAGCAACAACCCTGAAAACTTGATTTTCTCTTTTCCAGTTGCGTTTTTTTTCCTCTTGCCACAGTGCCGCGCCCTCTGAACCACTTCCAGCGCGACATTTACACAGTGCCGCGTCCTAGGCATTCATACCAGCGCGACAGTCACACAGTGCCGCGCTTCAGGCAGTCTATAGCCCGCGGTAGTGTCTGCAAGTAGGTAAATTTTTCTTAATTTTTGCTTGGTTTCCTGAGTTTCTCCCTGCCTCAGATAGTCTTTACTGTTGCCTGTTAGCATCCTGGTTAATTTCCAGTCTGTTTGGTCTGCTTATTACATGGTTTGTGAGCTTGATTGATTGATTGAATTAAGTGGCACTTTTGACATATTGGTCATTTTTCAATTTGATTGCATTTGACTTGGCTTTTCCCCACAACCAACTCAACACCACTATTTTTTGTTACTGAACACTGTAGTTTTACAGTCATATTGTCATTATCATTTTCAGTAAATTAAAAAGATCATTGGTTGAGAGCAAATTTGTTGTTTAAATTGAAAAAGTCTAGTAGCATTTTGCATAGGGAAATGAACCATTAATTTTGCCATAAAAATTCTCATCATAGAAGCATTGTAGATTGTAAAATCAGTGCATTGAAAAGCGTGTTTACTTCAGCTTGGCTTGGTTTATAAATCGAAAAGAAAAGAAAAATCTTTTACTTTGATTGCTTGTGAAAGTTGTTATGCATATTGGATCGAAGAACCTCTATCTTTACCTTAGCTAGATTTCATCGAAGACAAAAGCTTGTTTATGATTCATTCTCATTTGCATGGTTTGAGTCGTCATAACACCATCAAGTTTCACGTCCACTACCCGATTGAGTAAAGACAGCCACTAAAATTAATCACCCTAATTAAACCAACTTTAACCTCACTTGAGGAAATCAAAAGAATTTGGTAGTTAGGTAGGACACCGGGGATAGGCATCAAAATAATTCCCCCTTGTCATTTTCATCTGAGACATAGTCGTTGTCTTTAGGGAACTAAAATCCTCTAGTACTTATTGACACGGTCACAGCTAGTTTGTGGAGGGGCCTCCTGACTGTTTCTAACTGTTCAGGGGTTAAACGGCCGCGAGATTGAGAACCGGACGGACTCTGTGGAATACCGCACTCCACTTAGCCCTAAGGCAACATCGATCGCTGTCTTCTTCGGAAGGCTGAAGTGCCCAAAACCTTTTCCGACGTGTCATGAACGAGGTGGCTTAGTATCTATTCTACTAGGGCTCTTTTACCCAGGATCCCTTTCGGTAGAGGGATATCCTTCTTATATCGGTCTCTCATGTTGTATTGTTCGACTTGGATTTCATCACCTTGCGAAGGATACAGCCTGTTGAGGTCTCCAGCTCTTAGTTAGGAGTTTGCTTGGCGTCTCATCTTTGTAGAGGGTCATTTTTTCTTTGTAGGGACTGCTTGTTGGCATTCTGGCCATTTTTGTTGATCAGCTCGCTTATTGAGACACCGGTCTCAGTATAGATTTTAGAGCTTGCTTTTTTGGCCTGTGAGCCTTGCTTTTTTCTAGCTTCTCTTTTGCACACTCGGCTGCATTAGAGTTTTTGAGTTCTTTGTTTACGGTACTGCCCCCGATTTTCATTTTCCTGTCATCATGTCAGATCAACAAAGAAAATCACGAAGACAACAGGGCCTAAGCCCTCCACCACCACCACCGCCACGGACTTCTGGTCCGCCTGCATCACGCATTCCTGCTCCTCCTGGCCGCGGTGCTGGTCGAGGCAACATCCCACCGCCGATACGTACAACATCTTCAGTTACGCCTGTAACTGCCACACACAGCACAGTCTCAGAATCCATTGCAGCTTCTATGACCACTAGCATGTCTGAGGCTTCCACTGTCACCTCACCCACTGTCATCCCAGATTTATCTGTAACAGTGGGCACAGTTACAGCAGCTGGACCTAGCACGACCCAGAGTACTAGACCAGAGGTCATCCTTCTACCGGAGGCCAACACTTCCCGTCCATCAGACACTTTCCACGATGATATAGACGGATCTATTGGCACCACGGAAGGGTCCGACCAGGACATACCTGGCCTAATTTCAGTCCCAGGCGGCTACGTTGAAATCGTTGAAGATACTCGTCTACCTGACACACCTTTTGAACCTGATTATGGCTTCATTACTTCCCAGACGGAACTTCCGCCTGTTATTACTACGTCACCCAGTGTTCATCCTCAGGAGACAAGTTCTTCTAGCAACGTACCTCGCACTTTTCATCTACCCAACATCCCACCGGGACACGAAATTATGGCTTCCATCCAGTCTAGTATGGTCAGCTTAGCGAACTCTCCGTTAGCATCGACACAATTTAGACGCAACACAGAGCAAATGCTTTCGACAGCGTCTAGATACCCCCCTGTTTCTCGTCCTTCTGACTATAGGGATCCCAACGTCCCGTCTAGCACAGAATTTCATCACTCTTTTGCAGACGGCTCAGGACCTTCGGATTTTACCACACCTAGGTTCCTGCCGGATCCCCAAAATCTTTTTCAGGATATGAACTCGGACCCAGTTCTCGATGGTCCTCCTATTATTGAACACGTGATGGACGACGCTGATACTCCTGGGCTAAATTCCCCACATTTGCTGTCATCACCAATGTTTGGTGCACATTCTATGAGGGATAACCCAGTTTTTTCTCCGTCCTCACCTGTCCAATACGGACGACCGCCTCCGCTAATCGGTACTTTTGGCGCCGTTGGCCAATCCATGCTATCATATTTGGCTAGCGGCGGAAGAACACCTAGTCATACTGCTGGATCTTCCGTTTCGACCGGAGGATCACCTTCAGCCACCATTTATACTATTTCAGGAGGTGGACAACCGACTGCAATGGTTCCTAACTCCAACTTACAAACCCTCCCTGGTGGGCCATCAACCCAACCAGCTGGGGGGCAACCTTTTGTTGGGAACCCCATCGTTAGTCAACAACCTCCAACTGGTGGGCCATCAACCCAACCAGTCGGAGGACAACCTTTTGCTGGGAATCCACTTCCCAGTCTACAGCCTCCTCACATAGGGCCATCCAACCTAACTATTGGCGGAAAACCTATTGGCTCGCTCCAACAAGTTTCCCAACCAGCAGTGTCTGCTCAGTTTGGTATGTACAATCCACCTGGCAGTGGGCAACCTTATTCCGGTGTCCCAACCGGACCTTACCCTCAACCACCCCTGTCAGGTATGCTTCCTTCTTGGGATAATCAAATCCCACAGAGTGGGGGGTACTCACTTTTTGGAAACTGGAACCAAGCTGGGGGGCAATCTCAGATTCCCCCCAACTTGAATGCTGGTTTCCCTTACCCTTCGGCTGCTACAACTCCATGGAACCCATCACTTCAATTTCCACTCGTTCCTCAAGCAGGAACAAGTCTTCCATGGACACCACCGTCGCAGCCACCCCCCAACCCTGCTATGGGAAATCCTCCACTTACATAGTATGGTGGTAACATCCTTGGAACACAACAATTCCACGGAACTTTTCCCCAACAAGGAATAGCAACCAATCCTGGGCATCAACAGCCTCAGGGTACTATACCCACTCAGCAGAACACTTACCAACCGGTTGCTTACAATCAACCGGTTAACCAGATGGCTTATTATCCACAGAACTTCCAGCAGTATCCCGCGGGAAACACATATGGGTATAACACACAGCAGCATGCTATGCAAGGCCCTCCAGGGTTCTCTGCACCACATGGTTATTACTCATACCCGCAGACCAACCGTCAACTTCCTTTCTTAGCCACACTTGATCTACCTGATTTGTCGAGGCTTATTAACGATCCTATATGGCACGAACCTCACTGGCCTCCTATCCCAGCCAAACTACCATCGGACATTCCTAAGTTCGATGCTAAGCCCGGGGAAGACCCCAAGAACCACGTGATGACCTTCCATCTTTGGTGTTCATCAAACTCCTTGATGGATGATTCCATCCGACTTCGGCTCTTCCAACGTACGCTTACCGGAACGGCAGCAAAATGGTATATCGAGCTGCCACAGCACTCTTTTCGTGATTTCAACACTTTGGCTATGCAGTTTCTGACACATTTCCAGCTTCCCATCCGGTATGAGACTGGAACAGAACTGCTAACTTCACTGCGTCAAACCACTTCCACACACATCTCGGATCACATCCACGAGTGGCGAAGACGCCGTAGGATAATAAAGGCACCTATTCCAGATCAGCTACTTGCTGATTGGTTTACAAAATCCTTTTTGCCTCCCATAGCCAGAGATATTGCTATGCGCGGACCTGTTACGGAAGAACAAGCCATCTCGGCAGCACAATACATGGATTTAGTATATACTCAATCCGGTACTTTACATGAACTTCTTCCACATGCTTCCCGCGTTCACACTGATCCTACAAAGCCTACTACTGAACCACCCATTGATGGTATCGTTGGTTCAGTTAAAGCTCAGCCTGCCACCAACTCGACGGGGCAACAAGCTTCTGCTTCCCCCGCTTTTACCCAGGCCGCTTCAAAAGCTTCCACTTCCCCTGCTGTCTCCTCCGAAGTGAATGCAGTCCAATCTACATCACAACCATCTGGAGGAAAGAAGAAAAACAATCGTGGTAAACCTAAAAAGAACCAGCAGGAGAACCCCAAACCACAACCTACCCAGAATGATCAAAAACCACGTCGGAAGGCTAAGTTTCCTTGCTTGATTTGTCAAGATGATCATTATACGCGTGACTGTCCCTACAAGGACGAGGTCCATAAATTCGTTAAAGGATCCTCTAGACCGGCAGTGCTAACTGACCCTTTCCCCCAACAGCAACAGCAAATGGTTGCCCAAGAATCCCCACAAGGGGGCAACCCGACCAATCCTTCCCGTGGAGAGACGTCCACAAACCGCGAGATCCTAATGACAAGTAATGAGGAGATTAATATCACCACTCGTTCAAAGACGTATGACAATCCTCCAAGTTCAACCAAACAATCGGAGACAGCCAAAGGCAAGTCTCCTGTTGAAGATCCGATTCCTATTCCCCCCCCTAATGGTCACCTCCATATCGAGAGACCACTTATGGATACAGTGCTTCGCCCACCCAAGGGCACCATACGAAAGGCGACATTCAATCCGAATGCGCGAGCTTCCCAAAACTACAACATTGTTGAAGATTTGGCTCAAGCACCTTGCGCTATGTCAACTCTCGAGGTTCTCCAACACTGCCCCACGCAGCGTAGAACCCTACTTTCAGCACTGGGGGCACTGGACCCAGATACTTCAAACTCCATCATGTTTAACTTGGAGCACGCTAAACCTAGGCTTTCTCACCAGTTAGCCTTCCAGGTGCATACGAAAATCCGTGGAAATATTATCCACCGCACAGTGTTAGATGAGGGTGCTTCCACGTCGATTATGTCTTTGAACTGCTGGAGAGCCCTCGGCTCGCCTGAGGTCACAACTTCTCCCACTACTCTTAGAGCATTTGATGGACATGGTTTTCAACCATATGGACTCATCCCTTCAATCGGCGTTGAACTGGGGGGCAAAACAGTATCCGTACACATCGAAGTCGTAGATGCACCTTTGGATTACAACCTCCTACTTGGTCGGAACTGGTTCTATGCCATGACTGCCATTGCATCTACAGTCTTCCGGATTGTACAATTTCCTCATGAAGGGAAAATTGTCACTATTGATCAATTGGATTACTGTATCCCAGACTCCCATCCGAACTCCGCCAATACCGTTCCGTTATTGGATCAACCACGGTACCGGTTCCAAGACATAGGTGTTGGTCTCATGAAGGATTCATCCCTCATTGGAGTTTTTCCAGAGCTGGGAACCCATCTTCAACCAGTCAACATGATTTCATCACATTTCACCCCGTCCGATGATTCATGGGTGATCCCGAGTCCTACTCAGATCCAAGGCTATGGTAATTCCATGCCTTTGAACCGAAACCTTGCAGCTTATGACGCGATCCAATCAGCCACAGATTGGGTCGACTGTTCTACTGATCACACAGTGGCACAGCTCTCGACTGAAACTCATACACGCCCACCATTGTTTGATCCTCTCAACTTGATTTTTCCTACTGACGAATCAATCATAGAGGTTATGTGCGGTAATGAGCCACCATGGGGAGATTTTCATCATCGATCTTCATTCCCCACCATCCAGTCACTTGAGCCTGACACCAAATCCAGTGCTTCACTTGGGATGGTTCAAACCAAGTTCCCCACTTCCCTCGACGAAGTATTTTCTGAAGGCAACTTGGCCAATCTTATGGCAACCACTCCCATCGACATTTCAGTAAAGCCTGGTATCGTGGAAAACGTACACATTGGCAAAACATGTACTCCTCTCGAGACGGAGTTCTATAATGCCTACTTTAAAACTTTCCGCGATGTTTTCGCTTGGAGTTATGAAGAGATGCCAGGAATCGACCCATCGATTGTGGTCCACGAAATTCCAACTTTCCCTGGCGCCCGACCTGTTCGGCAAAAGCTTCGACCCGTTCATCCTCGTAAGGCAGCCGCCATTAAAGCAGAAGTTGAAAAACTTTTGCGTGCTTGTTTTATCTATCCTGTCCCATTGACAGAATGGGTATCCAACATCGTCCCTGTAGCCAAGAAACAGGGAACGATCAGAGTCTGTGTTGATTACCGTGATTTGAACAAAGCTTGTCCCAAGGACAACTACCCAACTCCGTTTATCGACCAGATCATCGATAACTGTGCCGGAAGTGTCATTTTTTCATTTATGGATGGCTTTTCTGGCTATAATCAGATCGATATCCTCCCAGCCGACCAGCACAAAACGGCCTTTATCTGCCCTTGGGGGATCTTTGCATATCGGAAGTTACCTTTTGGCCTCAAAAATGCCGGGGCAACTTTCCAACGGGCAATGTCTTACGCATTTCATGACATCAAACATATCGTAGAGCCATATCTCGATGACCTTCCCGCTCATTCTCGAACTCGGGAAGAACATCCAGATCACTTGAGTGCCATTTTCGAGAGGTGCCGGCGCTACAATATACGTTTGAACCCGCATAAGTGCGTCTTCTGTGTAGAAGCCGGAAAACTGTTGGGCTTCATAGTCTCCAAAGACGGGATACGTCTAGATCCCGCAAAGGTAGCAGCTATCATAGCCCTGCCTTCACCTACCAATATTCCAGAACTTCAATGTTTGCAAGGGCATGCAAACTTTCTACGCCGTTTTATCTGTAATCTGTCTGAGATAACAAAAGGCTACATGCGGCTTCTCAAGAAGAATGTTCCCTTCATATGGGATGATGAATCCCAACGCTCCTTTGATAATTTAAAGGCAGCCTTAACCAAAGATCCTGTGATTCAACCCCCCAATTACACACAGGACTACATCCTTTATCTCGCAGCCTCGATTTCCACCATTGGCATGGTGTTAGTCTAGGAAGATCACAACGGCATAGAACATGTGGTGTACTACCTCAGCAAGAGTCTTCTCGACTCTGAAACTCGCTACTCACATGTTGAAAAGCTGGCTCTGGCAACAGTGTTTGCTGTCCAGAGATTCCGTCACTACATCTTACTCCGTCGGACCACCGTCATCGCTGATTTCAATCCAATGTACTATATCCTCACACGACAAGTGCTTGGGGGCAAGTACTCCCGTTGGATTGTCATCCTTCAAGAGTTTGACTTGGAATTTTTCAAAGCCAAGTCTAAGAAATCTCTGGTCTTCGCTGAGTTAATTTGTCACTTGCCCCGTGCTACTGAGCAATCCGAGCCCATTGATTCTCTTCCCGACGAATCATTGTTCCTCATTAGCACGTCTGATCCGTGGTATGGGGATATTCTCTTATATCTCCAAACCCAACGCTTCCGTCCCGACCTCAACCGCGATGAACGACGACGTATCAGACATCACGCAAAATACTACCTTATAGTGAACGATACTTTGTATCGGCGTGGTGTCGACACTATCCTTCGACGCTGTTTGACCTTAGATGAGGCGGAACGCGTTCTCAATGACTGCCACGCTGGAGCATGTGGTGGTCATCTCTCTGGGATGGCTACGGCCCAGAAAATATTGCGAGCGGGATACTTCTGGCCTTCGATTTTCAAAGACTGCATTGAAACAGTCAAGAAGTGTCCGCCATGTCAATTCTTTCATAGCAAAGCACGCTCGCATCCTGCTCCACTCCATCCTGTCATTGCCGTCGGCCCCTTCTCCAAATGGGGCATTGATTTTATGCACTGTAAGCCCACTTCAGCCGGGGGGCATAGCTATGTCATAGTAGCTGTGGACTATTTTACAAAATGGGCTGAAGCGATGCCTACGTATGCTGAAGACGGCAAAACAGCAGCGCAATTCATATTCAATCATATCATAGCTAGATTCGGTGTCCCACAGTCTATTGTGACCGATCATGGTTCCCATTTTAGGAATCATATGATCGAAGAACTAAGTGCCAAACTGGGTTTTCGCCACGAAAACTCAACCCCGTATTACCCACAAGCCAATGGCCAAGTTGAAGCCATCAATAAGGTCCTGAAACGAATGATTCAGCGCATTGTGGGTACCCAAAAATCCAATTGGCACTCAGCTCTGTTCTCAGCACTGTGGGCATACCGAACCTCAGTGAAAAGTGCTACTGGGTTTACACCATTTCAATTGGTGTACGGCCTGGAAGCCATTCTCCCGATTGAATGTGAAATTCCATCACTCAAGATAGCCATAGAGCTACTCCCACACACTACTTCCGAAGAAGAACGGTTTCTATACCTAGCCAAGCTAGATGAAACCCGCCGCGACGCCGCTTTGGCTAATGAAGCTCACAAAAAATGCGTCAAAGCTCAATATGACAAATCCGTTCAACCTCGGATCTTTAATGAGGGTGACCTTGTACTTACATATGATCAGATGCATGACAAACTTGGAAAAGGCAAGCTTGAATCTATGTGGTACGGCCCCTTCATCATAAAACGTGTCTTAGAAAAAGGAGCCTATGAACTAGTCGACTGTGATGGTACGCCATTGGCACGGCCCCGCAACGGGCTATACCTCAAGCGTTTCTACGCATGAGGTTACCCCACGCGGGTTACTTCTTGTACATAATGTACTTAGTTTGTTTTTTGCTTTATTTTTAGTGTGCGCGTGGATCTTATGTATCTACTCTTACTTTGACTCGTGCTTTTATGCGCAGATGTCTACCTACTTTGGATTCGCTGACGGTGCAAGCCGACATACCCGGAACCTCGCTTCCGCAACATGGGTGATCTATTCCCCCACTGGCGAGTTGATTTATTCAGGAGCCATTTGTTTGGGTCCCGCAACCAATAATATCGCAGAGTACCATGCAGTCATTGGTCTCTTGACAGAGGTTGCTTCACTTGGGATCAATGCCTTATCGGTCTTTTTAGACTCCCAACTCGTGGTCTCTCATCTAAACCGTGTTTACACAGTTCGCGATCCTACATTGCTTCGGTTATTTCGAAGAGTACGTCTCTTGGAACGGTCATTTGATTTTATCATATATCAACATGTACCGAGAGAATTCAATTATATTGCCGATTCATTGGCCAATTACGTTTTGGACTGGCATCTTGCCCATACATAAACACATCATAAAAGATAAATAAACGCACAAGTCATTGTAAATATTTAGATCATAAATAGGTCCATATCACTATATATAAAAGTGTTTTTTCCAAAAATACATAAAGTTTGTGTCAAAGACAAAATTGGGGATCAAATCCCATATACAAAAAATTGGCCCTCAAAGCCTACATATCGTGTACATGCCACAAAAAGATCGAAAGACCATCTATGGAGATCTAGGGGACCTATCATGTCCCTCATCGGACTCCTCCCGCTGATGGTGGTAACACATCACGGCTCGGACCACCTTGCGAAGAAGTCGACTAATACGTCCAGGCACACCCACAGTATGCCTCTGGAGGTGGTAGGGGACATCGTCCATCCGCATAGCAGGAATCCCATGGGTCAATCCCTGCAGGTTCCTCTCAATATCCCGCACACCTCCTGCCTCATCTTCATCTTCTTCTTCGACAGGATCAGCTTGACGATCTACACCGCCACGACGTAGTGGTGAATATCCAGCTGGTCGTTGTGGTCCACGGTCTGCAACATGCATACGAATATACATTATAAGTCTTTTACACATTCTAAAAAAGCATTAAAAATTAAATATTCAAAAAGAAAAATACATATCCATGAAGGTCATACCAGAGTTGTCCCAGTCATCATCTTCTGGCAAAGCCAAGTCAATATCCTCGCGGAAATCTACCCCTGAATAGGGATAGTCGTCGATCATGACTATCTGCTCCTCTAGCCAAGAGAAGAAATCCTCTCCAAAAGCTAGCCGCTGAGGCCCTCCAAGGCGCCCGACATAGTCGCTCCATCGAGCCATCCATGGCTCAGTAGTGGGCGAGGATGCATAGATATCTGCGGACGCAGTAATGGCACCCTTGCCAGGAAGAAAGTGACCAAGATACTCCCATAGCCAAACTGGGTATTTTTCCCAGTTCTACATTTGTGCACCTGTTCCCTCATATGGGACAGCACTGCATCACACCAGTTGAAGACCGTCCCTCCCATGCACTCTGCTGCGAGATTTACCTGTGTGCGGGTTGCCTGATGTGGGCTCACGCTTCCTGCTGCACGTGTAATAGTGAATAGCAAAGTTTTGAAAGGAAGATTTGTGACCTCTTTTATGGCCACTTTCCCACTCTTCTTACTCGAACCCGCCTGACAATATCGAGCAATCAAATCATCCGTGCTTGAGTCTGAAGCACTGTACCCGGTAAGATTCGGTCGGGCCCCTCTTTTCGAGAGACCCGTGAGAAAGTAGATGTCTTCAAGTTGGATTTCAAGCACGTGCTCTCCCACTCGGAAAGCTTCGATATCAGGGTCCCACAATTGAATAAGGTGAGTAAGGAGCTTAGGTTGTTGGCGGATTCCTTTAGTCTTGAAAAATTTTAGCAAACCACATTCTCTCAATGCGGTCACGGTGGGTAAGTCATTTTCGGCCCTAAAATCATCCGTTTCATGCTCCCTCTCTTTCCAACTCACTATTTTGCCTCAAACAAGTTGCAAATCCCTGCAAAAAGGTAAACAAAGTAATTAGTGGCTATTTAACAACTTGCTTCTAGCAAAAATTTGGGGAAAAATTGATTTTTTGAACTCGATTTTCGCACGTGCCGCGCCTGGAGGGCACCCTGCCGCGCGGCAGTACACAGTGCCGCGCCTCATTTTGAGGTTACAGCGCGGCACTGTTGAACAGAGCCGCGTTTCACGATAGGGGACCCACGCGGCAGTACGGCAGGCGATTCTTGCCAAAAGGGCTTGCCAAAAAATTAATTTTTCCCTGGTGAAAGTGAAAATTTTTTGCATGAAATGAAAGAGGGGTTCAAGCACTCTTACCTGGCACAGACGGCGGTCAAAATGGTGTCCCAGAACTCTCGGTATCGATCCTTGAAATTTTGCTCCAAAATGGGTAAAAATGTCTCCTTTGGGTAAAAATCACAAATGAATAGTAATTTCTATTTTTACCATGCTTTATATAGCATTTTTTCACATTTTTTAATTAATTAATTATTATTTCAAAATTAATAAACCCTTATTCATATTACTAATGCCCGATTTTTGAGCATTTATTGACAGGATCTGCGGTAAAAATGGGATGCATTCATACTGGTATTTGTTCGTAGTTTGACCTTCATATTGAGCCCACTTTATCTTTTTCGTGCTCTGGATTTAAAACTTGAAAAAGATTCCAAGCGCTTTCACACCTGTGTCGTGCTTGTCAAACGCAAGTAAACGGTGTCGAGTACAGTCAGCTTTACTCATGCTCGTTAAACGATGAGGAAAGTATTATCCTGGTTGTATTTTATTCTTCTTTCGGGCCAGAATAATTAATTTTTACGAAAAAGACCACGGGAGTCCATAGTTAAGCTCTTTTCAGACTCCTTAAAATTGAAAAGATTGCCAAGTGATCTTGATTCTTTCACACTTGTAAAAGTATTTGAAAGGTCGTCTATTCGGTGATGGGTTACCCCTTTTTCGGCCCGTCTAGACTATTTACGAGAAAGGTATACCTCAGTCAATCTCGGCTGGGAGAGTTCTCTCGGGAATCGTTTTACACTTTTTCGGGATCGAGAGACTAAATTTTACGAAAAAGTACATTATGGAGCTTCCTTTAAGTTTTTTAGGCTCTCTAAATATGAAAAACTACCGAGTTTTCCTTCCTTGGGCTCGTTAAAATATTAACATCGAAGGACCCACTTTGGGACGAACCCCTCCTTTCTCAGGTTCGCAAAACATGTGAGATTGGACTCATCCACAAGATGAGCTACACCGAGCATCTGTTATCCTCTTCAAGCTCGTAAAACAAGAAAGAGGTACTCGTCCATCATGTCGGGGAAATATGGGGGAACAAGTCAAGTTTATCTATGGCAGCTTGTCAGTCGTTACCTTTGAACATGGCATGTGTCCATCTCTTGTCTATATTTGGGTATCCGTCTTTCATTTGAGTCATAGTCATCATCATGGGTCGTCTCCTTGGCCACGAGTCCACTCATCCGGTGTCTATCCTCTATTCATCAAATATCCCTGCTGCCAAGTCTTGTTACATGCCGTTATATGTTCAAAGGGTTGCATTATGTCGAGTCATTCATTGTGTCAGGCCTCCGCTGTGTCAGTACATACTCTATTACTTCATCATCCTATCATATATGCCGATTTCGTGTCGATGATGTGGGGATCATCATGGCCCACCTTCAACGAGTCTATTCCTGTCGACACCAAATCACTATCCGGGAATTAGACTTAGGAATCAATCATTAGTACCTTGGTACCTGCATGCCTCAATGGCAGGTTTCCTCGTGTTTGACAATAGGTTCACCTCATTGACCTCTGATCAAGCAATCTCTCGGATGCTCGACATCAACTCATTTATTCGCATTTCGTTGAGATGTACTATTGATACCTTGGGAATCATTGTCATTATTGGTGATCTCCCTCGCATTTGTTAACGGTCCACATCATTGACCGGTAATCAAATGGTTTCTTCCATGTTCGACTCCAACACATTGTAATCACATGGTTAGATTCGTATCTTTATGCGATCGGGTAGAAGACCCTGGGTGCATCACTGTATCTTGACTGCGTCCAGGCTGCGATGGAGATGTCTCTTGTATTGTCACACATATCCACTTATTGTATTGGTCGTGGCTGTGTCGTTACTGTCTCATGGATCTACGATTGTTCATAGTAGCCATGATTTGTCCACAGTTTACATTATCTCAGTACTCATGGATCTGCAATGTATTGGTCGGCAGCCATGCTTTGAGTCATTTGTTTCCGAGCATGGGAATGCCCGCCTCGGTGGTATATCTAACACTTTGTTTCCATTTCAGCTCCGTGTCGCTCTCCTCGATGCTATCTCTGCACATTATATTCGTAAAGTCTTTCGGCCATCAGTCCCTTCTGACCTCACACTTTAGGGGGCATCTGTTATACCTCTATATTTCACGGTGTCGCATCCCCATCGCAACACATTTCGACGACACTTTCCCTACTGTTTTGAACCATCCAGAAGAGACAGATGATGAGTCAACCTTGAAGGTAAATCCACCCTGGCAAGTTTTGACCCACCTTGGACTTTATTTCCACACACTACCGCGCCCTGACAGCTTGACAAAACGCGGCACAGTGCCGCGCCCTGTAGCATTGGCAAAGCGCGGCACCCTTTTAATAGTTTTTGCCCTTGACTTATGGGATCTTGGATTTTCGAAGATGATGGAAGATTGGGTTCCTTGATTCGATCCCAACTCACCTCCTTCGATTAGAAACCCTGATCCACTTATCCCTCCTTAGATCCACTCATCTCTCTTGTTGGTTAACCTCACCATTCACTATAAAAGAGAGGCATGCCATTGGGAAGGGGGGGGACTCTTGAGAGCACCAAACTTATGGTCTTGCAGCATTGTGGAGATAGCTAAGAGGAGAAGACACTTGGAGTTGGAGGATTGGCTTGGGCATCAAGCACCCTTTGTAAGTAATCTTCAAGTTGTAATGGAATAACTTGTCTTGTTTCCCCAAATCATTTGTGTTAATATTGTTTTAATGATATGGTTTGTATCTCTCATAGATTTAGATCCTAACTCATGTTTTCAGATTGCTAGAGAATAGTACATGCTTGTGTTTTGGTTACTCTTTGACAGGTTCATTGGTGAAGACTTGGAGCTTGGAGCAATCACCAAAGACAAAGCATTTGGACATAAGGTCAGTTAAAATCCTTTTGCTCTCTTCAGCATTTTAATACTGAAATGTATGTTAGATCTAGGGATTCAAGGTTGCATTTGTTTTGTCTGTTCTTAGTCTAGAGTTAGTTAGATCCTACTTTAGCCTAAGGGAGTTTTGACTTATCCGTAGGGCAGAATTCCACATAACAGAGGGGACATGGTTCCACATTAGAATATTTGGAACCTAGATTATTCAATTGGTGTGGAGGACTTCTTAAGAATCTAAAGGGCTAGGTGACAAAATGAAAAGTAGGGCAGCAAAAGAAATTTGGATATGGTTCCATACTTGTTTTTTTCTTCTTAGAGATGATCCTAATGATGATTCCATGGGAAGAGGTCCCATACCCACAACCCACCAAGACATACTTGAAGAGGTGGACCGACCTTTTAGTGAGTTTAGGGGGTGGACCACAGGTGTTTGCATTTGGATCGGGTTTATTTTGCTTGTGGGAGGACAAGATAATAGTGGTGGATAATTATCCCTATGTGGGGATGTATTTTCGAGGTGACAATGATCTAGTTCTGCTGGAGGGTGAGATGTGGGGGATGATCTGTAAGAAACAAACTTGACTATTTTTATTTTTTTTCAATATTTAAATGTTTTTGGATTTTATAAATATCATATTTTTTTTGTTCTTTTTGGATGATGCATGGTAAATAATGCATTGTGATGTTATGACACATATGTTGGGCTAGTATGACCTATTGGTATGTCACCGCTACATCATCTTGATGGGTATGCAGGGAAGGTAGACGAGGACAACTTAGATAGTGCATGTCAATTGAGGGAGGTGCAGAGGAACTAGGAGGATGTCACTATGGGGGTGCCCTCACTCAAGATGGATGATATCCCTGAGCATCTCTAGCAACATACCACAGGGGTGTTGATTTGTTTTAGTCACCTACTGAGGTAGGTGACAATATCCATATATGTTATCATGAGCATAGGGCATCTCAAGATTGAGTAGAGAGTAGTGTTCTCATGTTTGTTAGGAGATATGTATTGCAGCTTCCATAGTGTAATTTTGAGACTTTAAAAGCCAATTTGTACTCATGCATCACTTTGTGGGACTTATGTAAAACGCTCTTTGATATATACAACTATATGTCTATTTCAGGATTATGTTTATGGTTTCAACTAATGTGAATTTTGTTTCATGTAACTATGTATATGCATGCTTATTTGGCAGTGTTAAATGAGATAAATTTCAAACTAACACCTAGTTTTCCAATGAATCATCAATTTCATTAGACTCTCATGGAATATGTCGATAAACAATGTAATCAAAGTTTATTTCCAAATGGAATATCCTTATATAGTTTCGAAGTAACACAAGGTGACCGATAGAGTTGTGATTGTTCAACTGCGAGACTGTGAGCTGGGAGTCCAACCTGATAATTAAGTGGTGTACATTGGGCGATGAAGATTCAGACAAGAGTTCAATAACTACACAATAATTTTCGACATTATTTGTTGTAGGAATGAGGTAGGAGCCTCCTAAACTCACTCTCTCATCAGTGGGAAAGAAAGAAACCAAACGACAAAAGCAATGTGTTGAGTACTATGACTAGCACCATAAAAAAACCCTATGTAAGCTAGTGGATATGTGGACATATGCATATTGACCACAAAGCATGATAAGTGTTGACCCGAAATGGACTAAACACTCAAAGAATAAAAACACACCACACCAAAAATATGGTACACATGATAAAAATCATTGCAAGGAACAAGGTCCTATGCGTAGTAATTTTTCAAGTATATCCCATTACGAGGATCTGAAAAAGGGTTTCCATCATAATCCACTAACTCATAAACCCCTTTCTTGAGCACATGTTTGACTATGAAGGGACCATTCCATAAGGGTTTGAATTTACCTACCCCCAACTTATCATGATCATGATCATAGAGAGTAACCAAGTAACCTTCTGGAAAATTCCATGGACAAACTACTTTATTGTATTGAACTTTGGGTCGTTTTTTATGTGTTTCATTAGTCAATGTGACATCATGATGTTGTTCATCTATGTGGTTTACATACAAAAGGTGTCGGGCAAGAGTTAAACAACTAGATTCAATGAAGGAATTTTGCATTCAATCAGAAGGACAACTTCCAAACCATAGATAAGTTGGAATGGAGAGAATTTGGTATCATTTTTTATTGAGGTATGGTATTCCCATAAGGCCAAAAAGAGCATAAGGTGCCATTTTGACTTGTGTTTCCCAACCATCCATTGGATCATGGTTTTCAAAACTTTATTAATAGCCTTGACCTGACCATTAGATTGAGGATAGTAAGGGATTGAGTTCTCTTAACAAAAAACCAACATGGTAGATAATTATGTCATCATATGATTGCAAAAGTGAGAACCATAATTGGTAGAAATAGTGTGAGGGACGTTGAACCTATCAATAATGTGATTGGACACAAAAAGAACAATTGTCTTACCATCATTTAAGAAGGTGGGCATAACTTTGATCCATTTAGAAAAGTAGTCAACCCCCACAATGATGTAGTGATGACCATTGGTCGAAGTAGGCTTACATGTCATAAAATCATTACCTCTTTTAGGCAAAGGACCGGTGGTAATGACTTGATGTAACGGGAGCATGATGTGCATCAATTTTACAAGTAAAAATTTGATAAGGATGACACTTTTGGATAGAATTCATGCAATATTTGAATATCGTAGGCCAAAATTATCCCGCACAGAATATTTTCTGGGCATTAGCCATCCCAAGTAGATGACATCCACATGCTCCAACATGGAAATTATTTAAAAATCGCTTAGCTTCCTCATGAATAAGACATCGACAAAAGACAAGATCAACCCCTTGACGATATAAAGTGTCTGCCATGATGAGGTAACATCTAGCTTGATGATGGATGCAACAAAATTCATCTTGGGATAGTTGAGGATGGAAGCGTTGAGTTTGGAGCTATACTAGTATGTCTCCATACCTAGGGTCGGACGATTCAATGAGGAATAGGAATATGTCTGGAAATTAATCATTGGATATAGGTTTCTCATTAGATCAGGGAAGATTAGACATAAATTGCACAAAAAACGAAGGATTTATTGGACTTGGTCATGGAAAACTCAAGATAAAATTCTTGTAAGATAAAAATCCATTTTGAATATTTTCCCCTAGTCATTTTCCATGGCAAGATATGTTTCATGCGGTTAGAGTATGCAATAACAATGGTTTTGCGTAGGAGTATGTAATTTCTAAAGCATTGAATGGAATGAACTACCACCAAGGAAATTTTCTCCACATTTGAATATAGAATCTCTAAGTTGACAATGTCTTTGCTAAGATAGTAAATCACAGGTTCTTGGTGTAAATCATCTTCTTGCAGCAACGCCATAGCGATGGAAACACCATAGTGATGGCGAATTTAAAAGTAGCGAAATATAACAAAAAATACTAGGTGATAATCAAGAGGGCTCAATAATGGGGTTGATTTCAACACCGTTTTCAAAGAATCAAAGGATCATTGAGCTTGATCATCCCACACAAAATGAACCCCTTTCTTCAACAAATGCATAAACCCCTTGGTGATTTCTGCATAATTAGTGATAAATCACCGCAAAAAGTTCACCTTCCCTTGCAAATTTTGGAGTTGGGTAATATTGTGAGAAGGAGGTAATTGAAGGATTGCCTCAAATTTCAAGGAGTCAACCCAAATCCCATACTTGGATACGATGAAGCTTGTTAATCGACTAGATTCCACATACAAAATGGACTTATGTGGGTTCAAGCAAATAGTAATAGCAACAATGGAGAAAAATATCATGTAAATGGACAAGATGATCGACACGTTGTTGGGAATGAGTAGGAATATCATCGAGCTATGCCTCAAAAATATGCTTGATGTTGTGGAAAGCATAGGACATGGCCTATTGGAAAGTGAACCTAGATTTTTTAAGGCCAAAAGGTAACTTGCAACAAGAAAATGTGCCCCAAGTAAAAATAAAGGTTCTTTTATGTTGATCAACCAATTTAATTTCAATTTGATTATAGTTGGAGAAACCATCCATAGAAGACAATATTTCACAACCAGCACAATCTTCAATAATTTGATCGATGAAAGGGATAGGATAATTATCCTTGGCATAAGTCACATTAAGATCCCTATAATAAACACAAACCCGAATAGTCCCTTATTTCTTGTTAACTGGAATGGGATTGGATACCCTTTCAGTTAAAGGAACTGAGTATATAAAACAATTTTTAAGCAATTTTTCAACTTCTTCCTTGATTGTGCATCTTTATGAGGGTGGATAGGTCATAGTTTCTACCTAATAGGCTTAGCTCTGGGATATTTATTAATCTCATGTTTGACAATTTGAGGATTGATACCAAGCATTTCTTCATAATACCAATAGAATACATCACGAAATTCTCGAAATAGGGTTGTATACGTTTTGATCTCTTGAGGAAAACATTTGGAACCTATGTGAATATTTTCCACAACACCTATTTTGTGAAAAATATTAATAAAAATGGTTTTGGAAATGTTATCCAAATTTCCCTCTGAAATAATTCCATGAGTCATAGTGGGGATGAGGGGTGATCGACATTCCTAATCGTAGTTAGGGTTTACTAGATCTTCTCCATCATTTTCAGATTGAGGACAAAAGGCGTATGTTGATGCATTTCATCCCAAGGCTTCTCATTAAAAACCATGACTTCACGATAATTACTTCATCCAAATGTAATATAGTGGTAAGAAAATTCTGTGAAATAGGTGGATAAGTCGACCAAGAGGGAAATGGATACTAATCGGAATCGACAACTATGTGGGGATCCAAATCAGTTTCAGTAGTAGTGGATTGAATTTCCTTATAGGAAATATAGATCGTGGCTAGCAACATTTTCTCTCCATACGATTTAACTTCTAAATCTTGAGGTACGACCCAAGGATCAAAATATATGAGGGAGTTGTTAATATTGGAAGTGACCATACAAATTGGAGCTACAATGTTGGAGGTATTGGGTGTGGAAAAAGGGAAAGAAACCATCAAAGATGAGTCTTTGAATAATCCAATACTAACACTCTCATAATTACTCATTGAATCACCCACAAACAACATGTTATTACCAGGGTTGGTATGCAAATCATATATGCAATAATCAAGTTTTCCTATAGTAACAATCTTCCCTTGGTGAGGAAAATGAAGAATGAAAAATATCAAGGAAGTAATAGATTTCATTGCATGAAACCAACTACACCTAAGTAGGAGGTTATAATCTAATGGGTAATTGACCACTTCAACTTAGAGAGAAATTGTTTTCCCCCCTAAATCAATTAGAAAAGTGGTGAGAATTCCTTGAGGTGTAAAAATACGATCATTGAATACTTTTAAAGTGGTATTGGATTTTTCTAGTGCAGGACATCCAATGGCTTGCCAACGGGAAATGGACATGACACGCATATAAGATCCTTCATTAATCAATATGAGAAATATTTTTTTCCCGTGTACAATTACTTTTATTTGAAAAGAAATCTAGTGGTATATCCTAGGTTAGATATGTTCTACATCAAATGTGACCAAACTCGATTATGAGAGATCAATCCCACCAATGACCAACAACAATGCTTTATGTTGCATAGGAAAACTTTGCAACACTTCAAGAGTAGGCATAACATAAGGTTCCTTGGCCAAATCTTCCACAAAATTCTAATTGTGGGAAACTTGAGCATTAGGATTATGTGTCACTCATCAAAGTAAACCCTTGGGTGGGAATAACACTGTGTTAAGAGTATTATTCTCTATTCGAAGAGGGCCATTAGGTTGGGAAGGGGAAGGAGAATCGTTTTTAGGAGGATTTTTATCTATAATTCCATATTTATGAGTTCTTGTGGATAAATATACAATCTCCCCCCAAAAAAATACATTCGAAGATCTATCCCCTTGTGGAGAGGTAGCAGTTTTAGAAACCATTTTTTGATGTTGATGTTGAGGAAAAGGATTGGTCAAAAAGCAAGTTGTGTGGCAGATTCCTTTTGGTCAATGAACTCATTGAATTCTTTCAAATGAGGAAAATGACGTGTCATGTTATAACCACCACAAATATTACAATTTCAACTTCCTCTCCTTTTTGTTGCCCCCAACACCATATTTTGGGGTTTGTAAAGTCTCTTGTTCAATCAAAGGATTTTTCTGCTTATTATTTTTCTTCATCACTTTGAATTTATTTAGTTGCATGGATTGCACCATATTCACCTTGAATATTTGAGTAGAGACTGGAGTTGATTTTGTATGGCCACAATAGAGGTGGGAGTATTGGGGATAGCAAGTTTACTAAGATGCCCACTTAACTGGTCCACATAAGCAGTGTAATTATAACCAACAACACCATTGGCATGTGGTCCTAGTTTAGGTATTAATGGATTAGTTGATGGTTGAGGAGGATGTGAAATAATATCATATGATATGCCAGATTGGGAATAAATCAAATCTAAGTGTTGAGCACAACGAATGGATTTATCTTTTGTCACAACCCTTTCCATAGAAACATCATGAGCAATGGTAGGTAACAGGGATTTTGTAAACCAATCCACTAATAATTGATCTAGAATAGTGGCTTTAACAAGCCTTCACCACCACCTCCATTCGTGAATATGATCAGAGACATGGGTGGTAGTATTCTAACATAATGGCATTAGAAGATATGTTCCAATTCAATATCAAATGGGCAATTGGAAATGTGTTAATAATTTGATTGCTATAGAATTGAAGTTGTTGTATGAAGCACTAGGAAACTTGATATATAATTTTGAAGTGCTTTTGATCAAGGTCTGTGGGAAAAGTTGTAACTTAATAATATAATCCATCATGGAGTTAGAAACACACCATAGATGATATGTAGTGACATGTGTATATGGGCCTTATCTCAGTTTACCATTGAACTTGGGAATGTCAGCATGCACTTTAAGTGGAATGGGTGGCCATAAGGGGTTAGGAAAAATGAGATCATTTGTTAAATTTGACAAATATAAAAAATCAAGCATTTCCAAAAATGGAAACTGATTATTGGAAAATGGATTTTGCATCAAAGGTAATTGATCATTGAGATTAGGTGGACCGTAAATGCCTCCCATGTATTGGCCCCCAGTAGTGTATGAGGTTCAGAAGGAATGACTACCCCTAGGGAAAGTAATTCCCCAAGGGATGTAAGTTCCCCCAGTGGGTCAGAAACTCCCGATGAAAGATTGACTTGCAGGGATATAATTTCCCCAAGGTGAGGGACTACCCCCCAGGATAAGGAACACCCCTAGAAAAAATATTGCTTCTAGGATAAGGGAAACAACAAGAAGCATTACCTCCCTGGGAAGGGGAAAACTCCTAGATACATAAATCCCTCCCACATGAGGGGTAGAACTAAGCCATTTGAGGTGTTCCACAATTTCAACCTCTACTTGGCCAATTGGGACTAAGTCACTTGCAAAATTAATGGTTTCACTACCCTCCATGGAAGAGGTGACTCACCATCTAATAGATGGTGGTTCTTCCTCTTTAGGAGAAAGACCACAAATTTGCCGGGACTTGTGAATTGGTAAATTGGACATGGTGAATGATTATATTTGTAAAAGAGAAAATAAAAACTTATGTCCAACTAAATACAAAACCATTAACAAACCGTTGGCCAAAAAATAGGCTATCAACAGGAAAACCAATGGATCAAGGGACTCTTCCTGAGGTGGGGCATCAATCCACCAATGAAGAGGTGAGAGATAATTACGGTAATATCTCACACCAGACACCAAAGGTGTAAGTACCCTCAAGAATATGAGCACCCTCCAAGGGAGTGGAGGTGTATGATTATGTGTCTGCCTTAGGTACCACAATAAATTCCCACTTGAAGTCACCTGTGTAGGTACCTAGGAAAAGAAACTATGTCTACCACTTCACAAATGATGACTAGGATTAACATTCATAATTCAAGACTACATGTATGAGCATGGAATATAGGACACAAGTCCTCAACCCAAATATTTAGGGGGATAGGTGTCACCCCGAGGACTTTCCACTCTTCCAAAACCCTCGTACACATGATAGCTCCACCAAACAAGTAAAGAGGGGGTATCTCTTCCACTTTATTGGATTGGCATTGTACTTAAGTTCTATGTGAGAGGAGTGTTCCCATCAAGCTCTCTTCTCTATTAATGGATTTTACTATCTTTAGTAAATCTAGTTTAGTTGTCCTAACCTTGGAGAATTTACTTTCCAATCATATTCAAAGGCCCTATATCCTTAAATAATGTTGGTTTTCTATGAGAAAAAATATGTCTACTATTACTTTTAACTAGGGTTCATTTTATGGATGTTGATTACTCAAAAGGGTTAATGAAGTGAAATTGATGGCGTTTTGACTCTTCTTAAATCCCCAAAAGAAAAAATGCAAAGATTGCAAATGAAAATTATCCTCTAATGAAGACCTTTATAAGAGGAGGGAAGAGAGTTTTTGTTTTTCACAATGCAATGTTCAACCAATAAAACACTCCCAATGGACATTCCATCTTAACAATCCTTTCAATATGATCACACCAAAACAATGCAATACAAACAACGCTTATAAAACCAACAATTCAACTGTTATGAAAATGCACTATTTTGTTCTTTTCTTTGCTCACTAATATGGATTAATGAAGATGAACTAAATAAATACAACAAGCACACTTTCAAACAAAAGAAATAGGGCTACAAATTGAAGTAAATATCATTGTTCACTTATACCACTACATTTCACGATGAAAAGAAAAACCAAAACCAATGACAAGGGATAATTTAGGCACCACTTGTAATAGAGATAATCAAGCAACAAAAGAAGTTCCAACCATTGTTGGAATATTATTAATATTGAGAGGGGGGATGAATCAATATTAGCACAGTTATCAACAATTTTTACTTCTTATCAATTTAACTTGAACTTAAATTCTGCATCCATCATAAACAAAAACATTCACCATCACTTTCGCAACACACAGACACAAGAAAATTTGAACCCAAAACCTGATGGCATATATGTCTGAATTTTGACATCACTCCATCGACCATTCGACAAAACTTTATGGATATCCGACAGAAACAAGCTCTTGTTAGATATCCGACACTAAAATGTCGATTAAATGACACAAATATTTTAATATAAACATCACATAACCGACACAATTGTCGTCGGATATCCGACATAAGTTACATAGGGAAAGGTCGGATATCCAACCAAGAATACGTCAGATATCCAACATAAGTTACATAGGGAAAGGTCGGATATCCGACCAAGAATACGTCGTATTTCTGACATAAGTTACATAGGGAAAGGTGGGATTTTTGATGACAGAGGCGTCGAATTTGCGACAGATGTAACCACATATAGATGACAAAGTCCGGAGAAATTTTCTGTAGGAGGTATGGCAACGTTGTCGGATTTACTGGAGGTGTCGTGGGATATCCGACGAAGGAAACCACAAACAAATGACAAATTTCGATAAAATTTTCTGTCGGAGGTATGGAAACGTCGTCGGATTTACTGGAGGTGTCGTCGAATATGCAACGTAATTGGAGATTTTTTTTTTTAAAACTACTATTTCCAAACGGGGTTCACCTGGGTCCACTAGTTGGTGTAACAATGCTATTGAGAATATGAAAATATCATCACTACAAAGAGACCATTGAACCTAACATGCCATATCCTAGAAATCTATTTATCTAACATGCCACAACTTAAACCCATAAGAGATGCTCCATGCCTCAAATATCCTAACCATGTAGATAAACTTATTTTTTTCATACTAGTTGAATGGATGTGAATGGAATTGAGACCTACTGATTTCACATAGGAGGGTGCACCTTGCTTGAGGATGACATTGGAAAGAAATTTTTTTAGGACTTATATCTACAAATACACTCGGTGGTTGATCACTGAAACTGTATATTCTCTTTTTCCAATCGCATTGTGGAAATCCTAGTGATGGTCTCATTGTCATTAAAGTTTGCAATAGAAACTGATGGATAGTTCAGTCCATAATGTTTGTGTGTATTTTTTGGGCATTTGAAATTAGTGTTTGGTAAAATTGTAGCAGGATTGATTCCATTGCCACAAAAAGAGAAGGTAGTAGAGTCTATTGTGGCATCATACAATAGGCCTCAATCTAATGTCAGATTTGGGTTCATTTGGACTGATCCATACTTGAAAGGTGTTCTAGATGAATCTAAAATTGGATGACCTTCATTGTTTGTAACAACCACTACAGAAAAGAAAAGGAATTTTTGTAACCAATGTTTGTTGTGGAAATCCTTACATTGTTAAAGACAATGGTTTTGAATTCTCCAAGGAATGATATTAATCAACTATGGTCATGAGGGAAAATTTGATAGTAGTAGGGCTCCATTTTGGATGAATTTCCTTTAATAGAGTTGTTGTGCCTGCCATATGTGGGCATGACATTGATGTCCTAATGGTGTTTTTTCGTATACATGTTTAGATCTACAATGATTTTAAAAAAATTACTTCAATGAAATCCATTCAAATAGTAAAAAAACCAAACACAAAAGCATCATTGAAAAATTAAATAATGCATAGATGCCAAATTTATTTAGCCATAGATACATCCATCTTGAATCAATGTTTTTGGAATCCATGATTGTAGGATATGACATGGAGAATATAGAGATTTTTTTTTGCAACTATTATGGTTTTTTTAAATTAGAAGGTTGTGTTGCTTCATACATAGAAAGTACTTGAGGAATAACATGAACTTTGAAGTTAAAATTTATTCATTGATAGAATAGGAAATGCAAAGCACTAAGACTCAAATAGGAAACCAAAAGAGAATACTATTTATGATAACATTTTAACTCCCATGATTAAACGTAATTATTCTCTTAGAGATACTTGACAACCTCTCAAGAGTTTTTTCATTTTGAAAAAATAAGAATCCATCTGTAAGCTAGCATGTTTAACAACTAGAGAATTCCAATTGTAAGTAATCTTATAGAAACTCCATGCCCACATATGGTCATTTACAGTATAATTGAGAACAACGATAGACATACCATGACTTTGTGTCACATTCCTCGAATTTCTAATATATGGGGATGAACAAAACGTTTGCACATGATATTCTTTTCTCTCTTTTTACCAATCTGCCAAGAGGAAATCATTAATATATGAGTAAGAAACTTTTTTTATTGAAATTCAGAACACAATAAAAAACTATAAAATTTCCTCACCTTTTCTCATTGTAATTATAAAAATAGAATTCATCCTCTGGGATTAGTTCCTCTGTGAATTCAATGTGTTTTCTAACTTCAAACAAAGTCCAATTTTCTTCCATGGACAATATTTTGAAATGTGCACCATCCTTAAAAACATCAATGGATATTAGATGAGAATGGGTGTCATCATTTTTGTCTTTCTCTATTGGCATCCAAATCTAATTTCCCTTATCCCTTATCTTCCTAAATAATCGTAATTTAAAAGAAACATAAAGAGTTTTCTTTTTATTGAATATATGTAGGTTACAATCATGGTTGAGAAAATAGTTAGAAAGTGATGTCAAACATTTTGAAAATAAAGGAAAGGGAAAATGCAAATTGTAAAACATGACCTAAAATGAAGTGTCTCTACACTCTACATGCATTTTAATTGCTCTCCATTCAAAAGATGTAATATTGTCTTCCATCTAGAGTAAAATAAGTTACCTGATAACATGTTTGAGGGGTTTAGAAAACATATTTCTTCTTAGTCATTTGAATTGAGTCCTCTTCCTTGAACACTTTAGCAAAAGACAAAGATGGTAGGTGGATACCAAAATGATCACATGCACCACCCTTCTCCCACATACCATATTGAATCTCAAGAAAAAAATTGAACGTACGCAATCAATTAATGTTGGATTAGAATTTGGTAAGCCAATTTCACGAAGCATGGGTTACTTGGCTTCTTCAATATGTCCAAACTTTTTACTATTTGGACCATACTTTTGGCTACCCTTGTATCATACTATGTTGGAACTTATCAAATACTTGTGGCTATATAAACATGGAGGCCACCAATTTCCCCATCGTTTCATGCATCTTCTTCATGATAATTATGGCTATTAATAACATAATCTGTAGGTCGAAATTCACCTTTTATGGTAGACACGCTCATCTTCTATTGTAATAAATTGTGCAAGAGTTACCATAAAAATAGTAGTTGACATATCTGTGGAGGAATCTCTTTTATTACCGATTTCATCTCTTGATAAGGCAATTTATGTTGTTTTCACCTCTTTCATGGAGAATAAGTTTAGTTTTAATTCAAAAAGATAATAATGATCACAAAATATTATAATATAGTGTTTTTAAATATGAATTACTGGACACATATCCCCACACCTATGCAAACCTTGGCCAATTTCCACTTCATATGGAATAATAAGATCTTAAAAGTAAAAGAAGACAAAATATCCAATAAATAACTATTAACTAAACAATACTACAAACCGATCATCTATTGGAATTGAATTATATGTAATGCAGGCACCCTACAATCTAATTTATCACTAGGAAATAACTCTGCATACAAGTTTCAGGTGAAGGAATGGATAGGAAGCTACTACTATGCTCCATCATTGTATATGCAGAAAATAACAGGGGGGATTTGGAGGAAAAAATTTAGCTAGTACGATCCTAATCCTTATTCCATTACTCCTGATGATCATATCACTTTGGTAATAGTTGAATGGTACAAGGACAACTTAACAATAAGTTATTAATCCATCTCCTAAACAAATACATATTTTTAAATTAAAGATATCGAGGTTGTGTTCAACTTCATCCTATCCACCATAATGTTCTCTTGCATTATATCAATTTCCGACCATTTCATAATGTTCTCTTGCATTACATCAATTTCTTACCATTTTTTATCTTTTGGTAGATGCTTAGAAGAAAAATTGACATGGGAAGATCTCTTGGTGATACTGATGTTGTTCTCATAAATGGTCATGGTCTACCAAACAAATCTGACTACAGTGGGTCAAGGTATCCAATTTCAAATCTCTATCATAGGGTAGCCTGCTAGATTTAGTATAGGTGTTTCTAGGAACTCAATGATTCAGAAGATCTAATTGATTTTCATTTTATTTAATGTCATATCCTACATGTTCAATCCATCCTTCACTTCTTATATATGTAAATGACCTACCTATTTATCTCCAAGAAAAACAAACATACCTACTCTAAATTTCAAATGTGGGATTGGTCTTTGTGCTTAATATAAATTTAGGAAATTAGTTCAATAGATCTAAAGCATGAAATATTAGACATGCACACAACTTGTAAGAACTGTAGATAGATAAGAAATTCCCTTCTTGCTCTTTTGAAAGACAAGTATTTCGGTTAGTGAACCTACGAGTGGTTATTTAATGGTGAAACCCTTGTGTGCTTGAGATGAGAACTTGCATGTGTGAAGGATTTGATGGGTTGAAACCTAGCTGATCTTGTGATCATAATAGTGTGGTCTCGCTTATGATAGGTACTGAAGCTAATTCATTGATGGAAAGTATAAATACCTCATTGAGCTCCTCTTTGTTTTGAGAATAATTTAATATTATGTACTGAACAGGGCTAACCATGTGAAGGTGGAATCTCTTATGGCCCCTCCCCCCCCTCACATCACTCTCAATTCCCCATACCCAATGCATGTACTTGAAAAAAAATTATGTACAAACATGCGGATTTCATCATAAAGCAACATTTACCATTCATTCAATGAAAGGTAACATTCATTAAACCATTCACTCATCTAGTAGGCAAAACATTATGCATGACATTATATTATCAAAAATAAGTACACACAATTTTTATTCAGTCACTTCTTTTTAGTTTTTTTTCTCTTGGCAAACTTTGCAAGAAACTCATCTTCTGGAACTTGTTGAGAAGTTCTTGGGGCTTCATCAACTTGTTGTGTTGTCTGCCTAGTAGAGAACTTGTGACATGGATGTTGCGGAAAGGGGTTCGTATTTGCTGCAATAATGTGAAAATGTTACATTGATATCTTCTGATATTATAATGACAAGTATTTCATTTAAAAAAACCATTACAAAGGTGTTTTTTTACCTGTTGTGGCCACATCATGTACTTTGTATTCTTGTCTAGGCTCATCCTGTACAGTGTGACCCTCTACATGCTCTGCAGATGAAACATGGAAAATCACAATTAATATTCAACATCTACAATGCAATATTTAAAATTGTAGCATATGAATAAATTAATTACCAATATTCGAATCATGATCTTCGATTGGTTGTTGTCCATCCTCGACATTAAGTGGATTATTTCTTTCCTACTCAAAACAGAGTCAATATTTTATGGAAAATATTTATAACGAATAGATTGCATAAGTAATGAATCGTCATTAAACTATATTGATTTTAGATACCTGTGCGCAAGATTGATCACCGGAAGACTGTGTTTTCCCAGACAAGATTTTTCGGCGTTCAACAACAACTCTAAAGCTGTGCTGGAAGACAAGCTTCAAGTCTTCCTCAGTGGGAACTTCCTTGAATTGGTCAGCCTGCATATTTGCATAACGTCATGAATTTAACTTTTGCAGTGTAATAAAAAAAAAATTGCAATTTATTATTTGGATGCAATATTGGTTTTTTGATACTTACAATTCGTGCTACCAAATTCAAATAACCACCAGGCCTAAGCTTGTGCTGGTCAATTTTTTCTTGTCTTGCCTTTGTGGCCTTTGATGTGTCTGACATCCTATGAAAGTGTTGAAATACGTTAGATGTTTCAAATTTGATCTAAAAATTAATAATAATAAGGTTTAGAATTACATTGCGGAAATTATTGCATACCTTCCTTTTCTCGGTGGTAGCTTTCCTTCTTTTCTCAGAGCCCTCTCCTTTCCATATTCCACAAGGGATTTCCACTCTCTTCCTGGAATCATTTGAGGGAACTCATACTTAGGGTTCCTTTCTAGATGAACCCTATATTGGTCCTTCACAATCTTCATATGTTGTTCATCCTTCTTTAAGACCTCGACTCGATTAAAGGGATATTCTCTATATTTATTGGAACGACCTCTTCATCCACCAAAAATGTGGTTTGTAGTGTACCTGTGCTAGTGACACAGGAATATCTAGGAAATGTTGTTTCAACAATATCAATACTAGTAGTCTCTGCATCGACCCCTTATTCTGCACGATCTGGTGTGCGCCGGTCACTAGCGGGTGCACTCACAGTTGGCCTCGAGGGTGTCGCAGAACGTGTTTTCGACTGTTCAGTCGACAACAATGGCACATGATATGCACATGGAGTTGTTTCATCATGTGATGACTCTCCACGAGCATCACTAGTGCCAACACCACATTGACCACTAGTGTGTGGGTGCAAAAAATCCTATAAAGGAAAACTATATTTTAGTTCACCATCATATACAAGTAAAAATTATAAAATACTAAATGAATTTATATTCTGATTCAAGATTCTGCAACTTATTTTCAAGGCCTGATATCTATTTACCAAAACATCAACCTTTGCTCTAATCTCATTTGTCTGCGACTGAATGAATAACAAACGAAGGATATCCTAATTCATTTTTTTAAGGTCTTCTCTATCATCTTAATTGGGTCTAGAGAATATCCAATGTTAGCATTGTGCATCATCTCATAAACATCAAAATATATTTATTTCTCTGACGCTGGATCATATGTTGAATCAGTAGTCTGCAACAAAAATATATAAAACATTACTGACATGAAAGCAATAGGATGGGGAAAAAAATATATTAAAAAAACATATCGATCATGATAGATTCCGAAAATTACAATTAGGTATACTTGATGCCTCGATGCTAGTATCGTCTGATCCAAAGCTGGGGACTTGCCCCAATCATCCCCCTGCCAAAAAATGTAGAAAACATTATCGTAATGAAACCAATATACACACGAAAAAGACATAACAAAAAACATGATGCTCATATTATATTTGTACAATTACAATGAATTATACCTGTTGCCTAGAGGATCATCTACTCATTTGATCAATGGTCGAGGACCTGCCCCGATCAACACCCTGCAACAAAAAACACAGAAAAAATATTATCTACACGAAACCAAAATATTCACAGAAAAAACATAATAAGAAAACATATTGATGTATTTAAATTGTACAATTACAATCAGGTATACCTATTTCCCCAAGGTTGTTGTCGTCTAATCAACATCCAGGTGGATTCCTCGATCAACACCTTACAACAAATATATAGATAACATTATCTAAAGGAATCGAATATACTCATGAAAAAACACAACAACAACAACAACAAAATTCATATTATTTTTGTACAATTACATTAATGTATACCTGCTACCTCGAGGTTGGTTTGGTCTCATCTATTGCTAGTGAGGTGCCTCAATCAACATCTTGCAACAAAAACATAGATAAAATTATCTAAATGAAACCAAAATACTCACGGAAAAAACATAATAAGAAAACATATTGATGTATTTAAATTGTACAATTACAATTAGGTATACATGTTTCCCCGAGGTTGATGTTGTCTGATCAATAGTTGGGTGGTTTCCCCAATCAACACTCTGCAACAAATATATAGATAACATTATCTAAATGAAACTAATATACTCATTAAAAAACATAACAAATATATAGATAACATTATCTAAATTACAAAGATGTATACCTGCTGCCTCGAGGATGTTGTACTCCTCTGACCAGCTACTGGGGAGATTCCTCGATCACTACCCTGTGAAGTAAATATATAAAATTTCAATGAAATTATAACAATAGACCAACAAAAAATCTATAAGATGTTAAATTAATTAATAAAAGGTTGGATAAATTGTTAGATGTACCACTCACATAGTAACCGTGTTTGTATCTATTCGATTCATATTGTAATTAATAAGCAACTCTTCCCCTACAGCTATTGATTTAATGGCACATACAAAAACACGGTTTCCTTCACGCCCCTCAAATATGCAATTGGGTTGCTTAATTGTAGACCCTGGCTGTGTACTGCTTATAAACCCTACAATATTCCCTATAGATTTTGGCCTTCCGTCAATGTACAATGTTGCTTCTTTATTTTGATCCTTGTATTTCAGCTATAAATAATTTGCTGACAATCCATATATTCGCATGCTTCGTGTATATTGGACCAGTCGCATCCAATATTTGTAGTTGTAATAGGGTCCAACATACTCCATCAATTGAGTACATCTCTCGTAACCGACCTTTATTCCATCCATACAAAACAACCCCAAACCATGTAATGACGATGGTGCAATTTGATATATCCTCTCGTTCACACAAAAATATGTGTTTAGTTGAGGAATATCCTTGGGTACCCATTGTTTCACTAGGTGTTTGCACCTCAAGGGCACCTCGATGTCTCCTATTGTCTCATCATCATAAGAACATGACCCCCCTTAAACGAGAAAAAATTCCATCTGTTTATGGAATTTTCTTCTGATCTTTTGACATCTAGTTGATATAACTCTTTGAGACCTATTGGATGTCTCACTTTCCTCTAGTCTTCCTAAACTCCCCTTGCTCGAGGAAGAAAAATCTGACAAATACATGTTTGGTTCTACCTGCACCATCGGGAAAAAGTTCAGATAGGACCTTGTTCGGTATGCATAATTCACATTAGAAAATTACAAGTAATTAAGGCATGCATTTTTTACTATCATCATACATAGTTACCATGCCTCCCCCGAGCTTGAAAATGCATTTGTTGATTAGTAAGGGAATTTTCCTTTAATTTTCTTGCATGTTCAAAATTGGCAAAAATGACCAAAATTAATTTTTGAATGCCTCAAGTTTGTAGAAGAAGGAATCATCAAAATTTTGAGCCTATGGTGTGATAAACTATGTGAGACATACTTTGAAATATAATGGAATATGCTTTGAGATTTGGATATAAAAAAATGGACATAAACTAATGGAATATGCTTTGAGGTTTGGATATCAAAAAATGGACATAAACTAATGGAATATGCTTTGATATTTGGATATAAAAAAGTGGAAATGTAGAGAGGTGAAGTATGTCTAGTAGAAGACTCGACAATTTTCAACTCCCATTTTTAACTTTCCTACATAGAATGGCTTATATTTTGGAAACTATGTAAAAAAAAAGTGAAATTGGGGAAAATGGAAACTTTTGTAGACCTATAATTCATAGCTCATAATAAAATGGAGAAACTTGGAGTTGTCGAAAGATGAGCACCTTGGGATAATTCACCTCCCTTGCTACAAATTCCATTGAAAGATCTTCTACAAGGAGTAGTGTGTGTTAACCCTCAAATTCCATGTACAATTTGAGATATCCATGAGGCATGATGAATCTTAGATGGTAGCAAATTGGGTTTATGGAGGCATATTTGAAAGGGGTGTCTAAAAATGTTGGTTTAGAATACCCACGCAAATCCCTATATAAATTCTATGTGCCAAAATAGACATTCCTAATTCATAATTCAATCCTAGTAGTGAGAAGAAAGGTAAGACTATTTGACGGATGAACCCATAAAGTAAATGATTGAACCTCTACTTCAACAAATTGATACAAAGCTACTTTGAAAAACCAACGATGTCGAAACACTAAATCTAGGGCCCTTTTTATCAGATTTACCAAATTGAAAAACTGATGGATCACCATACCAATACAATCAATGAAGAATTCCATTAACCCACCTGAGTGAGTCACATTAACTAGTAGAGGTTCAAAATACCAACAAGGAGTAAGTTCAAACATGTGTAGACTTAATCCGATGATGTGATCTCCATCCTACTTCCATATGATATCCATTGTAGTGGCTTCATGTGTCATCTTGGGACATTTAAGTTGCATGCAAATGAATTTGAAGGGTTTATACACAAGGGATTACATTCAATCCCACCACCCCATTTTTTAAATAATCCCTTCATGAAGACGAGAGGCTTTGTTGGATTTCCAGTTTGCTTCTATGTTGAGAACACTCTAGATGTGGATAATCTGGACATCTTCAAACCATAAGATCTCTTTTTTTATTCGTTTAATGAGAATGGTTAATTTATCATCATTTGAGACCTTTCCATGGTTCATAAAGTGAGCAATGATAGAGGAGTCGCCAATGACTAGGTTTTGTTCTTTTGTAAATTTTTCAACTAGGTTGATCTTCTCAAACAACTACTTTAATTCCATAATATCCTGAGGGAATAAATCATGCATGTTTTCTTCAAATAGGAAACCTAGAGCCAATCAGAATCCTCCAAATAAAGAAATAATGTGATCTCTCCCAACAAAGAAACCTTCCAAATCCTCAAATGCGTGGCTTAGATTCAATGAAAACATATAAGTAGGCTTGGATGGTACATTCATCCTCCTTAATCATACCTAAATTTGACCTATAGTTCCACTTAACTAATATTCTCACCTCATGTTGAAAGAGGTTCAATGGGGAAGTTCTAGTCAACTTAATATTCCTATTAGTTTTCAAAGAATACACAAATAAGACAAACCTCCTCTTGGTTTTGTAACATACTCTTGAGTTCATTCATATGTTTTACATTTTCTCTTAATACTCTAGCATATGTTTGGATATAGGAACCCTTTAAAATAAAACTTACAACATAGAAAATGGTCATTGACAATTTAAGGAAGAAAAGGGTTTATGATCATTAACAATGCAAATTTAATGTGTTGGAACCAATGTGTGGAGGGTACTATGATTTGTTTGGACACATCACCAAAAGTCACTAAAGTAGTTATTAGGGAGAAGATAGAAGTCTTCCTTATTATCCAGGATGACCCCCTTTATTGGATGAATTATTAATGGAAGCTCAGATACAATATGTCCAACATGCATACAATCGAGCCTTGCACTCTTCCACTCAGAGTTCACCATTTGAGACATGTTTTGGGTATCTACCTAAAAATACTTTGGGCTTGACATATGGGAAAGTGTAAACTTAATAGAACAAAGATATGAATACAAATCCTGCAAGTTCATTCAGAGGATTCAACATGTACACCAGACAGTCCAAGAACAGTTGGAAAGGAGTCAATCACAGTACAAATAATGGAATGACAAGCACAGAGTTGATCATCGGTTCTACGTTGGAGATCAAGTATGGATTCAAATCAACAAATATAGGTTGAAGGGAGAAGGAAACAATCTCAAGCCCATCCAATATGGACCCTTCACCATCTTAGAGAAGATTGCTACAAATGATTTCCACCTAGATATACCACCATATATGAAGATCTACTCAGTTGTGAATGTAGAGAACTTGAAAATTTATGATCATCCATTAATCATGGATCAAATGGACAGCGTTTCAATACCATTATTTGATGAGTTTGATCCTAAGTACTTGGAAAAGTTGAAAGAATATGTCATCATGGATAGAAGAACAAGGACTTCACACAGGGGTAATGTTGAATATCTTCAAGTGGGTATTAAAGGCACACATGCAAGAAAAGAACAGTGAATCAAGAAGGGGAAAGTGAGGGAGTAGTTCCCTCACTTATATGTTGACTGATAATGACTTTGGAGTCCAAAAGGATTCTAAATGGGGAGGAAAGATCCAGGAGGATCTATAAATTCCTAAAATATAAGGTCCTCAAATCTTATAAAAAAATAGCACCAAGTTGAAATTCTCATCGAGACAATTCCAACGCCGCTTTAATCACATCAAACGAACTTCGGATGAAGGAGATACATCCTTCTGAAGTTTCGATAAAACAATGTTTTACTGTGAAAAAATGACAAAAAAAGGTGGCCACATGGCACGACTGAAAAGGTGACATGTGGCATCCATACATATATGGAACTTATATCGCACCCCCACATAGCACCACATGGAATCCTAGTTGTCAGTTCGAGGAAACTTGGAATCCGAGTTGCTAGGTGAAGTGGATATGACTAGGCGTTGACATGACATAATGTGGACCAATCGTAGAGCGACATTTCTCACCCCAAGAATTGCCAAAATTGGTTTGAAGACCAAATTACACATTGCGGGAATCGAACCCACAATCTCCAAGTTACAAGACCAACGATCTTACCATTGTACCACCATTCATTCATTGTAATAGAGTTGGAATATATTGTATTTATGTTGTATGGGGTGTATTTTAACCATAAAAAAAGGGGGAAGAGCCCACGAGTTTGACCTCAGGTATCCTTCTCCACAACCAGGATATACATTTATATAACGTTGCAATGGGGTCCAACAAACAATGTATAGGTATATATATACGTTGCAACCATATGATAAAAGGGGTGGGCGCTAACCAACATTGTATTTGTATTTATATGTTTGTTGTAACCAATGTCCAAAAGGGGATTTTCCTCCTAATAAGACCCCAACTAATGACTTAAAATAATGTATGCCAACCATGCCACCAAGAGGGGCTATGTTGGTAAGGCCGCCAAACCCACAAGTATTTAAGCCATTACATTTCATTGCAAGGGGGAATCCACATTCCCATGGCATGAAATTGATAGGAAAATCCTACATTATCTTTGCATAGAGAGGGACTGTTGTGGATTTGGTTGGTTCTAAAGTGAAGAATTATATAGTCATTCTTCACCGACTTTTTGAGATAGAGTCATTGGTGCAGTCAGAATTTGGATCTAAGCAACAAATTTTCTCCATCACCAGCATTGAGGTATTTCCATGTATTTTGCTGAGATAATATAAAGGCCTCTCCACTGAAAAGTGGGCGCGGAGACATAGTCCATCATTGGGACAAACTTCGTTATCAAGCATGCATTTAATTGTGTTGTCTTTCCATTTCTCCATGTGTATGTGTTCTTTGATGTATATTTCACATAAGCTTTGTTCATGCTCTTTAATGCAATTCATGTAAGAGTCATTGAATAAAATATCTAGGATCAGTATATAGAAAGATACATGAAATGTCAGAGGGTAAAGGTTTAACATAGACATGCAACAACATTACTCCAACCATTGCACAAGAGTGGAAATGGGTGTGGTGACAACTGATTTTATCATTAAGCTACCTAGGACAAAAAATGGTAGTGGTAGGCAAGTTGACAAAAGTTGCTCACTTCATTCCCATGAATTCAACTCATAAGAAAACTAATATAGTTTAAATTTACATGAAAGAGATTACCAAGTTGCATGGGATTCCTATGTAAATTGTTTAAAATAGAGATACAAAATTTAATTTGAACTTTTGGAAAGGGTTATTCAAAGGGTTTGGTAAATACTTAAATTTGAGTACAAGATATCATCCATAGATAGATGGGTAGACTTAGAAATTTAATCAAGTTATTGAAGATGAGCTAATAATGTATGGTATGGATGAGCCATCTAAGTGGGAGGATTATTTATATTAAGTGGAATATGCATATAATAACGGATATCATGATTCTCTGAAGTTGATTCCATTTGAAGCTTTGTATGGCAGAAAATGCAATACTCTAATTAGTTGGGAAAATCTAGCAGACATAGTAGTAATTGGGTCTAAATTACTTAAAGCAATGAAAGAGTGGATGGTTAAGATCAATTAAAATTTGAAAATATCATAGGAAATGCAAAAATTATGCAAACATAGGAATAATATCAAAATAATTCATTGGGAGGATCATGTATACTTGAAAGTTAGGTTGAAGAAGAGATCCCTTGAGTTAGGGATTTGTCCTAAGCTAGCAACCAAATATTGTGGGCCATTTTAGATTTTGTCTAGGATAGGGGTTGTTGCATATGAGATTGCATTTCTTTCTTGCATAAATCATAGAATGGGTTACATGTGTCATTGTTGAAAATATATGTACCTGATCCTAACCATATTACTGATTCTTATTTGATTTAGGTTGAAGCTGAAGGATATATCTCATCATAACCAATACGCATCCTAGATAGGAAATTCATGTTTCTCAAGGATAGAGAAATCAAGTAAAGGTCCAATGGACCCACTAAGACCTTGAAGAGGCAACATGAGAGATAGAGGATCTATGGAGGAGGCATACCCATAGCTATTTTAATCATTTTGATGTAAATTTTTGTAAATGTACATAGTGTTGACATGCACCAAGGATAGTGCATAAATTAAGGATGAGGGGAATGTAACACATTATTTTTTACCCTGTGATGTAATTATGTATGTAATGATGCAACAACTATAAGCTAGACACAAATGATCTAGGATGACCATAGATGTTGTAAATATGTGTGTTTGATATTTAATATAAAATCTGTGATGGTTGCAATGTAGGATGAACATGACATGGGGGATATGATTTTATAAGTGGTTAAAGTGAAAGGGGGCATAGGGTGAGATGAACCTAGTGATGTATTAACCTAAGTCAACATCCTTACTTGTAAACCTTAGATACTTATTTTTTCCTTAGGTCCCTAAACTCATGTTTATTATATTAGATTTAATAGACTTAACCTTATTAATTATCCTATGTTGGGACTAGAAGGGTAAAAGTGGGATCCTCATGAGTACCACATGGAAATTTATGAACATGCATACAAAAGGTTGATAATTCAGTTTAGATAGGAATTATAGAAATAATTTTTACCATCCTAGACGTTGGCACATGATAGAGGGAAAATAGATCTTCCATTGTGCCCTGTGAGAGGAAACCTATGTTAGTTTTTCATCATTTAATTCAATATGATATAAGATCTTAACTGAGAGAACAACATGTACAACATATCAAAGATAAGAGACAAGAGACACAAATCATTTCACTGGGGAAAACCAAGAAGGTGAAAAACCCCGCAACTTCCTCAGAGATAGAATAAGCACCAATACAAAGATCACCAAGATGAATCCCCAAAAGATAAATGTCTACATCAGCTACTCCTCCTCCGCTTGTGCACACTCCTCCATTCTTTCACTAATGCGAAGTGAGTGAATGAGTGAATGTGTCAAATAAGAGAGTCACACTCTCTATTTATACTTTTACTTTCACTTGACCTTTACTCAACTAGGTCGGCCCCAACTTAACCACTTAACGTAATGTTGACTGGGCCGACCCCACCATGGTGGTCTAATAACCCTTTAACCCACATGACTCATACAGGACCGACCCCATCAAGGTGGTCTAATAACCCATCAAGTATAAGTTACGATACTTACAATATAACTTGCGACACTTGCAAGTACAACTGAAGACACTTCCAATCGGAGGAATAATACATCTCTGTTGGGGATACAATAAAGTACAAATACAATATACAAGTGAATATCTTCCGAAGTTACAAATACATCAACAATCCCTCTTAACTAGGAAAGTATTCTCTTGACACAAGTCATCAATACATATAGGCACAAGTCTTCAATTCTGGAGCTGGATCATCGTCACTGTTGTTGTACTCGTCATCTCGATCACTGGGCTATATCTCAATTCTTTTCATCATAGAAAGTTCTACAGAGCCATCCCTTTTTCATGTTGGATGTAGGCCTAGCCTCCTGTAGGTATTCATCATCTCTGCGAGCAAGCCATCCTGTGGAATCCTCAGGACTAATTACGTGTGTCAACAAAACTTTGAAAGAGTATCCCAAGATCCTTTATATGCCTATGCACGACTGTCAAGATCTCCTAAGGAGATATTACATGTGACCACCACAAAACCTTAAAAGAGTGTCCCAGGAACGTTTATGTGCATAGCACAACTGGTAAGAACTCTAAAGAGCATCCCAGGATCATTTATGTGCCTAAGCATGACCGGCAAGATCTCCAGGACTGATTACGAGCATACTGCTCAACCTATCGGATCTCCTAGGGAAACATTATATGCCACAGGACAAAACCTCGAAAGAGTATCCCAGGATCCTTTATGTGCCTAAGCATGACTGACAAGATCTCTTAAGGAAATATTATATGTCCTCCCAAGCAAAACCTCGAAAGAGAATTTTATAGATCTCCTAGGGAGCTATTAGATGCCATAGGCAAAACCTCGCACAAGTATCTGCAAATATCCCAGGGCAAGATTACATGCTTATCACACAACCTGTCCACGGCCATGGAGTATCATCCTGATACTCATGATCCACCTGATCATACTCGCATGGAGCATCATCCTAATGCTCATGATCATATTGATCATCATCATACAATACATCATCCTGATGTACAACATCTAGAGCATCGACCTGATGCTCACCACACATGATCGTCCTGATCATCATATCATCATTCTGATACATATCATCACATGATCACCCTGATCATCATCACAACATCATCCTGATGCATATCATCTAGAGCATCGTTCTGATGCTCATCACACATGATCATCCTCTTCAGATCATCTCATCGTCCACGGAGCACAGCCCAGATGCACATCATACAACACTTACACCACCCTCATGGGATAACACATCTATCACCATTCAGGGAAGGCTCTAACCCTTACGTTTTCACCATGAGAGAACACATCTACCACCATGTGAAAAATGGCTTCAGCCCTTACATCTACACCATGGGAGAACACATCTACCACCATGTGAGAATGGCTCCAACCCTTACATCTGCACCATGGGAGAACACATCTACCACCATATGCGAATGGCTCAACAATTACATCACGACCATGGAAGAACACATCTACAAGCATGTCAGAAAATCCCATGTGCATCTACGTCTTCTGGACTCATCACTTCCCCTTGGAAGGAACCTCGATCTGAAGTACACCAAGCCTCTTTCTGAAGTACTCAAACTTCACTCTGGCTGGTGGTTTGGTCAACACATTTGCAATATGCTCATCCCTCGCAACATACAGGAGATTCACTTCTCCTCTCTGTAGCTAGGGTTTTCACCCTAGCTTGTGCAAATGAGCACTTGCTAAGGAGAAGGGCCTCCTTAGTAGCAGTTCAATAAACAGTAAATTAAAGCAGTAAAACAACATAAAATATAATCTAGCATGTGTGTTAACAAAAATAAAAGACAATGACAATATGAGAAAAAAGTTTCTTTTTGTATTAAATTTACCTCAAGTGTTGAGGTTGGTGGAGCTCTTGCAGTAGTCCAGGAGGGATGCTTCCGTGCTCCAATGGGTTCCTTCTCCTTCTCCAAGGTGTTTGAATAATGGGCCAAAAGGGGCACTCAAATGGGAAAAACTAGCTCAAATGGTAAGCTAGGGTTTCAAGAGTGATTTTGGCAGAGTGAGGATAGGGAAGATTGTGGATGTGAAATGGGGAGCCTCCATCACCTATTTATAGGTTTTTAGTGGTGGAGTATTGACCCATGGTTTTTGGAACCATATGGTTTAGGTCAATTGTATAGGGTTTTTGCTTCCTTTTTCCCTCTTTTTCCTCTTTTTATTTCTATTTTTTATTCCATTTTATTTGATTTTTGGGAATTTAGGGCCCTTTTAGAGGGTTTTTGCTATATTTGGAGGAAATTTGAATTATTTTGGGGGGAAAAGGGGTTTTTTGGCCTTTTGGTGGCTTTTTAATGGGTTTTTGAGGTTTTGGAGGCAAAAATGGTGGAAAAATAGACAAATGAGTCATGTGGTGAGGGAGATGAGGTAGTGACCACTTTTTAGGTGTTAACAAATTGCCCCCTGATGTGTGAGGTCAGGAGCTCATCGTATGGCCGATAGATATCATAGGTATTTTATGTTTTTCCTAGGATGTGGAGAGGAGAAGAAACGAACTAGAGCCAGGAACAACGGTCCTGAACAAACTGCAAAAACTAAAAATACATGACCTCAATAATGAATGAGGAATAATCTCAATATATGGACGAGGCGGGCATACCCATGCTTGTATCAAGATACATAAAATAACAATGAGGCCCAAAAATGGGAACCTGAAAGATACATAGAGAACCACTATGTACATCATAAAGGTCCAGAAGGGACACAAATCTGGGACATACTGCTAGGCTAACCATGTTTGGGCGGAAGAACTGATACACTGGAATAACAATAGTGGTGCTGAGTATGGTACCAGAGGAACCGATGAATTGGAAGATCATAATGACGGGGAGTCACACCCTCAATGGTACACTGAACTGGAGTTGAACTCGGTACTCAAGGAAGCATATAAGTGGATGGATTCCAAATAAAATCACCAACGCAACCCAAATATCCATGGGAACATATAACTGGGTGTGCCAAGGTGACTCACCAATGTGCTAGAGTCGAGGGAAGTCCGGGGTCTTCGACAAATAATTGAAGGGATATATACCCTGCACGAATCTCAATGATGCGATCAAGGTGTTGAAGTCGAGCATGTGAGAAACAACCATTCGGAGAGGCACTAAGGACTCCACTCAAAATGGTCTGTAGGAACTCACCACAGATGGTGATGATTCCAAGGCGCAGGGACCTCTAGTCTATCCTCTGGAATATATGGGCTGACATCAACAGAGGGAGACCTACAACTAGCAAGGAAATGATGTTTCCTTGATAGGAGCACGAGGTGGAGAACCGAAGTGTGAAAGTACTGATGGTAGGACTAACATACTAGGGAGGTGGGGAATAACTAGGCAAACAGAGTGGGTGGACTCAAACTTCCTTTGTTCAGAGTATGATGGTGGGGATGATCGGGCAGCATATGAAACTCACTGGTGGGAAGGAGATCATAACTTTAAGGGACCAGGGATGGTGACTGGAATAAGGGAGACGCTGAGGGTTGAATATTGCAGAATACTCTAAACAAAGGAAACCTTATTGGGGGTGCTACTGAGATGATTGATCATAGTGCCGAGAGGCACCTGTCGGGACTTCTTCATGGTGTAAGGAGCCGGAAGAAGTGTGCTAAAAAATGGTACTGTCATGTGGATTTATACGAGCCCAGGACAGTTCATGCTCGTGACTGCTTTCAATTTTAAGGAGTCTGAACGCGATAAGAAGACTCTGAAATTATGGAATGGTACCGTCATGTGGATTTGTACGATCCCAGGACAGTTCATGCTCGTGGTTGCTTTCAATTTTTAGAGAGTCTAAAAGCAATAAGAAGACTCTAGGGGGGTTCTTTTTTGTGTGTTAGTCTCCAAGGCCCAAAAAAACATAAAAGGATGCAATGAAGAACTCTTCTAGCTAGTGTGACTAGAGTATTCCTTTTTCGTAATTAGTCTACCAGGTCTAGAAAAAGGTTAAAATTATACCACAGAGACCCCCTTTTAGGTACTTTAACGAGCATGAAAGGAAGCAAGATTGCTCGGCGATCTTTTCATTCTTTTAGGAGTCAGAAAAGAGCTTAACAGAAACTCCCTAAGTGCCTTTTTCGTAAAGGAATTGTCCGGCCTGAAAAAGGGATAAAATTATACCAAACAAAAGGAATGGCCAAGCAAGGAGAGAGTGTTCAATCAAGGGACATCGATGAGAACAAAGAATGAGGGTTGGGGGGAACACTGGTGGCGTCTCCTTGCAGGATGGTGAATGGTGGTAAAATAACGAAATAATTGTAGTATGAATGGAGTGAATGGCTCATGTATAAATGTGTAACAATTCGATGGCGATCGATGTGGCTCGCAAATCGAGGAAGCAAGGTGTTGGGACACAATGTTGAAACTATTTCTGGTGAGAGCGAGAAATGATCTCAAGCATCATCAAGAGCGCAGAAAAATGAATTCGGTGATATAAAAAGTGTCAAAAACGAATAACGGCCGAGGTGGCACGCAAACCGAGATGACTAGGGGCTAGTAAAAAATGCCCAAAAAATCTGGGGGTGAGAGCAAGAAATGATCTCAAGCATCATCATGGTCTCGAAAAACTGAATCCGATGGTATAAAAAATGCTAAAAACTGACAACGGTCGATGTGGCGCGCAAATCGAGATGGTGACGTGCATGGAAAGAATTCCAAAATAAGGGGGTCTAAGAAAACAAGAAACCGAGTCGACCATTCTGAAGGCCTCGTCGTTCTGATTCCAGTGGTGGAAACGATTTGGAAAATGGACTCTGTATGGATCCATAATGGCCAAATCAAGAAAATTCAACTGTCTATAAATAGTAAGTAGACCTAGGATGCCAAGTGTCATTTGTGCGGTTGACTTTGACAGGAGAGTGTAGTGGGCCAGAGCAGATTTGACATTTCTGGGCAATTGGACCGGTGGATTTCTTTTCTACGAGTGGCAAGTATTTCACTGAACTTAGACCTTTAATTTTTTCCTGATTCGGGTGGGTAGTGGGTCCTCAGGGGGGGTTGTATGGTCCACGTGGGTGTGGATCGTGGGTTTCGAGGCGATGACCGCGATCTGCGAACGTGACTGTGGCCTCCACAGCTACGATTCAGGATCGCGGATATGGCCTGGATAGTCGTGATCCGTGCCCGCGGCTGTGGCCTGGACAGTCGTGATCCACGATTGCGACTGTGGCTTAGACAGCTGCGATCTAGGATCGCAGCATTGGCCCCCACAGGCACAATATGCGACTGCGGCTGCAGTCCCGATAGCCACAATTTGGGATCGCGACATTGGGCCCCACAACTGCGATTTGGATCGGGATTGTGGAGTCATACTGGGGGGGATGATGGTTTATTAGATGATGTTCTAATGAGTGTTCATTGTGGGATTGACAGGATGCCGAGAGTACTCTGGAGAGAGCGTGATATACCGGATGACATGATGGACTACATACGGAGTGACCGTCATGTCCAGGGGACCTTGGGGCTGTGAGAACTATTGAAGTTCGCACAAGTGTCGATGATGCGTTCAACAGTACTATTGTTGAATAGGTTGGTGGGCTTCTGGGAGCCCGATAGTCTATGCTTCATGGTGCAGGGGGAGAGAGTGGAGCTCACCCTGGCAGACGTATACTTTCTGACTGGACTACCATGTTTGGGTAGGGTGGTGGATACGTAGCCACGGGTGTCCGCGGATGTGTACATGGAGGAGATGCTGGATTGGTACTGTTTGCCGACGGCCAGATTGCATAAGAATGCACTCTTGATTTGTGACTTGGAGGAGCCATTAGTTCGGGTGATCGCGGCTTGTGTGGTCTGGGTGTTGGGGTCGCAGGGGACCAACCGGGTGTCTGGGGGACAGATGCAGCTGGTCGAGCGGCTACTAGACGGGACCTATTTTGCTTGGGGCCAGATGTTCCTCACCTGTGTTCAGCGACAGCTGACCTCGGTGAAGGTATATGGCAAGTGGTTCTACTACAGTTCATTCTTGTGCTCATTCTTCATGGAGCGGGTGCCGACACTGCGACTGCAAGTGCCAGTCCAGGATGGGGGTTTGAGGGAGCCGCGGATGGTGCGGTGGGGTGAGATGATGTGCCAGTGGGGTGGGGGAGAGGTGGGGCGGTAATTTACGCAGGAGCTCTACTTGCAGTGGTTGCAGCTGTCGTTGACTTTTGATGACTATCCATACAGTGGTATGGGCTACCGGCGAGATCTGGAGGCACCATGACCCCCAAGGTAGGCTTGGGGCCTAGATGGTATGTATCTAGCTTGTGCTTTATTGTTTTATATTGGATGTTTTGATGTTAGAAATATATGATGATTCTCACTTTTTGCAATTTGGTTTGATGCATATGTGGGACCGCTACCACCACCAGGGCATAGGGAGCATCATGGGCATATAGCAGTGCCAGCCTTGCCAGATCGAGGGGAGGTACGACGATGGGACGTGGAGGGGACCTTGGAGGCCTTACAGGTTACCTTCGACCGGATACTGGTTGGGTGCTCTGATGAGGGGTGGAGGGAGCTGGATCGGGATGTAGTCGAGGCCTGTCACAAGGCTCCTTGGGATTGGCGGTTTATCTTGATTTGGGTGGTAGTTATGGCCGAGGAGAGGAGGGGTCAGGAGTGACAGGGGGATGAGGAGGATCCAAAGGAAGATCCGGAGGAGGAGCAAAGAGAGGAGGAGTTCACAGGAGAGGAGGCTGGTGAGGAGGGTTCAGATGGGGGATATGACTCTCATTAGGGAGTGTTGGGGACTTCCCCCCGATGTATATGCGCATTCAGAATTTTTTGTATATACGGCATGTATTTTATGACAGGGATGTTGTTGGGGCTCCTTGATGTATATTTTTTGTATAGCGGAGTGTTGGGACACTCATGACATGTATATGACGATGATATATTTAGATAGATATGCACATGGATGCATTTTTGTGGTGATTATTGTGGTGTACGCACGTGGATGCGCTTGTATTGTCTTGTGTTATTTTATTGCACGTGGATGCAAATGATGTGTTATGATAGGCACATGGATGCCCCTGTATGGTTTTATGTTATGTTATTGCACATGGATGCAAATGGTTTGTTATGATAGGCATGTGGATGCCCATTGTTGTAGATGCAGTCTTTTTTGGGATTTTTATATGTTGTTTGATGTGATGATTATGCATAATGGATAATTTACATGGTGTGATTGATATGTCAGTCGAGGATGTTGTTATCCATTTGATCTGCGACACTATTCTGAGCTCTTGGGACATGGGTGAATGTTATGGATTCAAACTGTCGGCTTAGCTGTTTTGTGCATAGGAACTTTCTGAAGAGGCAAGGATCACGCACCAGGTAGCAGTTGTTGAGTTGGGAGACAAGCAGCTGGGAGTCGAGGAACACATGAAGGTGACAAATACCCATCTGAAGGGCAGCAGTCAGGAGACCGATCACAGCATCATACTCAGCCTGGTTATTGGTAACAGCGCCTATGCACATTCCGTCAAGGTGAATCAATTCATGTGAAGGGGAATATAAGACCCAAGCTGCAGAGGCTAGGTTAGGAGACTAGCGGCTTGCTCCATCGACGAAGCCAATGTAATAAGGTGGAAGATGGTCCATCTGTGATCATGCAAAAATGATGAATGTAAGGTTGCAGTAAAAAAGTGAAAAATAAAAAAAGAAAGCAAACTGTACAATATGGACCAACGGGTCCGCGGGATTGTTAAGGATAAAAGCGTTTAAGATACAACCCATTACGGGGGTTGCGCAAGGGGTGGCCTTCGGAGTCAGTTAGAATATATGCCCCATGCCCAAGGCAGGTATGCACTATGTAAGGGCCTTGCCACATGGATTCAAACTTCCCTTTATCAGTCTTGTCGTGGGCTTGGTCGTCAATGAGGACTAGATCTCCTTCATGGAAAGCTCGTGGGTGGAGATGTTTGTCGTAACTAGCTTTGGAGCGGTTCTTGGCAGCTTCAATGGTTTGGAGGGTTGCATGACAGTCCTCATCAGCTTGTTCTAATAACAGTAGGTGTTGTTCAAGTGGGGAGGTGTTGAGGAGAAGTTCAATAGCGATGTGCAGAGCGGGGATCTGACACTCAATGGGAGGGACAAATTCGACACCGTGAACTAAGTGAAAAGGGGTGAAGCCAATGGCGGTCTTAGTTGATGTACAGTAAGCCCATAATGCAGGGAAAAGCATGTGATGCAAATTGGACTTATGTCAGTCAACAGTGCGTTGGAGAATTGTTTTCAAGATTTTTTTAATGGCCTCAACCTAGCCGTTCCCTTGGGGGTAGTAAGCAGAGGCATACTGATGTTTGAAATTAATGAGAGTTGACAACTCGCGCCAGATGACATCTTCAAAATGTGAACCATGGTCTGAGACAAGCTGTTTTGGGACCCCAAATCATGTAATAACATGGTTAAAAAAGAAAAGGGCAGCAGTGTTGGCTTTATAGTTGAAGGTGGGCATGGCTTCAGCCCATTTGGTGAAATAGTCGACGACGACAATGATGTACTTATGGTTGTTTGCGGATGAGGGTTTACATTCCATGAAGTCAATGGCCCATTTGTAAAAAGGGCCAACGGTGACGACTGGGTGGAGTGGAGCAGGTGGTGTCCGGGCCTTAGGGTCAAAGAGTTGGAAATTATGGCAATGCTTGACTGTTGTGATGCAGTCAGTAAACAGTGTGGGCCAGAAGTATCCAGTGCGGATGACCTTCTGGGCGGTGGCCATCCCTAAGAAATGTCCATCGCAGGTGCCGCTATGATATTCGTTGAGGACTTGTTCGGCTTCCTCGTGTGTAAGGCAATGATGGAGAATAGTAGCAACTCCTCACCAGTAAAGGACGTCAGCCAAGAGGAGATACCGAGAGGCGTGGTGATGGATACGACGGCGTCAATTGCGATTTATGTTTGGTCGAAACTTCTGCATGCGAAGGTATAGCAGAATATCACTGTACCATGGGTCATCTGATGAAATGATGAACAAATGATTGTCTAGTAACTCATCAGAGATTGGCGGGGACAGCAAAAGGGATGGGAGGTCGGTTATGAGCTGGGAAAGTGCGAGGGCTTTAGTACTCTTAGGGGTTGTGAAAGTGAGGTCATATTCTTGGAGTATGATTACCCATTTAGCGACACTACCTTGCAGAAGTCGTTGGTTCAAGAGGTAGACCATGGGTTGGAGTTGGCGACAACTGCAGTATGACTGAGTAAAATCTAATGGGGCAATTTTTGGACGAAAAAGACGAGGCAAGGGCCAGTCTTTCCTCATATGGGTAATGTAGGGGTGGTCCAGACAAGGTTTGGCTAACGTAATAAATGACATGCTCCTGGTGAGTAGCGTCTTCTTAAACAAGGACCCCGGACACGGCATGGTCGGATGCCGAGACGTAAAGGATGAAGTCCTGATTGAAATCCCGAGGGGAGATCAAAGGGGCTTGCGTGAGAGCTTTTTTAAGGGCTTTGAATGCAGATTTTTCCTGGTCATCCCAAACAAAGGGTATGTGAGTACGAAGCAGACATAAGAAACCATGAACTGTGGTGGCATAATCAGGAACGAAGCGACGGAGGAAATTAGATTTCCCCTGTAATCTATGTAGCTGTCGGAGCATGCGTGGTGCGGGAAGGTCTAAAATGGCTTGAACTTTGAGAGGGTCTACAGCGATTCCTTTGTGGGAAACAATGAAACCTAACAACCGACTTGCTGGAACGCAAAAGGAGCACTTGAGTGGGTTCAAGCGGATCTAATACTTGCGACAACGCAAAAAAAACTTACCGGAGCTCATTGAGGTGGTCGGATCGTTTCTTGGAACGTGATGTGAGATCGTCAAGATAGACTAATAGGATATGGAACAAGTCATGAAAACAATAGGTCATGGCCCACTGGAAGGTGGCGCCAGCATTTTTAAGGCCGAAAGGCATGACATGATAGGAAAAGGTGCCCCATGGGGTGGTGAAGGCAGTCTTGTATTGATATTCCTTGCGGATCTGAATCTTGTTGTACCCAGAGAAACCGTCCATGAAGGATAGGACTTCATGTCCTGCACATGCATCGATGAATTGGTCAATAAATGGCATGGGGAAGTTGTCATTGGGACATGCTCGGTTTAAATCACGGAATTCAGTACATACTCTAATGGTGACTTGTTTTTTGTTAACAGGGACAGGGTTAGAAACCCAAGTGGTGTATGCAATAGGATAGATGAAACCTGCTACACGAAGTTTCTCAATCTCTGCTTTAACGGCAGGGAGTTTTGACGGGTGAATGGGGCATTGTTTTTGGAGAACGGGGGGCACATCTGGCCACGTGTCAATGTGGTGTTCTATGATAGCGGGGTCAAGACCAGGCATTTCGATGTAGGACCAGGAAAAGACATCGTGGAACTCTTGGAAAAATTCCTTGTACTCACCGATCTCATACTCAGTGCAGGAGGCTCCTAATGTAATGAGTTCAGGAACATCGGCTGGGGCAGGGATATCAATGTGGATTGTGGGTGAGATATTGACCATGTTACCTTCCTCAAAGGCATCGAGAGTGGGAATGGGATATTTAAACTAGTTGACTTTTTTGGGGAGGAAATCTTTGGACTCAACCGAAAATTGGGTGTCTGTGGTGGGGGAAGACTCCTCCGGGAGGAAATAGGAACGATGGTGCATATCCTCCCAGGGGTAATCAGGTGCAGTAAGAGCCTCGAGAATCTCTTATTATGGAAACTTTGTGTCATCAAATCGGTTGACAAGGGATCGCTAGTAGTCGAGATCATATAAATGGTATTGACCTCTCCTATTGGTGGAGATTTGGGGGGGTGGATCTCTTCAATGGTGGGGGGAGCCGTCTCGAGGTCCAAGTTATTCATCTCATAGAGAGCGGCTCTATAATCTGGGATATATAGACAGTGATGTGAGTAATGGCCATAAATACTGCATATGGCAGAAGGGTGGTTGGTACGTAGTGTTTTATCGCGAGGCTTAGGAGTAGGGTCGAGTTGGACAACCGAGATGTTGGGGTCATCGTCAAGCATTTGCATGTGCTCTTTTAATGTGGGTAATTGTGGACATTGATGGGTAGCATGGCCCAACTCATCACACAAAGAGCATTTGGGAGGAGCGCGAAACACGGAGGGGTTTTTAACGATTTTGGGCGGGGGTAGAGCGGTGTATCGTTGTGGGTCTCTGCCCCCAGTGTGCTTGATAAGAGGGGATGGATTGGTGGATGAGGAAGGAGTAGTGACACTGAGAGGTGGTCGACTAGTAGTGGTGACGGGTTGAACCGGTTCTAGGACGTCATTTGGTGTTGGAGTGGAAACAGGAGGCGTGAGATACCACATAGGTAATCCTAGAGTTAACCCAGGGAGGCTGAGATTGGCCATCACCAGGGCGCTTACCACTCCCAAAGGGGGGAATAGGAAGGGGATTGTATGGATGGGTGTAACACCAACATGACTAGGTACCAACGGTGGTTGGGGTAGAAAGGGCGGTTGATGGTTGGGTGTTTGGGTATTGTAGGAGAGGGTACATAAGTTAAGATATTTCGGTCACTGGTGACAGGGGTGGAATGGATTGGAATGTGGAAGTCATTGGCGTATCTGAGTAGACTCTGGGTCCAACTAAGGAAACCAATGAGGTAGATGCACTGCAAACGGGTTGTTCAACCATGGGAAGAACGTTTTTGGGTGCAGTGGGGGCATTGGGATCGTAATAGGTGAGTTGATCAATCTTGACCACACGTCCTTCATGGGGGAACATCATGGTGCGAAAAATAGATGAAGCAACCACCCGCATGGCGTACATGTAACTGTGGCCAAGTAAGAGGTTATAATCAAGCTGGGCGTTGATGACCTCTATGTCAATAAGCACTGTTTTACCAGTCAACTAGAAGGGGACATTAGCTAAGAGACCTTGGGGTTGAGCCGAACGGCCGTCGTAGACTCGCAACGCAGTGGTGGACTACTGGAGAGTAGGGGAGCCCAACTTTTTCCAAACGAATGTGGACATAATGCATGTAGAGGCAACCTCATCGATGATGCACCAATGGATGACAAGATTCCGAATGGATACAGAAACTTGGAATGCTAATGTGGAAGGCAGGCGTGGTTCGGATTGGTCCAAATCAAGGGCCATCATTCGTGAATCAGTCGGGTCAATAGCACCAATGGCCGATAACAGAGTCTTGCATTGTGTAGGACAGTATTTTAAGACCTCTAATGCATACATGGCTACGGGGGACTCGGCTAAGTCATCAACAATGTTGTAATTAGACGCAGCACGAGCATTGGGGTTATTGTTGATGCGGCAAAGTGGGAAGCAAGGGGATTTTGAGGTGCCATATAATGGGGCCAGAGGTATTCATAATGACTAATCGGTGGGAAGAGCATTGGTGTTTTTGTCGATGGGAGGGGCTTCAGGGGTGGAGCCATATTGGTTCTGACGAGTTTGAAGGTTGACATCGGTGGATGACATCATTAACAAGTGATGGGTACCTAAGTCTAACATGGGTTGATCAGGAGCTGCATAAGTGATTTGTTGTTGTGGTGGCGTGTTTCCTTGAGGGGGAGCTAACGGTTGAGTGTTCACCACACCTTGAGTTGGTAAAGGGTTTTGTAACACCAAGGGTTGAGTCTGAGGTGGTGGGGGGTTGGGAGGCGCATGAGGTGTCACGTGCCCTTGGCAGTGGGCATCATCGGTCTAGAGTTGTTGGGATCTCTCCAAATGTGGGTAGGCATGTGTGTAATGGCCATAGACCCCGCAAATAGAACAAGGATGGTTCGTTCACAAATTAGGGTTTTTGGCTTGCTTTGGTGGCCTGTCAGGGCTTTGGTGGCCTGTCAGGGTTCTGGTTAGCAGGTGCCGCGTTATTATTGTTTGGGGGGTTAGGTGGCTGGCCGCCTTGGTCTAGAGGGGGGTTGTTCCCGTGGTTACGTCCTTTTTTGTGGTTTTACTGGCCTTCTTGGCGTTGTTTATTTTGGTTAGGCTGCGTATTTTGTTGTGCACTTTCCCTTGGGCGGCAGGTGGGTTCTGGGGTTGTGCAGGTGCGGGAGCAGGTTGTGGAAGATAATAAGTGGGTGGAGGTGGTGCAGGTGCTGGACCTTGTGGGGGTTGTTGATACGTCTGTGTGACAGGTGGTTGAGTTTCCACAGGTGCTGCCTATGGTGGATAATAAGTTGGGGGGGCTGGAGAGGATACAGGAGCGTGCGTGACCTGCGGGTGGTAATATGGTTGGGGTGCAATCGGGGGGACGTAAGCGGAGGATGCATGGCCAAAGCACTGAGGTGGACATGAGGGTCCATGGGAATGGTGGTTATGTGCCATAAGAGCATATGAATTGGTTTCTCCAGAGTGGGATGTAGCCTGCGAAAGGTCAGGGCCATTACTAGTTCTTGTTATGGAAAATGGCTGGTTATGCGATGCAATGCAGCCAATGATGCCATCGGTGACATGGGATGCCCTCGGCGCGTCGTTTCGAGAAGAATCACCACAGGGGTGTCGGGTATAATGGTATATAAGTAACCAGACTGGGAGTAGATAAGGTCAAACTGCTGGGCTTTTAGGATGGCTTCTTCCTCGCACTGGGGTCGCTCGGATGCCACATCCTTGGCAATGACAGGAAGGACAGATTTTAGAAACCAATCTAGAAAGATATGGTCATCTAACTTGATTTTGCACAGGCTTCAGCATCGACGCCACTCATGAATGTGGTCGATGATGTGGGTGGCCATATTCTATCTGCAAGACAGTAGGATCTCAACTCCCGCGTCATAGCCGACAGGTAACTGAAAGAACTGCAGGAAGGTCGAGGTGAGGGAAGTAAAGGTGGCATGGGTCCCATGGGGATACTCGATGTACCACTTGGCTGTAAAGCCAGTGAGAGTGCGTTGTAACAGACGGGGGCGGAAAGAGTCGTCCACTATAGAGTTGGAGGAACACCATAGATGGAAGGACATAATATGGTTCTGGGGGTCTTCACCTGCCTTTCCCTCAAACTCAGGGATGTCTAATGGGAGCTTGGTGGGCATGTGAGACCACGTGGGATCGTGTCTGATGGGATCGTTAGTCAGTCTAGCTAGGTCAGGAAGGTTGAGGCTAGCCATGAATGGAAAACTAGTAGAAGGATGTGACATGCTGGTGGTGGTGGCTGCGTTAGGGCCAATGCCCCTAAGTGTGAGAGCTAGGTTCAGGTTGGGGTTGTTTCCCCCAGGCGGAGGAACAAAGGTGGTATGGGAAGGTCCTGCACCGCCAAGTGTAGTGTGAGTCACTAGTGGGGATGGGTTGGGTATGTTAGCCACTAGAATTGGCACAGTGACCGGAATGGTGGGTGTGGGCCCCATCAAGGGCATACCCAAAGCGGGTGTGGTGGCTGGTGTGCTTGTGGAAGCTCCACCAATGGTCCCTACAAAGAAAGGATTGGAATTCATGCCATCCATGGGGCTGGTTGGTGCAGTGTAAGTGGGGTTTTCAAACTCTTCCTCAGAATCAAATGTGAAATAAGGGGCGTTGGAGCTGGGGGACAGAGCTCTATGTCGTCGACAAGTAGAATCAAGTGATGAAGCTCGAGGTCTATGACAAGCAGTATCAAGTGATGAAGCTCTACGTCTATGATGGGTGATGTCAAGTGAACTGTGTTGTGGGGGCTCACCCCGGAGGTGCCGAGAATGTCTCAGGGACTCAATAGTGACAGATGGTGTCAAGTATCTGGGGGTTGTGTCGAGTGAAAGATAGCTAAAAAACCCTAATGCATCCGAGTGTGCAAAAGGAGAGCACAAAAAAGACGGCACTCAGGCCAACAGCCAGCTCGAAACGCTTACTATAACAGTTGTGCTACAATAAGCGGAGCGTCAACAACAATGGTCAGAATACCAACAAGCATTAGGTTTCCTAAAAAATAAAAATAGTGGACTTGCTAGACCAAAGGGAGGTAAGGGAGCATGAAAACACCTAGCTAAATAGTATTCTGACTCAACCAAACATATCCTCTGCAAGGTGATGAAATCCAAGTTAGACAATATGGATAGTAGAGCCAAGTGTCTAAAGATATCCCCCTACCGGGAGGGACACCGGGTAAGAGAATCATAGAAGAAAGGCAACTAAGATACCCCATTCATGACACGTCCAGAAAGGTGAATTTGTAGCTCCAGTCCTATCACTGTGTGGACCTAAAAAGGAATCACCACACGCAAACCAACGAGTAGGTAGCATTCGGTTACTGAACCGATTGCGGTATTCCACTCAGGCCTCTAGAACTAGTCTGGCTACTTCAACCCTCCTAAGGGAGAAGCCCTCTGATAAACTGGTTGTGACCATGTCAAAAAATACTAGGGGATTTTGGTTCCCTAATGGACAACAACTATGTCTCAAGTGTAAGCGACCGAGGGGTGTTGTTTGGATTCCTATCCCCCCTGTCCTACCTAACTACAATATTCTTATGTGTTCCCCAAGTGGGGTTAGAATGTTGGTTGTGTTAAGTAGTATTTTAAGGCTCACTTGAATTAGGTGATAGAGTGTGTGTGTGTGAGGTAATGAACCCAATCAAAAGTGCCATGGGGTGGGAAACTTTTTAACCAATAATAATAATGCAGACATTTAACTTGCAGTGCAAAATTTTTCTTCTTTCATTGTAAATGCTTAAAATTAAAAAACTCTATAAATGGAACAAAAAGCAAACTGCAGAACAAGGCTGTAGGTAAGTATGGATGCAGACAAAACAGGTGGCTTTGTAGGTGCAGAAAATATTGCAGCAAAGTTCTGGGTTAAAAAAGGGGTAAAAATGCAGAAAACAGATCGCGGGTCTGTGGCTGAAATGTTCGGCCTGGAGCGCAGCTGTACGGGTGAAACCTGCGATCGGATCACGGGTTTGTGGCCAAAAGGCGCGGTTTGGGGCACGGCTGTAGGGGAGAAACCTACGGTCAGAGCATAGGTTGGTGGCCAGAAAACGTGGTTTGGGGCGCGGCTGCAGGGGAGAAACCTATGGTCATAGCGCGGGTTTGTGGCCGAAAGGCGTGGTTTGGGGCGTGGCTATAGGGCTTAATCCTGTGGGCGAATCGTTGGTATTGGGTCAAGAGGCGCGGTCTGGGGCGCTGCTAAAGGGGGAAGAGCTGCGGTCGGATCGCTGGTTTACAGCCATAATGCGCGCTTTGGAGCACAGCAAAGGGGCAGAAAGCCATGGTCGGATCGTAGGTCTGGGGCTAAAAAATGTGGTCTGGAGAGCGGGAAAGAGGCAAAAGGTTGCGCTTGGGTCGTGGGAAAAGAACAAACAGTTGCGATCTGGATCGTGGAAAAACAACCGAAAGCTGCGATCTAGGTCGCGGCTGCAAAGAGAAAAACCGTGATCTGCAGCGGAAAACCCAACTGGCCGAAGCCACAGCCGAAGAGGGAAAATAGAAAAATACTTACAGAAATCTAAAAAATTTTAAAAATTGTAACCAGAAATTCAAAGGAACACTAGTGGAGTCACCAAAACTATAGCTAGGGTTTTCACCCTAGCTTGTGCAAATGAGCACCTACTAAGGAGAAGGGCCTCCTTAGTAGCAGTTCAATAAATAGTAAATTAATGCAGTAAAACAGTATAAAATCTAATCTAACATGTGCATTAACATAAATAAAAGACAATGACAATATGAGAAAAAAGTTTCTTTTTGTATTAAATTTACCTCAAGTGTTGAGGTTGGTGGAGATCTTGCAGTAGTCCAGGACGGTTGCTTCCATGCTCCAATGGATTCCTTCTCCTTCTCCAAGGTGTTTGAATAATGGGCTAAAAAGCACGCTCAAATGGGAAAAACTAGCTCAAATGGTAAGCTAGGGTTTCAAGAGTGATTTTGGCAGAGTGAGGATAGGGAAGATTGTGGATGTGAAATGGGGAGCCTCCATCACCTATTTATAGGTTTTTAGTGGTGGAGTATTGACCCATGGTTTTTGGCACCATATGGTTTAGGTCAATTGTATAGGGTTTTTGCTTCCTTTTTCCCTCTTTTTCCTCTTTTTTTTATATTTTTTATTCCCTTTTATTTAATTTTTGGGAATTTAGGGCCCTTTTAGAGGGTTTTTGCTATTTTTGGAGGAAATTTGAATTATTTTGGGGGGAAAAGGGGTTTTTTTGACCTTTTTGGTGGCTTTTTAATGGTTTTTTTGAGGTTTTGGAGGAAATAATGGTGGAAAAATAGATAAATGAGTCATGTGGTGAGGGAGATGAGGTAGTGAGCACTTTTTAGGTGTTAACACTCTCTGCACCATATCCTTGATATAATGATATTTGATCTCGATATGCTTTGAATTGTCATGGAACACCGGGTTCTCTGAGAACTTCACACAACTCTGGTTGTCACAATAGATATAAGTAGCATCCAACTAGAGATCAAATCAATTAGATAGTAGATTCCTTAGCCATACCACCTCACAACTAGCCGAACAAGCTGCGACATACTCTGCTTATGCTATACTCAGTGCTATGCAGGTCTGCTTCCTGTTAAACCAAGAGATCACACATGATCCCATACTGAAGCAGCACCCTGAAGTGCTCTTCCTATCTACAGCACTACTTTCCCGATCTGAATAAACATATCCCTCCAGGTTAAACTTTTGATTCACATCATACTTGAGCCCATAATCAACCGTACCCTTCAGGTACCTCAGAATATGCTTTACAACAATCAGGTGAACATGTCTAGGATCTGTCAAGAACTGGATCAAGGTGTTCACCACAAAGCAAATATCTGGTCTTGTGATCATCAGGTACATCAAGGACCCAATCATCTAATGATACATCATGGAATCAACCAACTTTGATGAAGCATCACTCCATAGCTTCAGGTTTGATGCCATAGGTGTGGCCATGGCCTTGCAGTCCATCATCCCGAACTGCTTCAGGATCTCTACTGTATACTTCCCTTGTCCAAGGAAGATTCCATCTGCACTCTGCCACACCTCCATACCTAGAAAGTAATGCATCATACCCAAGTCCTTCATCTCGAACTCGGCAGTAAGCTTCTTCTTCATGTCGGAAATCAATCTATCCTCACCTGTCACAAACAGGTCATCCACATACAATAGGAGTATCACTGGATTTCCTTCCTCAACCTTGTAGTAAAGGTTGGAATCCGCTTTACTCTTGGTAAAAGCCCAAACTGGGCAGGAAGCTATCTATCCTACCATACCATGTCCTGGGTTCTTGCTTCAATCCATACAAGGATTTGTTCAATTTGCACACATGTGACTCCCTGTCATGTGTCTCAAATCCAAGTGGCTGCTCCACTTCCTCTTCGATTACATCATTCAAGAAATATGTCTTGACATCCATCTGGTGTATCTTCCACTTCATCACTTGCATTGTATTTCTCTATGCTACTATCTGCAGCATGCTTGATCTTGTAGATCTACTTGGAAGTCACAACAGACTTCCCTTCTAGTCTTGGGACCACATCCCAAACATCATTCTTCATGATCGATTGGTATTCCTTGATCATGGAATCCTTCCATTACTACATTTTGGATCCTGGGAACTTCATATTCTTCAATATCTTTAATAGATAGTGAACTTCGTTGCTGGAACAAATGTTTTTGTCCTTCTTTTGTAGGTGATTGTACACGATCTTTCCTACAAGTCAAATTCAATTCCATGATTAGAAACTTCTCATATTTTTCAGAACAAAATCTTACATACAAAAATATATGTCATACAGTCATGCAATTATCTTAACCAATGATTCAATACAACATTTATCCATATCCCGTAACTTTCTAAATGCCTTCCATCTCTACCAGAATGTTGTTAAGAGTGTGCACAACTCCCAACATCTCAACGAAGAGGTTTCATTCTAGATAAGTAGCAATGGAATGTTGTACAGTACCATAGGCCACTTACCCATTACTTACATATTAGTAGTATCTTGTTTATTAATGCAACTTTTCTAATATGCATAATATACATCCTAAATCTAGGAACATAAGCATGTACATGACTGGAAAACATCATTTAAGTAATCAAATATATAATAAATAACAATTCAAATACTTATCTTTGTTTGGTTGTTGGGTGGAATCCTTCTCAATCCTTGCTTCCTTACAGGAATTACTGAAGTGTACTCCCTCTTGATCTTTTCTTTTTTGCAGGAACTATTGGAGTGTGCTCCCTCTTGATCTTTTCTTTCTTGATTATCTTTCTTTGAACTTATATCCATCCTGGACCACTATGCATGCTTAAGTGTGCACTAGTGTCATCTTTGTTTCATCCTCAAGATCTCATACATAATCATACATTCATTAGTATAATCTCAATACTATCAAGATATTATGATTCTAAATAATATTAAACATGTATGGTCATGATCATTTCATACACAGGTAATTTATCACAAGCGTTAGTATTCAAGGTTTCAGGGAGTACTTCTTTTACTCATGCATATTCTTATTTGACCATCGAATTCTTCTGGTTTTCCATATCATCAATCAAAGTAAGAAGTATAATATGCATAAACTCGTGATTACTCAAACTTATAACTTCATGAATAATCATTATCAATCATACAAAAGTATACTTATCTAAGATCCTAACACAAAGTAAGATTCTAACTTGATATAAGAAAACATACCCGGATTATCATGCTTGTCTAACATACACACATAATGTCTTCTTGTTCTCTTCAATGACTTGTGATAATAACCTGCATATCTCATAAGTCACCATTGTAGAACCAAACTATACATACCTCGTAAGTAGAGATTTTATGTGATCAATGGTTATGGATGAGTCTTTGTCTTCATGTCACCATGGTCATATGTTCTTTATCTAGAACTTGATTTGTCTTTCTTGATGTACCTTTCATGCTAGTGGACAACATCATCCTCATACAACAACATAGTGTATTAGTACAATCATAAGTGTCATACCCCTAATCAATTAATGTATTCGCATGCATTCATGCGTTTACTAGGGTGATAAGACAAGTCTAAAATTAATCAAAATTTTACTAACCTCAAATGAAGACAAACATATCATAAACTTAATCATGAACAGATTTCAAAACCTACCTGTATCTCTTCAAGTCATACCTGTCGAGATTGCTTGTAATCTTCTTATGTAAGGAATTAGCCTCATCTCCCTCTGAAACTGGAACTTCTTCACTTATTTAGGTGTCTAATTCATTCTCTTCTACAATTAACCCAATCCACTTTGATTTGCTGAAACTGGATCTGGAGTTGGATAGGGTTTGACAGAGAAACCCTAAAAATCCAAACTTGGAATTTAAAACTTCTGATTGGATGAAAAGATGTGCCTTGATGATCTGATCAAGATGGTATACATCAATTTCGAAATCTCTGAAATTTTACCCCTCAAAATTGACTTTGAAAGTTTCGGATCTGCAGCTTCTGTCAAATTCTGGTTTTCTAGTTTTCTGGTCAAAATACCGAACTAGGATTTGATAGAGCCCGGGGTTATACCCAACCAAAAACTTCGATATTGGTCTCTAAATTTCGATTTTTCTGAGGATCATCTAGTCGTGGTCTCAGATTCAAGAAATTCCAACTTTCTCTGAAACCCTAATTTCCCGCAGCAGTGACAAACCAAAAATGAAAGTGCTCAGAATCCAATTATGTTTGGACAGAAATATATGCCATATTGTTTATGATGTATCTCTAAAATTTCGCATCCTCAAGGTCTGAAACTTTGGCCTATGGTAGAATGACCTGTCATATTTCCAACCCCACAGATACGACCTCAAATGGATTCTCTGAGAGAGAGATATTCCAAGTGTTGTAACGTGACCTATTTATGGGATGAAACAGTATAGCGAACTTGTATGGAGTTCCACATGTCACTGTTTCAACTTCGGCCTATGAAACCTGGACCTGTGAAACTAGAGTCCGTGACCTAACTATCAGTTTTTATAGAATTCCATTTGGGGCTTCCTAGCCTAGCATATGACCTCAGTTCCTAGGTCATCTGTTTAGGATTGCATTCTAGAAGACGCAGAAACCCTAACTTGTATGGATCATATATCACAAAGTACAATGCATATGAGGCTGTCCTTCAAACACAAGGTACATGGACATTTCATCTTCAACTTGTAGAATTTTTAGATACTGAACCTTCTCCAAAATGTATTTATAGCGAAAGTTCCACGATGACTGGTTTTTACTATACCAAGCCCTAGCTTCAAATTTGTCGCAAGTGCAACAAGTGTCATAAATGCCCTAAAATGCCTTCCTTCAGGCTAGCTCTGATACCATGTTAGTTTTTTATCATTTAATTCAATATGATATAGTATCTTAACTGAGAGAACAACATGTACAGCATATCAAACATAAGAGTGTAACGCTCCCTTCCATCATCAAGTGCAAGGAAGGAAAACGTTAACAACACACGGGCTTATCGGAGACTTAGCCCCAATAATTTTTGCACATAAATTCCTAACATTTTAAAACTCCTATATGCAAATTCGTTTCCATATAAAACACAGCGGAATGAACATGCTAACAAGCACTCAAACAGACAGTAATTGCAATCATATCAATCACAGCAGAGAATGATTCAACATACGGAGACCCAAGCGCATTCATATGCCATGCATGGATTCTATATTAATTCATTTCATTACACATGGGCAATTTAACATATTGCAGAACACAAAATGGAACAACTTATAATCCACAGAACACTTATCTTGAGAAGTTGACGTCCAACAACTGGCCACGTGAAGCCAACGTTCCTCCCAACCGTAGATCTCTATCCAGCCTATATTCCTTCAGCTGAGAGATCACCCCCGAGCTGGGCTGTGTATCCACTAAGGAGGACTAGCTGGGTTCACTCATAGGCATGGTTTCAGTCAAGCATCCAAGAAGATAGAGGAGGGTAATGCTAAGCCAGTGAGCTCAACCACAGAGCTACAGGCATCTCAAGTGAGCTCAACAGTTAGGCACCCACATTACCTACCACATCCAACACAAGGAAGATCCCCTTCTCTGTTACACAGTCCCTCAGGAAACTCTTCCCTCCAGTGCTCTTCAGGATGGGCATAGAAAGGTCCAGCTGCTGATCCTTGAGATCCTAGCCTTCACTGGGTTTATCAAGCACACCCAACCTCTGCATAGTCAATCCTCCCTTGATTTCTCACCATTCTGCTCACCAATTACTCAAATCCGTCACTCGTTTTCTGAGCTACAAAAATTGGGTTTTCCCATTGATTTCGGGGTAGCTAATGCTCCCAAATTCGCCCCAAGGTTCATGCTATTGGATCCCCCATTGGATTTCCCTGTCCCCTGCCAAATCTGGACGTTTTTGGTCTTTCAAAAACTGGGTTCTCTCAAGGTCGCGATTTCTGGTTTTTCCTCCCTGCTGGCCCTCGTTTTTGGATGGGAATGATGCTAGACAGTTTCACAATGGACTGGGGTGAGAATGAAGCAACCTCCCATGAGGTTGAGTGACTTCTTGCCCAAGAAATCAGAGCCCATGCCCACCCATACGAATTTCAGGGCTGCCCATGCCCCATTGAAGCCATGGGCTGCAATCTCAACCACCTTCTTACAGCAGGCATTAATGTCACCTAGGGAAGTCAATGGGTTCTCATAATGACAAATGGCAGCCTAGGGTTTAATCCCATAGCCCCCTCACCACTCCCTAGTGGATACACGTGGCCCCTTCTCATTCGTTGCCTCCATAGCCAGTTTTTTGGTATTTTATTTCAATGTTAAATATTTACATCAATTTACAATATCCCATGGCTTAATAGCACGTGGGTAACAAAATATCAAGCGTGTCTAATTTAAATAAAATCCGAGCATAAACTAGCGGGGCCTTGGCCTTGAGCTCCACGCTAGGGAAACATACATCGCGTATTTACAATATTTACATTAGAGCCCATATTTCCTAAGGGTTCAAAATTGGGGTATTACAAAGAGACAAGAGACAAGAGACACAAAGCATTTCACCGGGGAAAACCAAGAAGGTGAAAAACCTTGCAACTTCCTCAGAGATAGAATAAGAACCAATACAAAGATAACCAAGATGAATCCCCAAAAGATAAGTGTCTGCAGCAGCTACTCCTCCTCCGCTTATGGGCACTCCTCCTCTCTCTCACTAATGTGAAGTGAGTGAATGAGTGAATGTGTCAAATGAGAGAGTCACACTCTCTATTTATACTTTTACTTTCACTTGACCTTTACTCAACTAGGTCGACCCCAACTTAACCACTTAACATAATGTTGACTGGGATGACCCCACTAGGGTGGTCTAATAACCCTTTAACCGACATGACTCATACAAGACCGACTCCATCAAGGTGGTCTAATAACCCATCAAGTAAAAGTTAAGACACATACAATATAACTTGCGACACTTGCAAGTACAATTGACGACACTTCCAATCGGAGGAATAATATATCTCTGTTGGGGATACAATAAATTACAAATACAATATACAAGTGAATATCTTCCGAAGTTACAAATACATCAACAACCTAGGCTACAACTGACTTCCTTGGAGTCCTAGCACGGAGACTCCCTAGTTGGACTATGTTGGAGTAGTATAAGGAAATTGGGATATCCTGAGGAGATACATGAATAGAAAGCGATCTCATTACTTCTATTGTGCAAGTTGATGGGGGAGGAGTTCTAGCGGATTTCGAGGGATGTAGAGGGGGTTTGGAACTAGATATTTGTTTCATTTTTGGGCAGATTAGAAGGATTGGGAAGATTCACCCTTGTGGAAGGATATCCCCAACATAGGGGTTTCCTATATACTATAAAGAACAAGTGTGTCTAAGTGCCTATGCTAAGAGTAATTCCCTTCATCTCCATCCAATTTGAGGAATATTTCCCTTAGGAAGATAAGTTCCTCAATTATGTTATGAATGCCATGGTTGATATTTTTTGTTATGTATTTTTTAATTCATTTCTATGAAAATGTCTATGTGCATGCAATTAATGGTAATTATATGGATGCATTCATGATAGGAATGATTTCATATTTTAGAATGGGCATTTTAGTTACTTTACTGTTATAGATTTATTTTCATTTTTAAAATTAATTGTATAGAAAACAATGGAAAAATCAAATTATGTATCAAAGTGAAAATACTATATGTGGAATTGAGTACCCTATAGAAAAAATTATGTTGAAAGGATGCGGGGTATGTGACAATTCCAAATAAATGCTTCTTTGGGTTGACGAATATATCAAACTTCCTGCATCTCTCCAAAACATACCAATGGCTTTTATGGAGAAAACAACTATTATCACCCTAAATTCCCTAACAAGTGACATTTTAGTAAATATGTTATGCAACAAATTTCCAAAACGAGTATGAAAAGAGCATAAATAGATCATAAAGAGTAATCCACGACTTGATTGAATAAAATAGCTGAATAACAAGCCTCTTCGAGGGGGAAACCTCCTTATACAATGTACTAAGTACACAAGACAAGACAATATAATCCAAATGAAAGGTATCCTTCCTATATATAGGAGACTAAGGGGTACAATCCCAACTAACTGACCCAAGCCGACATAACTAATATAACCATACTAATGACAATTACCACTAATGGACCAAAGCCGACATCAAAACTAATGTAATGGACCACAATACAGGGGGACATGTGCCCATATTTAGGGATTAACATGCTTCTCCCCTTCAGAAAAGTTTTTTCCTCAATGCTTGATTAGTTGTGAATGCCTCTGTATGAAGGACTCATATTCCCAAGTCGAATCTTCAACTGGTAAGTTCTTCCACTTTATGAGGTACTCAGTAATAGCCCAATTTCATAGCTGTTTAGTCCTTGTTTCGGTGATTGTTCAGGTTCCAATATGACTTTTCCTTCTTCATCAAGCTCTAGTAAGATTGTTTGAATTGGTATCTCATCTCCTATAACCTTATTTAAGCAAGAAACATGGGAAAATGGATGTACTATTGAAGATGAAGGGAGCTCCAATTTGTAATCCATACTACCAATATTCTGCAACACTTTATAAGGACCATAATACTTGGGTGCTAATTTATTGTCCTTATTTAGTTGCTTGAGATACATCTGCTTGCAAGGTTGTAGCTTGAGAAATATCCAATCCCGTTCTTCAAAACTCCTTTCACTGTGATGTTGATCAACTTGTTGTTTCATCCTGTTTTTTGACATAGTCATGTTGTCCTTAAGTATTTGGAGAACTTCCATGGCTTGAACTTTATATTTTCCTTTCAAGGGAGATGTGATAGATGGATGATGGTTCCCATAAAGTGCCATAAATGGAGACATTTTTTATGATGTATGGAAGGAATTATTGTACCACCATTCCGCCAAAGACAACCACTTCAAACATTTTTTTTTTTTATCAGATGCAAAGCAACGAAGTGATAATAGCTTTAAAGGTAGTGTTAGATCTACTTTAAACATGCTATCTTACTATGAAATGGTGAGTTCCAATGTCCGATATTAAATTATGAACTAAAATTCCTTAACATCCTAGCCAATTTAGAATTCAAACTAAACTTGATAAGAAAAACTCAAACTCTTAAATGGAAAGAAAATTGAATCATTTCATTAATAGAAATGAAGAAGATACATACTTACAATGCTTGAGATGCGTCCTTCCTCCTTTTTCATGAGCCTTCCTTTCTCCACCCTTACCTTTGATGAAGAAACCAAGCTTTCCAATCCTCCAAATCTCTCCAGTATTCCTTTCCTCTTTCTTTTTCCCCCTCTTACAATGCCCCAAATGCCTTTGTTTTATAGAATTGGGAAATGGGCTCTCAAGTTTCTCTTTTCAATGTGGGATAATTCCTTTTCATGTTTTTTTTATTATTTTCTCTCAAAAACCCACTTTCCATAGTATTTTTAGGCTTTTGTCACAACTTTAGCATATCTAAGTACAATTAATGCACTTTTATGCATTTCTTCTCACTATTTGACTGGTGGAGCTTAGATTTGAGCCTTTAATGAGTAATTCAATCACTGAACCTTGTCTCTTTAGGATCCTTCTTTCTTCACTCAATCCTTCTAATTGTGGATGTAGTGATTAGATCAGAGAGGAATGTTCTCTTGTGTACTTGTGTTTTGTCTTCATGTTGCGTGCGCATAGTAAAAATATGCTTCTTCCTTCACTTGGTTAAGGGTGTTAATTTGATTGTTAACAGATGCCCCCTAATGTGTGAGGTCCGAAGCAGAGCTAAGGGCCGAAATACATTACGAAAATTGATACTCTTTATACTGATATTCTTTATTGATCAAAGCAAGGATGAGGAAAGGATAAGCTCATGGGCACAGGATTCAGGGAAACACCTGTAAGTCAAACATAGCAATTTCTCAAATATATAATATCTTCCTGAGGCGGGCATACCCATGCTCAGCAGTAAACAAGCATGGCCACGAACAATACACAGTGGATCCATGTCAAAAGTAATTTTTTCATAAATGTAAACATGCACTTTGATGAGTGCGAGAACTAGGTCTTCATCGAACTTCTTACATGGTAGTCTAATCTTGCGCAACTCGGGTAGTGCATCGATGAGTGATACAACTGTTTTTCCCAAGGTATTCAATACAAACTGACGATAGTAAGAGTTTATATCATGCGAATAAATGAAATGATGTCGAGCATAATAAAGCACCATCTGATTACTGGTCGTTGATGTATACCGTTAACACATGTGAAGAGACCCACCGATAATGATGATGGACTCTAAGGTACTGAGTACAAACTAGAAAGTGTGAATAGATGTTTTGAAGTCGAACACTTGTAGAATCAAATAATAAGGGGTCATTGATGTATACCCACTGTCATTTGCGAGGAAACCTGCCACTAATGACTGCAAGATCCAAGGTATTCCTGGGTTTCTAGATCCATTTACTAAATGATGATTTGGTGTCGATAGGAATAGATCCATCGGAAGGAGCACATTAATGCATCCCACATCAACCGATACGAAACAAAGATCAATAGTTTGGTATAGTTTGGTAGAACTGTGAGATCCAACATTGTATACTGACACAAGGAAGGACGACATGACTAGTCAGGAATATTTGAGGAATGGCCGACATAGTTTGAACTTCCCTTGAAAACATAACATGATGCAGAATGGACACTTGGCAACATAGGACTTTGAGTAACCGACCTTAATGAAATCCGCCAATGCCAGATGCATTAACGAAATCTCCATTGGTGACAGGAAGGATAACCCATCGGTGGATATCTATTCAAAATACTGGTACAGTTTCCTAAGGAAAATGTAGATGGTGTACTGACGGTGGATACCAAATTATGTGTCGTGTTCAAGGGCGACAAGGACTGACTATTGCTATTTCTTCAATGATATAATATGAAATGATTCAATTCTCCCTCTTTTTTGGATTTTTGTGTTTTCCAATTTTTAACCTTTTTTATTTATTAGCTTGAAAAAAGAATAAAGCTTTCTATGATGCATTAGAGGAAACGAGTGTCTCAAGGGCATGTGCCTAAATTTCAAGGGCATGGGTCAGGCCAAGGAAAAGATTCATATTGCAAACAAGGGATAAGGTAGTTATGTACACTCTTACAGATGTTTCCTCCATGGGGATGGGTCAAATATACAGAAGCAATGGTTTATAGGCATCTTGCAACAAAAAGTGACTACAAATTCAAATACGCAACATAATCAATAATCAACGAAGCAGTTGGCACAGATTTTCAATTGGATATTTTAACACATGCTTATGTAAAATGACAAAAAATTGGGAGCCCATTAGGATATGCTCATAAATGTATGAAAGAGAAATATATGGTCTCAGACTCCAAGTCATGATGGGACTAATAGGGATCCCTGGCCTATGAGAATAACTCAGCATGGGAACCAAAATGGAAATGGGGTGATGACTAGGGTGTCCCATGTTCGGTAGGCTCTTCTGTCGGAATGGTGGAAAATACAGATATGAAGGGTTGACCCACCAATTTCCAACAAGTTCGACCCTATGGCAAGTTTGGGTTGCAAAAGGTTCAAATGCATCTTCACAAAAAGATAGCCTAAACCTATATGCAAGCTTCCAAATATACCAGATCAGATCAAGGAACATGCAAATCATGCTCCTATACTTGGGTAGATTTAATCCAATTATGCTCCCAGTGGCCCCACAAAATATTTCCTTAGGTGGGTGCAACCAAATGTTCACAACTTCACAGATATCTTCATCCGATGATAAAATGTAATCCAAGAAATCATGTGAGCTAGGAGATCTCACAGCCTAAATAGGCCAAGTGACCGAATCATATTCCTCCATCAAGGGAATATTTTGATCCGAATTTGCCGAAGCTATTTGAGTAGCTTGGTATGAAACTTCTACGACAGATAGGGGTGATCCAAATGCTTCCCAACATTTAAATGACATTACACAAGCTGCAGTCCCTTCATCTACTATGGTTAGACAAATTTTCTTACCATGAGTTATTACTTTAATATGAAAAGCAACTTCAGAAAGGATCCTACATATTGAATGGTCTATGTCTAATGTGATCAAATTCGCATCGGGTGGATCAACAACGCCAATTGTAGACAATAGTTCCTTTCTTTGTGCAGGATGACATTGCAATACCTCCAAGGCCGAAATGGCACATGGTACTTGAGCTAGGTCCTCAAGAACATTACCATTCTGAGCAACTTGCGTGTTGTTAGGATTATGCATTGTTCTACGTAGAACACCTTTGGGGGGGTGTGGTACTGAGTCTGTGGTTGGTTTATCAATGTAGATTGAAACACTTGGTTTTGATACCGATTGATCTGATGTACTAGGAGAGACATCATAAGAATCAAGTCTTGTTTGAATGTTCATCTCATGATCACACATGAAGACATTGGCATTGGGATCATTTCCCCCTTGTGGGGGGGTTGGCTGGTTTCCCTTGGAGGGGCTACCAGTGTCAAAATAGTGGGTTGTTGTTTCTCACTGCATTGAAGCATAGTTGGTGCATCTTTGTTCCCAGAGTTAGCATTTTTCTTACTCTTGTATTTCTTCTTATTTTCCCTGAGGTCCTTGGACTTGACTATAAGGATTTCAAAATTCTGGGAAGGATTAACGCTTTTCTTACCCTTGTACTTCTTCTTCTTTCCTCTAAGGTCTATGGATGAGACTATGAGGATGTTAGAATTGTTGGAAGGATTAGCAAGTTCCTGCATTTCCTAGCCAGCTGTGGGTTCCGAATTCTGAATAGAAACTTGTCCCAAATGTGGGGTAATCTGTTCAAGTTGGTTGACGGAATCCATCATACCATTGGAATGAGGGCCATGAGGCATCCTAGCTGGATCAAATGCAGATCTTGCAGGTTGGTTCCAAAAATATTGGCTACTTCCTAGAACCTGACCACTCCATTGCAGAATGGGGTTAATGGTTGGATTGCCCCTTTGCGGGGTTAGGCCCAAAAAATATTGGTTACTTTCTAGAGCCTCACCACTCCATTGATGTGGTCCTTGGGTGTGATAAGAATTCCAAGGTGGGATTCCCCTTTGCGGAGACTGACCCCAAGAAGTTTGGCTACTTCCTGAAAAATGACCAATGGGTGGATTGCCTCCTTACATAAGTGGGGCCCAAGAAGATTGGTTACTTCCTAGATCCCAACCATACCATGGCGGTTGAGCTTGGTATTGAAAATCATTCCAAGGTTGACTGCCTCCTTGCGGAGATGGAATCCAAAAATATTGGTTACTTCCTGAATGCTTTCCATTCCTTGGTGGAACAGGATGGATGGATGGATTGCCCCCTTGCGGAGGTGGGACCCAAAACGATTGGTTACTTTCCAGAATCTGACCAAACCATTGATTGTTTCCTTGGTTTAGATGAGCATTCCAAGGTTGATTTCCTCCTTGCGAAGGTGGTGCCCAAGAAGATTTGTTACTTCCTGGAACATGCCCACTCCATTGTGGGATGGGGTTGATAGGTGGATTTCCCCTAGGCATTGTGCTAGGATAAGTCGGAGGATAACCCCCCGGGGCATTTCCACTAATCTGAGGAGCATAACCCCAATTGGCATAAATTTTCCATGGTTCATTGCATCCGCCAGGAATATTACCATTCCATGGTGAAGGGTTGCTCCCATAATTATAATTTGGACAAGTATTAGGTATACCAAGAGGATTCTGGTTTACTCCTTGAATGTTTTGACCTTGAGTAGCTGAACCATATGGAAAACCCAAGTTTGGTAAGGCACACCCTCCAGTAGGGATTCTTGCTGGCGAAGTGGATGTACTTCTTGGATTGGAACCCGAAACTGTACCAACTGGCATTGAAGTGCTGGTTGAACTTGTGGTAATGGTAGGCATACTAACTGTTGGGATTGATGTAGAGGCCAAATTGGAAGTATGGCTACCTCCAATAACTGTGAGGGGTTGTGTTGATGTAGTCCCTTGTGCTACTGAAAAATCCAGGGGATTAGTTGTGTGATTTTGCATCATAGCCCAATATGCAAAAAGAGGATTGATGTAATCTAGTGGTTCACTGATGTGAAGTACCACTGAGCCTGAAATATTTGTCAAAGGTGGGTTTATGTGAGTAGCTGTGTTGTTTTCTAGTGTTTCAATTTCAAATGGAGCAAAGGATCAACAATTTATGTGTTTGCCTTGGTAGGTAATGTTTCAGTATTTGTTTGATGTTGGTCTTCTCTATTGTTGTTAATTGAATCTAGAAGTTGTTCAGTGTTCAAGTCACAAGGTTGGGTGTTTTGTATTCGTCTCCGCAATGGAGAGAGGCCTTCACGTTCTGGTGACTCACCTCACTTCCGCTCTGATTGGCGGATTGGGAGGGTAGCCACTTTGAAGAATTTGATAAAAGGATGTGTTTTTTTTTTTTAAATGTGTTTGATTTTGAAAAATAGAATCACACAATCCTAAGGCAGTCTAGACTCAACAAAAATAAAAAGTTTCCACATAGTAAAAAGTCATATAGGTCCAAGCAAGCAAACTACTTTTCCAAAGAACCGAAGTTCAGTGAAAAGATGGATTAGAGGGCCTTCCGAAACTAGTAGCTGCTGAGGGATCTCAAGCCTCAAACAATTGCTAGTAACGAAGGTATGAGAAGCAGTTAAAATAAACTTTAATCGCCAGGGGTGCAAGTGTTGGTTCCTGACCAATCACCCTCCCAAGGAGTAAAAGCTACAAAGTTTGTCCCATGTATTGAAATATTTCCCCACTAACAATATCCTATGTGATATCCTAGGAAGAGCCACTAAAGTCGCCACTTTACAATCAACAATCAAGTAGAATAGTTGTAATTCAGGGACAACTCTCATAACCAAGCACTCTAGAAAAGTGATGTCACCCCGAGGACTTGTCACTTCACATAGAATTCCTTGATCAGCTCATGTCTCACTAAACAAGCAAGAGGGGGGAACCACTCTTACTTATCCAGATTGACCTCGTGCTTAACGCATGTTTTAGAAGCGCTTTTCCGACAAGCGTTTTTGCTACTAATGGATTTAAACTCTCAGTAATCAATGCTAGTTTCAAAAAAAATTCAGCCCAGGAGTGTTAACTCTTCAAACCTAATCCAGTGCACTAACCTAATCTTGTTGGTGATGTGAAAATCAAAAGTTGGTCAATTTTAGATCAAGCACCAATTTTAAGGGTAGTTTGCTTAGTTTCAGGAGTGGAAGTGAAACTGGTGGTGTTTTGACTTGAAAAATATGAACCGCACAATGCAATATGCTCACTATACTACCTTTCACTTTGATAAATGTTCTAAACTAATTAAAGGTTAGAGTTTCATGTGTGTCTTTCAAACATGCAAAATGGTTTGGTAGATTTTGTATTTTCATGCACAGTTTTTTCTGAAATATGGATAGTAATTTTCAAAAATCAATGTAAACCAAACAAATATCTCAAGTGAAAATGAATCTAATTCTATTACACGGGGAATCTTTGTTTCTCATTCACAAGATTGCACGAAGGCCCAAGTGAATAGGATATGCAGAGCCCTTTGGAACGCTTATGAATTAAATTCTAGATTATTACACTTGAGATCCATTTTCTCATTCACAAGATCGCATGAAGGCCCAAGTGAAGAGGATACGGTGGCTCAAAAAACTGTATGCAAAAAATGAAATCTACTCTGTTACACGTTAGATCCATTTTCTCATTCACAAGATTGCACGAAGGCCCAAGTGAAGAGGATACAGTGGCTCGAAAATAAGATGCTTGAAAAATAAAATCATAAATTGTTACACTTCAGATCCACTTTCTCATTTACAAGATCGTACAAAGGCCCAAGTGAAGAGGATATAGTGGCTCAGACACAACTTATCACAAGAAAATTGAGATCTAAAGCTACAACTTCTTCTAATTGTGCAAGAGTATAATGAAAATACTTGTAAATCCAAAACAAAATTTGATTAGTTAAAGCTTGTGTTTGTTTTTGGAAGAAAATTGTTTTCAAAATAACTCAAAGTGTGATGTTCAATGCAAATGTTTTCAAATGATCTTTTCAAATGTTAGAACTGAGATTTGCTTTCATGTTTCAAATATGCAAGTTTATGAGATTCAGAAATTAAAGGGTCTTAAGGTTCTTTGAACAAATCTTGATATTTCGTCAATATTTGTGATTTGCAAACTCTTAAATGAATAAAAAAAATTTAGATATAAGTAATAATATTATGCAATCAGGGATCCAACAACAACATATAACTTGAAGCAAATGAATCTACCACAAATTTAAGAAAAATTTGAAATAAATGTCAATTTGGGCCATTTTTGGAGGTATTTGGTAAGAAATTCCAAATCTAAGGAGATCAAACCCTCACAAATTTTCCTTAAATAGTGGTAAATTGATCCTAAGAAGTTTTAAAATCTTTTTGAAGGTCTTCAAGTACAAAAAGAAAGCCTCAAAGCTTCCCTAAAACAGTGAAAATTCAAAACTAGGTGTTTTTTCAAGGTTCTTCTTCTTGTTTTTTTCAATTTTTGTTATTTGCAAATTTTGAAAGGAGTAAAAAATATTTTAAAGATCAGTCATAATACTATCCAATCAGGTACTTAACAGCAAAATATGGTGTTAATCAAGTGGATCTAACAGCAAGTTTTTTAAAAAATTGGAGAGAAATGACAATTTGGGCTATTTTTAGTGGTTTTGGGAGGGAAATTGCCAATCTAAAGATCTTAACCCAAACTCTTCAAAAAATTACAAAAAATTTCAAATTTAGTGATAAACTGATATTAAAATATTTAGAATCCTTAATAAGTTCTGAAAATTCAAAAATATAGGCACCAAACAGCCCCAAAACAAAGAGATCTCAAAACTAGTTCATAATTCATGCAAATCTGAAGCATGGAGGCTTTGAAGCTTACAAAAGTTTGAAAATCTCCCAAATATTTGGATAAGGAGGATAAAAATGAGTTCTGCAACCTGATTTCAGATATTCATAAGCCCATACAAGAAGAAAAGATCAGCAAAACAGAGGAAAGAGAGAAGAATTGGGCACAAATCTCAAGAAAAACCTTCAATGCACTCTCTATTAAAGGGGGCTGAAATCTAGCTTGTTCTTTGAAGTTTTTGAAAGTGTAGGAGTGGATATAGGCCGGTTTTGAGCCTATAAACCTGAATAATAGGTTCTTAAAGGGATCTTAAGGAATTATTAGAGTAGATCTAAAAGTTTAGAACACCAAAAATGAAGAAATTTTCAAGAAAAAACCTTCAATGAACTCTCTATCAAAGCAGGCTGAAATCTAGCTTCATCTTTGAAGTTTTTGGGAGTGTAGGAGTGGATATAGGCTGTTTTTGAACCTATAAACCTGTATAATAGGTTCTTTATGGGATCTTAAGGAAAATATGGAGTAGATCTGAAATATTAGAACACCAAAAATGAAGAAATTTGCAAGAAAAAACAGAAATTTTCAAGAAAAATCAACTAGTATGGTCGCCAATCTGATAATAGCTTTAAAGGTAGTGTTATATCTACTTTAAAAATGATATATTACTATGAAATGGTGAGTTCCAATGTCATATATGAAATTATTAACTAAAATTCCTTAACATCTTAGCCATTTTAGAATTCAAACTAAACTTGATAAGAAAAACTCAAACTCTTAAATGGAAGGAAAATTGAATCATTTCATTAATAGCAATGAAGAAGATACATACTTACAATGCTTGAGATGCATCCCTCCTCCTTTTACATGATATTTCCTTTCTCCACCCTTTCCTTTGATGAAGAAACCAAGCTTTCCAATCCTCCAAATCTCTCCGGCATTCCTTTCCTCTTCCTTTTGCTCCCTCTTACCATGCCCCAAATGCCTTTGTTTTATAGAATTGAGAAATGGGCTCTCAAGTTTCTCTTTTCAATGTGGGATAATTGCTTTTCATGATTTTTTATTATTTTCTCTCAAAAACCCACTTTCCATAGTATTTTTAGGCTTTTGTCACAACTTTAGCATATTTAAATACAATTAATGCACTTTTGTGCATTTATTCTCACTATTTAACTGGTGGAGCTTAGATTTGAACCTTTAATGTGTAGTTCAATCACTGAACCTTGTCTCTTTAGGCTCCTTTATTCTCTCAATCCCTTTGATTGTGGATGTAGTGATTAGATCAGAGAGGAATGTTCTATTGTGTACTTGTCTTTTGTCTTCATGTTGCGGGCGCATAGTAAAAATATGCTTCTTCCTTCACTTGGTTAAGGGTGTTAATTTGATTGTTAACACAAAGATAAACTTCCAAACACTTTTTCACTATCTCAGTTTTCCCATCAAATTGAGGGTGATAAGATGTGGTCTGAGCCAATTTAGTACCCAAACAAGAAAATAATCCAGTCCAAATTTTTCCAATGAAAATTGGATCTTTATCACTTACAATAATCTTCGTATTTCCATGTAACTTCTGAACAGTTTCCCTAAAGGCTATAGCTACTGTACTTGCATTAAAAGGGTGAGAGAATGAAAAAAAGTGTGCATACTTCGTGAGTCTATCAACAACCACCATAATAACATTCTTTCCTTCAGACTTGGATATACTTGTGATAAAATCCATGGAGACTCCCTCCCGACGCTGGCAAGGTATGTCTAATGGTTGTAGAAGTCAATCCTAGGGTCTTAACCATTTCACTCTTATTCTGTTAAAAAACCAAGCATTCATCCACGAACCTTTGAACATCATATTTAAGACCTTCCCAAAAAAATTCCTTCTTGATCCCGTGGTAATTTTTCATGAATCCTAAGTTGCCACCTATAGGAGAAGCGTGTAATTATGAAAGGACCTTCTGCTTGAGTTGGGATTTTTTACATAAATATAAGCGATCCTTATACCATAGTGAATCATTTTTCCACACAAAATTATCTGATACATTGGGATCATTATCTATCTTTTGAATGAGCATCCACACGATAGGTCTTTTTTCCATTCTTTCCTTGTTGGTACTACCCAATCTGGTTGTAGAATGGAAATGGAACAAAGTAATGCCCTAACATCTTCATCTTTTCTGGAGAGTGCATCTGCCACCACATTATGTTTCCCATTTCTATAGATGATTTCAAATTCATATCCCAACATATTGGTTACCCACTTTTGTTACTCTTCTGAAGATAGTCTCTGTTCCAAGAAGTATTTAATACTATAATGATCTGTTTTGACCTTGAAGTGCCTACCTATTAGGTAAGGACGTCATTTCTTAAGAGCGTGTAGTATTTCCAACATTTACTTATCATAAATGGGATTTTATAAGTTCTTTCCCTTGATTGGATGATTTGCAAAAGCAAGTGGGTGTCCTTCTTGCATTAGAACAATGCCAATGCCATTTCTTGAAGCATCACATTCCACAATAAAGGTTTTTGTGAAGTCTGGTGTGGCTAATACAGGAGATGTGCACATTTCCTGTTTAAGTTGTTCAAAAGCTTGAGTTGCCTCTGGAGTCCAAGAAAATGCATATTTTTTCAATAATGTTGTTAGAGGCACTGCTATTCTTCCATAATTTCGAACAAACTTATGGTAGTACCCTGTCAGACCTCAGAATCCTTGAAGATTATTCAGGTTTTTGGGAATCATCCAGTCTATCATGGATTTAATTTTGTTAGGTTCTACCTTGACACCTTCATGGGATACAGTATGAACCAAATAATCTACCTCCTTCACCCCAAAGAAACATTTGTAAGGTTTTGCATATAGTTGTTTCTCCTGTAGTAATTGTAGTACCCTGTCAACACGTTGAACATGTTCTTCCCAAAACTTGCTATAGATTAGTATATAATCAAAGAATACTAGCACAATTTTTCTAATAAAAGGCTTGAAAATGGAATTCATCAAACCTTGAAATGTGGAAGGTCCATTCGTGAGACCAAATGGCATGACTAGAAATTCATAATGACCTTCATGAGTTTTGAATTCTATTTTTGGGATGTCTTCATCTTTCATTCTAATTTGATGATACCTAGAACGAAGCTCCAAATTTGTGAATAAAATTGCTCCATGTAATTCATATAGCAATTCATCAATGACAAGAATGAGAAACTTATCTTTAATGGTGATATTGTTGAGCTATCTATAATATGGACACATACACCATGATCCATCCGACTTGTGTACCATTACCACTAGTGCAGAGTAAGAAATTTGGTTAGGCCTAATTATTCCATCCTCTAATATTTCTTCAACCATACGCTCAATTTCAATCTTCTGTCCATAGGGGTATATGTAAGGTCTAATGTTAGGAGGAACACTTCTTGGGATTAAGTGAATAGCATGATCAAAATATCAGGTGGGTGGAAGACCTTTCAGAATATCTTCAAATACCTTGGAATTCTTATTAATGACCCTTTGAATATCTGGGGAAATAGGAGGCTTAGATGTTTGAACGTCTAATGAGCATAATTGTGCAATTACACCTTGATGTCCCTTTTTCATCAATTTTGGCATACCATTAGAGCTTATCACCTTGGTTGGTTTCCTTGTGACACCCTGTAATTCATATTCCTTTCCTTCCCATAAAATTTCATGAAAAGATTCTGAAAATTAAAAGCCATTGTTCCCAAGGATTGTAACCATTGAAATCCAAGACAACATTATCACCACCCATTGGAATAAAAATCATTAGACTATTCAATACATATTCCCCCATAGTAAGATTTATATTATGGAATTTCCCTAAGCAGTTGATATTTCCTCCATATGCAATCATTACTTGAAACTTTGGTGTTGGATATACAAAGAAATTGAGAGCTTTTTCTAATTTATAGTGAATGAAATTATGAGTACTTCTAGAATCAATCAACACTATTACCTTTTTCTTTTTGATAAATCCTTCAATCTTGAGAGTTTGGGGAGTTCTAATTCCATCCAATGCATGACATGATATGGTGGGAGTAATCTCTTATGAAGTAGTATCTTCTATTTATTCATCTGGATATGGTTCTTGTTCTTTTGGTTCTTCCTCTTAACAATCTATGTAAAATAATTTCTTCTCACCACACTTATGTCCCTTACTATACTTGCTGTCATGATTAAAGCATAGGACTTTTGATATTCTTTCCTCTATTTGTTGAGGTTTCAACCTTTGAGGTGATTTAGAATAAGTAATAGTATTCTCTTGGTATGTGTTGGAGGTGCTCTTTCTAGTATCCATTGTCATATTTTTACTTTCAACCTTCCTTGCCATCATGAAGGCCTTCTCCAAGGATGGTGGTTTAAAGAGACGCACCTCATGTTGAATGTTATCCTTCAAGGTTCCAATAAAGAGCTCCAACATATTGTATTCTGAAATGTTCTTCACTCTAAGTCTTAGCTTCTGAAACTATTTGGTGTGCTCTACAACTAGACCTTTTTGCTTGAGATTTATTAACTGGAAAAATAAGATATCGCTATTAATATCCCCATAATGTGCAATCAATTATTCAGTGAATATAGACCAAGATATAATAGAGTCATTTTTACGGTCACAAATCCATTGGTACCATACAAATTGATCAGGTTCTAAATATAATCATGCAATAGTTACCTTTTGCAAAGTTGGAACCTGATGTAGATCAAAGAGTTGCTCCATTTGGAATATCCATGTTATTGGATCATTGCCATCAAACTTTCTCATGTCAATATTGGGAAGTTGGGTACCCCTTGGTGACCATCCTTGATGACTTCCATTATTAGAATCATTTCCTCTTGGAATATTCTTATTCATGGAAGGTTTCTCAACATGAGAATTATCTTTATCCTCATGAGTATCCTGGAACACATCATCACCTATAGGAAGAGTATCCCTTGAATTTTGTATGAGATTAGAAATATTTGTCATATTCCCCATCAACTTCTCCTCTATATTGAGTAAATCATTTGTTCTCACTGAAAATTTCATATTTTCCTCCCTTTTATTCAACTTCTCCTCTAAATTATCCAAATCAACGTTTTTCACAGACCCTTTAATCATATCTTCCAATTGGGACACTCGAAAAGAGAGGTCTTCCCTTTCATCATACGTCGAGGATGGATCCTCTAGTTGTTTGGATGGGGTGTGATTCTTTAGAATTCCTTTTGGTGGAATTTTTAACAATATAAATATATATCACACCTTAGGTATCACCACAATTAGATCCTTCTACTCAAAGTTAATCAAAATTAAAAATGGCGTACCTTTCTAAACCCTGATTGGAAGACTGTTTTAAGATCGACTTGAAACTGATGTAAATTTTAAATTTTTTCTCCTCTGCGTCTGAAAATTTGTACTATTGTATCCTGATTTACCCCCTTTCCAACGCCACAGGTATTACCTAATTTGGATTTACCAATAAGAAATTATTGCAAATCTCCCAACACTTCTTATTTTTTGTCTTTCCAGAATAACAAACTTGTACAGTATGCCACGTGTCCAATATTTCATGTCCGAGGTTGAAAATCCTAAAATAGATACCGTGGTATGTCTTGTTTCATATGAAACAAGTCTCACTTAATTTGGATCTTTCATGCCCCAGATATGACCTTTTTTCTCAGAACACCTGTTTTAGACTAGTTAGAAACCCTATCTTCTGGAGTGAATATCTCCGAACCTGTAATGTTTTAGGATATGAAAATTGGACCATAGTTATTTAGGCCTTTTTTCTAGAATTTTTTTAAGTTTATCTCTTTGAACCCTTGTAGAAAAAAATTTATAGCGAAAATTCCAAGATGACTTGTTTTGAAGAAACTAGTCCCGAGGAAAGGGCTTTGATACCAAATGTTATGCAACAAATTTCCAAAAAGAGTAAGAAAATAGAAAAAATATATCAAAAAGAGTACTCCACAACTTTATTGAATAAAATATCTGAATAAAAAGCCTCTTCGATGGGGAAACCTTCTTCTACAATGTACTAAGTACACAAGACAAGAAAAGACAAGATACTCCAAATGAAAGGTCTCCTTCCTATATATATAGGAGTCTAATGGGTACAATCCCAACTAACTGACTCAAGACTCCATAACTAATATAACCATACTAATGATAATTACCACTAATGGACCAAAGTCAACATCAAAACTAATGTAATGAACCACAATATAGGGGGGAATGTGCCCATATTTAGGGCTTAACAAATATGCAGAGGCATCATCAATTGGAAAAAATTAACATAGAAACTTTACCTCATGGCTACTATACTCACTTTATTGAGTGGAACAAACCTTACAAATTCTCATTTTCATTCAATTTCATGATTTTTACATTGCATCACTCTTGATATTTGTGTGAACATTCTTTTATAACCATGCAATTCTTGTCAAGTGTGTGAAGTCAATATTTTGGGAGCACTAATGGCTCATGATCCTAATTCAAACAATTCTATGGTGATGTCAAGGATGAATTTGATCCCCTAAATTTTTAATGTTGAGTATTTTGTCTCCCCAAGTGTCCCTATAAATCATTGGGATCCCATTTCAAATTAGAAGCATTCACATCTAATCTAGTTCTTCATTGAAGCTTAGATTTTACCTATAAATAAAACCCATGGGGTAGAATTTGAAAAGAAGGAAAATAATTTCAAGTTTATGCTAGAGGAATGAGCTTGGAGATTAAAAATATCTCTCTCTCATCTCTACCATTCATTACCCTCATGATTTATTGTGCTCCTTCCTCAAGGACTAAAGTGTTCATCATTCACCATTGTTAGATACATATTTCAAGAAGAAAAGGGATGCATCCCAAGGAGAGTGTTGGATCCCACTTGATTCCAATCACTCTTTCCAACGATATCACTCTTTTTTATACTTTTCCATTGGACTAATAAATACATATTATTATTTCCCTCGATTTCTTGTGTTTCAATTCATGTAGTTAATATTGTATTTAATCACTCTCATGTCTTATATTTGTTTGTTTTATGTTAGAATACTCTTGTGGTGGTCCCACTACTGACCATTCACTATAGTCTAGAACATATCCTATTCAGAATAGGGTTTTTTTCTCACCAATGTAACAAAATCCCAAAAATAGAATGGAAACTCCACTTTGGGTTTAGATAGTTTAAATATTACTTCTTATGTTGTTTTTAATGTTTTATAACCTCTATTGACTTGCATGGTCATAAATTAGTCTTTACATTCACTCATTAATCCTCATAAGGAGTAGGAGCCTTTCTCATTTAGTTTTTTTTTAGTTTACAGTTTTCCAAGACTATTTTAACACATTTCATGCAAATCCTCCAATAATTTTTTTATTCCTGCGGAAATATTATGGATCCCACTTGATAACCACAAAAATAAATATTGTAGGAAGTTCTAATACTTCCCTATGCAATGTTTTCGAGTGCCACCTGGTACCCATGAAAATAAGTCTCATTGGAAGTAGCAATACTACCCCACACAATCCTGTAGAGTCCCATCAAATGGCCTTGCATTTGTGTACGATGAGCAATCTAATAGTTTCCCTATGTAATTTATGTGATTGTCCATATACAAGCCACACAAATGGGCTCAGAATCAGTTTTTTTGGTCATTAGTTAGAAACTTAATTAAGTTTATGCAAAAATTTAAAAATTTCCATGAATTATAGGCCATAGCATCTTCGTTCATGAGATATTAAAGAATACCCCTAATTTCACTAGATATTGATAAATACCTAACAAAATATTTTTGTTGACCCCCCCTCCCAATACATATTTCCAATTAAAAAAGACCTATGTTTATGAGATGTTCCATATTTTTCCTAGATACCTCTTTTTATACCCCCCCCCAATCCCTATAAACCCCATACCCTACTCCCCACCCCCCGCAATAGCTACAATATATTGACCTTATTTTTCACAATTTAAAAACCCCCCTTTATGACTGAACGTGATAAGATATTGGCCAACGAGGTGAATCCCCTGTGATTATAGGTCATTGCTCATGAGCCTTTACATTTCATTAAGTATGCCTAGAAATTAAACCACTTAGGGGTTAGAAGTTGGAATCATAATTCTGAATACTATCCACATGGATGGTTGATTGCTTATCATTGCACATGGATGTATATCTAAGGGAGTTATTTTTACTGCCATTCTTATTTGATGTCTTGATGTAATTTGCTAATAATTATTTCAAATGAATAACTACATAGTTCACAACACTTACATCTTGTAATAATTTCTGACATTTTGAGAAAATTTAAAATCGAACATCACTTCAAAGGTAGCATATTACTCCAAGGACAGTTTTTTATGCTATCACAATGCACACAAACAAGGGACCTAAAATCTTGTTTCATCTCTAGTATACTATTTTCTTTTCCCATAAGTGATCTTAGCAAATCAAAATGAAAATGATAGAGTGTAACAACTCCCCTATCACTTCCATTTCAATGTGGTAGTTTATTTGCAAATTAATTCCTTTCACAATGAGGAAATTAATTGGATGGAGTAAGAACCCTATTGTGGGAAATTATCCCACTTTGGGTGAAATCCTTTGAATTTGTTGACTAGGCCCAATATTTAGAAACATAAATAAAATGTGATAACCCCAAAGTAGATCTTGCAAAATGTGAAATTTGATCGTAGGCTGATCATAAGATTGAAAACAATTCTCACACAATTTGCTAGTCTAGAATTGACAAGAACACTCAAAATCAGACTCAGAATTATACACAATAACAATAATAAAATGTATTAGCATAAATGTACATCATCCAACCATGTACCATAAAGTGGCTGCAAATATATAGAGTTACATCTGAAATTCTAATTTTTATGGAGGCATTCGAATTAGTCACAAAAGCAAGCTTACTAAACAAGCTAAAACTCCTCAGGGTGGAAACATCTCTCTCCAACTCACTCAATATCCTCATGAATTGGATAAAACGATTTTGGAAGGTGAAGTAGACTGAAAATGGAAAAATATGATGGCTTTGGGAGTGAAATGAGGAAAGGTTTAGTGGCCACAAAATCTAGCAACTGCCAAAAGCACTGGAGCGCCTAGCTTTAGTCTTATCCTCCTAAAAGCATGAAAAAGAAATGAAAGCACTCCAAAAGTAGGAAGTGCTCCCTTTCCATTTAGGATAGCCAGAAAATTAGGTAGGATGACCAAGGATGCTCTCAAGTGGATAAGGTTGGCATGTTGTGGACCAAGGAAGTCAACTAGTGGCCAAATACATGGTGAAACTACCTAGGAAAATAATAAAAGATGAAATAAATTATATCCTAAGTATTAAAAGAATTTTTATAATCTAACACCATCCCTTAATCATGAATGTAAGTGATAAAAAATATCATAAAATATTAAGGCCCAACAACAAGGATTGGTCACCCTTTACATGTCGTTGTCCAAAAAACAAGGAAACAGAGAAAACCTCATGGGACAAAACCCTCCCTCAAAATGGACAAGAGAATAATTTTGAACCTAGTTCTTCAATAATCGTTCACCTCATGATTAGCCACTCCAAGCAGCAACTTAAGATGGCTGAAAGTATTCTCTATGAATGATTTAGTGAAAATTTTAGCAATTTGCTTACTAGTGGGGCAATACTCCAACACAATCAATCTGTCATGGACTAGATTCCGGATGTAGTGCATGTGCACTTCAATATGCTTGGTTTTTTTTTCTGAGTATTGGATCTAAGAATATCCTTATAGTAATATGTTTATCAACCCAAAGAATAGTGGGAGTGCTAAAGTCAATCCAGAACTCACCAAGAATTCATTGCAACCATATGCACTGGGTAGTTGCATTCACTACCCCTGGGTACTCTGCCTCTGTTGAAGAGAGTGCAATGGAAATTTTATTTCTACTAAACCAGAATATAGGATCTCCTCCAATCATGAATACAAATCCGGAAGTGGGCTTCCAGTCTGTTCTATCCCCATCCCAATGTGAGTCAGAAAATGAAACTAGATCCAATGAGGAATTGGCAGCATAGTGGATCCCATATGTCTTGGTGCCTTGCACAAAGTGAAAGATACTTTTTGAATCCCTCCAATGTATATAGTGTGGTTGTTCCATATATATTGTAACATGAATTACTGCATATGCCAAATCTGGTCGGGAGTGAGTCAAGTACAACAGACTTCCAACTAGTTTCCTCTAGAGGGTGTTGTTCACCAAGGGTGTAGAATCCCCTTCTTCTAGACTGACTCCTGAGAGGGAAGGAGTCTTTGAAGCCTTAAATTATGCCATATTGAACCTTTTTATCATATCAGAATAATATTTATACTAACATACAATGATTCCATTGGGTGTTTGAGTGATCTCAAGCCCCCAAAACTGCCTCAAAATCCCCAAATCTGAAATGGAGAAAGCTTGATGCAAAGCTATCCTAAGAGATGAAATTTCATCAGTGGAACTTCTTGTGATTAGTAAATCATCCAAATATAGTTCCATAATCACCATATTACCATTTATGTGCTTCATGTACACATTTGGATCAGATTTGCACCAGTTGAAATCTTGTGTCACGAGGAAATGGTCCATTTTTGCATACCAAGCTCTGGGAGCTTGCTTAAGTCCATACAGTGATTTCCTTAGCCTACAAAAAAGTGATGGATATACAACATAGCCTTCAAGTTGATGCATATATATACTCCTTTATATCACCATGAAGAAAATCATACTTCACATCCATGTGGTGAACTGCCCAACACTTTGTTGTTGCAACCGACAGAACTAGTCGAATAGAATCCATTTTTGCCACTGGGGAAAAGGTCTCATTATATTCCAGAACTTGGACTTGTGAGAATAAATTGGCAACCAACCTTTCTTTACACTTGAATACATCCAAATCAGCAGCCAACTTAGTCTTGTAGATCCATTTTCATTTTACTAGCGTTCTGCCTGGTGGGAGCTTGACTAGCTCCCAAGTTCCATTTTTCTGCAAGGAGTGGAACTCCTCATCCATAGAATATCTCTATCTTGGATATTCTGAGGATTATTCGTATGTTTGAGGATTTTATTCAATCATGAGAAAAAATTTCTCAGCAATATTAGGATCCCTTACTAAAAGTGCATTCTCATATTGTGACCTTGTCTTTCTAGGATCCCGAGGATTCCCAACAAGTTCATCAACTGCTTCTATGGTTTTTGCTGCCCACTTTGGCCTTGATGGTGATCTTGGGTATGAAATTATATCATAAACATATTAATCTGAATCATAATCATAATATTCATGATCATAAGCCTCATTCAACTCTTCATTTCCTTCTTCCGGTGGTGGTTGAGAAGACTGGGCCAATCTCAACTCCTTGTAGGGTCTCTTCCTCAAACTGAACAATTATTTCTATGAATGATTTGTGGGTGATCATATAAATAATTTTGTACCCCTTTGAGTCTTATGAGTATCGAAAAAACAAGCATGTCCTACTCTGTGTCTCTAAATCCCTTCTCTTCTCGGATGGCACTCTAGCCCAAGCCTTGACACCAAAAATCCTGAAATGTGAAATATCAGGATTCTTACCACACCAAGCTTCATAAGGGGTAATTGATTTTAGTGATTTATGTGGGAATCTGTTTTGTATGTAGGCTGCATATTTTATTGCTTCATCCCAAAAATTTGGTGGCAATGATCTTGCTTCTAGAATACAAGTGGCCATCTCCTTTAGAGATCAGTTCTTTCTCTCAACAACTCCATTCTGCTAAGGAGTGTATGGCACAGTGTGCTGCATGTGGATGCCAGCCACTGCAAAGAGCTACTGAAAATAAGTTTTTATGTACTCCCCCCCATCATAATATCTCATTTACTTTATCTTCATTCCAAACTAGTTCTCAACCATGGCTTAAAAATTTTTAAAATGGCCAAAAACTTCAGATTTAAACTACAGAAAATAGACCCAGCAATCCCTAGTATGATCATCAATGAATGTTAATAGGTATATGGATTTGGTCAGTGACATATGATGGAAAGGACCAGCAATATCACTATGGATCATATCATAAGGATCTGAGGTTATCTCAGGACTTGATCTCTCAAACTTTCTCTCAGGGTATTTTTCTAGAATGCAACCCTGGAAGACTCCTTTTGTGATGGTGATGTTTGGAAACCCTACAACCATGTTTTTTTCATGAAGTTCATGAAGGTATCTCTAATTTGGATGGACAAACCTGAAATATTTCTTGATTCATTAGAATGAGAGAGTCATGCAACTAGTGGAGAGGCAGGAAAAAATTGTGAAAAATTGTAGACTCTGGTGGAATGATCCTCGATGCCTAATGCATCAACTCTTCCTGTAGATATCTAAGGGATCTCTACATCATTAGGGGTGAAGAAAACTCTTTTAGGTGAAATGGTATGGGTCATTTGGTACACTGAAAATAGGTTTGTAGCAAGACCAAGGACAAAAAGGACATTAAAAAATGAACCATTTGCAAGGTCTACTCTACCCTTACCCTTTGAAGCAGTTTCTGAGTCATCTCAAAGAATAATGATAGGATCTAGGCCATCAGAGGAACTGAGGGTGGAAAATGATTCTCTGGTTGCAACCATGTTCCTTGAAGCTCTGGAATCAATGAGGTAAGAAGTGGATGAAGATGTGTTGGCCATTAGATCATGGAATCGCTCCTTGTCAACTGAGTTAGAAACTCCTTCCTTCTTCTTTGCACCTTCACGAATGGGGATATGGTTCTTCTCAAGAAGTTGTGCCATCTGATCTATGGCATTTCTCATATAGAATATTTCAGGATGAAAACCCCTTTGGTGGTATGAGAACTTGGTTCACTCTTTCTTCTTTTGTTGATCTTTTATGGAGGTGGAGGGCTCCTCTTGTGGCTTAGACCTTTACTTCTTTTGCTCAGAAGGAATTTTGCAGTTTTCCTTCTTCTTACCCTTCGAATTCCTTGAGTCACCAACAGCTAGAGCTTGATCTTTTGAAGGCTTCAGATTGCCCATCAACAAGCTTATTCTACTCTTAAGTCAAATAATCCATGAATTCGGATAAACTAGGAATCTTCCAGTTCTTCATAGCTAGTTTTGTGGCATGGAAAGTCAAAACAAAGACTAAATAGTCTTGCACCAATTTCGAGAGTATAGCCAAAACTAACTGTTCATCCTTTTTCTCAATACCACATTGTTTCAACTGTAAGACAAGTGACTTGAACTTGGGTAAATAATCCTGTATATTCTCATAGTTTCTCGGACTTAGAGAAATCAGCTCATTCTCTAATTGATGTCCTCTCAGATCATCAGTTTTACCAAATAAGGTTTTCAATTTCTCCCAAACTTCATTTGGTGAAGTTAGACCATCTAAATGGAAAAAAATATATGTCGATGTGCTGAGGCAGAGAAGGCCATAAGACTCATCTCTCTAATTGTACCACTTTGACTTATCTACAACTAAATTAGGCTTTGTTTTAGTTCCCATGGTCACTCTATAGAGGCCTTTCGACCTCAACAATATCTCCACCTGCGCCTTCCACTGGAAATAATTAAATGGATTCAAGACCACGCTCTGAGATGGATCCATGAGTAGATTGAGGTGTGCAATGTAGGCTGATTTAAACCTGCAAAAATAAAAAAATAAAAAACTCTCGAAATAATGATTCAACCTATAGAGCTCTGCAATTTGACAGTATGCACTTTCAGGAGTCTGTCACGCCTGGGTAGACCTCTTGAGCTAAACTCAATGGTACAAGGCAATGGCCCGCGAGATTTATGTGGAAACGCCTTGCTTCTGGTGTGCTACTGGATGCAGTTGTTCTCTCGTAAACATCTTTGATACCATGTGAAATCTGATCACAAGCTTATCATAAGATTGAAAACAATTCTCTAGTCTAGAATTGACAAGAACACTCAAAATCGGACTCAGAATTATGCACAATAATAAAGTGTATTAGCATAAATGTACATCATCCAACCATGTACCATAAAGTGGCTGCAAATATATAGAGTTACATCAGAAATTTGAATTTCTATGGAGGCATTCGAATTATTCACAAAAGTAGGCTTACTAAACTAGCTAAAACTCCCCAGGGGGAAACATCTCTCTCCAACCCACTCAATATCCTCACGAATTGGCTAAAAATATTTTGGAAGGTGAAGTATACTAAAAATGTAAAAATATGATGGATTTTGGAGTGAAAATGAGGAAATTTTTGTTGGCCACAAAATCTAGCAACTGCCAAAAGCATTGGAGCGCCTAGCTTTAGTCTTATCCTCCTAAAAGCATGAAAAGGCAGTGAAAGCACTCCAAAAGTAGGAAGTGCTCCCTTTACATTTAGGATATCCATAAAAGTAGGTAGGATGACCAAGAATTCTCTCAAGTGGATAAGGTTGGCATGTGGTGGACCAAGGAAGTCAACTAGTGGCCAAATACATGGTGAAACTACCTAGGAAAATTATAAAAGATGAAATAAATTATATCCTAAGTATTAAAAGAATTTGTATAATCTAACACCATCCCTTAATCATGAATGTAAGTGAAAAAACATATCATAAAATATTAGGTCCCATCAACAAGGCTTCGTCACCTTTTACATATCATTGTCAAAAAAAACAAGGAAACAGGGAAAACCTCATGGCACAAAACCCTCCTTCAAAATGGATAAGAGAAAATTTTTGAACCTGGTTCTTCAATAATCCTTCACCTCATCATCATCCACTCCAAGAAGCAACTTAAGATGGCTGAAGGTATTCTCTATGAATGATTTAGTGAATATTTCAGCAATTTGCTTACTAGTGGGGCAATACTCAAACACAATCAATCTGTCATGCACTAGATTTCGGATGTAGTGCATGTGCACTTCAATATGCTTGGTTATCTTTCTGAGTATTGGATCTAAGGATATCCTTATAACACTATGGTTATCAACCCAAAGAATAGTGGGAGTGCTAAAGTCAATCCGGAACTCACCAAGAATTCATTGCAACCATATGCACTGAGTAGCTGCATTCACTACTCCACGGTACTCTGCCTCTGTTAAAGAGAGTGCAATGGAAATTTTATTTCTACTATACCAGCATATAGGACCTCCTCCAATCATGAATACAAATCCAGAAGTGGACTTCTGGTCTGTGCTATCCCCAACCTAATTTCAGTCAGAAAATGAAACTAAATCCAATGAGGAATCGGCAGCATAGTGGATCCCATGTGTCTTGGTGCCTTACACAAAGTGAAAGATCCTTTTTGCATCCCTCTAATGGATTTCGTGTGGTTGTTCCATATATCTTGCAACATGACTTACTTGATATGCCAAATCTGGTCGGGAGTGAGTTAAGTACAACAAACTTCCAACTAGTTTCCTGTAGAGGGTGTTGTTCACCAAGGGTGTAGAATCCCCTTCTTCTAGCCTGACTCCTGAGAGGAAGGGAGTCTTTGAAGCCTTAAATTCTGCCATATTGAACCTTTTTATCATATCAAAATAATATTTATACTGACATACAATGATTCCATTGGGTTATTGAGTGATCTCAAGCCCCCAAAACTACTTGAGAATCCCCAAATATGACATAGAGAAAGCTTGATTCAAAGCTATCCTAAGTGATGAAATTTCATCAGTGGCACTTCTCGTGATTAGTAAATCATCAACATATAGTTACATAATCCTCATATTACCATTTATGTGCTTCAGGTACACATTTGGATCAGGTTTGCACCAGTTGAAATCTTGTGTCAGGAGGAAATGGTCCATTTTTGCATACTAAGCTCTAGGAGCTTGCTTAAGTCCATACAGTGCTTAGCCTGCAAACAAGTGATGGATCCACAACATATACTTCAGGTTTATGCATATATATATATACGCTTTTATATCACCATGAATAAAATCATACTTCACATCCATGTGGTGAACTTCCCAACACTTTGTTGTTGCAACCGACAGAACTAGTCGAATAGAATCCATTTTTTCCATTGGGGAAAAGTTCTCATTATGTTCCAGACCTTGGACTTGTGAGAATACCTTGGCCACCAACCTTTTTTATGCTTGAATACATCTTAATCAACATCCAACTTAGTCTTCTAGATCCATTTTCATTTTACTAGCATTATTCCTGGTGGGAGCTTGACTAGCTCCCAAGTTCCATTTTTCTGCAAGGAGTGGAACTCCTCATCCATAGCAGATCTCTATCTTGGATATTCTGAGGATTATTCATATGTTTTAGGATTTGATTCAATCATGAGAAAAAATTTCTCAGCAAGATTAGGATCCCTTACTGAAAGTGCATTCTCATATTTTGACCTTGTCTTTCTAGGATCATGAGGATTCCCAACAAGTTCACCAGCTCCTTCTATGGTTTTTGCTGCCCACTTTGGCCTTGATGGTGAGCTTGGGTCTGAAATTATATCATAAAAATATTAATCTGAATGATAATCATAATATGCATGATCATAAACCTCATTCAACTCTTCATTTCCTTGTTCCGATGGTGGTTGAGAAGACTGGGCCAATCTCAACTCCTTGTAGGGTCTCTTCCTCAAACTGAACACTTATTTCTATGAATGCTTTATGGGTGATCATATAAATAATTGTGTACCCCTTTCAGCCTCATGAGTATCCAAAAAAAAATCATGTCCTACTTTGTGGCTCTAAATTCCTTCTCTTCTCGGATGGCACTCTAGCCCAAGCCTTGACACCAAAAATCCTGAAATGTGAAATATCAGGATTCTTACCACACCAAGCTTCATGAGGGGTAACTAATTTTAGTGATTTATGTGGGAATATGTTTTGCATATAGGCTGCACATTTTATTTCTTCTAGCATACAAGTGGCCATCTCCTTCAAAGATCGATTCTTTCTCTCAACAACTCCATTCTGCTAAGGAGTGTATCGCACAGTGTGCTGCATGTGGATGCCAGGCACTCCACAGAGATGCTGAAAATCAGATTTCATGTACTCCCCCCCATCATCAGATCTTATTTACTTTATCTTCCTTCTAGACTGGTTCTCAACGATGGCTTTAAAAATCTTTAAATGGCCAAAAACTTCAGATTTAAACTACAAAAAATAGACCCAGCAATACCTAGTATGATCATCAATGAATGTTAATAGGTATATAGATTTTTTCAGTGGCATATGAGGGAAAGGACCAGAAATATCACTATGGATCATATCCGAAGGATCAGAGGTTCTCTCAAGACTTTATCTCTCAAACTTTCTCTCGGGTATTTTTCTAGAATGCAACCCTGGCAGACTCCTTTTGTGAAGGTGATGTCTAAAAACACTAAAACCATGTTTTTGTCATGAATTTCATGAAGTTATCTGTAATTTAGATGGCCAAGCCTGGAATATTTCTTGCTTCATCAGCATGAGAGAGTCGTGCAACTGGTGGAGAGGTAGGAAAAAGTTGTGAAAAATTGTAGACTCTAGTGGAATGATCCGCAATGCCTAATGCATCAACTCTTCATGTAGAGATCTCAGATATCTCTACATCATTAGGGGTGAAGAAAACTCTTTTAGGTGAAACAGTATGGGTCATTTGGTACACTAACAATAGGTTTGTAGCAAGACCAGGGACATAAAGGACATTAAAAAATGAACCATTTGCAAGGTCTACTCTACCCTTACCCTTTGAAGTAGTTTCTGAGTCATCTCCAAGAATAATGATAGGATCGAGGCCATCAGAGGAACTGAGGGTGGAAAATGATTCTTTGGTTGCAACCATATTCCTTGAAGCTCTGGAATCAATGATGTAAGAAGTGGATGAATATGTGTTCACCATTAGATCATGGAATCGCTCCTTGTCATCTGAGTTAGAACCTCCTTCCTTCTTCTTTGCACCTTCATGAATGGGGATATGGTTCTTCTCAAGAAGTTGTGCCATCTGATCTATGGTATTTCTCATACAGGATCTTTCAGGATGAAAACCCCTTTAGCGGTATGAGCACTTGGTTCACTCCTTCTTCTTCTTCTATTGATCCTTTTTGGAGGTGGATGGCTCCTCTTGTGGATTAGATCTTTACTTATTTTTCTCAGAAGGAATTTTAGAGTTTTCCTCCTTCTTACCCTTCGAATTCCTTGAGTCACCAACAGCTAGAGCTTGATCTTTTGAAGGCTTCAGTGTGCCCATCAACAAGCTTATTCTTCTCCGAGTCAAAGAATCCATGAATTTGGATAAACTAGGCATCTTCCAGTTCTTCACAGCTAGTTTTGTGGCATGGAAAGTCAAAACAAAGACTGAATAGTCTTACCCCAATTTCAAGAGTATAGCCAAAACTAATTGTTCAGCCTTTTTCTCAATACGACACTGCTTCAACTATAAGACAAGTGACTTGAAATTGGGTAAATAATCCTTTAGATTCTCATAGTTGCTTGGACTTAAAGAAATCAGCTCATTCTCTAATTGATGTCCTCTCAGATCATCAGTTTTACCAAATAAGGTTTTCAATTTCTCCCAAACTTCATTTGGTGAAGTTAGACCATCTAAATGAAAAAGAAGATCTGTCGATGTGCTGAGGCAGAGAAGGCCATAAGCCTCATCTCTCTGACTGTGCCACTTTGACTTCTCTACAACTAAATTAGGCTCTTTTTTAGTTCCCATGGTCACTCAATAGAGGCCTTTCGATCTCAACAATATCTCCACCTGCGCCTTCCACTGAAAATAATTAAATGGATTCAAGACCACGCTCTGAGATGGATCCATGAGTAGACTAAGGTGAGAACTATAGGATGATTTGAAACTGCAAAAATAAAAAATAAAAAAATCTCGAAATAATGATTCAACCTATAGAGCTCTGCAATTTGACAGTAGGAACTTTCAGGAGTCTGTCACGCCCGGGTAGACCGCTTGAGCTAAACTCAAGAGTACAAGGCAATGGCCCGTGAGATTTATGTGGAAAATCCTTGCTTCTGGTGTGCTACCAGATGCAGTTGTGATCTCCTAAAAATCTTTGATACCATGCGAAATCTGATCACAGGCTTATCATAAGATTGAAAACAATTCTCACACTAGTCTAGAATTGACAAGAACACTCAAAATTAGACTCAGAATTATGCACAATAATAAAGTGTATTAGCATAAATGTAGATCATCCAACCATGTACCATAAAGTGGCCTCAAATATATAGAGTTACATCAGAAATTCGAATTGCTATGGAGGCATTCAAATTAGTCACAAAAGCAGGCTTACTAGACTAGCTAAAACCCCCCAGGGTGGAAACATCTCTCTCCAACTCACTCAATATCCTCACGAATTGGATAAAAATATTTTGGAAGGTGAAGTATACTAAAAATGGAAAAAGACTGATTCCTTTTGGAGTGAAAAAAATGCAAGGTGTGTTGGCCACAAAATGTAGCAATTGCCAAAATAACTGGAGCACCTAGCTTTAGTCTTATCCTCCTAAAAGCATGAAAAAGTAGTGAAAGCACTCCAAAAGCAGGAAGTGCACCCTTTCCATTCAGGATAGCCAAAAAATCAGGAAGCATGAACGAAGATGTGCTCAAGTGGATAAGGTTGGCATGTGGTGGACCAAGGAAGTCAACTAGTGGCCAAATACATGTTGAAACTACCTAAGAAAGTCATAAAAGATGAAATAGATTATATCCTAAGTATTAAATGGGTTTTTATGCTCTAAAAAAAGGGTTTATTAGTGAAATAGAATAAAAACAAACAAACAAAAAAACTAAAAATGATAAAATGGAACAAGAGAGGGTGAAAACCACAACAAAGAACCAATGCATGAACCACTTTATATTGCCCAATGGTCAAGCAAATAGATGTAGTGTCACCTAGGAGGTGAAGGCTTCAAAGGGAAGCTAAAAATATCCCTTAGGGAGGCCTATTTTGTTCACCCTAAATGCTAGATATCTAAGAGAACCAATTCAAAGAAGCACTTTCCCTTTGGAGGAAGGAGGAAAAGGAGCTTGAAGAATGTCAAACTATGAAAGAGATGGGCTTTGAGGAAGCTCCAATACAATTTCTGCAGCATAACCTTGCTCTTGGTTTCTATTTTAAGATGCATGCCCATGGCTTCCTTTTATAGACCAAGATATGGCCAAGACACAACTAGATCCAAGTGTGAACCCATTAACAGAGGAAGGAGGAAAAGGAGCTTGGAGAATGTCAAACTATGAAAGAGATGGGCTTTGAGGAAGCTCCAATACAATTTCTGCAGCATAACCTTGCTCTTGGTTTCTATTTTAAGATGCATGCCCATGGCTTCCTTTTATAGACCAAGAGATGGCCAAGAAACAACTAGATCCAAGTGTGAACCCATTAACTCCATGATTTGGCTCCAAAGTACACAAAGGCGGGCCATTCAATGAACCCAAGTACATACGGAGACCAAATTCGAATTTTTGGAGGTGATGGGGCTTTGATGAGCCTTCAATGCACCGTAGGTGGTTGTGGTCCCGTTGTTTTTATATTCATACATATATTGAAGGGAAATCCATGTAGGAGTCACGCGGGCGTAGAACTGATAATATGCACAGTAGCACATCTAAACAGAGATAAGGTTGCATGGTCCTGTCCTTTGAATATTCTTTGGCATTTCTGGAATCATGTTGCTTATTGGATCTAATGTTGATGTCTTTGATGGGTTGCATGCTACATGTTGATGATGCCTTACTATGTGAATTGCAAAAATGTCGCATGTGTGTGAGATTTATGCGTTAACAAATGCCCCCTGATATATGGTGTTCGTAGGGTACTATAGGGCCGATAAATCATCATCATTTCTTTTGTGCTCTCTAGTGTTATTTAAAGTTGTGAAGCATGTGTGGACGAATAGGATACTCCCATGTGGGAAGGATGCTTGGTGAAGCTGAAACAAAGAATAGTGTTTTATACAATGAGATGGGCATACCCATGCTCTTGAAAATTTGTCAAGTTGACTACAATAAGAGAAGACCAAGGTATCAAATCAATACGCTATGGGAACATGGATGAAGATGGCTTCAATCCATGCAAGAATAGTTGAACCTAGGAATGTTGTTACAGGTGCTAAAGAAGTGGTATTGCTAATAATCATGATAAGACCATGGGGATGGGGGACCAGAATGCTAGTGAGATTGATGAGTGTAGGACCTCACTAAGATGCTTCTACCATGATTTATAAAGGTGAACACTACTACCTTCTGAATGTACATGTCTCCCTGATGCGATATATGTGTTGACATCGAACGTAGGAGAGACTAATAAGTTAGGAAGTACTAAGGGATATCCCTAGTTAGTATGAGGAAATACCTTATAGTGATTAAAAGGGAGCCCAAGGTACAACTGCAACTCTCAGAATATAGTGGTTTGATGTCGACAAGAACTGAGGTACTTGATAAGAAGAGGGTCCTATCTTGAGAACCAAGATCATTTTGTAACCAATTGTTGGACTAATAGACCTAACACAATACTAGTTGGTAAACATGAGTCTCATGACTTCCTTTGATCTATGTCAACTTGGGGAGTAATGGACAACAACATGTTTCAAATAAAGGTGAAGAGTGTAATGGAGGGATACAAATTGTTGATGAAGGGCCTTGTGGGGGATACAACACTGAAAGTGAAGGTGACTGAAAAAACTCATAATGTTGGGGATAGGAAGACTCAACGACATCTATCAAAGGTGACCATGGGTTTCTACCAAAATAATAATGATGTTCCCATGGTTTTGAACATATTGGGGAACTATTTGTACAGAAAGAATAAGTGGTGGGGTCCCCATATTTTTTGTTGTGCCAAGGGACCAATTTGATGATGGGTGAGATCCCCATGGTTTTAGGTGAATTGGGTAATCAATTTGATGATGGGATAATTTCACTTGGTTTTGAGTGAGATGGGGAACCTTTTCCATAATGATGTGAGAGATGTTTTGCAAACGCGATGATGGGTGCCACATGAATCAATGCCATGCAGATTGTTCCTGTGGGGATAACTGAATAGAATTGATTGCTTCAGAGGGTGGGGGACCCATTGGTGTCTTGGAGGGGGTGGTGGTATGCCATAATATTTCATCTGGTAGAGTAATCATGGAGGTATGAGTAGTCAACTGTGTTCCTTGATTGTAACATGTGCTGAGGAATTTGATGGCATCAACTGCAGAAGGTGGGGGAGTAATGCACAACTATAAAATGATAAACTATGGGTTGATCGTTTCAAGGGGTATCGAATTCCTCAAGCTTGTGATATTGATGGCATATCATTATTGGGGAGAGGAACCCTATGGTTATCAGCCGAAATATCTAGTAAGTGTAATGCAAAGAGAGGGGAGCATTGACTATATGCCAATTTTGAGATGATACATGTGATAGAAGTCCAACGCCATTATTGAGGGGTGGAGTCTTGTTCTTATAATGGAAAAACAAGAGTTAGTCAAGTCTTGGTCATTATTTTGCACATACGGTGCAAAATCCCAAGTGTAATAAAGATCATAACAAAGGTATTGACAATGCAAAATTGACAACCAAAGCATAGTGCACCTATTCAGTGCACATGGATCATGGGTAGAATCAATTAAAGTACAACCCATTGGTATGGATGTTGAGGGTTATCCCTTCGGGTTCAGTCAATACATATGCCCCTTTTGGTAGACATTTCTTAACGACATAAGGCCCTATCCATTTAGATACAAATTTGTTGGGTCCTAGTTTGTTGTCTTTCTTGACGTTGAAGACAAGGACAAAGTCGCCCTCATCGATGGTGCGAGGTTGAACATGTCTGTCATAGTGCTCTTTCAAGCGTACCTTCATGGCCTCATTTTGTTGAAGTGATTCACGTCATTCTTCATCTAGGTGTTCCAAAGTAAACATTTGTTTCTCAAGGGTTGGAGTATCAGGCAATAACTCCACCGCTGACTAGAGTGTTGGCATTTGACACTCGATGGGAAGCACAACTTAGAATCCATAAACAAGGTGAAATGGAGTAAATACTATAGTCATCTTAATGGAGGTGAGATAATCCCAAAGGACGGTGAATAACATGTGATGCCAATTGGATTTGTTCTTATTTACTGTGCGTTCGAGACTATTTTTAAGAAATTTGTTCACAACTTTGACTTGGAAATTTGCTTGGGGGTAGTAGGTTGTCAAGAATTCATGTTTGAATCCTAACAGTTGGGATAGTTCCTCAAAATTATGGTTGCGGAAGTGGGTTCCATTATCGGAAAATAGTTTTTTAGGAACACCAAAGCAAGAAATGACGTGGTTAAATAAGAAGCATGTGACAGTGGTTCCTTTGCAATCAAACATGGGCATGGCTTCGGTCCACTTAGTGAAATAGGCGATGGATATTATAATGTACTAGTGGCCTTGCACTGAATTAGGGTGACACTCCATGAAATAGATTGTCCATTTTCAAAATAGGTCAGCTATGATTATTGTATGGAGTGCGGTAGGAGGTGACCGTGTTTTGCAAGAAAATACTTGACAATTAGCACGTATTTTGACCACATAGACACAATCCTTGAATCCTGATGGCCAAAAATAACTGGTGCATAATATTTTTTGGGCAGTGGATAGGCCTGAGAGGTGGCCCCTGCATGCTCTGTTATGACAGTGATTGAGGACTTGTTCAACTTCTTCATGTGTCAAGGTAGAATAGTATCAACCCCTCGATGGTACAAGACATCTCTGAGAAGAATATATCATGGGTATTAATGATGGATGCGTCAGCGGTCATCCCAAGATAGGTGCAGAGCGAAATTTTGAGTGCATATATATGTTAGGATATCACCATACCATGGGTCGTCACTGGCTATGAGGAATAGATGTTCATTAGGTAATTGGTCATGCACAGGTTCTCCCGAGGGAGTGGTAGGAAGGTATGCGATAAGATCAAAAAGGGCCAAGGATTTCTTGATTTTAGGGATCACAAACTCAAGGTTGAATTCTTGGAGGATAAAAATCTAATATGAAAAATTAATGTTGATGAGCTTATGGCTAAGTATGTATTGCATGGGGTTTCAGTTGGTGACCACTATTGTTTTGTGAAGCATTAAGATGTAATGGCATAGTTTTTGTACTGAGAGGATGAAGGCTAATGCAAGCTTCTCATCATGAGTGTAGTCAAGGGCTGGTACTACCAATGTTTTACTGATGTAATAAATGACATGTTCATTGTGACCGTCATCGTGTTGGACTAGAATACTTGCCACAACAGAATCCAATGCCGAGATATAAAGGATAAAATATTTGTCAAAGTCCGGTGGAAAGATGAGGGGTGCTAAAGATAATGCTTGCTTTAGTGCGTCAAAGGATATTTGGAAATGATCATCCTATTTGAAAGGGATTTCTTTCCTTACAAAATGCAGAAAACTATGTGCCTGGGTGGCATAATCTAGGACAAAATGCTAGAGGAAATTTTCCTTTCCTTGAATGCTTTGCAACTAGCACCATGTTCGCGGGGGAAGTGACTCAAGGATGGATTGTACATTCAAAAATTCATCTGTGACCTCTTCATTAGATACAATGAATCCTAACAACCAATTGGCGGTGACGCAGAACATGCACTTAAGGGGGTTCAAGTGTATGTTATATTTGAAATAGTGCACGAAGATGGTGTAGAGGATGATGGAGGTGATCACATTGTTTCTTAGACTTGGCGGTTAGGTCATCTAAGAAGGCAGGGATGATATGGGCCAAGTCATTGAAAATGTATTACATATCCCTTTGGAAGGTGGCGCCATCATTCTTTAGCCTGAATGTCATAAACTTGTAAGCAAAGGTGCCCCAAGGTGTGGTAAAGTCGATTTTATACTAAAGGACAACATTTCACTACCTACACATGAATCAAAAATTTGGTCGATGAATGGGGTTTGGTAATTGTCCTTGGGGCAAGCTAAGTTGAGATCTCAGAAATCTATGTAGACTTGAATGGTACCTTGTTTTTTGTTGATTGAGACAAGGTTGGAGACCTGTGATGTATAAGTAATGGGGAAGATGAATCTCACCTGTAGGAGTTTTTTGATCTCAGCTTTGATAGTGGGGGATTTAGAGGTGTGAACAAGTCATTTTTTTTGTCTAACCGGGGTGGCATTGCGCCAAATTCCAATATGGTGTTCGACAATTGGAGGGTCTAGGCTTGGCATTTATTCATATGACCATGCAAATACATTGCAAAATTCCTTGAAGAGGGTGGTAAAGTCAATAATTTCCTGTGGTGAACATGACACACCAATTGAAATGTTCTTGAGGACTCCTGGTGTCACAGAGATTTCACTTGGATTGTGGGAGAAATATTGGCTATATTTCCATCCTCTAAAGCACTAGGGGTTGGAATGTGATTTTTGAACCAATCGATATGACTAGGAGGCACATAATTTTTTGATTCAATTGTATATTAATAGGACACCGAAAGGATTTGTGGGCCCTGAGTATGGAAAAATGAGGATCTATGATGGAGGGAATCCCATGGGGGTTCATTTGAATGCATGGCTTATATTATATCTTCATTCACGAGAAGACATATTCCTCTAACATGTCTTCATTGGAGGAAAATGAATCATCAAAGTTGAGTTGAGGGTACTGACTAGTGATGCAACCATGTGGTCGGGTATAGTCAACATCGGTGGTAGAGTCACATAGTAGAACGGGTATTGAATAAAGATGAAGGATGTCCATATAGCGAGATGGGTTTGTGGGAGGAGATAGGTTCTCTTACTATGGGAAGACAAGGGGGTCCAAGTATTCCGAGGTCGCGGAGGATGGGGGATCATCACCACCAAGATGGGGGGGAATCACTTGCAAGTTGGAATCTTTGGTGTCATCAGTAGAATATTTACCTTCCTCAATTACTGTTGGGAGGGTTGTTCCAAAAGGGGTAAGGTTTTCCGATAGTCACTTTTGAGTCGCACGAAGGGTGCAGAATGCAACTAATGTAGGACATTGGAAGGAATGATGAGACATTAACTTGCATGACTGACATGGGAGGGTAGTGTAGGTGTAATTGAGAATGATTGCGGGACTTTGAGGGAGTCGAAGGAGAAACTATTGGTTGGGTAGTGAATCATCCCATTGAGGGGCCATAAAGGAGATTTCTATAGGGATGGGGACTGTCATCGTACTGTCATTGATAGAAGTTATTTTTGGTGGCAAAGGGGAAGAGTTTTCTTCCAATGAGGGAGTAAGGGGGACGATCGATAAAGCATCTTGAAATCGAGGGAGTTCGGGACAATGGTGTGTGTAATGACTAAAATATGATAAAATCAAACATGCATGATTGGTATGAAATGATTTGGACTTAGGTGTGGGTGAAGATGAGGTGCCTCTTTCTAGTGTCATTGGAGCATGTGTCATACTAAAAGGGGTGTTGAGAAAATTCCTGAGCTCTAGTAAGGTGGGGCATAGGTTGGTTGTGTTTCCTTGTTTCTTGCAGAGAGCACATGGTGGATTGACCCTCTGCGTGGGAGTATTGTTCATTACTGGGGATTTTAACCATTGTTGGTTAATGCCCCCTACTTTAGGATTGGTGACCCCAAATGATTTGGGAGTAGGATTAGGTAGGAGGGGGCCTTTCAACTTAGTTTTTTTCATGCCCCTAGTGGTGGTTTTAGTGACTACCAGTGGTGGTTTATTTGCGGATGTCGTAGGTTTGACTGGTGGTACCAATGTTGTAACCGGCCTAGAAGGTGCAATATCTAAGATAAGGAAAAACTTATAATGGGATACTAGATTTGAATCCATCTCTGGGTATGGTGGCATAAGGTAACTCACATGTATTCCAAGGTTAACCTAGGTAGATTCAACTAAAACATCAAAGGTGTCTTTTGCACTCCTACAGGGCGTATAAGAATGGGATTTGAAAAATAGGAGCCACCAATGGACTCAACGCTTGTTCAACGCCATGGATCATTGGAGGAACTGATGATGCTGCTAAGAGAGAGGTGTACACATTCTCAGTGGTGAATATTGTGCACATAAGGAAATTGGTTGATTTAGGGATCTTTAGTGGTGAATATTGTTCACATAAGGAAATCGGTTGATTCAAGGATCTCAAGTGGTGGACCAGAGTACACCCCAAGTAAGTTAGAGTCCTTGTACATCCTTGGGCCAATATCAACATAAGGGGGTTGACTCATCACAATGACAATGGGTAAGATATTGTATGGATTGGTTTTGGTATTGGGATCATAGTAGTTGATTTGGTCAAGGGTGATGATTTTCCCATTAAAGGAAAACATCATGATGTAGAAGACCGAGGAGGCGACCAACTTCCTTGAATACATGTAACTATGCCCCGGGAGGATGTTGTACTCGAGTTGGGCATCGACTACCTTGATATCGATCATGATTGTCTTTCCCCCTAGCTCGACAGGAACATTTTGGTATAATCCTCTTGGTTGAGATGGCCTCCCATCATATGTGCGAAGAGTGATAGATGAGGGGAATAGCTCAGGTTATCCCAATCACTTCCAAACATTACAGGACATGTCATATGTGTATGCCCCTTCATCGATGATACATCAATTAATCATAATGTTTTTTACCATGACATGGACTTGGAATGCAATTGACAAATGTAGATGATGTTCACCTTTGTTGAGATCAAAGGTCATGAGGCACAGGTCAGAAGGGTCAATGACACCAAGTGCATTAAGTAATACCTTCCATTGAGTTGGGAAATACTATAGCACTTCTAATGTGGACATCACAGTGGGTGACTGATCCAATTCATCCACGATATTGAATTTGTGAGTGGATTTCATATGGGGGTTATTAGGGGTGCACCAAAGTGGGACTTTGGGGATTTGTGGGATTTGTTTGCTACTTGGGTGTGGTATCTGCAAAGTCCCCCTCGAGGGGATAGGTACATATTCCACCTGGGGGAATTAAATCCTATCATAACCTTTGGATCTAGTCAGAAGGTTGATATCTATACTATAGATGTTCTGGAAGGAGCCATTACTAGAGGGACAGGGTTCCTGCTGCTGAGTAACGAACCCTTGATTGGAAAAGGGTTGTTGTGGTACAATAGTTTGGGGTTGTGTAGGGTTAGGTACCCAAGGGGTATTTACTATTGTTTTCTTCTTGGCCTCCACCAATTGTTGGAAATCGAGGATAAGAGGGAAATGGTGAGTAGAGTGACCATATTCTTTGCAAATGGAACAGGAGTAATTAGTCCTCAGGTTTTCATTATTCCCTTGCTTGGGTGGGTTATTAGCCCCTGTATTTGGGTTTCCCAGGTTCTAGTTCTGGAGGGGAGGGGGGTTTCTCCCTTGTCCCTGCTATTGGTTGTGTTTGTTCTTTCCCTTCTTCTTCCACTGATTTTGAGGGTTATGGGGATTTGTTGCATTCAACTGCTCAAATTGTTGAGCTTGTTGTGTGAAAGAGGGTTGAGCTAGATTTACCCCCATATGAGGTATGGGGTCTAAACCAGTAGGACATGGAAACAAGTAGTAAGGGTTGTACCATGACAGTGGGATAAATGTGGTTTGCACTCCATAGGATGTGGATGTAGGAGCGACCTGTGATATTTGAAGTGGAGGTACCGTTGTTGCTTGGAAAACATTAGGATAAGTAGGACTATAGGGTCCATACTATAATTGACCAACTGAAGGAGTTGGTACAGGAGCAAGGGGTGATAACACATGAGGCATGGGTGGGTACTGCGGGGCCATATTTAATGGCACAGGAGTTGAAGAGGAACATTTCCATGGTGGGAAATGAACCTATTAAGACCATACACCAAATGTGACGAACCCGTAGGTGTAGGATCCAATGACCTATGCTAAGGGGTGTCAGGAAGGATGGTGTACAAATACTCAGCTTGTGCATAGATAAGATCGAAATGTTTGGCCTTTAGAAGGGCTTCTTCCTCATTTGGCAGCATGGATGTGGAGACATATTTTTCAATGGCTGGTTGGAGTGACTTGATAAACTAATCCAATAGAAATGGAGGTTGTATGTCGATCTTACACAATGTTCGACATATACACCACTCATGGATATGGTCCACAATCTGTGTATATGTGTTTTGTCAAAATTCTGTGAGAATATCAAGGCCAAGTTCATCACGAATAGGAAGCTGGAAGTATGTGAGAAATATGGTGGCCAATGTCGCAAAGGTGGCATGGGTCGATCTTGGTAAATTCATCAAAAATCATTTGGTTGTCATCGTAGTGAGGGTGCTGGAATAGGTGAAGCCTCATTGAGTCTCCCACTATGTTGTTGGAGGAAAACCATAATTGAAATAACATGACATGGTTGGCGGGGTTGTCTCCTTTTTTCCCTTCGAATTTAGGTATATATGATGAGAGCCTATACATCATAGTTGGCCATGTTTGATCATGAAGGATAGGATTATTGATCAATTTGGCCAAATATGGGAGATTGAGGCTGGCCTTGAAAGGTAAGGTGGTATTGGTCTTTCCATTGTATGTTTTGTGTGGTTTTTGCGAGGGGGAGACCGAGGTGGTATTGAAAATAATGAATGACCTCCTACAAGAGAGGAGGGGTCAAAATGATCCAAAGGATCTCCGAGGGGAGAATATAAAGGAGGGCCTCTTTTGAGAGGAGGGGAGGTAAAGGGATCTAAATTATTTCTGAGGGGAGAAGATGAAGGATAGCCTATTCCTATGGAGAATGAGGTGAAAGTATCTACATCTTATCCGATAGGAGAAAATGATTCAAGTAAGGAGTGACATTGCCCTGATAATACTATCAATGTGGCCTAGGAGTGGCCCTGGCTAGAGTATCTCCCTAGTGAACCAAGGGGAGAAAGAGGGAAAGCACTCCTCGAGAGAGGGGATAGGCCTTGCAGTCTTCGGTACTTCCTTAGGTGATGTTTTTGTTTCTCAATGGTGAAATTTCAATGCCAAGTGAGAGTGATGGTGAAAATAGATACAATTGAATAAATCCAAAAATATGCCAACCACGATAGATCCAATATGGTGCAATAAGTGAGTGATATGTGTAATGTTGGTTTAGTGCAAAACTCCCCACATGTAGGTTATTTTTAATTACAAGTTAATGAATTTTTATTTTAAAAAGAAAATAAGTGTGAATTCCTTAAAATACCTAATGTCCTTCCTCTCAAATGTCACTGGGCCTTCCAAAAGCACAATTGATGGTTACAATGGGATCCACACACGAATTGACTAGTGAACGTAACATAGATCCAGTTCTACCGGAGATGGGGCTAATGTTCTAATCAAGAAGACTTGGAAACACTTTTGAACAACAATAGTTGACTTCAAGAGTCAATTGCACTCAAAATTTCTCTTTGGCGATGTCTAGGGAAATTTTTAGGGGCGAAATTTCGCCAATTGGCTATTTTTGGGGCATTTTTTCAAAAAATAAATTCGCTATTTGGTCATTTTTAGTCTCTAATATCGCGTATATTTACATAAAATATGTTTTTTTATCATAATATTCACCAAAATTCACTAGTTTCAGGAGTAAATTGTAGGTTTCATATTTAATATTCGCCTACCAATCTATATATATGTTTTTTCCAATCCAAAATAATCGCCTAGAATAGTATACTTAAGTATACTTTTATAATCCTTAAAAAATACCCTGGCAATGTCCTACGTTTTTCCACTAAGCTACCTTGAATCAAGTGTGGATAAGTGGTTTTTCCTGGGTGGTATAGTGTCACCTCCACAAAAGATGAGTGGCTCTTTGGGGAGGGAAGGAAAACTATACCTCGTCTTTAACCTCCTTGGGCACAATGCACTTCTTATTCGGGTTTTCTTTTAACACTATCTGAGAGCATGATTTTGATAATACCCTATAAGTCAACAATGTTATGTTTCAAACACCTAATGAAACTATATTGGTGGGCATTAATGGATACCCAACCCAATCAATCCTAACTAACTAAAATGTTGTTTTGTGACCTTCTATAGAGGATTTTAGTTGGTTGGTCAATTTACAAAGTTGATTTTAAGGGTCTAGAGACACATAATGATTATAAAAGAGGTGTTTCACACTTCCCTTCATTTCTAATTCACCAAGCATACATGGAATGAAAGAGATTTTAGGTCCCATAGCGTGTACTAGTGATGCAAACACATGTGGGGTAAGAAAATTTATTGTTTCAAACTAACTAGAAGAGTATAAAGTAAATACAAAAATGGAGATTTTAACTTTTAACTCTAAAAGATGCTAATGGTTGTACTATCCCGATTTTGACCCCATCATATTAAAATGTAAATGATGTAATATCGTTATAAAATCGTGGTGAGGAGCTCAAGGCAAAGGCCCCACCATCGATTTATTGTTCTCATAGCTGCAATTGAAAATTGATGCATGTGGATCGTGTGCTAGCTTGGCACGATGATTCAGGAGGATCTTTCTAAAGTCGATCAGGTTTAAAGTCTTCAAATATCAGTACAAAGGTTACCGTGGCAAAGGGCTCATCGACAACTTTCTGTCAACATTCGTTTCACATGAAACGACCTCCAGATGAGGAAGTTGTCAGTGGTTGAAGTTTTGTCAATGTTAGTGAAAATGGTTAAAAATATTTACAAAGAGGTTAAAAAAATGTAATTGGGGTTATGGGAATCGAACTCAAGACCTCATGGAAAGGCCACCATGACCTGACCCCATTAAAATGGTTAAAGTTCAAACCATATATGCACCAAGCTTCAAATAAACATTATGAAACCATAATGTATTAAAGGGCATATCATATTAAAAGTGGAGCATATTAAAACTATAATATGATATTATATCAACGTGGAGCCTAAATATATGCTTAAACTTTGTAATATATGTTATAACTTTGTGATATATGTTATAACGTTATATTATCACCCTAATGCATATATTAAAGGATATACCATGTTATAATGTGGAGCGCTCCCATAAAAACATATGTTAAACCATGTGTTGAAACCATATCACATATTATGCAACGTGGAAACAATATAATGCTAAACCTTATCCAAAGTCTAAAACGTGGCGGAATTAACATATGGTATAACCATATAATAACAAATCATTCAACGTGTATTATATTATGCAAAAGGGCGTGAAAGGAGGAGAGGCCCTCGCGATTGACTCCGGGACCTCTCCCCAAATATTGTAGTGCTTTACCATTGGGCCATGGGCCGTCCATTGATAAAGAGGCGGCGGATTTAGTTTAAGAAGTTGCAGCGCCGAGAGCTATAAAAAGCCACGCTTTCCAGGTGCGTGATATGGGGCACTCAAATCGCCCCAGTATTCTGGTGAGTGGTTTTTCGGCGAGGCACAGTTCCACCTCTTTCTGGTCATTTTTTTGGAATTTCGACGATCTGGGTCGTCTTAAAATGGTCCAAAACCCCTGGGGGCATAGTTCCATGGCATAGTTCCGCAATAAACTGGTGGAACTATGCTTTCGCCAGTTTTTATAGCCGGATCGAGAGAAGAAATCGCTAAAAAAGCGGGGCGATTTGAGTGCCAGTTATCCCACGCCCGCTTTTCAGCCACGAAACAGGTTCAGAAGTCGGGATTTGGAGTACAGAGCACCTGCACAGTTTCCGAGGTGGAGTATGGGCACAGTTCCCGAGGTGAAGTACAAGAGTATTTAGTACTTTTGTCTTTTGTGCAGATTGGTTGTCTCGAATTGTGTGCCAGAGGAGGCCTCAGGAAATAGGGTCAACTTTATACTCATTTTGCTTAGAATTTCGAGATGGATGGAGTGGTGCAGTCTGTTTCTGCATTTGACAGACATAAAACAGAGGTGTTTTCCAGAACGCCCAAGTTGTAATATTTGAAGACTAAATAAGATTGGCCTTCCCATTGGAAGTGGCCAGGAGACGTAGCCCAGGAGGGGTGAACTCCGTTATCAGCTGTTGTGTTATTTTTCTGGTTTGCATATGTTCTTTATGTGCTTATGTGTTGATTTGAAGCATTTTAAAATCATCTTTTAAAGCAATTTTATGAACATTTTATGCAAATTTCACATGCAAGTTTATTGGTTAAAAAGATTTTGAGATTTTCAGATCACATGGTGGAAATTGTAAAATGATGTAAACATGTATTTTAAATAAAAATGCTCACAACTAGCTATGCAATGCAACAAGAGTATGGGGGCATGATTTTTACAAGGACTTGGGAGGGAAATATTCAAACCCTTGGAGCCAATAAATTCAATCCAAGTGCCAATGAGAGAACCCATAAACCCTCAACTACCCATTTTGACTTTTACATCTAATCATTTATTTCTTCCAAAAGTTGGTTGAGGAAGTTAATGCATTGGGAATGGAGAGGTATGGCTGCCCAATTTCGTGTATGGGAAAGCTATCAATTTGGAAAATCGTGCTTGGCTCTTTGGGCAAGCAAACACCCATGAAATTGCTTCCCCAACCATTATTCATCAACCAGTTTGAGTCTCTCACGTTTTTGGAGCTACTTGGGCATTTTCCCTCCATGTTTTTTCTGGTTTTTTTCTTCATTCTCAACTGGGAGAAGGGCGTTTTTGACACATAGAACAATGGAGAAGAAGAGGAATTTATTTTGGAGGTCCCTTGGGTTTCATTGAGGCCGTTTTTTCCCTCTGAATTCCCACATACATGTTGGGGAACTCGTTTTTTCTCCCTGGGGTCAATTTCCCTTCCCACAATTCGTTTTTGGGTGTTCCATGATTTGCGAAATCCATGGGAACCATTTTTTGCAAATCCCATAGTTGAAAACCTTTTGCTATGCCAACAATTGTGCTTGTTGTGTGTAGAAAGAGTATGTTGAGGTATGGGTTATGGGTATCCATTGCTTTGGCTTGAGCTTGAGTGAAAGCATCCAAAAATAGAGGGTTCAGATATGACTTGATAAACCCATCTATGGGATGGCTTGGCTTAGATCTGATGTGCATTTTTGTTGTGCATGAGCTTGAGTGTTCCCATTCCTTGTAGGAATCATTCCCAACTCGGGGGTGGAAACTATGCTGAGATATTGATGAGCACAATTTTCCTATGGTTGGGTGGAACGTTGCAGTTGTGTAGCTAGTTGCTTGAGGCAATTTCACAATAAAGATAAGTATTCTCTATATGTGTTTTACTTCTGCAATGTTTTAATTATTTGATGACTGTTATCAATATGCTAGGTGCATGTGAAATTTGTGTGGATAGTTTAATTACGATGTGTATGTTTTTGGCATCTGCACAAATGTGTTTTATTTGTATGAATATGATGAATGGGGTTGATTTTTTGTAAAAGCCTCGCAATTGCAGTCATGTTCCCTTCCTTGCGTTGGGTCGATGGGAGGGGACATGACAATGGTGCTTTGCAAAAACAAAGTGCTAAGGAATTAAAAGTGTGCAATGGAGTTATTTCACACTTCTCACCCCATTCTGATTCACCAAGCCCACAATAATCGCAAGGTGAAGAGCATACTTGGGGAGACAAGAGTCTTTAGATCCTTGCTTGTGTGCAAAAAGTGGATTCTACACTACTTTAGCCTAAAAACATGCCAATAAAAACAAAGAACATGAGATGTCTTGAATACTAGTTATGACAATGAGGCCCGTTGAAAGCCTCAAGGTTGGTTACATAAGTAGATTTCAAGAGATAAGGACTCTTTACTCCCTAATCTCAGTCTAAGTGAGCTAATTACTATAGAAACATGTAACTATTGCAAGTTAATTAGTTCTAGTTCATTAGTGAGCAGCCATTGGGGCTGCAAAATTGTGAAAAACCGATAAAAAGAAAACAAAATGAACAACGACATGGAAAAAGCAGAGACAGGTGCCTGGTAGCATGGAGAAGACAACCACTGGTGTGCAATAGCGCGATTACAACGTGAAAAGGTCGTTCATCCAATGAGGGACAAAACTGTGCAGGAAGACGTCTATTAAACTACGCAGATATCGCGACTATCAAAGGTTCATGTGCACTAACTGAATGGCCGAAATGCTGAGATCCACACGACTGTTGAAATAGAAATCATGGCCAAAAGGAGGCCAAATTTCTAGAATGAAGGGTATGGAACTATTCACCTGCAAAGGAAAATATACTAGAAATTAGATACCTAACAAATAACAACCTAGTTAAGACAAAATGAAAAAAAATGAAGTGGAGTTGCCATAAATACTATTGTGGGAACTTATCCCACTTTGGTTGAAATCATTTGAGGTTGTTGACTAGGCCCAATATTTAGAAACATAAATAAAATGTTATAACCCCAAAGTAGATCTTGCAAGGCTTGTTAGTGCAATAGAATAAAACAAAAACAAAACTAAAAATGATAAAAGGGAACAATAGGGTGCAAACCACAACAAATAATCAATGCATGAACCACTTTAGATTGCCCAATGGTCAAGCAAATACATATAGTGTAACGTAGGAGGTGAAGGCTTCAAAGGGAAGCCAACAATATCCCTTAGGGAGTCTTATTTTGTTCACACTAAATTCTAGATATCTTAAAGAGCCAATGGAGAGAAGCACTTGCCCCTTGGAGGAAGGAGGGAAATGAGCTTGGATAATTCCAAACTATGAAAGAGATGGGCTATGAGGAAAATCCAATAGAATTTATACAGTGTAAACTTGCTCTTGGTTTATCTTCTAAGATCCATTCCCATGGGTTCCTCTTATAGGCCAAGAGGTGGACAAGAAACAACTAGATCCAAGTGTAAACCCATTAAATCCATGATTTGGCTTCAAAATACACAAAGGGGGCCATTCAATGAACCCAAGTACATAGGGAGACCAAATTCAAATCTTTGGAGGTGATGGGGCTTTGATGAGCCTTCAATGCACCACAAGTAGTTGTGATCTTGCTATTTTAATAGTCACATGGATATCAAATGGAAATCCATATAAGAGTTGTACGGAAACATAACTGATAATATGCATAGTAGTGCACCTAAATAGAGATAAGGTCGTATAGTCCTGTCCTTTGAATGTTCTTTGGCATTTTTGGACTCATGTTGCTTCTTAGATATTATGAGGATTTCTTTGGTGGGTTGCATACTATATTTTGCATGTGTGTGAGATTTATGCATTAACAAACCCCAAAAGCTCACATAATTTGTCTCTTCATTCTCTTAAATATTTTTACAAGTATTTTACGCAATTTTTTTTTAAACACTTTACTTCAAACATTGTGGTTTGATTGATTGAACCACACACATGAAGGACCTAAAGTGTCTTTTAATTTTATCATTCTCTTAACCTTGAACCCATAAATCAATCATGATGGATCAGGAAGAGTGAAAATTCCAAATTGATTCCTTCATCTCACCAATTAATTTAAAAGCATTGGTTCATAACGCTAGTGTATCTCCCTTTAAAAATAACCAACGCAACTGTCTAATAGACTTAAATGTTACATAGGAGGTCCTAAAACCATAAGGTAGGAATGTGGTATAGGAATCAAAATAACTCCTCATAATCATTTCTCATCTAAAACATAGTTTTTTTCTCAGGGAGCTTCAAATCCTTTCACCACAAGTGTGCAAAAACTAACAAAATGAGATACCATGTGGGGTCATATGCTAGGGTCAAGTGTTTTTTCTCAATCTCATTGATCCACCCATCCCTCTTTCAACTATTACCCTTGATTGTTGGAGGCTAAGAGTCCCTTGCCCACATGTATGAAAGGTAACTTAGTGGCCAAAAGTTAGGATTTCTACCTAGGTGAAATTTGTGGGTTTCATTTGTACATGGGAAAAATAGTGTTTCCTATTGGGAAATGTCACCAGTTCCACTAGTACATGCCCACAACACCCCTGATTATAACTAACACTTTCATACTTTCACTTTATATATTTAGTGGATTCAAACCCCATCCATTGAGATATTTTGGAAGGCCCGGATAAATTTTATCTAAAGGTTGTTAGAGTCATAGGACATGTGATTTTATTTTTTCAAAACCATCATCGGAAACTCCCCCTACAACAAAACATATATATCTTGTCGTTAAAAGGAACATATTCTAAAAATATTGTGGCATGATATGCACATACACTTCACTTAATCACATATTTTTCTTTGAGTAGAAATTTTCTTTTCTACGAAACAACCCCTTAAGAATATGTCTTTAGATTATATGAAAATTAGCACAATCATGAATCGTAGAGAACTCTCACACACCTCAATGTTCACATCACGTTAAGGGACTTCCTCCACTCTTTGGAGGCATTCTTGGTATTTGTGTTTCTATATTTATACCATTATTATCAATTTTTCATACACCTTTAGTCACAATGTTGGTGGGTTCAGGTATTCTTGGATCATCCTTATTAAGTTCATTGAATTCTCCTAGGAATTCCCCACCCACGAGTCTGCATGCTCAATTGACATCCCCAAGTTCAGTTTCTCCTAGGAATACATCACTGCATAGACCACATAGTCAACCAACATCACCAATAGAAAGAATTTGTGTTACACCATGTTAACAACCAAATTAACACCCTTAACAAAGTGAAAGGTAAAAGCACATCTTAATATGCACCCGCAACATGAAGACACAAGACAACTACATAGGAGAATAGTCCTCTCTTATCTAATAAATACTTCCATGATCACAAAGGATTGAGTGAAGAAAGAAGGATCCTAAAGAGACATGGTTCAGTGATTGAACTGCTCAGTGGAAGGATCACATCTAGTCTCCATCAATCAACAGTGAAAATAAGTGCATAAGATTGCATTAATTGTAATTAATAATACTAAGATTATGAAAAAATCCTAAAAATACTATGGAAAGTGGGTTTTTGGGCAAAAAGAATAAAAAATCAAGAAAAGGGATAATCCCACATTAAAAGAGGAAACTTGAGATCCCATTTCCCAATACTATAAAACACAGGCATTTAGGGAATGGTAAAAGAGGACAAAGGGAGAGAAAAGGCATACTGGGGAGATTTGGAGGATTGGAAAGCTCATCTTCATCAAAAGCAAGGATGGAGAAGGATGGATCAAAGCAAGGGAGGATGGATGCATCTCAAGCACTATTGTAAGTAAGTATTTTCCTTCCTTAGCATAATATAAAGCAATTCAATTTCTATTCTATTCATGAGTTTAAATATTTTCTTTCAAGTTTGATTTGAATTCTAAATGGTTAAATGTATTAGGGAATGTTATATAATTTTGGATTTTTTTACAATGAACCTCACCTACTCACACTAATATAGATGTTTAATGTAGATTGAACCCTACCTTAAATGCTATTATCAGATTGGCGACCTTACTAGTTGATTTTATTTGAAAATTTCTTCAATATTTTGGTGTTTTAATCTTGCAGATATGCTTAAAGGTTGCCTTAAGACTCTCATAGAACCTATGTTTCATGCCTACAGACCCTTATAAGGTCAGATATGGCCCTAATTAGCTCCTAAACAGTCCAAATTCTGCAAAATATGGTTCAGATCTCGGCCTTTCTTGAGTTGCAGGCTTCAACGCACTCTGTATGAAGGCAAGGTGCATTGAAGGGTCACCAACGCACCCTGCACACTAGAAAAAGGTGGCAGCAACACACCCTGCCTTTGTGTAAGGTGCGTTGAAGCCTCTTCAATGCTCTGTTCTATTGCAGAGGGTGCATTGGCCGGTGTTATGATTTTTTGGATCTTGGTTCCTCCCTCTTGCCTCAATTTTCTGATCTTTTCTTCTTCGATGGGCTGAGCAGTCCCCTAGATTAGGATTTAGACCTCATTTTGACCCTCTTTAGCTACATATTTGGAATATTTTCAAATTTTTTAAAGCTTTCTTGTTTCAGATTTGCATGAAATGTCACCTAGTTTTGAGTTTTCACTGTTTTAGGGATGCTTGGAAGCTTCATTTTTGTACTTGCAGACCTTCACAAAGCTTTTAAATATTTTTAGGATCAGTTTACCACTAATTAGGAAAAATTGTGTAAAATATCTATCACAGTAGGATCTAGATACTATAGATTACCTCACAGTTGAAATAAATAGTTTACTATGCAAGATACATGTGAAAAAATAATTATGGAATATAAATGATAAACAATCAGTCATGAATGATAAAAACCAGTAAATAAATGATAAAAAACCAGAAAAACAAATGATCAAATATCAGAGTTTATTAATTGTCCATTATTCAACAATGAGTTGAGATCCTCCTTATATAACAAGGAATAATTTGTTTGCCTTTGGAGGCTCTACAAGTGGCTAGCTTAGATTGGCCCTCAATCCCCCCTAGGTTTACCAAAAGGCTCCCAAATCATCCCAAACAGGTACGAATTGGCCATGTGAATGTTGGGTGAGCATGGTAAGTCATAAATGAAGGTCACACATGTGGTGGATAGGATTGGGTGGAAGTTAGGTATCCATGGATAGGCCCAAACAATCAAGAAAGGGTCAAAATGACTAGGTTCAATGCATGGGCGCCTATAGTCAAATACATCTCCTTAAAACAAGGAAATAGGGTTCCTTAGCTTAGGAAGTGGCATAAATGTTGGCGTTGGTCATTATTAGGGCACCAACGGCTATATTTGACTTATTTTGGCCCATATGGATAAGCCATCATTTTCCCTAACTAACTTCTAACAACCTTCTAACAACCTTGGATTGTAATTATTAACCTATTTTGGAACAATTAATCAATAAAATGATATATGAATAAGGTCCTAAGGTGTAATAATGTTCTAACACCCCCCCATAAGCTAGAATTTGGTAGATAATCAAAATTAAGGCCTTGGCAACTAAGGCTCAAGTCACCTTTTACAACAACAATTTTTATTTGTCCATGTAACCAAGGTAAGGAGGAAAACCACGTGGGAAATAAAAACTCCCCTCTAAAGTGGACATGAAATAAACCAAAATAAAATTCTCCAAAACTCAAGTAGGTGTGAACTTGATCATATATCTGGATGAAGCTTCTTCTTTGGAAGAAGTGGATGTTTCTCAACTAGATCAGGAACATGAACAGTTGCATGATGAACAATGTAGCCATCTGGAGCAGCTCAAATACACTGATATGAGAGCATAAGTGGTTGCTCATTAGACTTTAATTTCAGACTGAAATCAGGTCCAAATGATTCTTGAGATGCTTGATCCAAAAACTTTGAACCAAGACAGGTGAAATCAACATCAAGCAAAAGTGAAATTTCTTGAAATTTTGAACTAAAAACTATTATGGGAGCTCCAAGAATGATGAAAAATAGTTCCAAATGATATTTGGAATTTAAATCTGAACTAAAAAAAATCCAAAATAGGTATGATCAGGTCCAAATGAGAGGAACAAGGGTTTAGTGCATGCCAAGACAATGGCAATGTTGCATTTTTCAATAGAATTGTGAGGAAATGCGCTAGTCACCATAGAGGAATAGGTAGAAAGCTTTGGATCATAATTGGTGAGTGCATTTGCAGACATCTCACATCTTGATGCAGCCTTAAAATAATCCAAAATATCAACAAATTTTGCACCATCATCTAGTGAGGTATGCAAAGGATCTTCAACAACAAGCTTATCATCCTCAAAATCAACATTTGAAGAATTATTGTAGAACAATGATGAAAGAGAGAGTTCTTCATCAACAAAGGGATTTCGAATGTATTCTCTTGGATCAGATACATGTGAAGATGAGAAATCAGAGTTCTCATGAACTTCTACAACAATAAGAGAAGGAGTCACTTCAAGGAGACTTTCACAATTTCAAACTTGAGTTGAAATTTATGCCATATTTTCTTCTTCAACAGTTGCTTGAGGAAGTGTGCATGTGACCATGTAGGAAGTGAGAAGAGGCATGGAACCAAGGAGTGCGAATGCATGAAATCCATAATCTAATGTAGAATCCAAAATATCCAAGGAACCACAACTTTGCACATCAACAAACTCATATGAAGACTGCTTATCTTCTAGAGAAATAACTAATAGAGAATCCTCAGTAGAAGAAGTATGATGGGAGAACAATGATTGTAGAGATATATATTCTTCAACAATGGATGCTCCATTTGTTGTATCTTCATCATTTGCAGAAACATCTTGTGTAATAGATGATGTCTCTTCACATTATACTTCATATCATGTAGAGGAATCATTCCAATCAAAGAGACATGTAACAATAGGAACTTGTGTTGAAGATTCTTTGATTTGATCTTCTTGAACAACTTCATTAAAGAGAGTAGAGGCCAAAACATTAGGAGGGATAGCATATGACGAGGTGTCTATAGGTTCACTCAATGCACCAATATTCTTCTTGTCAAGAGCCTTGTCCAAGTTGGACCATAGCTGAAATGGATAGTCTGCAGAACCAATCAAGTAGTTTATGCATGGAGACATGGCTAGACACATAGCTCTGAATGCTCTATCACAATCATTTAGCCAATGATTTTTCTCTTCATAAGAATCTGGTTCACTATCAACACCAATGGACACATCATAGACACCTTGTCTCTTGATATATGCACAAATTTTAGGCTTCCACTCAACATAATTGCATGGAGTAAGAAGAGGAACTTTTGAATCCATGTAGAAGTTGTTGTACCTGCAATGCAAACTCTCAATCACTATGGAGGGAATCTAAACTAACTGATTCAACCTTGCTTGATAGAAGGAACATTCAGGAGAGAATAACACCCTGGGTAGACTCCAAATAATTTCTCTAATGGATTCAAGGCAATGGCCCTGGGGACTTCTGTGGTTTCTCCACTGCTTCTGGTGCACTTCTAAAACAGTCTTTGGTTCAAATAGAAGCTCCAAGAGCTCTGATACCAAGTAAAATATCTATCATTGTAGGATATAGATACTATAGATTACCTCATAGTTGAAATAAATATCTTACTATGCACGATATATGTGCAAAAATAATTCTGGAATATAAATGACCAAAAACTAGTCACAAATGATAAAAAACCAGAAAAAAAAGATCAAATATTAGAGTTTATTAATTTCCCATTATTCAGCAATGAGTTTAGATCCTCCTTATATAACAAGGAAGAATTCGTTTTCCTTTGGAGGCTCTACAAGTGGCTAGCTTAGATTCGACCTCAACCCCCCTAGGTTGACCAAAAGGATCCAAAATCATCCCAAACAGGTACGAATTTTCCATGTGAACATTGGGTGAGCATGGTAAGTCATAAATGAACGTCAAACATGTGGTGGATAGGATTGGGTGGAAGTTAGGTATCCAAGGATAGGCCCAAACAATCAAGAAAGGGTCAAAATGACTAGGTTCAATGCATGGGCGCCTATAGTCAAAGACAACTCCTTAAAATAGGGAAATAGGGCACCTTAGCTTAGCAAGTGGCAATAAATTTTGGTGGTGGTCATTATTAGGGCGCCAACAACTATATTTGACTTATTTTGGCCCATACTTTGGTGGATAAGCCATCATTTTCCCTAACTAACTTCTAACAACCTTGGATTGTAATTATTAACCTATTTTGGACCAGCTAATCAATAAAATGATATATTAATAAGGGCCTAAGGTGTAATAATGTTCTAACAATTTGGAAGGGTTTGGTTTGAGATCTTTAGATTTGCAATTTCCCCCCCAAAACCACTAAAAATGGCCCAAATTGGCATTTCTTTCAAATATTTCTTACAATTTGTGGTAGATCCATTTGATTAAGGTCATATTTTGCTATGGATCCCTGATTGGATAGGATTAGTACTGATATCTAAATAATTTTGATTCATTTAATCTTTTTCAAATCACAAAAAATGTAGAAACATAAAGATTTGTTTAAAGAACCTTAAAGCCCTTTAATTGTTGAATCTCATACACTTGCTTATTTGAAACATGAAACCAAATCTCAGTTATGACACATGAAACAATTATCTAAACACATTTCACAAAGATATTTGCATTGAAAAACAAAAGATTGATCATTACACTTCGAGACATTTTGAAAACAATTTCCCTCCAAAACCAAATACAAACTTTAATAAGTCAAATTTTGTTTTGGATATACAATATTGATCATGCTTATGCACAATTACAGGAAGTTGTACCTTCATATCTTGATTTTCTTGTGATAAATTGTGTCTGAACCACCATATCCTTTTCACTTGGGCTTTTGAGCGATCTTGTGAATGAGAAAGTGGATCTCAAGTGTAATAGTCTAGGATTTGTTTTTCAAGCATCTTCTTCTCGAGCTACCGTATCCTCTTCACTTTGGATCTCGAGAGATCTTGTGAACAAGAAAGTGGATCTCAAGTGTAATGGTGTAGATTTCAATTTTTGCATACAATTCTCGAGCTACCGTATCCTCTTCACTTGGGCTTTCGAGTGATCTTGTGAATGAGAAAGTAGAACTGAAGTGTAAGAATTTAATTCATAAGTATTCAAAGGGATTTGCTTATTCTCTTTGCTTGCACTTTTGGCTGGCCCTGCAAACGAGAAACAAAGATCCCCCGTGTAATAGAATTAGATTCATTTTCAATGAGATATCTGTTTGGTTTACATTGATTTTCAAAATCAGTCATTATCCATATTTCAGTAGAATTGTTAATAGAAATCCAAAATATACCAACACATTTTGCATGTTTGAAAGACACACATGAACCTCTAGCCTTTCATTAGTTTAGAACATTCATAGAATTGAAAGGTAGAGTAGTGAGCATATTGCATTGCTTGGTTCATATTTTTTTTCGAGTCAACACACCACCAATTTCACTTCCACTCCTGAAACTAAACAAACTACCCTTAAAATTGGCGCTTAATATAAAACTAACCAAGATTTGATTTTCATATCACCAACAAGTATAGGTTAGTTCCTTGGATTAGGTTTGGAGAGTTAACACTCTTGGGCTACAAAAATTTTGAAACTAGCATTGATTATTGAGAGGTTAAATCCATTAGTAGTAGAAAATGCTTGTCGGGAAAGCGCATCTAACACATGCGTCAAGCACGAGGTCAATCTGGATAAGTAAGGGTGGTTCCCCCCTCTTTCTTGTTTAGTGGGACATGAGCTCATCACAAAATTCTATGTAAAGTGACAAGTCCTTGGGGTGACATCACTTTTCTAGAGTACCTAGTTATGAGAATTGTCCTAGACTTAGAACTATTCCTCCGGATCATCGATTGTGAAGTGGTAACCTTAGTTTCTATTCCTAGGATATCACATAGGCTATTGTGAGTGGGGAACAATTGTAGTACCTGAGACATAATTTGAATCTTTTACTCCTTGGGAGGGTAATTGGTCAAGAACCAATACTTGCACCCCTAGCGATTAAAGTTTATTGTAACTGTTTCTCACACCTTCACTATTAGAAATTATTTGAGGATTTATGTCCCTCAGCAAATACTAGTTTCAGAAGGCCCTCCAATCCAACTTTTCACTGAGCTTTGGTTCTTTGGAAAAGTAGTGTGCTTGCATGGATCCATAGGACTTTTTACTGTGTGGACACTTTTTCTTTTTGTTGAGTCTAGACTGCCTTAGGATTGTTTGATTCTATTTTTGATTAAAATCATTTTAAACACATCCTTTTATCAAATTCTTCAAAGTGGATAATATCATGATTCGGCAATCATGGTGGTAGCAAGGTGAGTCACTAGAAATTTAAGGCCCCGCTACATCGCGGAGACGGATACAAAACACCCAACCTTGTGACTTGGAAACTGAACAGATTCTAGATTCAATTAACAACAATAGAGAAGAACAACATGAAACAAATACTGAAACATCACCTACCAAGGAAAACACAGACATTGTTGATAGTATTCCTCCATTTGAAATTAAAATGCTAGAGAACAACACAACTACTCACGTAAACCCACCTTTGACAAATCTTTCAGACCCAGTGGTACTTCACATCAGTGAGCCATTGGATTACATCAATCCTCTTTTCAGTTATTGGACTAATACGAAAAATCAACAATTGACCCTATGGATTCATCAGGAGCACAGGTGACTACATCATCGCAACCTCAAACAGTTGCTGGAGGTAGCAATACTTCCAATCTGGCCTCTACATCAATCCCAACAATTAGTATTCTTAGCATTAGCACAAGTTCAACCAGCACTTCAATGCTAGTTGGTACAGTTTCGGGTTCCAATCTCGGAAGTACATCCACTTCGTATACAGGGATTCCTATTGGGGGGTGTTCCTTACCAAATATGGGTTTTCCATATGGTTTGGCTAATCAAGGTCAAAACAATCAAGGATTAAACCAAAATCCTCTTGGTATACCTAACATTTTTCCAAGTTCTACTTATGGGGGGATCTCTTTACCATGGAATCTCAATATTCCTGGCATAACCAATGGACCATGGAACAGTATGCCAATTGGGGCTATGCTCCACATGTGAGTGGAAATGCCTTGGGAAGTCATCATCCAAATTTTCCTAGCATAAATCCTAAGGGAAATCCCATACCCGCAACAGGTATCACACCAGGAGGAAATCAACCTATTAACCCCATTCCACCATGGAGTGGGAAAGTTCCAGGAAGTAACCAATATTCTTAGGAACCACCCTCGAAAGGGGGAAATCAACCTTGGAATGCTTATCAAAACCAAAGAAACAATCAATGGAGTGGTCAGATTCCGACAAGTAACCAATCTTATTGGGGCCCACCTCCACAAGGGGGAAATCCACCCATTAATACTATCCCGCATTGGAATGGTAATGTTCCACCAAGTAACCAACCTTATTGGAACATACCTCCATAAGGGGGCGATCCATACATGCATCCTGTTCCACAATAGGATGGACAACATTCAAGAAGTAACCAATCTTTTTGGATGCCATCTCCACAAGGAGGTAATCCTTCTTGGAATGATTTTCAAGCCCAAGTACAACAATAATGGAGCCATCAAGCTTCACCTGCATATCAAGCGTTTTCTACGGCACGAATCAAATCACCATTTCTAGCCACAGTGAATCTACTGGATTTATCCCGGATGACTAATGATCATGTTCTACATTTGAATGGATGGCCAACCATACCAACTAAACTACCCTTATACATACCCAAGTTTGACGGAAAACCAGGGGAATATCCATCAAATCATGTGATGACATTCCATTTGTGGTGTTCATACAATTACCTAGTTGATGATAGTGTTAGGTTAAGGTTGTTTAAGAAGACCCTAACAGGAACTGCTGCAAAATGGTGCATTGAATTTCCCCACAATACATACACAGAATTTTCATCTTTAGCTATGGTCTTTCTGACACATTTTAAATTACCTATCCGCTATGAGATGGGAACATAACTTTTAACATCACTTAGGAATTCGACTTCTACTCACATATCGGATCATATCCACGAATGGAGGAGGCGTCGAAGGCTTATAAAAGATGAAATCACTGATCAATTCTTAGCATATTGGTTCATAAAATCATTATTACCTACTCTTTCTAAAGATGTAGCCATGTACGGAGCCATGATCGGAGAACAACTCATTTAGAGTGCTCAACAAATGGATTTGATATATTCCCAATCGGGCACACTTCATGATTTAATACCTCATGTTGTAATACCTACATCTGATCCATTTAGGACACCAAAAGGACCTCATACCAATGGTGTGATTGGATCCATTAACCAACTTGAACAGATTACCCAACAATTGGGACAGATGTCGGTTCAGACTTCGAAACCCACAGTTGGCCAGGGAAAACAACAATCCGCAAATCCCACCTAAACTTCTGAAGTACTTATGGTTCAAACTACAGACCCAAAAGGAAAAAAGAAGAAACAAAAGAAGAATCCCAATGCTAATTCTGGGACAAGAGATTAACCTAAGGTGAATAATCCTACTGGAGGTAATCAAGAGATCTGGAAAAAAAATACCCTTACAAAATTTGTCAAGGGGATCATCCTGTCCTCATATGGATGATATTTATCGAATGTTGGCACAATGAGGAGGGAAAAAACAACCTTCCATCCTAAATCAATCTTTTCCCCAGCAACAATAGATGATTTCTGCAGTTCCATTACCTCCACTAGGAGAAAACCAAACAAGCCCCCCACAAGGGGCCAATCCACCCAATGCTAATATATTCACAATTGGTGAACATGAAATAAACATTCAAACACGGGATCATTCTTATGACATACATTTGAAAGATGCAGAAACAAATGGATCTCATCTTAGTGGTTCTCCAACCACTGAGAAACCAACCATATACCTAGTACCTCGACCTCTAAAAGGGGTTTTCCATAGAACAACACACAATCCTAACACACGAGTTGCTCAAAACTAAAATGTGGTTGAAGACTTAGCTCAAGCTCCTTGTGCAATGTCTGCCTTGGAAGTATTAAAAAGTTGTCCTGCTCAACGAAAAGCACTATTGTCTGCTATCAGTGCTATCGATCCATCTGACAACAATTTGATAAATTTTGACTTAGAACAGTCCACATGTAGGCTTCCATCACACATCGCATTTCATATCAAAGTGAATTCACATGGTAAGAACATTTTTCAAACCTTTGTGGATGAAGGAGCCTCAACTTGTGTCATGTCACTAGCATGTTGGAAATATTTTGGATCACCCACCCTAGTACCATCCCATACAATACTCAAAGAATTTGATGGTCATTCATTCCCACCTCATGGACTTATCATGGCTTGTCGAGTTGAACTAGGAGGTAAAACAGTTCAAGTAGACGTTGAGGTAGTGGATGCACCCATAGATTACAATTTTCTATTGGGATGTAGTTGGATACATAAGATGATGGTTGTAGTGTCTTTAGTATTCCGATTTATTCGATTCCCCCACCAAGGGAAGATTGTCATGATCGATCAACTAGATTATTGCACACCTGAAATTGGTCTCCACTTGAATTTACCTTTCGTAGGGGATTCAAAAGTGGTGATTCAAGATATTGGGGTAGGAATGTTCAAGGATTCATCCCTCATGGGAAATTTAGCGATTCCACCACAATATTGACCCCTAAAACTGCTCCAATTTTCACTATTACATCAGAAGTATACTTTCCATTAAAAGTTTTTTCTAAGTCCATACTAGAAGTTGGATCCACCTCATCGGAAGGAGTCTCCAAGGAGGATATCTTAGTTGAAAAGAGTGATGGAAATATACCAACTTCTATGCAACATAATGAAACAGAGAGTAGTTTTCTCCTTTCTGTCATAGATATTTCTTATCAAGCTATTCAAATGGCTTCAGAAGATTCAGATCAAAATCCTTCCTAGATGGAGGAATATGATCCTTACACTTCACTTGTATGGGCCATTAACATTCCTAGTACTCATGACATCCTGGATCAAAATTTTTCATCAGATGAATCCATCCTTGAAGTCATGAATATCTCTGAACGACCCTGGGAAGATATGCATCATAGATCCTCTTTTATTCCAAAGATAGATCCATTAGAGGTCAAACTCAAAAATTGTTACCTCGATGATGACATGGAAAAATACCAATGCCCCTTCCAAACACACAATGTGATCTCGGAAGGAAATTTAGAAAATATTTTGAAAACCATCCCAGTTGATATGACCATTAAGCCTAGCATCGTTGAAAGCATCAATATAGGTGCGGATTTCTCTCCAGAGGAAATCGTACATTATACTACTCTATTCAAAGAGTTCTGCGATGTGTTCGCTTGGTCTTATGAATAAATGTCATGCATCGATCCCAACATATTCGAACATGAGATAAAAACCTATGATAATGTTAAACGAGTGCGATAGAAGCTACATCCGGTCAATCCTAAGAAATTGACAACCATTAAAGCAGAAGTCAAAAAATTATTGAAAGTTGGATTCATCTATCATGTTCCTTTAACTGAATGGGTATCCAATCCTGTTCCCGTTAATAAAAAGAAAGGAACTATCTAGGTCTATACTGAATTTATGGATCTAAATTTGGCTTGTCCCAAAGACAACTACCCCACACCCTTTATTGATCAGATTATAGACGAGTGTGCCAGCAACGAAATCTTTTAATTTATGGATGGTTCTGCGGTTATAACCAAATCCATATAAAAAAGGAATACCAACATAAAACAACTTTCATATGCCCTTAGGAGACTTTTGCATATCAAAAAATTCCATTCTTCCTTAAAAACGTCAGGGTTACTTTTCAAAGAGCCATGTCATATGCATTTCATGATATTAAGAAAATCGTTGAGGTTTATCTTGATGACTTGGAAGCCAAATCTAAAAGGAGAGCTTAACATAGTTCACATTTATGAGTCATCTTTATGCTATGTCGCAAATATAACATTAGGTTGAACCCACACAAATGCATGTTTTGTGTGGACTCTGGGAGATTACTTGGGTTCATAGTTTCAAAAAGAGGGATTATGGTGGATCCCCTCAAGGTAGAGGCAATAATTCAGTTGCCTTCCCCGAAAACAATTACACATATTCAAAGCCTTCAAGGGAAAGTTAATTACTTGAAAATATTTGTCGAGGATTTTTTTGAACGAGCTAAAGGTTTCATGCGTCTCCTAAAAGAAGATGCACTATTCATATGGGATGACCAAGCTCAATGCTCATTTGATGCAATAAATAAATCTTTGGTCTCTGCCCCGGGTACTTAGTCCACCAAACTATAGTAGAGAATTTTTTCTATATTTGGCAGCATCTAGTTCCACCATAGGAATGGTATTGGCACAAGAACATCAATCATCACAAGAGCATATTATTTACTATCTTAGTAAGGGCCTTGCAGGTACCAAATTGAGATATTCACAGGTTGAGAAGCTGGCCTTGGAAGCAGTTCATGTTTTCCAAAGACTTAGACACATACTTCCAAGAAAAACAACCATAGTGGATGAAATGAACCCCATGAAACACATTCTGTCCCACCATGTTATCAGTGGAAAATATTCAAAATGGATAGTAATTTTTCAAGAATTCGATCTCGAGTTCAAAAACACTAAAGCCAAGAAGTCGTTGGCATTTTCTGAACGAATGTTTGAGTTACCCTGTGAGAAAGAGGATACTATATCTATTGAATCTTGGGCAGATGAAGATGTATTCCTCATCGCAACATCAGATCCTTGGTATGGAACATTTATCACATATCTCCAAACCCAAAGGATTGATCCTCAGTTTCCTAGCATTGAACGACGTCGCATTCGGTACCAAGCACGAAGATACCTCATCATAGGGGATGATTTGTACCGTCAAGGAGTAGACATGATCTTAAGACGTTTTTTAATACATGAGGAAGATGAAAAAGTTTTGAATGATTTCCATGCTGAGGCATGTGGTGGTCAGCTTTTTGGGTTGTCAACTGTCCAGGAAATCTTGCTTGCAGGATACTTTTGGCCTACAATATTTAAAGATTGCATCAATGCTATTAAAAAGTGTCACCCTTTCCAAATATACACAAGAAAAATGCGTGCACATCCTGATCCATTACACCCTATAGTAATCGTGGGTCCATTTTCAAAATGGGCCATTTATTTTATGACAATCAACCCGCCTTCAGCTAATGGCCACCACTACATCATCGTAGCAGTGGACTACTTCACCAAGTGGGCTGAAGTGATGCCTACATTCAATTGCACAGGTAAAACTGTAGCATATTTTCTATTCAATCACGTGATAGCAAGGTTTGGTGTACGTAAAGAGATCATTAATGATAACATAAGTCATTTTAGGAATTCCTTTATGGATGAACTTACCAACATGTTAGGATTGTGGAAGGACTTTTCCTCGCCATATTACCCCCAAGCTAACGGACAAGTCGAAGCCATTAACAAGGTTTTGAAAACTATGTTGCAGAGGATGATTAATAAGAACAAAACTAACTGGCACTTAATGTTGTTTTCCTCTCTTTGGGCTTACCGTACCATTGCTAAAACCGCAACTAGGTTCACTCCTTTCCAATTGGTTTATTGAAAAGAGTCCATGTTTCCGATTAATGCAAAATCCCATCACTAAAAATAGCAGTCGAACTCCTACCTAACACTTCTGTAGAAGAAGAAAGGCTTATCCATCTTCATTCTCTTGATGAAAGTATAAGGGAAGATTCTCTAAACGTAGAAGCAAACAAGAAAAGGGTCAAAACGCAATATGACAAGTCATCCTGTCACCGAGTCTTTTCTGAAGGAGATTTGGTTTTAGTTTATGACAAAGACCAAGCCAAAATAGGAGAAGGGAAATTTGTACCAAATTGGTTTGGCCCACTTATTGTCAAAATTGTTTTAAAGAGAGGATCTTATGAATTGATCAATTATGATGGGGAACCTATGTCGGAGATCAGAATTAGTCTCTATTTGAAGAAATACTTCGCGTAAGCATTGATGCCTCGCATCACTTGTTGTATTATGTTGTATTCTTTGTATAAAATTTTGTACACTAGTAATTTCGGGCACACACTTAACTTTCTTGGCATTGTCACTTTGGAAGATGGCATAAGAAACCTTCACATATTTGGGATATGCAGATAGCGCCAACTGTAGTTCTCGGAACATCGCTTCCGTCGCATGGGTTATTTTCACACCTAATGACAAAGTTTTTTGTTCAGGAGGCATTTTTCTAGGATCTGCAACCAAAAACGTTGCAAAATATAGCACAGTCATTGAGCTTCTTGTTGAGGCTATCACCCTTGGAATCCAACGGATAATAGTCAAACTGGACTTGGAATTAGTTGTATCTTAGTTAAATGGTTAGTATCGGGTTCAAAATCCTACATTGTTTAGAAATTTTCTACGAGTACGTCTTTTAGAACGTCAATTGTAGTTCATTCAATATATTCATGTTCCTAGAAGTATGAATAGTTTGGCTGATTCCTTAGCCAACTACGTACTTGATTGGCATCTAAGTCATTAACATCATATCGAAAAAAAAGCATGTACATTATTATGACAATTTAATTGAACATATCATTTAAAGTCATAAGTAAAAGCCGAAATAAACTAGCTTACATCATAAACCAAAAAGTGTGTTGTGGTTCTAGACATTTTGAATAGTAACTTAGCACACACCAAAAAGAATAGTGTAAATACTTTTCTTTTTGTTTCTTTTTCTTCAAGATAAAACCCAAAAAATTTCACAAAAACAATGAAAATATTTGGAAACTTCAAAAAACATTTGAAATTGTTTCAAAAATTCCTAGTCCGGCATGAAAACTCACCCACAACTGGAAGATCACTGACTAAAGGTTCACAGCTTCTATAAATTGATGCTGAAAAGAGATGCTTCCTATCATCCATCGGCCACACCTACAAGGAATATGGTAAAAAATTGAGTGTTTTTACTTATCTTTTATTCATACATGTATAACCGCATCCTTTTGAAAGATCGAATGACGCACAATTCTTCAATTTTGGCTATCTTTTTAGATATTAAATGCACATTTGAACCAGTTTATGACTAAACAGTTGGGTAGTGAAATAGTTTTGATTACAAGACTTGGAGACTTTGACAGTTCAAACTATTTGATTCGGGTAGTTGTAGATAGACCATGATTCATGATGATTTATGATTTTGGAATTTTTCACAAGACTCTATATGAATTAAACCCCATCGACCCATTCCTAATTGGCCATCATACCAAATTGGATAAGCTCATTTACATGGTATTATTTCACCGTCCATCGACACATAACCCTGCTTCAAATAGCCTACCCATGGAGGGAACATCTGTAAGAGTGTGCAAAACCAGATCAACCCTTGTTTGCAATATGGATCTTTTCCTTGGCCTAAACCGTACCCTTGAAAAATAGGAGTATGCCCATGCAAAACTCATTCCCTCCCATGTACTATAGCATTCTTTATTCTTTTTTGAGCTAATAAATGAAAAATACATAAAAATTAAAAAACACAAAAATTGAAAAAGAAGGAGAATTGAATCATTTCATATTATGTCCTCGAAAAAAATGGCAACAGTAAGTCCGTGTCTCCCTTGAACATGACACACAATATGATATCCATTTTCAGTACACCATCCACATTTGCCTTAGGAAACTTTACTAGAATTTTGAACAGATCTCCACTGATGGGTTATCCTTCCCATCACCAATGGAGCTTTCGTTAATGCATCTGGCATTGGCGGATTTCATTAAGGTTGGTTACTCAAAGTCCTATGTTTCCAAGTGTCCATTCTGCGTCATGTTATGTGTTCAAGGGAAGTTCAAACAGACTCGGTCATTCCTCAAATATTCTTGACCAATCATGTCGTCCTTCCTTGTGTCAGTATACAGTGTTGGATATCGCATTTCTACCAAATTATATCAAAATATTGATATTTGTTTAGTATTGGGTGATGTGGGATTCATTAATTCCCTCCTTCCAATGAATATATTCCTATCGACACCAAATCATCATCTAGGAAATGGATCTAGAAACCCAGGAGTACCTTGGATCTTGCAGTCATTAGTGGTAGGTTTCCTCACAAATGACAGTGGGTATACATCAATGACCCCTGATTATTTGATTCTACAAGTGTTCGACTTCATAACATCTATTCACACTTTCTAGTTTGCACTCAGTACCTTAGAGTTCATCATCATTATCGGTGGATCTCTTCGCATCTGCTTATGGTATACATCAATGACCGGTAATCAGATGGTGTTTTATTATGCTCGACATCAGTTCATTTATTTGCATTATATAAACTCATACTATCGTCGGTTTGTATTGAAGACCTTGGGAAAAAAAGTTGTATCACTCATCGATGCACTGCCCGAGTTGCACAAGATCAAACTATCATGTCAGAAGTTTGACGAAAACCTTGTTCTCGCACTCATCAAAGTGCATGTTTACACTTCTAAAAAAATTACTTTTGACATGGATCCACTGCAAATTGTTCGTGGCCATGCTTATTTACAGCTGAGCATGGGTATGCTCGCCTTAGGAAGATATTGTATATTTGAGAAATTGCTATGTTTGATTTGCAGGTGTTATCCTGAATCCTATGTCCATGGTATAATCCTTTTCCATCCTTGCTTTGATTGATAAAGAGTATCAGTATGAAGAGTATGATTCCAAAAAATAATGTATTTTGGCCCTTAGCTCTACTTCGGACCTCACACATTAGGGGGCATCTGTTAAAAATCAAATTAACATCCTTAACAAAGTGAAGGTAAAAGAATATATTATTATGCACCCGCAACATGAAGACAGAAGACAAGTACATAAGAGGACAACCTCTCTTATCTAATCACTACTTCCATGATTGAAAGGATTGAGTGAATAAAGAAGGAACTTAAAGAGACATGTTTCCATGATTGAACTGCTCAATGGAAGGATCAAATCTAGTCTCCATCAATCAACAATGAAAAGAAGTGCATAAGATTGCATTAATTGTACTTAAAAATACCGATATTATGACAAAATCCTAAAAATACTATGGAAAGTGGTTTTTGGGAAAAAAGAATAAAAAATAAAGAAAAGGGATAATCCCACATTGAAAGAGTAAACTTGAGATCCCTTTCCCAATACTATAAAACAAAGGCATTTTGGGCATGGTAAAAGAGGACAAAGGGAGAGAAAAGGCATGCTGGGGAGTTTTGGAGGATTGGAAAGCTCATCTTCATCAAAAGCAAGGATGGAGAAGGATGGCTCAAAGCAAGGGAGGATGGATGCATATCAAGCACTATTGTAAGTAAGTATTTTTCTTCCTTAGCATAATATGAAGCAATTCAATTTCTCTTCTATCCACGAGTTTAAATATTTTCTTCCAAGTTTGATTTGAATTCTAAATGGTTAAATGTATTAGGGTATATTATATAATTGTGGATTTTCTAACAATGAACCTGACCTACTCATAGTAATATAGATGTTTAATGTAGATTCATCCCTACCTTAAATTCTATTATCACACCACCACCTCGCTCTCCCCACTGTGTCCAAAATATCCCATGCATGGATTTGTTAAATCTCCCAAACCTAACAAAACTAATCAATGAACCCATTTTGCATGGTCCATATTTGCCACCAATCTTTACCAAGATTCCCTCATATATCTTGAAGTTTGAGGGGTGACTAGGTGAATACCTAGCCAATCATGCTATAAATTTAATTTATGGTGTTATTCAAATAACATTACTGAAGACACCATCTAGCTTAGATTGTTTCCAAGAACCCTTACTAGATCATCAAATAAATGGTATATAAATAAACACAACGGGTCGCATATGTAATTTCAATTTGGGAAAATTCATTTCTTATTTTTTTCTAGTTACCAACCTAACATGACACATCGTTAGAACTCACTAACTTTTGTCAAACCACCTATACCCACATCATGTATCACATCCATGAATTGCAAAAATAACGAGTTCAAAGATAATATTCTCATCTAATGGTTTTAAATCTCTCTCACCTTTGATATCCAAATATGCAGCATTGATCATTCCTCATATAGAATATTAGGAAATCTTCAAAGAACAACATTTTGGATTAATCTATGTGCAGTCGAAGTATTTATACATGGTCCTTCCTGATGCTTCTTGCCCCTACCCTTTTGAGAGATATTCTCTTGAAACATCTTATCCCATTTTCATAGTAATAGGTCCATGGGACACATCAATAACCCATATAGACACCTAAAACCCCATGGATCTAGTCACTATGGTAACCATTATAGTGAATCCAATACCTCGTAAGGTAATGCCAACATTCTCTACTGGAATACAACATTTGGACATTTCAATATGAATTATAATTCTCCAACAAATCCACATAGTGGAATTATGCCATCAAATATAGGTCTCAACATACCCATTTTAGGATCACATATTCCCCCCACAACCAAGCCCCTCCATTTAAACTACAATGGAATAGAGAAATGGGACATCAACATCCTATTATACATCAAATAAATATGGATTACCCCCACAAATTAATATGTATTCTTGTTTCCTAGTCTCCAAATACCCCAAAATCCACCACAAAAAGTTGGTATCAACTCTGTCCAACCTTCACTAGCTAAGTAAACACAATAATTTGAACAATTTAACATGGTGAATCCATCCAATCTATAAAACAATGAAAAAAATAAGGGTGAAAACAAATTAAAAAATCCACCACAATGTCAAAGGGGTAACACCCCTAAACCAAATAAGAATACTATAGGAAATGTTAACCTAGAAAACCAAAATTAAAATATTGGTATCAACAATCAACCAAATCAAGGAAAAAACAATGGCTTATGGACCAATTTTCTTTGTGCATTATTTGGTGAGTCTGGTCATTACACTCACCAATTCCCCCAAATAATTGAATTAAAAAGAAAGAAAAATATTATGGTGGATCAAGGTACCAAACCCACAAAAGGGGTTGATATCACCCAATATCCATTCCCCAACAAAGTATCCCTTGTAGCATTACATAACCCATTCCCTCAATAGAAAGTTGTAGCAAACCAAAAATAAATGGGTAAACCATCCCAACTGATAGGGTCACATCCTCCTGAGAATCAAGCCCAACATATGGACCCTTCTCATAAAAAATATTTGTATGAATTCAGTGGAGGTTAACCTCCAAACTTGTAATTGATAATATGGCATGCTAGCAAAGTTACCTCTAGCCAACCTAGAAAATAAGAAAGCATATACTAGTTGACTCTTACAAATTTTGAACCCTAGTAGTGATCTAACACCACATGTGCCAAAGGCACCTCTATGACATACTACTCATAAATCACATGCAATAGTTGCTCAAATCTATAGCACTGTCAACTACTTAGCACAATCACCCATTGTTATTTCATCACTATAATTCCTTCAAACATGTCCTTTCTAGAGGAAGGAATTTCTATATACATTAGGCATGGTAGATATTGTTGACTTGCACTTGGCAACCTTTTATCTAGATAATACTAAACTATGAATTCCCTTCCTTGCTCCATTTCAAATACCCATCACAATTAGAAACATGAAAATTCATCAATGCATAATTAATGGAAGTAAATCCACATGTATTATGTCCACCACAATGTGAAAAAATATGGTTTCCCTGAACTCATCCCATTAACCATCACAATCCAAGCTTACGATGGTCATCCTTCCCAATTTAAAAGGATTTACCAAATTGTTGCTTTCAAGTTGACAAGAAAAATAGGTTTAATTGATATTGAGGTTAAAGATGCTCCATTAGCCTCCAACATCCTACTAGGATGTAGTTATATGTATTCTATTAAAGTTTTTTACTCCTTGGTCTTTCTTATGATGATATTTCCACACAATAAAAAAATCATCAGACTAGTTGACACACTACAAACTTTATACAACAACCAATCTTAATAATGTCTTATTGCTCATAGAAGATAACTAGGAAATAATATCTTATACATAGATGAGACCCAAAATATTCAAATATTGCTCATTATCTGTGGCATATCATGGTGACTCACACCAATTTACCACTACAAGATATTACCCATATTTCCATAGTTGTGGTAGTCCATTAGGTATAAACATCAACATACACAGCTATGGTCCCCACCATGCTAGCTAGAGCTACTAGTCAGGACCATGCTTTGTCATGTTCCCATTTTTCCATCACCAAGAAACAACCAATGTCACATCAAAACCCCATGGATCCTAGTGAAATTCAATCAATTAATTAATAAGGGGGTGACATTACATAGGCAATAAAATTATTAACTAGGAATAATTTAGCTTATAGTTGTTTTAATTAAGTAAATTGAGGGAGGTGTAATTATTATTTTTGTATTTTATTATTAATTACATGTGATGATGATTTGGATGATGACAAGGGAACATAAGGAGATAAGGTTAGCGTTATGATTTGTCACAACAAAGAGGAAAGTGAAAGAAAAGAAGAGCAAAGCAAAAAGGAAACCGGAAGAAGGCATGCACAAAGCAAGGTGTCGGAAAAAAGAAGGAAACTGACAAAATTAGTGCATAAAGAAGGAAAATGCACAAAGAAGGAAAGTGCATAAAATAATCCATTATTGAAAAGAAGTAAAGTTATCAAAATAAAAAAACAAAGAAGTTTCTTGATTTGTGAAACTCAAGAAGGATTAGAAACATCCAGAAAATCTACAGCTTCCAAGTTTAGCAAGTGAGGACGCATCCATGAGGATAAGTGGGTCCAAACCCAATCCAACTAATCAAGGAAACATCCATGCCTCCTCAAATTCGAATTTCTAAGATGATAATATCAACCATGAGGAGAAAAGTCTATAAAAGAAGGAGGAGAACTCCATTTCATATCTTTTACAGTTTATTGTTTGTATGTGAGTAAGCTAAAGCTTATCTAGGCTCTGGTGATGCAAACTTAGCCACCTGTGGGAGGTATGCCCCATAGTTTATGTTATAGTATCTAGTGCAGCCATTGATGTCAAATGGAAGATATGGACCAGCTCTATGATTACATCCTCTCTTCTTTCTATCTTCTGAAGCATTCTTCTCATTTGGTGGAAACAACGTTAAAGGGTCGAAATGGAGATTATGGGTTAGAATTTTCCAAGCTTTTATGGGCTGTGATATCTATTCCATTTTGTATGGAGGGTTGTTTCCATTAAGAAAATCCTTTTTTCTTGTTGAAAAAGGTGTCCGGATGACCAATATACAATCATTCCCACCAGAGCTAAGGTTTCAATGTTGAGGAGTGCACGTGTGCAAATTGGAGAAGTTTCAGTTGATGAATGCGCCCCCTATGAGCAGTCACTCAGAGATGGTTTTCATTCCATGAGAATACATCTTCATTGTATTCATCTATTTCATATCCAGATAAGATCCTGCTTCTTCTTCTCTTCTCAGACTCCTTCTACACTCAGTATTGTAAGAATTCCATCGTTAGAGATTCTCTGTAAAGTCTAAGATCAAATTGTCTTCATTTGTTGCTCAATATTCTATAATATAGTATGATGCTGTTATTTTATATGTATATGAGCCATATTTTTAATCAGAAGGATAATTCGAGAGCCTTAGAGGTTGATTGTGCACACCTTTCACAAGACTAGTTCTCTGTGCATTTTTATTAACTAGTTTTCCAAGATTTGCAATATATGAAGCTTGGAGTAACTATTTTCCTTTTTGAAAGTTTTTGCAGTATTTTAAATTCCTATATAATCCATCCCAATCCAAAAATAATAGATTCGTGACCTTCTCTGGCTGTTTGTGTCCATAATTATCAAGACTAGCTCATTGGGCACCCGAATTTGACTAGTTTTATAGTTTGATTAATTAAAAGTCCCTGTATACTCAATTTCTATTCTTCCAGTCATGATGGGTTGCTGATACATATATAAATATCATCCCACCATTATATTGAGAATCCATGACCATATTAGTATGTTTGGAAGAGCCTGGAAACAAGCTAGTGGCGCAATCCTACATAGCGCTCTTTCTAACTTTGCCTCCAAACACTACCAGATCCTCCCAAATCATCAATAAATATTGTCCATCATCATATTGGGTTTAATTACCTTTCATCCACCTCTGGTTGATGTCAAGTGTAAGTGGAAGAGTTTAGTAGGCATATGCTGGTGCGCCCAGGAAGCCTTGGAGTAGACTTTAGCCTAGATGATGTTCGAAACATAAATGGCCCCAATACATTGTGATTATAAATCATAAGTTGGCCTTGATTTTTTTTTCCTTTCTTTTGCACACTCCCCAATACATTTTCCATATCCAAAAGTGTCTAATAGTCAAGCTCTGGGTGGTTTAACCAATGACTAGTTCTAGTTCCTTCTTCACTAGTTTTGAGAACTAGCTATTATTTGCAATTTTCTGATTTTTAAAGTTATATTTGAGATAATATCATTTGATATCAGATTAGGGAAATTATAGTGGTATCAGAGCACTTTCCTTGGCTCATCCCGTGGAAAGTAATTCTCAGTGGAAGATATCTCATAATTATTTTCAAGTTGCAATTGTGGAACTAGTTACAGTCATGGAGGATGAAGACTTTGAGTCGTATGAGGAAGAAGAAATCATTTACATTGATGGAGTATTACCAAGATATGAGGATGGTTACATTTTTGACCATATGCATAGATATAATTGGGATGAACCACCGATGGTTAATCCTAAGAAGGATTTAACAAAGAGGATATCTACAAGTAAAAATTTTCCCTACCACTACCATGAGTATCTAGCTTTGGGAGAAGATATTGGTAAGGCCATTTCTTTCAAAGATTAATTTTATTGAAGATTTGGATTCGAGATCTAGGATGAATATTTGGATTCAATAGAGAGAATAAAACCACCCATGAAAGAGCCAAGTTGTTTTACTTCTATGAGTAAAGAATAAGGAAGAAAAAATCATCCAACTGCATCTTCTAGCATCATGAGATTGTTTGGGTTTTTTTCAAGCAGATTTCCAAAGGTTGTAAGCATGAAGAAGCCACCTCCAGTCCTACTAAGGATCAGAAAATTATGGATCATAGAGTATATACTAATGGGTTCCAAGAAGAGGATTCTACTAATGGTTGCTCAAGTACTGAAGAAGCATCTATTGATGGATGTTGTGATGAGGTACCTACTGATGGGTGCCTAAGTTTTGAGGAGACATCTACTGATGGATGTCCATTTCTCTATGTTCGTGACATAGAGATACCACTTTATGATATTTCTGCAAGCAAAAATTCCCTTGAGCATTAATATGAAGCACTTGTAGTAGCAGAAGTTATTCCAGCGTCAAATTTTCAGCCATCACTTGAACCAGATTGTGACGTTGACCTCACCAAAGAAGAAGAAGAGGTTCATCCTCAAGAACCACATTTCCTTGCATGGCCCTTGAATATGAGTAAGAGGAAGATAAATGAGGTCTTTCAAATTCTCCATGACACACATATTTTAGTGTCACAGTCATGTTAGAGAGCTGCTTCATTGGAAGATTCATCTTTCCTTGAAGCCATGGAGAAGATGCAAAAAGCCATGTCTACAATCCAAGGTAAATTTTTCAGATATGCTTTTTGACAGAGATCATTTGCATGATCTTATTCATATATTGCATGGAGAATCCTTGAGGGGTGATGAAGAGATCATCAAGCTCAATGATGAATTGGTGGCCACCCAAGATTATTTGAGAAGCACTCAAAGTTACCTCCAAGAATCCAAGATGGAGATAGAGAAACTTCACCAAAATTTGCAAAGATCACTCATACTAGTCAGTCGGTTTCTTAAGGTTGGCTGTATTCGTATTTCTATGGAGGAACCTCATGAGATGGTGGTTCATGAGGTGCATGATTCCATGCATGTGATTTAGGAAACTTTAGATATAGATGAAGAGTTCCAAGCACATACAGTTTCCCATAGCGAAATTGATCTTCTTCCTGAATTAAGTCATTCCTCCATTGAGAAATCATAAGAGCTCATGTATGATGGACCAGCCGTTAATGGAGGTTATGAATCCATTAGCTTGGTGGATGATGTTTAAAGATAGTATATTTTGGTCCATGATACCACATCAGACCCTTCCACTTCTTCCATGACATTTGAGGATGAAGTTTGGGTCAAGAATTTATTTTTGATGGTGCCTGAAGAGGAGCAGATGGATCCCACATTTGCTTCAGCTGATTTAATGTAAGCACCATTCCCTACCTAGCAGTTTCAGAGGAATCTCATGCCTATATTTGATGCCACATCACATAAATATGCATATGTTTCCCATTTGAAATCATTAAGTGGGACACAATATGGTTGCAAGCATCCTTTGACTAGTGGCAGTTAGTTGAGCCATTGGGAATCTTCACACGGGAAGCATTTTTCTTTCCATTTGGACAATTGGGTTGGAGTGTCTCTTCTTTTCCTATTTGGGAGAAAAGACACATGAGTGATATTCCTTCTTGCATCTATGGATATTTCTTTGATACATTTTACACCTTCTGTAAGCAGCATGGGCATCCATGGAATGTTGATAATTCCTACCCTTTTGGTGATTGGACATGGGACCTTCACCCTTGTCATTTGAACAACAGTGTTTTGATATTGGGTACTTGTGTGCATTGGGAACATGGAGTACAATATGATTTGCATGTGCTTCGAGAGTTTGGAGTTAAGAAAGATGAAGGCCAAGCACCTGTTCATTGCTAGAAAGATTATAAGTTGCCTCATGGAGGAAGTTGCATAGTTTTGGAGGAGGCACATGATTTCATATCGGTTGAGACAACCAAAATATTGATGGATAATTGCTTCCAAGAGTTGGTTCACTTTCCTTCACCCCACATACATATGGTATCCAACACACATAGGGATGATTGGGTGAATTGATATATATTGGAGCTAAGCACCCCCAAGGGTGAGTTTGTTGTTTACATCAGTGGAAAGTTTATGGACATATCATACATCTTTTGTGAGCCGTTGTATGGGAATATATGGCTGCTATGTGACGCTTTGAAGACATGGGATTGTCACCTATGTCAATTGACTAGCAGTGATGTGAGGCTCTATGTTTGTTTGCACATGGAACATAAGGAGTTTCATACTTGGTTGGAGGGACTCACAGAGGTTCGAATTTGCATTGGAAGTGATGAACTTCCAGTATGGTGGAGTGATCTATACATCCTCCATGATGATATGTTCTTCATGTTGATCCCGATGTTTGGAAGGATGCAGCTGAGACAGTGGGACCCTATAATTATTTGGAATGACAGTTTTCCACAAGTAACAATGCCACTGGGATACATACAACACATACAGTGGGATGTGAGCATTCTTCTCAGCATTCTTAACTGGGGTTAATTTATTTTTTAAGAAGAATTAGTCATTGGGAGAGTGACTATAATCAGAGTGATGTAGAAAAAACATGGTGTACCTTTGGTTGGAGTCGGAGTTGGTTTCTTGCTTGAGGAAAAGCAATATTGGGAGGGGAGGACTATCATGTTGCCATTTTTCCAGCACCAAGCAGTAGCCAATGTCACATCAAAACCCCATGGATCCTAGTGAAAGTAAATTAATTAATTAATAAGGGGGTGACATTACTTAGGGAATTAAATTATTAACTAGGAATAATTTATCTTATAGTTGTTTTAATTAAGTAAATTGAGGGAGGTGTAATTCTTATTTTTCTATTTAATGATTAATTACATCTGATGATGAGTTGGATGATGACAAGGGAGCATAAGGATATGAGGTTAGCCTTATGAGTTGTCACACCAAAGAGGAAACTGAAAGAAAAGAAGAACAAAGCAAAAAGGAAACTGGAAGAAAGCATGCACAAGACAAGGTGTCAAAAAAAAGGAAACTAACAAAAGTAGTGCATAAAGTAGGAAAGTGCACAAAGAAAGCAAGTGAAAAAAAGCAGCCAGTCTTGAAAAGAAGGAAAGTTATCAAAAGGAAAAAAAAAAAAAAAGAAATCTTGATTTGTGCAACTCAAGAAGGATTAGAAAAATCCATAAAAGCTACAGGGTCCAAGTTTAGTAAGTGAGGATGCATCCATGAGGCTAAGTGGATCCAAACCCAATCCAACTAATCAAGGAAACATCCATGCCTCCTAAAATTTGAATTTCTAATATGATAATATAAACCATGAGGAGAAACATCTATAAAAGAAGGAGGAGAACTCCATTTCAAATATTTTGACAGTTTATTGTTTGTATGCGAGTAAGCTCAAGATTCTCTAGGATTTGGTGATGCACCCTTAGCCACATGTGGGATATATGCCACATAGTTTATATTCCAGTCTTTTGCACATGATCCAGTGCATCCATTGATTACATCCTCTCTTCTTTCTATATTTTGAAGCATTCTTCTCATTCGGTGGAAACAACATTGAAGGGCCGAAATGGAGGTTATGGGTTCAAATTTTATGAGAATTTATGGGTTGTGAGACCTATTCGATTACACCCAGAGGGTATTTTACAGTAATAAACTCCTTTTTCTTGTTGAAAAAGGTGCCCGGATGACCAAGATACAACCATTCTCACCAGTTCTAAGGTTTCAAAGTTGAGGAGAGCACATGTGCATTGGAGATGTTTCAGTTGATGAATGCGCCCCCTATGAGCAGTCATTGAGATATGGTGTGCCTTCAATTAGAATAAATATTTCCTATATTAATATATTGCATATCCAAAGAAGATATTGCTTCTTCTTCTCTTCTTAGACTCCTTCTACACTCAGTATTAAAAGAATTCCATGGTTAGAGATTCTCTGTAAAGTATGAGATCAAATTGTATTCATTTTCTTCTTAGTATTCTATAATATAGTATGATTCTATTCTTTTATATTTATATGATCCCATATTTTTCATCAGAAGGAGAATTCGAGAGCCTTAGAGGCTGATTGTGCACACCTTTCACAAGACTAGTTCTATGTGCATTTTTATTAACTAGTTTTACAGGATTTGCGATATATAAAGATAAGAGTAACTATTTTCCTTTATGAAGGTTGTTTTAGTATTTTAAATGCATGTATAATCCATACCAATCCAAAAATCATATACTTGTGACCTTCTCTAGCTATTTGAGTCCATAATTATCAAGACTAGCTCATTGAGCACCTAAATTTGACTAGTTTTGCAGTTTGATTAATTAAAAGGTCTTTGTATACTCAATTTTGGTTTTTTTTGTCGTGATGGGTCCCTAATAAATATCTAAATATAATCCCACCATAATATTTATAATTCATGACCATCTCATTATGTTTGGAAGAGCTTGGAAACAAGCTAGTGGAGTAATCCTACATAGCGCTCTTTATCCCTTTTCCTCCAAACACTTCCAGATCCTCCCAAATCATTAGTAATTCTTTTCCATCATCATATTATGTTTCTAATGACCTTTTTTCCACCTTTGGCGGATTTCAAGTGTAAGTGGAAGAGTTTAGTAGGCATATGTTGGTGCGCCAAGGAAGCCTTGGAGTAGAATTCAGCCTGGTTGATGTTCGAAACATAAATGGCCCCAATAAATTGTGCTTAGAAATCATAATCTAGCCTTGATTATGCTGTCATTGATTCTGCACACTCCCAAATACATTTTGCAGATCCAAAAGTTTCCAATAATCAAGCTCTGGGTGGGTTAACCAATGACCAGTTCTAGTTCCTGTTAATTTTTCAGAATTTACTTCAATATGATCTAGGATATTAACTAAGATAACAACATGTACAACATATCTATAGCATATCAATCATGGACACAATAATGCAAGCACACAAGAGACACAGAGTTTACTTGGGGAAAACCATAAAGATGAAAAACCCCAATAACTTCCTCAGAGATAGATAGAGCAATGATACAACTCAAGCATAAGAGATAGACATTTCCTAGCAGCAGCTTATCCTCCTCCACAAGTGCTCCACTCTCCAAAGAGTGTGTGTGAGAATAGAATGATCAAATAGAGTGCCTCCCGCACTCTATTTATACTTGACTTGACTTACCTAATAACCTTTACTAGGTCGTCCTTAACTTAACCACATAACATAACGCTGACTGGGCCAACACCCAATAGGGTGGTCTAATAACCCTTTGACCCACATGGCCGACCCCCAATAGGGTGGTCTAATAACCCTTTGACCCACATGACTTATACAGGGCCACCCCCAACAAGGTGGTCTAATAACCCATCAAGTATAAGTTACGACACTTACAATATAAATGACGACACTTCCGTATAGAGGAATAATACCATCTCTATAGGAGTAAAATATACATAAATGAAATACATAGGTGAAATACATTCCGAAGTTACATATACATCAACAGTTCCTTCTTCATCGGTTTTGAGAAATAGTTACTATTTGCAATTTTCTGATTTTTAAAGTTATATTTTAGACAATATCATCTGATATCATATCAGGGATATTACATGCTCTCATTGAATCCATCACACAAATTCCATTCTTCTTTGCACCATCGATAGTTTTTGGAAACCCTGTGATCGTAACACTCATCTTCCCAAGGCTCACCTTGAGAATTCTATCATGGTACCTATCACCTCCTCAATAAATTATGGTTTCAACATTTCATGCTCATCTTGTCATCAAACCAATGACACCCCCATATGATTAGATATAAGTAATATGAGATATTCATTTTCCTATCATTGACCTAGCGATTCCAGGAAATGGAAAAGTTTTTGGGGGGAAGAATAAGAAAGTAGGGGACATAAATGTTAGTACATCCAATTCCACCGAATTCCTTCTCCATGTGAAATATGTGATACTTATGATTACATGACTTACCATTTCCATAATCTTCCATAATTAATAAAAATTATCCATTCCCTAGTTGGGGACAACATCCCCCCCCACCTGTTACTCAAAAGGAATATGCTAAAACATAGATAAAAGCACTACGTACAACACATGACATGTGTGCTCTATTTTTCATAATTTTCCATCATACACACCATTTCCCATTGCTCTAGAATTTTTGTATTACTTTAGTTGATGTTCTCTAGAATTCAACCCCAACTACCCCATATGAAAAAACTCAAGAATAATTCGTGTCAATCCCATGCACTGATACCAAAGAGACAATTACCATATGTTATGTTTCAAACTATGTAGGGGCATGCACTAAATACCCTTGCACACTATGTGCAAAATTCATTCATGACACATATGATTTCTCAATAATCATTGAGTTTTGGGTCCACCAAGATACATGCTTACAACCAATTCTCGATCCACCCACAATCATATACCATCACCACCAGGATTTGATAACCAATATTTGGCTACAACATACTAACATCTCCTCATTAATTAGGATGTTAACACATAACAAACCTTCATCAACTTCCTTCATTGTTTCCCCCCTTAGAGATCAATGGTAATACCAAAATGATGAAAATATCATTTCATCTATTAAATATCATCATCAATGGGCCCCTCTGAGGTTAGTGAGGTTTCACATGCATGCAACATAAGTGGTAGACATAACCAACTAGCATCATCCACATTATGTACAGATTATTTAACCCATTTATCCAATGTATTCCATTCATCTAAAGACATATTGAAGACCATGAATGCCCCTAACTACCCATGGGAGGCCATGCATCACTGGTCATTTTTTTCTCCCATAAAAAGCTTTTGTATGTATAACCTCCTTATGTCAATGCATGAATGAGATATGACACTTTATCCCATGAAGGCATGTGGATTGGTTCAAACATCCAATACCATTACCCAATGCATTCGAGGAAGGAAACATGGACAATCTCACCTACCATCAAAATGTATATTTTCACTACATCAAGTGTAATAGGAAACATTCTACTTGGATCCAGTTGTTCTATTGAAGAACTGAGAGAGTACAAAGTATTTTTCAGAGAGTTTCAAGATGTGTTCACATGGTTGTATTCAAGACTCCCTAGAATAGATATTTCCATTGTCAAACACCATATCACCACATGACCCAATTATCCTCAATTGTGACAAAAATAGAGACCCCTTCGCCCATCCAAAACCATGACTATATAGGAAAATATTGACAAGATTTGTAAATATAGTCTCATATGCATTGCCACTTGCACGTCATGGGCACCTAACCTGGACCCTATAAAAAAAATTAGAGCACCACTCAGGTCTACATTGAATTTCAAGATTTGAACCAAGCCTTTACCAAAGACAACTTCTCTACCCCATTCCTTTATAAATTTATTGATAAATGTGTAGGTTATTTAGCCCTTTCCCTCACAGATGGCTTATTCGAGTATAATCATATCCAAATCTACCATATGGATCAATACAAAATTGCATTTACTATGCCTTGGGTCACTTTCTCTTATTGTTCCATGCCTTTCAGTCTAAAACATGTTGGAGACACATTCCAACATGAAATTACTTATGTTTTTTATGACTTGGCCCATATTTTTTTAGCTTATCCAGATGATCAAATAGCTCATGCACAATACCTTACCAAAGTACACATTGTTTTTTAACGATGTCATAAGTACAACATTTACTTGAATCCTCTCAAGTGCTTATTCTATGTTATATCCTACCACCTATTAGGATTCATATCTTCCCAATAGGGAACAATTGAGGACCCTTTAAAATTCCAAGCCATCAGTGAAATTCCCCTACCAAATTCATTCAATCAATTACAAAGCTTACATGGAAAAGCAAACTTTTCACAATCGTTTGTTCTTGAATATGCCACATGTGCTTGCAACCTCTTAAGGTCGTTACACCTTGACATCCATTTCCAATGGGATGACCAAACACAACAAGCCATTGATGCACTAAAGAAAGCACTATCAAATTTCCCACTAATACCCATCCCAAATTTCAATAAGGATTTTATCCTTTATATTTCAGATTAAACGGTGGCCATTTCTAGAGTGCTAGTTCAAAAATGGGTGAACAAATTTGAGAAAATAATATATTATGTAATAAAAATCATGTATGGAACTCCACTTACGTATAACCATGAATAAAAACTAGCTTTGGCCATCATCCATTCGATACAAAAGTTATGATGTTACATCTTGCTTTTGACAACAAAATTAGTTTCAAATTCAAATTCGATGTTTTACATACTAATCCAACAATTTATCGATGGTAAATTCTCTCATTGTGTTATTATTATCGATCTCATAACTAAACTCCCATGCAATGCAATACACCCACTATTAAATGACAATTTTCTAAATGAACATGTGTTCACTATTTCATCAAAAGGCCCATGGTATATATACATACTAACATACTTGTATGTGCAAAATTTTACCTAAGACTTGCCATGATATGACAATCAACACATCCAAAAAACAAGCCCCTCATTACCTCCTAATTGGAGACATTCTTTATAGATAAGGGGTCAAAAATTGTTGCACCAATTTCTCACCTATGGAGAGGTAGAGCGGTTTCTGAATGATTTATCAGGAATTTCCATCACCCAAAACATTACCTACACTAAATATTTTTCTCCTCCTTTCTTTCATGACTACATCCCTACAGTTAAAAGGTGTACAAAATGTCATATTTTTACCTCCAAATCTTAAACTCCACCAACACTACTTCAAATAGTTATCACGACTATACCCTTCTGCAAATGGGGAATCAACTTCATGACTTGTAAAACAACGTCCATAGGTGGAAAACAATACAAATTATTTTGTCCATTGATTATTTCATGAAATTAACTGAACCCATGCCAACATATAACAATAAAGGTGGCACGGTCACTTTTTTGTTAACCATGTTACAAAATTCCCAAACAATTGTTCTCAAACCATGGAAAGCACTTCGAAAATAAAATTTCCAAGAATTTCCATTACTCTTAGGGTACACATAGGAGTTTGAATCACCTTATTATTTGCATTTGAATGGAAAAGTTGAGGCCATCAACAAGGTCCTCAAAACCATGTTGCATTAGACAATAAGTAAGCACAAGTCTAGTTGGAATCACATGTTATTCTCGACACTATGAGCTTAAGAAAAATCTCTCAAAAATTCCATAGGGTTCACACATTTTGACCTCATACATGGGGTGGAAGCATCTTTACCCATTTAGTGAGAGATACCAACCCTCCAAATGGAGGTAGAGTTATTTCTAGACGCTATCCCACTAGAGCAAATGTTAATCACTTTGGATAAAATAAATGAATATTCAAGGCCATAATTACAAAATAACGAAGATACGAAGAAAATATCCAAATTCCATTATGACCATCGAGTCCATCCTTTAATATTCATTGAGGGTGACTTGGTTACCGTGGAAAAAAATTGCACAAGGGTGCATCCTTCCGCTTGGTAATGGGATAAGCCTTGTAAGTTGTAGCAAGGATTCACTCCTTGGATCCCCTTGGGGGGTGGTTGTGTCCTCCAAATGATCCTTCAAGTGGTTTTCAGTGGAATTTAAATAAAAGAAACAAAATTAAACAAAATATGACAAAGGAAATAGGGGAAGAATGAAAACTCAAACAACCAAATGTATGAAAAAACACTTTATATTTCCTAATGGTCAAGCATGTACAACACCTAGGAGATGTAGGCTTCAAGGAAATACAACAATATCCCTTAGGGAGGTCCTTCTTGTCCAAACTATATGCTAAGTAGGTGAAAGAACAATGGAGAGAAATTATTTCCCCTTGGAGGAAGGTGGTGTGATATTTTGTGAGATTCTCATAGAGATCTAGAGACAAAGATAAAATTCACACTAAGTCTAACAGAGATCAAAATCCTATTGAGCAGGAAAAATAGAGAAGAAAAAAATGTGTTACAACACAAGAGAATGAAAAATAATTGGAAAAAATTCCATTACATTATTATTCAGTAAATGTGTACATAAATAATACATCTCCAAAGGAGAAATTCATGAGACTAAAGAAGCAGTTGGAATCCACATAAGTGGCAGGATTAGTTTGCATTGGAACCATCTCTCGATAAGTTCCAGTGGCCACTGATGATGAATGTATATTCAACTGAGGTGGATTGACACATGAATGAGTCATTGGGGATAGAAATTAGGGAATGAGACTCCAATGAGGTGCAATACTGACTTGTAGTGGTCAAAATAGGCGTTCCTACACTTAGTGGCAGTGAAACTAGGTGTAGCAGTCAGTTAACTAGTCAATCAAGGGGACAAGGCACCCTATATCATGGACCTGATTGTGCTAACTCCTAAAATCATGCATGAGGGTGCCTTTGTAATTCAGTGATGAAACCAAGGTGCTATGAGTGGATAAGAGGGATAATGATGGCCAAATTTAAGCTCTATGGGGGGAAAATAAGGACTAGGTGCTAGGAGGCTCACCTACCACTGCATGGAATGCATGCAAAGCGTGCAAAACCAAGGTGAGATGGTTAGAATATTCCAACAGGTGGCAAGGTAGCTTGGGAATTCTTAAAAAGGTAGGAAGAGGTGAGATATGAGGAATATCTAACACAAATCCAGTATCATAACTTTGCTCTTCTTTCTCTCTACAAGATGCATGCCCCTGGCTTCCTTTTATAGGCCAAGAGGTGTCCAAGAAACAACTAGCTCCAAATGTGAATTCCATCACCTCATGGAGTGGTTCAAAGTACACAAGAGGGGATAGTTAATGCCACAAGGAGTGTAAGGAGCCCAAATTTAAATTGTGGAAGTGATGGGCCATTGATGTGCCTTCAATTACGTCGTTGGTTGGTGATATTTAACAGTCCCATGGATATCGAAGGAATTTCTACATGAGGGTCGTGCGATATCTAAACTAGTAACATGCACTATAGCACAGGTTAATAAGGGTTCAATTGCGTGACCTATCCATTTGATTGTTTTTGGGCACTTTTGTACTCATGCTACCTTTTGGAATTGTTGAGGATGCCTTTGGTGAACTACATTCTTTATGTTTATGATGACTTACTGCAAGAATCGTCGAAATTTCGCATATGTGTGATATTTAGGTGTTAACATTGGTATTAGCCTATGATGCAGCCAATGAAACCATATGCCCAAGAAATTTATAAGATCTATGTTGCGGCCCCTTTATCATAAAGCAATTATTTTTAAAGTGGGTATATGTGTTTTCTTTGTCAAAAGGAAGCCTCTTTAAATACCTTAACATCAATTTATATTTAAAGAGGTATTAACCATGAAAACACACACTCATTGTATAGTTAACCATATATATAGTTAATTTTTCAATTATCATTTTTTTATTTATGTTCTTTTTGCTTTAAAAAAAAACACAATGATTTGTTTTATATATGTTTAAGATAATTCAACCATTGGAATATCACATTGGGTTTACTAACGAAACTGGTCATTTGACGTAGAATCTAGTATCGACAACTTGTCCTATATATTCACCATTGTATCAAGAATTTGATAGTTGTCAGATTGCTCATAGACGCAACCTATCCAGATGATTTTCTTTCTCTATGTTTCAGATGATTACCCACCAGCCTACCACACCAGTTTTACAAACAATTCTATTCATTGGATACATAATCTAATATCAACAACGTGAGGTATATATTCATATTATATACAGTAATCTACTCAAGCGATGTGTTCATTGGCCCAACCACCAATAATCAAGTTGTGTATTCGATAGCGATCAAATTGATCACATATCCACCACCTCAATGTTTATCAAGACTCCTAACTCCTCATAGTACAATTGAACCATGTCTACCATGTTCGTGATCCATGCAATTTCAATATTATTTACAAATTAAACTTCTATTGAGGAATGTTGATACCATTACATTCATTCATATTCCTAGAAGCAACAACCAATTTGTAGATAATATTGTAAATGACATCTTAGATTGGCATTTATTTCATTAACATAGGAATGCACATGAAAAAAAGTAAACATCACATAACATTTATATATCACATAGATAGCCATGAGCATCGATTTTCTATATTAAAAAATATACATGAGTACCCATAATACAAAAAATATAGCCAAGATTGTGTGAAATTTGACCACCACTATTGTGGTGGTGGTAGAAGATAAATCCCCAAAAATTCACCAAGAGGGGGATAAATTCACTATGTTGAGAACCTCTAACTCCCAACTACACTCGGACATCATCCCTAGCTATGAATGGAATCCACATCACCTGCCACCAATTGGTAGGAACCCTGGCATAGGCATTAATGATAACATCTCCTAGGTCACTACCATCCAATATTTATCACTCCCTACAAGACCACATCTAGGCACTAATGCAAATCCTTATCATTACGAACCAATCTCAGGTACTACACCATAAGACCAGCCTCCTCATCATGGAACACATGATGTTGACCTTCTATAGCTACTAAACCAATTGACACTACATCTTCACACAAAAACAAAATAAATGTTAGTACATTGCATGTCCAAACCAACACTAGTAAAATCAATATTATGCTAGTAAATGAATAAAAAATAGAAAAAATACTCAACAATCTAATCCTAGACCTCCCCTTGGCATAACTCCACATTTGAGTCTTCTTTAAAATCCATCTCAGGATAGATATACTATATTATAACATGGGACATCTAATGCTAGCATGCATGGATCTCTAGTGTAAAGTACTGACCAACATTTCCACCACCCATTCGAGTAAATAAATACCCCTAGATGGATGCACATCTCATAAAATCCTCCCACACAAATAGAATGTTAAGGGAAAAGAAGGGGCACCCTATCAAGAAAAAACACAAAATAACATATCTACATTGTAAACGCTAAGTTATTTTGTCAAGCATGGCCTCTCATAGCATAGAGGCCCATGCAAAAATCTCAACCTTTGAGAGCCTTCTCTACCAGCATAATTTCCCCCCCAATGATCTAAGACTTGTTCAGGATCCCTAGAATCATCACTACCATGGAAGCAATGGTCTTGTGGCATGATCACAAAGCCATGAATCACAATATACCCTCGATAGAAGCCCTTTATTCCATTAACATATCTTTTGACCAGATATATGATGGTAGTATCCCCTTCCATATGAGGATGTAACTCTTCCTTCACTCCTTTCTAGGACAACCCTATCAAAAACTATATATCAGTAAGGGACAGATCCAATCATTGTCCCCTCACCTCAAATGCACCATCCTTTGGACACCACATTTGAATCAACTCCCTCAACAATTTCTCATTGAAGTGTAACATGGGGTACTCTAATTATTTGACTAGCCCATGTGTGATGAGCTAAGCTCACGTAGTAGAATCAATGTGAATCTCCTCTTACGACTTAACGTTATATCCTTCATGCCATGATACCTACATGATTGTACCTAAACAATCCCTACCAAACAAAAAACTAAACAAAAAGAGTTAGTTCAATGAAAATCATGAAAATTAGCATGCAACTTACATTACTATTCACAAAACACTCGTGCATATATCTTGCATATTACACAAGTCATAGAAACTATGTAGTTTTCCAGTTGCTAGTTGTCGGCATGTGGGAAGACCCAAGTTTCAACATAAACTTCACAAACAAAACCCAAGACATCGATCCTTCAGCATCACCTGTAATGCGGATTAAGTCTCACCCGAGGTATCTAGGGGAACTACATGAACCAATCTTCCATAGTGTTTAAGGGATGTGAATCATTCATTTTACAGATCTTAATCATTTTTGCATCTATTGTGTAGAACTATATAATTCAATTATAAACAATGCATTCAAAACAACAACATAATGGAACACCCATGTGCGCATCAAATACAACATTCATCACATTTAACATAAAAACAATATCATTCATAACAAAGCCATCTCATTCATCTCATCATTGGAAACAATATTACATGACTTGTGCAACACCACTTTAATATAGATTTCAGCATCACACAACAAAATAGTGGCTCATGACCTTGCAAACAAACTGTCAATCATGAGAAACAACCTCTGAGACAATAGTATCAAAAGGTTAACCCTAAACCCTTACATATTTATACATCACAATCTAGGTTGATCCCGTTACAAAGTGGACACAACATTTAACTAACTTATAACTAAATTCCACCTTCTGCGTGGTTTTGTTACATCTGTTGAGTTGTTCGACGATCCATTTCTGGTGCACAACTTCCAATACATGTCCAAAAATCGCTCCAATAGGCCCCCAACACTCACCTATTTCTCATCCTGAGCAACTTCAGTTGTTGTACAAAATTCTTTGACTATGATTCTTCAATGTAGTAGTATGACTACTACTGCATAAAACCATTTGAACCAGAGGTTGCAGGCCCCTTTGTTCATGTTGTCATGCTTATTGGTATGAGAAAAGTTCCAACCATCACTCGACTTTTCTCATTAGGTTTCTCTCTATGTTGTCATGTCTCCTTTTGGTGGCGCCATGGATCTCTGTGTCACAACTACTTCGACACTTGGCTTATGGTGACTCTTCTTCTTATATTGTCGACCTTGTTTCACTACTTGACACCTCCAATTTTCCCCTCTTCTCTACATCTCTACATCCTATACCCAAAAGCCTATCATATACCCCAAAACAAAAAAAGATAGAAGCTTACGTGATTTGGTCTACAATCCACTACCTATTTTATAGTTGATCCCGAAGTACTTCTCCTTACTACATCATAATTTCCTTATGTTTCCTATTCAGAATTCTATGATTTGATGATGATTCGACATCATTTAAAAATATTGGCCACTATTTTCCACTAATGACCAAATGTGCTTTCTGACGCGCATCCCTTTAGACTTTCTGTTGCAGTGCAACTCAACAAATGGACCAAAACCCACTCCAACACTAGCCTATAATCTACACAACTAATCTATGCACAAAAAAGGGACCCATGCTTTCCATGGGTTCCACCCAAATAGTCATGCAACTCACTTGTGTGGGAAGAACACATGCTAGTCATGAAGTTCCATTACTACCAATTAAATAACTACACAACTTAGTCACACAACCAAACCCAAGCTGTGTGGACCGCACATTGTGCAGTTTCCCATTAGATAGTTGCGCAAGTCAGTCACAAGGTTGAACCCAAGCATAGGTTGGACATATCTACTCTTCCTATCAAATAGTTATACGACTTAGTCACACAACCCAACAGAAGCATAGACTACACATTTCATAGGTGCAAACCAAAGAGTGGCACAACTTACTTGTGCAACCATCTCAAGAAAATTCCATGATATGTGCAATTGTGGTTCAAATAGCTACAAAATCTTGCATGATTGTTTGGCCAACATCCATGCAACCTATCAGAAAAGCCATCGAGGTCTCATATGTATCATACAGGCCCTAAAATAGAAGTGGAATAGATGAAAATGAAAAGGAATTTCAAAACTCTTACCTTGTTGTAATGGATCCTGATTTGGATGGTTGGTTTGTCCACAACAAGATCCTAAATATTTAGGGAAAAATAGGTGGATGAAAATATGGATAGTGCAAATGGTTTTTAGAATGTGGTTGTTATCACCTAAACTTCATACACAAGTGACATTTCGGCTATTGTTACCGAAAACATCATTGACATATAAAATGTGGTTCATAAAGCTTCTTCTTCAACAAAATCAACATGTGAAACAAAGAAATGAATCAAGATGCCAAACATTGGTCCAACCATGCATGTCTATAAAAGGAAACATGTGTGGCATCAAGCAGAAAAACATTTAAAATTCGTATGGATGTACCAGCACATGGACTATTAACTTTCATGTCAAATTCAAGGATTTACAACCACAGTTTGTATCCAAGGAATTTGAATTTTCCTCCATCACATTCTTGGGAATTCAATAGCCCCATACTTTTACCTTGATGTCGCTTCATGGGAGGGAGCATTCACATGGAGACTAGTTGTTTGAGGACCATGATTTGGCCTATAAAATAAATCCATGAGCATGCATTTCATTAGGATAAATCAAGATCAAATTTATGCTACAAGAATCAGTTTGAGAGAATCACCTTTCATCGTCATTCTCACCATCCATCACATTTCAAGCTCTCTTAGCTTCTTCCTCAAGAATCAAGTATTTTTCCTTCATCATTCCAAGTTAGTTAGCAAGCAATTTGAGATAGAACAAAGGATTGTCTAGAAGGAAGCATTGGCTACCATTTGCAAGTAGCATTCTCCTAGGTGACACCATTGTATTCATGCTTTTCCATTGAACATAAACATTTGGTTGAAGCTCATCTCCTTGTTGTTTTTTATGTCATTTATGCAATTTTTATCTTCCAAGTAGTGTTTGTATGTGTTGTTATTCATTTAATAACTTCAACATTGTTTACTGGATTTACTAACCATCCACTTAATTTTTTCCTTGTCTGCAATATGCAAGGAGAGGAAGAATTATCACCCTGTTGTTGCTGAAACATCCCCCCCCAAATTTTTGTAAATATTGGGGTCCCTCCTTATTATTTTTCTTTTAGTAAGTTTACTTAGGAGCTAAAGCATTCCCTAGAAGGTCTTTTATACTTAGTTTTCTAGAGAAGTCATTTGTTTGAGTTTGTTGGGATTTTTCTTCTAAGTCAAAACTCAATTTTTTCATCCGAGACTGCGGCCAAACTCAGCCTTTTCACCCACAACGGTGGAAGAACTCACGAAGTTCTGCCGCAATGGGCACCTCTTTTTATCAAGTCTTTTAACCTTGTAACTTTTTTGGGCAAACTCACCAAGTCCACCTGAAACAACGGGCGAACTCAACGAGTCTCACCGCAATGGAGGAATAACTCAAGTTTTTGCCGCAATGGGTGGAAGGTTTTAATTTCTTACCAAAGCACGAAGCCACTTTTTTGGGCGAACTCGGCAAGTTCTGCCGCAACATCGGGCGAACTCACCAAGTTCCACCGTAACGTCGGAACGACTCTTATAAGTTTTCCACAATGGGCGAGCGCTTTATTAAATTGCAAAGTCATTCCAAGTTTTGCCGCAACAGCGAGCAAACTCAGTTTTTTTCCCCGAAACAACACTTAGGGCTTATGAGTCCTCACCGCAACATCGGGTGAACTCACCTTTTCCTTCCAATTTCGGTGGTTACATTAAATTCCAAGTGTGCTGAGGTGACCCCTACCGTACATACCTTTAATGCCGTTTTTAAAAACCCACCAACCCATATAAATGCCCACACGCATCGGCCTTTATATAAAGGGTTTGGGCAGTTTTGGTGTTTTCATTGGTAGAATTGGATGCTATGCGAACTCCATTTGAAGACTATGTTAAGTTGCTCCAACTCAGCCCGTTTGTAGCCTAGTCAACCGCCGTCAAACGAACCTTTTCTTGCAAGGGTTGGTTCTAACCTTTTTATTGTTTCACTTTTCGAATATTATTAAGCCAGTCTTGGTATCACTGTCGTTGCACCAGCTGCATGGCCTATGGACGTTCCATTTTTTGTTGTTGTTTGGCCATTTCCAAGCATAAAACCCATATCTGTAGGCCCTTACAACATTCTCCTAGTCCCTTGAACCTGCAAAAACTCAACCTTCTTGGGCAACAATGACCTACCACCTCACTCGTGCTTTCATTAAAGTATACTGAACCCGCCCTCCTTCTAGAGCCAAAAACTGTTGATGCCTAGAAAATCGTAGCATCAATCAGCAAGGGATTCTCCCCGGTAAGCAAGCCCAATTAGATCACTCACCGTTTGGTGTAGGGAATCCGTCCGGTTAATGGTTCTGTCTACCGTAAGATTTAAAGATTCTTATTCTTTGCACCGGTAGTAGACCGATCCACCATATATGTATTTTATTTTAAAGATGATATGCAAGTGCTTTGAACTAAATGCAACTAACTGATAAGAATTAATCTAAACTAATGTAAGCAAATCTAATCTATCCTTGCAAGGAGAAAACTTTAAAGATGAGTAATAAGCTGAAAGAAACATCTAAAGATCAGATAGATAGCTATTTAATCATAAAGATGCATCTACATCAAAATATAAAAGATATTAAAGATAGCTTTAATTCAGTTGCTACATTCCATTACTCATTTGAGATAGACATCTTTGCACAGAAAATAGGAGAATCATTCATCACACAGAAATAATTCATAACAGTAAGGAAAGATCTCACAGTAGTGTATAGATGACACAGGAGTATTCCGGCAAGCATTTAACACATTCTTTTAGGAAAAAATGTAGTCTCCCAGGATTTCTTTAGGTAAATAGTTCACGTACAAGACAGAAAATGTCTTTCACCTGCCAAAAGTCCTTGTACTATTCTCTAAATAGCTATATATAGATTTACAAAATGCCTCTAGAGCTGCCACGTGTCTCCTCCCTAAATCTTTTAATTTTCTTCTTAAATATCTCTTCCCCAAAAATAGAGTAATTTGTGGCTCTCTTTATACAAAAGACAAAAAAGAACAACTGTCCCAAATACTTCACAACTTAGAAATAGAAAGGGAAAACTCAATGCATTATGGCTGCTACGTCAGCTCTTGGGTGGTGCCTTTGTTTCAAATAGATTTTTCATCTCAGAGGGCGCTTCTGTATCAGCTTGTGCCTCTACTCCAGATGGTGTGCCTTTGTTGATTGATTCCTTTTCCGTTGCTTTCTTATCTTCTTCTGCTATATAACTGAACCAAACACCTGTGTCTCTTATAACAACATTGGCAGGGGAAGGGAGCACGATTTTCTTAAAAGTTACATGTTTGTCAAGTTCTGCCTCAATGTCTTTCATTTCTGCTACTGTAGTTTGGCAGATTTCATGAAACATCTGACCGTGTACTGAAGGCAGCACAATGCATTGATGGAGATCATCTATGGTTAACACATCAATTCTCCTCACATATTCCATTTGAATGCTCAGTTCATCTTTTAAATCGGACAAGTGTTGTTCCTTACTTGGAAACTCTTCAAGAGTCTTGGGGAATGCAACTTTGCACCTTACATGAACTTCTTGCATCTTTTGATAGAGGCCATTTCATTTTCCCATCGTTACCTGGATCACAGTGATTAATTTGGCACCATAGTTCCTACAAAATTCCATGAAGCTTACATCTTCCTTAAAATCAGCTATCGATTTGAACGGGAGATGCTTGGGGAAATTCACTTTCCCTTCTCTCCATTCCATTTGTCTTAAAATATCCACTTTTACCCATGTATACTTATTTATTATCCTAATGGCTTCAGAGTTTGATCTCCTTCATTCTGTCCATCATGTCCTTTAGCCTGCAAATCTCTTCAGTAAGCAGTTCTTATTTCTCATGAATTTGCTTAAACATATCATAGGATTGCTCATGAAAGGGAGTCATATCCATTGCTCTGTTGTTTGCTTGTTCTAGCTGCTCAACCATCAACTACCTATCCTCTTATAAGTGAATAACTTTATCTTCGGAATCATTCTTTTCTGCTTCAAGTACCATCATTTGAATTGCCAGGTGTTCCTTTTCCTCCTCCAGGTGTTGATATTGATCTGACAACTCCTTATGGTCAGACAAAAGGCGATTATATTTCTTCACCATGAGGTCCCTATAGGACTGCTCATTAGCCATGGTATGTTGCAGCATACGAGCCCTTTTCTTGGTTGACTCAAAATCCTTAACCATTTCGATTACGTTGTCCTCTCTTGCTTTAGCTGCTGCTACAGTAGCAGATGCCATAGCTACAAAATCCCTATTCGTGTTTTGCATAATAGTAGTTTCTCGTCGGGTGAAGATGTTCGGCTCCAAAGGTATCTTTAACCTTGTCTCTGACTTCAGCACAATGGACTTCCTATTCTTGTTGTACACAAATCTGTCCCACTTGGACACAGTGTGATGCTTTGATGGGGTGAAAGGGATTAGTGGAAGATTTTCTATAGGTATTTTCTCTTCCGCGGGTGGGGTCTAGACCACTTGGGATGAGTCTACATCCATATCCTACATGTTAGAACCACTGGCTTGTGCATCTTAATTGGATTTATTTTCTTCCTCGGCTTTAAGCCATCTTTCTTCTTCTTCATCCCTTAGCTAGTTTTCAACCACCTCCCTTTCTTCTTGCTCTTTAGCAGCTTGCTGTAATCTTGTCTCCTCTAACTCTTAATCTCGAAGCCTTTGGGCTTCTTCTTCTTGCAGACTAAGAGCTTCTTCGTGCTGAATCTTAAGAGCCTCTTCCTGCTCCTTTCGCAACTTATCGGCAGCTTCTTTATGGATCCTCTCCTCTTCCTCCTTTATCCTTTGCTCTACATTGGCTAGAGCTTTGGATGCTTCCTTCTCTTTCTGCAATTTGGCCTCTACAGCATCTTGGACAGCGATGGAGCTAGAGCTAGCTCCAACCTTGTGACGACGGATTTGCAACTCAATCATGTTACTGATTCCCCTATTTACCTCCTCATCTTCATCGTAGTAATGAGCATAATCAAAGTGAGCATGTAACTCTTTGCAATGATTTGCAGCTTTATTCCTCTTGTCATTCCTATGGAAGACCACTTCCCTGAAGTGAAAACCTTTTAACTCTTGAACAAACTCTTCAGCCAATGCAACTCCTGAGAACTTGTAGGCTCCAATATAGAAAGGAAAAGGAGGAAATGAAGCCTTCTTCAACCTATTCAGAAATCCGCCAACTCCATCAAGAAAAACTTGCCTAACTGCTTCTTTCAAGACTATGTAATCAGTGCCATACCTGGGAAAGATATAAGGTGGCTTGGAGCCTCCATACATTCTGATATAAGTACAATTTTCTGAAAAGTAGAAATCACCGTAGTTCTCCATAACTTCCATGGAATTCTCTGATAAGAAATTTGGATCTTCATTAAACATTAGCTCGTACAACGGTATGATGAATTCTTCACAAATGAGCTTGTAGTATGTGCTGTAATTCTGGGCCCAAAGTATTTTATACGTTGTGTACACTAGGGTATTGGCCTGATCCCACACGCAAGACAACTTAGGGAAAGGAAGATTTGACAAAATGTAGTCTATAAGATATGACGACATATAAAATTTTGAATTCTTTAGGATCAGACCTTCTTTGGCAGCAGTTATGGCGGACGATAGACTATCAGAGAGAATAGTTGCCTAGTTAAAGATCAATCCCTTGAATGCCACATAATGAATTATGGGAACCCACTGTATCTTGTAAATTGTTCCGTCATCCATGCCTAATTCTTCTTAACATAAGGGCAATCATCTGGAAAGGGGCCCTCAGGTTTTGGACCTCATACTCATCACTGTCTCTTTTCCTTAGTTGTTTCCCTATGATTAACAGCTTCTTAGCCATTTCAAAATTGTCCATCTTGATCTGCTCCAGCCATTCATCGTTCAGTGGTTGTTGAGCACGTAGTAACTTGTAAGCTGTTGTAATGTAAGCTAGATGAAACGAATCGAAGGCTTCTCCATGGCTATCATACAACACTCTTGTTTCAGGTTTTGCATGTTTCAGGATCCAACCGATCACTTCTGAGCAAGGAAAGAGCTCAGGGCATGTGGAAGCTTTAGATATACCAAAGCTTCTGATGTTTTGGTAGATATGCTCTTCCTCCAAGAGTTCCTTAGGGATATCTTGGTCTCTTAACATGCGATATACATCTCCCCACTTGACCTCAGGAGGAACGCCTGTGTTAGACTTGGTATCCTCGAACAAAGTTTCAACTCTTGGTTCCTCATATTTTGGCGTGGTCATCTTAGCTTTCTTTCCTGTTACCTTTTGGCATCGTGGCTTAATCTTATCCATCAACTACACATAAGTAGACATATAATATAGCGAAACACAAGAGCAGAAGTATTGGATTATCATAACAACACAGCTGAAATATGTAACAATGTCAAATAACAATGTATTTGAAAATAAAAATAGGAATTAGGAATTTTCTAAAACAGAACCATACTCCTCCTAGGCTGATAAGCGATTTTGGGAAGACGCTAAATGGGATTTAAAGGAGACCGGGTTTAGTATACTTTAACGAAAGCGAGAGTGAGGTGGTAGGTCATTGTTGCCCAGGAAGGTTGAGTTTTTGCAGGTTCAAGGGACTAGGAGAACGTTGTAAGGGCCTACAGCTACGGTTTTTATGCTTGGAAATGGCCAAACAACAACAAAAATCAGAACATCCATAGGCCATGCAGCTGGTGCGACGACAGTGATACTGAGACTGGCATAACAGTAATAGAAAAGTGAAACAATAAAAACGTTAGAACCACCTACTTGGCAAGAAAAGTTTGGTCTGACGACGGTAGACTAGGCTGTAAACAGGCTGAGTTGGAGCAAGTTAACACAGTCTTCAAACGTAGTTCGCACAACATCCAATTATACCAATGAAAACACCAAAACCGCCCAAACCCTTTATATAAAGGCCTACATGTGTGGGCATTTAGATGGGTTGGTGGGTTTTTTAAAACGACGTTAAAGGTATGTACAGTAGGGGTCACCTTGGCACACTTGGCATTTAATGTAACCGTCGAAATCGGAAGGAAAAGGTGAGTTCACCTGACATTGTGGCGAGGACTCGTAAGCTCTAAGCATTGTTTCGGGGAAAAAAGATGAGTTTGATCGCTGTTGTGGCAAAACTTGGAATGAATTTGTGATTTAATAAAGTGCCCTCCCGTCGCGGTAAACTTATAAGAGTCATTCCAACGTTGCGGAGGAACTTAGTGAGTTCGCTCGATGTTGTGGCAAAACTTGCCGAGTTCGCCTGAAAAAGTGGCTTCATGCTTTGGTAAGAAATTAAAACCTTCCTCCCGTTGCAGCAAAAACTTTTGAGTTATTCCTCCATTGCGGTGAGACTCATCGAGTTCACCCGCCGTTTCGGGTGGAATTGGTGAGTTTGCTCAAAAAATTTACAAGGTTAAAAGACTTGATAAAAGGAGGCATCCGTTGCGGCAGAACTTCATGATTTCTTCTGCCGTTGCGGGTGAAAAGGCTGAGTTTGGCCACAGTCTCAGATGAAAAAGTTGAGTTTTGACTTAGAAGAAAAAGACCAACAAACTCAAACAAATGACTTCTCTAGAAAACTAAGTATAAAAGATCTTCTAGGGAATGCTTTAGCTCCTAATTAAAATTACTAAAAGAAAAATAATAAGGAGGGACCCCAATAGGAAGTTGATGGCTGAGTAGCTAGAACAAGCAAACATCAGAGCAATGGATATGACTCCCTTTCACGAGCAATCCTGTGATATGCTTAAGCAAATGCATGAGAAACAAGAACTGCTTACTAAAGAGATTTGCAGGCTGAAGGCCATGATGGACAGAATGAAGGAGATCAACTATGAAGCCATTAGGCTAAGAAATATCCGCTTTAGAAGGCTAAGAAATATCTCCTTCATTCTGTCCATCATGGCCTTCAGCCTGCAAATCTCTTTAGTAAGCAGTTCCTGTTTCTCATGCATTTGCTTAAGCATGTCACAGGATTGCTCCTGAAAGGGAGTCATATCCATTGCTTTGATGTTTGCTTGTTCTAGCTGCTCAGCCATCAACTTCCTATTGGGGTCCCTCCTTATTATTTTTCTTTTAGTAAGATTAATTAGGAGCTAAAGCATTCCCTAGAAGGTCTTTTATACTTAGTTTTCTAGAGAATTCATTTGTTTGAGTTTGTTGGTCTTTTTCTTCTAAGTCAAAACTCAACTTTCTCATTCGAGACTGCATCCAAACTCAGCCTTTTCACTCGCAACGATGGAAGAACTCATGAAGCTCTATCACAATGGGCGCCTCTTTTTATCAAGTCTTTTAACCTTGTAACTTTTTTGGGCAAACTCACCAAGTCCACCCGAAATGACGGGAAAACTCAACGAGTCTCACCACAATGGCGGAATAACTCAAAAGTTTTTTCCGCAATGAGCGGAAGGTTTTAATTTCTTACCAAAGCATGAAGCCACTTTTTCGGGTGAACTCGGAAAGTTCCATTGCAACGTCGAGCGAACTCACCAAGTTCCGCTGCAATGTCGAAACGACTCTTATAAGTTTGTCGCGACGGGTGGGCGCTTTATTAAATCGCAAAGTCATTCCAAGTTTTTCCGTAACAGTGAGCAAACTTAGCTTTTTTCCCCGAAACAATGCTTAGGGCTTACGAGTCCTAGACACAATGTCGGGCGAACTCACCTTTTCCTTCCAATTTCAACGGTTACGTTAAATGCCAAGTGTGCCAAGGTGACCCCTACCGTACATACCTTTAACGTCGTTTTAAAAAACCCACCAACCCATCTAAATGCCCACACATGTTGTCCTTTATATAAAGGGTTTGGGCGGTTTTGGTGTTTTCATTGGTAGAATGCGATGTTGTGCGAACTCCATTTGAAGACTGTGTTAAGTTGCTCCAACTCAGCCCGTTTGCAGCCTAGTCAATCGCCGTCAGACCAACCTTTTCTTTCTAGCTAGGTGGTTCTAACGTTTTTATTGTTTCACTTTTCGGTTACTATTAATCCAGTCTCGGCATCACTGTTGTCACACTAGCTACATGGCCTATGGACATTCCATTTTTGTTTTTGTTTGGCCATTTCCAAGCATAAAACCCATAGCTGTAGGCCTTTACAATGTTCTCCTAGTCCCTTGAACCTGCAAAAACTCAACCTTCCTACGCAATAATGAACTACCACCTCACTCGCGCTTTCGTTGAAGTATACTGAACTTGGTCTCCTTTGAAGCCCATTTAGCGTCTTCCCAAAACCGCTTATCAGCCTAGGAGGTGTATGGTTCTGTTTTAGCAAAATTCCTAATTCCTGTTTTTATTTTCACAATACATTGTTATTTGACATTGTTACATATTTCAACTGTGTTGTTATGATAATCCAATGCTTTTGCTCTTGCGTTTTGCTATATTCTATGTCTGCTTATGCATGGTTGCTAGACAGGATTAAGCCACAATGCCGAAAGGTAACAAAAAGAAAGCTAAGATGACTGAGCCAGAATATGAGGAACCAAGAGTTGAAACTTTGTTCGAGGATACCAAGTCTATCACAGGTGTTCCTCCTGAGGTCAAGTGGGGAGATGTATATCGCATGTTAATAGACTAAGATATCCCTGGGGCACTCTTGGAGGAAGAGCATATCTACCAAAACATCAGAAGCTTTGGTATATCTAAAGCTTCTAGATGCCCTGAGCTCTTTCCTTGCTCAGAAGTGATCGATTGGATCCTGAAACATGCAAACCCTGAAACAAGAGTGTTGCCTGATAACAATGGAGAAGCCTTTGCTTTGTTTCATCCAGCTTACATTACAACATCTTACAAGTTACCATGTTCTCAATAGCCACTGAACAATGAATGGCTGGAGCATATCAACATGGACAATTTTGAAATGGCTAAGAAGTTGTTAATCGCAGAGAAACAACTAAGGAAAAGAGACAGTGATGAGTATGAGTTCCAAAACCTGAGGGCCCCTTTCCGGACGATTTCCCTTATGTTAAGCAGAATTTTTGGCATGGCTGACGGAACGATTTACAAGATACAGTGGGTTCCCATAATTCATTATGTGGCATTCAAGGGAATGATCTTTAATTGGGAAACTATTCTCTCTAACAGTCTATCGTCTGCCATAACTGCTGCCAAAGAAGGTCTGATCCTAAAGAAGTCGGAATTTTATATGTCGTCATATCTTATAGACTGCATTTTGGCAAAGCTTCCTTTCCCTAAGTTGGCTTGCGTGTGGGATCAGGCCAATACCCCAGTGTACACAGCGTATAAAATACTTTGCGCCCAGAATTATAGGACATACTACAAGCTCATTTGTGAAGAATTCATCATACCATTCTATGAGCTAATGTTTAATGAAGAACCAAATTGCTTATCAAAGAATGCCATGGAAGTTATGGAGGCTCCAAGCCACCTTATATCAGAATGTATGGAGGCTCCAAGCCACCTTATATCTTTCCCAGGTATGCCACTGATTACATAGTCTTGAAGGAAGCACTTAGGCAAGTTTTTCTTCATGGAGTTGGCAGATTTCTAAATAGGTTGAATAAGGCTTCATTTCCTCCTTTTCCTTTCTATATTGGAGCCTACAAGTTCTCAGGAGTTGCATTAGATCAAGAGTTTGTTCAAGAGTTAAAAGGTTTTCACTTCGGGGAAGCGGTCTTCCGTAGGAATGACAGGTGGAACAAAGCTGCAGATCATTGCAAAGAGTTACATGCTCACTTTGATTATGCTCATTACTACGATGAAGATGAGGAGGTATATAGGGGAATTAGTAACATGAATATGTTGCAAATATGTCGTCACAAGGGCGGAGCTATTTCTAGATCTACCGCTGTCCAAGATGTCGTATAGGCCAAATTGCAGAAAGAGAAGGAACCAGCCAAAGCTCTAGCCAATGCAGAGCAAAGGCTAAAGGAGGAAGCGGAGAGGATCCAGAAAGAAGTTGCCGATAAGTTGCGAAAGGAGCAGGAAGAGGCTCTTAAGCTTCAGCAGGAAGAATCTCTTAGGCTGCAAGAAGAAGAATCCCAGAGGCTTTGAGATCAAGAGTTAGAGGAGACAAGATTACAGTAAGATGCTAAAGAGCAGGAAGAAAGGGAGGCGGTTTAAAACGAGCTAAGGGTTGAAGAAGAAGAAAGACGACATAAAGCCAAGGAAGAAAATAAAGCCAATGAAGACGCACAAGTTGGTGGTTCTAATGCACAGGATATGGATTTAGACTCATCCCAAGTGGTCTAGACCCCAACCGCGGAAGAGAACATCCCTATATAAAATATTCCACTGATCCCTTTCACCCCATCAAAGGATCACACTATGTACAAGTGGGACAGATTTGTGTACAACAAGAATAGGAAGTCCATTGTGTTGAAGTCAAAGACAAGGTTAAAGATAACTTTTGAGCCGGACATCATCACCGGACGAGAAACTACTGTTATGCAAAACACAAATAAGGCTCCTGTAGCTATGGCATCTGCTATTGTAGAAGCAGCTAAAGCAAGCGAGGACAACGTAATCGAAATGGTTAAGGAGTTTGAGTCAACCAAGAAAAGGGCTCATATGCTGCAACATACCATGGCTAATGAGCAGTCCTATAGGGACCTTGTGGTGAAGAAATATAATCGCCTTTTGTCTGACCATAAGGAGTTGTAGGATAAATATCAACACTTGGAGGAGGAAAAGGAACACCTGACAGTCCAAATGATGGTACTTGAAGAAGAAAAGAATGATTCTGAAGCTAAATTTGTTCAATTAGAAGAGGATAGGAAGTTGATGGCTGAGCAGCTAGAACAAGCAAACAACAAAGCAATGGATATGACTCCCTTTCACGAGCAATCCTATGATATGCTTAAGCAAATGCATGAGAAACAACAACTTCTTACTGAAGAGATTTGCAGGCTGAAGGCCATGATGGATAGAATGAAGGAGATCAACTCTGAAGCCATTAGGCTAAGAAATAAGTATACACGGGTAAAAGTGGATATTTTAAGACAAATGGAATGGAGAGAAGGGAAAGTGGATTTCCCCAAGCATCTCCCGTTCAAATCGGTAGCTAATTTTAAGGAAGATGTAAGCTTCATGGAATTTTGTAGGAATTGTGGTGCCAAATTAATCACTGTGATCCAGGTAATGATGGGAAAATGCAATGGCCTCTATCAAAAGATGCAAGAAGTTCATGTAAGGTGCAAAGTTGCATTTCCTCGGACTCTTGAAGAGTTTCCAAGTAAGGAACATTGCTTGTCCGATTTAAAAGATGAACTGAGCATTCAAATGGAATATGTGAGGAGAATTGATGTGTTAACCACAGATGATCTCCATCAATGCATCGTGCTACCTTCAGTACATGCTCAGATGTTTCACGAAATCCGCCAGACTGCAATAGCAGAAATGAAAGACATTGAGGCAGAACTTGACAAACATGTAACTTCTAAGAAAATCCTGCTCCCTTCCCCTTCCAATGTTGTTATAAGAGACATAGGTGTTTGGTTCAGTTATATATAGAATAAGATAAGAAAGCAGCGACAAAGGCATCAATCGACAAAGGAACACCATCTAGAGCAGAGGAACAAGCTAATACATAAGCGCCCTCTGAGATGACAGCTCTAGCTGAAACAGAGGCACCACCACAGATCTGACGCGGCAGCCATAATGCACTGAGTTTTCCCTTTCTATTTCTAAGTCGTGAAGTATTTGTCACAGTTGTCCTTTTTTGTCTTTTGTATAAAGAGGGCCACAAATTACTCTATATTTTTGGAAGAGATCTTTAAAAAGAAAATTAAAATATTTAGGGAGGAGACACATGGAAGCCCTAGAGGCATTTTGTAAAGCTATATATAGCTGTTTAGAGAATAGTACAAGGACTTTTGGCAGGTGAAAGACATTTTTGTCTTGTACGTGAACTATTTTACTGCATGTATATGAAATTCAAATTTATTTGAAGAAAGCCTGGGAGACTACATTTTTGCCTGAAAGAATGTGTTAAATGCTTGCTGGATTACTCCTATGTCATCTATACACTACTGTGAGATATTTCCTTACTGTTATGAATTATTTTTATGTGATGAATGATTCTCCTATTTTCTGTGCAAATATGTCTATCTAAAATGAGTAATGGAATGTATCAACTGAATTAAAGCTATCTTTAATATCTTTTATATTCTGTTGTAGATGCATCTTTATGATTAAATAGCTATTTGTCTGATCTTTAGATGTTTCTTTAAGTTTATTACTCATCTTTAAAGTTTGATGCTTGCAAGGATAGGTTAGACTTGCTTACATTAGTTTAGATTAATTCTTCTCAGTTAGCTGCATTTAGTTCAAATCATTTGCATATCATCTTTAAAATAAAATACATATATGGTGGATCGGGCCACAACCGGTGCAAAGAATAAGAATCTTTAAATCTCACGGTAGTCGAAACTATTAACCGGATGGATTCCCTACACCAAACGGTGAGTGATCTAATTGGGCTTGCTTAACAGGGAGAATCCCTTGCTAATTGATGCTACGATTTCTGAGGCATTAACACACCCTTGAGTCAATTTGCTCGCAACAAAATTGGAAAATCTTAGTATCTCACCAAACTGAGCCACCCATCTCTTTGTGGATGTGACAATTGATTGTTCGAGGCCAATCTTCTTATCCACACTTGAGGTGGGTATCTTAGTATCCAAAAACTAATATTTTCATCAGGTGGCATTTGCACCTAAGTTAGATTTTGTTGTCTATTGGAAATGTTGTTAGTCCTTAGTGAACATATCCCCAATATCCCTCATTATAATCGATTCATTAAAGCCTTCACTATACATCTTTAATGGGTTCATAATTATCCAACAAGATACATATTGGATGGCCCAATTACTATTTTTAGAGGAAGGACAATAATTATGATAGGATGACACCATTATTTCTGTAAAATTACAAAAAACCTTTCATAATTGAGAACACACCCTTTAAAATCCACATTTATGCTCCCTTGACAAACACACTTTCACCATTTTGCATTTGTTATATTTTCTATAATATTTTGCATTTCTCAATTCTTAGTTACTTCCTATTTGCACATGTTTCCCTCAAAACAAGCACCATAGAAGACCTACTGCCATCCTAGTGTTCTTTAAGGCTTCAAAGCATTTCTGTCGTCAAGGGAGGAGATCCAGCTATGCCTCCCCTACCTCCTCAACATAGAAGGACACCACTCAACATGCACACATGTGTTGCTATGATTGGATATGTTGTGCTCAAACATACTTTGCTCAACGCTCCCTCTCTCGAAACAGTTGCGAGCCCCCCACCCCACATAATGGCATGGCCTGCTCCAACCACCTTATCATGTATGGATAGTTTAAATATCCTTCATATTTATAAGGTCATTGATGATTGTATCTATCATGACATAGCAGGGTCTAATATGTCGGTTGATTTACCTTTGGACATTACAAAGTTTGAAGGAAAATAGGGGGATGACCCAGGAAACCATGTGATGTCTTTTCACCTATAGTGCTTGTCCAACAACATAGTTCAACATATCATCCATATTAATTTATTTCATAGGAACCTCATAGGGATAATATCTAAATGGTATGCCAATTTTTAGGTAGGCATATATGCCACTATCTTCTTGACCTATTTTCAACTCCCAATTCGCCACAACCTTGTCTTCAAGATTCTTTTTGAATATAGGCATAACACATCTATGCACATTTCCAAACACATCCGAAAATGGTGTTGGCGATGCACATTATGTAAAATCAAAGTCCAACCTAAATTAATATTTAATTGGTTCCTTAAGTGATCCTACCCATGATTTCCAAAGATGCCATGACTACCATTCTACATAATGAAGATGAAACCATCCGTAAAACCAAATATTTGTATTTGATGTATGTCTAGACAAGGTATTTATCTATAATAATTTTTTATGCCCCTCATCATAGATATCTAGATCAAACCACCCTTGGCACTTCCCATGTTACCGATGGAATCATTGGGATAGTTTCCCATCACAGGAACACCCCTGCACCATATGGGCCTTTCGCACCAAAATTGTTGCATGGTGATCCTCCTCCACCATTGGCCATCCATATTCCTCTAAGCGGACCTAGTCCCCCTTTTGGTCAAATTATGTACAGACCATACAGTCCTACTTTTCCCAACATGGGGGCACAACCAGTCATTGTGAATCTCATTTCAATGGAAACCTTGACCCCAACCTCAACTTCATATGGGGCACCTAGTCCATATGGGGTCATTCCCCCTCAAATCCATATTTTCTCTTTCTTGTACCCCCTAGTTCTCACACTCCAACACATGTCGAGGTGAATTTTTATCAACCTTTCACCATTCAACAAATTCAATAATTTTAATAATTGAATGCAACAAACCCCCCTTATCCATCTAATCAAGGAAAGAAGAAAGAAAAAAAAACAATAAAACTAGATGATGGTGTAGGGACGAAATCCCCTTAGACATCCAAATCGTAATGTCATCAACCAAAGCCAGAACTTTGGTACCAACAACCCACAAAAGAAAGGAAAGAACAATAATATGTAGACTAACTTTTCTTACACCATGTTTGGTGAGTGCATCCATTACACCCACCATTGTCCATTAATATGAGAGTGTCAATAGATTGTGGAGGCCAAAAATAAAACTGGTGTAAACCCTCCCCATGGTAATAACATTGCTCCCCCCAAAAAATATGCATACACCACCCCTTTTCCAAACAAGGAGTTGTTTCTCAGCAACAAGAGGCTCGGACACCAACTAACCCTACCCAAGCCGAAGAACGGTCTTATTAGAATATATACATGAATTATATTGACATCCATATTCAGACCTACAACAAATCCTATGTCACCCTATAAAAATCACTCACATAGAGCAAGGATTCCCTAACTTCCACTAGCATATCTATACAAACTTGATTTCCTAGTAGTGACCCTATCCTCAAGATGCTAAAGACAGTTCTACAATGTACCACTCACAATTCTCCTATAAGAGTAACACACAATTATAGCCTTCTATACTATTTGGCCCAGGCCCCCATTGTTATGTCCACACTTGAGGTTCTCCAATCCTTGCCTTCTCAAAATAAGGATCTACTAACATCACTAGACACCATCACTCCTTCAAATTCATTCCTTATTACCTTTTACCTCAACAACAATGAACCTTGACTACCATCAATCAAGAACATCGTTGTCCATTGATGCATCTTTAATGAACATAATATATATATGTAAACATTAATTAATAAATAATAATAATAATAATAAATGTAATACTAAATAAATAATTAATTAAGTGTCACATCCTAATGAAGGGACATGAACCATCAACCTCGTGACCCATCAATGTGTATATATATCAACACATAGTTCATTGTAATCATATCATATCATCTCATTACCTTTATTCAATATATATTACTTGTCCATTTATGGATTATTTGTCATATTTACATTGAATGTTTCTTTAGTAATGAACTTTTTTCATCACATTGGTATCAGGTCTTTATCTGACTATTGTCCAAAACAATTCTTTGAAGAGTTTTTAAAAACCTCAGGTCTTTGACCTCAAAATCAGTCTTTGGCCATAGACAATTGCAGGGTTTCTTTGAATAACTAAGTCCTTTCCTACATGAAGCTTCTATCCATTCAAATTTTCTGCAAACAAAATCCCCTGCAAATTTGAAGAGTGAACTAAGAATCAAGAATGTTCGATAACATAAGAGAGAATACCAATACTGCATGAATAATCGATTGCAGCTACTAGAGACCAAAATAAAATGTGTGGATATCTAGCATTGAAAAGGAAATCAAAAGGTATCGTGTCATTGAATCAAGGAATAATCCAATGTTGTCCAATAAATTCTCATCCCAAAATATAAGAAGAGTTATTGATTTGAAATAAAAACCAAAGATGTCACTTTAGGTGATTCACAGAAGTCAGTGTATACATATATATGGGAACAACCATTAAGCATTTACTGTTGGTTGTGGAGCCTGATCTTCCCGATTCAGTGATGTTGTTTCAACCGTTTTTGTACCCTAGTTTTATATGATGTGTAGGTGGACTGTACACTCATCCCAGTAGGGTGGTGTGAGGGGTCATCGACCCCCCATAGGGTTCTGTGGGGGACCATCCCTCCCGGCTGGGGGGTTCAGGGAAACACCCCCGAGAAAGGGGGTTCAAGCGCTTTGCCCCCTCAAGAAATTTTTTGGGTTGTTTGTTTGACCAACATATTATAGGCCCATGGTTTTGGGTATGCCGTGGTATTTTGCCATGGTAATTCCACTTTAAAAGGAAGACATTGTAATACTGTTGTGTAATGTATTGTAGCATTGTAAATATCTCTGTGATTGTGTAAGAGAGATAGAGAGAGATTGAAGAGTAAGTTGCAATGGATGTGCTGTAGGTTCTATCCCTTCATTTGTTGGATGGTATAATAATAAAAGGACTGGCAATTTCTCTATGGATGTAGCCCATATTGGGTGAACCACGTTATATTGGTGTCTCTCTTGTATTTTGTTTATGTGATTTATATTTGCATCTTGTTTATTGTTATTTCTCTGCGGTCCTATTTTTCTAACAATTGGTATCAGAGCCAAAGGTCTATTTGGCAGATAAAATCGTAATAAAGAAGGGTTCTTGGTTCGAGTGGGAGAAATGGTGGAAGAAGAAAGGTTTAAGGTCAAGAAATTCAACGGCCAAAACTACTAGTTATGGGAGATGGAAATGGAGGACTATCTATATCAGAATGATCTATTCCTACCATTGGGAGGAAAAGCAAAACAATCTACGACTATGAAGGACAAAGAATTGGAGGTTCTTGGTAAAAAGGCATTGGGAACAACATGGTTGTTCCTGGCTTAGTCGGTGGCTTTCAATATCTCAAAAGAAAAGACAACGGAGGGTCTAATGAGCGCATTAGGAAAGCTGTATGAAAAACCCTCGGCCTCCAACAAGGTATTTCTAATGAAACATTTATTAAATATGAAGATGTCAAAAGTTGGATCTGTTGTTGATCATTTAAATGAATTTAATACGATTACAAATAAGCTAAGTTATGTAAAATTCAACTTTTATGATGAGGTTAGGGCTCTTCTAATCTTGTGTTCATTCCCAGAAAGCTGGAATGGCTTGGTCATAGCTGTAAGTAACTTTGTCTCTAGTTCAAACACTTTGAAATTTGATGATGTTGGTGTTATTCTTAGCGAGGAAAAGCGAAGGAAAAGCACAGCTGAGACATCAGGTAATGCATTGACCACGGAGAGCAGGGGAAGACAAAGGGAGAGAGGAAAGAGCATAGGTAATTATAGCAAGTCTAGGAAGGGCACATCCAAGTCCATACTGAAAAAAATAAAGTGCTGGAACTGTGGAAAGAAAGAACATATGAAGAAATACTGTAGATCTCTAAAGAAGAAAGGAGATGGACAGTAGGAGACTACTCAGAAAGAAAATGCAGAAGGTGATGTGTTACAAGATGCGTTGATTCTTGCATTAGATAATACTAGTGATTACTAGGTAGTAGATTCAGGGGCTTCATGTCATGCTACACCCCATAGGAATTTTTTTTCATGATTAAGTTCCAGGTGATTTTGGACATGTTTTATTGGGTGATGATGAGCCATGTAAAATTGTTGGAATGGGTAAGGTACAAATACAATTAAAGAATGTAACTGAATGGATGCTGAAATATGTAAGGCATATTCCTGCTATGAAAAGAAATCGAATCTCAATAGGGAAGTTGGGAGATGGCGATTGTTTATCTACGTTTGGAGAAATGTGGTGGAAGATCACTAAAGGATCAATGGTGATAGAAAAAGGAGACCGGATAGGTACGTTGTATTTATTTCCTCATAATACTGGTTGTTCTATATCTTGAGATTCCACATGAACATATACAACATTGTGGAATCATAGGCTTGACCATAAGAGTGAGAAAAGGATGTAGATTCTCCAATCAAGGAAGTTGCTGCCATATATGAAGCAAGTAAGTTTGGAATTCTGTGAGAACTGTGTTAATGGAAAACAAAAGAGTGTCATATTTATCAGGATTGGGAAACAGAAGAACAGTGAAAAGTTAGAGCTTGTGCATATAGATGTATGGGGATAAGGTCAGGTACAATATCTTGGTGTCTCTCATTACTATGTTACTTTTATTGATGATGAAACTAGAAAAACTTGGGTTTATTGCATTAGAAAGAAATCTAATGTGTTTTCTACTTTTAAGAAATGGAAAGGTTTGGTTGATAATGAGACAGGAAAAAGGTTGAAGTGTCTAAGATTGGATAATGGAGGTGAGTATTACGGCAAGGAGTTTGATAGTTATTGTTCATACCATGGGATTCGTAGAGAGAAGACAGTCCCAGGAACACCACGAGAAAATGGTCTGTCAGAAAAGATGAACAGAACAATCATGGAGTGTGCAAGGTGTATGAGATTGCATGCAGGGTTTCCCTTACACTTTTGGGTAGATGTTGTAGATACTGATGTTTACTTAATAAATAGAGGGCCTTCAAGCACTTTCGTTGGTGGGATTCCAGAGGAGGAATGGACAGGTAAAAAGGTAAACTACTCATTTCTTCAAACTTTCGGTTGTGAAGCATTTGTCCATATTGATAAAGAAAATAGAACAAAGCTTGAGGCTAAATCCAAGAAATGTACCTTTATTGGATACGGGGTTGATGATTTTGGTTATCGCTTATGGGATGATGTAAATAACAAAATCATTAGGAGTATAGATGTGGTATTCAATGAAAAGGTCATGTAAAAATATTAGTTGCTGGGAAAGAAACATGAAAAGGAAAACATAGAGTACACAGTGCTTAATAAAATCAATGAAAATAAAGTTCCAAAGGTGTCGAAAAATCAAGAACAGTAGCAGGTACCTCAAACTCTTGCAAGTGTTAGAATATCTACTAGGTTAAGTAGACCCCCCGAATGATACTCTCCTTCAATGTATTATTTATTGATGACTGATTCTGGTGAACTAGAATGTTATGAAGAAGCAATGCAGGTGGAAAATAGGAAGAAGTGGAGCAAGGCATGAGTGAAGAGATGGACTCATTGGTAAGAAACCAGAATTGAGATTTGGTTCAGTTTCTTGCTGGTAAAAGAGCATTGCAGAATAAATGGGTTTACAAGTTGAAGGAAGAAGATGGAGGCAAGAAGCGGTACAAGTCCAAACTTGTTGTAAAGGGGTTTGCATAGAAGAAATGTATAGATTTTGATGAAATATTTTCTCCTGTTGTTAAAATAAATTCAATTAGAATTATTTTAAGTCTAGTGGTAGTAGAAGATTTGCATATTGAATAGTTAGATGTAAATGTGATAATATGCAGGGGATCTAGCAACTGTAGCAAACTCACAATAAAAATCTCAAGAATGTTGGTAAGAAGAAGAGAACCATGCACTCAATAATCACTCATAAACACAAAATAATAGACAATATCAGTATCATACATGGAATAATGAATGTAAAGAATTTGTTACAATATACTGTGAAGTAGCATCATATAGGATTCGAATTAGCCAAGTAGGGCATTCGAATCTGAGCTCAAAGTCTAGATTGGATAACTATGGAGACATCATCCAGTCAGTAGTATCAGTCATAAATGGTAAGAGTCAGTCAAGTGTGTCCAACTGAGTCTAACAGAACCATCTAGGCATAAATCAGGGAATGGAGACTCCAAGGGGGGCACATGAGGCTTTCATAGGGTTAAGTGGCACTCCAAAAATAGTTAACTAGGAGCTATAGGTATTTAGGATGAGAAATCAGTGGAACAACTACTCAATCCATGAACTAACTGAGTGATAACTCCTCGTAGGTGATATAAGGCACCCTAACTGAGTGATAACTAAAGGTAGGTGAGGACAGGAACACTAACTGAGTGTGGTAGGTGAACAAAGGCACACTTTCCATGCAGAACAATCAAGGAGGGCCCATCATGTAGGTAGGAGGCCAAATGGGGGCTAAAGATAGGCTTTGGGGAGCTGAAAGTGAGCTCTAGGTGCTGGGAGGACCATCCATATGATGACTGGATGCATGAAACTACATGCAAATACATGATTGCATGACTGCATGACTACATGATGGTGTGAATATTCCAACACCCCCCCGCAAGCTATACTATGAGATAACTGAAAATAGTAAAATAGGGCCCTGGTGACTAAGACCAAAGGTCACCTCGTACAATCAATCTAAATAAAATAAGTGAGGAAAGAGGGAAAAACCAGTGGGAAGATAGCCCTCCCTCAAAATAGACTGATGTATGCTAATGCAACATATCATCACCCACCCCTGAAAGAGGTAAGTGTCCTTCTTTCTCGAAGAAGTATCGATAGATCTGAAATGGATCAGGAATGTCATAGGGATGACACCTTACATGCTGAAAATATGATCTGGAAGATCGAGGAGCTATGGATGCCCATCGAAGAAGAGGATCAGTAAAGTAAGAAGGATGAAACCTTCCATGCTGAAAATATGATCTGACAGATTGGGGAGTAGTGGTTTCCCATCGAGGAAGAGTATCAGTAATGTGAGAAGGATGAAACCTTCCATGCTGAAAATATAATCTGGCTTATCAGGGTGCAGTGGTTTCCCATCGAGGAAGAAGAGGACAAACAGGTGAGAGATCTTCAGGTTCTTTTGGATCTGGATCTCCCATTCACTCATCTTGATTATCAATTGCTAGACCTTCAGGTTCTTGTGGATATGGGTCTAGCATTCCCTCATCATCATCTCCATCTTCAGATTCTGAATCTAAAATATCATGTGAAGATGGATCATCACATCCAAACTCTGAATCTGAAATCCCATGTGAAGAAGCAAGTAGAACTAGCTCATCATCACATCCAAACTCTGAATTTGAAATCTCATGAGGAGAAGCAATTAAAATTGCCTCATCATCACATACAAACTCTGAATCTGAAATCTCATGAGGAGAAGCAAGTAAAACTGGCTCATCATCACTCAAAGGAGGAACATATCCAAAAATGTGGATATCATGAAAATTCTCCAGAATGTGCATGTAGTCCTCATTGAACCATCATAGCTGTGATCATTATCAGAAGAACTAGAACTAGATGATGATGGATCTTCATTAAGATCAAAAGAGGATGCAGTAGTGGAGGCCCTTTTTGAAATAGGAGTTGGACAAATAGGTGTTATATTTTCAAGTTCTTGTGGATCTGGATCTAGCATTCGCACTTATTCAAGAGTCTTCTTTTTCTTCATATTCTTTTGTGGATCTTTCCCCTTTAAGCAATCTTTACAGATACCATGAGCAAAATTATCATCTGGAAGGCTTTCAACCACATCTTGAGTTTGCATGTCCTGGAAATGCTTGTATTTGAAATGTCCAAATATCTCATGCCACAATCTGCTTTCTTCATTGGCATGAGTATGGAGATCAGATGGCTTGGAGAGCGGTAAGAAGTGTGAAAATTTATAGAGTTTTGAAGTATGATTTGCAGCTCCTTTTTCAATGATTTCCCCTGAAACCATGTGTTGTATCTCGACTTCATTTGGAGAAAATATCACTCTTTTGGGCTCTCCAATATGATTCATTTCATACACTGAAAGTAAATTTCCTACAAGAGAAGGAACATAAAGCACATCAGAAAAGTAACCATAGTCAAGATTGCTTCTTCCAATCCCCTGAGAGGAGACTTCTGAATCAATGCCCAATCTGATGGAAGGGCCAACTAAGCTTTCCAAACTGGAGAAGAGATCTTTGGAGGAAGACATGTGTCTTGATGCTCTTGAATCTATGATGAAGGAAGAATCTGTTGATGCACTTGCCATGATGGCATGACATATTTCTTTGTCTTTGGATCTAGAAGGTTCAAAATAAGGATCTTTCTTCCTTGTACATGCATGTACAGGAAGATTGTTCTTCTCAAGTAACTGAGCCATCAAATCTATAGTCTTGTTCATGCAAGTAATCTCAGGATGGAAACCTATAAGACAATATGTGCACTTGGATCTTTTCTTCTGAGAATGCTTGGTATTCCTTGAGTTTGAAGCCCCATTTGACTGATATGGAGTATCTGTAGGCCTTGTATCATTCGATCTCTTATCAGAAATTTTTTGCTTGTCTTTACCATTCGCCCTTTTGGACTCAGCAACTGTAAGGGCAGAATCCAACTTGGGTTTGATCATTCCCATGGAGATTAACTTCTCTTCCTCTTGAGTAAGACATTGGATGAAGTCATCAAGTGAGGGAAACTTCCATTTTGGAATGGACATCTTAGCTAAATGGAAAGTAGAGACAAAAACTGAGAATTTTCCCCCCAACTTTGAGAGAATGGCAAGAATAAGATGCTTGTCTTCTTTCACTATCTCATATCTTTTCAACTATGATATCAAGCTTTTGAACTTGGTGAGGAAGACATTGATAGATTCAACGCTGCCAGGGCTCAAACATATGAGTTCATTCTCCAATTTGTGTCATTTCATATCATCTTTCTTTCCAGAAAGGGATTCGAGCTTGTCCCAAACCTCTTTAGGAGATGTAAGATCGATGACATGGAAGTGAAGATCGTCAAAAATTGAGAGAGGGAGGATTCCAACTGCTTCATCAAGCCTATCCAAGTTCTTGGAATTTTCAACTGCACTGAGAGGTTCTACCATCGTTCCATTGAGTATTCGGGTGAAGCTCTTGGATCTCATGAAGAGAGCCATCTTGGCTTTCCACTCAACATAGTTGGAAGATGTGAGCTTTAGATCCATTTGAACAGAGAAGGTCGAATAGTTGAAGAAGAATTATAATGGGTGAATAAACCTGCAAAACAAGAGAAGTTTTTGTTGATGGAGAATGCTACACTTCAACTGAACAGTACCTTTTGAACACTGAGCACATGGACTAAGTCCTTCAAACCTGGCTAGACCTCACTGGATTTCTCCAATGAATTCAAGTAATAGCACCAAGATTTGCTATGGAAACTCAGAGGCTTCTGGTGCCCAAGTGAAAGACAGCTGCTCAAAGAAATGCTGCAATTGCTGCTGCTGCAACTGGTGCAATGGATGCAATTTGAATAGCTGTTGACTACTTTGATACCATGTGATAATCTGTAGGGGATCTAGCAACTGTAACAAAATCACAATCAAACTCTCAATAATGTTGCAAAGAAGAAGAGAAGCATGCACTCAATAATCACTCATAAACACAAAATAATAGACGATATCAGTATCATACATGGAATAATGAATGTAAAGAATGTGTTACAATAAACGGTGAAGTAGCATCATATAGGATTCGAATTAGCCAAGTAGGGTATTCGAATCTGAGCTCAAATTCTAGCTTGGATAACTATGGAGACATCATCCAGTCAGTAGTATCAGTCATAAATGGTAAGAGTCAGTCAAGTGTATCCAACTGAGTTTAACAGAACCATCTAGGAATAAATCAGGGAATGGAGACTCCAAGGGGTGCGCATGAGGTTGTCATAGGTTCAAGTGGAACTCCAAAACTAGCTAACTAGGAGCTACAGGTAGTTAGTATGAGCAATTAGTGGAACAACTACTCAATCCATGCACTAACTGAGTGCTGACTCCCGTTAGGTGAGATAAGGCGCCCTAACTGAGTGATAACTGAAGGTAGGTGAGAAAAGGTGCACTAACTGAGTGTGGTAGGTGAAAAAAGGAGCAATTTCCATGTAGAATAGTCAAGGAGGGCACATAAAGTAGGTATGAGGCCAAATGGGGGCTAAAGATAGGCTCTGGGGAGCTGAAAGTGATCTCTAGGTGCTGGGAGGACCATCCATATAATGACTGGATGCATGCAACTGCATGCAAATGCATGACTGCATGCATGCATGACTGCATGCATGCATGACTGCATGCATGATTGCATGCATGCACGCCTGCATGCCTATATGCCTGCATGACTGCATGCATGCCTGCATGCCTACATGCCTGCATGCCTGCATGACTGCATGCATGCATGCCTGCATGCCTACATGCTTGCATGACTACATGATGGTGTGAATATTCCAATAGGAAAAAACATCCTTTCTCCATGGGGATTTGGAGGAAGATATTTATATGCAGCAACCACAGGGGTATGAGTTCAAAGGGAAGGAGAATTTGGTATGCAGGTTGAAGAAGAGCTTGTATGGCCTGAAGCAAGCTCCAAGGCAGTGGTATTTGAAATTTGACAAGTTTATGATAGAACAAGGTTAAAGTAGATGTCATTATGAACACTGTGTTTATTTCAAGAGGCTAGATAATGAAATATATATTATCTTGTTATTGTATGTGGATGAGATACTTGTTGCAGGGTCTAACATGCAAGATATAAATGTGCTCAAGAGGAAGTTAGCTAATTCATTTTTTATTAAGGATTTGGGTGCTGCAAAGCAAATGCTTGGTATGAGAATAACAAGAGACATGAAAAATTGAAAATTGACATTGTCTCAGGGTGAGTACATAGAAAAGGTGTTGGAGAGTTTTAGAATGTGTAATGTCCCTTATTGAAATTTATTAAAATGGTAAAATTTTCAACTTTTTCCACTAGTTCGACCTTTGACTAGTATTGGTCTCTTGGTCTCCAAATGACTCCAAATGCTCCCAAATTGTTACAGAAGGTGTATGGATGATATTAGGAAATAATTATGAGGTTCAGGGATTCTTTAGAGTCTTCAAGAGGCTTCTGCAACTCTCCTCAATGTTCTTGCCAAAGTAGGGAGTTTTACTAGCAATTTCTCTTTGACTAGTATTGGTCTCTTGGTCTCCGATTGACTCCAAATGCTCCCAAATTGTTACAGAAGAGGTATGGATGATATTAGGAAATAATTACAAGGTTCATGGATTCTTTAGAGTCTTCAAAATTCTTCTGCAACTCTCCTTTGAATTCTGTCCAAGGTAGGGAGTTTGACTAGAAATTTGGGGTTCAAATCCCCATGGGGTAGATTCTGGAAATGGCTCTCCAAATGCTATTGGAACCTCTCGAATTTCTGAAAATAGGTAGGGTATATTTATGGGACATCAATATAGTCACACATGCATCACCATTCAGTTTCTTAATTCTTCTACATCCATCTCAAATCATATACAAAAAGACTAGTTTCGACATAGGGGGAAATGATAGTAAATCTTCACAAATGGTCATGAAACTTAAGAATATTGCTCCAAATGCTTGTATAATGAATATGAAAATTATTCATCATATTAATGGAACTCCATAAAACATTAATACATCAGAAATTGACTGAACCAATTGAATTTGATACCACTTCAAGTGCAAATAACACGGTATTGGGGAAATGACACCATTTGTTCATATCTTAGCATTTTTACATCAAATATATTTGAGTTTCGACCTAAAAGTATTATGAGCAGTAAAAAAATATTATATATATCATATTACAAATATATGTGGCCTCCATATCTATCCCAAATATTTCATCACCTCAACAAGTGTGCCTCTCCTCAAGGAGCAAGAATATGCCAAGAAATTGAAGAATGGTTGTAAAAGCAAGCTGAAAGAGATATGACCATGAGATGCCCTGGAGCTTCAACCTATAACAAAATAATCTATTAAATCTCCAAATGAAAGGTTTGAATGGAATTTCCAATTACCAACTAGGATGGGAATCTTTCACCCTTGAAATTGGTGCTAAGGCAAGTAGAGTAGCACTCCACTAGCTCTTCTCTCTAAATGAAAAATGAAAAATGTAAAATGATCAAAAGCCACTATCCTTATTTTTTATTGTCTTTTATAAACTTCTAAGGTCCTCCATGGGTATAATTCCTTCCAAGATATTCATGCCAACTCAAGTTAGGAAGAGATTCCATTGTGTGCCACTTGTCCCTCCAATTCTAGCCTCCTCCTCACCAAATTCGAATAGGTGTCTCTTTGGATTCCCTGTTGGGCGGGGCCCAAGTAGGTTGGAAAATATACAAGTATGGAAAATCGCGCGTAGCGCGCTATAGCAGGAAGAAAATGATTTTTTGATAATTGCGCATTGCGCACTGCGGCAGGAAGAGAAAGCAATTTTGTTGAAAGCGCATTGCACACGACGGCAGGCGACAGACAATTTTGAGTTTTTGCGTGTGTCGCGCGATGGCAATGACTAAGGCACGGTCGCGTAGTAGGACGATGCACATAATAGTGCATGAGCTATTTTTTTTTCAGAACATGGGTAAAGGACAGATGAGGACATGACCTATTTTGGGTAAGGAACAGATGGATGGCAAATGAAAGTGACATGTTCGAACGTGTGGAGGAAAGCAGTTGAGAATCTAGGCCACGACTCCGATGGCGACAGGCAGGAAGAGTGGAAAGGAACATGCCATGATGCAGTTGTAACCATTTTGAGGACTGCGACAATCAGAAGAATGTGTGAGCCAGGAGTGGCCCAGCTGGAGTAGGCGGAGCAGCCTGTCGACGGCGACAGCTAGGGTGGCAGTTAGCCACGCCAGTTTGGAAACCTTAGGGTTTCGGAATAATGATTGTAAAGACATGACCTACGGGCATGGAACAATATTTTAAGGGAAGGGTTACTCTTCATTTTTTTTAAGTGTTTATTATTGTAGAATCTTAAGCTTAGAAAAGCCATTGTAAAGGCTCTGCAGCTGAGTGCACAGAGACCTATCTGAGAGAGAGAAGAGAGTTTGCAGTTGAGTGCGTAGACTAAGAACGGTTGTACCCTTGCCATTAAGAGCAATATTAACAACCGTTCTTGTGGACGTAGCCTCCATCCGGGGGGTGAACCATGTTAAATTCTGTGTTGTGTGACCAATATGTGTTTATGATTGTTTAATCGCTTGGTATGAATGTTTAATGCTGGAAACTTTTGTTATGTGATTGCTTTTATATGTATTCGCCATAGAGAATGGGAATAATATGTTAAGTAATGCATGCGCAGAGGAATGTTAAGTATTCAACATGTATGAATCTGTCGATTGGAATGTATGAATCTATCTATTGGTCAAGTAGTGAACATTGAGTTTAAGCGTAGCGTTGGAGCGCGCAGTAACGTATGTTATTTAACCATCCACAATTTACTGATGAGAACTTGAATGGAATAAAGGGATAAAGAATGCTAAGTAGAGTGGTTAGAATTAGACACCTGAGCAAGGACACATAGTCTCATTGATGCGCCGAGTCAATGAGGTTGTTGCGAGGTAAGCTGTTGATAGCTTACTGTCATAATGTAAAAGTGTTCTGTATCGCATAGTCATTAGAGGCATAAGTGCACAAGCGCAGTTGCACGTCGAAGTACCCAACGCGGAATAGAAGGTTCGCACAGTTATCTATCCGTGCAACCTGCAAGGCATTGCACTGGTTATTATCTTTCCCCCCATCGCATCACCCAGTTGTGGAAACTTGATTCCGCAACCACCCCCTCAGCTTCGCCTCGAGTGAGACCTCAGGCTGTGCGTAGCCTGTTGCCAAAAGGGCTGGTGAATTGCAGTTTTGTTGGTTCCTTGAACCGCAAAGTACCTGGGTCTACACTAGAAACCTCAAGAAGGTGATCTATAGCCAACAAATGGCTTGGCCCATATACTGTAATGCATGTTACTAATGGTGGCGCAATCTAGTTAGCTACATTAGCCAGATACACTTTACCAAGTTTGATAAATGGTAGCAGAATAAATCTTTACCGCGATAGTTTGGCTGCGCAGAGTCCTATATGATCAGGGGAAGTGTACCGCGCAACATTGTTGAAGTTGCGCACGCAAAAAAAAAAAAAGAAGAAGAAGAAGAAAAGAGGGAAGAGAAAAGTGGATGCGCAGAGCAAGTCCAGAAAATCGTTGCGCAGAAGATAACACCCAGTGCGCGTCCTATACCAAACATCCTATTAGACCGCCATCGCATTATAATGGAAACCGTGACCATGACATCTGTCGGCCGGTTAGTGGGCCGTTAACCAAATTGGTGGCAATAGGGAAACTCACAATTTAAAGATGGATGTGACATTTGGAACCCATTAAAGACTGAAGTGACCAGTTCATACCGAAATTCGGATGGCAGGCTAAGCCATTAATGCAGATTCAACGGATTTAACAAGCTGGCTTGACAGGCAACCGTTTGGAATTTAAGGAAACAACGTTTGCATCACGAGAAGGATCGGCTAACAGGACCAAGATACTACGCACAAATTGGAAATCAAGATGGCTTTAAGGGCCTCGGGCACTGCGGAAGACCATGTAGCAGACCAAAAACAGATATAAATAGACCTCGCTCGGCCACTTAACCGTTTTTACAAAATGTTTGAACTAGTCGAGAGCCGAGCGACCAGAGCATTGTATCAATGACCTGGTTGAGTTAGCAGATATTTCTTGGTTATTTGAGCAAGCAGGGATTCCAGCAGCAATGACGACGATGAAACCAGGTCCATCCAAAAGTTCAGCATGACAGGCTGCAGGAAGCAGCAAGGGAAAAGAGACAACAGCTTCAGAGAAGGGGGGCTCCGAAGTGCCATTACAGTAGATAGCCTCGGCTCAAGTCCTACCGTTTTATCCTGTGCCCGACTACATTCCCCAAGGAAGCTCGATGCCCCACTAGTAAACATAGAAAAGAACTTCAAATATGAAATCTCGTTACCCATTATCTCTACCAGGGTAAAGATTGAGGAGAATTTGATGGGTGGCGTACCAGGCTGCAAGCTAGATGACCAAGACTTACTGGAGAGTACGTTGGTAATGTCGAAAAATTACCCAAAGTTTAGACTGGACACTTATCTCAATTGGGTCAAGGACGCATAGACCAACACCGGTAGGCTGGAAATTCAAGAATGGCTAAGGGCCATCCAGCCATTAGGCTTATTAAATTTACTACAAATGCCGCACTTTACTAAGAGTGCTGAGTTTTCTGCCGTAGCGCGCACACTGCTCACTTGCGTGCATGAAGGGTTCCTGTAGTTGGACATGCGCATTGATATCAGTATCGACCTAGTCCATCAAATCACTGGACTAAACAAGCGAGGAGAGGACCCTGCTAACCTCATCATCAAGAGGGCGCACGATAAAGCCCTTGGCGCCGAAATAGAAAAAGAGTTCGGCGTAGCGCGCAAGGGACAGGGGTTCCTAACGGTCGACATCAATGACCGCACTACATAGTTTACGACCCAGTTGCTTGCAGGAAAGCTGTTGTGCAAGTGCAGGCCACCTAAAGTACCTATGGTCTCAATCAAGGCAGTCGCTAATGTATTGCACAAAAAAACTTACAATTGGTGCCAGTTCTTATTGAACGAGTTTCTGGCAGATGTTCAAGATACCCAAGATGAGGGAATGTAGCTAGGGTTTTCACCCCAGCTTGTGCAAATGAGCACCTACTAAGGAGAAGGGCCTCCTTAGTAGCAGTTCAAAAAATATAGTAAATGAAAGACAATAAATAAAAGACAGTAACTAGTCTAAGCATGTGCATAAACAGAAAAGACAAGACAATAAAATGTTTTTTGTATTGATTATACCTCCAATGTGAAGGTTGATGAAGCCTTTGCAACAGTCCAAGAGGGTTGCTTCCAAGCTCCAATGTTGTTCCTTTCTCTTTCTCCAAAGGGTTTTGGAAATGGGCCAAAGGGGCACTCAAGTGTGAAAGTAGCTCAAGGGTGAGCTAGGGTTTCAGGAGTGATTTTGGCAGAGTAAGGATACAGATGATTGTGGATATGAAATGGGGGGCCTCCATCACCTATTTATAGGTTTTTCAGTGGTGGAGTGCTGGCCCATGGTTTTGGGCACCATATGGTTTAGGTCAGCTGTATAGGGTTTTTGCTTTCTTTTCCCCTCTTTTTCCTCTTTTTTGTATTTTTTATTCCCTTTTTAGAGGGTTTTTGCTATTTTGGAGGAATTTTGGATTATTTTGGGGGAAAAAGGGGTTTTTTTGGCCTTTTGGAGGCTTTTTACTGGGTTTTTAAGGTTTTGGAGGCAAATATGGTAGGAAATATGGACAAATGAGTCATTCAATGGGGTAGATGAGGTAGTGAGCACTTTTGGGTGTTAACAGATTGCCCCCCGATGTGTGAGGGAAGGAGCTCATCGTATGGCCGTTAGACATCATAAGTCTTTTATGGTTTTCCTGGGGTGTGGAGAGGAGAAGAAACGAACTAGAGCCCAGAACACCGGTCCCAAACAAACTGCAAAAACAGAAAGTACATGACCTCAATAATGAATGAGGGATAATCTGAACATATGGATGAGGTGGGCAATCCCATGCTCGTATCAGGATATAGAACAATAACAAAAGGGTCCAAAAAAAGGGGACCTGAAATATACATGGCTTCAAATGACGAAGAATCTCAATATATGGACGAGGCGGGCATTCCCATGCTCATATCAAGATATATATAAAAAATAACAATGAGGCCCAAAAATGGGGGCCTGAAGGATACATGGAGAACCACTATGTACATCATAAGGGTCTAGAGGGGACACAAATCGGGGACATACTGCTGGGATGACCATGTTTGAGTTGAAGAACTGATACACTGGAATAAAAACAGTGCTGCTGAGTGTGGTACCAGAGGAACTGATGAGCTTCTGGATCATAGTGACGGGGAGTCATACCCTCAATGGTACACGGAATTGGCACTGAACTGGGTACTCAAGGAAGCATATAACTGCATGGCTTCCGAATACAAACGCCTATGCAACCCAGACATCCACAGGAACATATAACTGGGAATTCCGAGGGGACTCACCAATGTGCTAGAGTCAGGGGAAATCCAGGGTCTTCGACCAATAACTGGAGGGATATATACCCTGCGCGATTCTCAACGATGCGATCAAGGTGTTGACGTCGAGCATGTGAGAAACAACCACTCAGAGAGGCAATGATGACTTCTCTCAAAATGGTCCGTAGGCACTCACCACAGATGGTGATGGGTCCAAGGCGCAGGGACCTCTGGGTCTATCCTATGGAATAGAGGGGCTGTCGCCGACAGAGGGAGACCTGCAACTAGCAATGCAATGGTGTTTCCTTGATAGGAGCATGAGGTGGAGAACCGGAGTGTGAGAGTAATGATGGTAGGACTGACATACTATGGGGGTAGGGAATAACTGGGCAAGTAGAGTGGGTGGACTCAAACCTCCTTTGTTCAGAGTATGATGGCGGGGATGATCGGGCAGCATATGGAACTGACTGGTGGGAAAGGGATCATAGCTGTAATGAACCAGGGATGGTGACTGGGATGAGTGATACTCAAGTTGATGTAAGATGGTAGGATACTGCAGAATACTTTGAACAAAGGCAACCTTATTGGGGGTGCTGCCGAGATGATCGATCATAGTGCCGAGAGGCACAGGTGGACTAATTCATGGGTTAAGGAATGAGAAGAAGTGTGTTCAAAATGGTACTGTCATGTGGATTTATACGAGCCCAAGACAATTCATGCTCATGATTGCTTTCAATTTTAAGGAGTCTGAAAGCGATAAGAAGACTCTGAAATAATGGAATGGTACTGTTATGTGGATTTGTACGAGCCCAGGACAGTTCATGCTCGTGGTTGCTTTCAATTTTAGATAGTCTAAAAGCGATAAGAAGACTCTAGGGGGTTTCTTTTTCGTGTGTTAGTCTCCAAGGCCCGAATAAGCATAAAAGAATGCAATGAAGAACTCTTCTAGCCAGTGTGACTAGAGTATTCCTTTTTTGTAATTAGTTTACCAGGTCCAGAAAAGGGGTAAACTTATACTAGATAGACTCCCTTTCAGGTACTTTAATGAGCATGAAAGGAAGCAAGATTGCTCGGCGATATTTTCATTGTTTTAGGAGTCAAAAAAGAGCTTAACAAAAACTCCCTAAGTGCCTTTTTGGTAAAGGACTTGTCCGACCCGAAAAAGGGATAAAATTATACCGAACAAAAGGAATGGTCAGGCAAGGAGGAAGTGCTCAATCAAGGAACATTGATGATGACCAAGAACGAGGGTAGGGGGGAACACTAGTGGGCCTCCTTGCGGGATAATGGATGGTGGAAAAATAACGAAATAATTGCAATATGAAAGGAGTGAATGGCTCATGTAAAAATGTGGAACAATCCGATGGCGACCGATGTGGCACGCAAACCGAGGTAGGAAGGTGTCGGGACACAATGTTGAAATTGTACCTAGTGAGAGCGAGAAATGATCTCAAGCATCATCATGAGCTTGGAAAAATGGATCCGACGATATAAAAAGTGTCAAAAATGGATAACGGCTGCTGTGGCACGCAAACCGAGGCGACGGGGTGTGTTTTGGGAAAAATACCCAAAAAATATGGGGGTGAGAGCGAGACATGATCTCAAGCATCATCACGGGCTTGGAAAACTGAATCTGATGGTATAAGGAATAATAAAAACTGACAATGGCCGATGTGGCGCGCGAATCGAGATGGCGACGTGCAGGGAAAAAATTCCCAAAAGTTTTTTGATAGAGCGAAAAATGATCTCAAGCATCATCACGGGCACATAAATAAGAATCCGGCGGTGCAAATGGTGCAAAAACGGAGGTCATAAGGACTCTAGAATGGTTAAAGGAAATAACTAGGTTAAAAAATGGCTACAAATAAAGTTGAGCCCACCAAGCCAAGGATGCAGTGGTGGGAGAAATGATGACCCGCGAGGGCAGAATACTAGGTGTATCAAATCAAATCATATATACAAGTGACATGTGACCTCAAAAATGGTTGAGGTCACACATGTGAAAAAGTGAGCAGGGTTAATGACTTGCCCCCATGCTATGTGCATAGGGTTTGTGATTATGGATCACATATGTGTTGGTTTGAATGATGGGTTCATTGACGTGCTGAGATAGATGTGATGGGGTAGGGTCAAAATGATTGATCATGCCCCTTATCCCAAGGTTGAGGTAATCTATTATGCCCCCTAACTCATAGGTTTCAATGTGGTGCTCAATGATAGCAGGGTCAAGACCAGGCATTTCCGTATAGGACCAGGCAAAGACATCGCGGAACTCTTGGAAAAGTTTTTTGTACTCTCCGATCTCATACTCAGTGCAGGAGGATCCTAAAGTAATGATTTCAAGGGCACCTCCTGGGGAAGAGATATCAATATGGATTGTGGGTGAGATGTTGTCCATGTTACCTTCCTCAAAGGCATCAGGAGTGGGAATGGGATCCTTAAACTAGTCGACTTTGGTGGGAAGGAAATATTTGGACTCAACCACAAATTGGGTGGCTATGGTGGAGGAGGACTCTTCTGGGAGGAAATAGGAACGATGGTGCATGTCTTCCCAGGGATAATCTGGGGCAGTGAGAGCCTCTAGAATCTCCTCATCATTGCGGAAACTTTGAGTTGTCAAATTGGTTGACGAGGGAGTGGTAGTTGAAGAGATCATATAGATGGTCTTAATCTCTCCGGACGAGGGTGATATTGGGAGGTGGATCTACTCAATTGTGGGGGGCGTTGTCTCAAGGTCCAAATTATTCATCACGTAGAGAGATGCTCTATAATCTGGGAGATTAGGACAGCGATGTGAGTAATGGCCGTAAACACCGCATATTGCACAAGGGTGGTTGGTACGCAGTGATTTATCACAAGGCTTAGGGGTTGGATCGAGTTGGACAACCAAGATGTTGGGGTCATCGTCAAGCATTTGCATGTGTTCCTGTAATGCAGGTAATTGTGGACATTGATGAGTCGGATGGCCTAACTCATCACACAATGAGCATTTGGGAGGAGCACGAAACACGGGCGGGGGGGGGGGTGGGGGGGTTTAACTGTTTTGAGTAGGAGTATAGCAGTGTATGGTTGTGGGCCTCAACCCCCAGTGTGATTGATAAGAGGGGGGGGATTCGTAGATGACGAAGGGGTAGTGACACTGGGAGGTGGTTGACTAGTGGTGGCAATGGGTTGCATCGGTTGTAGGACTACATTCGGTGTCGGCGGGGGAACAGGAGGAGAAATATACCACATGAGTAATCGTAAGGCTAACCCGGGGAGGCTGAGAGTAGCCATAACCGGGGCGATTACTACTCCCGAGGGAGGGAATAGGAAGGGGATTGTGTGGATGGGTGTAACACCAATATGACTAGGTACCAATGGTGGTTTGGGTAATAAGGGCGGTTGATTGTTTGGTGTTTGTGTATTGTGAGAAAGAATAAATAGGTCAGATACTTTGGTCGCTGGTGACGGGGGTGGAATGGATTGGAATGTTGAGGTCATCAGCGTATCTGAGTAAAGTCTGGGGCCCACGGAGGAAACCAATGAGGTAGATGCACCACAAACAGGTTGTTCAATCATGGGGAGAACATTTTCGGGTGCAGTGGGGGCATTGGGATCATAATAGGTGAGTTGATCAACCTTGACCACGTGTCCGTCACGGGGGAACATCATGGTACGAAAAACGGATGAGGAAACCGCCTGCATGGCATACATGTAGCTGCGGCCAAGTAAGAGGTTATAATCAAGTTGGGCATTAATAACCTCTATGTCAATGAGCACAATTTTGCCGGCCAACTGGACGGGGACATTAGCCAAGAGACCTTGGGGTTGAGCTGAACGACCATCGTAGGCTCGTAACGCAATGGTGGACTGCTGGAGAGTAGGGGATCCCAACTTCTGCCAAACGAATGTGGACATAACGCATGTAGAGGCACCTTCATCGATAATGCATCGATGGATGAAAAGATTCCGAACAGAAACAAAAACTTGGAACGCTAAAGAGTAAGGTAGGCGTGGTTCAGATTGGTCCAAATCGAAGGCCATCAGTCGTGAATCATTTGGGTCAATAGCACCAATGGCGGAGAACAAAGTATTGCGTTGTGAAGGACAGTTTTTTAAGACTTCTAACGCAGACATGGCTGTGGGGGATTGGGCTAAGTCATCTACAATGTTGTAATTAGACGCAGCGCAAGCATTGGGATTATTGTTGATGCGACGAAGTGGGAAGCGAGGTGCTTTGGAGGCGCCAACTAGTGGAGCCAGAGGTATACGTAACGTCTGATCAGTGGGATGAGCCTTAGTGCTTTTGTCGGTGGGAGGTGCTTCGGGGGTGGATCCATATTGGTTTCAACGGGTTTGGAGGTTGACATTGGCGGATGACATCATTAACAAGTGATGGGTACCTGTTTCTATCATGGGGTGATCAGGAGTGGCATAAGTGATTTGCTGTTGTGGTGGCGCGTTTCCTTGAGGGGGGGCCAATGGCTGAGTGTTCACTACACCTTGGGTCGGTAAAGGGTTTTGTAAAACCAAGGGTTGATGTTGAGGTGGTGGGGGGTTGGGTGGCACCTGAGGAGCCGCGTGCCCTTGGAGATGGGAATCATCGGTCACGAGTTGCCGAGCTTGCTCCAAATGTGGGAAAGCATGTGTGTAGTGGCCACAGACCCCACAAATAGAACAAGGATGGTTTGTTCGCAAATTACGATTTTTGGCCTTCTTGGGCAGCCGATCAGGGTTCTGGTTGGCAGGTACTACGTTATTGTTGTTTGGGGGATTGGGAGGTTGACCGCCTTGGTCTGGAGGGGGGTTGTTCCCACGGTTACGGCCTTTGCCACGGTTTTGCTGGCCCTATTGGAGCTGGTTATTTTGGTTCTACTGCGGATTTTGTTGGGCATACACTTTCCCTTGGGCAGCAGGTGGGTTCTAGGGTTGTGCAGGTGCGGGAGTAGGCTGCGGTGGATAATAAGTAGGTGGAGGCGGCGCAGGTGCTGAACCTTGTGGGGGTTGCTGATACGTCTTCGGAACGGGTTGTGGGTTTACCGTAGGGATTCCTATGGTGGGTAATAAGCAAGTTGGGCTTAAGAGGACACAGGAGTTGGTGCAGCCTGTGGGTGGTAATATGGTTGAGGTGCGACTAGTGGGGTGTAAACGGGGGTGGCATGGCCAAAGCACTGAGGTGGACACGAGGGTCAGTGGGAATGATGGTGATGTGCCATGGGAGCATACGAATTGGTTGCTTCAGACTAAGATGTAGCCCACAAAAGGTTGGGGCCATGGCCAGGACGTGTTATTGAAAAGGTTTGGTTATGTGAGGCTATACGACCAATGATGCCATCTACGGCATGGGATTCCCCCGGTGCATCATGTCGGGAGGAATCACCGCTAGGGTCATGATGGAATACAGATAACCCGACTGGGCGTAAATAAGGTCAAATTGTTGGGCTTTGAGGATGGCCTCTTCTTCGGACTGGGGTCATTCGTATGCCACATCCTTGGCAATGATAGGAAGGAGGGATTTTAGAAACCCATCTAAGAAGATACGGTCGTCTAACTTGATTTTGCAGAGGCTGCGGTGTCGATGCCACTCATGAATGTGGTCAGTGATGTGGGTAGTCGTGTTCTGTCTACAAGACAGTAGGATCTCAACTCCCGCATCATAGAGGAAAAGTAACTGAAAGAACTGCAGGAAAGTCGAGGCCAGGGAAGTAAAGGTGGCATGGGTCCCATGGGGCTGCTTGATGTACCACTTAGCTGTAGAGCCAGTGAAGGTGCGCTGTAATAGACGAAGGCGGATAGAGTCATCCACTTTGGAGTTGGAGGAACACCATAGATGGAAGGACATAATATGGTTGTGGGGGTCTTCACCTGCCTTTCCCTCAAACTTAGGGATGTCAGAGGGGAGCTTGGTGGGCATGTGAGGCCACGCAGGGTCGTGTCTGATGGGATCGTTAGTCAGTCTAGCTAGGTCAGGAAGGTTGGGACTAGCCATGAATGGAAAACTAGTAGAAGGATATGACATACTAGTGGTTGTGACCATGTTGGGGCCAATGCCCCCAAGTGGAGGGGCTGGGTTTGGGATGTTTCCCCCAAGTGGAGGAACGAAAGTGGTATGGGATGGTCCTGCACCGCCAAGGGTAGTGTGAGTCATTGATGGAGTGGGGATAGGTATGCTAGCTACTGGAATGCGTACAGTGATCGGAATGGTAGATGTGGGCCCCATCGAAGGCATACCCAAAGCAGGTGTGGTAGCTAGTGTGGTGGTGGATGCTCTACCAATGGTTCCCACAAAGAAAGGGGTGGAAGTCATGCTAGCCATGGGGCTAGTTGTGTAGTGTAAGTAGGGTTCTCGGACTCTGCCTCAGAATCAGAGGTAAAATAAAGGGTGTCTAGATTGGATGATAGAGTTCTATGCCGTTGACGAGTGGAGTCAAGTGACAAAGCTTGAGATCGATGATGAGTAGTATCAAGTGATGAAGATCTACGTCTATGACGGGTGATGTCAAGTGAACCGTGCTGTGGGGGCTTGCCCCGGAGGCACCGAGAATGTCTCGGGGACTCAATGGTGACAGATGGTGTCAAGTATCTGGGGGTTGTGTTGAGTGAAAAACAACTCAAAAAACCTAATGCAACCGAAGTGTGCAAAAGGAGAGCTCAAAAAATATGGCACTCAGGCCAACAACCAACTCAAAACACTTACTATAACAGTTGTGCTACAATAAGTGGAGTATCAACAGAAATGGTCAGAATACCAACAAGCAGCAGGTTTCCTAGAAAATAAAAATAGTGGACTCGCTAGACCAAAAGGAGGTAAGGGAGCATGCAAACACCTAGCTAAATAGTATTCTGACTCAACTAGACATATCCTCTACAAGGTGATGAAATCCAAGTCAGCCAATATGGGTAGTAGATCCAAGTGGCTAAAGATATCCCCCTACCGGGAGGGACACCAGGTAGTCAATCGTAGAAGAAAAGAAACTAAGATACCCCGTTCATGACATGTTTGGATGGGTGAATCTTCCATTTGGTTCTATCGCCGCTGTATCCCCATACGGGTGATACACCGATAAATGCGAAAGGTATCCTTCAGTTACTGAATGGATTGCGGTATTCCACTCAAGCTTCCGGAACTAGTATGGCGACTTCAACCCTCCTAGGGGAGAGGCCTTCCCGATAAATTGGTTTTAAACTGTGTCAAAAAATACTAGGGGATTTTTGTTCCCTAATGGAAAACAACTATGTCTCAAGTGTAAGCAACTGAGGGGTGTTATTTGGATGCCTATCCCCCCGATCCTACCTAACTACAAGATTCTTATGTGTTCCCCAAGTGGGGTTAGAATGTTGGTTTTGTTAAGCAGTATTTTAGGGCTCACTTGAAATAGGTGATAAAGTGTGTTCGTGTGAGATGATGAACCCAAGTAAAAGTGCCACGGGGTGGGCAACTTTCTAACTAAAAATAACAATGCAGAAATTAAACTTTGAAATGCAAAATTTTCTCTTTTCAATTAAAATGCTGAAATTTAAAAAATGTTCTGTAAATGGAACAAAAATAATATTACAGAAAAAAGGCAGTAGGGAAGTATGGCTGCAGATAGGACAGATGGCTGTGCAGGTGTAGAAAATATTGCAGCAAAGTGTTGGGTTCAAAACAGGGAAAAAGTGCAGAAAACAGACCGCGGGTGTGTGGCAAATCTGAGTAGTCGAACCGAGGGAAATAGGTCGACAGTCGCGGACATGTTGCGGGAACTTGGCTGAAAAACGCAGGTGGACCGCGGGAAAAGGGCCAAAAGTCGCAGGTGGATAGCAGGTAAATGGCTGAAAGCCACAGGCGGACTATGGGAAAAAGGCCCAAAGACACAGGCGGACTGCAGGAAAATGGATGAAACCTGCAAGCGGGACATGGCAAAAAGGCTGAAAGACGCAGACGGGAAGCAGAAAAAGGGCTGCAAGCTGCAGGCGGGATGCGGGAAAAAGGATGAAATACGCAGATGGGAAGCAGAAAAGTGGCTGCAAGATGCAGGCGGGAGACGGGAAAAAGGCCGAAATACGCAGGCGGGTAGTAGAAAAGGGGTTGCAAGCCGCAGGAGGGACGCAGGAAAAAGGACGAAATACGCAGGCGGGGTAGCAGAAAAAGGGCTGCAAGCCACAGACGGCCCATGGGAAAATGGGCTAACAGCGGGGGTCAGACCGCACGAAACAGGATGATAGCCATGGTCAGATCGTAGGTAACAGACTGGAAACCATCGGTAGATCGCCGGAAACAATCTGAGAGCCGCGGTCGGATCGCAGGTAAAAGTCAGAAAGACGCGGTCAGAATGCAATTGCAGGGGGAAAAAGACGCGGTTTACGGTAGCCGAAAGGAAAAAACAGAGAAATATTGCAGAAAATTAAAAATGTTTTAAAACTATAACCATAAATTCAAAGGAACACAAGGGGAGTTGCCAAAACTATAGCTAGGGTTTTCACCCTAGCTTGTGCAAATGAGCACCTACTAAGGAGAAGGGCCTCCTTAGTAGCAGTTCAGAAAATACAATAAATGAAAGACAGTAAATAAAATATAGTAACTAGTCTAAGCATGTGCATAAACAGAAAAGACAAGATAATAAAATGTTTTTTGTATTGATTATACCTCCAATGTGAAGGTTGATGAAGCCTTTGCAACAGTCCAAGAGGGTTGCTTCCAAGCTCCAATGTTGTTCCTTTCTCTTTCTCCAAAGGGTTTTGGAAATGGGCCAAAGGGGCACTCAAGTGTGAAATTAGCTCAAGGGTGAGCTAGAGTTTCAGGAGTGATTTTGGCAGAGTAAGGATACGGATGATTGTGGATATGCAATGAGGGGCCTCCATCACCTATTTATAGGTTTTTTAGTGGTGGAGTGCTGGCCCATGGTTTTGGGCACCATATGGTTTAGGTCAGCTGTATAGGGTTTTTGCTTCCTTTTTCCCTCTTTTTCCTCTTTTTTGTATTTTTTATTCCATTTTTAAAGGGTTTTTTCTATTTTGCAGGAATTTTGGATTATTTGGGGGGAAAAAGGGGTTTTTTGGCCTTTTGGAGGTTTTTTAATGGTTTTTCGGCCTTTTGGAGGCTTACTATGTTTTTAAGGTTTTGGAGGAAAATATGGTAGGAAATATGGACAAATGAGTCATTCAATGGGGTAAATAAGGTAGTGAGCACTTTTTGGGTGTTAACAGGGAACACCATTCCATTTTAGTTGGTTGCTAGTGTTGATAGCCCTTATAGGATGGAAGGAGCCAGAAAGTTACTAGGGAGCTGCCACTTTAGTCGGACAAGGCCGAGGAACGCGCTTTGCCAATCTATGGGTGAACCCAAAGGCGTTTAGGCAGCGACAAATGGCCGAAGTGTTTTATGATTACTATCACCAGTTGTGCGAATCAATTATGGCAGCACTGCACATCTCCAAACCATTAGCTGATGCATACACCTACATCATGAGGTTTCAAGCGAAAAGGCACCAAACATTCATTCATCCAAGAGGTGACATAACAGAGCATGATTTATGGTATCTAGGATTTTACCGACTGGATAAGCAGGCAATCAAAGGAATAATGGAATGATGGGAGCCCGAATGGAGAGTCCACGCTTCATGTGATGATGCATCAGACTACGAGTAGATTGTAGAACCTCTTTGAGAGAAGATTGATGTAAAAGACACCTATTAAGAAAACAAAGAAACCGATCAAGAAGACAAGGGAGAAAAACCAACAAAGAAGGGTGGACTACCAGCTGGAATGCCCATTGTGGAAGAAAAGGATGACCCGCAAAGTCAACATTCTGCCTCATCAACAGCAAAGAGAAAGGCCACTGAAGGCCCCTCACAATCATAGGGCCGATGCACAAAAAGGAAGGTTGAAAAACCCGAGCTCGGGCCGCAACTACATCCCGATGATTGCGAGACCATTGCAACCAAAGTGCAGGAAGCATGGGAAGAGACTTGCATTGAGAAATAATCCAAGCAAGAACAAGTGCAATTGACCATAATCCAAGCTATGGAGGAGGTCAAGACATTGGTAGCCCATATGGGATTGGGGTAATTAGGTTCAGGTCTTGACGGGAAATCAGCAGAGCCAAGCGCGCAAAGAAGACCACCTATTACTGGAAGTAAGTATCTGCATGTCTTGAACATTGAACCAAGCTACTTGATTTACCCAAATGAAATGGTTAAGGAGGCACTAAAGACTGGGCGCCTCGACCTGAACATTGGGGATTTCCCCTAGAGGACCTGAACGAGTTGCACATCAGAGTTGCAGAAGAAATTCACGAGAGAGGCCTTGCCTCATATGATAAGTTTGCACAGCTAACTGAAGACATTAATCAGTTAAGGAAGAAATCAGATAACACCAAGCAAGAATTGAGTGCAACCAAGGAAAAGGGCCAGAAGCTGAAGGAAACCATTTCAGCTGTGTGCGCAAACATAGAAGAATGTGAAGAAGAAGATGATATGGAGGACACAATAAAGAAAATTGGGTCCAAGGTAGAGTCCCTTACTGCTGAGAAAATGGAAATGGAAACCTCGTATAAAGGAAAAATTGCAGAACTGGAGGCTCGGCACCCTGTCATTCCTTCAGATCAGTGCCCAGCCCCAGTTGAGGACATCAAGGCAACCATGGATGGCATTTTGGCGGAAGTAATGAAATGCCAAGAATTACTTAAGCGGATAACTACAGTAGTAATCGGGTTGAATGAGGATCCTGCGCTACAGCAGGTAAGGGCATAAGTAGAACAGAAGCAGCAACAGGTAGATGCTGCAAGTATGTAGATGAGGAATGCGCCAGCCAGAGAGAAAGTATAGATATTTAATGAGGTCAAGGACTTGCAGAAAGAGTTGGAAACACTAAGGGAGAAATAGGTTGCCACATCGGACAGGCTGCAGCCTATTGAGCAAGAAGGCCTCAAATTAATGTAGCAATTTGATGCGAAGTTCGTAGAACTTCAGACGGGAGAAGGCACCATGTAGGAACAAGTGGCTTGGGATAAGGTCTCGCAGGTTACTCTGGAGACGCTTCAAGGGTTCGAACAGAAAGCCAAGGACATAGTTGCGGAGTTAGAGGGAACTATGCAAAGCTTTACATTAAAGCTTGGGATGATGGAAGATGCGGCACCAAGTTCCGCAAGAGGAAGTGGCTCGGGATGAGACACAGGTGAGTGTTAGGGGCCTGTTGGGTGGGGCCCAAGCAGGTTGGAAAAATACGCAAGTATGGAAAATTGTGCGTAGAGCGCTGAAGCAGGAAGAAAAGGAAATTTTGATAATTGTGCATTACGCGCTGCGGCAGGAAGAGAAAGAAGTTTTGTTGAAAGCACATTGCGCACGACAGCAGGCGATAGACAATTTTGAGGTTTTGCGTGTGTCGCACGATGGTAATGAATAAGGAATGGTCGTGTAGTAGGATGATGTTCATAATAGCGCATGAGACATTTTTGGTTCAAAACATGGGTAAAGGCCAGACGAGGACATGACCTATTTTGGGTAAGGAACAGGTGGATGGAAGATGAAAGCGACCTGTTCGAATGTGTGGCGATAAGCAGTTGAGAAGCTAGGCCATGATGCTGATGGCGACAAGAAGGTGAAGGAGTGGAAAGGGATAGGCCATGGTGCAGTTGTAACCGTTTTGAGGACTACGGTTGTCAGAAGAGCGTGTGAGCCACGAGTGGCCCAGCTGGAGTAGGTGGAGTAGGCTATCGACGGCGACAGCTAGGGTTGCAGTTAGCCATGCTAGTTTGGAAACCTTAGGGTTTCGGCCTAATGATTGTAAATACATGACCTATGGGAATGATCTATAAATAAGGCACAATATTGTAAGGGAAGGGTTACTCTTCATTTTTGTTAAGTGTTGATTATTGTAGAATCTTAAGCTTAGAAAAACCATTGTAAAGGCTCTGCAGTTGAGTGCATAGAGACCTATCTGAGAGAGAGAAGATAGTCTGCAGTTGAGTGCGCATACTAAGAACGGTTGTACCCTTCCAATTAAGAGCAATATTAACAACCGTTCTTGTGGATGTAGCCTCCATCCGGGGGGTGAACCACATTAAATTTTGTGTTGTGTGACCAATATGTGTTTATGATTGTTTAATCACTTGGTATGAATGTTTAATGCTGGAAACTTCTATTAAGTGATTGATTTTATATGTATTCATCGCAGAGAATGGGAATAATATGTTAAGTAATGCATGCGCAGAGGAATGTTAAGTATTCAACATGTATGAATCTGTCGATTGGAATGTATGAATCTATCTATTGGTCAAGTAGTGAACACTGAGTTTAAGCGCAGCGTTGGAGCACGCAGTAACGTATGTTATTAAACCATCCACAATTTACTAATGAGAACTTGAATGGAATAAAGGGATAAAGAATGCTAAGTAGAGTGGTTAGAATTGGACACCCTGGAAAGGACGCACAGTCTCATTGATGCACCGATTCAATGAAGGTTTTTGTGAGGTAAGTTGTTGATAGCTTACTATCATAACGTAAAAGTATCCTATATCGCATAGTCATTAGAGGTGCAAGTGCGCAAGCGCAGTTGTGCGTCGAAGTACCCAACGCGGAACAAAAGGTTTGCGCAACCCGCAAGGCGTTGCATTGGTTATTAGCTTTCCCCCCATCGCATCATCCGATTGTGGAAACTTGATTCCTCAACCACCCCCTCAGCTTTTCCTCGGGTGAGACCTCAGGCTATGTGCACCCTGTTGCCGAAAGGGCCGGCGAATTGGGGTTTTGTTGGTTCCTTGAACCATGAAGTACCTAGGTCTACACTGGAAACCTCAAGAAGGTGATCTACAAACAACATTCCCTAACTCCCTTGAGCGCCCTCTTGGAGGCTATTTTTATCCCTCACATGTCATATATGTTAGATTTCAGCATTCAAGTCTAATTTCTGTCATAGCATCTTCATCATTGTTGTCATAGAGCTAGGGAATCTAGTCCAAGTGTCCCACTAGCTCCAAAATGCCTCTTCCTCTTCCATGGGAGTTACTCTTCCACTATAATTTGACCTTAATTGAGTCATCCAAGTATATTTACCTTCCAACTCATCCCAAGAAATTTTGGCTTCTTATGATTCGAAATGACAAGAGGAGGATGCCATGTGGCATATAAAATCTAGCTTGTGTGGGTCCCACATCCTCCATGTGTCTTCATGATCAATTGCCACTTTGATTTTCCATTATATTTATTTATTTATCTCCTTTATTAAATATTTATGCCACTCTAATATTCAAAATCATTTATTAGCCTCCTTATTTCAAATCCAAATGCTTCCACCTCCAACCTAGGGAACTAGTAATTGTCCTCCATGACAGTTCATTTGGATGGGTATATTACAAACTTTGAATTGAGAATTTATCTTAATGTGACCCACCTTGTCCATTTGGATCTAATTTCACATTATTACTAACTTGGACATCATTCTTTGCAATCATTTGACCCTTAACATCAATTTGACAAACTATCATGAGTATGGCCAAGGGGCTTAGGCCATTGTGACCCAATGCAAAATTTTGGGACATGAAAAATCTTCCCTTCCCAATATTGCTTGTCCTAAAAAAATTTCAACACATGTATGTGGAAGAACCTGCTTTCTTTCCAAAAAATTTCTTCCCAAAACTTCTCTTCTGGAACCTTGAGTAGAGCCACCCATGCACTACAATTGCGTGTTTTCAAAAGCAAGGAGATGTGGATTTTCCACTGAGTTGCCAAACTTTAAGTCTTTGAGATCCCATGAATATTTTAGAGAGGAACCACCATTCTTGCTGCTGCACTATTCTGATTAAAATCACTTTATTAAGTGGGGAATCCATCTCCCATACTACTTGTTTCCCAAAAAATTTGAAATGAACGAGACTAAAAATTATCCCAGGGTCCCATTGCTTGTATTGCACTCCAACAATTAAGAGTGCTCTCCAACCCATACCATCAGGAAAGAGAATTCATGGATCCCATTTTCTTGTATGCATTCTTCGAAACATCATGAGTACAAAAGATATATCATCAAAGTAAATAACAACACAATAAAAATGTACATCAAGGAGGTGCCTCATCAAAGAATCATGAAATTTCTTATACCTCCAAGTAAGTAGACCACCATTTTCCAAGTGCATACAAGCTTCAAGTGACCAACCAAATCTGATCCAATGACATAGGTTAGGATCCCATGTCCTATAATGCTGCTCCAAAAGGATGTAAGATGCATCAAACTAATCAGCCATGTGTTCTTTCATCCAAGAACTGAATGAAGAACCTCCACTAAAATCTAAACCAAGTAGGGAGCAAGGAAAACAATAAGCCTTCAAGGGGCTAACATAAGTAGAATTTGTGCATCCATGAACATGTGTATCATCAAGAAATAATGTTTTGATCTATGGTACTTGTGTGCATTGGGCACATGAGGTGCATTCTGATTTGCATGTGCTTGGGGAATTTGAGATCAAGCAAAATGATGACCAAGCACTTGTTCATTTCCTGAGAGATTATGAGTTACCTCTAGGTGGTAGTTGTATAGTTTTGGAGGAGGCACATGATCTCACTTCGGTTGAGCCAACCATGATGGATGACTGTTATAGAGAGTTGCTTCACCATTCTCCATCCGACGCACATATATGGCAGCTAGCACACATAGGGATGAATATTGTGTAAAGGGATTCTTTCTTTTGGTGCCATGCGAGGAGAAGGAGGCTCCCACACACATTACTGATGGTTTTATGGTTAGACCTTGGGATTTGACAAGCGCAACTATCCCTTACCAGTTTTATGAGTAGCAACAGAGGCATATGTCTAATGTCTCCATCATGCATAGCAGTGTAGGGGAGTTCCACTTGAGCCAGTTAGGTGGAACAAGTAGTAGAGTAAAGATTTGTTGTACTAGAGCGAAGATGGTACATGGAAAAGCTACAAGATTTCCATCCAGATCACTAATATGGAGTATTCATTCATCCACTAATTGGGTGGATATATACATAAGGGAGTTGAGTACCCCAAGGGGTAATTTTGTTTCTTTCATCAATGAAATTTTATGGACATGTCATTCATATTTTGTGAGCAGTTGTATAGACATTTGTGGTTTCTATGTGATGTCTTCAGTATACCTAGATGGACATCGAATTTTCACCTATGTATTATGGATGGAAATTGTAGTGATAGTTTACACATGGCACATAAGAAGTTTCATACTTGGTTGGAGAGACTCATAGAGGTTTGGTTTTGCATTGGGAGTGATAAACTTCTAGTGTGGTGGTGGGATCCTGGTATCCTACATGATGATATATCCTCCCCAATGATATTGATATTTGGGAGCATGCAGTTGAGATAGTGGGATCCTGGCATTCCTTGGAGTATCAGGTTTCCACCCGAGACAGTTCCATTGTATAACGTGCATAAGTGGTAGTGGGATCCAAGAGTTGATGGATCATTTCAATTTGCATTGATGTAAAGAGGAATGCAACACAAGCAGTGGGACCCTGGGATCATTTTTGGACATCTAGTTATAACTAGAGTAACACAACAACGGCATCGTGGAACCCGCATTGAGTTCAGTTAGAATTTGAAATTCCAATGCTTGTCAAAGTTCAGCTACAAATATTAAACTGCTTGAGGACAAGCAATATTGGGAGGGGAGGGTTGTAATGTCCCCATTTTTTTATACCACCATGGTCCACCTTCACCCATCCAACCCCACAGGTCCTAGTGATAGTTTGGAATTAATTAATTAATGAGAGGTTAAGTTTTGAGGCATTAATTTCCAAAGTAATTCATTTTACTTCCTTAATTTTGAGATGCACTTGATAAAAGTTATTTTTCATTAATAAATATTTATCTTAATGAATTTCTAAAATATCTATCACAGTAGGATCTAGCTACTATAGATACCTCAAAATTTAAATATTTAACTTACTATGCAAGAAATAAGTGCATAAAGAATTCTGGAAAAACAAATGATAAAAAACAAGTCACAAATGATAAAAAACCAGTAAATACAAATGATCAAATATCATATTCTATTAAATTTCCAACCCAAAAATGAGTTTGGATCATCCTTATATAACAATAGGAAGAAATCGAATGCCTTAGGGGGCTTGACAAGTGGCTAGCTTAGATTTGACCCCAACCCCCCTAGATTGACCAATAGGCTCTCAAATCACCCTAAAATGGTACGAATTTCCAATGTGAACATTGGGTGAGCATGGGAAGACCAAAATGAGGCTCACACATGTGAAGGAGGTGATTGGGTGGTGGTTAGGTATCAAAGGAGAGGCCAAAACAGTCAAATATGGGCCAAAATGACTAGATTCAGTGCATGGGCACCTAATTCAAAGACAGTTTCCTTAAAACAGGGAAATAGGGAACCTTTTCTCAGGAGGTGGTAATAAATGATGGAGGTGGCCATAAATAGGGCACCTTATAGCTCAGATAACCATTTATGTCCCATAGAATGGTGGATAAGTCATCATTTGGCCTAACTAACTTCTAACAACCTTGGATTGCAATTATTAACTTGTTTTGGACCAATTAATCAATAATATGACTTATGACTAAGGTCCTAAGCAAGGTATTTCTTAAGGATTCTAATAGTATACTCAAGTGTAGTATTCTAGGCGATTATTTTGTATTGGAAAAAACATATATTTAGATAGGTATGCGAATATTAAATATGAAACATACAATCTACTACTAAAACTTGTAAATTTTGGCTAATATTATGATAAAAAAACATATTTTATGTAAATATAGGCGATATTAGAGACTAAAAATGACTAAATAGCAAACTTGTTTTTTGAAAAAATGCCCAAAAGATAGCCAATTGGCGAAATTTCACCTCTAAATATTTCTCTGGTCCTAAGGTAAAATAATGCTCTAACCCCCCCCCCCCATAAGCTATAATTGTGTCAATAATCAAAATAAGGCCTTGGCAACTAAGGCTAAAGTCATCTTTTACAACAACAATTTTTATTTGTCCATGTAACCAAGGTAAGGAGGAAAATCTCATGGGAAATAAAACCTCCCCTGAAAAATGGACATGTGGCATATTTGGAAAATATACCAATCTTCACCATGCATCATGCACCCCAAGGAGTGATCTAAGGTAAGTGAAGGTCTTCTCAGTGAAACTCTTGGTGAAGATATCAACAGTTTGCTTAGCAGAAGGGCAATACTGCAATGTAATGATCTGGTCATGCACCAAGCCTTGAATGTAGTGCATGTGAATATCTATGTTCTTTGTCCTCTGCCTCTGTACTGGATCAGTGGATATCTTGATTGTTCTTTGATTGTCACACCAAATTACAGTGGGTGAATCAAACACAAATCCAATCTCTCCAAGAATGTCTTGCAACCACACACATTATGTAGTTGCATTCACTGTTCCCCTGTATTCGGCCTCAGCTGAAGATAAGGAGATGGTGTTTTGCTTCTTGCTTTACTAGCAAATGGGACCATGTGCAAGCATAAAAACATAACCAGAAGTAGACTTCCGATCAGAACTATCACCAGCCCAATCATAATCAGTAAAACCAACTAGTTCAAGAGATGACCCAGCTGCATTGTGGATGCCAAAATGCTTGTTACCCTGTACATAATGTAGGATCCTCTTGGATGCATTCTAATGGAACTCATGAGGCTATTTTATTTTCCTTGCAACATCCCCAATAGCATAAGACAAATCTGGTCAAGAGTGAGTGAGATACAATAAGCTCCCAACTAGTTGTCTATACAGTGAGTTGTCAACTAGTGGTGAAGAACCCCAATCAGTAAGCCTAAAACTCTAGAAATGAATCGGAATTTTGCAGAATTGAATTCATCCATATTGAACTTATGAATCATATCTAAAGCATATCTATATTTAGAAATTGAGATCCCATCCACAGTTTGATCAATTTCCAAACACAGAAATTGTTTCAACAATCCTACATCGTTCATGGCAAATGCACTGTGCAATGCAACCTTAACTGAGCCCAATTATTTGGTGCAGCTAACAATGATCAAAATATAATAAACATATAGTACTATAATAAATATTAGGTAACCAACATGTTTCATATAAACATTAGGATCATACTTACATCTCTCAAAGCTTTGTGACAACAGAAAATTGTCCATCTTGGCATACCAAGCTCTAGGAGCTTGCTTGAGACCATAGAGGGAATTCTTCAACCTGCAAAAAAGTGTATGGTATGCTATGAATCCTTCAAGATTTTGAATATATATCACCTCATCAAGATCCCCATGAATAAATGAAATCTTCACATCCATGTGATGAACCTTCCATCGCTTGGAAGCAGCAATGGCCAAAACTAGCGTGATTGAGTCCATCTTTGCCACCGGTGAAAATGTCTTTGTATAGTCCACTCTATGGACCTGAGAGAAGACCTTAGCCACCAAAATTTCCTTATACTTCATATCAGATCCATCAGATTCCATTTTGGTTCTATAAACCCATTTACATTGCACTAGTTTCCTCTTGGGAGGAAGAGGGATCAAATCCCATGTTTCATTGTCATGGAGGGAGTTAATCTCTTCTTGCGTAGTTGTTTTCCATATTGGGTCTTTTGATGCTTATGAATATGATTGAGTATAAGATAAAACCATAAGGAAACATATACCATGAATATATGTATCACAATATGCAAAAGCATTGTGAAACTGAGATCTAGTTTTCCCAGGATCTTGAGGATATCCTGCAAGCTCACTAGCAGCTTGTATGGTTTTCGCAGACCACTTGGGCCTTGAGGGAGGGTCTTGGTCTGCATAAATATAATCCTATTCATCATCCATATAATAATCAGAAATATAATAGAAAGAACCATCACTTTCATCATCTCCAAGCAGGGGGTTTGAGCATTCCCCATCACCTTGTTCTGTAGTATGCATGGGATCTTTTTCTTCGAACTAGAAACTTCTTTCAATGAATGTTTTCTGAGATGAGGGATCAAAGAGATTGTATCCCTTTTCATCTTATTCATATTCTACCATGATAGAATCCTTTCTTTGGGGCTTCAAGGCCTTTCTCTTCTCTGGAAAGGTCTTGAAGCCCAAGCTTTTGAGCCAAACGCCCTGAAATGAGAAACATTGGGCTTGTGGACCATCCAAGATTCATATGGATTCATTCCTTACAAGGACTTATGTGGTGCTCTATTCTGAATATATGTAGCACAATCCATGGCCTCATCCCATAGTTTAAGAGACAAAGAATTAGCCTCCATCATGCATGTGGCCATCTCCTTCAATGCTCCATTCTTGCGCTCTGCAACACCATTTTGTTGAGGTGTGTAAGGCATAGAATGTTGCATTTGGATTCCATACTCTTCAAAGATCTGCTGCATGTACTTATTGACATACTACCTTCCATTATCAGTCCTCAATACCTTCATATTCCTCCCACTAAATTTCTCCACAGAGTTCTTGAAAACTTGGAAACATTGGAAAACTTCATATTTTTGCTTGAGAAAGAATAACCAACAGTACCTTGAGTAATCATCAATGAAGGTAAGCACATACTCTGATATTCTATAGGAGAGAGTGGGAAGAGGACCAATCATATATGAATGCACTAAAGCAATAGGTTCATCATCTCTTCTTTCCTTCCCTTTCTCATACTTCTTCTCAACATGCTTCCCAACAATGCACCCTTTGCAAGTGCCATTGGAAAATCTGATCGTTGGAAGCGCTTCAACCATCTCTTCTTTGCCCAAGGATTGAAGATATATGTAGTTGAGGTGTGCAAACCTCTCATTCCATATCTTGCTGAATTCATTACCATGTGATAGAAGTGCATTTGGAGAAAAGTACTCAAGAAAATGAGAGAACTTGTACATTCTCGAATCATGGTCTGCAACACCCACTGCTACAACTTTGCCAGTCCAAACTTCTGAGATCTCCACATCATCTTGGGTGAATATCACTCTCTTGGACGAACCATTATGGGTCATTTGGTATACAGAGAGTAATTTTTCTGCAAGATCAGGAACATACAGTATATTACTGAAGTACCCATTTTGTAGTGAGATTTTTCCAATGCCTCTAGTAGAGATTTCTGAGTCATCTCCCATGAGAATGGAAGAACAAGTGTCATGGAGCATGCTAAGGGTATCTTGTATTTTCTTTTTATTCATCTTTAATGACCCTTTAAGAAAAAGAGGCTCTTGCAAATGAACCTCCTCATCTTCTTCCTTCTTACTTGGACCAACTTCATGAAGCTCAAGTGGTGATGGGGATGTTGATCTTGTTTCTTCTTCAACTACTAAAAGGTATTCATTTTCATGCTTAATGGAAGTTTGGTTTGCAGCAATACTTTCAAAAGTGATCTCTATGTCACCAACATAGACGTGTGAGCACCCATCAGTAGGTACTCCTTCATAGTTCAAGCATCCATCGGTAAATGATTTTTCTTTCATTTCCAAGGTAGAATGTGTCTCGAAATGATATTCAATAATTTCAATAGAAACTTCTTCATGCTCATGTGATGCCTCTTCATCTTTTTTAGAGTCACTTGGGAGTGAATTTCGATCCTCTTCATGTACTGCTTCTTCTACTTCACCTATTTCAGAACTAGGTGGTTCATGGGTCTCCTCCTTTTTCTCCTTCAAGCAAGTTGATGCATTTTTCCCCTTGGTTTCCTTAAGATCAATATATTTGGAATCTCTTTTTGAAGAAATCCCAAGAATGCTTCTCAAGTAGGACATACATGCCTTCCCTGAAGCTTCAGATATTTCATTGATCTTTTCACTCACACACATATGATATTCTCTCTAAGGTATTTCATAAGAATGGAATAAACCTATCTTCAATAACTCCGCATCTTCATTTTTGGGCCTATTTGAAACCACCCAATCAGCAAAGTCTTCGAAAGGAGGGCATTTTTTGTATTTCCCTTATACAAATCAAGATATTTCTGATATTGTTGGGGCAAGGTTTTATATGTTGCTCTCCATCTTTGTAAATCATTCATAGGATTATACTTTGGTAGTGTGAAATACTCATCTTTATCATACATAGGGTCATAATAATAATCTTCATTCCTCATGAAATTGTAAGAGGTATTGCATGATGGCACCTCTTCCTCAAACCATTCACATTCCGATTCATATTGCTCACAATCATCTGCATACTGCTCATAAGCATTGTACTCATAGGAGTCATCATAATAGTAAGACATGGCTGCAAATTATTCATCAATGTATGAACCTAATCCACAGGTTCAAGGACAATGATCTGATACCACTGTAATGTCCCTTATTGAAATTTATTAAAATGGTGAAATTTTCAACTTTTTCCACTAGTTCGACCTTTGACTAGTATTGGTCTCTTGGTCTCCAAATGACTCCAAATGCTCCCAAATTGTTACATAAGGTGTATGGATTATATTAGGACATAATTATGAGTTTTAGGGATTCTTTAGAGTCTTAAAGAGGCTTCTGCAACTCTCCTCAAGGTTCTTTCCAAAGTAGGGATTTTGACTAGCAATTTTTCTTTGACTAGTATTGGTCTCTTAGTCTCCAATTGACTCCAAATGCTCCCCAATTGTTACAGAAGGTGTATGGATTATATTAGGAAATCATTATGATTTTCATGGATGTTTTAGATTCTTCAAAAGGCTTCTTAAACTCTCCTTTGAATTCTGGCCAAGGTAGGGATTTTGACTATCAATTTGGGTTCAAATCCCCATGGGGTAGATGCTGGAAATGGCTCTCCAAATTATATTGGACCCTATCTAATTTATGAAAAAAGGAAGGTTATATCTAGGGGAAATCAATATAGTCTAATATGCATCACCATTCATTTTATTAAGTCTGATACATCCCTCTTAAATCAGATACAAAAATACTAGTTTCGACATAGGGGGAAATGATAGTAAATCTTCACAAATGGTCATGAAACTTAAGAATATTGCTCCAAATGCTGGTATAATGAATATGAAACTTATTCATAATATTAATGGAACTCCATAAAACATTAATACATCATACATTGACTGAAAAAATTGAATTTGATACCACTTCAAGTGCAAATAACAAGGTATTGGGGAAATGACACTATTTGTTCATATCTTAGCATTTTTACATCAAATATCTTTGAGTTTCGACCTGAGAGTCTTCTAAGAAGTAAAATAAGAGTATATATATAATATTACAAATATATGGGGCCTCAAGAGCTATCCCAAATATTTCATCGCCTCAACAAGTGCGCCTCTCCTCAAGGAGCAAGAATATTCCAAGAAATAGAAGAATGGTTGTAGAAGCAAGTTGAAAGAGATGTGACCATGAGATTCCCTGTAGATTCAAACCTATAACAAAAGAATACGTTAAAGATCCAAATGAAAGGTCTGAATGGAATTTTTAATTACCAACTAGGATGGGAATCTTTCACCCTCGAAATTGGTGCTAAGGCAAGTAGAGTAGCATTGCACTAGCTCTTCTCTCCAAATGAAAAATGAAAAATGTAAATGAAAAAAAGCCACTATCCTTTTTTGTTATTTTATTTTATAAAATTATAAGTTCCTCCATGGGTCAAATTCCTTCCAAGAGATTCATGCCAACTCAAGTTGGGAAGAGATTCCAATGTGTGCCACTTGTCCCTCCAATTCTAGCCTCCTCCTCCACCAAATTCGAATACGTGTCTCTTTGGATTCCCTAACTCCCTTGAGCACCCTCTTGGAGGCTATTTTTAGCCCTGACATGTCATATATGTCAGATTCTATCATTCAGGTCTGATTTGTTTCACAGGTGTCATAGCATCTTCATCATTGTTGTCATAGAGATAGAGAATCTAGTCCAAGTGTCCCACTATCTCCAAAATGCTTCTTCCTCTTCCATGGGAGTTAATATTCCACTACAATTAGACCTTAATTGAGTCATTCCAATTATATTGACCTTCCAACTCATCCCAAGAACTTTGGGCTTCTTATGGATTCAAAATGACAAGAGGAGGATGCCATTGTGGCATAGAAAATCTAGCTTGTGTGGGTCCCACATCCTCCATGTGTCTTCATGATCAATTGCCACTTTGATTTTCCCTTGTATTTATTTATTTATATCCTTTATTAAATCTTTATGCCATTATAATGTTCAAACATCATTTATTACCCTCCTTATTTCAAATCCCAATGCTTCCACCCCCAACCTAGGGAACTAGTAATTTTCTTCCATGATAGTTCATTTGGATGGGTATATTACAAACTTTGAATTGGGAATTTATCTTAATGTGACCCACCTTGTCCATTTGGATCTAATTTCACATTATTACTAACTTGGACATCATTGTTGGCAATCATTTGACCCTTATCATCAATTTGACAAACTATCATGAGTATGGCCAAGTGGCTTATGCCATTGTGACCCAATGCAAAATTTTGGGACATGACAGAATGAAAAATGCAAAACCAATTAGTACACTTTTGGCCATCCATTTCAAACTAAGTAAAAATATGTGTCCCAAGACATAGGAAGAGATAGATTACATGTCCAGGGTTCACTATTCATCAGCAGTTGCCAGCTTCATGTATGCCATGGTGTGCAGAAAACTAGATATTACACATGCAGTGGGAGTTGTGAGCATGTATATGAACAATCCATGTAAAGAACATTGGAATGCACTACAGTGGATTCTTAGGTATTTGATATGTAGTACCACTCGTGCATTATGTTTTGTAGGTTCAGACATTGTTCTACAGGGATATGTTGATGCAAATATGGTAGGTGATAAAGATAGTAGGAGGAGCAACACAAGGTATGTGTTTACTGAGGAGGAACAATAGTAAGTTGGATTTCGAAGCTGCAAAAGGTTGTTTCACTTTCAACAACGAAAGCAGAGTATGTTGCTGCTATAGAGGCTAATAAAGAGATGATTTGGTTGCAAATTTTCATGGAGGAATTGGGTAAGAAGTAGAAGGATAGCAGGTTGTATAGTGACAACTAGAGTGTCATTCATTTTGCAAATAACTCAGCCTTCCATTCTAAGACTAAACATATATAGCCGAAGTAGCATTTTATATGGTTTGTTCTAGAAGATGAACTGTTGAAGCTGGAAAAGATACACACTAGCCAAAATCCTGCAGACATGTTGACGAAGGTAGTAACTATAGAGAAACTGAGTTCCTGCTCAGTTTCAGTTTTCCTTCTAGAATGAAGGTGAAGTTGAGAAATTTTCCAGGTCCAAGGTTCATATCATAGTCCAGCAATTGCAACAATGATAGATTTGTTGTGATCAGTCTCCAAGTGGGAGATTGTTGGTTGTGGATCCTGATCTTCCTAATTCATAGATGTTGTTGTTTCATCCGTGCTTGTACCCTAGTTTTATATGATGTGCAGGTGGACTATACACACATCCAACATGCATCCTAGTGGGGGGGTGTGGGAGGGAATTGCACCCCCACGGGATTCCCGGGGCCATAGAGCCCCCAATGGGGGTTCAAGGCTAGCACCCCCAAGAAAGGGTGTTCGGGGGCTTCACCCCTAAAAGAAATTATTTGGTTTGTTTTGTTGGCCAACAGATTATGGGCCCATGGTTTTGGGTATCCCATGGTAATTCCCCTTTAAAAGGAATACATTATAATACGGCTGTGTAATGTATTATAGCATTGTAAATATATTTGTGATTGTGTAAGAGATACTGAGAGATATTGAAGAGGAATTTGTAGCGGATGTGCTGTAGGTTGTATCCCTTCATTTGTTAGATGGTATAATAATAAAAGGATTGGAAAATTCTTCGTGGATGTAGCCCAGATTGGGTGAACCACATGATATCGGTGTCTCTCTTGTATTATGTTTATGTAATTTATATTTGCATTTTGTTTATTTTTATTTCTCCGCGATCCTATTTTTCTAACATTTACCATGGGTTTTCAATTATTACATTGCAGAGGATATAATTCATGAGGTTCTAAGATACACTACATAGTTTAGCCACTAGAATAGTCACCATTAAATTGTTGAGGATCGACCTGTGAATTATCATGGGTAGGCATACCACACAACCAATAGAAAATCTACCCTTAAATTATTGTGGGTCTGGTTACTTGAGTCTTGGCAAAGGGAAAGAATAACAGTATCAAAATACATCATTAATACATCACCAATTCGTTTCCAAGGATTTAAAAACTGGTAAATCCTGGAAAACCACAATTGTTTAGGAGCACTACAGTGCCACCACTCACTTAGTGGTTTGTCGTGGGTGGCTATATATATATATAATTATCACACTGTTTTCATCCATTGTTGAAACAAAATCTAAATTGTATGTAGGATGTAATGTCCCCATTTTTTGATACCACCATGTTCCACCATCACCCATTCAACCCCATGGGTCCTAGTGATAGTTTGGAATTAATTAATTAATGAGTGGTTAAGTTTTGAGGCATTAATTTCCAAATTATTTAATTTTACTTCCTTAAGTTTGAGATGCACTTGATAAAATTTATTTTTCATTAATAAATATTTATATTAATTAAATAAAGTGGATAATTGATCCATAAGGGCACATTAGATGATAATATTTGACCAAGAGATAGCTTACACAAGAGGAAAAGCTGAAAGCAGTTAAATCTAAGAAAGTAGGAAAAAGAAAGGAAAAGCTGGCACAAGGCAGAAAAGCAGTAAAGCTCAGGAAAAGCATAATATGTCAAGAAAGCAAACAAAAGTAGAAAGAAAGATAAGGAAGAAAAGTACGAAAAAGTAGGATAAGGCATAAAAGTAGGAAAAAGCAGGATAAGGCAGAAAGGAAGGAAAAAGTAGTCAAAAGCATAAAAGCAACATAAAAAAGAAATAGAAGGATAAAGCAAAGGAAGAAAGCAACGCAAAAAGAAAATCTTGAAAGAAAGCTATCCTTATCCACTCCATGAGGGAGAATTAGACTAGTTGACTTGCTCAACAAGTCACCTCAATTATATAAAATAAGGAGTGTGCACCACTTGCCCATATTTTTACAGTTTGAGAATTGAATTGAGAGTTATTTTGCCTCTATGACTTGGGAAATGTGCCCCTAGTCTAAGCTGGGAGATGTGCCCCTACTTATTCTGAGAGGATGATGACATCCAATATTCATCATTGATTTTATTGCAGGTCCTGAATTCTGATCCGGTGAAGTTTGAGCTTGTTTACAGAGATTGAGAAGCCTCCCATTCGAAATCATGATGATTCCTAGTCTTTCTATGATGGAGAATTCTTCTTCTCATGTATTTATTTCCTGAGACTTCTATGAGATGTATTTCATATTATGATGACTTTCGTTATGTAATTTTGAGCCTATCAATTTCATTCTATAGATTGATTAAAGAGAATTCTGAGTTTCATATCAATTCCTTGCACCTAGTCTAGATTGCCATGGAAAATAACTAGTTTTCAGTATTTAAGCAATAGATGAACTTCTACAACTCCATTTTGATTTATTTCATGATTATATTACTTAGCATGCCAATAAAATCATTCCATGTATGAAACCAAGAATTTGTATCTTTCTCCACCTGTTTGGGAAATCCTGAAGTTGAACTAGTTGTGTAGTCCCAATAGACAATTTTGCTTGTTTCTTTTGAAACCTCATAAAAAATTCCTTAAAATTGCTGGTGCGAACCCAAACTGATATTTGACATTCAATTGATTTTTTTAATCCTTCCTGAGTCGAAATCCTTCACCACTGGTTCTCAGGTAGTGCCAAGTTGAAGTTCTAGTTTGCATATGCTGGGGTGCCCAGGGGCCTTGGAGTATACTTCATCCTAGCTGATGTTTGAAACATTAATGGTCCTAGTACATTGTGAAAAGTATATCTCATCTAGCATGATCATAATTCCTTCCAATATTTTTTGAAATTTCCTTCCTACAACGAGTCAGGTCACTAGTGTTCACTATTTTATCTTAAGTCTTGTAGGAGAGTCAGTTAATGTACAATCAAATCTGATTGGTACATTTCAGTGGTATCAGAGGACTTTCCTCTACTCCTATGGAAATCAATCTCTCAATTTGAATAATTTACAACCATGATACTAGCACCTGCTTGGTTTAATCTTTGCAGCAATGCCAAGCTTCCTTGATTTATTGAAGAAATCACCACCATGTCTTTCCTTGGTTTTTATGATGGGAGGAATATATATGAGATGAAAAAATATATGGAAAGGTTTAATGACTACATGGATTTGAGTTTTTATTGTAGAAAGGAATTGTCCTTCATAGAGTACTATGTTTGTCAAGACAAACGTGAATCAAGGAGGTCTGCTCAAAATTCAAATTCTCTCAAGAAGAACAAACCATCTATCTATGGGAGATTCATGAGATAATTTACAACCAAGGGTACCAAAAACTCTTGTGAAGAGGATTTTGTTAGGATATTCCTATACTCCATCCTAGTCCTCCTAGCTTTTCTGTCATTTTCATTTTCAGTCATTCATGCAAAATTAGGGTTTGCATGCATTTTACATGCATCCTAGTCATCAACACCAGCACCTAAACCTCAGCAAACTAGCCCCCGGAGCTTCTTTCAGATCAGTTTTAGCTCTCCAAGGGATTAGTGCACCCTCCTTTCACCTACTGCATGAGAAGGGCACCTTTCTTCACCTACTAGTCCATTTTAGTTCAGTTATCTTCAGTTCTTTCCTTGATTTAAGGATTAACTGACTCCTAACTGACCTTACCACTCCGATGGACCTCCAGTGTGACTAGACAACCTATTATGACTCTAGTTAGCTCCATTTGCACCCTCCACTGAGCCTCCTTCACTACATTAGTGCTTCCATGTGCCAGTTACACCAACCACACTCAGTTAGACTTAGTTTGACTCCCGGCTGACCATTACTTGTGCATTGATGACTTCACTGATGAGAAGGTGGACTCCTAGTTAGGCATTGATGACTTTCCACTGATTATGGATCTGTGCATGAAGGCCAATTCAAATTCAACCTATTGAATTCAAATGCTCATACTTAGCATTATATATTTACCAGTTCATTATTCTGTTAATAGTAACATGTGTAATTATTCTTCCTCAATCAGAGTTTCTTTGGATCTAAGTTCTATTGCTTGTCTCTTCTTCTATTATTCCTAAATTCTTTCATTGTGAGGTTTACATCATCTGTTTGGATCTTATGTGGGCAATTTCACATGGTATTAGAGCCATTTGAGAGTATATTCTACCTCCATTCTTGAGAGTTTTTTGCAGGTATTTCGAAGTTCCAGCAGTTGCAGCAGTAGATTCAACGGTTTCTATTTGCACTTGTTCCAACAGTCAAAGATGAGCAATTCAAATGCTTCTTCTTCTTCTCTTTCTCCCATGATCCTCACTCCCTTCAATTACTTCGAATGGAAGAGTGAGATGAAGATTCACTTGATGAACAAACTACTTGAAATATTGGTTTATGAAAGAGATGCCACACCACATATAGCTAGAGAGAGAATCAACCATCTAAACAAATTGGATGAAGCCTTTGGATTCATATGCCTTCATATGTCCAAATATCTATTGTTCCATGCTGAAGGATTGAAGTTTCCAAAAGAGTTATGGACCAAATTGGAGAGTCTTTTTGGCAAACAAGATGGGTTAAGAGGCTACATTCTTGAAAATGAATTGGTTTCCCTACAACCTAGCAATTTTGAGAGCATTCAATCATTCTTCTCAAAGTTTAAAAATTTGGTTGTACAATGCAAGCATTGTGGCATCGCTAAGAGTGATGAGCAAATAGTGCTTTCCATTCTGAGCAGACTTGGATCTCAATTCTCTGTCTTTGTATCTACTTTCAACTCTGGGTGAATGTACAATGCAAGCATTGTGGCATCACTAAGAGTGATGAGCAAATAGTGCTTTCCATTCTGAGCAGACTTGGATCTCAATTCTCTGTCTTTGTATCTACTTTCCACTCTGGGTGAATGTCAATCCCTAGATGGAAGTTTCCTACCTTAGAAGCCTTCACTCAAGCCCTCATTCAAGAAGAGGACAAACTGTTTCAAATGGATGCCATCAAAACCTCCAAAGATCTAGCTCTTTTAGCTAGTGAATCAAGTGGAGCGAATGCAAAAGGGAGGCAAAAGGACAAAGGCAAGAAACATTCAAGATCCAAGAATGACAAACCAAAGAAACCAAATTGTTCCTACTGCAAGAGAGGAAACCATCCTGAAAGTGCTTGCATGCACAAGAAGATTTATCTTCTAACCAAGCTTCTTGAACAAAACCAAATTGTTGTTCCGAAAGAAGCAAAGAAGTCTGATTCTGGAAGTGGATCTGATGATTGTCATGCATTGATAGCTGGATTTTCAAAGACAAAATCCCTCCTCATAGATTCTGGAGCCTCCAACCACATGATTGCATCTGAAGAATCCTTATCCTCTTTGGATATCCAAGATGGGCCTGCCATTCACATGGGAGACAACTCTCAGATTTCTGCCAAAGGATTGGGAACAGTTCGTATGGAGCATGGTAAGTTAAAAAATGTCTTATTTGTTCCTTCTCTTACAGCTAATTTGTTGTCAGTTTATCAAATGACTCATACAGGATCACCAAAGCAAGTTATTTTTGGTCCAAACACAGTAGAGATTACATAGATATCCACTGGAAAGGTTATAGAGAATGGGATTGCTAATCATGCTTCAAAGGCATATGAGTTCTCACACTTCATGCCTTTCTCTCCAACTATTCCTTCAGATTCTGATGAAGATCACAGTGACTCCTCTTCTTCTAATGAAGAAGAAGATCAAGATTTTGATGTTGAGATCATGGTTCAAGAAGATTCAGATCCAAAACCAACACCTATTCTTAGTCTAGATTCAAGGTCAATATGGGCTCACACAAACCTTGCTACTACTGAGAACACAGTTGATGAATTATATGATCACATAACTACTAGACTTCAACATCATGCCAACCTTGCATTATGCCATCCACCTCCTCATGAGAGATGCAGCATAATGATGGGGTTCTCTCTTCCATCTTTTGGGAAGACTCCTCATGTTCCATTCGCTCCAGATACAGAAAGAGTTCCTAAAAGACTTGCTTCATTCTCCACACAGTGGGAGACCTTCCTACAGGGGATCAGCTTGCCAAGTCTTTTGCAAAAGTTTTCACTGATGAAAGCTTCTTTCTTTTCTGCATAGTATGATGGTTCCTTGAGTTATTTATTGTTCTTTTGAGGGGGGGTATTTTTCCCATGAGGTTTTCCCCATTTCCTCAGTTTATGGACAGTTCTTTATTTTTCTATCATTTCATTGATTGTATGGGTGACCTTTGGTCTTAGTTACCAGGGCCCAAGATGGATTAAGGGGGGGTGTTAGGATATTCCTATACTCCATCCTAGTCCTCCTAGCTTTTCTGTCATTTTCATTTTCAGTCATGCATGCAAAATTAGGGTTTGCATGCATTTTACATGCATCCTAGTCATCAACACCAACACCTAGCCCTCAGCAAACTAGCCCCCGGAGCTTCTTTCAGATCAGTTTCAGCTCTCCTAGAGCTTAGTGCGCCCTCCTTTCACCTACTACATGAGAAGGGCACCTTTCTTCACCTACCAATCCAGTTTAGTTCAGTTATCTTCAGTTCTTTCCTTGATTTAAGGATTAATTGACTCCTAATTGACCTTACCACTCCGATGGACCTCCAGTGCGACTAGACAACCTGTTCTGACTCTAGTTAGCTCCATCTGCACCCTCCACTGAGCCTCCTTCACTACATTAGTGATTCAATGTCCCATTTACACCAACCACACTCAGTTAGACTTAGTTTGACTCCTGGTTGACCATTACTTGTGCATTGATGACTTCATTGATGAGAAGGTGGACTCCTAGTTAGGCATTGATGACTCTCCACTGATTATGGATTTGTGCATGAAGGCCAATTCGAATTCATCCTAGTGAATTCGAATCCTCATACTTAGCATTGTATATTTACCAGTTCATTATTCTGTTAATAGTAACATGCGTAATTATTCTGCCTCAATCAGAGTTTCTTTGGATCTAAGTTCTATTGCTTGTCTCTTCTTCTATTATTCCTAAATTATTTCATTGTGAGGTTTACATCATATCTCTGGATCTTATGTGGGTAATTTCACAGATGTTTCAAGGAAAATGGAAACGACAATCATAGAACAACCTACAAATCATCCTACTCATAATGCAAATCCTCATACTACACAAGATGGAGAGGATTCAATTTGCATAATGGAGGATAGAGAGGAAGCAGATTCACTTGAGCATGAAGAAGGATTTAATCAGTCATCTTGTTCCCAAGAAGAATCCATGCCATCGTATTCACTCCTATTTGATGGCAAACCAGAGAAGTCCAAATGCACACAAAATGAGGAGAAAGAACCTCATTTGATGATGGGGTATGAAGAGGTCAAAGATGAATATTGGATGACCTGTATATTGGATTTGGAGGAGGAAGGTGAGCTTCATGAGGAGTTTTCCATGTCATATTTTCCATCTTTCATTGAGCATGAGCTTGAAAACATGGATGAATGTGTTCCTAAGGAGAAGGAGAAGCTTCTTGAGATGATGGAACATGAATATCTGCATGTGCATGAATGATACTTAGAGTTGTTTTTGTATGAGGAGAGGGATGACATGGAGGATGTGGATTAATCACTTGTATTGATTCCAAAGGATGACATATCATTCATATGTACAAGAAAAGGCATTTTTTGTACAAGGATTGGTCGATATATAAGTACATAGCGGAGATGGAGATCCAAGGGTGCAGTACACTTGCATACTTTGGAAGAAGGAAAATTGGTATGTCTCTCAAAGAGCCACCTAGTGAACAAGAAAATCCACATGCATGTCATATGCATGAGCATTCAAATATGCAAATGAAGAGGGTATATGCATGCATAACTATTGGATCATCCAATGGTAGAGTAATTCGATTCACCATTTTGGTGGCTGTATCTTGTAGAAAGTTTGGAGTTCAATGGATGTTATCCATTGGGGAGCCTATTTTGCATTACAAAGTTTCTAACTCGAGATATTTTATAAGGTATGAGTACATTGAGAGGGTTTCAAAGTTCCTCACTACCATTCAATTTACATACATGAACATGTCTTGTCATTTTCAAGAAATTGGAGGTTTTCTACGAATGCATGAGAAGGGATTCGAAGGTCTCCCACTGAGTAGACCACCTGACAAGGTGAAGAAGCATAAGGCTAAATTGAGGATGTATGTGCAATCCATCAATATCTTTCATTAAAATCATTTGAAAAGGTTCAAGGAGTGAAAGGGACATCAAGAGTTGCTTGAACGGGGGACACATCAAACCAAGTCCTCTTGCATTTCTTATGGGCCTTGTGAATATGAAAACCATAATAGAGTGCATATGCATAAGGAACAAAATACTTAACATGGAGATCAAGGAGGAATTACACATTCTCCATGACACACGTGTTTCAGTGTCACAATATTGTTGGAGATCTGCTTCATTGGAAGATTCATCTTTCCTTGAAGCCATGGAGAAGATCCAGAAAGTAGTGACTACAATCCAAGATAATTTTTCAGATATCCTTTATGACAGAGATTACTTGTATGAGCTTGTTCATATGTTGCAGGGAGCATCCTTGAAGGATGATGAGGATATTTGCAAGCTCAATAATGAGTTGATGGCCACCCAAGATTATTTGAGAAGCACTCAAAGTGCCCTCTTGGAATCCAAGATGGATATAGAACAACTTCACCAAGAGTTGCAGAGATCACACATTCCCTCCTATATTCCAATCAACCATTCTCTTTCGGTTGATGGCATCCAGAGTTTTATGGAGGAACCTCATGAGATGGTGCTTCATGAGGTGAATAATGGCCAGCATGTGTTTGAGGATTTTTTGGATGCAAATTATAAGTTCCAAGCACATACTGTCTCCCAGAGTGAAACTGAGCTTCTTCTTGGAGTGAGCCATTCCTCCATTGAAGAGTTAGAAGATATCATGTTTGATGGGCCAGCCTTTGATGGGTTGATACATCCATTAGCTTGATGGATGAGGTTTTGAGTGATGATATTTTGGTCCATGATCCTAAATTATTTCCTTCTACTCATTCCATGTCAATTAAGGAGGAAGTTTCGGTCAAAGGTTTCTTTTTTATAGTGCCTAAAGAGGAGCAAAATACTCCCACATTTTATCCAATTGATTCAATGATAGCACCATCCCATTCCCAGCAGTTTCATAGGAATTTGATGCCTACCTTTGATTCCTTCACACATAAAGGTGCAGATGGTTCCAACTTGACTTCATGTAGCAAGGCACATTCTGATTGGATGGGCCTTTTGACCAATGGCGGAGAATTGAGCCATTGGGAGTACTCACATAGGGAAGCACCTTGCTTTCCAGTTGGATCATTGGGTTGGAGTGTATCTTCTTTTCCTAGTTGGGAGAAAAGACACATGAGTGATATTCCTGCTTACATCTATGGAGACCTCTTGGATACATTTTAAACTTCTTGTGAGCAGCATGGGCATCCATGGAATTCCGATGATTCCTACTTTTTTGGTGATTGGACATGGGACTCTCACCCTTGTCATTTGAACAATAATGTTTTGATCTATGGTACTTGTGTGCATTGGGCACATGAGGTGCATTCTGATTTGCATGTGCTTGGGGAATTTGAGATCAAGCAAAATGATGACCAAGCACTTGTTCATTTCCTGAGAGATTATGAGTTACCTCTAGGTGGTAGTTGTATAGTTTTGGAGGAGGCACATGATCTCACTTCGGTTGAGCCAACCATGATGGATGACTGTTATAGAGAGTTGCTTCACCATTCTCCATCCGACGCACATATATGGCAGCTAGCACACATAGGGATGGATATTGTGTAAAGGGATTCTTTATTTTGGTGCCATGCGAGGAGAAGGAGGCTCCCACACACATTACTGATGGTTTTATGGTTAGACCTTGGGATTTGACAAGCGCAACTATCCCTTACCAGTTTTATGAGTAGCAACAGAGGCATATGTCTAATGTCTCCATCATGCATAGCAGTGTAGGGGAGTTCCACTTGAGCCAGTTAGGTGGAACAAGTAGTAGAGTAAAGATTTGTTGTACTAGAGCGAAGATGGTACATGGAAAAGCTACAAGATTTCCATCTAGATCACTAATATGGAGTATTCATTCATCCACTAATTGGGTGGATATATACATAAGGGAGTTGAGTACCCCAAGGGGTAATTTTGTTTCTTTCATCAATGAAATTTTATGGACATGTCATTCATATTTTGTGAGCAGTTGTATAGACATTTGTGGTTTCTATGTGATGTCTTCAGTATACCTAGATGGACATCGAATTTTCACCTATGTATTATGGATGGAAATTGTAGTGATAGTTTGCACATGGCACATAAGAAGTTTCATACTTGGTTGGAGAGACTCATAGAGGTTTGGTTTTGCATTGGGAGTGATAAACTTCTAGTGTGCTGGTGGGATCCTGGTATCCTACATGATGATATATACTCCCCAATGATATTGATATTTGGGAGCATGCAGTTGAGATAGTGGGATCCTGGCATTCCTTGGAGTATCAGGTTTCCACCAGAGACAGTTCCATTGTATAGCGTGCATAAGTGGTAGTGGGATCCAGGAGTTGATGGATCATTTCAATTTGCATTGATGTAAAGAGGAATGCAACACAAGCAGTGGGACCCTGGGATCATTTTTGGACATCTAGTTATAACTAGAGTAGTGCAACAACGGCATCGTGGAACCTGCATTGAGTTCAGTTAGAATTTGAAATTCCAATGCTTGTCAAAGTTCAGCTACAAATATTAAATTGCTTGAGGACAAGCAATATTGGGAGGGGAGGGTTGTAATGTCCCCATTTGTTTATACCACCGTGGTCCACCTTCACCCATCCAACCCCACAAGTCCTAGTGATAGTTTGGAATTAACTAATTAATGAGAGGTTAAGTTTTGAGGCATTAATTTCCAAAGTAATTCATTTTACTTCCTTAATTTTGAGATGCACTTGATAAAAGTTATTTTTCATTAATAAATATTTATCTTAATGAAATTCTAAAATATGTATCACAGTAGGATCTAGCTACTATAGATACCTCAAAATTTAAATATTTAACTTACTATGCAAGAAATAAGTGCATAAAGAATTCTGGAAAAACAAATGATAAAAAACAAGTCACAAATGATAAAAAACCAGTAAATACAAATGATCAAATATCAGATTCTATTAAATTTCCAACCCAAAAATGAGTTTGGATCATCCTTATATAACAATAGGAAGAAATCGAATGCCTTAGGGGGCTTGACAAGTGGCTAGCTTAGATTTGACCCCAACCCCCCTAGATTGACCAATAGGCTCCCAAATCACCCTAAAATGGTACGAATTTCCAATGTGAACATTGGGTGAGCATGGGAAGACCAAAATGAGGCTCACACATGTGAAGGAGGTGATTGGGTGGTGGTTAGGTATCAAAGGAGAGGCCAAAACAGTCAAATATAAGCCAAAATGACTAGATTCAGTGCATGGGCACCTAATTCAAAGACATTTTCCTTAAAACAGGGAAATAGGGAACCTTTTCTCAGGAGGTGGTAATAAATGATGGAGGTGGCCATAAATAGGGCGCCTTATAGCTCAGATAACCATTTATGTCCCATAGAATGGTGGATAAGTCATCATTTGGCCTAACTAACTTATAACAACCTTGGATTGCAATTATTAACTTGTTTTGGACCAATTATCAATAATATGACTTATGACTAAGGTCCTAAGCAAGGTATTTCTTAAGGATTCTAATAGTATACTCAATTGTAGTATTCTAGGCGATTATTTTTTATTGGAAAAAACATATATTTAGATAGGTATGCGAATATTAAATATGAAACATACAATCTACTACTAAAACTTGTAAATTTTGGCTAATATTATGATAAAAAAACATATTTTATGTAAATATAGGCGATATTAGAGACTAAAAATGACTAAATAGCAAACTTGTTTTTTGAAAAAATGCCCAAAAGATAGCCAATTGGCGAAATTTCACCTCTAAATATTTCTCTGGTCCTAAGGTGTAATAATGCTCTAACCCCCCCCCCCCCCCATAAGCTATAATTGTGTCAATAATCAAAATAAGGCCTTGGCAACTAAGGCTAAAGTCATCTTTTACAACAACAATTTTTATTTGTCCATGTAACCAAGGTAAGGAGGAAAATCTCATGGGAAATAAAACCTCCCCTGAAAAATGGACATGTGGCATATTTGGAAAATATACCAATCTTCACCATGCATCATGCACCCCAAGGAGTGATCTAAGGTAAGTGAAGGTCTTCTTAGTGAAACTCTTGGTGAAGATATCAACAGTTTGCTTAGCAGAAGGGCAATACTGCAATGTAATGATCTGGTCATGCACCAAGCCTTGAATGTAGTGCATGTGAATATCTATGTTCTTTGTCCTCTGCCTCTGTACTGGATCAGTGGATATCTTGATTGTTCTTTGATTGTCACACCAAATTACGGTGGGTGAATCAAACACAAATCCAATCTCTCCAAGAATGTCTTGCAACCACACACATTATGTAGTTGCATTCACTGTTCCCCTGTATTCGGCCTCAGCTGAAGATAAGGAGATGGTGTTTTGCTTCTTGCTTTACTAGCAAATGGGACCATGTGCAAGCATAAAAACATAACCAGAAGTAGACTTCCGATCAGAACTATCACCAGCCCAATCATAATCAGTAAAACCAACTAGTTCAAGAGATGACCCAGCTGCATTGTGGATGCCAAAATGCTTGTTACCCTGTACATAATGTAGGATCCTCTTGGATGCCTTCTAATGGAACTCATGAGGCTATTTTATTTTCCTTGCAACATCCCCAATAGCATAAGACAAATCTGGTCAAGAGTGAGTGAGATACAACAAGCTCCCAACTAGTTGTCTATACAGTGAGCTGTCAACTAGTGGTGAAGAACCCCAATCAGTAAGCCTAAAACTCTAGAAATGAATCGGAATTTTGCAGAATTGAATTCATCCATATTGAACTTACGAATCATATCTAAAGCATATCTATATTTAGAAATTGAGATCCCATCCACAGTTTGATCAATTTCCAAACACAGAAATTGTTTCAACAATCCTACATCGTTCATGGCAAATGCACTGTGCAATGCAACCTTAACTGAGCCCAATTATTTGGTGCAGCTAACAGTGATCAAAATATCATAAACATATAGTACTATAATAAATATTAGGTAAACAACATGTTTCATATAAACATTAGGATCATACTTACATCTCTCAAAGCTTTGTGACAACAGAAAATTGTCCATCTTGGCATACCAAGCTCTAGGAGCTTGCTTGAGACCATAGAGGGAATTCTTCAACCTGCAAAAAAGTGTATGGTATGCTATGAATCCTTCAAGATTTTGAATATATATCACCTCATCAAGATCCCCATCAATAAATGAAATCTTCACATCCATGTGATGAACCTCCCATCGCTTGGAAGCAGCAATGGCCAAAACTAGCGTGATTGAGTCCATCTTTGCCACCGGTGAAAATGTCTTTGTATAGTCCACTCCATGGACCTGAGAGAAGACCTTAGCCACCAAAATTTCCTTATACTTCATATCAGATCCATCAGATTCCATTTTGGTTCTATAAACCCATTTACATTGCACTAGTTTCCTCTTGGGAGGAAGAGGGATCAAATCCCATGTTTCATTGTCATGGAGGGAGTTAATCTCTTCTTGCATAGTTGTTTTCCATATTGGGTCTTTTGATTCTTATGAATATGATTGAGTATAAGATAAAACCATAAGGAAACATATACCATGAATATATGTATCACAATATGAAAAAGCATTGTGAAACTGAGATCTAGTTTTCCCAGGATCTTGAGGATATCCTGCAAGCTCACTAGCAGCTTGTATGGTTTTCTCAGACCACTTGGGCCTTGAGGGAGGGTCTTGGTCTGCATAAATATAATCCTATTCATCATCCATATAATAATCAGAAATATAATAGAAAGAACCATCACTTTCATCATCTCCAAGCAGGGGGTTTGAGCATTCCCCATCACCTTGTTCTGTAGTATGCATGGGATCTTCTTCTTCGAACTAGAAACTTCTTTCAATGAATGTTTTGTGAGATGAGGGATCAAAGAGATTGTATCCCTTTTCATATTCTTCATATTCTACCATGATAGAATCTTTTCTTTGGGGCTTCAAGGCCTTTCTCTTCTCTGGAAAGGTCTTGAAGCCCAAGCTTTTGAGCCAAACACCCTGAAATGAGAAACATTGGGCTTGTGGACCATCCAAGATTCATATGGATTCATGCCTTCCAAGGAATTATGTGGTGCTCTGTTCTAAATATATGTAGCACAATCCATGGCCTCATCCCATAGTTTAAGAGACAAAGAATTAGCCTCTATCATGCATGTGGCCATCTCCTTCAATGCTTTATTCTTGCGCTCTGCAACACCATTTTGTTGAGGTGTGTAAGGCATAGAATGTTGCATTTGGATTCCATACTCTTCAAAGAGATGCTGCATGTACTTATTGACATACTACCTTCCATTATCAGTCCTCAATACCTTCATATTCCTCCCACTAAATTTCTCCACAGAGTTCTTGAAAACTTGGAAACATTGGAAAACTTCAGATTTTTGTTTGAGAAAGAATAACCAACAGTACCTTGAGTAATCATCAATCAAGGTAAGCACATACTCTGATCTTCTATAGGAGAGAGTGGGAAGAGGACCAATCATATATGAATGCACTAAAGCAATAGGTTCATCATCTCTTCTTTCCTTCCCTTTCTCATACTTCTTCTCAACATGCTTCCCAACAATGCACCCTTTGCAAGTGCCATTGGAAAATCTGATCGTTGGAAGCGCTTCAACCATCTCTTCTTTTCCCAAGGATTGAAGATAAATGTAGTTGAGGTGTCCAAAACTCTCATTCCATATCTTGCTGAATTAATTATCATGTGACAGAAGTGCATTTGGATAAAAGTACTCAAGAAAATGAGAGAACTTGTACATTCTCGAATCATGGTCTGCAACACCCACTGCTACAACTTTGCCAGTCGAAACTTCTGAGATCTCCACATCATCTTGGGTGAATATAACTCTCTTGGACGAACCATTATGGGTCATTTGGTATACAGAGAGTAATTTTTCTGCAAGATCAGGAACATACAGTATATTACTGAAGTACCCATTTTGTAGTGAGATTTTTCCAATGCCTCTAGTAGGGATTTCTGAGTCATCTCCCATGAGAATGGAAGAACAACTGTATGGAGAAAGAGTAGAGAATGAATCTATTGAAGAAGCCATGTTCCTTGAGGCATCTGAATCAATGATGAAAGAAGAGGAATCTGAGGTACTAGCCATCAATGCATGAAACCTCTCCTTGTCTTCAGAAACACCCTCTTTCTTCTTCGAACTTTCTGGAAGAGGAATGTTGTTTTTCTGTAGGAGATGGGTCATCATGTCTATGGTTTTCTTCATGCATGAACTCTCAGGGTTCCAACCCTTTTGAAAGTAGGTTCATTTTTTCTTCTCTTTCTTCTTTCCCTTGTCTTTGATAGGATTTGAACCCCCATCAGAAGATTTGGGCTTCTCCTTGTCTTTCTTTTTCTCTTGTGGTTTCAAACCCTTGGGATTTTGCTTTCCTATTTCTTATCTCGAATCTCCAGCAGCAAGAACTTGAACGTTTTTCTTAATGGAACCCATCAAGACCAACTTATCTTTATCTTGAGTTAGCATCTCCATGAAATCAGCCAAAGATGGCATCTTCGAATTTCTAACTGTAAGCTTGGTGGAGTGAAATGTAGAGACAAAGACTGAGTGCTCAGGACCCAACTTCGAAATGATGAACAAAACCAACTGTTCTTCCTTCTTGTCAATGCCACACTGTTTGATTTGCAAGACCAAGATCTTGAACTTGGTGAAGAAGTCCTAGATGGAATCGAAGTTGCTTGGGATCAGTGAGATCAACTCATTCTCAAATTGGTGACCCCTCATCTCATCACTCTTCCCAAACAAAGACTCAATATTGAGCCATACTTCATTTGGTGTAGTTAGAATTTCAACATGAAACAAGAGATCTCTTGAGATACTGAGACAAAGCATGTTGAATGCATAATCTATTCTATTGAATTACTTCAACCTAAGTTCCCACGGTGATTCTATAGAGACCCTTGGATCTCAATTGGATGACCATTTCGACCTTCCACTCAAATAAGTTGAATGGAATCAGCAAATGAGCATGAATTTGCTCCCCCTTCTGCTGCTTGCGCACTTGGTGACAATGGTGCACTTGTATACCTGCAATAGAACTCTCAACACTCAAGAGGGGATCTACACTAATACTTTTGAACCCTGCTTGATAGTGGGTATATTCGGGAAAGCATCACACCTTGGATATACTCCAATGGATTTCTCCAATGGCTTCAAGGAAATGTTTCCAAAACTTTTGTGGTTTCTCCACTGCTTCTGACACACCATTAAAACTGTCTTTTGGTTCGAATGGTAGCTCCAAGAGCTCTGATACTATGTAAAATATATATCACAGTTGGATCTAGCTACTATATATACCTCAAAATTGAAATATTTAACGTACTATGCAAGAAATAAGTGCATAAATAATTCTGGAAAAACAAATGATAAAAAACCAGTCACAAATGATAAAAAAACAGTAAATACAAATGATCAAATATCAGATTCTATTAAATTTCCAACCCAACAATGAGTTTGTATCATCCTTACATAACAATAAAAAAAATCGAATGCCTTAGGGGGCTTGACAGGTGGCTAGCTTAGATTTGACCCCAATCCCCCTAGATTGACCAATAGGCTCCCAAATCACCCTAAAATGGTACAAATTTCCCATGTGAATGTTGGGTGAGCATGGGAAGACCAAAATGAGGCTCACACAAGTGAAGGAGGTGATTGGGTGGTGGTTAGGTATCCAAGGAGAGTCCAAAACAGTCAAATATGGGCCAAAATGACTAGATTCAGTGCATGGGTAGCTAAGTCAAAGACAATTTCCTTAAAATAGGGAAACAGGGCGCCTTTTCTCAAGAGGTGGTAATAAATGTTGTAGGTGGCCGTAAATAAGGCATCTTACAGCTCAGATAACCAATTTTGGCCCATAGAATGGTGGATAAGTCATCATTTGGTCTAACTAACTTCTAACAACCTTCTAACAACCTTGGATTGCAATTATTAACCTGTTTTGGACCAATTAATCAATAATATGACTTATGACTAAGTTCCTAAGGAGTAATAATGCTCTAACATAAATAAAGTGGATAATGATCCACAAGGGAACACTAGAGGATAATATTTGACCAAGATATAGCTTGCACAAGAAGAAAAGTTGAAGGCAGTTAAAGCTAGTAAAGCAGGAAAAAGAAAGGAAAAGCTGGCACAAGGTAAAAAAATAGTAAAGCTCAGGAAAAGCATAATAAAGAAAGAAATCAGACAAAAACATAAAGGAGGATAAGGCATAAAAGAAGGAAAAAAGCAGTCAAAAGCATAAAAGAAGGATAACAAAGAAAATGCAGGATAAAGCAAAGCAAAAAGAAAAGCTTGAAATCAAGCTATCCTTATATACTCCACGAGGGCGTATTAGCCTAATTGACTTTCTCAACAAGTCACCTCAATTCTATAAAAGGAGTGTGCACCACTTTCCCATCTTTTGACAGTTTGAGAATTGAATTGAGAGTTATTTTGCCTCTATGACTTGGGAGATGTGCCCCTAGTCCAAGCTAGGAGATGTACCCCTGCTTCTTCTAAGAGGATGATGACATCAAGTATTCATAATTGATTTTATTGCATGTCTTGAAGTCTGATCTAGTGAATTTTGAGCTTGTTTGCAGAGATTGAGAAGCCTCCCATTCGAAATCATGATGATTCCTAGTCTTTCTTGTTGGAATATTCTCACCATCATTTTTTATATTTTCATGCATTCTGCATGCATTCAGTCATCAGTATGGTAGTCTCCCCAGCACTTGGAGCCTATGTTCAACCCCCTAAAGCTTAGTTTTATCCCTCAGGATCCCTCCTACCTACCTAGTGCGCCTTGTTTTCCTCACCTAGAAGACTAATGCGCCCTACTACACTACTTGGATCACTAACATTCAATTGCAGCATTGATTGCCCAGTTATTGCATTTATTACTCAGTTTAACTGATTGTAGATTCTAGTTGTCTGTATCGGAGTGCCACTTGACCTACTGATAGCCTCATCATCCTCATGCTCTCTCCTTGGAGTCTCCATCCTTTGATTTGTGCTCACATGACTCAGTTAGTCTTATTTGACTGACTTTTGACAATTTGTGACTACTACCATTGATTGGGTGATGTCTCCAATGATATACAAGCCACACATTGAGGAGAATTCGAATGACCTTAGAGGTATTCGAATCCATTTTAGTGTATTGAGTTAGTATTCTAATTTCACAGTGCTAGCTTACAGCTGATGTATGATTACAATAGTTTTTGTCATTTCTTGTGTTAATGAGTGATTATTGATTCAACAATTCTTCTTCTCTTCTATGTTATTCTTGAGTGAGTTTTAGTGAAGTTTGCTCCAGCTGTGTGATCTCTCCTGTAAAATATCACATGGTATCAAAGATGGATTCAGCTATTTGAATTGCAGCAACAATAGTTGCAACAATTCTTTTAGTAGCTGTCTTTCATGGAGCACCAAAAGCCTCTGGATTTCCACAGCATCTCCTAGTGCAATTGTCTTGAATTCACTGGAGCAATCCAGTGAGGTCTATCCAGGTGTGTAGGATCCAGTCACATGTTTTCATTGTCCTAAGTCAATGTTCAATTCGAATTGCAGCATATCTCCACTTACAATTCTCATTTGTTTTGCAGGTTATCTCCTTCTTCAATTCGACTTCATCAAGATCAATGGGTCTAAAATTGAATTCATTCAATTATTTCAAATGGAAATCCAGAATGGACATATTCATTAAGTCCAAAATTCTTTCTAGAGTATTGAATGGCTATGCAGTTGATACCATTGGTGTAGTTGAGAAATCAAAATACTTAGATAAACTTGATGAAGCAATAGGACTGCTTCTCCTCAACATTTATGAAGACCTCCATTTTCATGTCATAGATATGAAGACTCCAAATGAAGTTTGGGACAAGCTCAAATCTCTTCTTGGTCATAAAGATGACTTGAAAGGTCATAAGTTGGAAAATGAGCTCATCTCCTTGAGCCCAAGTAGTTTCAAAACCATCATTGAGTTTCTCAACAAGTTCAAGAATTTGATTTCACAGTTGAAGAGATATGGGATAGATAAGGAAGAGAAGCAACTCATCCTTTCCATACTATCAAAACTAGGCCCTGACTACTCAGTATTTGTCTCTACCTTTCAGTTAGTGAAGCTGTCCATCACAAAATGGAAGTTTCCCACTCTTGAAGACTTGATCCAGTCTCTCACACTTGAGGAGGAGAAGCTAGTTCATATGGGAATGATAAAACCCAAATTGGATTCATCTCTTGCAACTACTGAGATGAAGAGAGTGAATGGAAAGGGAAAGCAAAAATTTTCTGATAGAAATTTGAATGAGCAGAAGAAGAAGGAGGCTCCAAACCAATCAGAAGTGTTGATGTATATGTAACTTCGGAATGTATTTCACATATATGTATATTGTATTCCTATAGAGATGGTATTATTCCTCTATAAGGAAGTGTCGTCATTTATATTGTAAGTGTCGTAACTTATACTTGATGGGTTATTAGACCACCTTATTTGGGGTCGGCCCTGTATAAGTCATGTGGGTCAATGGGTTATTAGACCACCTTATTTGGGGTCGGCCCTGTATAAGTCATGTGGGTCAAAGGGTTATTAGACCACCCTATTGGGGGTCGGCCCACTCAGCATTATGTTATGTGGTTAAGTTCGAGCCGACATGAGTTAGGTAAAAAGGCAAGTCAAGTCAAGTATAAATAGAGTGCGGGAGGCACTCTATTTACTCACTCACTTCACACACATGCTCTCAAGGAGGAGAGGCGCACTTATGGAGGAGGAGGATTGCTGCTAGGTTATGGCTATCTCTATTGGTTGGTTGTATCATTTCTCTATCTATCTCTGAGGAAGTTATTGGGGTTTTTCACCTTTATGGTTTTCCCCAAGTAAATCTTTGTGTCTCTTGTGTGTGCTTGCATTATTGTCTCCATGATTGATATGCTGTAGATATGCTGTACATGTTGTTCTCTCAGTTAAGATCCTAGATCAGATTGAAGTAAATTCAGAAAATTCAACAAGAAGGAGGTTCAAACTCCAAGAAAGACAAGCAAACTCAGAAGGGGAAATCCAAATGCACATACTGCAATAGAGGATTCCATCCTAAGAGTTCATGTATGAAGAATACCATAGATTTCATGGATTCACTTCTTGAAAAGAATAACCTTCCAATACCTGCATGTGCTAGGAAGAAAGAAGGTGAACCATTAAGATCATAGGACAAAGAGAGATGCCATGCTCTCATGGAAGGTGCATCAACACAATCCTCCTTCATCATATATTTAGGAGCTTCAAGACACATGTCTTCCTCCAAAGATATCTTTACTGGTTTCGAATCCACTGTTGGGCCATCCATAATGTTGGGGAATGATTCTAAGGTCTCTTCTGATGGGATTGGAAGAATCAAACTTGATCATGGGTACTTCTCAGATGTGCTCTATGTTCCTACACTTACAGCTAATCTAATTTCAGTATATCAAATGACCCATACTGGAGAGCCCAAGAGGGTGATCTTCTCTCCAAATGAGGTCGAAATCCAAGACATGGTATCAGGATATACCATTGCAAAAGGTGTTGGAAACCACAAGTCGAAATTCTATGAGTTATCCCACTTTCTACCTCTCTCTATACAGTCTTCTCTTCACACTCATGCAAATGAAGAGAGTAGGCTATGGCATGAAATATTTGGGCATCTTAACTGTCAGTACTTGCAAGACATGCATACTCAAGAGATGGTTGAAGGGCTGCCCAAGATCAAGTTTTCTAAGGGAAACTGTAATGGTTGTTTGATGGGAAAGCATCCATAAAATAAGTTTGAGAAGGGGAAGGTGAGGAGAGCCTCTCAACCTCTAGATCTGATTCATAGTGATGTATCAGGGCCATTTCTAGATCTGTATTTAAACAATGAAAGGTATATTCTTACTTTTTTTGATGATAATTCAAGGTTCTCATGCATATACTTTCTCAAGTTAAAATCATAAGTATTTAGATACTTCAAGTATTTCAAGTCTTATGTGGAGAAGTTTTCAGATAAAAATATCAAGGCCATTCGCACTGATAATGGAGGAGAGTACATCAAAGGTGATTTTCAAACCTTTTGTGCTGAAGAAGGCATTGAGATGTAACATACTGTTCCCTATACACCATAGTAGAATGATGTTGTTGAAAGGAAGAACAAAACATTGAAAGAGATGGCCACCTGCATGCTCAAGTCGAAAGGACTTCATCCTCGTTGTTAGAAAAATAGGATCGCATAGCAATAACAATAAACATAAATACAAATATAATCAAATAGACTCATTACAAGAGAGACACCAATATATCATGGTTCACCCAAGATGGGCTACGTCCACACTGAAATTGCCAGTCCTTATTATTATACCATCCAGCACATCCGTTGCACTTCCTCTTCACTATCTCACAGTCTCTCTTCATGATCTCAAAGATCTTTACAATGCATAATACCTAATACATCTTCCCTGGCCATATTACAATGTCTTTCTTTTATAGCGGAAATACAATGGGATACCCAAAACCATGGGTCCACAAAATTGTTGGCCAACAAACATCCCCGAACCCCAAGGTTGGGGAACGAGTGTACAGTCCTTTTGCATATCACAGAAAGCTGGGGTACACGATTGAGACAATATCATCTATGAGACTGGAATATCTGGCTCCACAACCAACAATCTCCCACTTGGAGACTGATCACAACAACTCCACCGCTGCTGTACTTGTTGGATCTTGGACTTGGAAAATTTCTCATCTTCACCTTCACGCTAGAAGGCCAACTGAAATCGAGCAGGAACTTAGTTTCTCTCTGGTCGCTACCTTTGTGAACATGTCTGCAGGATTCTGGCCAGTATGTATCTTTTCCAACTTCAACAGTTCATCTTCCAGAACAGAGCGTAAGAAATGGTACTTGAGATGTATATGTTTAGTCCTGGAATGGAATGTTGAGTTCTTTGCAATATGAATGGCACTCTGTTTGTCACTATACAACCTACTATCCTTATGCTTCTTACCCAATTCCTCCATAAACCTCTGCAACCAAATCATCTCTTTACTAGCCTCTGTAACAACAACATACTCTGCTTTCGTTGTTGAAAGTGAAACAACATTTTGTAGTTTTGAAATCCAACTAACTGTTGTTCCACCTACAATTTCCCGTCTCTTGTTATTCTCATAACAAGGATTTGCTTTGCAGCACCCAAATCCTTCATCGCAAATGAATTTTCTAACTTCCTTTTGATCACATTTATTTCCTGCATGTTAGACCCTGCAACAAGCATGTCATCCACATAAAATAACAAGATAAAATAACTTTCATAATCTAGCCTCTTGAAATAAACACAGTGTTCAAAATGACATCTACTATATCCTTGTTATGTCATAAACCTGTCAAATTTTAAATACCACTGCCTTGGAGCTTTCTTCAAACCATACAAGCTCTTCTTCAATCTGCATACCAAATTTTCCTTCCCTTTGACCTCATACCCTTGTGCCTGCTGCATATATATCTCTTCATCCAAATACCCATGGAGAAAGGTTTTTTTTACATCTAACTGTTCAAGGTGCAAATATTCTATCGCCACTAGACTTAAGATAGTCTTAATTGAAGTCATTTTAACAACAGGAGAAAATATTTCATCAAAATATATACCTTTCTTCTGTGCAAACCCTGTTGGTTGTGGAGCCAGATCTTCTAGTCTCATAGATGATATTGTCCCCAAGAAATGGGGGTTCATTGCCCCCGAGAAAAAATTTTGGGGCTGTTTTTGCCAGTTGTTTTGTGGGCCCATGGTTTTTGGGTATCCTGTGGTATTTTCCCATTGTATTTCCCCTATAAAAGAAACACATTGTAATACGGCTAGGGAAAGATGTATTAGGTTTTATGCATTGTAAAGATCTCTAAGATTAGGAGAGAGACCGTGAGACAGTCAAGAGGAAGTGCAGCGGTTGTGCTGCAGATTGTATCCCTTCACCTTGTTGGATGGTAGTAATAATAAGGACTGGAAAATTCAGTGTGGACGTAGCCCAAGTTGGGGTGAACCATGATATATCTGTGTCTCTCATGTAATGTGTGTTTGATTATATTTGCATTTTTGTTTATTGTTATTGCTCTGCGATCCTGTTTTTCTAACAAACCCCTTTACAATAAGTCTGGCCTTGTACTGCTTCTTACCTCCTTCTTCTTCCTTCAACCTGTAAATCCATTTGTTCTGCAATGCTCTTTTACCAGCATGCAACTGAACCAAATCCGAAGTATGGTTTCCTACCAATGAGTCCACCTCCTCATTCATGCCTTGCTCCCACTTCTTTCTAGTTTCCAACTGCATTGCTTCTTCATAACATTCTCGTTCACCAGCATCAGTCATTAATAAATAATACATTGAAGGAGATTATCATTTAGGAAGTCTACTTAACCTGGTAGATCTTCTTAAACTTGCAGGAGTTTCAGGTACTTGTTGTTGTTCTTGATTTTCTAGCACCTTTGAAACTTCATTTTCTTCAATTTCATCAAGTACTGTGTACTCTGTATTTTCGTTTTCCTGTTTCTTTCCTTGCAACTGATATTTATACATGACCTTTTCATTGAATATCACATCTCTACTCCTAATGATTTTGTTATTTTCATAATCCCATAAGCTATAACAAAAATCATCAACCCCATATTCAATAAAGGTACATTTCTTGGATTTAACTTCAAGCTTTGTTCTATTTTCTTTATCAATATGGACAAATGCTTCACAACCAAATGTTCTTAGAAATGAGTAGTTTACGTTTTTACCTGTCCATGCCTCCTCTGGAATACCACCATCCAAAGCACTTGAAGGCCCTCTATTTATTAAATAAACAACAGTATTTACAGCATCCACCCACAACTGTAAGGGAAACCCTGCATGCAATCTCATACACCTTGCACACTCCATGATCGTTCTATTCAACCTTTCTGACACACCATTTTCGTGTGGTGTTGCTGGGACTGTCTTCTCTCTACGAATCCCATGGTATGAAAAATAACTATAAAACTCCTTGCCACAATACTCACCTCCATTGTCAGTTCTGAGACACTTCAACCTTTTTCCTGTCTCATTCTCAACCAAATATTTTCACTTCTTAAAAGTAGCAAACACATCAGATTTATGTCTAATGCAATAAACCCAAGTTTTTCTAGTTGCATCATCTATAAATGTAACATAATAATGAGATCCATCAAGATATTGTACCTGAGCCAGTCCCAATACATCTGTATGCACAAGCTCTAACATTTCATTCTTCTTCTGTTTCCCAACCATGAGAAATTTGACTCTCTTCTATTTTCCATAAACACAGTTCTCATAGAATTCCAAACTTACCTACTTCAAATCTAGCAGCAACTTCCTTGAGTGGAGAATCTGCATCCCCTTCTCACTCATGTGGCAAAGCCTATGATAACACAATGTTGCATTTGTTCCTATGGAAGCTAAAGAGATAGAATGGTCAGTATTATGAGGACATAAATACAACGTACCTACCCTATCTCCTTTTGCTATCACCATTGATCCTTTAGTGATCTTCCACCACGTTTCTCCAAACGTAGATAGACAGCTGCTATCTCCCAACTGCCTTGTTGATATCAGATTTCTTTTCATAGCAGTAATATGCCTAACATATTTTAGCATCCATTCAATTCCATTCTTAAATTTTATCCATACCTTACCCATTCCAACAATTTTACATGGCTCATCATCACCCAATAAGACATGTCCAAAATCACCTGGAACATAATCATGAAAATATTTCCTATGGGGTGTAGCATGACATGAATCCCCTTAATCTACTACCCAATAATCACTAGTATTATCTAATGCAAGAATCAAAGCATCTTGTAACACATCAATTGCTATATTTGCTTCCTAGGTAGTTTCCTACTGTCCATCTCCTTTCTTCTTTAGAGATCTGCAATCTTTCTTCAAATGTCCTTTCTTTCCACAGTTCCAACACTATATTTTTCTCAGTCTGGACTTGGATCTTCCCATTTTAGACTTGCCATGATTACCTTGGCTCTTTCCTTTCTCCCTTTGTCTTCCCCTGCTCTCCATGGTTAATGCATTACCTGATGTCTCACCTGTGATTTTTCTTCGCATTTCCTCGCTAAGAATAACACTAACAACATCATCAAATATCAAGGTGTTTGAACCAGAGACAGAGTTACTTAAATCCATTCCATCTTTTTGGCAATGAACACAAGATTAGAAGATCCCTAACCTCATCATCAAAGTTCACACTTACAGAACTTAGTTGATTTGTAACCGTATTAAATTAATTTAAATGATCAGCAACAGATCCACCTTCATACATCTTCATATTAAATAAACACTTCATTAGAAATACCTTCTTGGAGGTTGAGGGTTTTTCATACATCTTACCCAATGCGCTCATCAAACCCTCTGTTGTATTTTCTTTTGAGATATTGAAAGCCACCGATGAAGCCAGGGACAACCGTATTGTTCCCAGTGCCTTTCTTTCAAGAACCTCCCATTCTTCATCCTTCATAGTCACCGGCTGCTTTGCTCTTCCTCCCAATGGTAGGAATATATCCTTTTGGTACAGATAGTCCTCCATTTGCATCTTCTGTAACTAGTAGTTTTGGCCATTAAATTTCTCGACCTTAAACTTTCCTTCTTCCGCAATTGCTCCCACTTGAAATAGAAACCCTAGTTTCTTGCGGGTTTATCTGCCAAATAGACCTTTGGCTCTGATACCAATTATTAGAAAAACAAGATCCCAGAGCAATAACAATAAACATAAATGTGAATAAAATCACACAGACACATTACAAGAGAGACACCAATATATCGTGGTTTACCGAAGATGGGCTACGTCCACACTGAAATTGCCAATCCTTATTGTTATACCATCTAGCACATCTGCCGCACTTCCTCTTCATTGTCTCACAGTCTCTCTTCATCATCTTATAGATATTTACAATGAATAATACCTAATACATCTTCCCTAGCCGTATTACAATGTATTTATTTTATAGGGGAAATAAAATGGGAAAAATACCACAGGATACCCAAAACCATGGGTCCGCAAAAATGTTGGCCAACAAACATCCCTAAACCCCAAGGTTGGGGAACGAGTGTACATTCCTTTTGCATATCACAGAAAGATGGGGTACATGGCTGAGACAATATCATCTATGAGACTGGAATATCTGGCTCCACAACCAACACTAGTCTTTGGGAAGAAGCCATCAACTATGCCACCTATATTTAGAACAAAGTTCCTCACAAAGGACTCAAAGACATGACTCTTTTTGAAGCATGGATGGGATACAAAACTGATATGTCTCATCTCAGAGTGTTTGGATCCAGAGCATGGGAAAGGGTTCCAATAGAGAAAAGGAGATCCCTAGATCCTCAGAGAAGAGAGTGTATTTTGGTGGGCTAGGCATCGGATGCAAAGGCCTACAAGATACTTCATCCTTCTAATATGACCACATTCCTTGAAAGGAGTGTACAGTTTGAGGAATGGCCTCTACATGATGCTCATCTTGCTGAGCAAGGGAGCTTTCCTACCACACCACCACTGCTTGATGAGAAAGAGAGCGAAGCTTCATCACATGAAAGTTCAGATTCAGAGTATGAGAGTGAAGATGATGAAGAGCGAATGCTAGATCCAAATCCACAAGAGCCTGAATATCTAGCACCTATTAGTGAAGATGACCGAATGGAATACCAAGATCTATATCTACAACTTGCAGATCCCCATCTTCCTATATTGGAATTCACTACTCTTAGATTTTTTGGAGATCTAGTGGGATATCCACTTGATCAAAGGAGAACTAGATCTGATTATCAGAATGGAAGGTTTCATCCTTCTCACACTACTGAATCATTTTCTGCCGACAGATCCTTCTTCGGTGGAGAAGTTCACTTACCATTTGGGGTGAGTGATGTACATGATTGATTACCTTCTACGGTCTATCTTGAAGGGGGGATTCCTTCCCAATGGGTTTTCCCTCTTTCCTCACTTTATTTATTTATATTGTTGTATGGGGTGACCTTTGATATCAGTTACCAGGGCCCTACTAGTTTTCAGTTACTTCCTCATAGTTTGGCTTGCGGGGGGGTGTTGGAATATTCTCACCATGATTTTTTATATTTGCATGCTTTGCATGCATGCATGCATCTAGTCATCAGTATGGTAGACTCCCTAGCACCTGGAGGCTATGTTCACCCCCCTAGAGCCTATTTTTATCCCTCAGGACCTCAAGATCCCTCCTATTCAGACTTCTAGTATTTGATGATGATTCGACATCATTTAAAAATCTTGGCCACTAATTTTCCACTAATGACCAGATGTGCTTTCTGACGCACATCCCTTCAGACTTTTTGTTGCACTGCAACTCAACAGATGGACCAAAACCCACTCCAACACTAGCCTATAATCTACACAACTAATCTATGCACAATAAAGGGACCCATGCTTTCTATGGGTTCCACCCAAATAGTCATGCAATTCACTTGTGTGGGAAGAACACATGCTAATCATGAAGTTCCATGACTACCAATTAAATAACTACACAACTTAGTCACACAACCAAACCCAAGTTGTGTGGACCGCACATTGTGCAGTTTCCCATTAGATAGTTGAGCAAGTCAGTCACAAGGTTGAACCCAAGCATAGGTTGGACATATCTTGTCTTCCCATCAAATAGTTAGACGACTTAGTCACACAAACCAACACAAGCATAGACTACACATTTCATAGGGTCAAACCAAAGAGTGGCACAACTTACTTGTGCAACAATCTCAAGAAAATTCCATGATATGTGCAATTGTGGTTTAAATAGCTACAAAATCTTGCATGATTTTTTGGCCAACATCCATGCAACCGAGCAGAAAACCCATCAGGGTCTCATATGTATCATACATGACCTAAAATAGAAGTGGAACAAATGAAAATGAAAATAAATTTCAAAACTCTTACCTTGTTGTAATGGATCCTGATTCGGATGGTTGGTTTGTCCACAACAAGATCCTAAATATTTAAGGAAAAATAGGTGGATGAAAATATGGATAGTGCAAATGGTTTTTAGAATGTGGTTGTTATCACCTAAACTTCATACACATGCGACATTTCAACTATTGTTACCGAAAATATCATTGACATATAAAACGTGGCTCATAAAGCTTCTTCTTCAGCAAAATCAACATGTAAAACAAATAAATGAATCAAGATGCCAAACATTGGTCCAACCATGTAGGTCTATAAAAGGAAACAAGTGTGGCATTAAGCAGAAAAACCTTTAAAATTCCCATGGATGTACCAGCACATGGACCATTAACTTTCATGGCACATTCAAGGATTTACAACCACCTTTTGGCTCCAAGGAATTCGAATTTTCCTCCATCACATTCTTGGGAATTCAATAGCCCCATACTTTTAACTTGATGCCACTTCATGGGAGGAAGCATTCACATGGAGACTAGTTGTTTCAGAACCATGATTTGGCCTATAAAATAAATCCATGAGCATGCATTTCATTGGGATAAATCAAGATCAAATTTATGCTACAAGAATCAGTTTGAGAGAATCACCTTTCATCCTCATTCTCACCATCCATCACATTTCAAGCTCTGTTAGCTTCTTCCTCAAGAAGCAAGTATTTTTCCTTCATCATTCCAAGTTAGTTAGCAAGCAATTTGATATAGAACAAAGGATTGTCTAGAAGGAAGCATTGGCTACCATTTGCAAGTAGCATTCTCCTAGGTGACACCATTGTATTCATGCTTTTCCATTGAACATAAACATTTGGTTGAAGTTCATCTCCTTGTTGTCTTTTATGTCATTTATGCAATTTTTATCTTCCAAGTAGTGTTTGTATGTGTTTTTATTCATTTAATAACTTCAACATTGTTTATTGGATTTACTAACCATCCACTTAATTTTTTCCTTGTCTGCAATATGCAAGGGGAGGAAGCATTTCTCACCCTTGAGTCAATTTTCTCATAACAGAATTGGAAACTCTTAGTATCTCACCAAATCGAGCCACCCATCTCTTTGTGGATGTGACAATTGATTGTTCGAGGCCAATCTTCTTATCCACGCTTGAGGTGGGTATCTTAGTATCCAAAAACTAATATTTTCCTCAGGTGGCATCTGCATCTGAGTTAGATTTTGTTGTCTATTGGAAATGTTGTCATTCCTTAGTGAACATATCCCCAATATCCCTCATTATAATCGATTTATTCAAGCTTTCACTAGACATCTTTAATGGGTTCATAATTATCCAACAAGATACATATTGGATGGCCCAATTACTATTTTGAGAGGAAGGACAATAATTATGATAGGATCACACCATTATGTCTATAAAATTACAAAAAACCTTTCATAATTGATAACATATACTTTAAAATCCACATTTATGCTCCTTTGACAAACACACTTTCACCATTTTGCATTTGTTATATTTTGTATAATATTTTGCATTTCTCAATTTTTAGTTACTTCCTATTTGCACATGTTTCCCTCAAAACAAGCACCATAGAAGACCTACTGCCATCCCAGTGTTCTTTAAGGCTTCAAAGCATTTCTCTCATCAAAGGAGGAGTTCCCACTATGCCTCCCCTACATCCTCAACATAGAAGGAGACCACTCAACATGCACACATGTGCTGCTATGATTGGATATGTTTTGCTCGAACATACTTTCCTCAACGCTCCCTCTCTTGAAACAGTTGCAAGCCCCCCAACCCACATAATGGCATGGCCTGCTCCAACCACCTTATCATGTATGGATAGTTTAAATATCCTTCATATTTATAAGGTCATTGATGACCGTATCTATTATGACATAGCAGGGTCTAATATGTTGGTTGATTTACCTTTGGACATTCCAAAGTTTGAAGGAAAATAGGGGGATGACCTAGGAAACCATGTGATGTCTTTTCACATATAGTGCTTGTCCAACAACATAGTTCAACATATCATCCATATTAATTTATTTCATAGGAAACTCATAGGGATAGTATCTAAATGGTATGCCAATTTTTCGGTAGGCACACATGCCACTATCTTCCTAACCTATTTTCAACTCCCAATTCGCCACAGCCTTGTCTTGGAGATTATTTTTGAATATAGGCATAACACATCTATGCACATTTTGAAACACATCCGAAAATGGTGTTGGTGACACACATTATGTAAAATCAAAATCCAACCTAAATTAATATTGAATTGGTTCCTTAAGTGATCCTACCCATGATTTCCAAATATGCCATGACTACCATTCCACATAATGAAGATGACACCATCTGTAAAGCCAAATATTTTGATTTGATATATGTCTAGACAAGGTATAATATTTTTTTATGCCCCTCATCATAGATATCTAAATCAAACCACCCTTGGCACTTCCCATATTACTGATGGAATCATTGGGATAGTTTCCCATCATGGGAACACTTCTCCACCATATGGGCCTTTTGCACCAAAATTGTTGCATGGTGATCCTCTTCCACCATTGGCCATTCATATTCCTCTAAGCGTACCTAGTCCCCCTTTTGGTCAAATTATGTATAGACCATACAGTCCTACTTTTCCCAAAATGGGGGCACAACCGGTCATTGTGAATCTAATTTCAATGGAAACCTTGACCCCAACCTCAAATTCATATGGGGCACCTAATCCATACGGGGTCATTCCCACTCAAATACATATTTTCTCTTTCTTGTACCCCCTAGTTCTCACACTGCAACACATGTCGAGGTGAATTTTTATCAACCTTTCACCATTCAACAAATTCAATAATTTTAATAATTGAATGCAACAAACCCCCCTTATCCATATAATCAAGGAAAGAAGAAAGAAAAAAACAATAAAACTAGATGATGGTGTAGGGATGAAATCCCCTTAGAAATCCAAATCGTAATGTCATCAAACAAAACAAGAAATTTGGTACCAACAACCTTGTTGATGCCTCGAAGATCGCAACATCAAGCAAAAAGGGATTCTCCCCGGTAAACTATCCCAATTAGATTGTCCACCGTTTGGTATGGGGAATCCGTTCGGTCAGCGGTTCCAGCTACCGTCAGATTTGCTTTTTTTTACACAGGTTATGGCCCAATCCACCATTCTTTTTTATTTTTTATTGTTAAAATGATGTGCAAGTGCCTAAGCTAATTTAATATAAATGCAGAGCTAGAAACAAATCTGTATCTAAGACTTAAATAAATCTAATCTATCCTTGCAATGAGCAAATTGTAAATATGAGCAATGTGCTCAAAGAAACATCTAAAGATCAACAGATAACCATTAAATCATAAAGACACATCTACAACAAGAGTTTTAGAGATATAAAAGATAGCTTTTAATCCACATGAAAGCACTCTATTACTCATGTTAGGAGAAACATCATTGCATAGAAAAAATAGTAAGCTCATTCAACACACAGAAATAATTCTGAACAGCAAAGAAAGATCTCACTGCAAGATATGAACACCACAAGAATAATCCAGCAAACATCCAACATCAATTTCTAGGCAAAACAAATGTCTCCCTCAGGCTCTTTATTAGGAAAAATCACTTTCTTGGAGCTAATTACAAAATAGTTCGTACCAGCTCAGAAGCTTCTTTTCCCTACCAAAAAAGTCATTCTCTACTTCTTCTAACCTTTTATTTATAACTTAACAAAGTGCCCCTTGGGATGACATGTGTACCCTAATTCTATAACCTCCTTCCTTGGCTTTCATTGTATCCTTACAAAGCCTATGAATATGTGGAAGAGTTTACATATAGGACAAAAATAAGAGCCAACTGTCCTCTTAGAACATTTATAAAAAAGGTGGAATTTCAGCTTCTCCATTTAATTAAAACAAAATACGAATGGTTTGTCTATTCCACTGGGGCTTCTGCCTATTGACTTAAAGACTCGCCTCCACCAATCGGCTCGCTTGAAATTACCAGGCCATCTATACTTTGAATGTATGAGGTCCATTGGATGATATCCTTCACGATAAGCTTTCTACGGGAAGATACTGTTGCCTAGGACGCTATTTCATGCTTGCATAGGTCCGATTTGATCAGTGCTTTTCCTTGTGTGGCCTCTTTTGCCATCGCTTCAAGGAAGTAAATATGTATTGCAGGTTGGAAAATGAACTGTTGAAATTCGTCCTGAGTCAATACTTCTATCTTCTTGATATAAGACAAGTTTTCGTCCAACTCGTTCTGCAATTCAAACAATTGGTCTTCTTATTTTGGGAAATCGTAAATGGAAGCAGGGAGAACCAGATGACACTTGCTGAGCGATTCCCTGAGCGTGGAGTAGATCGAACAACACTTGTAGACCATCGTTTTGATTTCCAAACTTAGCTTGGTACCGCAATCTTTGGCGAATTCAAGAATTCCTATATCCACGTCCAATTCATCTCTTGTAGGGGTGCGTAAGTGTGAAGGGAGTTGAGATTTTTTCTTTTTCCACTCAGATTGCTGTTTCAGCTCCTCTACATGATTTGCAAACTTTTCTCAAGTTTTTAGGGAATTGGTTTCAATTGTTGTCATTTTCTTGATAATATCTTTCATGCTCCAAATCTCTTTCGAGATCAGTACTAGCGATGATGGATTTTAATCCGCATATCACATGCTTGTTTGTGAAATGTGGACAAATTTTGTTGGTCTTTCGCTGCCTCTTTGAGCGGTCTTGCTAGTCATTCCTTTTCTTGAATCAACCCTTCATATTCCTGCTGGTGGAGCTAAATTTGCTGAGCCCTACTTGTTTTGAGTTCTTCCAATTCTATTAGTTGAGCCATCAGATTCTCCAGTTCGCCTTCATAGATAGCCAACTGCATTTCTAAGGAGCTCTTCTTATTCTCGAGCTGGAGAACTCCTGAATTGAGCACCAGATGCTCTCCTAACAATTCATTGTATTTCTCCTTTAGTTTGTTTGCTTCCAATACCTCCCTCTTTCTATCATCTTTGATCTTAAAGAATTGCTCCCTGTAATGCTTCATCTTTTCTTTCAAAAAGACAATATTGGCTTTAGTTGCCTTAACTTATGCTACAGTGCATTGAGCTTGAAATGTGGGGTCGGCGTCAGTTCCCTGGACCAATGTTTTCTCTGTTATCCATAATATTCATCCTCCTTGGTTTCCATATTCTTTGTCTTGCCCTCCATTTTCTTTACCCTCCTATCAATGATGTCCCTTTTCTTCTCACTAAAATATATAGTATCCAGGTCTGCTATTTTGTGCTGCTTCTTGGGGTTATATGGGGTTAGCACTAAGCTCCCTGAATAGGAACCTTTTTCCTGAGTTCCCCCTGGGGTGCATATCAATGGTGGGTCCACCTCCATATCTTCCTAAGTAGACGGCTCCAGCTCGAGAGACTTCTCTGTCTGTTCTTTTCCCTTCTCTCGTGCTGACTCTTCTTTTTGTGTCTGCAATCCATCTGCTCCTTCAGAATCTCCTTACTGTGTCTGTAATCCATCAGCTCCTTCACCCAGGGGCCTTTGCTCATCCTCATGCTGCTGCTTGGAAGATTTTTCTTGGGATACCTAATCTTCTTGTTCTTTCTGGAGCCTGGAAGCCTCTTCCCGCTGTTCCAACTGAGAGGCTTGCTCCTGCTGTTTCCTTGCAATCTCTTCTTGTTGAATCTTGACAGCTAGCCCACCTTGAATTCTTGCTTCTTCTTGGTCTTGCTGCTGCTTGAGAGCTTGCTATTGGAGCACTCTCTCCTGTTCCAACTTGAGGGTTTTCTCTTGGAGCACTTTGTCCTGCTCCAATTCTAATGGATCCCTTGATTGTGAGCATGAAGAAATTTGCCTTCTTTTGGGTTAATCCTCCTTGGGCTGCTGTTAATTGTGAGGCCAAGCTATCTGAAATTATTTCAGCCCAGTTGAAGATGGTGCCTTTCATGGCTATATGAAACATCACCGGCACCCATCCGATCTTAAACACATTGCCATTAGGCATGCCGAAGAGTAGATTCAACATCAGGACAATGAGTCTGTAAGGGGTCTTTAGGAGGTTGCTTTCATATTCATTATTCTTCCTCCTCCTGATCTGCCTGTCATTTATCGTCATCTTATGGGCAAATTCTAGTAAGTCCATTTGATGCTTTGATATCCATTCATCGTCTAAACAAGCCATGGGTGAAGGAAATCTGTAGGCAGCAGTAACATGCTCAGGAGCAAAAGATGCCAGGCTCAACCCATTATTATAAGTCATGAGCCTTGTGTTGGTCCGGATGTTAGGAATTAGCCATCCAACAACTTTAGAACAAGGGAACAGCTCTGGCCGAGTTGTTGCCTTATGCAAACAGGACCTTCTGACGTTGGCATACACTAGAGCATCCTCTATAGAGGCTGTTGAACTATCTTGAGCCATGATGAATCTGTATAGATCACCCCATTGAAATTCAGGAGCAGAGCTCCCAAGGGAAACACCAGTGGTAGCTTGTGTGTCAGCAAACATTGTGACGAGAGAAGTATCTAATAGAATTTCAACCTCTGAGTATGAGGTTACTTTCTGAGCTGCCTTCTTCTTTGCTGACTTCCTATGCATGGTAATCCTGTGGTGAGCAAGGAAATATAAACAAGACTTTAGTTAGATCACTACTCCAAGCATCGACAAAACTCTATCGCAAAGCCAAAATATAACATTTTCAAAAAATAGAGGTTCTCTCAAACAATCATAATTATCTTCATTTCATGTTCAAGCTTAGTTCAATAATGTCCCTCCATGCTAAAAACATCAGGACAACGGGCAAGATCATCTTTGAACTTGCACCATTCATTTTCAACTTGCAGGTATCCCCTGAATTGTTACACACACTTGAGCGAGTCTGATGAAGATTTCTGCGCTGGTGCCTAAATAAAGTTTTGCACCGTGCTTGGGGTTCTGCGTGCGCTAATATTAGTGATCTAATGAGCGTTGGGGTACAAGTAGGATTTTATGTGCTAATACTTAGACGTTTCATGTGCGCCGGTGCCTAAGATTATTTGTGCTCCAAGTGATAATGCATTTTCTGCCCTAATGCCTAAAATATTTCGCATGCTAGCGCCCTAATTTTATTTGTGCGCCAAAGCTAAACACATTCGCGCGCTAGCTCAAACAATTTCGCATGCACTATCCTATTGTTATTTCTGCGCTGACACTTAACATTTTACCGTGCGTCAATGTTTAACATTTCACATGCCAATAGTTGATAGTGGAGGTTGCGCTGAAGATGGATAAATCCCGCAGCTGCAGGCCTCTATCAGTTAAGGATCAGGCTTGGCTTCAAGTTTCTGAATGGGCTTGATGGGTTGATTTAACACATCACCATGGCAGCTTCTATTAAAATTTGAGCATTAATTCACAATACTCTTGGATCTTTACTGAGAGAATAACATATACAGTATATCAATGCATAACAATCACAATAAGCATGACAAGCATCACAACAATCAAAAGCATGAGAGACAAGAGACACGGAGTTTCCGTGGGGAAAACCCTAAGGGGAAAAACCCCACAACTTCCTCACAGATAGAGAGAGAAATGGATCAACCAAAGTACAACCAAAATACACTTGAGATAGTCTCCTAGAGCAGATGATCCTCCTCCTCACTAGTGCGCCACTTTCTGAGTGAGAGAAGTGTGTCTTTCCGAATGATTCAAATAGAGATCTCCCGATCTCTATTTATACTTAAACTATTTTCCCAGTGACCTTATGGGGCCGACTTGTCTATCTAGATACATCCACAATATAATATATATTTTAGGGCCAACCCCACACATGGTGGTCTAATAACCCATCAACAAGTAGACACACTTGCGACACTTGTCAATCCACATGACGACACTTCCTTACAGAGGAATAACACATCTCTTATAAGGGTACAATAAATATATATGAAATACATTCCGAAGTTACATATACATCAACACTCCCTCTTAACTAGGAAGGTATTTCTCGACACAGTTCTACTAGACAAGTCTTCTTCTTGGGATCATTGTCATCGATGCATCGTCATCATCATCGTCACTGCTGTTTCTATCTCAACCAATATCTGACTCTACTCATCATAGGAAGTTCTACATAGCCAGTCCTTTTTCATACTGGATGTAGGCCCACCACTTGCAGTTCTTCATCATCTGTGTGAACGGTCTGATAGAGGTGGCCTCTCAGGACTAATTTTATGTGCAGATGCAATACCGGAAAGAGTATCCCAGGAACATTTATGTGCCTAAGCAAGACCGCCAATATCTCCCAGGACTGATTACATGCATCTCCTCCACAATACCTTTAAAGAGCATCCCAGGAACATTTATGTGCCGTAGCACGACCGGCAAGATCTCTAAAGAGCATCCCAGGAACATTTATGTGCCGTAGCACGACCGGCAAGATCTCTAAAGAGCATCCCAGGACTTATTACGAGCATACAGCTCAACCTCTCGGATCTCCAGGACTGATTACATATGGATAGACAAAACCTTTAAATAGCATCCCAGGAACATTTATGTGCCGTAGCACGACCGGGAAGATCTCTAAAGAGCATCCCAGGACTAATTACGAGCACACAGCTCAACCTCTCGGATCTCCAGGACTGATTACATGTCTCCGTAGTAACACCTCATCCCAGGACTGATTACGAGCACACAGCTCAACCTATCGGATATCTGAGGACTGATTACATACTACATATCAATACTGGAAAGAGTACCCCAGGAACATTTATGTGCCGCAGCACGACCGGCAAGATCTCCCAGGACTGATTACATGCTATTTGCACAACCTGCCACATATCATCTCTAACCTCCAAGTATCAACCTGATACTCATGATCCAACAGATCATCATCGCACGAGGCATCATCCTGATTCCCATGATCATATTGATCATCATCACTTTTACCATCCTAGTACATATCATCTGGAGCAACATCCTGAAGCTCATCATCATGATCAACCTGATGATACAATGCATCCACCTAATGCACACCAAGTATGTACCTGATACATATCATCATACATGATCCACCTAATCATACAATGTATCCACCTGATACAAATACAAATACATGATACATATCAACATACATGGTCTACCTGATCATACAAAGTATCCACCTGATACATATACATGGTCCAAGCATCCAACATGATTCATATACAAATACATACAAATGATCCAACCGATCATATCTAGCATCCAACATGATGCGTACATACATATAAATGATCCAACTGATCATATCTAGCATCAACACGATGCGTACATACATACAAATATAAATGATCCAACTGATCATATCCAGCATCAACACGATGAGTACATACATACAAATATAAATGATCCAACTGATCATATCCAGCATCAATACAATGTGCACATACATACAAATATAAATGATCCAATTGATCATATCCAGCATCCAACATGATGCATATACAGAGCAGTAACTGGAGCATCGTCTTGATACTCATCATCCAACGCTTACATCCACAGCCATGTGAATGATCCTCCTTCCAACATGCTTGGGATGGCTTCAGCAAATGTGTCCATCACTTCTTCCTCGAAGTGTCGTCGATCTGAAGAACACCAAGCCTCTCCCTGAAGTACTCAAACTTCACCCTGGCTAGTGGCTTCGTCAGCACATCTGCAATCTGCTCGTCCGTCGCAACATACAAGAGCTTCACGGATCCTCTCTGCACCATATCCCTGATATAGTGATATTTGATATCTATGTGTTTCGACCTGTCATGAAACACTGGGTTCTAAGACAACTTCACACAACTCTGGTTATCGCAGAATATACCAGTAGCATCCAATGGGAGATCAAATAACTCAGACAGTAGCTTTCGTAGCCATACTGCCTCACAACTAGCTAAATAGGCTGCAACAAACTATGCCTGAGCTGTACTCAGAGCTACATAGGACCGCTTCCTGCTGAACCAAGAGATCACACCTGATCCCATAATGAATCAACACCCAAATGTGCTCTCCTATCTATAGCACTGCCAACCCAATCTGAATCAACATAACCCTGCAGGTTAAACTTTTGATTCGCTTCATACTTGAACCCATAATCCACTGTACCCTTCAGGTACCTCAGAACATGCTTTACAGCAACCAGATGAACACTCCTCGGATCCGTCAGGAACTGGCTCAATGTGTTCACTGTAAAGCAAATATCTGGTCTCGTGTTCGTCAGGTACATCAAGGACCCAATCATCTGACGATACATAGAGACATCAACCGGCTCAGATGAAGCATCACATAGAAGCTTTAGATTCAATGCCATGGGTGTGGCCATGGCCTTGCAATCCTTCATCCCAAATCCCTTCAGAATATCTACTGTGTACTTCCCTTGACCAAGGAAGATTCTACCTGAATTCTGCCACACCTCCATACCTAGGAAATAATGCATCATTCCCAAATATTTCATATCGAACTCAGCAGCAAGCTTCCTCTTAGTATCTGCAATCAATATGTCATCTTCTGTTACAAATAACTCATCCACATAGAGGAGTAGAATCACAAGATTCCCTTCCTCAACCTTGTAGTAGAGGTTGGAATCCGCTTTACTCTTGGTAAAGCCCAAGCTAGATAGGAAACTGTCCATCCTACCATACCAAGTTCTGGGAGCTTGCTTCAAGCCATACAAGGCTTTCTTCAATCTGCACACATATGACTCCCTATCGTGTATTTCAAAACCGAGTGGCTGCTCCACCTTTACTTCCTCTTCAACTACACCATTCAAGAAAGAAATCTTGACATCCATTTGGTGTATTTTCCATTTCATTGTTGCAGCCAGGGCAAGTACTGTTCTGATGGAAGTATACCTGGCTATAGGTGCAAAAGTTTCTTCATAATCTATTCCCTCTTTCTGAGAGAAGCCATGAGCTACGAATCTTGCTTTGTATTTCTCTACACTACCATCTGCAGCATGCTTGATTTTGTAGATCCATTTGCAAATCACAACAGACTTCTCTTTAGGTCTTGGGACAACATCCCAAACATCATTCTTAATTATTGATTGGTATTCCTCAACCATGGCATCCTTCCATTCTTTCTTTTCCGCTGCTTCTTCATAACTGGAAGGTTCTTTGTTCATAATGTCACAAAGTAAAGCAACATAGCTGGTATGTGATCTGGTTCTCTTCTTTTCTCTGTGTTCTTCTTCTGGAATGCCAAATCTTTCTGCATCTTGAATGAGCTCTCTAGCCCAAGCAGGTTTCCTCTTGTGAGAGTTATCCTCACGGGGTGGATCTACAGGTTCTTGCGGATCTTCAAACTCACCAACAACTTCTGGAATTGCTTCAGTCATGGTAGTGTCTTGAAATCTAGTTTCCTTAGGTTCTTCATAAACTTTGATAGGTGCCTTCCTTGATTTGATGAATGTTGAGTTTTCATCAAATGTTAAATCCCTTCTGACATCAATTTTCTTGAACCTTGGAAAGTATATTCTGTAAGCCTTCTAGCTTTCATTGTAACCCACAAAGATACCCTTCTTTCCTGAAGGATCTAGTTTGGTCCTCTTTTCCTTTGGGACATGAGTGTATACTGGACAACCAAATATTCTAAGATGGCTGACTTCAGGTTTCTTACCAGAAAAGAGCTCTTCTGGTGTCTTGTTGTCCAATATCTTGTGGGGTGTTCTGTTCTTCACATATACAATTGTTCTAGCTGCTTCTACCCATAGATACATAGGTAGATCTTGGTCATGCAGCATTGCCCTTGCTGCTTCCATGATTGTTCTATTCTTCCTTTCTGCAACTCCATTATGTTGAGGATTTTAAGGAGCAGTCAACTCCCTTTTAATCCTTGAATCACTGCAAAGCTTCTTGAAGTCACCTGAGGTGAATTCTCCACCATTATCGGATCTGAATGCTTTGATCTTTTTGTCAGTTTGATTCTCCATCAAGGTTTTGAATTCCTTGAACTTATTAAACACCTCATCTTTGTTTTTCAAGAAGTATACCCAAGTCTTCCTAGAGAAGTCATCAATAAATGAGAGATAGTAAACATACCCACTTAGAGAACTGGATGACATAGGACCACATACATCTGAGTGGATGATTTACAAGATATCTTTTGCCTTGCTTTCACTGCTTGGGAAAGCCTTCTTAATATTCTTACCTTTTTCACATCCTTTGCAAACACCTTCATGTTTGGTCTTGATTTTAGGAAGATCCTCTACAGCCTTGCTTGCAATTGGAAGTGCCCTATAGTGCATATGAGCAAGTCTTCTATGCCAAAGTTCACTTGGCTCCATGGATTCATGCACCATGGCATGTTCAGGTTGTCCTTTTAATTTATACAAACCTCCCTCTTACTCTCCAATCACAACTGCATCATCTATGGTCTTTCCATTTGGCCACATTAGGACTTGGCCATCCACAAATGCAACCCTCGTACCTTCTGTATCTAATGCAGAGATGGAGAGTAAGTTCTTCTTGAGCCCAGGTACATAAAGGACTTCTTTCATCTTCAAAGATTTTCCAGAATCTAGGTTGTAGGAGGCTTCACCACTTATTTTGATGGGATATTGATAATCATCCCAAAGTTTCACTTTATGGGGTGATTCATGTTCAGACAGATTTACAAAAGATTCTTTAAACCCAGTCATGTGTTTGGAAGCCCCACTATCAATTAACCAATCATTACAACCATGGGAGATAGTACCTGTGAGAGCAGAGATTAGAACATACTCTTCTTCACTTGATGAGTCATCATTACTATCATCACTTTCTGCCCTAGCCTTCTTCTTTGGAGGTTCATCATCTTCAGCAGCATGAGCATGGTACCTTCTTTTGTTACCCTTCTTCTTCTTGCTCGATTTGTTGTTGTTTTGTTTGTCCCTTTTGTTCTTGGGACATTCTGAAACAAAGTGACCCTTCTCATTACAAGTGAAACACCTTAGATCTTTCTTGTCTTTGTGAAAATGATGAGAAGATTTCTTCTTGTGCTGGGATGGATCCCTCTTGAACTTTCCCTTCTTAGTGTGAGCTGTGAGAGCTTGATCTTCATTTCCCATCTTCTCTTCTCTTGCCACAAGCCTTTCTTCTTCTTGAGAACATTCCTCCCATAATCTGCTGAAGGAGATTAACTTCTTTCTGGCATAGATCCCCTAGATAAAAGAGTCCCATGACCTAGGTAGGCCATTCAAAGTAGTCATAACAATTTCACCATTCTCCACCATTTCATCTACAGCTTCAAGTTGTTCCTTGATCTGAGAGACCTTGGAGAAATAGGATTGAATGTTTTCTCCATTCGACATCTTGACCCCTTTCAATTGATTCCGCAGGGTCATCTTCCGATTTATGTTCTTTCCTTCAAATAGCTTGGTCAAAGAGTCAAACATAGCCTTGGGTGTCTTTAGAGAAGACACATGGGGTATGAGATGGTATTTGATAGAATCATCAATGATTCTATTTGACTTGACCAAGTTCTTCTTATGCAATACCTTAGCCTCTTCATCCTCTGGGATAGGGATGTCTTCTTTTATATATGAGTCCAACTCATTCTCTTACAGGATTAACCCAATCCTATAATTCCAAGCTCGGAAGTTATTAGCCCCTTCAAGCTTATCCTCAAGCTTGGTGTGGTGAGACATCTTAAAGAGTACTTCAAATGAAATAGAAAAGATTTAGGTCTTACCACTTGAAATGCTGAAATTTGGATCTGGTCCCGGATTAGGGTTTGTCGAAAAAACCCTAAAAATTCAAAATGTGAATTTCAACTTTTTGAAAGAATAGAAAGATGTGCCTTGATGAGCTGATCAGCCTGGTTTATTCAGAATTTGAGATCAGCAAAGCTTTACCCTTCAGATTTGACTTTTTGTCCTCTCGGGTTCACTAGGGAGAGCCCTGAATTAGGGTTTGAGTTTCCCGAAGATTTACCCAGCCAAAAATCTCGATCCAAAGCTCTAAACTTTGATTTTTGCAAGGAGCTTCCAGCTATGGCTTCCGATTTCAGAAATGCCTATTTTTGTGGAAACCCTAATTTTTAGGGCCAAATCTGAAAATGCTCAGAATTGAATTCTGACTGGATAGATAGATTCTCCTTGATGAGTAGAGTCAATCTACTATACTTCTTTTCCAAACACTATGGAGAGAAACCCAATAAACAAGAAACTCAAGTTTCCATCACTGCAAAATGTCTTCTTCTCAGGTTAGCTCTGATACCATATTAAAATTTGAGCATTAATTCACAATACTCTTGGATCTTTACTGAGAGAATAACATATACAGTATATCAATGCATAACAATCATAATAAGCATGAAAAGCATCACAAGAATCAAAAGCATGAGAGACAAGAGACACAGAGTTTCTGTGGGGAAAACCATAAGGGGAAAAACTCCACAACTTCCTCAGTGATAGAGAGAGCAATGGCTCTACCAAAGTACAACCAAAATACACTTGAGATAGTCTCCTAGAGCAAATGATCCTCCTCCTCACTAGTGAGCCACTTTCTGAGTGAGAGAAGTGTGTCTTTCCAAATGATCCAAATAGAGATCTCCCAATCTCTATTTATACTTAAACTATTTTCCCAGTGACCTTATGGGGCCGAATCGTCTATCTAGATACATCCACAATATAATAAATATTTTAGGGCCGACCCCACACATGGTGGTCTAATAACCCATCGGCAAGTACACACACTTGTGACACTTGTCAATCCACATGACGACACTTCCTTATAAAGGAATAACACATCTCTTATAAGGGTACAATAAATATATATGAAATACATTCCAAAGTTACATATACATTGAAAGCTTCGGTCGAGTATTGTGGGTTTTATGCAACCTCAACTTGAATGAACATTGATTTTGGTTGAGCAGTGTATCTCAGTGTTTATATCATGAAACTTTAGCTGCAAGGAACAAGAAGGGTTGGGCTTTACGCACAGTAGATGCTTGGCCAAGAGTTTTCCAAACAAGACCTTGGGATGCTGCGGCTTCTACAAGTTTGAGCAAAAACTCTGGGCCGCTAAGATACCGCTGGGACGATTCGACCTCATGGCCAGAGAAGGGTAAGCACTTCACATTTTAGAAAATAGAAACTCTACTCACGGAAGAAGAGCTTAACCAGAAACAAGCCATTACGCAACCAAAAAAAAAACCATATAAACTTTCAAATGCGGTCATGGGAAACCACGGGTTTCACTTGGAAAATGAAAGCTCTGTGAGGAAAATTAGGGATGCCGAAAATGCGACAGAGGGAAAATACTTATGTGCCTGTGAGATAGGACTGTCTCTGCCCTAGTCCGAAAGTGGTGGTCTCATATCCTCATAGGGAAAAGAACAGTAACTATCCTATGCCTTCACTAGCTTTCATGCAGAGTAAAATGAAGGCTGTTTGAGCTACTTAATCTATGAGTGGGTGATTTTTAACCGACTAATCCAAGAGCAGGATTGGGAAAGAGCCTACCTGTTAGTATGGTGAGTGTTCCGAGACCTCAACCGTTTGCAGCGAATGGCAATCTCGAACTTCGACGCGAATGGCGAGCGCTCTGAATGCAAATGACTAAATAAAACCCAAAACGCCATTGCATGCATTAAATAGGGGAAGAGTTAAATGCTCACGTATGTCTAAAGTTGGCAGGGTTATGAGCACGGGGCTCAAGAAATATGTCATTAAGATTGGCACATGGCCTCATTAAGGCCCTACCAACTCCGTCGGTGCACAAGGATCGAGGAGATCTTTTCGCGCCAAATACCGATTTAACCTTCGCGCCAAGCGGGGAGCGTAATGTTTTGCGCTATGTGGAAAGTGCACATTCAAAAATAAACCTTGCACTCAAGTGGTGATCCTGGCATTAGGTTTGCACTCATAAAACCATGCCAAACATGAATTATCATGAAAGATGGAACGCAGATTTGCAAGCGGGAAGGATAAGCGCGCCTCCTGCGCTTGCGGCGTCGACTCTGTCATCACGGTCTGCGCTGGGGAGAAACGTGCCAACTTTTAATTCTTCCAAGGAGGTGAAGCACAACTCCAAGGTGGGATGATAATGATAATTCTTGTGCCTTTGGCGACTGAGAAAAGGTTATCTATTGCGCTAACGGTGGCCGGTTTATTGTTAAAAATGCGTGCTAGATAAAAGACTTGGAACTTGTCAAAAGGGCGGCTGAGTTAGAGCTAAAGTCTACGCCGGGTGAGGAACTTATGGTTAGAGGTGCGTCAAAGCGGCAGCGGACTTAAGGCTAAAACTTGCGCTACAGTGGGTGAGTTAAGACCAAAATCTGTGCTAAAGGAAAAGGATGACTTTGCCTTAGACAAAATAAGAAAACTCTTTTGGAAGTAGGTGATGACATTCTGCCTAGTTAGATAAAAACCCAAAAGATGAAGTAAAAGCTTGCTACAAAAGTGTTTGAAGGAGGCGACCCAAATAACTTCAAAATTTTGGGGAAGGATGTTGCAGCAACAACAATTGGCAAATCACTAGCAAACACAGATCTCTGAAGACTATCTCGTTTATCAGAAGAATTCCTCTTATAAGTTGTTCACCTTATGTTCAACAATTGGCTTAAGCGTTCGAATCTTGGCAAAGGAAAAAGTCACTCTATCCATTGGTCACTGGGAGAAGGGAGCTTCGATGAAGAAATCTTTAAAATTTCCAAGGGCCAACATATGGGGTTCATTTTAGAAGATTCATCTTTCAAATGACCATTGTTGTCGGACTTCACAGGATTTGCAACAACATCTCATAGACACTATTTCTCCTGTTCCTTATTCCCATGCTGCTTGCATCCATTTGGATGTTCATACATTTGATAGCTTTGTTGTTTGAGCCTTCCAGAAATATTTTCTTTAAAATACGGTCTTTGATTTTGGCTCCTCAATCCATAATGTCCTTTTGTGTGAGTGAGAGATTTTATTGTTTTATCAAGCCACACGGACGGAGAGGAGCCTAGCTTGAGCTGGGTCTTTTGGATAGCTTTCTTGACCTGTATTCTTTGCTTTTATCTCAGCCATGCTTTGATCGAGGTGAGAATTTCTGGAAAACAGACCCTTGATTATAAGCCCTTTTGGGTTTAAATTTGCAGCATGGAGTCATTTCAATACCCTATGCCTTCGAGATGTGCTACTCTTCCGTGGGTCCAACCACAACGATCTTCTTGAGATGCTTTTAAGTGTGATGGTGGATGGAGCCTGAAGATAGTGGTAAAGATAATCATAGATCTCTGTTATTTAAACAAGGGTTAGCGTGACCAATAGAACATGATCTCTTCATTCTGGAGAATGATCAGCAAAGCCCCAAATGCATGGGTAAACTTTCTTTCTAGAGTACATTTCCAGCTTCACGAGTTGTGCGATTTCTTGCGAGATCTGCCTTCATGAGAGGCCCGATTGTAGGTTACTCAGGAAGACAAATTTGTACAAAAAGTTCAAAGGCTAAGAGAAAAAGGCAATCTAGCTGAAGCACAGGAAACAAAGACTAAAGTAAAATAAAAGAAAAAATTTATTTATGTACAGAAAGTCTCACTAAGACTATGCAAAGTATTGTTTCAAGGCGAGGCCATTGAGAGGAAGGGTTACTTCCTCTCCCTGGAGGTATGTCAGCTTGTAAGTGGATGGGCCAAGATTTGCAGAAAATTGGTAAGGGACTATCCATAAGTGTTGGAATTTCGTGTGCATTCCCTTTTCCCTCATGATTATGGTCCCATTTCAGGACTAAATCCCCTACTTCAAAACTTCTTTTACCAAATTTCCTTTTATCGAACCATCTTTTGACTATATCTTGGTGATGGTGAAATTGGTCCTTAGCTTTCTGATGGGATTCTTCAAGTTGAAGCAAAGTATTGGTCCTAGATTGCAAGACTTGACTACCAGACCCTCGAGAGGCTTGGGACAATTGTATAGACGGAAGCAAGATATTGGGAGGGAGAATAGATTCCTTGCCATAGACGAGAGTGTAAGGGGAAACCCCTAATGCATTCTTTGGAGTCACCCTATCTGCCCATAAGGCGTTTGGGAGAGCTATATGCCAACTTCGTTGGTTTTCTATCACAGTCTTCTTGAGAATTCGGATGAGATTTTTGTTTGAAGATTCAGCTAATCCATTTTCTTGAGGGTAATAATTGGATAAATAATGCAGTTTAATTCCCCATTCATAAAAAAATTCATTTATTTTAAAAGATGAGAAATAGGTGGCATTATCAAATACTTGGGAAATTGGAACCCCAAACCTAGTTATGATGTTCTCTTTCAAGAAACGGATGACCGAATCTTCGTTGATCTTGCGCAATGGGATAGCCTCTGTCCATCTGGTGAAGTAGTCGGTGGCTATGAGGATGTATCGATGCTAAAGAGAATAATTTGGCTTTATTTCTCCAATGACATCTATACCCCATTGTTTGAAAGGTTCTGAGGTAATAACCGGCTACAAAGGTCCTGCTGCCTTAGGTAATTTCCCAGCACTTCTTTGGCATATATCACAGTTCCGTGCATAAGCATGAGCATCTCGAAATAAGGTGGGCCAATAATATCCAGCTCTAAGTATGTTGTGGACTGTTGTCTCTCCTAAATAATGTCCGCCAGCGGGGCCATCATGTAATTCTTTGACAACTTTACTTGCATCTTCCTTTTCTAGACATCTAAGAAAAATTCCATCGTAATTTTTTCTGAAAAGTATACCATCAATAATTTGATAAGCTGATGATTTCAAACGAAGTGCCCTTCTTTGCTTAGAACTCTAGTGTTCTGGTAGATATCCCTACTGCAAATAATGCACTAGATCTATATACCACGATTCAGGAGCTGTGAAAATGGGACATACCTCAACTGAATTCAGCTCGGCTTCATTCTTCTAATGCTGCTCTTCATCAATTGGATGCTCTGTAAGCAATCTACATAGGCCTTGTCCCTTAATGATGGTGGCTGGTTTAAATTCTAAATCATATTGTTGAAGAGCCGTGACCCAATTTCCCCTTCTTTCTCCCAATTCCTTTTGAACGAAAAGGGATCTAACCACTGGGTGAAGAACTATAACTTTAGTTATGTTCTTAAGAATATATGGTCTGAATTGTTTGACCACTTTGAAGACAGCATACGCATGTTTGTCTACCATGGGATAGTTCAGTTCAGCACCTTGTAGAACAATGCTCATAAACGATATTGGATATTCATCTCCTAACTCTACCTTTTGCGTGACTACCACTGCAAGTGAGTCATCCGAATCAAAGGTATACAAGATAAAATATTTGTCGAAATTTGGGCTTCTTAAGGAAGGAGCCTTAGCTATGGATGCCTTAATGTCTCTAAATGCATCTTTTTCTAAGTCTGTCCACTTGAACTGTATGCTTTGCTTGACCATTTGCTGCAAAGGTTTAACAATTTGTGCGAAATCCAGAACAAACCTTCGGACAAAATTGATAGTGCCCATAAACGACTACATGGATTTATTGTTATGTGGCATTGGAATTTTATTGATAGCTTGTACTCTTTCTTGATCTATTGATACTCTTCTTTTGGAAATGATATGGCCTAGTAGTTTACCTTCGGGAATAGCAAACACACTCTTCTTGGGATTCAAAGAGATACCATATTTCCGGCAACAATAAAAAATATGCTTCAGGTGAACAACATGGTCTTCTTTTTTCTTTGAAAAAACTGTCACATCATCTAGATAGACAACGACATAATGGCCAACCAATCCTCGGACGGCGATATCCATAGCTCGCTAGAATTTAGCTCCTGCATTTATCAAGTCGAATGGCATCCTTCGATATGAAAAAGTTCCCCACTTAGTGCGGAAAGTAGTCTTAAGACGGTCTTCTTCGGCTACTAACACTTGATTGTAACCAGAGAAACCATCAAGAAGGGAGAAAAGTTCAGATCTTGACACCATCTGGAGAATTTGTTCCATTGAAGGGACTGGATAATTGTCTTTATCGGAAACCTTGTTCAAATTTCTGAAATTAACACATAGTCTTTTCTCTTCTGACTTCTTTCTCACGGGGACGAGGTTAGCCACCCACTCAGAATGCCGGACTTTAAAAATTATTTTAGTAACCAGTAACTTTTTCAATTCCTTTTGAATCAAAGGTTCAAGCGTCGGGTGCATCCTTCTTAATTGCTGCTGAAATGGCTTGACACCTGCTTTTATTGGTATAAAATGATGAATAATGTGGATGTCATATGTTTTCAGATCTTCATAAGTCCATGCAAAAACATCCTTATATTGTCGAAACAGCTTGATGAACTTATCCCTTTCTCCTGGTGAACAACATTTGCCAAGGTTAACAAATTTTGGTTCAACCTTGGTGCCCAGATTAACTAATTCATGCTCCAATGATGAGCTATTGGTCTTGGTATTTGCCGGCCTTTTGAACTTGCTCTGAAGATCAAACAGCGTTTCAAGTGACCTTACCCCTTTGGGGATGAAATTTCCTTTAGCTGTATCTTTCTTTTGTAAATAAGAATCGTGTTCTTCTTCATCTATCACAGCTTCTTGGAATACATCTTCGTTTCTTAGAAAACTGATAATTTGTTCGTCATCATCGAAAACTCTGAAGTTTGTGATATTGTCAGGGACAGAAGGCCTAAAAATCAATTCAATTGAGCACTTGTTATTAGTTGGCACCAATCTGGAAGCGGACGTTGCTAATAAATCAACTGCAGAATTTTGAAGTCTAGGAATAGACTTTATATTGAAAGCATCAAAATGCATAATTAAATCCCATACCTCAGCCTGATAACTCTTTAAATGAGGTGAAAGATAGTGAATGGTATCTCTTACCTATCTCACCATTATTTCCGAGTTTCCAAACACCTTTAGGTACTTAACATTTAAACCGATGGATTTCTTTAATCCATGGAATAGAGCTTCATATTCAGTAGTGTTGTTAGTACAATCAAATTCTAACCTATAGGACAAAAAATACTTATTTATTTCTGGGTCCATCATAACACAACCGGCTCCGGATCCTTCCAAAGTTTTAGAACTATCAAAGTATAATGTCAAAAAAAAAACATTTGATTCTGCTAAGTTAGTATCTTCATGATCTAAGTCAGTGACTAAACTAACTATATTACAGTCAATATCATCAATCCAAGAAAAATGAAGGAGATCAGACTGTTCATCTGATTCATGGCTAATAGTTTCAGACTGATAATTACCCGGGTCAATTTCTAAGAAATAATTTCCCAAAAATGAGGATGAGAAGGCTACAACTTCATTCTTTCCTTCTAGTTGAGTTACATTTTGTTTCATGTGTGGTTATTTCAGAACCTTGATCTGATTCTATCTGTTTTGATATGGAAACCACAAATGGGACCAATCAGTTGCAAAGTAACCATTCAACTTTGTGGACTAGTCCCTACTTAGGATCAAACCATAGGCTTCGGGAATGTCAACTACCATTATATCAATGAACTGACAAACTCTAGAATCTATTGACAACCTAATGAGAACATATTTCATTTCCCCGATAACTTTGACAACAGTCCTATCCAACTGAATAATCTGGGTGGGAGATGGAATTGGTTGACCATTAATATTTTTACAGATATATAGTGGCATGACATTCGAAGATGCTCCAGAGTCTACAAGACAATTGTGCACATTGTGATTGAAGATTTCAAAAGTTAAAAGGAACGACAATGTCTGAGATTTGGATTTCCCACCGATGTTGGCCTCATTAATTTTAGGGTCTTCTTGAGTGTCCGTTAATGTGGTGCTGGGCTGGGATTGAAGGACATGCAACAACTTGTCTCGTTGCTGGGGCAAACTGCACATATCGAATATTGATACATTTGCCTTTACTTTCCTTATATCTTCAATGATGTCATATCCCATATCACCTTCTTTTACAATTCTAGTTTGATGGTATGTCTTATTCAGTGTGACCTTTGGTTGCTGAACTATTGTGTCGATGTTTGGTTGCTTGGCCGTTGTTGGGTTAACTTTAGGTTGTGGTGGAATGACTATTATATGTCTTCTAGGTAATTCTTTTGAAATTTTTGGTTTGAGAATAGTCGAGCTTGGAACTGGATCTGCAATGGGACCTTTACTGCAAGTGTTGATGTTTACAACAGAGACTGGGCTTTCCACGGGATCATCTTCTACCAATTCAGTTAAAGGTACCCAATCCCATAGCACCATGGTAGTGTCTGGAGATGGTTCCTCTATCTCAGGGATAGGTTCCTCTGGAGGATCGTCTTGATCTGGAATCTGTGAATCCAGCATTTGGTTCATGACTAAACTCATAGAGTTAATCCATTGTGGGTAGCTCTTTTCTGAATGTGGCTCTTGATAAAAGGTGCAAAAGTGTTCCATCCCTATTTCATTTAGATTTAAAATAGGAGAAGTATTCATAGGTGGATGAGGTTGATCGTTGTCTTCTCTCTTCTTGTAGAATGGTTTCAAAGGCTTCCTAGATGTACTAGCTGCTTTATCTTTCTTGAGATCTACAATTTTATTGGACAATATCTGCATCATCTTAACTACGTTCTCCATGTCTACAGATGTCTCTTCTTTATTCCTGGTGAGCAGCAAGGTTTTTTTATTAGTTGTTGGTTTTGTCTCTGCATCTAAGGCATGTTTGGAAATGTTGTCTGCTTCTTCCTCCACCTTTCTAGCTTCTTCAAAATTTTCTATCAGGTTGGTTTTCTTAGATCTTTTGATGAACATTTCTATAGGCCCTTCAAGAGCTGTTGTATAATATTCAACCAGAGATTCTTATGTTGGTTTATTTGCTTCACTGAAATTATTCAAGAGTGTTGTGAACCTTTGGTTGAAGTCTTGAACTTTTCTTTCTTTTCCATTCTCATGGACAATAGTTCTTTCATGAGTGTAGCTACAGTCTTTTGATTTCCATACTTCTTTAAGAAACATGTTTCAAATTCTTCCCAGCTGGAAATTGAGCTAGCTTGTAAGCTAAAATACCATGAAGAAACTTTTGGCTCAAATGCGTATGGAAAAAGCTTACAAATTACATCTTCATGCTGTACGTTTAAAAGATTCAAGGCTAAATAAAAACTCTTGAGATGATCTTCAGCAGAAATGGCTTTACCTGGGTTGAATTTAGGCAAGACTTTCTCTAGATTTTTAGGCAAATTGTGGAATGGCCTAGCTAGATTCAAAGCTCCCCTTGCTCTCTAGGCAGGTACAACCATGTTTCTATGTGGAGAATCAGGTGGAGAATTGTGTGGAGTGTTCTTTGGAGTAACAAGTTCTCCAAGATTTTCCGAAAAATTTTCTGGGTTTTCAAGATCGATTTCTTTCAGGGGTTCTGCAATTTCTTCCAAAGTTAAATTTACAAGCTCTTCAAAATTCTACACAAGAATCGAATCACGGGTGTACTGTCTTTCTTTTCTAGGAGTAATTTTCCCAAGGAGAAAAGTCACAACATTTAAACCATCTAGTTGCTTAACATAAGATCGTGTATGTCTCCATAAATATTCTATTTCTGCAAAGGCACAACATACAAGACTTCTTGATGTTCAGAATCAGAGATGGATTTTTCTTGATTTGTTACTTCAAGGTTTGGGCTGTATGAAACTCCTGTTTTAAGCGGGTTTTTAGTAACATTTTTGACAATGGGATATTTTCCTTTATCAACCATGCACTTCAGGCCCTCCTTCTAGCGCCAAAAACTGTTGATGCCCCGAAGATCGCAGAATCAAGCAAAAATGGATTCTCCTCGGTAAACTATCCCAATTAGATTGTCCACCATTTGGTATGGGGAATCCATCCGGTCAACAATTCCAGCTACCGTCATATTTGCTTTTTTTTACACCGGTTATGGCCCAATCCACTGTTCTTTTTTATTTTTTATTGTTAAAATGATGTGCAAGTGCCTAAGCTAATTTAATCTAAATGCAGAGCTGGAAACAAATCTGTATCTAAGACTGAAATAAATCTAATCTATCCTTGCAAGGAGCAAATTGTAAATATGAGCAATGTGCTGAAAGAAACATCTAAAGATCAATAGATAACCATTAAATCATAAAGACACATCTACAGCAAGATATTTAGAGATATAAAAGATAGCTTTTAATCCACATGAAAGCACTTATTACTCATGTTAGGAGAAACATCATTGCATAGAAAAATAGTAAGCTCATTCAACAAACAAAAATAATTCTGAACAACAAAGAAAGATCTCACTGTAAGATATGAACGCCACAAGAATAATCCATCAAACATCCAACATCCATTTCTAGGCAAAAAAAATGTCTCCCTCAGGCTCTTTATTAGGCAAAATCGCTTTCTTGGAGCTAATTACAAAATAGTTTGTACCAGCTTCGAAGCTTCTTTTCCCTGCCAAAAAAGTCCTTCTCTACTTCTTATAATCTTCTATTTATAACTTTACAAAGTGCCCCTTGGGCTAACAAGTGTATTCTAATTCTATAACCTCCTTCCTTGGATTTCATCGTATCCTTACAAAGCCTATGAATATGCGGAAGAGTTTACATATAGGACAAAAATAATAGCCAACTATCCTCTTAGAACATTTATACAAAAGGTATAATTTCATCTTCTCCGTTTAATTAAAACAAAATAAGAATGGTTTGTCTATTCCGCTGGGGCTTCTGCCTGCTGACTTAAAGACTCGCCTCCACCAACCGGCTCGCTTGAAATTACCGGGCCATCTATACTTTGAATGTATGAGGTCCATTGGATGATATCCTTCATGATAAGATTGCTACGGGAAGATACTATTGCCTGGGACGCTATTTCATGTTTGCGTAGGTCCGATTTGATCAGCGCTTTTCCCTGTGTGGCCTCTTTTGCCATTGCTTCGAGGAAGTAAATATGTATTGTAGGTTGGAAAATGAACTGTTGAAATTCATCGTGATTCAATACTTCTATCTTCTTGATATAAGCCAAGTCTTCGTCCAGCTCATTTTGCAATTCGAACAATCAGTCTTCTTCTTTTGGGAAATCATAAATGGAAGCGGGGAGAACCAGATGACACTTGCTAAGCGATTCTCTGAGTGTGGAGTAGATCGAACAACACTTGTGGACCATCCTTTTGATTTCCAAACTTAGCTTGGTACCACAATCTTTGGCGAATTCAAGAATTCCTATATCCACGTCCAATTCATCTCCTGTAGGGGCGCGTAAGTGTGAAGGGAGTTGAGATTTTTCCTTTTTCCACTCAGATTGTTGTTTCAGCTCCTCTACATGATTTGCAAACTTTTCTCAAGTTTTTAGGGCTTTGGTTTCAATTGTTGTCATTTTCTTGATCATCTCTTTCATGCTCCAAATCTCTTCCGAGATCAGTACTAGCAGCTGATCGATTTTAATCCGCATATCACATGCTTGTTTGTGAAATGTGGACAAATTTTGCTGGTCTTCAGCTGCCTCTTTGAGTTGTCTTGCTAGTTGTTCCTTTTCTTGAATCAACCCTTCATATTCCTACTGGCGGAGTTGAATTTGCTGAGCCCTGCTTGCTTCGAGTTCTTCCAATTCTGTTAGCCGAGCCTTCAGATTCTCCAGTTCACCTTCAGAGATAGCCAACTGCATTTCCAAGGAGCTCTTCTCATTCTTGAGCTGGAGAACTCCTGAATTGAGCACCAGATGCTCTCCTAACAATTCATTGTATTTCTCCTTCAGTTTTTTTGCTTCCAATACCTCCCTCTTTCTATCATCTTTGATCTTAAGGCATTGCTCCCTGTAATGCTTTATCTTTTCTTTCAAAAAATCAATATTGGCTTTAGTTGCCTTAGTTGATGCTACGGTGCATTGAGATTGAAATGTGGGATCGGCGTCAGTTCCCTGGACGCATGTTTTCTCTATTATCCATAGTTCATATTCATCCTCCTTGGTTTCCATATTTTTTGTCTTTCCCTCCATTTTCTTTACCCTCCTATAAATGATGTCCCTTTTCTTCTCACTAAAATATACAATATCCAGGTCTACTATTTTGCGCTGCTTCCTGGGGTTATATGGGGTCAGCTATAAGCTCCCTAAATAGGCACCTTTTTGCTGAGTTCCCCCTGGGGTGCATATCAATGGTGGGTCCACCTCCATATCTGTCGAAGTAGATGGCTCTGACTCGAGAGACTTCTCTATCTGTTCTTTTCCCTTCTCTCCTGTTGACTCTTCTTGCTGTGTCTACAATCCATCTACTCCTTCAGACTCTCCTTGCTGTGTTTGTAATCCATCAGCTCCTTCACCTAGGGGCCTTTGCTCATCCTCATGCTGCTGCTTGGAAGCTTGCTCTTGGGATACCTGATCTTCTTGTTCTTTCTGGATCTTGGCAGCCTCTTCCTGCTATTCCAACTGAGAGGCTTGCTCCTGCTATTTCCTTGCAATCTCTTATTGTTGAAGCTTGGCAGCTAGCCTACCTTGAATTCTTGCTTCTTCTTGGTCTTGCTGCTGCTTGAGAGCTTTCTCTTGGAGCACTCTGTCCTGTTCCAACTTGAGGGTTTTCTCTTGGAGCACTTTGTCCTGCTCCAATTCTAATGGATCCCTTGATTGTGAGGCTGAGGCCTCCTGCTCTCTTTGGATTAAACCGGTATGTTTGGGGCTTGGATCTTTCACAAATTTCTTATTATAATGCTTTCCTAACTCAGTTAGGTTGTAGGCACTTCTGAATAATTCTTCATCTCGGTCCACCGCATGAGCGTATTCAAAGGGGATCTTGAGGTCAAGACAATGCCTACTCACCGCACCATTGGGGTCATGCCTTCTGAAAGGGACCGAGCCAAAATCGAAAACTTCTAAGCCTCGAGCGTAATTTTCCCCATCTCTTGCTCTCGGGAGGCTATAAGCTCCTATGGTAAGAGGCATGGGAGGATACATGCCCTTCCTCCGGTCTGTTAAGAACTTACTTATTGTACCGGTGCCGAAGAGTTGTCTCACAGCCTCCTTGTGAATTACAAAGTCTGTGACATACCGAGGGAACATAAATGGCTCATGAGTTCCTCCACTCATCCTGATGTATGTGCCTTCTGCACTGTGATAATAGTCCCCAAATTTTTCAATGATAGTCATTGCATTCTTCGACATACAATCTATCTCTTGTACGAAGATAAGCTGGTACAATGGCATGATAAACCTCTCGCAAACCATCTTGTAGTGGTTTGCGTATTTACTTTCCCATGTACACTGATAAGTTATGAAGAGAGTTGTTTCATTTGGCTTCCATGAGAAACCCAAGTCCGGGAACAAATGCTTGCTTAACAGGCAGTCAATCAGGTATGAAGACATGAAGAAATATGCCTTCTTTTGGGTTAGTCCTCCTTGGGCTCCTGTTAACTGTGAGGCCAAGCTATCTGAAATTATTTCAGCCCAGTTGAAGATGGTGCCTTTCGTGGCTATAGGAAACATCACCGACACCCATCTAATATTAAACACATTGCCATTAGGCATGCCGAAGAGCCAACTCAACATCAGGATGATGAGTCTTTAAGGGGTCTTTAGGAGGCTACTTTCATATTCATTATTTTTCCTCCTCCTGATCTTCTTGTCATTTATCTTCATCTTACAGGAATATTCTAGTAAGTCCATTTGATGCTTTGCTATCCATTCATTGTCTAAACAAGCCCTAAGTGAAGGAAATCTGTAGGCAGTAGTAACATGCTCGGGAGCTAAAGATGCCAGGCTCAACCCATTCTTATCAGTCATCAGCCTTGTGTCGGTCCGAATGTTAGGAATTAGCCATCCAACAACTTAGAACAAGGGAACAGCTCTGGCCGAGTTGTTTCCTTATGCAAACAGGACCTTCTGATGTTGGCATACACTAGAGCATCCTCTATAGAGGTTGTTGAACTATCTTGAGCCATGATGAATCTGTATAGATCACCCCATTGAAATTCAAGAGCGGAGCTCCCAGGGGAAACACCAGTGGTAGCTTGTGTGTTAGCAAACATTGTGACGAGAGAAGTATCTAATAGAATTTCAACCTCTGAGTCTGAGGTTACTTTCTGAGCTGCCTTCTTCTTTGCTGACCTCCTATGCATGGTAATCCTGTGGTGAAAAAGGCAATATCAACAAGAATTTAGTTAGATCACTACTCCAAGCATCGACAAAACTCTATCGCAAAGCCAAAATATAACATTTTCACAAAATAGAGGTTGTCTCAAAAAATAATAATTATCTTCATTTCATGTTCAAGCTTAATTCAACAATGTCCCTCCATGCTAAAAACATCAGGACAACGGGCAAGATCATCTTTGAATCTGCGCAAATTTTGTTCTTTTCTTATTTGATCCTATCTAGTTCTGGATAATAATATTTGGGATACTTAGTCCAGGTCTTATATAAGGATAAATTTATTTTTCTTTTCCTATCCACTCCCTTCCCTGCCGCATGCGTCATGAATCTTTCTGACCAAAGTATAGGTATAGGAAGAAAGACAATAATTCATTTGCTAATTATTCGGATCAGCCTATCCCCTAACAGAGCAGCTGAATAAGGAAATTATTGTAGAAATACTAATGTAATGACGAGGTGTAGGGATCTTTGTTTTCAGAATCAAACAAAGGGATTTGCAAATAGAAGTGTTAGGGCCACAACTAATCCATAAATAGTTAAAGCTTCCATAAAAGCCAAACTTAGTAGTAAGGTACCTCGTATTTTACCTTCCACTTCTGGTTGTCTAGCAATACCTTCTACAGCTTGGCCCGTAGCAGTGCCCTAACCAACACCGGGTCCAATGGAAGCAAGCCCTACAAATAATCTAACAGCAATAACGGAAGCAGCAAAAATTAAGGGATCCATGGTAATCTCCTCTTACTAAGGTTGGGAAATAGAGTATAATACAACAGTTTCATCTGTTGAGTGTTCACCAATGGTTCAATTATGGAATGATTTCTTCTGAACAACTAAGAACCCAAAATATTTATTGATGATATCAAAGTGATAATATAAACGAATAGGGAAACCTATTATTCCCTATAAAAATATTTCATCATGAAAATATTTATTATTCATAATATTGAAAATAAACATTCCTTTTTATTAGACATATTAATTCTTATCACGGAAAGAGAATAGACTACGTAAGAGCCTATAAGTAATTATATATAACATCTATAGATGATATATTAATCCATATAATCTATAAGACTTATAATAAATATAAATGGATTAATATATAAAACGAACTATATACAAAGTAAAAATGTGAAAAAATCCTCCCCTTACTAGGAACAAAAATTGAATTGTTCTATGCTGGGGTCCATTCTTTATCCGATTAGTGAACTTGTTCAATCCTTTTTTTTCATATCTCTATACAAATGAACCAATCTGATCCGCTCTATCTGGAGATCTAATGGACAAAATTAATAGTTAACTGATGCTAAGTCTTCTTACCAAGCTCTTGTTACTAAGAATTCCGATTTGATTCTACCATAATATCAATTCATAAGTTGGTACGATACTTAGAAAATATTATGTCTGATCAGACAGTTATTTAGTGATTTAATGATGACCCTCCATGGATTCACCTATATAAGTTGCAGCTAGAGTTGCAAAGATCAGAGCTTGAATACCGCTAGTAAATAATCCCAGGAACATTACAGGTATAGGAACTACTGAAGGTACCAGAGAAACAGGAACAAAAACTACCAATTCGTCGGCTAATATATTTCCAGAAAGTCAAAAACTAAGTGATAAAAGTTTTGTAAAATCCTCTAAGATGTTAATTGGTAAAAGTATTGGGGTTGGCTGAATATATTTACCAAAATAACCTAACCCATTCTTTGCAAGACCTGCATAGAAATATGCTACTGATGTAAGCGAAGCTAGAGAAACCGTAGTATTAATATCATTTGTAGGTGCAACTAAATCCCCATGAGGTAATTTTATAATTCCCCAAGGAAGAAGAACACCTGACCAGTTAGAAACAAAGATAAATAGAAACATAGTTCCAATAAAAGAAACCCAGGGACCATATTCTTCCTCTCCAATCTGAGTTCTAGCCAAGTCCCGAAGAAATTCGAGAATATATCCGACAAAATTTTGTCCACCGGTAGGAATGGTTTGTGGATACCGAACAACAATGGTAGCTAAACCTGATAAGACAACAATTACAACCCAAGAAGTTATAAGTACCTGTGCATGAACTTGAAACCCCCCTATTTGCCAATAAAAATGTTGACCCACCTCCACACCGGATATCTCGTAGATATGATTTAGTGTGCTAATAGGATATTGTACGATATCCATATCCATATTACCCCCTTGTAAAGATTAACTTAAAGAAGAAAAGAAAAGATTTTTGTCGAATGAGGGATTCCTCCATTATTTCACTCTCATCAGAATTTTTGTTCTCACAAGATAATAAAATGGTTATTCCATTAAGAATATTTTTCAATTTGGATTAGCAAACCAAACCAATAAATGAAATTCTCTCTTATGATATCTTGGATGGAATAGCAGCCAAATCAGTAAATCTTCAGGTCCTCCCCCCTTTTTTCTATTTTATTATTATTACTAATTCACTATCTATTAGCCTTTCATATAGCTATAATGACCTTAATGACCTTCCTTCGCAAATTTCTGACGTTGATCTGTTTAGGATCAATTGGATTGAAGCTATACCATCATCATTGGCTGGAATTGGGATATCTATGAGATCTGGATCACAATCTGTATCAACTAAGCAAATTGTCGAAATACCCAAAGTTCTACATTCCCCAAGGGCAATGAATTCTTCTTGTTGATTGGTATTTATCGCAATATCGGGTAAGCTCGTCATGTATCTAATCCCACCTAGATATTTCTGCAATTGGTCCAATTGTCTCTTGAGCGTTGCTACTTCTTTATTTGGAGGTCGATTGAATCATCCCATATCTTGTTCTTTTTTTAAATCCTTGAACTTCTGAGGTCTCGTCTCTGTAGTAGACCAATTAGTTAGCATACCACCAAGCCATTTTCTATTTACATAATGACATCGAGCTTCTGTAGCAACTGATGCTACTAAATCAGCTGCTTGATATTTCGTACCAACTATCAGGAATTGTTTTCCCCTACCTACTATATCAAACACCAGATCACAAGCTTCTGATTAAGAACGAGCAGTTTTAGCCAGATTTATAATATGAGTATCTCTACGCTCTGTAAAAATGTAAGGTGCCATCTTAGGATTCCATTTCCTAGTATTATGTCCTAAATGAACTCTTGCTTCCATCATCTCTTCCAAATAAATGTTCCAATATCTTTTTCTCATTCTCGTTCGCTTTCCTCCCCAAAATAACGAAATAACATGGACCGTAATATCTAATTATTCCAACGGAATTGATTACATCTCAAAGATTGCCTGTCTGTATAGTACGTGGTATAAATGTTCTCATTCATAGAATATTTTATATTATTCCTATTATATTATAGAATGAATATTCATGAACATAATAAGAAATCTCTTTATAAAGTAATAAGAAATCTCTTTATCAAGCAAGACTATTTATCAAGACTATTTTAATGGTTGTTTCAATATATTGTGAGAATGTTCTTGAATGGAAAAAAAAAACTTTGTCATGATGAAATAAAATATCTTTCACTTTGTTGCTAAATAGATTCCTATTCCCCATTATTGGATCCATTCCATTCCGTTTCCATGAACGGCGGATATGCTGTCTAGTACCGGCAGGTACAATCCCCCCGAGAATAACATTTTCCTTCAAGCCTTTAAACCGATCGATACGACCTTGTAGAGCAGCTTTAGCTAAGACCCAAGCAGTTTCCTGGAAACTCACTTCGGATATAAAAATTTGAGTATTCAGAGATGCCCTTGTTATTCCCAATAACATTGTTTGATAGTAGATTGCCTCTTCCAGAGCACAATCCATTCTCTGTGGTCGTGATAATCCAATGAGTTCCCCGGGTGAAAAAACATTAGCCGTTCCATGTTCTGAAATTAATACTTTTGATGTCATTTGGCGTACAATAATCTCTATATGCTTATCACAAATTCGTACCCTTTGGGATCGATAAACTTTTTGAATCTGATTGACCAAATGAATCTGACTTTGTTCCATAGTTATCCTAGCACTGATGAATAACCCCCAAAGACTTCCAAGAAATCTTGTCATATCTCTGGTCCAATTTTCAAAACATTCTTTCAGATTCATCGATATTGAATTATTTAAACGGGCTTCTGACAATTGTTCAACTTTAGGAAGACCTTGAATTATATCACTGGATTTGAACCTTTCATATATCAATGTTATCAATGTATCTCCTTTGTCAAGAATTTCTCCATAATGACCATGAATAGTCGCTTTTCGAGTAGCCAAATAGGGTTTAGCTGATCTAATGACTAAAGATTCCTCATCAACTGCTATTATTTGACTAGATTCAGGGAGTGGTTCATCCTTGGATATACATACACTTTTAGGAATAAATTGTCCAGGACTAACTACTGGAAATGTTTTTTCGTAGAATTCGGATGAGGAAGAGTACCAATATGGACCTAAGAAATTGGAAATGATGTTCCTGCACGGATCGAATTTAAAAATTCTAGTATTTTCATCCATGAAATAGTATTTAGGTACTTGGAAAGTATTCAAAGAATTGTGGAAAATGGAATGTTTCTTCGACAATACTTTTTTATAATTTAGAAAATGGGAGGATGGAAAACGGTTGGTGATACTATGTAAATGACCCAAGAGACCCGAAAATTCAATGTTTTTTCTCATAGGATCCTCTCTATTTGATTTATTTACCATATCATTACATTTTGAATCATTGAATAGAACGACTCGAAAATAGTCGGATGGTGACAGAACCATAAAGGATCCACTGTCTTCTTCCCCATTAGAAAATGAACAAATAGTTCCTTGATTCTTACTAATTAATGGACTCTCCCCATTGGAAGAGACAAGATTAGTGTAGTCCAATTTGTTATGGACGATAAAATTTGAACTTGCTTTATTGTCCCTTCTCCCCATGGAAAAATGGGGGTATTTAATCAAGCTAATTTGAATCATATTGCTAATGATCTTATTTGTTTTTACTGAAGTAAGAGAAGCATAAGCCCCAGATTTTATAGAATCTATTTGTTCCCAATCAAATCCTAGACAAGTTCGAACCAATGGAATACTTGTGTCACTCATTACTTGGATTTGTTCACTATATTCGTACGAAATAGAATTGCTAACTTGAATTTGCAAGTTGTCTCCTTCCCTCGATAAATCAAGGGAAAAGGGAAGGGAAAAGGGTGTTGCCATATCCGGCCCATCAGGTATTCCATATTCTACATTATACTTTATTGAGATCACGGAGTACATTCAATTATGAGATTCAATCCTGGAGAGATATTTTTCCTCATTACCTCTCTGCTCATCCTCATTACCTCTTTGCTCGAGGTTCTGGAACATTTAAAGAGAGAGAAATAGATACTGGGGGAGATGCTATCAGGGAACAACTAACTGGTCTGGATCTGCAAATGATTATAGATCATTCACATATGGAATGGAAGAACTTGGTGGAATTGAAATGGAATAGATTGGAGGAGGATCAAGAATTTACTATGGAGGGATGGGAGGATGAAACAATTTGAAGAAGAAAGGATTTTCTGGTTGGACGCATGAAATTGGATAAACATTTTCTCCGAATAAATATAGAACCAAAATGGATGGTCTTATGCCTATTACCATTTCTTCCTCCCGAACCGAGGCCAATCGTTTAATTAGGTGAAGGTGGACTTATTACCTCATCAGATCTAAATGAACTTTATCGAAGAGTTATCAATCGGAATAATTCTCTTACAAATTTATTAGCAAGAAGTGGATCTGAGTCATTTGTTATTTGTCAAAAAAAATTGATCCAGGAAGCCGTAGATGCACTTCTCGATAATGGCATCTGTGGACAACCAATGAGAGATAGTCATGATAGGCATTATAAATTGTTCTCAGATGTGATCGAAGGCAAAGAGGGAAGATCTCGTGAAAATTTACTAGGGAAACGAGTTGATTATTCAGGTCATTCCGTTATTGTGGTAGGTCCCTTTCTATCATTGTATCAATGTGGATAACCCTCGGAAATAGAAATAGAGATTTTTCAAGCATTTGTAATTCGTAGTCTCATTGGACGACATATTTCTCCCAACCTAAGAGCTGCTAAAAGTATTATTCGAGATAAGGGACCCATTGTATGGGAAGTACTTCAAGAGGTTATGCAAGGACATCCCATATTGTTGAATCGAGCACCTACCTTACACATATTAGGAATACAAGTGTTTCAACCTATTTTAGTAGAAGGACATGCCATTCGTTCACATCCATCGGTTTGTGAAGGATTTAATGCGAACTTTGACGAAGATCAGATGGCTGTCCATGTACCTTTATCTCTGGAAGCTAGAGCAGAAGCTCGTTTACTCGTGTTTTCTGAGACAAATATTTTGTTTCCAGCTATCGAAGATCCTATTTCTATACCGACTCAGGATATGCTTCTTGGACTTTATATATCAACGGTCGAAAATAATCAAGGTATTTATGGGAATAGGTACCATCCGTATCACTCAGAAAAGAAAAGGTTTTCCTATAAGAAACCTTCCTTTTATAGTTATGATGATGTGCTTGGAGCTTATCGACAGAAACGAATTGACTTATACAGCCCCTTATGGCTCCGGTGGGGGGAAGTAGATTTATGTATCATCACCTCAGTAAACCAAGAAGCCCCTATCGAGGTTCAATACGAATCTTGGGTACCTTACACGAAATCCATGAACATTTTCGAATAAGAAAAGGTAGAATGGGGGAAATTCTTAATATATACATTCGAACAAGTGTTGGTCGTACTCGTTTCAATCGAGAAATGGAAGAAGCCATACAAGGTTTTGCCCATTCTAAACACCCAAAGAAATCACTACTAGCTCTCAGGATCTAATGTAATTGATCTTATGATCTTTTCATTAGTGCATATATAGAGATCGAGGAAGCCTTCGAATAACCAGAGGAAGCCTTCGAATAACCGGCTTGAACCCATTGCTTAATCCTGCTCATGAAAATATGGAGATTTTTCCTTATGAAGGAACGAACTAGATTTCCCTTTGATAATTTTCCCTTTTATAATAAAGTGATGGATAAAACTGCCATTAAAAAGCTTATTAGCAGATTAATAGATCACTTCGGAATGAGATATACATCACATATCTTGGATCAACTCAAGACTTCAGGTTTTCAACAAGCTACTGATACAGCTATTTCATTAGGAATTGATGATCTTTTAACAGCACCTTCCAAAGAATGGCTCATCCAAGATGCGGAGCAACAAGGTTCTGTTTCGGAGAAACATAATCATTATGGAAATGTACATGCAGTAGAAAAATTACGTCAATCGATCAAGATATGGTATGCTACAAGTGAATATTTGAGAAAAGAAATGAATCCAAATTTTAACATGACTGATCCCCTAAATCCAGTAAATGTTATGTCCTTCTCAGAATCTAGGGGAATTAAATCTCAGGTTCACCAATTAGTATGTATGAGAGGATTAATGTCAGATCCTCAAGGACAAATCATTGATCTACCCATTCGAAGGAATTTACGCGAAGAGCTCTCTTTAACAGAATATATTATTTCCTGTTATGGGGCTCATAAAGGAGTTGTGGATACTGCTGTACGAACAACAGATGTTGGATACCTCACATGTAGATTCGTTGAAGTGGTTCAACACATCGTAGTACGTAGAACAGATTGTGGCACTATCCGAGGTATTTTCATAAGTTCCATTCGAGGTCGAGAGAGGGACAGGAATGAAATTTTTGTACGAACACAAATACTGATTGGCCGTGTGCTAGCAAATGATGTATATATAAATAGGAGATGCATTTCCATGCGCAATCAGGATATTGGGGTTGGACTTGCCAATCAGTTAATAAACTCTCGAACACAACCAATATATATACGAACCCCCTTTACTTGCAAGAGTATATCTCGGATTTGTCAATTATGTTATGGTTGGAGTATTACTCATAGTCACTTGATCGAATTGGGAGAAGCAGTAGGTATTATTGCAGGCCAATCCATTGGGGAAACAGGAACTCAACTAACACTAAGGACTTTTCATACCGAGGGGGTATTTACTGGTGATATTGCAGAACATGTACGAGCCCCTTTCAATGGAAAGATTGAATTCAATGAGAATTTGGTTTATCCTACACGTACATGCAATGGACATCCTGCTTATCTATGTCATAATAACTTATCCATCACTATTGATGGTTAGGATCAAGTATAGAACTTTACCATTCCACCACAAAGTTTGCTTTTGGTTCAGAATGATCAATATGTGGAATCAAAACAAATTATTGTTGAAGTTCGTGCTAGAACATCTTCCTTCAAGGAAAAAGTTCGCAAAAATATATATTCTGACCTAGAAGGAGAAATGCACTGGAGTACCAATGTGTGTCATGCACCTGAATATGCACATGGTAATGTTTATCCTATACTCAGGACGGGTTATCTATGGATATTATCGGGAGGTATATACAGATCCAGTGTAGTACCCTTTCCTTTTCATTAAGCATCAGGATCAAGTAGATGTTCAACATTTTGTTGCCAAACATCAATCACTTTCCGATTCTTACGTCGATCAAGTGGAACATAGATCAGGTTATTCAAACTTCTATGGGAAGGAAGAACAAATCTTCAATTATTCAGAAACTGATCGGACCATATCCAACGAGCATCGAGACTCTATTTATGTCACCTTTTCCCCTAGGAATTACAATATTAAGGGGAAAAAGCAAATGAATCGATTCATCGTCCCATTGCAGTGTGATAAAGAATGGGGAAAAAGAATAATACCTTATCCTAATGCGATTCTTAGAATACCAAAAAGTGGTATTCTACAGAGAAATTCCATTTTTGGAAATTATAATGTAGAATATGGAATACCTGATGGGCCGGATATGGCAACACCCTTTTCCCTTCCCTTTTCCCTTGATTTGGATTGTTACACACACTTGCGTGAGTCTGATGAAGATTTCTGCGCTGGCGCCTAAATAGAGTTTTGTGCTACGCTTGGGATTCTGCGTGCGCTAAGATTAGTGATCTAATGAGCATTGGGGTACAAGCGGGATTTTATGTGCTAATACTTAGACGTTTCATGTGCACCAGCGCCTAAGATTATTTTTGCGCCAAGTGATAATGCATTTTCTGTGCTAATGCCTAAAATATTTCGCGTGCCAGCACCCTAATTTTATTTGTGTGCCAAAGCTAAACACATTCGCATGCTAGCTCAAACAATTTCGCATGCGCTATCCTATCGTTATTTCTACGCTAACACTTAACATTTTACTATGCGCCAGTGTTTAACATTTCATGTGTCGGTAGTTGATAGTGGAGGTTGCGCTGAAGATGGATAAATCCCGCAGCTACAGGCCTCTATCAGTTAAGGATCAGGCTCGGCTTCAAGTTTCTGAATGGGCTTGATGGGTTGATTTAACACATCACCATGGTAGCTTCGGCCGAGTATTGTGGGTTTTATGCAACCTTGGCTTGAATGAACATTGATTTTGGTTGAGCAGTGTATCTTGGTGTTTATAGCATGAAACTTTAGCTGCAAGGAACAAGAAGGGTTGGGATTTACGCATAGTAGATGCTTGGCTGAGAGTTTTGCAAACAAGACCTTGGGATGCTGCGGCTTCTATGGGTTTGAGCAAAAACTCTGCGGCCGTTAAGATACCACTAGGACGATTCGACCTCATGGCCAGAGCAGGGTAAGCACTTCACATTTTAGAAAATAGAGACTTTACTCATGGAAGAAGAGCTTAAATAGAAACAAGCCATTACGAAACCAAAAAAAAAAACCATATAAACTTTCAAATGCGGTCATGGGAAACCGCGGGTTTCACTTGGCAAATGAAAGCTCTACGAGGAAAACCAGGGATGCCGAAAAAGCGACAGAGGGAAAAGACTTATGTGCCTGTGAGATAGGACTGTCTATGCCCTGATCTGAAAGTGGTGGTCTCGTATCCTCATAGGGAAAAGAAAAGTAACTATCCTATGCCCTCACTAGCTTTCATGCAGAGTAAAACAAAGGCCATTTGAGCTACTTAATCTGTGCATGGGTGATTTTTAACCTACTAATCCAAGAGCGGGATTGGTAAAGAGCCTACCTATCAGTATGGTGAGCGTTTCGAGACCTTAACCATTTGCAGTGAATGGCAATCTCGAACTTCGACGCAAATGACGAGAGCTCCAAGTGCAAATGACTAAATAAAACCGAAAACGGCGTTGCATGCATTAAATAGGGGAAGAGTTAAATGCTCACGTACGTCCAAAGTTGGCAGGGTTATGAGCACGGAGCTCAAGAAATATGTCATTAAGAGTGGCACATGGCCTCATTAAGGCCCTACCAACTCCGTCGATGCACAGGGATCGAGGAGATCTTTTCGCGCCGAATACCAATTTAACCTTCGTGCCAAGCGGGGAGCACAATGTTTTGCGCTATGTGGCAAGCGCATGTTCAAAAATAAACCTTGCACTCAAGCGGCCATCCTGGCATTAGGGTTGCGCTCATAAAACTGTGCCAAACATGAATTATCGTGAAAGACAGAACTTAGATTTACCAGCGGGAAGGATAAGCGTGCCTCCTGCGCTTGCGGCATCGACTCTGTCATCATGGTCTGCGCTGGGGAGAAACAAGCCAACTTTTAATTCTTCCAAGGAGGTGAAGCACAACTCCAAGGCGGCATGATAATGATAATTCTTGCGCCTTCGGCGATCGAGAAAAGGTTATCTCTTGCGCTAACGGTGGCCGGTTTATTGTTAAAAATGCGCGCCAGATAAAAGACTTGGGACTTGTCAAAAGGGCCGCTGAGTTAGAGATAAATTCTGCTCCGAGCGAGGAACTTATGGTTAGAGGCACGTCAAAGCGGTGGTGGACTTAAGGCTAAAACTTGCGCTACAACGGGTGAGTTAAGACCAAAATCTGCGCTAAAGGAAAATGATGACTTTGCCTTAGACAAAATGAGAAAACTCTTTTGGAAGCAGGTGATGACATTCTTTTTAGTTAGAGAAAAACCTGAAAGATGAAGTAAAAGCTTTCTACAAAAGTGTTTGAAGGAGGGGCCCCAAATAACTTCAAAATTTTGGGGAAGGATGTTGCAACAACAACAAACCTACAAAAAAAAGGAAAGAACAATAATATGCAGACTAACTTTTCTTACACCATGTTTGGTGAGTGCATCCATTACACCCACCATTGTCCATTAATATGAGAGTGTCGACATATTGTGGAGTCCAAAAATAAAATTGGTGCAAACCCTCCCCATGGTAATAACATTGCTCCCCCCAAAAAATATGCATACACCACCCCTTTTCCAAACAAGGAGTTGTTTCTCACCAACAAGAGGCTCAGACACCAACTAACCCTACCCATGCCAAAGAACGGTCTTATTAGAATATACACATGAATTATATCGACATCCATCTTCAGACCTACAACAAAGCCTATGGCACCCTATAAAACTCACTCACATAGAGCAAGTATTCCCTAACTTCGACTAGCATATCTCTACAAACTTGATTTCCTAGTAGTGACACTATCCTCAAGATACTAAAGACACTTCTACAACGTATCACTCACAATTCTCCTATAAGAGTAACACACAAATATAGCCTTATATACTATTTGGCCCAAGCCCCCATTGTTATGTCCACACTTAAGGTTCTCCAATCCTTTCCTTCCCAAAATAAGGATCTACTAACATCACTAGACACCATCACTCCTTCAAATTCATTACTTATTACCTTTTACCTCAACAACAACGAACCTTGACTACCATCATTAGTTAGGTTCCAAACACATGTCACAATCAAGAACATCGTCGTCCATTGATGCATCTTTAATGAACATAATATATATACGTAAACATTAATTAATAAATAATAATAATAATAATAAATGTAATACTAAATAAATAAGTAATTAAGTGTCACATCCTAATGAAGGGACATAAACCATCAACCTCGTGACCCATCAATGTGTATATATACCAACACATAGTTCATTGTAATCATATCATATCATCTCATTACCTTTATTCAATATATATTACTTGTCCATTTATGGATTATTTGTCATATTTACATTGGATGTTTCTTAAGTAATGAACTTTGTTCATCACATTGGTATCAGAGCTTCGTCTTTATCCAACTATTGGCCAAAAAAATTCTTTGAAGAGTTTCTAGAAACCTCAGGTTTTTTACCTCAACATCAGTCTTTGGCCATAGACAATTGCAGGGTTTCTTTGAATAACTAAGTCCTTTCCTACATCAAGCTTCTATCAATTCAAATTTTCTGCAAACAAAATCCCCTGCAAATTTGAAGAGTGAACTAATAATCAAGAATGTTCGATTACATAAGAGAGAATACCAATACTGCATGAAAAATTGATTATAGCTACTAGAGACCAAAAGAAAATGTGTGGATATCTGGCATTGAAAAGGAAATCAAAATATCATTCTAGCCCTAAACATTAAATAAAGGTATCGTGTCATTGAATCAAGGAAGATTCCATTGTTGTCCAATAAATTCTCATCCCAAAAGATAAGAAGAGTTATTGATTTGAAATAAAAACTAAAGATGTCACTTTAGGTGATTCAGAGAAGTCAGTGTATAACTATATATGGGAACAACCATTAATCATTTACTGTTGGTTGTGGAGCTTGATCTTCCTGATTCAGTGATGTTGTTTCAATTTTTTGTACCCTAGTTTTATATGATGTGCAGGTGGAATGTACACTCATCCCAGCAGGGCTGTGTGAGGGGGCATCAAACCCCCACGGGGTTCCAGGGGGGACCATCCCCCCGGTTGGGGGGTTTGGGGGAAACACCCCCGAGAAAGGGGGTTCAAGTGCTTCGCCCCCGAAATAAATTTTTTGGGTTGTTTGTTTGACCAACATATTACAAGCCCATGGTTTTGGGTATCCTGTGGTATTTTCCCATGGTCATTCCCCTTTAAAAGGAAGACATTGTAATATGGTTGTGTAATGTATTGTAGCATTGTAAATATCTCTGTGATTGTGTAAGAGAGACTGAGAGAGATTAAAGAGTAAGTTGCAGCAGATGTGCTGCAAGTTCTATCCCTTCATTTGTTGGATGGTATAATAATAAAAGGACTGGCAATTTCTCTGTGGATGTAGCCCATATTGGGTGAACCACGTTATATTGGTGTCTCTCTTGTATTATGTTTATGTGATTTATATTTGCATCTTGTTTATTGTTATTGCTCCTCAGTCCTATTTTTATAACAATTGGTATCAGAGCCAAAGGTCTATTTGGCAGATAAACTCGCAAGAAAGAAGGGTTCCTGGTTCAAGTGGGAGCAATGGTGGAAGAAGGAAGGTTTAAGGTCGAGAAATTTAATGGCCAAAACTACTAGTTATGCGAGATAAAAATGGAGGACTATCTGTATCAGAAGGATCTATTCCTACCATTGGGAGGAAAAGCAAAACAACCGATGACTATGAAGGACAAAGAATTGGAGGTTCTTGGTAGAAAGACATTGGGAACAATATGGTTGTTCCGGGCTTCGTCAGTGGCTTTCAATATCTCAAAAGGAAAGTCAACGGAGGGTCTAATGAGTGCATTGGGAAAGCTGTATGAAAAAAACTTGGCCTCCAACAAGGTATTTCTAATGAAGCATTTATTTATCATGAATATGTCGGAAGGTGGATCTGTTGTTGATCATTTTAATGAATTTAATACGATTACAAATAAGCTAAGTTATGTAAAAGTGAACTTTTATGATGAGGTTAGGGCTCTTCTAATTTTGTGTTCATTTCCAGAAAGATCGAATGGATTGGTCATAGATGTAAGTAACTTTGTCTCTGGTTTAAACACTTTGAAATTTGATGATGTTGTTGGTGTTATTCTTAGCGAGGAAAAGCGAAGGAAAAGAACAGGTGAGACATCAGGTAATGCATTGACCATGGAGAGCAGGGGAAGACAATGGGAGAGAGGAAAGAGCGTAGATAATCACAACAAGTCCAAGAAGGGCAGATCCAAATCCAGACTGGGGGAAATAGAGTGTTGAAACTGTGGAAAGAAAGGACATATGAAGAAATACTGTAGATATCTAAAGAAGAAAGAAGATGGGCAGTAGGAGACTACTCAAAAAGAAAATGTAGAAGGTGATGTGTTACAAGATGCCTTGATTCTTGCATTAGATAATACTAGTGATTACTAGGTAGTAGATTCAGGGGCTTCATGTCATGCTACACCCCATAGGAAATGTTTTTCATGATTAAGTTCCAGGTGATTTTGAACATGTTTTATTGGGTGATGATGAGGCATGTAAAATTGTTGAAATGGGTAAGGTACGGATACAATTAAAGAATGTAACTAAATGGATGCTGAAATATGTAAGGCATATTCCTTCTATGAAAAGAAATCTGATCTCAACAGGGAAGTTGGGAGATGGCGATTGTTTATCTACATTTGGAGAAACGTGGTGGAAGATCACTAAAGGATCAATGGTGATAGCAAAAGGAGATGGGATAAGTACGTTGTATTTATGTCCTCACAATACTGGCTGTTCTATCTCTTTAGCTTCCACATGAACATATACAAAAATGTGGAATCATAGGCTTGGACACAAGAGTGAGAAAAGGATGTAGATTCTCCAATCAAGGAAGTTGCTACCATATCTAAAGCAGGTAAGTTTGGAATTCTGTGAGAACTGTGTTTATGGAAAACAAAAGAGTGTCATATTTCTCAGGATTGGGAAACATAAGAAGAGTGAAAAGTTAGAGCTTGTGCATACAGATGTATGGGGATCAGCTCAGGTACAATATCTTGGTGTCTCTCATTACTATGTTACTTTTATTGATGATGAAACTAGAAAAACTTGGGTTTATTGCATTAGAAAGAAATATAATGTGTTTTCTACTTTTAAGAAATGGAAAGCTTTGGTTGATAATGAAACAGAAAAAAGGTTGAAGTGTCTCAGATCGGATAATGGAGGTGAGTATTGTGGCAAGGAGTTTGATAGTTATTGTTCATACCATGGGATTCGTAGAGATAAGATAGTCCCAGGAACACCACGAGAAACTGGTGTGTGAGAAAGGATGAACAGAACAATCATGGAGCGTGCAAGGTGTATGAGATTGCATGCAGGGTTCCCTTACAGTTTTGGGAAGATGTTGTAGATACTGATGTTTATTTAATAAACAGAGGGCCTTCAAGCACTTTCGATGGTGGGTTTCCAGAGGAGGCATGGACAGGTAAAAAGGTAAACTACTCATTTCTTCAAACTTTTGGTTGTGAAGCATTTGTCCATATTGATAAAGAAAATAGAACAAAGCTTGAGGCTAAATCCAAGAAATGCACCTTTATTGGATACGGGGTTGATGATTTTGGTTATTGCTTATGGGATTATGTAAATAACAAAATCATTAGGAGTATAGATGTGGTATTCAATGAAAAGGTCATGTATAACTATTATTTGCAGGGAAACAAACAAGAAAAGGAAAACACAGAGTACACAGTGCTTGATAAAATCAATGAAAATGAAGTTCCAAAGGTGTCGGAAAATCAAGAACAGCAGCAGGTACCTTAAACTCCTGCAAGTGTTAGAATATCTACCAGGTTAAGTAGACCCCCGAACGATACTCTCCTTCAATGTATTATTTATTGATGACTGATTATGGTGAACTAGAATTTTATGAAGAAGCAATGCAGGTGGAAACTAGGAAGAAGTGGGAGCAAGGCATGAATGAGGAGATGGACTCATTGGTAAGAAACAAGAATTGGGATTTGATTCAGTTTCCTACTTGTAAAAGAGCAATGCAGAATAAATGGGTTTACAGGTTGAAGGAAGAAGATGGAGGCAAGAAGCGGTACAAGTCCAGACTTGTTGTAGAGGGGTTTGCATAGAATAAAGGTATAGATTTTGATGAAATATTTTCTCCTGTTATTAAAATAAATTCAATTAGAATTATTTTAAGTCTAGTGGTAGTAGAAGATTTGCATCTTGAAGAGTTAGATGTAACTGTGATAATCTGTAGGGGATCTAGCAACTGTAACAAACTCACAATAAAACTCTCAAGAATGTTGCAAAGAAGAAGAGAAGCATGCACTCAATAATCACTCATAAACACAAAATAATAGACAATATCAATATCATACATGCCATAATGAATGTAAAGAATGTGTTACAATAAACTGTGAAGTAGCATCATATAGGATTCGTATTAGCCAAGTAGGGAATTTGAATCTGAGCTCAAAGTCTAGCTTGGATAACTATGGAGACATCATCCAGTCAGTAGTATCAGTCATAAATGGTAAGAGTCAGTCAAGTGTGTCCAACTGAGTCTAACAGAACCATCTAGGCATAAATCAGGGAATGAAGACTCCAAGGGGGGTGCATGAGGATTTCATAGGGTCAAGTGGGACTCCAAAACTAGTTAACTAGGAGCTACAGGTAGTTAGGATGAGAAATCAATGGAACAACTACTCAATTCATGCACTAACTGAGTTATAACTCCTGGTAGGTGAGATAAGGCACCCTAACTGAGTGATAACTAAAGGTAGCTGAGAAAAGGCGCACTAACTAAGTGTGGTAGGTGAAAAAAGGTGCACTTTCCATGCAAAACAGTCAAGGAGGGCGCATCAGGTAGGTAGGAGGCCAAATGGGGGCTAAAGATAGGCTATGGGGAGATGAAAGTGAGCTCTAGGTGCTAGGAGGACCATCCATATGATGACTGGATGCATGCAACTACATGCAAATGCATGCCTGCATGACTCCATGACTACATGACTGCATGATGGTGTGAATATTCCAACACCCCCGCCCTTCGCAAGTTATACTATGAGATAACTAAAAACAGTAAAATAGGGCCCTGGTGACTAAGACCAAAGGTCACCCCGTACAATCAATCTAAATAAACTAAGTGAGGAAAGAGGGAAAACCCAGTGGGAAGTGTTGACGTATATTTAACTTTGGAATATATTTCATCTATGTATTTCATGTATATTTATTGTACCCTTATAAGAGATGTGTTATTCCTCTATAAGGAAATGTCGTCATGTGTATTGACAAGTGTCGCAAGTGTGTGTACTTGCCGATGGGTTATTAGACCACCATGTGTGGGGTCAGCCCTGAAATATATATTATATGGCTGATGTACCTAGCTAGACAAGTCGGCCCCATAAGATCACTGGGCAAACAGACTAGTATAAATCGAGATCGGGAGATCTCTATTTGGATCACTCGAAAACTCACACTTCTCTCACTCAGAAAGTGGTGCACTAGTGAGGAGGAGGATCATCTGCTACTAGGAGACTATCTCTGCGTATTTTGGTTGAGCCATTGCTCTCTCTATCTCTGAGGAAGTTGTGGGGTTTTTCACCTTAGGGTTTTCCCCACAGAAACTCTGTGTCTCTTGTCTCTCATGCTTTTGATTCTTGTAACGATTGACATGATTTTTATGATTGTTATGCATTGATATACTGTACATGTTATTCTCTTAGTAAAGATCCTAGAGTATTGTGAATTAATGCTCAAAAATTTAACATGGTATCAGAGCTAACCCGAGAAGAAGACATTCTGCAGTGACAGAAACTTGAGTTTCTTTTTTATTGGGTTTCTCTCCACAAAGTTTGGAAAACCAGTATAGTAGATTGACTCTACTCATCAAGGAGAATCTATCTTTCCAATCATAATTCAATTCTGAGCATTTTCAGATTTGGCCCTAAAAATTAGGGTTTCCACAAAAATAGGAATTTCTGAAATCTGAAGACATAGCTGGAAGCTCCTTGCAAAAATCAAAGTTTAGAGCTTTGGATCGAGATTTTGGCTGGGTAGATCTCCGGGAAACTCAAACCCTAATTCACGGCTCTCCTTAGTAAATCCGGGAAGACATAAAGGCAGTTTTGAAGGGTGTATCTTTGCAGATCTCAATTTCTGAATACACCAGGTTGATCAGCTCATCAGGCGCATCTTTCTATCCTTTCAGAAAGTTAAAATTCACATTTTGAATTTTTAGGGTTTTTTCGACAAACCCTAATCCAGGACCAGATCCAGTTTTCAGTAATTCAAGTGGTAAGACCTAAATCTTTTCTATTTCCATTTGAAGTAATTTTAAGATGTCTCACCACACCAAGCTTGAGGATAAGCTTGAAGGGGCTGATAAATTCTGATCCTGGAAGAATAGGATTGGGTTAATCCTGGAAGAGAATGAGTTAGACTCATTTATAAAAGAAGACATCCCTATCCCAGAGGATGAAGAGGCTAAGGTATTGCATAAGAAGAACTTTGTCAAGGAAAAGAGAATCATTGTTGATTCTATCAAAGACCATCTCATACCCCATGTGTCTTCTCTAAAGACACCCAAGGAGATGTTTGACTCCTTGACCAAATTATTTGAAGGGAAGAACATAAATCGAAAGATGACTTTGCGGAATCAATTGAAAGGGGTCAAGATGTCGAATGGAGAAACCATTCAATCTTACTTCTCCTAGGTATCTCAGATCAAGGAACAACTTGAAGCTATGGATGAAGTAGTGGACAATGGTGAAATTGTTATGACCACTCTAAATGGCCTACCTAGGTCATGGGACTCCTTTATTCAAGGAATCTGTGCAAGAAAGAAATTGATCTCTTTCAGTAGATTGTGGGAGGAATGCTCTCAAGAAGAAGCTAGGCTTGTGGCCCGAGAAGAAAAGATGGGAAATGAAGATTAAGCTCTCACAACACATGCCAGGAAAGGAAAGTCCAAGAAGGAATCATCTCATAACAGGAAATTCTTGCACCACCATTATCATAAAGATAAGAAAGATCTCAGATGCTTCAATTGCAATGAGAAGGGACACTTTGCTTCAGACTGTCCCAAGAAGAAGAAAGACAACAACAACAACTTCAAGAAGAAGAAGAAGAATAACAAAAGAATATATCATGCTCATGCTGCTAAGGATGATGAACCTCCAAAGAAGAAGGCTAGGGAAGAACGTGATGATGACTCATCAAGTGAAGAAGAATATGTTCTAATCTCTGCTCTCACAGGTACTATCTCCCATGGTTGTAATGATTGGTTGATTGACAGTGGGGCTTCCAAACACATGACTGGGTTTAAAGAATCTTTTGTAAACTTATCTGAACATGAGTCACCCCATAAGGTAAAACTTGGGGATGATTACCAATACCCTATCAAAGAAAGTGGTGAAGCCTCCAACAACCTAGATTCTAGAAAATCTTTAAAGATGAAAGAAGTTCTTTATGTACCTGGGCTCAAGCAGAATATTCTCTCCATCTCTCCATTAGATGCAAAAGGCATGAGGGTTGCATTTGTAGATGGCCAAGTCCTAATGTGGCCAAAGGGTAAAACAATCAATGATGCAGTAGTGATTGGAGAGAAAGAGGGAGGATTGTATAAATTGAAGGGTAAACCTAAACATGCCATGGTGCATGAATCCATGGAGCCAAGTGAACTTTGGCATAAAAGACTTTCTCATATGCACTATAGGGCACTTCCAATTGCAAGCAAGGATGTAGAGGGTCTTCCTGAAATCAAGACCAAACATGAAGGTGTTTGCAAAGGATGTGCAAAAGGAAATAACATTAAGAAGGCTTTCTCAAGCAGTGAAAGCAAGGCAAAAGGTATCTTGGAAATCATCCACTCAGATGTATGTGGTCCTATGTCTTCCAGTTCTCTGAGTGGGTATGTTTACTATGTCTCTTTCATAGATGACTTCTCTAGGAAGACTTGGGTCTACTACTTGAAGAACAAAGATGAGGTGTTTGATAAGTTCAAGGAATTCAAAACCTTGATGGAGAATCAAATTGACAAGAAGATCAAAACATTCAGATCTGACAATGGTGGAGAATTCACCTCAGGTGACTTCAAGAAGCTTTGCAGCGATTCAGGGATTAAGAGGGAGTTGACTGCTCCTTACAATCCACAACAGAATGGAGTTACAGAAAGGAACAATAGAACAATCATGGAAGCATCAAGGGAAATGTTGCATGACCAGGATCTACCTATGCATCTATGGGCAGAAGCAGCTAGAACAGTTGTATATGTGCAGAACAGAACACCCCACAAGATATTGGACAACAAGACACCAGAAGAGGTCTTTTCTGGTAAGAAACCTGAAGTCAGCCATCTCAGAATATTTGGTTGTCCAGTATACACTCATGTCCCAAAGGAAAAGAGGACAAAGCTAGATCCTTCAGGAAAGAAGGGTATCTTTGTGGGTTACAGTGAAAGCTCGAAGGCTTACAGAATATACTTTCCAGGATTCAAGAAGATTGATGTCAGCAGGGATGTAACATTTGATGAAAATTCAACATTCATCAAATCAAGGAAGGCACCTATTGAAGTTTATGAAGAACCTAAGGAAACTAGATTTCAAGACACTACCATAACTGAAGCAATTCCAGAAGTTGTTCATGAGTTTGAAGATCTGCAAGAACCTATAGATCCACCTCGTGAAGATAACTCTCACAAGAGGAAACCTGCATTGGCTAGAGAGCTCATTCAGGATGTAGAAAGATTCGGCATTCCAGAAGAAGAACACAGAGCAAAGAAGAGAACTAGATCACATACCAGCTATGTTTCTTTGCTATGTGACATCATGAATAAAGAACCTTCCAGTTATGAAGAAGCAGCGGAAAAGAAAGAATGGAAGGATGCCATGGTCGAGGAATACCAATCAATAATGAAGAATGATGTTTGGGATGTTGTCCCAAGACCTAAAGAGAAGTCTGTTGTGACTTCCAAATGGATCTACAAAATCAAGCATGCTGCAGATGGTAGTGTAGAGAAACACAAGGCAAGATTCGTAGCTCGTGGCTTCTCTCAGAAAGAAGGAATAGATTATGAAGAAAATTTTGCTCCTGTAGCCGGGTACACTTCCATCAGAATAGTACTTTCCCTGGTTGCAGCGATGAAATGGAAGATACACCAGATGGATGTCAAGACTGCCTTCTTTAATGGTGTAGTTGAGGAGGAAGTGTATGTGGAGCAGCCACTCGATTTTGAAACACATGACAGGGAGTCATATGTGTGTAGATTGAAGAAAGCCTTGTATGGCTTGAAGCAAGCCCCCAGAACTTGGTATGGTAGGATGGACAGTTTCCTATCTAGTTTGGGATTTACCAAGAGTAAAGCGGATTCCAACCTTTACTATAAGGTTGAGGAAGGGAATCCTGTGGTTATACTCCTATATGTGGATGACCTATTCGTAACAGGAGATGACAGATTGATTGCAGATACAAAAAGGAATCTTGCTGTCGAATTCGATATGAAGGACTTGGGAATGATGCACTATTTCCTAGGTATGGAGGTGTGGCAGAGTACAGATGGGATCTTCCTTGGACAAGGGAAGTACACTGTAGATATCCTGAAGAGGCTCAATATGATGGATTGCAAGGCCATGGCCACACCTATAGCATCGAATTTGAAGCTTCTATGTGATGCTTCATCTGAGCCGGTTGATGTCTCTGTGTATCGTCAAATGATTGGGTCCTTGATGTACCTGACAAATACGAGACTAGATATTTGCTTTGCGGTGAACACATTGAGCCAGTTCCTAATGGATCTGAGAAGTGTTCACCTGGTTGTTGTAAAGCATATTCTGAGGTACTTGAAGGGTATAGTTGATTATGGGCTCAAGTATGAAGCGAATCAAAAGTTTAACCTGCAAGGTTATGTTGATTCAGATTGGGAAGGCAGTGCTGCAGATAGGAAGAGCACATCTAGGTGCTGCTTCAGTATGGGATCAGGTGTGATCTCTTGGTTCAGCAGGAAGCAGTCCTACGTAGCACTGAGTACAGCTGAGGTAGAGTATGTTGCAGCCTGTTCAGCTAGTTGTGAGGCAATATGGCTTCGGAAGCTACTATTTGAGTTATTTGATCTCCCGATGGATGCTACTGGTATCTTCTGTGATAACCAGAGTTGTGTGAAGCTGTCTCAGAACCCAATGTTTCATGACAGGTCGAAACACATAGAGATCAAATATCACTATATCAGGGATATGGTGCAGAGAGGAGCAATAAAGCTCCTATATGTTGCGACGGATGAGTAGATTTCAGATGTACTGATGAAGCCACTAGCCAGAGTGAAGTTTGAGTACTTCAGGGAGAGGCTTGGTGTTCTTCAGATCGACGACACTTCAAGGAAGAAGTGATGGACACATTTGCTGAAGCCATTCCAAGCATGTTGGAAGGAGGATCCTTCACATGGTTGTGGACGTAAGAACTGGATGATGAGCATCAGAATGATGCTCCAGTTACTGCTCTGTATATGCATCAGGATGATGCTGGATATGATCAGTTGGATCATTTATATGTATATGTATGTACGCATCATGTTGGATGCTGGATATGATCAGTTGGATCATTTATATGTATATGTATGTACGCATCATGTTGGATGCTGGATATGATCAGTTGGCTCATTTATATGTATATGTATGTACGCATCATGTTGGATGCTGGATATGATCGGTTGGATCATTTGTATGTATTTTGTATATGCATCATGTTGGATGCTTGGACCATGTATCTATATATGTATCAGGTGGATACTGTGTATGATCAAGTAGATCATGTATATCGATATATATCAATTAGATGCATTGTGTGGATCATGTATCTATGTATGTATCAGGTGGATACATTGTATGATCACGAGGATCATGTGTGATGATATGTATCAAGTAGATACTTGGTATGCATCAGGTGGATGCAGTGTATGATCAGGATGATCATGGATGACGAGCTTCAGGATGTTGCTCCAGATGACATGCAGCAGGATGTTGCAGTGATGATGATCAGGATGATCATGTGTACATCAAGATGATGTATGGTGAGTATTAGGTTGATACTCTATGGCCGTGGAACAGGTTGTGTAGATAAGCATGTAATTTGTGCCCTGGGAGATTTGTAGATAGTCTTTCGAGGTTTTGCCTATGTCATGTAATTTGTACCCTGGGATATCTGGAAAATTCTCTTTTCAGGTTTTGCTTGGGAGGACATATAATTTGTGCCCTGGGAGATTTGCAGATACTCTTTCGAGGTTTTGCCTATTGCATGTAATTTGTACCCTGGGATATCTGGCAAATGCTCTTTTGAGGTTTTGTCCTATGGCATGTAATCTATGCCCTGGGAGATCTGATAGGTTGAGCCATGTGCTCGTAATTAGTCCTGGGATGCTCTTTCGAGGTTTTTCCATGACCACATGTAATTTGTGCCCTGGGAGATCTGATAGGTTGAGCCTTGTGCTCGTAATCAGTCTTGGGATGCTCTTTCGAGGTTTTGTGGTTACCACATGTAATTTGTGCCCTGGGAGATCCGATAGGTTGAGCCTTGTGCTCGTAATCAGTCCTGGGATTCTCTTTTGAGGTTTTGTGGTGGGGTCACATGTAATAAGTCCTGGAGATCTAGACAGGATGAAAAAGGCCTCATATGCTCTTTAGGGTTCTTGCTAGTCAAGAGACTCTTTTAAGGTTTTCTGACGCATGTAATAAGTCCTAAGATTTCCACAGTATGGCTAGTGATGACGAAGACCTGCAGGTGGTGGGCCTACATCTAGTATGAAAAAGGACTGGCTCTGTAGAACTTCCTATGACGAGTAGATTCAGAGATTGGTTGAGATAGCAGCAGCAGTGACGATGATCCCGAGAAGAAGACTTGTCTAGTAGATCTGTGTCGAGAAATACCTTCCTAGTTAAGAGGGAGTGTTGATGTATATGTAACTTCGGAATGTATTTCATCTATGTATTTCATGTATATTTATTGTACCCTTATAAGAGATGTGTTATTCCTCTATAAGGAAGTGTCGTCATGTGTATTGACAAGTGTCGCAAGTGTGTGTACTTACCGATGGGGTATTAGACCACCATGTGTGGGGTCGGCCCTGAAATATATATTATATGGTTGATGTACCTAGCTAGACAAGTCGACCCCATAAGGTCACTGGGAAAATAGACTAGTATAAATAGAGAGCGGGAGATCTCTATTTGGATCACTCAAAAACTCACACTTCTGTCACTTAGAAAATGGCGCACTAGTGAGGAGGAGGATCATCTGCTACTAGGAGACTATCTCTGTGCATTTTGGTTGTACTTTGGTTGAGCCATTGCTCTCTCTATCTCTGAGGAAGTTGTGGGGTTTTTCACCTTAGGTTTTTCGCCACTGAAACTCTGTGTCTCTTGTCTCTCATGCTTTTGATTCTTGTGATGATTGACATGCTTGTTATGATTGTTATGCATTGATATACTATACATGTTATTATCTCAGTAAAGATCCTAGAGTATTGTGAATTAATGCTCAAAAAATTAACAGGAAGAAAGCCCTCCCTCAAAATAGACTGAAGTATGCTAATGTAGTATATCATCACCCACCCCTGAAGGAGGTAAGTGTCCTTATTTCTCGAAGAATGATCGGTAGATCTAAAATGGATTAGGAATGTCATAGGGATGAACCCTTACATGCTGAAAATATGATCTGGCAGATAGAGGAACTGTGGCTTCCCATCAAAGAATAGGATCAGTAAAGTAAGAAGGATGAAACCTTCCATGCTGAAAGTATGATTTGACAGATTGGGGAGCAGTGGTTTCCCATCAAGGAAGAGTATCAACAATGTGAGAAGGATGAAACCTTCCATTCTAAAAATCTAATCTGGCTGATCGGGGTGTAGTGGTCTCCCATCAAGGAAGAAGAGGACAACCATGTGAGAGATCTTCAGGTTCTTGTGGATCTATATCTCCCATTCACTCATATTCATCATCAGTTTCTAGATCTTCAAGTTCTTGTGGATCTGGATCTAGAATTCCCTCATCATCATCTCCATATTCATATTTTGAATCTAAAATATCATGTGAAGATGCATCATCACATCCAAACTCTGAATCTGAAATCCCATGTGAAGAAGCAAGTAGAACTGGCTCATCATCACATCCGAACTCTGAATCTGAAATCTCATGAGGAGAAGCAAGTAAAACTGGCTCATCATCACATACAAACTCTGAATCTGAAATCTCATGAGGTGAAGCAAGTAAATCATCACTCAAAGGAGGAACATATCCAAAAATGTGGATATCATGAAACTTCTCCAGAATTTGCATGTAGTCCTCATTGAACCATCATAGCTGTGATCATTATCAAAAGAACTAGAACTAGATGATGATGGATCTTCATTAAGGTCAAAGGAGGTTGCAGTAGTGGAGACCCTTTTTGAAATAGGATTTGGACAAATAGGTGCTAGATCTTCAGGTTCTTGTTGATCTAGATCTAGCATTCACACTTCTTCAAGAGTCTTCTTTTTCTTCATATTCTTTTGTGGATATTTTCCCTTTAAGCAATCTTTGCAGATACCATTAGCAAACTTATCATTTGGAAGGCTTTCAACCACATCTTGAGCTTGCATGTCCTGCAAATGCTTGTAGTTGAGATGTCCAAATATCTCATGCCACAATATTCTTTCTTCATTGGCATGAGTATGTAATATCCTAGCCAAGATCTTACCCAGATATTAACTCAACTTCATAAATTTTAATAAAATTCACTGGATAAATTTCTTAGTAATCTTTTCAAACCGAGCAGGATGTTAGTGAGGGGGATGGAGATTGAATCTGAGGATGGTGGGATGAAATTTTAGTTCTGGAATTTGTATGGGGAAATGTGTAGTAGTAAATATTAATATCAGAGGGAGAGTCCTAAGCACAAAGCACTGGGGCCATTTATGTTTCGGACATCAGCTACCGCTGAAGCCTACCGCAAAGCTTCCTAGGTGCACCGGCATATGCTTACTAGACTGGGTGGGTACAAAACTAAGTTATGATGGTCAAATAGGCACAAGGGATTCTATGGACAACAATTAGAAAGATTCAGGAATAGTAGAGGTGGTTTGGAGATTTTAGACCCTGCCGGGATGACAGAGCTAGTCTATTTTCAATCTTCACAAACAGTGGGTAAATACTTCTAAATTATTAAAGTATGAACTTATATGGATTGTATGGTATATTGATGACCTCCTACAAGTTACAAAAAGTATATATGACATTTATAATAAATTTGACAGTCATTTTAGTGAAACTAGTCATTAAACAATGCTCAATGAGCTAGTCTTCTATTATGAGTTAAGTAATGACTTATTTAAATGTAATACTCTATTCTGAAATATTAGAGTGCTATGATATAATGTAATTAACAGCATAAAGATGAAATTTTACTCACTTAACCATATTTGTACTCATTTAATAGCTCCTCCTCAGTACAATGACTTATTGACTAGGAAATCCCCTCATAGGGCCATAGAATGACTGGAAGAAGAGAGGTAATGAATAGATATCTGCTCTGAAGATGTATTCTGATATACAACAGGTCTGAAATAGAGTGTGGGCTATTCACTGAGCTTCCTAAGTTGTCATGGGTGCATTCACTGAACTGGAACTTCACATGTGCACTCCTTAACACATGAAACCTTGGCTCTGGTGAAAATGGGTGTATCTTGGTCATCCGGACAACTTTTTCGATGAGACAAAAAGTGTTTCCTATTGGAAACATCCCTATAGACACAATGGAATAGGTCTCACAACCCAGAAATGATCAGAAGTGTTGAACCTGAAACCTCCATTTCGGTCCTTCAATGTTGTCTCCTCCGAATGTACCCTGTATGATGATAAATCCTTGTAAGCTTGGGTTCTTCTTAGTATTGGAGTATATGGAACTGCATATCATATCTCCATGGCTACAAATCCTGATAGAATATTAGAGAAGAGAAGTAGAATAGAAGAATGGGGCACATCACCCATTGATTAGATTGGGCACATCACCAAACCTTGAGAAGCTAAAATGCTTCACTCATAAATTCACAATGACCAAAAATTCTGAAATGGAGTTGGTTGGCTTCTCTTATAAACTTCATGATGACCTGCTGAGCAAGTTGAAGAGCTTGGTGACCTGTGAGAATAGGTCACCCATGAGTTGACATACTTTCCTTTATTTTTCCTTACAAGCTTTTCTCCTTTAGAAACTGTGCCCCCCTTTGTCTCCATATGTTTCCTGCTTTGTAAAAGTTGCTTGATTTGTAAACTGGACTCCTTTTTGGAAACAATGCCCTCCTTTTGCTTTTTCTGGTTGTTTTCATTTTCTTGGTTTTAGAAACTCTTACACCTTTCCTTCTTTTGTTCTTTTCCTAAATCCACAAATTGATTTAGCCATATTTCTATTTTCTTGTCTCTAGATCCAATTTGGAAACCTTATCTCCATGAGGGCACTCTCTTGGCCCACTTGCCCAATTATTTTAGGAATATTAAATAAAGGAATTAATTTAAATTAATAAAATTAATTCCTCCAACAGAACTTAGGATAAAATTTATTATATAGTTACATGATTAAATTATCATTTATCTTCCTAGGAAAATAATGTCCCCTTTTACCCATGGTCACAGAATTAGCCCAAAATTGGGGACATGACAGTCCTTCCTTCCCAAAATTGCCTGTCCTCAAGCAAAATATGCCAAGAGACCAGCATGCTTTTGCTGCACTACTCTGATCATAATCATCTCTCCAAAGAAAAACAATTCCAGGATCCCATTGCTTGTATGACACTCCCATGGATCTGAATACCATCCAACAAAATCCACCAAGAAAAAGAAGGTCTAGATTCCATTGCTTGTGGTGCTTTTTCCAAAGCTCAAATGTCATCAAGAACAAACTTTCAACCCAAGGAATGCCAGGATCCCATGGATTGTGCAACATTCTTCCAAACAGTGTGGCATTCTGAAGGATGCCAGGATCCCAATACCAAGTTGGAATCTCTCCATTTCTCTTGCTCATGAAATTTTTTATTATAAATTTGTACACTCGAGCCTTGCGTGAATGTGTACTGGAGGTATCTAATGGATGCGAAATATGTCTCTACTGCCGCTTGCAAATCATAGAAAAATCAGCTAAATTAAAAACAACATCCTTGCAGAAAGACAAGAAACTTTTACCTTCCAGATTCTTCTTTTCAGTGATGCCTCTATCCATCCCTTCAGTGAATGAATAAGAAATATTTCTTGCTGATTTATATGAGTTATAATCAGACATCTCCTCTACAATAGGATCTATATCCCAAAGGGATAGAACATGATCCTCCTGTTGTACATGTGGCATCAACCAAAAATGTTTTTTCACCCAATGTTTATTCCTCATTGATGTGGCTGAATCTAGATCATGTGGGAAAGAACTGTGAACCTTATTTTTATGTCTGCAAATTTTAGTAACCAAACTTATGGCCTCAACTTCTTCATTATTGGCTGGTCCAAATGGGGTCATCTCATCCCTCTTCTCCATGGAACAATGACTCTCTTCAAGCAACAACTCAGGTTCCCTTGGTAAAAGATCAACTGGTTGGTTCTCATCAAACTGTTCTAAACACTCCTCCATGTCTCTCACGGAAGAATGCTCCAAAAGAGAGTAAGTTGTATCAAAATCAACCATGTTCATGTTTCCATCAAATAAAAAGGTATCATGGTATATATGGAACTCAACAAGTCCTCCCCTCTTCATCCAATGGCTCAACTCTCTTCCATTGATCCAAGGGTGCAAAACTCCATCAATTGACCCACACATTGAAGGTAAGTGTAGATCTAGTGCCTTCTTGTGAAATGTGGCTGCACACACATGCATGGGCTTGCTACGGGTTAAGGAGCATGCCATCGGCCTCAATTTTTGGATCCTCCTACTCATCATGTGACACAAATAGGAAGAATCCTTTTACCCATTTTTCATTCCCAATATTTGTGGTTGAATGTGAAGTGGGGAATGAAGGATGGTGAGCCATGCTTCTGAACATTTCATCCACTGAAGTTGTGGATGTATCCTCTCCATTGATGGCTGACCTATCTATGGTGAACTCATATGCCTCTTCCTTGGAAGAGGAACATTCTTCAATGAACCTCTCAGGTTCATTTTCGAAAAAATCATGTGCTTGTTTTTCATTCACTTTTTCTGCACATTATTCAAGCACATACCAAATAGACTGTTGGTGATGATCCACCAATTCATGAAGTTCCTCCCTTGGAACATGAAATAATTCAGCCATGTTATTGTGACTTTGTGAAAGCTAGGAGGTAAAAAGTGATTCTGGCAAGTTCTCATTAAACTGCCCAATCCGATTCTCAGATTCTTGACAAGCACCATGAGTACCAATCAGAGAATCTTGCATGGTTTCTAACATATAAGTGAGCTTACTGATATCCTCGACATTCCTTATTACAGCATTATAGTACATATTCACAAGCTCTAGCAAGTGATCTCTATCAGAAAGCAACTGAGAGAAATTTCCTCTTAGGCTTCCTACTGCTTCCCACATGTGCAAAAAATATTCAACAAAGGGTTGATCCTCCATTGATGCAGTTCTCCAATAACAGTGAGATATCAAAGCATTAAGTTCATGGAGATTTTTTAGTGCCTCCTTGATTTTTCCTTCACTCATTTTCAATGGTCCAATCAGGGCAAGAAGTTCTAGCTGGTGAACCTCTTATTCTGCTTCTTGAAATTCAACCTCCCGTGATTCTTGAACCCAACTACTGGAGGACTCAACCAGACCAATCCTCCCACTAGTAGTGGATGCCATATGGGGCTGCAACAAAGGCCTACAAAAATAAGAATGGTATTCGTGCCTCTGTGCACAATTATCCTTCTCAAGAGACAGGTTTATGGCATCATGATTTTCCCCCACAATTTCTGATTCACACCCCTCTGAGGTGTGCTTGATTTCTGCTTCCTGATGAAGCTCAAGAGTCAATTGTGAATCTGATTTATGCTCATCCTTTGGATCAGATACAATAGATGTTTCACCATCATCAATCTGACCCATATCTTCTGCATTTATCTTGAAATCACCCATGAAGAAATTGGGAGTGAATTCACCTTCCACATTTCCAACAATCAAATGTTTGACTGTTGGATCTTCCATTGTGCATTGACCTTCTTCATCCACTCCTTGGAGTAATGGGGCACCAACAAATTCTTCTTGGTCATTTCTTTCCAAGAAAATTGATGTCTCTCCACATTGTGTGGTGCTCAGATCACAACCTTTGGACTTCCTTCTTGAAGAAAAACCAAATAGTCTCGCAATGCTTGGCCCCGCAAGTGGCTTTGATGAAACTTCCTTCTTGATTCCTTTTCCATGATATTGGGATGGATCCATATGTAGGGATGCAAATTCACCTTTATTTTTTCCTGCTTCTTCTCCACCCAAAGAACTAGGTGGATCTTGGTTTCCTCCCTTGATTTTTCCTGGCTATGTGGAAACATCTTTATTCCTCCCTTCTATCTTAGCTCCTAGGGGTAAAGATCTTGCCTTGACTTCTTTGCACACAGCATCAACCATATGTGCAATCCTTTTTTTGCTATCACTATTGTAGGGGTATTTGACAAACCTTGAATTTCTAAATAACAATAGTCTCTAAAGGTCAGGGACTTCTGAACCTCCTTCTTCAAGGCAGAGTACTCCATGAAGTACTCATAGGATTTCATAGGGTTACCTCTTTCAAGTATTCCTTCATAATCCCAATTAGTCCTAGGTAGGTCATTTCCTATGCTCTCTTAAAACATTTTTTGATCAAGGAAATCATGTTCAACTTTGTGCAAATAAAAATTTCCAATAGGGATTAAAGGCTCCTCTTCATATGGCTCAAAAATAAATTCTTCTTCTTCACTGACTGGTAGGAGCCACATTTTGCCTCTATGAGAAGATCTTCAATCTTCCTTCCATCAGTGAGATTATTTATTTCCACAGGGGTGGAGGAAATTTCTCTGATACCACTGTAATATCCTAGCCAAGATCTGACCCAGATATTAACTCAACTTCATAAATTTTAATAAAATTCACTGGATAAATTTCTTAGTAATCTTTTCAAACCGAGCAGGATGTTAGTGAGGGGGATGGAGACTAAATATGAGGATGGTGGGATGAAATTTCAGTTCTGTAATTTGTATGGGGAAATGTGCAGTAGAAAATATTAATATCAGAGGGAGAGTCCTAAGCACAAAGCATTGGGGCCATTTATGTTTCGGACATCAGCTACCACTGAAGCCTATCGCAAAGCTTCCTGGGTGCACCAGCATATGCTTACTAGAATAGGTGGGTACAAAAATGAGTTATGATGGTCAAATAGGAACAAGGGATTCTCTGGACAACAATTAGAAAGATTCGGGAAGAGTAGAGGTGGTTTGGAGATTTTAGACCCTACCGGGATGACAGAGCTAGTCTATTTTTAATATTCACAAACAATGGGTAAATCCTTCTAAATTATTAAAGTATGAATGGATATGGATTTTATGGTATATTAATAACCTCCTACAACTTATGGAAAATAGATCTGACATTTAGAATAAATTTGACAGTCATTTTAGTGAAACTAGTCATTAAACAATGCTCAATGAGCTAGTCTTCTATTCTGAGTTAAGTAATGACTTATTTAAATGTAATAATTTGTTATAAAATATTAGAGTGCTCTAATATAATGTAATTAACAGCAAAAAGATGAAATTTTACTCACTTAACCATATTTGTACTCATTTAATATATCCCCCTCAGTACAATGACTTATTGACTAGTAAATCCCCTCATAGAGCCATAAAATGACTGGAAGAAGAGAGGTAATGAACAAATCTATGTTCTGAAGATGTATTCTGATATACAACAGGTCTGAAACAGAGTGTGGTCTCTGCACTGAGCTTCCTAAGCTGGCATGGGCGCATTCACTGAACTGGAACTTCACACGTGCGCTCCTTAACACATGAAACCTTGGCTCTAGTGAAAATGGGTGTATCTTGGTCATCTAGACACCTTTTTCGATGAGAAAAAAAGTGTTTCCTACTGGAAACGAACCTCTGGAAACAATGCAATAGGTCTCAAAACCTAGAAATGATATGAAGTGCTGAACCTGAAACCTCCATTTCGGCCCTTCAGTGTTGTCTCCTCCGAATGTACCCTGTATGATGATAAATCCTTGTAAGCTTGGGTTCTTCTTAGTATTGGAGTATATGGACTTGAATATCAGATCTCCATGGATGCAAATCCTGATAGAATATTAGAGAAGAGAAGTAGAATAGAAGAATGGGGCACATCACCCATTGAATAGCTTGGGCACATCACCAAACCTTGAGAAGCTAAAATGCTTCACTCATAAACTCACAATGACCAGAAGTTCTGAAATGGAGTTGGTTGGCTTCTTTTATAAACTTCATGATGAAATGCTGAGCAAGTTGAAGAGCTTGGTGACCTGTGAGAATAGGTCACCCATGAGTTGACATACTTTCCTTTGTTTTTCCTTACAAGCTTTTCTCCTTTAGAAACTGTGCCCCCCTTTGTCTCCATATGTTTCCTGCTTTGTAAAAGTTGCTTGATTTGTAAACTGGACTCCTTTTTGGAAACTGCGCCCTGCTTTTGCTTTTTCTGGTTGTTTCCATTTTCTTGCTTTTAGAAACTCTTACACCTTTCCTTCTTTTGGTCTTTTCCTAAATCCACAAATTGATTTAGCCATATTTCTATTTTCTTGTCTCTAGATCCAATTTGGAAACCTTATCTCCATGAGGGCACTCTCTTGTCCCACTTGCCCAATTATTTTAGGAATAGTAAGTAAAGGAATTAATTTAAATTAATAAAATTAATTCCTCCAACAGAACTTAGGCTAAAATTTATTATATAGTTACAGTATTAAATTATCATTTATCTTCCTAGGAAAATAATGTCCCCTTTTACCCATGGTCACTGAATTACCCCAAAATTGGGGACATGACAGAGTATGGAGAGCAGATGGATTGGAGAGCGGTAAGAAATGTGAAAATTCATAGAGTTTTGAAGTATGATTTGCAACTCCTTTTGCAATGATATCTTCTAAAACCATGTGTTGTATCTTGACTTCATTCGGAGAAAAGATCACTCTTTTGGGCTCTCCAATATGAGTCATTTGATACACTAAAAGTAATTTTGCTACAAGAGAAGGAACATAAAGCACATCAGAAAAGTAACCATAGTCAATATTGATTCTTCCAATCCCCTAAGAGGAGACTTTTGAATCATTGCCCAATCTAATGGAAGGGCCAACTGAGCTTTCGAAACTGGAGAAGAGATCTTAGGAGGAAGATATGTGTCTTGATGCTCCTGAATCTATGATGAAGGAAGAATCTTTTGATGCACTTTCCATGAGGGAATGACATCTTTCTTTGTCTTCGGATCTAGAAGGTTCAATATTAGGATCTTTCTTCCTTGTACATGCAGGTACAGGAAGATTGTTCTTCTCAAGTAATTGAGCCATCAAATCTATAGTCTTATTCATGAAAGTACTCTCGGGATGGAAACCTCTAAGACAATATGTGCACTTGGATATTTTCTTTTGAGAATGCTTGGTCTTCCTTGAGTTCGAAGCCCCATCTGACTGATATGGAGTATCTGTAGGATTTGTATCATTCAATCTCTTATCAAAAATCTTTTGCTTGTCTTTACCATTCGCCCTTTTGGCCTCAACAACTATAAGGGACGAATCCAACTTGGGTTTGATAATTCCCATGGAGATTAACTTCTCTTCCTCTTGAGTAATACATTGGATGAAGTCACAAGTGAGGAAAAATTCCATTTTGGAATGGACATCTTAGTTGACTAGAATGTAGAGACAAAAATTGAGAAGTTTTCCCCCAACTTTGAGAGAATGTCAAGAATACGATGCTTGTCTTCTTTCACTATCTCATATCTTTTCAAATGTGATATCAAGCTTTTGAACTTGGTGAGGAAGGCATTGATAGATTCGAAGCTTCCAGGACTTAAACATATGAGTTCATTCTCCAATTTGTGTCCTTTCATATCATCTTTCTGTCTAGAAATGGATTCGAGCTTGTCCCAAACCTCTTTAGGAGATGTAAGATCGATGACATGGAATTGACTATCATCAAAAAATGAGAGAAGGAGGATGCCAACTGCTTCATCAAGCCTATCTAAGTACTTGGGATTTTCAACTGCACTGAGAGGTTCTACCATTGTTCCATTGAGTATTCAAGTGAAGCTCTTGGATCTCATGAAGAGAGCCATCTTGGATTTCCACTCAACATAGTTGGAAGATGTGAGCTTTAGATCCATCTGAATAGAGAAGGTCGAATAGTTGAAGAAAAATTTGAACGGGTGAATAAACCTGCAAAACAAGAGAATTTTTTGTTGATGGAGAATGCTACACTTCAACTGAACAGTACCTTTTGAACACTGAGCACATAGACTAAGTCATTCATGCCTAGCTAGAATTCACTGGATTTCTCCAATGAATTCAAGTAATAGCACCAATATTTGTTGTGGAAACTCAGAGGCTTCTGGTGCTCAAGTGAAAGATAACTACTCAAAGAAATGTTGCAATTGTTGTTGTTGTAACTGCTGTAATGGATGCAATTTGAATAGCTATTGACTGATCTGATACCATGTGATAATCTGCAGGGGATATAGCAATTGTAACAAACTCACAATCAAACTCTCAAGAATGTTGCAAAGAAGAAGAGAAGCATGCACTCAATAATCACTCATAAACACAAAATAATAGATGATATCAGTATCATACATGCAATAATGAATGTAAAGAATGTGTTACAATAAATTGTGAAGTAGCATCATATAGGATTCGAATTAGCCAAGTAGGGTATTCGAATATGAGCTCAAATTCTAGCTTGGATAAATATGGAGACATCATCCAGTCAGTAGTATCAGTCATAAATGGTAAGAGTCAATCAAGTGTGTCCAACTGAGTCTAACATAACCATCTAGGCATAAATCAGGGAATGGAGACTCCAAGGGGGGCGCATGAGGCTATCATAGGTTCAAGTGGCACTCCAAACCTATCTGAATAGGAGCTATAGGTAGTTAGGATGAGCAATCAATGGAAAAACTACTCAATCCATTCATTAAATGAGTGATAACTCCTGGTAGGTGCCCTATCTGAGTGATAACTGAAGGTAGGTGAGCAAAGGTGCACTAACTGAGTGTGGTAGGTGAAAAAAGGTGCACTTGCCATGTAGAACAGTCAAGGAGGGTGCACCAGGTAGGTATGAGGCCAAATGGGGGCTAAAGATAGGCTCTGGGGAGCTGAAAGTGAGCTCTAGGTGCTGGGAGGACCATCCATATGATGACTGGATGCATGCAAATGCATGACTGCATGCCTCCATGACTGCATGATGGTGTGAATATTCCAACAATAAAAACATCCTTTCTCCATGGGGATTTGGAGAAAGATATTTATATGAAACAACCACAGGGGTATGAGGTAAAAGGGAAGGAGAATTTGGTATGCAGGTTGAAGAAGAGCTTGTATGGCCTGAAGCAAGCTCCAAGGCAGTGGTATTTGAAATTTGACAGGTTTATGAAAAAACAAGGTTATAGTAAATGTCATTATGACCACTGTGTTTATTTCAAGAGGATAGATAATGGAATATATATTATATTGTTATTGTATGTGGATGACATGCTTGTTTTAGGGTCTAACATGCAGGATATAAATGTGCTCAAGAGGAAGTTAGCTAATTCATTTTTTATTAAGTATTTGGGTGCTGCAAAGCAAATGCTTGGTATGAGAATAACAAGAGACGGGAAAAATTGAAAATTGACATTGTCTCAGGGTGAGTACATAGAAAATGTGTTGGAGAGTTTTAGAATTTGTAATGTCCCTTATTGAAATTTATTAAAATGGTGAAATTTTCAACTTTTTCCACTAGTTCGACCTTTGACTAGTATTGGTCTCTTGGTCTCCAAATGACTCCAAATGCTCCCAAATTGTTACAGAAGGTGTATGGATGATATTAGGAAATAATTATGAGGTTCATGGATTATTTAGAGTCATCAAGAGGCTTCTTCAACTCTCCTCAATGTTCTGTCCAAAGTAGGGAATTTGACTAGCAATTTCTCTTTGACTAGTATTGGTCTCATGGTCTCCAATTGACTCCAAATGATCCCAAATTGTTACAGAAGGTGTATGGATAATTTTAGGACAACATTATGAGGTTCATGGATTATTTAGAGTCTTCAAAAGGCTTCTTAAACTCTCATTTGAATTCTGGCCAAGGTAGGGAGTTCGACTAGAAATTTGGGGATCAAATCCCCATGGGGTAGATGCTGGAAATGGCTCTCCAAATGCTATTGGAACCTCTCTAATTTCCGATAAGAGGTAGGGTATATTTAGGAGAAATAAATATAGTCACATATGCATCACTATTCATTTTATTAAGTCTTATACATCCTTCTTAAATCGGCTACAAAAATACTAGTTTCGACATAGGGGGAAATGATAGTAAATCTTCACAAATGGTCATGAAACTTAAGAATATTGCTCCAAATTCTTGTATAATGAATATGAAACTTATTAATCATATTAATTGAACTCCATACTTAATACATCAGGAATTGACTGGCCTATTTGAATTTGATACCACTTCGAGTGCAAATAACAAGGTATTGGGGAAGTGACACCAATTGTTCATATCTTCACATTTTTACATCAAATATATTTGAGTTTCGACCTGAAAGTATTCTGAGTAGTAAAAAATATTATATATATCATATTACAAATATATGTGGCCTCAATATCTATCCCAAAAATTTCATCACCTCAACAAGTGCACCTCTCCTCAAGGAGCAAGAATATGCCAAGAAATTGAAGAATGGTTGTAGAAGCAAGTTGAAAGAGATGTGACCATGAGATTCCCTATAGATAAAAACTATAAAAAAATAATCCATTAAATCTCCAAGTGAAAGGTTTGAATGGACTTTCCAATTACCAACTAGGATGGGAATCTTTCACCCTTGAAATTGGTTCTAAGGTAAGTAGAGTAGCACTCCACTAGCTCTTCTCTCCAAATGAAAAATGCAAAATGTAAAATGATAAAAAGCCACTATTCTTATTTTCTATTGTCTTTTATAAACTTCTAAGGTCCTCCATGAGTCTAATTCCTTCCAAGATATTCATTCCAACTCAAGTTGGGAAGAGATTCCAATGTGTGCCACTTGTCCCTCCAATTCTAGCCTCCTCCTCCACCAAATTCGAATAGGTGTCTCTTTGGATTCCCTAACTCCCTTGAGCGCCCTATTGGAGGCTATTTTTAGCCCTGACATGTCATACATGTCAGATGTCAGCATTCAGGTCTTATTTGTGTCATAGGTGTCATAGCATCTTCATCATTGTTGTCATAGAGCTAGGGAATCTAGTCCAAGTGTCCCACTAGATCCAAAATGACTCTTCCTGTTCCATGGGAGTTACTCTTCCACTACAATTTGACCTTAATTGAGTCATGCCAAGTATATTTACCTTCCAACTCATCCCAAGAAATTTTGGCTTCTTATGGATTCGAAATGACAACAGGAGGATGCCATGTGGCATAGAAAATCTAGCTTGTGTGGGTCCCACATCCTCCATGCGTCTTCATGATCAATTGCCACTTTGATTTTCCATTGTATTTATTTATTTAGCTCCTTTATTAAATATTTATGACATTCTAATCTTCAAACATCATTTATTATCCTCCTTATTTCAAATCCCAATGCTTTCACCCTGAACCTAGGGAACTACTAATTTTCCTCCATGACAATTCATTTAGATGGTTATATTAAAAACTTTGAATTGGGAATTTATCTTAATGTGACCCACCTTGTCCAGTTGGATCTAATTTCACATTATTACTAACTTGGACATCATTCTTTGCAATCATTTGACCCTTAGCATCAATTTGACAAACTATCATGAGTATGGCTAAGGGGCTTAGGCGATTGTGACCCAATGCAAAATTTTGGGACATGAGAAATCCTCCCTTCCCAATATTGCTTATCCTAAAGAAATTTCAACACATGTATGTGGAAGAACCTGCTTTCTTTCCAAAATTTTGCTTCCCAAAACTTCTCTTGTAGAACCTTGAGTAGAGTGTTACACCTAAAATCCTACCATCATGTGATTCAGTGTATACACCCCTGAAGTTCCATTGGCTAAGTCATTTACCTGGAAGGGATATCATTGCACCTTTGTTAGGTTTTGAGAGGTCGTCGCAGGTTTCACTCATGCAACCTACGACGTCACACCTTGCTCCATTACCGGGTGCGACAAAGTCAGTTAATGGGAAAAAATAGCTTCTTTGGGCTCATTCTCGAAGGTTGCTAACTTGGATCCCTATCCCTGACCTATTGGGGGAGCTAGCTCTCAGTTCCTAAACTCTTGGAATGATCCCTATCTCTCTCCTACCATATATCAACCTACCCTATCCATATCCTATCCACTTAGCCCTATGTAAGTGAGGCCCTACCTCTCTCCAAGAGGAGGAAGTCTATGGTACTCTTATGTTGGGGAAAGTAGGATTAATAGATTAGCACTCTAGCTTGGGATACATCCACTTCTCTCTAGGATCTTTGGCATGGATTGTTGGAATGAGGTTGCAACGTTAAGGAAATGGTTGTAATCCTCTTTTCTATTGTACTCTCCACTTTTCAATACAGTTAATACAATTGCTTTCCATAAATGTTGTCGCATTGATGATATTTAGAGTTTTCCTCCTTAACTGTTAACTTAGATCTATCATATGAAATGTATGCTTTCAATATTCTTGGTTTTTTATATGTTCAACAGGGTATAACTACTTGAGATCTGGCAGCATTGGAGCATTGGATCAACGAAGGAGAAAGGTATCTGCAAATCCAAGGTAAACGATCTATCTTTCCATTTGCATTTCTATTTGATCTAGGAAAGTATTTTGTGTTCTGTCCTATTTGTTCTAGACTTACGTTAAGCTAGGGAGATCAGGCTTGAGTCCGCTCTCGGTAGATTGTCCGTCAAACAAATCTAGAGACCATACTGGGAAGAACATTTCTTTATAGTTGTCAATTTGAATGTTGTTCTTCAAATGATTTCTTGCCAAACCATATCATTTTGTCATTTCCTTCTTGAATTAGATTCCACCATCAGATCATCACTTTGAAGAGTCTGATTAACTTCCTTTGAGTTTGTACTTCTCATTGGAAGACCCTTTTATGCTCATTATCTGGAGAATCGATTCATTTTTGAACTTAGATCTCTCCTATTGCACCTGGTCAGTGTACCCAGAGCGACAATGTGTGTTTTTTGATCTCTATTCTTTGCATATTAGTCAGTTGTCGTAGCCCTTCCATTGGTCTACTGCGACGCTGTCACACTCCCCGCATAGGTGAACTACGACGTTGCACTGTGTACAAGCACATAGTGCGCCAATCTGCCATTTTTTCCATACAGGCATTCCCTCTCCAGTTCTGTTGTGAGTTTGGTTTGTGTGCAGACTCCCTCTGTATTGTATGATCCAGTCAAAGATCCCTTTTGCTTTGTGTGATTGAATTTTTTGGTTTTGTTGGAGTTTTTTTGGGTTCCATCTTGGACAGGTTTGAGATTTGGTAGTGGCGGACACTCTTGTCTCCCCCACCTGCATCCACTCACCCTTGCATTCCCTCCTCTCCTTCCCAGATCTGATCATTGTATTGGATCGGTTTCCAGACCTCACTTGCATTCAGTTTGTGAGTTTTGCTTGCTTTTAGTATTTCGTGTTGTTGATTGATTTTGAGTGTTTGTATGTATTTTCAGTCCATTGAGTGCTTGCTTTCTCTTGAGATTTCCTGAGTTGTTAGAGTACTACAAGTCATCTTTCCAGTTCAAGTTTAAAAGCATAGTTGTTGTCAAATTGTCATTTTGATGCGCTCATTGAAAGATAAAAAATACTGCATTTCCATTATTTTTCAAGCTCATTTGAATAATTGCATAAGCATTGGAATGTCTCATTCATAGATCTTTTGAAAAAATTGAAAGAAGATTGCATTGTTTGTATTTTTCGTGAATTATGAGTTGCTCATCTTCTCGAAAAATTGGAATATAGATCAAGCTTTGCAAAAGTAATTCCGTGCTTTGGAAATTGCATTGTATATTTTGGTTTTTGTGCTTTTAAGCCATCATAGTGAAAGTGAAAAGTTTGCATACCTTACTTAGAAATTCTCTCTTTTCATTACGTAACATCATTTTCGTTTTGAAAAGGCAAAAGAAAAAGAAAAACATGCTTTGATTTGGCTTAGTAGTGTTGTGAAAATTTTTGTGTTTCGTTGAAAAGGAAAAATAATACTTCATAGTCATTTTTGGTAGATTTGGGATTGTCTTGCATTGCACTGCCTTGGTTAAATTGTTGGAAAGAAAAAGGAAATTTATCCTTCCCATACATAGAGTTCATTGAAAGAAAAGTGTATTTTTGCATGTAGTTAGGGTTTGCATTATGTTTACGATTATGTACTCACCTCATGCATTCACCTAACCATCCAGATAAAATTAATGGTAGAACAAGGGTAAAATATTTAGAAACTTGTGTGTAAGTTAGAGACGTGTTCCGACGTCGTTAAGCGTGGCAGCTGTCATTATTTTATAGCATTGTATCCATGGGGTATTGTAGTCTTCCACGTACTTATTGGTATATCGAGCTCCTTCACGTACCCACCAAGTCACCTTGAGTACTTAGCGTATATTGAAGGGTGTATCACGTACTAGGTAGTATCGGAAGGTCTCTTGCCGAACGGTTGTGCATTAGACAACACCACTATGGATTTGATCTCCCACGTAACTTGCATATATCAGGAGACACCCTTAGGATTCCTTAAACCAACTGAGTTAACCTTTTGGTCATCTTGGCAGAGAAATACACCGAGAACAACACTAGGGGAGATACTACGCACGTACCATCCAGGTAATCGGGTATGCATGCAAGGGTACGGTCCCAATCCTCCTTGTCACGTCATATCGTTGGATCCTGTGGTATATCGCGAGTTGCGAAGGCTTGACAATCCTGTGAGGTCCCAGACCTTGAATCCACTCTTATAACATAAGTTTGCTTGTGGCCTTAGTTTGTGTAGGCTTTTTTCTGGTCTTCTTTTCTTTAAGTTTTCCCTTAGGAGAAAAGTTTTATTTCAGTCACTCTGGATAACTTTCCTTGGAGAAGGTCTCGCAGGATTCATAATTTTCCACCCGAATATCCCCTTAATCAGGAGGTAATTTCGAGGGTAAGGATGGATCCACAAGCCAGGGTCGAGTCACAAGAAGTGGAAAACCCCACTTTGAATATTGGAGGACATTTGTTTCCACATACTCTCCAGATTCACCTACCTCTCATCCCCCGCAGGGTGAAGAAGCACAAATCCCCACTTCGTAGGACTCACCTCCCGTTGCGCTGGGAGAGCCTGGATTGTTGGAATGGATAAATCAACCCCAGGATGACCCCACAGCAGCTACTAACCCTGCAGCAACTTATTGGACATCTTCTACTGGTCACCCAGTGGCCCATTTTTCCATTGCACCCCCACCCAGTGAGACTACTCCAGATGATCCCTTGGCCTACTATAGTAGCCAATTGGCTCACTTCTGTTCTATGGCTGAGAGGTGTCAGAATTCAAGTATCCAATGAAGGGTTGAAGACCCATCGTTACCCCATTACAGACCAATCCCAGGTCGCTCTTTATCTTTCGATTCACCAGAATCATCCACGCAACACGTGACCACTACTGAAACTGGTCAACCATCCATCCCTACACATGTATATCCTAGACAGGAGACCAGTTCAGTACCTCCCACTACCCAACCCATTGAAGGACAACAATCCAAAACACCCGTAACTACCACAGTTACATCACCTGCTCCTCCCCCACCCCAAACTTCGAGGGGAGGATACTCTTTACCCCCTACCTTCTTTACGGGTTGTGGTAATCCTACGATGAATAATCAACAACTAGTGTTGGGTCAACCTTTTCCTAGTGGTCAACAAGTTGTTGCTGGGGGGAAACCCCCATCTCTTAACCATAATTTTGCAGCAGGAGTTCCCATTGGGACTTCCGTTGGAAATTCTTTACCTCCTGGACCTTCCACTTCGGGACTATCTCATGTTAGGGGACCGTCCAACGTAATTCAACCTCCATCGATTCAAGCATATCTAGGCCATCTTAACCCTATGCTGGGTCAACTTAATCTTGAAAATGCACTCTAGGGGGTACCTTACCCCAGTAATACTTACACTCTATGGAGACAGCAAAATGTTTTACAACATGGACCCCCACTTACAGTCCCGCAAGTCCTTCCACCCCGGTTTGGTCCACCCCCACCTCCCATTGGAGGCGACGGGCCCCCACATAACTATGGAGGAGGCGGACCTCTACCTTCTGGCGGAGGACCGCCCCACTTCGGTCATCATGTCCCACTCCCCCCTGGCGGAGGTGGTGGAGGACCACCCCCTCCTCCCGACGGAGGTGGGGGAGGACCATCTCATCCCGGTGGTGGAAAAGGCTCACCACCCCCTCCTAGTGGTGGTGGTGGAGGACCCTCTAATCCTGGTGGTGATGGTGGTGGACCCCCACCCTACTATGGTGGAGGTGGTGGAGGAGGCTCTTACCCTTCCGGCGGCGGTGGTGGTGCACCATCCCCTCCCGACGGAGGTGGTGGAAGCCCGTCCTATTCCGGTGGTGGTAGTGGACCACCACCTCCTCCCGGCGGAGGTGGTGGTGGCCCATCCTACCCTAGTGGTGGTGGCGGACCCCCACCATTTGGAGGCAGCCCACCCCATCCCGGCAGTGAAGGCGGGTTCCCACCTTATGGTAACGAGCCACCTTATTATGGTTATGGACCACCTTACTATGGCGGCGGACCTCCATTTGGTCTGGGAGGCCAGTACCCCTATGGCCAGTTTCCTCCTGGAACACCTTATGGTCAGTCGATACCAAGTCCCACAGATCCTTACGCCCCTTATCTGTACTATCAGTACTTGTAGCCTAATCTGCAACTGTCCTTTTTGGCTACTTTGGATCTACCTGACCTATCTCATTTAACTAATGACCCCATTTACCACGGAACTAATTTGCCACCCATTCCAGTGAAACTTCTGTCAGATATAAAAAAATTTGATGGTAAGCCGGGTGAGGATCCTAAAACCCACGTGATGACATACCACTTATGGTGTCCATCCAGCTCCCTGATGGATGACTCGATACGTCTTCGGTTATTCCAACGGACTCTCACTGGTTCGGATGCCAAGTGGTATATTGAGCTACCACCCCATTCTTTTCCTAATTTTGGTTCTCTTGTTATGAACTTTTTGACTCATTTCCAGTTGCCTATACGGTATGAAACTGGTACAGAGATTTTAACCTTGCTCCGTCAAAATACCACTACTCATATATCAGATCATATACATGAGTGGCGGAGGAGACGATGTCTCATTAAGGCTCCTATTCCAGATCAGCTCCTAGCAGATTGGTTTATGAAGTCTCTCATACCAACCATAGCATGATATGTTGCCATGGGAGGTGCTGTCACTGAGGAACAAGCCATCGCGCGTGCCCACTTACTAGAATTAGTCTATGCTCAATCTGGCACATTGTTTGATATCCTTCTTGACGCACCTCGCAACACTTATGACCCCACGAAGCCACCTAAGGGACCCGAAACTAATGGCATCATTGGATCCCTTACCACCCAGCATTCTTCTCAAACTGTCGGTTCGTCGAACCCCTTGGGTTCTTCCCCATCACCAACACAGGCTGGTCATGGAACCACCAAATCATCCACTCCTACTGTCATCGAGGAAGTGAATTCTGTTTCATCAGTTTCACCTCAAAAGTTTGGTGGTAAGAAGAAGAATAAGGGGAAGCCTAAGAAACCTTCCACCCAGTAGGAACAAAAGAGCACCCTTGATGATACCAAACAGAAAAGGAAGTTGAAGTATCCTTGCGTACTGTGTGGTGATGATCACCTTTCTAAAGAGCGCCCCCATAGAGATGAAGTTCAAAAGTTTCTTAAGGGAAAACCCACACCCGTAGTTCTCAACGATCCCTTCCCTTCTCAAAATCAGCAGACGATCGCTCACACTTCTTCTTCCCAAGGAGAAGCATCCAACACCGCACATGTTCTCATGGTGAGTAACGAGACTATCAACTTGAACACCCATTCTCATTCGTATGACTCCGTTCCAGCTAAGTAACCTGTTGGAAGTAATACTGAAAAAGATTCCACTTCGATGCTCGACGTCACCATACCAGCTGCACCTCTCACCATAAAGAAGCCCTCTCTTGAGTCAGTATTTCATCCACCCAAGAGCATGATCAGAAAATTAGTTTTTAATCCAAATGCTTGGGCTGCTAAAAAATACAACATTGTAGAGGACCTAGCGCAAGCTCCTTGTGCCATGTCAACGCTCGAGGTCTTGCAAAACTGTCCCAATCAGCGCAAGACTCTCCTCGCTGCCATCGGTGCAGTTGAACCGGATTCATCGAACACCATTATGTTCTGGTTGGAGTATTTTAAACCGAGGCTCTCCCATCAACTGGCATTCCATGTTGCCTCAAACATTGCTGGGAAGATAATCCATCGTACCGTTTTGGATGAAGGAGCCTCTATGTCAGTCATGTCGATCGCATGTTGAAGAGCCATTGGTTCTCCTGAATTCAAGCGTTCTCCTACCAGTCTGAGAACCTTCGATGGACGTGGCTTTCAACCTCTTGGATTGTTACAGGATTTACCAGTCGAGCTGGGGGGAAAGACTGCAACACTTAACGTGGAAGTGGTCGCTACTCCATTGGATTACAACATTGTTCTTGGTCATAACTGGTTTTACGCCATGACTGCGGTCGCATCATCTATCTTCCGCATAGTACAATTCCCCCATCAAGGTCGAATTGTCACAATCGACCAATTGGATTTCTGCACACCTGACACCACTTCTCACCTGGGCTATAACGTTCCTTCCATTGGACAATCTTCGCATAAGTATGAGAGTGTGGGGGTTGGCCTCCTTAAGGAATCATCCCTTATGGGCGTCTTTCCTACTTTGGATCCCCCAAATCATGTTACCATGGTGAACATGATCTCCACACAGACTACATCTATCCCCAACTCCACTGATTCATGGCTTGTACCTGATGAAGCCACCACACACCTGATTCGAGACACTATGCCTCTATCACCTGCTGAACTCATGTATGAGGCTATCCAATCAGCACCTGAGGACCACTTAATTGTGGCCTCCATTTCCTGTTCTCTACGACAGACATCATCTGATCCTCTGCTACGGAATTTTCCTTCTGACGAGTCCATTATGGAAATCATGAGCGCAGATGATCCTCTGCTACGGAATTTTCCTTCTGATACATGTTATCCCTAAAGTTGAACTTGATTGCTAGGGTCAAGCTTAAGGAAATCTTAGATAGTAGACATAGGGTATCTACACAGTAATTCTATCATTTTTGGTGGCAGATGAGTATATGACAGAGATCAAGCAACTCAATAATCAGGTAGGAGGGAGTACATTGGTTTCAGTACTTAAACAAGGATAGAGAATGACTATGAGAATGAATTTATTAATGTAAAAACTCAGGTTCCATCTTAGGATAGTGGCATAGTTATATACTAATCAAAATAATTACAACATGAAATGTTAAGACCATGTATAGACAGAATATTGACAGCATATACTTCATAAATTAAAACAGGAAAAGGGCTCAAAGATCATAATCCATTTAAAAAACAATCATTTCTGATCAATATGGAAATAAAGAACACATACATGCCTGCAAATTTCTGTATCAAATTGACCCCTACCTCAGCCCTCTCGGATGGAACTCTACCCCCCTTTTACATTACAAACTAATGAAATATATAGCAATTACATAATCATAGCTGTTCTAAAAAATCTCAGAATTGAATCTACCTAAAAATAAATAACATTTGAAAATGCTCTATTCAACTGCCAGCATATCCTTTGAATGTTGGTTCGATGCCTGAGAATATTTTACTGCTCCTTATTAGCCTCAAAATAGCTAATCTGATGAGAATTTTTTTCCTAGAGATTTGAAATTGATCCTTTAACCGTTGGTTGAAATTAGGAAGAAATTTTAAAATATCCATCATTTGACCACCTGTCTTTAGATGTGAGATTGATACTAATTTTGGTATTCCTGTAAATTTGAGATATCCTTCCTTAATGCTAAAATTGATCTTCTCCTTGTATACTTTCCCACTTGTCATGAGTCCACCAAATCCTGTAGTTGCCCTCCAGCCTTTTTAACATGGAAGAAGTTTACTGAGATTTGCCATCTGTATGTTTTAAATGCCACCAAATTTACCTTTGGATCATTAGGTGGATACGGTGCATTTTGGGGGAAATCTTGAAAATCCTCGGAGGTATTTGATAGAGTGCAAAGGATGGAATTTGATAATTTGTTTGTTGTTGAGAAGCACCCTTTTTGCAAATTGTTACCTTGTCGAGATGTTGTATTGCTTATACTGGCTGCAACATTCTGAGAATCACTCGTTTATGCAAAAGGTCTCTCTTCTTCAGCAACACAATACTTTGTAAAATATTGGATTGATCCTCAAAAATTGAACAAATATATCTGGATATCAATATGGTTAAAACAACATATACATCATTACAATGAATAAACATTTAAATATAAATGCTCTTGTCCACAAGTTGTGCAATCTTTCGAACCCGTGGTGCTCCTTTGTTGTGCATGAATCGACCCCTTTTACACTTGGCATTGAGAGACTGATGTCCCTTATAGGATCTTTCCTTCATGGCTAGTTTGACTTGTGTTGTATGTAAAAATTTAACCCATGTGTTGTATTTATGGCAGGTGTTTGAAGACTTGGAGATTGAGCTTAATAATCAATGCCCAATAACATTTTGCAAAGCTGGACAAAACCAATAATTGTTTGCAACCAAGCTTAGGCATTTGGGTTCTTTTCAACACCTGTGAACTTCTTCATGTATGCTTCAAATACAATTGACAACTACTCGACTCCCTTTATTGACCAGATTATCGAAAATTGTGCTGGAAGTGTCATTTTTTCATTCATGGATGGCTTTTCCGGATACGACCAAATTGAGACCACCCCGCTAACCAACACAAGACTTCATTCATCTGTCCTTGGGGAACGTTTGCATATCATAAACTTCTGTTTGGTCTTAAAAACGCTAGTGCCACATTCTAGCGGGCCATGTCGTACGCTTTCCATGATGTGAAGGATTTTTTGGAACCTTACTTGGATGACCTCCCTGCCCACTCGAAGCAGCATGAGTTCCACATAGATCATGTGACGACTGTTTTCCTCATATGTAGACGGTACAATATCTGTTTGAATCCTCATAAGTGTATTTTTTGTGTCGCGTTTGGGCGCCTCTTAGGGTTATCGTCACGAAAGACGGGATCCGCATTGATCACTTGAAGGTAGAAGCTATTGTTGCTCTTCCACCTCCAACCAACATTACAGAACTTCAGAGTCTGCAAGGACGTGCGACTTATTTAAGGCGTTTTGTCTGTACTTTTGCACAAAAGACGCAAGGTTATATGAGATTTATGAAAAAGTACATCCCATTCATTTGGGATGATCAAGCTCAACAATATTTCGAAAGTTTAAAACATGCCATCATGCATGCCCCTATGATCCAACCACTGAATTACTACCGAGATTACATTTTATATCTCGCAGCATCCGACACCAATATCACCATGGTTTTGGTATAGGAAGACCAGAACGCCCAAGAACATGTGATATATTATGCCAGCAAAGGTCTCATTGACACTGAAACTCGTTATTCACATGTTGAGAAGCTTGCTCTCGTGGCAGTCATTGCCGTGCAGAAGTTTCATCATTACATTTTGCTCTGCACCACCACTATCATCACTGATTCAACCCCATGTACCACATTCTGACCCGTTAGGTGCTTGGGGGCAAGTATTCATGCTAGATTGTGATACTGCAAGAATTTGATCTTCTTTTCGAAAAAGCTAAGTCGAAAAAGTATTTGGTGTTCGCTGAGCTCATTGGTGCAGAATCTGAGCCCAATGACTCGTTTCTAGATGAGTCATTGTTTCTTATCAATACGTCTGATCCGTGGTATGGAGATATCACATTGTATCTTCAAACCCAACGTTTCTGCCCTGAATTGTCTCATGATGACCGTTGTCGAATACGCCACCATGCAAAGTAGTATCTGATTATCAGTGATACTTTGTACCGTCATGGTATCGATTCTATTCTTCGACATTGTCTTACTCATGATGAGGTTGAACGCATTCTAAATGACTTTCACGCTAGGGCATGTGGTAGTCACCTCTCTGGGATGGCTACAACACATAATAATTTGCGCACAGGATATTATTGGCTGTCTATCTTCAAAGACTGTATCGAGGCTGTAAAAAAATGTCCTCCATGTCAACGTTTCCATACGAAAAAGCGCACCCATCCCGTCCCGTTACACCCGGTTATTGCTGTTGGCCCTTTCGCTAAATGGGGCATCGATTTCATGCATTGTAAGAATACCTCAGTCGGGGGCATAGTTATGTCATTGTAGCTGTGGACTACTTTACAAATTGGGATGAGGCAATGCCTACATACATGAACGACGACAAAACCGTCGCACTCTTAATGTTTAACCATGTAATAGCGCGGTTTGGAGTTGCTCAAGCGATAGTTATTGACCATGGTTCTCACTTCATGAACCATTTGGTTGATGAGTTGAGCGACATATTCAGTTTTTGCCATGAAAACTCAACACCATACTACCCACATTTGAATGGACAGGTCGAGACCATTAACAAGGTCTTGAAAACTATGGTCCAATGTATGGTGGGTACGCACAAAGCCAATTGGCACAACATGCTCTTCTCCACGCTTTGGGCTTATAGAACCTCCGTTAAAACCACCACTGGATTTACTCCTTTCCAACTAGTGTATGGATTGGAGGCGGTCCTTCCCATTGAGTGTGAGATTCTGTCTCTCAAGCTCAGCATCGAACTTCTCCCAAACACTACTGCCAAGGAAGAACGCTTCTTCTTCCTAGCTAAGCTCGACAAGACTCGTCGAGATGCTACTTTTTCCAACATGGCTCATAAGAAACACATTAAAGCGTAGTACGAGAAGTTGGTAGAACTTCGCACCTACAACGAGGGAGGTTTGGTCCTCACATATGACCAAAAGCATGATAATCTGGGGGCAGGAAAGTTTGAGTTCATGTGGCAGGGACCTTATGTAGTAAAACGTGTCTTAGAGAAGGGAGCTTATGAGCTTGAAGACTATGACGGGATATCTTTGGGTGAACCCCGCAATGGGATTTACCTAAAGAGGTACTATGCTTGAGTCTTTCATGCATGAGTACTTTTGTATATACTCTACATGACGTGCATGTGTGTTTTCTGTGTGGCGTGACGCTTTGATTTCTTGCATATTTAGGTCTTGTTTTGTTTCTTATACCATTTTCTATCTACGTGTGCAGATGGCAATGTGTTATGGATTTGTGGACGACGTCAGTCGGCATACCCGCAACCTTGCTTCGGCAGCTTGGGTACTCTATTCACCTACCGGCGAGATCATCAGCTTAGGGGGAATGCGTCTAGGTTTCGCAACCAACAATGTTGCAGAATATCAAGCAGTTAGTCAAACCCTAACTGACGTTATTTCTTTGGGTATGGACCATGTTTTCATCCACCTGGATTCTCAACTAGTGGTCTCTCATCTTAACCGAGTCTACGTCATTTGCGATCCTACCTTACTCTGTCTTTATCGACGAGCCCATATTATGGAAAGGTACTTTGAGTCCATTCAGTACCTGCACATTCCACGAGACGTTAACACAGTTGTCGATTCTATGGAAAACTTCATTTTAGATTTGTACATTGCACACACATAAGAATATTCATGAATTGTTAAGAATAGACATAGCATGTGAATAATTTATGTTATAAGAAAACGTATAAATAAGACCACATCATTCATCCATTTGAAACACATAATGTATAAATCGCCAGAATGTGTGTGTATATATATATCTCAAAAAGTAGTGCTAGTACAAAAATCTGAAGCACGACGACTTTCAGTGAGTCTCTACAAAATCTGAAGCCTCATAGCTTTTAGTAGTACAAAATGTGAGGCCTCTAACCTCTCAGTACATACATAGTAACAATGAAAGGCCTAGCTCCTGGCACATACAACCCTAGGTGGTCTAACAGCTCTGGCCTGCTGAGTGTGGAGATAGTCAACTGCTCTCGCAACCCTGCAGAGCAGCTCATTGAAGTGCGCAGTCCCTCCAACCGTGTACACCTGCATGGGTCACAGCACCTCATCTACTGTCGGCTTAGGAACATTTAGTGTCAACCCACTCAGGTTGGTATAAACTCCATCCATCTCTGCGATGGCGGAATGCACTGCAGGTCCCATGACTTCTCCCTCTCCTCTTTCTCTCCTAGAAAGAAGAGAGACTCCCACCGATCGTACAGGTCCCATGTCTGCACACACATGTTGTTTACTTGTCAGCACTACATCAAAAAAATCATAAATGCACAAAACTTAAAAAGTACAAGGGTTTGTTGTTCTTACCAAGGTCTCCCCATGCTGCTCCTTCTGGCAGCAGCAAGTCCAGGTCATCTCTAAAGTCCGTACCGCTATACATGAATTCCTCCACCATCAGTAACTAGCCCTCCAGCCAAGTGAAAAACTCAAGGCCATATGAGAGGATGTGACCCCCACCATTATAGGACATCACTGCCGTCCTTTTGGCCATGTATGGATCCCTAGGATCCCTGTCATCTAGTAGTAACTGAGGGTGCAAGAGGGGAACCCATTCCAACAAGAACCAGATCACGATCGAACCATAGCCAAACTGTTTGAGCTCTCCCCACCGACACTTGGTCGACTGAGCTCACATGTTTGCGAGGAGTCCCTCGCACTAGTTATAGATCTTTGGAGACATACTGTCCTCCGCATAAAGCATCTGTGACTAGGTGGCTAAGTGAGGAGCTTGGCTCCCTGTCATCCTCGTAATGGTGAAGAGTATGGAACGCAATGGACATTCGTGCACATATTTTATGGGGATCTTCCCACTAGAAGCACGGGTGTTGGGAATACAGTGCTGCAGAATCATGTCACCCACACTTCGATCACTCCCACATGATCCAGTAAGAAGCACATTGTCCCCCCTTCGGGACAATTCGGTAAGAAGTAGATGTCCTCAACATCTATGTTAAGCACATGCTCATCGATCACAAAGTATTGCTGGGCCGCATCCTAGCATCAGAGCATATGATTCAGTAGTGGGATTTGGCACCTCATCGCCTGAATCTCGAAGAACTTGAGTAGCCCACACTTCCTCAGTGCTTCCACACATTGTGAATCATTTGCATCCTGTTCATCATCTAACTCATGCTACCGTTCTCGCCATTCCAGAACCATTTTTGATGCTTGGAACCTGCCAAAAGGAGAGTTTTAACATTGTTAGAACTTGCTTCAACCATCAAAAGTTCCTTTTTTGAGCTTGGTTTGAGTTTGGGGATGGACATCACCATAGTCGCACCCCATTTTTGCAAATAGTGCGACGTCATCGCATTCCATCTATGTGACATTTACGACAACTTGGTCTCGTCGCAGTTCTTGAAAGGGCATGCTACGACGAGCCGAGGGCGCAATGGCCCTTCCCAAATCAAGCCAAAACAAAACAAAATGAAGGAAATTCAAAAATGTAAACCACTACAATTATGCTAGATGAAGTTTAGGGTTACCTTCTCTGGGCGACAGGTGAAATGGCTACTCGTAGCTCCCGGAATCGACGAGTGAAGTTTTGGCTCCAAACGACACTATTCCTCCCAAATTTGGCAAATAGAGCAATGGTAACTATATTTGGTTTTTATTTCTATTTATAAACAAAATGGAATATTCCTTTTTCAAATATTTGATGCCTTTATGCCGTTTGCTATAGTTCGGATCGATTTTATCATATTTGAACATTCGGTTGACTATTTGACCTAGTTTCCGAGTGTGCAGGAGTTATTAAGTGTCTTTTTATGCCGTTTTCATGTCGGAACGGTCATCTTAGGTATGAACATCCCTTGTGAATTTTTGTCATTTATCTTTTCATTCATTAGATTGTAATTATTTAATGATTGTGAGCTTACTCTTTGTTCTTTCTCGTGCTCTTGAAACCATGAGAATACGTTACCGAGTTACGATTTATCACTTTTTCAGGCTCATTAAACTCCTATGGAAAAGGAACCCCCCCGGAGTCTATCTCTAAGCTCTTTTCAAGCTCTATTTGAACGGTCGTCTTCCTGGTGATAGTTTACCCCTTTTTGGACCAGGGAGAACTACTTACGAAAAAGGTATACTCCAGCCAATCATGTCTAGAAGAGTCCTCTCCTGTGTTGTTTTACCCTTTTTTGGGCGATGAGGCTAACTTTACGAAAAAGGACCGTTGGAGTCTTCTTTAGTTCTTTTCAGACTCTCTAAACATGAAATGACGACCGAGTTTACCTTTTATGGACTCTTTAAACTCTTACATTGAAGGGCCCACCATGGGACGAACCCCTCCTATCCCAGGTTCAAAAAATATTTGGGATTGGACTCATCTATGAGATGAGCTATACCGAGCATCTGGTTACCCTCATCAATCTCATAAAAAACACATGAGGCACTCATCGTTCATGATGGGGAAAAAGAAAAGTTTTTGTATTACGCCTTTATCTGTGGCAGTACTTAGTCGTTCTTGAACATGGCACTCATCTTCATTTTCATATAGTACTTGGATCATCCGTTTTTCCTTGAGTTCCGCTTACTTCCTGAGTCTTGTTACTCCTTTGAGTCATTCAAAGAAAGCTTCCATCATCAGTTGCATTAGGAGTTAGTGTTGTAATCGTCATGTCAATACTTCCAAGTCATGCAATTCCCACGTTCAAGAATACATTCACTATCCATTATCTGCAGTTAGTACACCTTCAATCATGTCGGTCTACTCTGAGTCAGTCTCGCATATTATTGTACCATTCGATACACTCTACACATCATTTGTCGTGTTTTGCATCGATGATCGGGGATTCATCATGTCCCTCCTTCGACGGATTCATCCTTGTCGACTTTAGTTCATCATCCAAGGATTGAATCTAGAAACCAACCAAGTACCTTGGCCCTGCATGCCTCAATGGCAGGTTACCTTGCTTTCAACCTGAGTTTACATCATTGACTCTTGATTGAAAGATTTCATCTTGCATTCAACTTCAGATCATTTATTCACGCCTAGTGATATGTACTATGATACCTTGGAGACCGTTGACATCAATGGTGATTTCCCTCATGCTTGTTAACGGTATACATCAATGAGTGGTACCATGTTTCGACGTCAAGACATTTGTAATCACATGGATAGATTCGTATCATTGCGGGTTCGGCTTGAAGACTCTGAGGAGTCATGTTTTACCCAGGTTGCGATGGAGTTTGTATTTGAGTCATATTACATCGATCCACATTTGTATTGGTCATGGCTGTGTTATCATCTCATCATGGATCTACGCTTGTGTCTAGTAGCGGTGATTGTGTTCAGTCAGTCATTAATACCATGGATCTGCATTGTATTGGTCGGCAGCCATGTTGTACATCATATGAGATTGTCAGTTCAGAGTCAGTTGTACTGCAGCAACATCCTTCATCTGACAAGTCCATTGCCATTCCTTCTGTCAAAGCACTTCACCTGTCCAATATTTCAACAGCTTCATACTTTGAGGGGCATTCTGTTACACCTAAAATCCTACCATCATGTGATTCAGTATATACACCCCTAAAGTTCCATTGGCTAAGTCATTTACCTATAAGGGATATCATTGCACCTTTACTAGGTTTTGAGAGGTCGTCACAGGTTGCACTCATGCAACCTGCGACGTCAAACCTTGCTCCATTACAGGGTGCAACGAAGTTAGTTAATGGGAAAAAATAGCTTCTTTGAGCTCATTCTCGAAGGTTGCTGACTTGGATCCCTATCCCTTCCCTATTAGGGGAGCTAGCTCTCGGTTCCTAACCTCTTGGAAAGATCCCCTATCTCTCTCCTACCATATCTCAACCTACCCTATCCATATCCTATCCACTTATCCCTATATAAGTGAGGCCCTACCTCTCTGCAAGGGGAGGAAGTCTATGGTACTCTTATGCTGGTGAAATTAGGCTTAATAGATTAGCACTCTTGCTTGGGAGACATCCACTTCTCTCTAGGAGCTTTGTCAGAAGGAGCTTTCAACGTTAAGGAAATGGTTGTAATCCTCTTTTCTATTGTACTCTCCACTTTTCATTATAGTTAATACAATTGCTTTCCATAAATGTTGTCGCATTGATGATATGTAGAGTTTTCCTCCTTAACTATTAACTTAGATCTATCATATGAAATGTATGCTTTCACTATTCTTGGTCTGTTATATGTTCAACAGGGTATAGTTACTTGAGATCTGGCAATGCTGGAGCATTGGATCAACGAAGGAGAAAGGGATCTACAAATTCAAGGTAAACAATCTATCTTTCCATTTGCATTTCTATTTGATCTAGGAAAGTATTTTGTGTTCTATCCTATTTGTTCTAGACTTACGTTAAGCTAGGGAGATCAGGCCTTGAGTCCGCTCTCGGTAGATTGTCCGTCAAACAAATCTAGTGACCATACTGGGGAGAACATTGCTTTATAGTCGTCAATTTGAATGTTGTTTTTCAGTTGATTTCTTGCCAAGCCATATCATTTTGTCATTTCCTTCTTGAAGTGGATTCCACCATCAGATATTCACTTTGAAGAGTCTGATTAACTTCCTTTGAGTTTGTACTTCTCATTGGAAGACCCTTTTATGCTCACTATCTGGAGAATTGGTTCATTTTTGAACTCAGATCTCGCCTGTCACACCTGGTCAGTGTACCCAGAGCTACACTGTGTGTTTTTTGATATTTGTTCTTTCCCTGTTAGTCAGTCGCCTCCATTGGTCTACTGCGACGCCGTCGCACTCCCCGCATAGGTGAACTGCGACATCGCACTATGTACAAGCACAGAGTGCACCGATCTGCCATTTTTTCCATATAGGCATGCCCTCTCTAGTTCTATTGTGAGTTTCGTTTCTGTGCAGACTCCCTCTCTACTGTATGATCCAGTCAGAGATCCATTTTGCTTTGTGTGATTGAATTGTTTGGTTTTGTTGGAGTCTTTTTGGGTTCCATCTTGGACAAGCCATAACAACACAATAAAAATGTACATCAAGGAGGTGCCTCATCAAAGAATTATGAAATTTCTTATACCTCCAAGTAAGTAGACCACCATTTTCCAAGTGCATACAAGCTTCAAGTGACCAACCAAATATGATCCAATGACATAGGTGAGGATCCCGTGTCCTATAATGTTGCTCCAAAAGGATGTAAGATGCATCAAAATAATCAACCATGTGTTCTTTCATCCGAGAACTAAATGAGGAACCTCCACTAAAATCTAAACCAAGTAGGGAGCAAGGAAAACAATAAGCCTTCAAGGGGCTCACATAAGTAGAATTTTTGCATCCACGAACATGTGTATCATCAAGAAATAACAAAGGATTTTGCTGACAATAAAAATTTTCTCCAATCATATATCTCTTCACCCAAGTAGTGGATGAAGTTCCCCCAATATCAATTGAACTAAGCAAGGAGCAAGGGAAATCATGAGTCTTCAAGTGAGTCAAGTGAACCTCATAAGTACATCCATGTATATGTGTTTCATCATAAGGTAACAAGGAAGGCTTCTGTAAATGTAAATAAGAAATGGCTCTAATAATGTCATCATATAAAGGATAGATAGGAGTTTCATGCTCCTCATGTGGCACCATAAAAAATAAACCTTTCACCCATACTTCATTAGGATGAATGCTGCAAAATATGGAAGTGTATGATGTAGGAGAATGAACCAACTCACCCAAATGATCAGAAAGTGCAGAAGTGTACTCATGTGAAAGCTCCATAATGGTAGGATCATGCACCTCCCTCAAAAGTGAAAAAATTTCCTCATAGGTTGGTTCCAAGGTAGTGGAATCAACTTCTTCAAAAAATGTGTAACCATTTCCAAGAGGAAAATCAAGTTCCTCTTCCACCACACCAAGTGCTTAGATCTCATCAAACTCATCTTCAAACACATCAAGCATGTGCAAATTTCCATGTTTCTCATGATATACCATGTCATGAGAATCCTCCATGCAATCTACCATCTGAAAATTTGAAACATAGGAGGAAGAACAAGTATATTGCAACCTTTCAAGAAGTTTCTCATTTTGAATTTTGAGTTTATGAATATCCTCATCATTCTTCAAGTATGCATAATGTAACAATTCATTAAATGCAACCAAATTGTTTCTATAAAAAAGAAAAGACATGAAATTACCTTCAATTTTGCACATTGCTCTTTGAATCTTCTCCATGTATTCAAGGAAGGATGGATCCTTCAATGAAGAAACCTTCGAACAAGAATTTGACACTAATGCTTGAGTCTCATGGAGCATGCTAAGGGTATCTTGTATCTTCTTTTCATTCATCTTTAATTACCCTTCAAGAAAAAGAGGCTCTTACAAATGAACCTCCTCATCTTCTTCCTTCTTACTTGGACCAACTTTCTGAAGCTCAAGTGGTGATAGGGATGTTAAAATTTGAGCATTAATTCACAATACTCTTGGATCTTTACTGAGAGAATAACATATACAGTATATCGGTGCATAACAATCACAATAATCATGACAAGCATCACAAGAATCAAAATCATGAGAGACAAGAGACACAAAGTTTTCGTGGGGAAAACCCTAAGGTGAAAAACCCCACAACTTCCTCAAAGATAGAGAGAGCAATGAATCAACCAAAGTACAACCAAAATACACTTGAGATAGTCTCCTAGAGCAAATGATCCTCCTCCTCACTAGTGCGCCACTTTCTGAGTGAGAGAAGTGTGTCTTTCCGAATGATCCAAATAGAAATCTCCTGATCTCTATTTATACTTAACCTGTTTGCCCAGTGACCTTATAGGGCCGACTTGTCTATCTAGATACATCCACAATATAATATATATTTTAGGGCCGACCCCACACATGGTGGTCTAATAACCCATCGGCAAGTACACACACTTGCGACACTTGTCAATCCACATGATGACACTTCCTTATAGAGGAATAACACATCTCTTATAAGGGTACAATAAATATATATGAAATACATAGATGAAATACATTCCGAAGTTACATATACATCAACACTCCCTCTTAACTAGGAAGGTATTTATCGACACAGTTCTGATAGACAAGTCTTCTTCTCGGGATCATCGTCATCAATGCATCATCATCATCAGCGTCACTGCTGCTGCTATCTCAACCAATTTCTGACTCTACTCGTCATAGGAAGTTCTATAGAGCTAGTCCTTTTTCATACTGGATGTAGGCCTACCACCTGCAGGTCTTCATCATTTGTGCGAACGGTCTGATAGAGGTGGCCTCTCAGGACTAATATTATGTGCGGATGCAATACCGGAAAGAGTATCCCAGAAACATTTATGTTCCTAGGCATGACCGGCAAGATCTCCTAGGACTGATTACATGCATCTCCTCCACAATACCTTTAAAGAGAATCCGAGGAACATTTATGTGCTGCAGCACGACCGACAAGATCTCTAAAGAGCATCCCAGGACTTATTACGAACACACAGCTCAACCTCTCGAATCTCCAGGACTGATTACATGTGGATAGACAAAACCTTTAAAGAGAATCCCAAGAACATTTATGTGCCGCAGCACGACCGGCAAGATCTCTAAAGAGCATCCCAGGACTAATTACGAGCACACAGCTCAACCTCTCGGATCTCCAGGACTAATTACATGTCTCCATAGTAATACCTCATCCCAGGATTGATTACAAGCACACAACTCAACCTATCGGATATTTGAGTACTGATTACATACTACATAGCAATACCGGAAAGAGTACCCTAGGAACATTTATGTGCCGCAGCACGACTGGCAAGATATCCTAGGACTGATTACATGCTATTTGCATAACCTGCCACATATCATCTCTGACCTCCAAGTATTAACTTGATACTCATGATCCAATGGATCATCATCGCACGAGACATCATCCTGATTCCCATGATCATACTGATCATCATCACTTGTACCATCTTGGTACATATCATCTGGAGCAACATCCTGAAGCTCATCATCATGATCAACTTGATCATACAATGCATCCACCTAATGCACACCAAGTATCTACCTGATACATATCATCATACATGATCCACCTGCTACAGATACATGGTCCAAGCATCCAACATGATGCATATACAAATACATACAAATGATACAACCGATCATATCCAGCATCCAACATGATGCGTACATACATATAAATGATCCAACTGATCATATCCAACATCAACACGATGCATACATACATACAAATATAAATGATCCAACTGATCATATGCAGCATCAACACGATGCATACATACATACAAATATAAATGATCCAACTGATCATATCCAGCATCAACATGATGTGTACATACATACAAATATAAATGATCCAACTGATCATATCCAGCATCCAACATGATGCATATACATAGCAGTAACTGGAGCATCGTCCTCATAATCATCATCCAGCGCTTACATCCACATCCATGTGAAGGATCCTCCTTCCAACATGCTTGGGATGGCTTCAGCAAATGTGTCCATCACTTCTTCCTCAAAGTGTCGTCGATCTGAAGAACACCAAGCCTCTCCCTAAAGTACTCGAACTTCACCCTAGCTAGTGGCTTCGTCAGCACATCTGCAATCTACTCATCCGTCACAACATACAGGAGCTTCATGGCTCCTCTCTGCACCATATCCCTGATATATTGATATTTGATCTCTATGTGTTTCAACCTATCATGAAACACTGGGTTCTTAGACAGCTTCACACAACTCTGGTTATCGCAGAATATACCAGTAGCATCCAATGGGATATCAAATAACTCAGACAGTAGCTTCCGTAGCCATACTGCCTCACAACTAGCTGAATAGGCTGCAACATACTCTGCCTCAGCTATACTCAGTGCTACGCAGGACTACTTCCTGCTGAACCAAGAGATCACACCTGATCCCATATTGAAGCATCACCCAGATGTGCTCTTCCTATCTGCGACACTGCCAGCCCAATCTGAATCAACATAACCCTGCAAGTTAAACTTTTGATTCGCTTCATACTTGAGCCCATAATCCACTGTGCCCTTCAGGTACCTCAGAACATGATTTACAGAAACCAGATGAACACTCCTCAGATCCATCAGGGACTGGCTCAATGTGTTCACTGCAAAGAAAATATCTGGTCTCGTGTTCATCAGGTACATCAAGGATCCAATCATCTGACGATACATAGAGACATCAACCGGCTCAGATGAAGCATCACATAGAAGCTTTAGATTTTATGCCATGGGTGTGGCCATGGCCTTGCAATCCATCATCCTAAATCTCTTCAGAATATCTAATGTGTACTTCCCTTGACCAAGGAAGATCCCAACTGAATTCTGCCACACCTCCATACCTAGGAAATAATGCATCATTCCCAAATCTTTCATATCAAACTCAGCAGCAAGCTTCCTCTTAGTATCTGCAATCAATCTGTCATCTCCTGTTACAAATAAGTCATCCACGTACAGAAGTAGAATCACAGGATTTCCTTCCTCAACCTTGTAGTAGAGGTTGGAATCCTCTTTACTTTTGGTAAAGCTGAAGCTAGATAGGAAACTATCCATCCTACCATGCCAAGTTCTGGGAGCTTGCTTCAAGCCATACAAGGCTCTCTTCAATCTACACACATATGACTCCCTGTCGTGTATTTCAAAACCGAATGGCTGCTCCACGTATACTTCCTCTTCAACTACACCATTCAAGAAAGCAGTCTTGACATCCATCTGGTGTATTTTCCATTTCATTGCTGCAGCCAGGGAAAGTACTGTTCTTATGGAAGTATACCTGGCTATAGGTGCAAAAGTTTCTTTATAATCCATTCCCTCTTTCTGAGAGAAGCCACGAGCTACGAATCTTGCTTTGTATTTCTCTACACTGCCATCTGCAGCATGCTTGATTTTGTAGATCCATTTGGAAGTCACAACAGACTTCTCTTTAGGTCTTGGGACAACATCCCAAACATCATTCTTCATTATTGATTGGTATTCCTCAACCATGGCATCCTTCCATTCTTTCTTTTCCGCTGCTTCTTCATAACTGGAAGGTTCTTTGTTCATAATGTCACAAAGTAAAGCAACATAGCCGGTATGTGATATGGTTCTCTTCTTTGCTCTGTGTTCTTCTTCTAGAATGCCAAATCTTTCTGCATCTTGAAAGAGCTCTCTAGCCCTTGCAGGTTTCCTCTTGTGAGAGTTATCCTCACGGGGTGGATCTACAGGTTCTTGCGGATCTTCAAACTCACGAACAACTTCTGGAATTGCTTTAGTCATGGTAGTGTCTTGAAATCTAGTTTCCTTAGGTTCTTCATAAACTTTGACAGGTGCCTTCCTTGATTTGATGAATGCTGAGTTTTCATCAAATGTTACATCCCTGCTGACATAAATCTTCTTGAACCCTGGAAAGTACATTCTGTAATCCTTCGAGCTTTCACTGTAACCCACAAAGATACCCTTCTTTCCTGAAGGATCTAGTTTGGTCCTCTTTTCCTTTGGGACATGAGTGTATACTGGAAAACCAAATATTCTGAGATGGCTAACTTCAGGTTTCTTACCAGAAAAGACCTCTTCTGGTGTCTTGTTATCCAATATCTTGTGGGGTGTTCTGTTCTGCACATATACAGCTGTTCTAGCTGCTTCTTCCCATAGATGCATAGGTAGATCCTGTCATGCAGCATTGCCCTTGCTGCTTCCATGATTGTTCTATTCTTCCTTTCTGCAACTCCATTCTGTTGAGGATTATAAGGAGCAGTAAACTCCCTCTTAATCCCTAAATCACTGCAAAGCTTCTTGAAGTCACCTGAGGTGAATTCTCCACCATTGTCGGATCTGAATGTTTTGATTTTTTTTTAGTTTGATTCTCCATCAAGGTTTTAAATTCCTTCAACTTATCAAACACCTCATCTTTGTTTTTCAAGAAGTATACCCAAATCTTCATGGAGAATTCATCAATAAATGATACATAGTAAACATACCCACTTAGAGATCTGGATGACATAGGACCACATACATCTGAGTGGATTATTTCCAGGATATCTTTTGCCTTGCTTTCACTACTTGGGAAATCCTTCTTAATATTCTTAGCTTTTGCACATCCTTTGCAAACACCTTCATGTTTGGTCTTGATTTCAGGAATACCCTCTACATCCTTGCTTGCAATTGGAAGTGCCCTATAGTGCATATGAGCAAGTCTTCTATGCCAAAGTTCACTTGGATCCATGGATTCATGCACCATGGCATGTTCAGGTTGTACTTTTAATTTATACAAACCTCCCTCTTTCTCTCCAATCACAACTGCATCATCTATGGTCTTTCCCTTTGGCCACATTAGGACTTGGCCATCCAGAAATGAAACCCTCATACCTTTTGCATCCAATGCAGAGATGGAGATTAAGTTCTTCTTGAGCCCGGGTACATAAAGGAATTCTTTCATCTTCAAAGATTTTCTAGAATCTAGGTTGTAGGAGGCTTCACCACTTCCTTTGATGGGATATTGATAATCATCCCCAAGTTTCACTTTATGGGGTGATTCATGTTCAAACAGATTTACAAAGGATTCTTTAAACCCAATCATGTGTTTGGAAGACCCACTGTCAATTAACCAATCATTACAACCATGGGAGATAGTACCTGTGAGAGCAGAGATTAGAACATACTCTTCTTCACTTGATGAGTCATCATTACTATCATCACTTTCTGCCCTGGCCTTCTTCTTTGGAGGTTTATCATCTTCGGCAGCATGAGCATGGTACCTTCTTTTGTTACCCTTCTTCTTCTTCTTGGAGTTGTTGTTGTTGTGTTTGTACCTTTTGTTCTTGGGACATTCTGAAGCAAAGTGACCCTTCTCATTACAAGTGAAACACCTTAGATCTTTCTTGTCTTTGTGAAAATGATGAGAATATTTCTTCTTGTTATGGGATGGCTCCCTCTTGAACTTGCCCTTCTTAGTGTGAGCTGTGAGAGCTTGATCTTCATTTCTCATTTTCTCTTCTCTTGCCACAAGCCTCACTTCTTCTTGAGAACATTCCTCCCATAATCTGTTGAAGGAGATTAACTTCTTTCTGGCACAGTTCCCTTGGATAAAAGAGTCCTGTGACCTAGGTAGGCCATTCAAAGTAGTCATAAAAATTTCACCATTCTCCACCATTTCATCTACAGCTTCAAGTTGTTCCTTGATCTGAGAGACCTTGGAGAAATAAGATTGAATGGTTTCTCAATTTGACATCTTGACCCCTTTCAATTGATTCCGCAGGGTCATCTTCTGATTTATGTTCTTTCCTTCAAATAGCTTGGTCAAAGACTCAAACATAGCCTTGGGTGTCTTTAGAGAAGACACATGGGGTATGAGATGGTCTTTGATAGAATTAGCAATGATACTCTTTGCCTTAACCAAGTTCTTCTTATCCAATACCTTAGCCTCTTCATCCTCTGGGATAGGGATGTCTTCTTTTATATATGAGTCCAACTCATTCTCTTTCAGGATTAACCCAATCTTATACTTCCAAACTTGGAAGTTATCAGCCCCTTCAAGCTTATCCTCAAGCTTGGTGTGGTGAGACATCTTAAAGAGTACTTCAAATGAAATAGAAAAGATTTAGGTCATACCACTTGAAATGCTGAAAACTGGATCTGGTCCTGGATTAGGGTTTGTCGAAAAAACCCTAAAAATTCAAAATGTGAATTTCAACTTTCTGAAAGGATAGAAAGATGCACCTTGATGAGATGATCAACCTAGTGTATTCAGAATTTGAGATCAACAAAGATTTACCCTTCAGATTTTCCTTTTTGTCCTCCCGGGTTCACTCGGAAGAGCCCTGAATTAGGGTTTGAGTTTCTCGGAGATATACCCAGCCAAAAATCTCGATCCAAAGCTCTAAACTTCAATTTGTGCAAGGAGCTTCCAGCTATGGCTTCAAATTTCAAAAATTCCTATTTTTATGGAAAGCCTAATTTTTAGGGCCAAATCTGAAAATGCTCAGAATTGAATTCTGAATGGACAGATAGATTCTCCTTAACGAGTAGAGTCAATCTACTATACTGCTTTTCCAAAAACGGTGGAGAGAAACCCAATAAACAAGAAACTCAAGTTTCCATCACTGCAAAATGTCTTCTTCTCAAGTTAGCTCTGATACCATGTTAAAATTTGAGCATTAATTCACAATACTCTTGGATCTTTACAGACAGAATAACATATACAGTATATCGATGCATAACAATCACAATAAGCATGACAAGTATCACAAGAATCAAAAGCATGAGAGACAAGAGACACAGAGTTTCTGTGGGGAAAACCCTAAGGTGAAAAATCCCACAACTTCCTCAGAGATAGAGAGAGAAATGGCTCAACCAAAGTACAACCAAAATACACTTGAGATAGTCTCCTAGAGCAGATGATCCTCCTCCTCACTAGTGCGCCACTTTCTGAGTGAGAGAAGTGTGTCTTTCCGAATGATCCAAATAGAGATCTCCCGATCTCTATTTATACTTAACCTGTTTTCCCAGTGACCTTATGGGGCCGACTTGTATATATAGATACATCCACAATATAATATATATTTTAGGGCCAACCCCACACATGGCGGTCTAATAACCCATCGGCAAGTACACACACTTGCGACACTCGTCAATCCAAAGGACGACACTTCCTTATAGAGGAATAACACATATCTTATAAGGGTACAATAAATATATATGAAATACATAGATGAAATACATTCCGAAGTTACGTATACATCAACAGGGGAAGTTGATCTTGTTTCTTCTCCAACTGCTAAAAGGTATTCATTTTCATGCTTAATGGAAGTTTTGCTTGCAACAACACTTTCAAAAGTGATCTCTATGTCACCAACATAGAGGTGTGAGCACCCATCAGTAGGTACTCCTTCATAGTTCAAGAATCCATTAGTAAATGCTTTTTGTTTCATTTCCAAGGTAGAATGTGTCTCGAAATGATCTTTAATAATTTCAATAGAATCTGCTTCATGCTCATGTGATGCCTCTTCATCTTTTTCCGAGTCACTTGGGAGTGAATTTCGATCCTCTTCATGTACTGCTTCTTCTACTTCACCTATTTCAGAACTAGGTGGTTCATGGGTCTCCTCCTTTTTCTCCTTCAAGCAAGTTGATGCATTTTCCCCCTTGGTTTCCTTAAGATCAATATATTTGGAATATCGTTTTGAAGAAATCCCAAGAATTCTTCTCAAGTAGGACATACATGCCTTCCCTGAAGCTTCAGATATTTCATTGATCTTTTCACTCACACACATATGATATTCTCTCCAAGGTATTTTACAAGAATGGCATAAACCTTTATTCACTAACTCCACATCTTCATTTTTTGGGCCTATTTGAAAACACCCAATCAACAAAGTCTTCGAAAGGAGGGGCATTTTTGTATTTCCCTTATACAAGTCAAGATATTTCTGATAATGTTGGGGCAAGGTTTTATATGTTGCTCTCCATCTTTGTAAATTATTCATAGGATTATCCTTTGGTAGTGTGAAACACTCATATTTATCATACATAGGGTCATAATAATAATCTTCATTCCTCATGAAATTGTAAGAAGTATTGCATGATGGCACCTCTTCCTCAAACCATTCACATTCTGATTCATATTGCTCACAATCGTCTACATACTGCTCATAAGCATTGTACTCATAGGAGTCATCATAATAGTAAGACATGGCTACAAATTATTCATTAGTGTATGAACCTAATCCAAAGGTGCAAGGACCATGCTATGATACCACTGTAATGTCCCTTATTGAAATTTATTAAAATGGTGAAATTTTCAACTTTTTCCACTAGTTCGACCTTTGACTAGTATTGGTCTCTTGGTCTCCAAATGACTCCAAATTGTTACATAATATGTATGGATGATATTAGGAAATAATTATGAGGTTTAGGGATTCTTTAGATTCTTAAAGAGGCTTCTTCAACTCTCCTCAAGGTTCTTTCCAAAGTAGGGATTTTGACTAGCAATTTCTCTTTGACTAGTATTAGTCTCTTGGTCTCCAATTGATTCCAAATGCTCCCCAATTGTTACTGAAGGTGTATGGATTATATTAGGAAATAATTATGAGGTTCATGTATGTTTTAGAGTCTTCAAAATACTTCTTAAACGCTCCTTTGAATTCTGTCCAAGGTAGGGAGTTTGACTAGAAATTTGGGGTTCAAATCCCCATGGGGTAGATGCTAGAAATGGATCTCCAAATGCTATTGGACCCTATTGAATTTATGAACAGAGGAAGGGAATATATAGGGGACATCAATATAGTCTCATATGCATCACCATTCATTTTATTAATTCTAATACAGCCCTCTTAAATTAGATACAAAAAGACTAGTTTCGACATAAGGGGAAATGATAGTAAATCTCCACAAATGGTCATGAAACTTAAGAATATTGCTCCAAATGCTTGTAAAATGAATATGAAACTTCTTCATAATATTAATGGCACTCCATAGAACATTAATAAATCATACATTGAATGAAAAAATTGAATTTGATACCACTTCAATTGCAAATAACAAGGTATTGGGGAAATGACACCATTTGTTCATATCTTAGCATTTTTACATCAAATATCTTTGAGTTTTGACCTGAGAGTCTTCTAAGAAGTAAAAAAATAGTATATATATCATATTACAAATATATGGGGCCTCAAGAGCTATCCCAAAGATTTCATCACCTCAACAAGTGCGCCTCTCCTCAAGGAGCAAGAATATTCCAAGAAATAGAAGAATGGTTGTAGAAGCAAGTTGAAAGAGATGTGACCATGAGCTTCCTTGTAGATTCAAACTGTAACAAAAGAATCCATTACAGATCCAAATGAAAGGTCTGAATGGACTTTGCAATTACCAACTAGGATGGGAATCTTTCACCCTTGAAATTGGTGCTAAGGCAAGTAGAGTAAGCACTCCACTAGCTCTTCTCTCCAAATGCAAAATGCAAAATGTAAAATGATAAAAATCCACTATCCATATTTGTTATTGTGTTTTATAAAATTATAAGGTCCTCCATGGATCGAATTCCTTCCAAGAGATTCATGCCAACTCAAGTTGGGAAGAGATTCCAATGTGTGCCACTTGTCCCTCCAATTCTAGCCTCCTCCTCCACTAAATTTGAATACGTGTCTCTTTGGATTCCCTAACTCCCTTCAGCACCCTCTTGGAGGCTATTTTTAGCCTTGACATGTCATATATGTCAGATGCCAGCATTCAAGTCTGATTTTTTTCATAGGTGTTATAGCATCTTCATCATTGTTGTCATAGAGATAGGGAATCTAGTCCAAGTTTCCCACTAGCTCCAAAATGCTTCTTCCTCTTCCATGGGAGTTACTCTTCCACTCCAATTTGACATTAATTGAGTCATTCCAAGTATATTGACCTTCCAACTGATCCCAATAACTTTGGACTTCTTATGGATTCGAAATGACAAGAGGAGGATGCCATGTGGCATAGAAAATATAGCTTGTGTGGGTCCCACATCCTCCATGTGTCTTCATGATCAATTGCCACTTTGATTTTCCCTTGTATTTATTTATTTATCTCCTTTATTAAATATTTATGCCATTCTAATGTTCAAACATAATTTATTAGCCTCCTTATTTCAAATCCCAATGCTTCCACCCCCAACCTAGGGAACTAGTAATTTTCCTCCATGATAGTTCATTTGGATGGGTATATTACAAACTTTGAATTTGGAATTTCTCTTAATGTGACCCACCTTGTCCATTTGGATATAATTTCACATTATTACTAACTTGGACATCATTCTTGGCAATCATTTGACCCTTAGCATCAATTTGAAAAACTGTCATGAGTATGGCCAAGGGGCTTAGGCCATTGTGACCCAATGCAAAATTTTGGGACATGATAGAATGCAGAATGCAAAACCAGTTAGTACACCTTTGGCCATCCATTTCAAACTAAGTAAGGAGATGTGTCCCAAGACACGGGAAGATATAGATTACATGTCCAGAGTTCACTATTCATCAGCAGTTGGCAGCTTCATGTATGCCATGGTGTGCAGAAAACTAGATATTGCACATGCAGTGGGAGTTGTGAGAAGGTATATGAAAAATCTATGTAAAGAACATCGGAATGCACTCCAGTGGATTCTTGGGTATTTGAGATGTACTACCACTTGTGCATTATGTTTTGGAGGTTCAGAGATTGTTCTACATGGATATGTTGATGCAAATATGGTAGGTGATAAAGATAGTAGGAGGAGCACCACAAGGTATGTGTTTACTGAGGAGGAACAATAGTAAGTTGGATTTCGAAGCTGCAAAAGGTTGTTGCACTTTCAACAATGAAAGCAGAGTATGTTGCTGCTACAGAGGCTAGTAAAGAGATGATTTGGTTGCAGAGGTTCATGGAGGAATTGGGTAAGAAGTAGGAGGATAGTAGGTTGTATAGTGACAACCAGAGTGTCATTCATTTTGCAAAGAACTCAGCCTTCCATTCTAAGACTAAACATATACAACTGAAGTACCATTTTATACAGTCTGTTCTAGAAGATGAACTGTTGAAGCTAGAAAAGATACACACTAGCCAAAATCCTGTAGACATGTTGACGAAGGTAGTAACCAGAGAGAAACTGAGTTCCTGCTCAGTTTCATTTGTCCTTCTAGAATGAAGGTGAAGATGAGAAATTTTCCAGGTCCAAGGTTCGTATCATAGTCCATCAAGTGCAACAACGATAGATTTGTTGTGATTAGTCTCCAAGTGGGAGATTGTTGGTTGTGGAGCCTAATCTTCCTGATTCATAGATGTTGTTTCATTCGTGTTTGTACCCTAGTTTTATATGGTGTGCAGGTGGACTGTACACGCTTCCTAGTGGGGGGTGTGGGGGGGAATCACACCCCCACGAGATTCCAGGGGCCATCGATCCCCCAATGGGGGTTCGAGGCTAGCACCCCCAAGAAAGGGTGTTCGGGGGCTTCTCCCCTAAAAGAATTTTTTTGGGTTGTTTTGTTGGCCAACAGATTATGGGCCCATGGTTTTGTGTATCCCATGGTAATTCCCCTTTAAAAGGAAGACATTATAATACGTCTGTGTAATGTATTGTAGCATTGTAAATATCTTTGTGATTGTGTAAGAGAGACTGAGAGAGATTGAAGAGGAAGTTGCAATGGATGTGCTACAGGTTGTTGTTAGGATATTCCTATACTCCATCCTAGTCCTAGCAGCATTTTCAATATTTGGATTTTTAGTCATACATGCACTTTTAGGGTTTGCATGCATTATTTAGGGTTTGCATGCATCCCAGTCATCAGTCCCAGAACCTAGCCCTTAGTTAGCTAGCCCTCGGAGCTTCTTTCCACTCAGTTTTATCCCTCCTAGAGCTTAGTGCACCCTCCTTTCATCTACCAGTTGAGAAAGGCATCCTTCCTTACCTACCATTCAGTTATCTTTAGTTCTTTCCTTGATTTAAGGCTAGACTAACTCTCAACTGACTATATCACTCCGATGGAACTCCAGTGAGACTTGACTGCCCATTCTGACTTCAGTTAGCTCCTCATGCGCCCTCCACTAAGCCTCCTTCATTCAGTTAGTTCCAGTTACACTCAGTTACACCTACCACACTCAGTTAGACTCAGTTTGACTGATGGTTGATAGTTACTTGAGCATTGATGACTCCACTAATGATGATGAAGACTTCCAATTGTTCTCTGATGACACCAGTTGTGCTTCGATGACACTCCAGTGATATTTTGATCACTCCATGAAGGCTAATTCGAATTGCCACCTTAGGCATTCGAATCCTCATGCATTGTACTACTTATTTTTCCATATTGTGATTAATTAATTAGCGTATGTGAAGTTATTTTGCTTCTATCCGAATTCTACTGTATTATTATTATGTTGCTCATTTTACTGCATTGACCACTCTTAATCTTATTCCTAAATTCTTTCCTTGTGAGGTATACATCAACTCTTAGATTTGCTGTGAGGATTTTCACATGGTATCAGAGCATGTTGAGAGTATTGTTTATCTCCATTCCTGAGAGTTTTTTGTAGGTTATTATCAAGATTTCGAGTGCAACAGTTTCTGCATTTTTTGCAGCAATAGCAGTTGCAGACTTTTCTATTGTTTTTGCAGGTCTTCTATAGCTTCCATGTATTCAAAAGAAATCCCTCCTCTTTCTCTATTCAACTATAATCTTCTTTCTCCATTCAACTATGATGAATGGAAACGTAAAATGATAGCATATTTGAAGAAAAATTATCTCTTTGATCATTGTTTTGAAAGAGAGTTCAAATCCTCTGAAGAAGAGATTGACTGGTTAAATAAAGGTGAAAGAGTCTATGCAACAATGATGTTTAATTTTCTTGAATACATGATATACGAATACCTTGATGATGTTGAAACTCCAAAAGAGCTATGGGCCCACATGGATGAAAGATTTGGCAGACATGATGAAGGGATTGGTCCAAACCCTTTCAAGAGAAAGCAAAGTGATGCATTCACTCCCCTTGATGGTCTCTCATATCATGAATCAGTATCAAACATATCTCATATTGAAGTTGTCCACAAAGAAGAAGAACTTGCAGATTCTACACTCATGCTCCAAATTTCTTCTATTTCGAATTTTGTGCCAGCTCACACTCTAGAAATTGTAGAAGGTCTTAAATCCTCTCTTGCACCAGAGTCTGTTGGTTTGCATCATGATCTATTGAATGTTTCAGAGGTCAAATCAGTCATTGGAGGTAATGTATTCACTCTCCTTGATCTATCACCTCTTATTTACTATTATATGATCATTATTCCATGCTTTCAGAAGGTTATTGAAGAATATGGCCATTGCCATTCGCTTGGGATAATTTCTCATGCACGTCATGGTTTTGATCTCACCTCTTATGGTTCAAAGGAGATCTCAAGAAACCATTTCCATTCGCTTGGGATAAATTCTCATGCACTTACTAGTTTTGATCTCACCTCTAATGGTTCAAAGGAGATATCAAGAAACCATGTTTCAAGTCTTAGAGCTGATTTAAAATCCAAGCAATCACTACTTGGGATAATTTTTCATGCATATGATGGTTTTGATCTCACCCCTGCTAATTCAAAGGAGATATCAAGAAACTATTCTTCAAGTCTTAAATCTGATTTGGATTTCAAGCTATTATTTGATGGTTCTTTTTGGCATAATCTCACCCATGATGGTTCGAAGGAGAAGACAAAAGACTATCCCCACATTCATAGATTTGATCCTATCTCAGCTGATTGGAATCGCAGGTTCAAGGATCATCCTCATACTTTTGGATTTGTTCTCGTCACAGTCGATATGAAGAGCAAGTACAAGCACATGCGTTCTGAGCATGATCTACTTCTTCCCAAGAAGAAGATACCTCTAGACATATGACCAAGCATCACACCTACTTGAGTTTGGAGCATTTATTTTTGTGTGTGCCTTACAGTCTATTTTGAGGGGGGGTATTTTTCCCATGAGGTTTTCCCATTTCCTCGGTTTATTGATTGTTATTATTCATTGTATTGGGTGACCTTTGGTCTTACTTACCAGGGCCGCCCAAGATGAATTAAGGGGGGGTGTTAGGATATTCCTATACTCCATCCTAGTCCTAGCAGCATTTTCATTATTGCATTTTCAGTCATGCATGCACTTTTAGGGTTTGCATGCATCCTAGTCATCAGTCCCAAAAACTAGCCCTCAGTTAGCTATCCCTCAGAGCTTCTTTCCACTCAATTTTATCCCTCTTAGAGCTTAGTGCGCCCTCCTTTCATCTACCAGTTGAGAAAGGTGCCCTTCCTTACCTACCATTCAGTTATCTTCAGTTATCTACAATTCTTTCCTTGATTTAAGGCTAGACTGACTCTCAACTTACTGTATCACTCCAATGGAACTCTAGTGAGACTTGGATGCCCATTCTGACTTCAGTTAGCTCCTCATGCGCCCTCCAATGAGCCTCCTTCATTCGGTTAGTTCCAGTTACACTCAGTTACACCTACCACACTTAGTTAGACTCAGTTTGACTAATGGTTGACAGTTACTTGAGCATTGATGACTCCACTGATGATGATGAAGATTTCCAGTTGTGCTCCGATCACACTAGTTGTGCTCCGATCACACTAGTTGTGCTCCGATGACACTCCAGTGATCTTTTGATCACTCCATGAAGGCTAATTCGAATTGCCACCTTAGGCATTTGAATCCTCATGCATTGTACTACTTATTTGTCCATATTATGATTAATTAATTAGCGTGTGTGAAGTTATTTTGCTTCTATTCGAGTTCTACTATATTATTATTATGTTGCTCATTTTACTGCATTGACCACTCTTAATCTTATTCCTAAATTCTTTCATTGTGAGGTATACATCAGCTCTCAGATCTATTGTGAGGATTTTCACAGTTTTATCCCTTCATTTGTTGGATGGTATAATAATAAAAGGATTGGCAATTTCTTTGTGGATGTAGCCCAGATTGCGTGAACCACGTTATATTGGTGTCTCTCTTGTATTATGTTTATGTGATTTGTATTTGCATCTTGTTTATTGTTATTTATCTACGATCTTATTTTTATAACATTTACCATGGGTTTTCAATTATTACGTTGCAGAGGATATAATTCATGAGGTTCTAAGATACACTACATAGTTCAGCCACCATAATAGTCACCATTAAATTGTTGAGGATCGACTTGTGAATTATCATGGGTAGGATTACCACACAACCAATAGAGAATCTACCCTTAAATTATTGTGGATCTGGTTCCTTGAGTCTTGGAAAAGGGAAGGAATAACAGTATCAAAATACATCATTAATACATCACCAATTCGTTTCCAAGGAGTTAAAAACTGGTAACTCCTGGAAAAACACAGTTTTTTAGGAGCACTACAGTGCCACCACTCACTTAGTGGTTCGTCGTGGGTGGTTATATATATAATTATCACAATGTTTTCATCCATTGTTGAAACATAATCTAAATTGTATGTAGGATGTAATGTCCCCATTTTTTGATACCACCATCTTCCACCATCACCCATTCAACCCCATGGGTCCTAGTGATAGTTTGGAATTAATTAATTAATGAGGGGTTAAGTTTTGAGGCATTAATTTCCAAAGTATTTAATTTTACTTCCTTAAGTTTGAGATGCACTTGATAAAATTTATTTTTCATTAATAAATATTTATATTAATGAAATAAAGTGGATAATTGATCCATAAGGGTGCATTAGAGGATAAGATTTTACCAAGAGATAGCTTGCACAAGAAGAAAAGTTGAAAGCACTTAAAGATAAGAAAGTAGGAAAAAGAAAGGAAAAGATGGCACAAAGTAGAAAAGCAGTAAAGCTCAGGAAAAGCATAATAAGTCAAGAAAGCAAGATAAGGAAGAAAAGTAGGAAAAAGCAGGATAAGGCATAAAGGTAGGAAAAAGCAGGATAAGGAATAAAGGTAGGAAAAAGCAGGATAAGGCAGAAAAGAAGGAAAAAGCAGTCAAAAGCAGAAAAGCAAGATAGAAAAGCAAAAGAAGGATAAAGCAAAGGAAGAAAGCAACGCAAAAAGAAAATCTTGAAAGAAAGCTATCCTTATCCACTCCATGAGGGAGCATTAGACTAGTTGACTTGCTCAACAAGTTACCTCAATTCTATAAAAGAAGGAGTGTGCGCCACTTTCCCATATTTTTACAATTTGAGAATTGAATTTAGAGTTATTTTGCCTCTATGACTTGGGAGATGTGCCCCTAGTCCAAGCTGGGAGATGTGCCCCTACTTCTTCTGAGAGGATGATGACATCCAATATTCATCATTGATTTTATTGCAAGTCCTAAAGTCTTATCCAGTGAAGTTTGAGCTTGTTTGTAGAGATTGAGAAGCCTCCCATTCGAAATCATGATGATTCTTAGTCTTTCTATGATGGAGAATTCTTCTTCTTGTGTATTTATTTCCTGAGGCTTCTATGAGATGTATTTCAGATTATTATGAATTTCATTATGTAATTTTGAGCCTATCAATTCCATTCTATAGATTTATTAGAGATAATTCTGAGTTTCATATCAATTCCTTGCACCTAGTCTAGATTGCCATGGAAAATAACTAGTTTTCAGTATTTAAGCAATAGATGAACTTATACAAGTCCAATTTGATTTATTTCAGTTGATTATATCACTTAGCATTCCAATAAAATCATTCCATGTTTGAAACCAAGAATTTGTATCTTTCTCCACCTATTTGGGAAATCTTGAAGTTGAACTAGTTGTGTAGTCCCGATAGACAATTTTGCTTGTTTCTTTTGAAACCTCATAAAAAATTCCTTAAACTTGCTGGTGCAAACCCAAACTAATATTTGACATTCAATTGATTTTTTTAATCCTTCCTGAGTTGAAATCCTTCACCACTGGTTCTCAGGTAGTGCCAAGTTGAAGTTCTAGTTTGCATATGCTGGGGTGCCCAGGAGCCTTGGAGTATACTTCAGCCTAGTTGATGTTTGAAACATTAATGGCCCCGGTACATTGTGAAAAGGATATCTCATCTAGCATGATCATAATTCCTTCCAATTGTTTTTGAAATTTCCTTCCTACAACCAATCAGGTTACTAGTGTTCACTATGTTATCTTAAGTCTTGTAGGAGAGTCAGTTAGTGTACAATCAAATATGATTGGTACATTACAGTGGTATCAGAGCACTTTCCTCAACTCCTATGGAAATCAAGCTCTCAATTTGAATAATTTACAGCCATGATACTAGCACCTGCTTGGGTTAATCTTTGCAGCAATGCCAAGCTTCCTTGATTTATTCAAGAAATCACCACCATGTCTTTCCTTGGTTTTTATGATGGGAGGAATATATACGAGATGAAAAAATATATGGAAAGGTTTAATGACTACATGGATTTGAGTTTTGATTGAAGAAAGGAATTGTCCTTCATATAGTACTTTGTTTGTCAAGACAAACTTGAATCAAGAAGGTCTGCTCAAAATTCAAATTATCTCAAGAAGAACAAACCATCTATCTATGGGAGATTCATGAGACAAATTTACAACGAAGGGTACCAAAAACTCTTGTGAAGAGGATTTTTCAAGGAAAATGGAAACTGCAATCATAGAACAACCTAAAAATCAGCCTACTCATAATGCAAATCCTCATACTACACAAGATGGAGAGGATTCAATTTGAATAATGGAGAATAGAGAGGAAGCAGATTCACTTGAGCATGAAGAAGGATTTAATCAGTCATCTTGTTCCCAAGAAGAATCCTGTTGGGTCCAAGAAATGCCCCTTTTTGGCCATCCTTATTACATCATTTTTCCCTAATTATATCATATTTTCATAAGCTATACCTATGCCTTTTCTCCAGATCAACCAATGATATTGACAGGTATAATTCGTTATTGCTTTATTTATTTTATGCCTAAGATTGTTAAGGTTCTAGATCCTAGTCCTTGGTTTATGCTAATCTGTGTGATTTCATTTAGTCAAGATCTAAAGCGCAGGTGTATCAGCCGAATGGCGCCAACTGTTACTCTTCAAATCCCGATTCCTCATAACTCCAAGGGACAACACACTCCTCCACGAGAATCTATAACAAGCCTCCACTGAAACAGAACCCAACTGCAACAGACATATTGCATTCTAGCTTGCTAAATCTGTTGATCCATTGATTACTGGAGTAACAGCTCCTTCATGAGTAACAGCCTTGTTTAATATGGTTGTAACAGTCCGCTGTAACTCCACAGCATGAAGATCATAGATCTTCATTGCTGCATGATTTTGGTGGATCATGATCTGTACTTTCAATGTATAAATAGGAGAAGGCTCCTGTAGCCTGGGGTTGGACAATTACCATTTTGCATAAGCTGTAACAGAGCACTGATACTGTCAATTTCCATCATTAATATGAGAGCAGAGTTCTTCATTTCTGTGTATTAATTTGTTGTGATTCTCAGCATCTCTATTAGAAGGCTAGGGCTCGCCTTCTCACAGAGATAGTCGGCTTAAGTAGGTAGGGTAATTTAGCTTTCTTTCTATTGTGTGGTGTGGAATCATTGTAGATGTTACTGTTAGCTACAACAGAGATTAGCTTTCCTTTTGTTAGTTCACGATTGCATCTTGAATAGCTGTAGCAGATTGGTGTGATAGTCGACTGTGTAGGATAATTCAGTTTAATGCATGTGTGTTTGAATCAACTGTAACAGCCAAGCTCAATTCCAATATCTTTCAGTCGTTTATGCTTTCTAGGATTTCTAGTAATTATCAGTTAGAGTTCAAGCTTATATTTAGATTCTGGTTGTTGTTGTATCTTCAATTGGTTTATTAAGGTAGGCAGATTATGATTGAGTAACAGTAGCTACTGGATGGATCATTTTGGTAAAGATTGAATATTGTAGTTTGATAATTATAGGATTTAACTTCTTGTAAAAGTAATATGGTTTATTTCTATTCTTAATTTTATAACTGTTGGGCTGATTTCTGTAGGAAGGTAGCTGTAATTGAATTCCTAGATGTATGAGTTAGATTAGTCTTCTTTCTGGGGTGAGTTTGGATGGATAGACTGGTAGGATCATTATATCCATTTAGTTAATCAACTGCTTGACATGTTTATGCACAGATTATGCTTATCGCCATTGAAACAAAAAGACCTCCCTGGGTTTGACAATTTATATTGACCATCCTATGTGTTAGCTTTAATTAATTGACATATAGGGTGACCAACTAATCCGTACCACCATATTCGCTCCTATTTGATGGAAAACCAAAGAAGGCCAAATGCACACCAAATGAGGAGAAAGAACCTCATTTGATGATGGGGTATGAAGAGGTCAAAGATGAATATTGGATGACCTGTATATCGGATTTGGAGGAGGAAGGTGAGCTTCATGAGGAGTTGTGCATGTCATATTTTCCATCTTTCATTGAGAAAGAGCATGAAAACATGGTTGAATGTGTTCCTAAGGAGAAGGAGAAGCTTCTTGAGATGATGGAACATGAATATCTGCATGTGCATGAAGGATACTTAGAGTTGTTTTTGTATGAGGAGAGGAATGACATGGAGGATGTGGATCAATCACTTGTATTGATTCCAAAGGATGACATATCATTCATATGTACAAGCAAAGGCAATTTTTTGTACAAGGATTGGATATATAAGTACATAGCGGAGATGGAGATCCAAGGGTGCAGTACACTTGCATACTTTGGAAGAAGGAAAATTGGTATGTCTCTCAAAGATCCACCTAGTGAACAAGAAAATCCACATGCATGTAATATGCATGAGCATTCAAATATGCAAATGAATAGGGTAGATGCATGCATGACTATTGGATCATCCAACGATAGAGTAATTCCATTCACCATTTTGGTGTGTGTATCTTGTAGAAAGTTTGGATTTCAATGGATGTTATCCATTGGGGAGCCTATTTTGCACTACCAAGTTTCTAACTCAATATCTTTTATGAGGTTTGAGTACTGAGAGGGTTGCAAAGTTCCTCATGACCATTCAATGTACATACATGAACATGTCTTGTCATTTTGGAGAAATTGGAGGTTTTCTACGAATGCATGAGAAGGGATTGGAAGGTCTCCCACCGAGTAGACCACCTGACAAGGTGAAGAAGCATAAGGCTAAATTGAGGATGGTTGTGAAATCCATCAATATCCTTCATTACAATCATTTGAAAAGGTTTAAGGAGTGAAAGGGACATCAAGAGTTCCTTTAATGGGGGACACATCAAACCAAGTCCTCTTGCATTTCTTATGGGCCTTGTGAAGATGAAGACCATAATAGAGTGCATATGCATAACGAACAAAATCCTTAACATGGAGATCAAGGATGCCTTACACATTCTCCATGATGCACATGTTTCAGTGTCACAATATTATTGGAGATCTGCTTCATTGGAAGATTCATCTTTCCTTGAAGCCATGGAGAAGATCCAGAAAGCAGTGACTACAATCCAAGACAATTTTTCAGATATGCTTTATGACAGAGATTACTTGTATGAGCTTGTTCATATGTTGCAGGGAGCATCCTTGAAGGATGATGAGCATATTTGCAAGCTCAATAATGAGTTGATGTCCACCCAAGATTATTTGAGAAGCACTCAAAGTGCCCTCTTGTAATCCAAGATGGATATAGAACAACTCCACCAAGAGTTGAGGAGATCACACATTCCCTCCTATATTCCAATCAACCATTCTCTTTCGGTTGATGAAATGCAGAGTTTTATGGAGGAACCTCATGAGATGGTGCTTCATGAGGTGCATAATGGCCAGCATGTGTTTGAGGATTTTTTGGATGCAAATTATAAGTTCCAAGCACATACTGTCTCCCAGAGTGAAAATGAGCTTCTTCTTGGAGTGAGCCATTCCTCCATTGAAGAGTTAGAAGATATCATGTTTGATGGACCAGCCTTTGATGGAGTTGATACATCCATTAGATTGATGGATGAGGTTTTGAGTGATGATATTTTGGTCCATGATTCTAAATTATTTCTTTCTACTCATTCCATGTCAATTGAGGAGGAAGTTTCGGTCAAGGTTTCTTTTTTATAGTGCCTAAAGAGGAGCAAAATACTCCCACATTTGATCCAATTGATTCAATGATAGCACCATCCCATTCCCAGCAGTTTCATAGGAATCTGATTCCTACCTTTGATTCCTTCACACATAAAGGTGCAGATGGTTCCAACTTGACTTCATGTAGCAAGGCACATTCTGATTGCATGCACCTTTTGACCAATGGCGGAGAATTGAGCCATTGGGAGTACTCACATAGGGAATCACCTTGCTTTCCAGTTGGATCATTGGGTTGGAGTGTCTCTTCTTTTCCTAGTTGGGAGAAAAGACACATCTTGTTTACATCTATGGAGACCTCTTGGATACATTTTACACTTCTTGTGAGCAGCATGGGCATCCATGGAATTCCAATGATTCCTACTTTTTGGTGATTGGACATGGGACTCTCATCCTTGTCATTTGAACAATAATGTTTTGATCTATGGTACTTGTGTGCATTGGGCACATGAGGTGCATTCTGATTTGCATGTGCTTGGGGAATTTGAGATCAAGCAAAATGATGACCAAGCACCTATTCATTGCTCGAGAGATTATGAGTTACCTTTAGGTGGTAGTTGTATAGTTTTGGAGTAGGCACATGATCTCACTTCAGTTGATCCAACCATGATGGATGACTGTTATAGAGAGTCGGTTCACCATTCTCCATCCGACGCACATATATGGAAGCTAGCACACATAGGGATGAATATTGTGTAAAGGGATTCTTTCTTTTTGTGCCACGCGAGGAGAAGGAGGCTCTGACACACTTTAATGATGGTTTTATGGTTAGACCTTGGGATTTGAAAAGCGCACCTATCCCTTACTAGTTTGATGAGTAGCAGCAGAGGCATATGTCTAATGTCTCCATCATGCATAGCAGTGTAGGGGAGTTCCACTTGAGCCAGTTAGGTGGAACAAGTAGTAGAGTAAAGAGTTGTTGTACCAGAGTGAAGATGGTACATGGAAAAGCTACAATCTTTCCATCCAAATCATGAATATGGAGTATTCATTCATCCATTGATTGGGTGGATATATACATAGGGGAGCTGAGTACCCCAAGGGGTAATTTGTTTCTTTCATCAATGAAATTTTATGGACATGTCATTCATATTTTGTGAGCAGTTGTATAGACATTGTTGTTTCTATGTGATGTCTTCAGTATACCTAGATGGACATGGAATTTTCACCTATGTATTATGGATGGAAATTGTAGTGATAATTTGCACATGGCACATAAGAAGTTTCATACTTGGTTGGAGAGACTCATAGAGGTTCGGTTTTTCATTGGGAGTGATAAACTTCCAGTGTGGTGGTGGGATCCTGGTATCCTACATGATGATAGATCCTCCCCAATGATACTGATATTTGGGAGCATGCAGTTGAGACAGTGGGATCCTGGCATTCCTTGGAGTATCGGGTTTCTACCCGAGATAGTTCCATTGTATAACATGCATAAGTGGTAGTGGGATCCAGGAGTTGATGGATCATTTCAGTTTGCATTGATGTATGGAGGAATGCAACATAAGCAGTGGGACCCTGGGATCATTTTTGGAGATCTAGTTATAACTAGAGTAGCGCAACAGCGGTATGGTGGAACCGCCATTGAGTTCAGTTAGAATTTGAAATTCCAATTCTTGTCAAAGTTTAGCTACAAATATTAAATTGCTTGAGGACAAGCAATATTGGGAGGGGAGGACTGTAATGTCCACATTTTTTTATACCACCATGGTCCACCTTCACCCATCCAACCCCACGGTTCCTAGTGATAGTTTGGAATTAATTAATTAATGAGGGGTTAAGTTTTGAGGCATTAATTGCCAAAGTAATTAATTTTACTTCCTTAAGTTTGAGATGCACTTGATAAAAGTTATTTTTCATTAATAAATATTTATCTTAATGAAATTGTAAAATATCTATCACAGTAGGATCTAGCTACTATAGATACCTCAAAATTGAAATATTTAACTTACTATGCAATAAATAAGTGCATAAAGAATTATGGAAAAACAAATGATAAAAAACCAGTCACAAATGACAAAAAACCAATAAATACAAATGATCAAATATCAGATTGTATTAAATTTCCAACCCAAAAATGAGTTTGGATCATCCTTATATAACAATAGGAAGAAATTGAATTCCTTAGGGGGCATCAAATGCCTTAGGGGGATTGATAAGTGGCTGGCTTAGATTTGACCCCAATCCCCCCTAGGTTGACCAATAGGCTCCCAAATCACCCTAAAATGGTACGAATTTCCCATGTGAACGTTGGGTGAGCATGGGAAGACCAAAATGAGGCTCGCACATGTGAAGGAGGTGATTGGGTGGTGGTTAGGTATCCAAGGAGAGGCCAAAATAGTCAAATATGGGCCAAAATGACTAGATTCAGTGTATGGGCACCTAATTCAAAGACAATTTCCTTAAAACATGGAAATAGGGAACCTTTTCGTAGAAGGTGATAATAAATGATGGAGGTGGCCATAAATAGGGTGCCTTACAGCTCAAATAACCATTTTTGTACCATAGAATGGTGGATAAGTCATCATTTGGCCTAACTAACTTCTAACAACCTTGGATTGCAATTATTAACCTGTTTTGGACCAATTAATCAATAATATGACTTATGACTAAGGTCCTAAGCAAGGTATTTTTTAAGGATTCTAATAGTGTACTCAAGTGTAGTATTCTAGGCGATTATTTTGTATTGGAAAAAACATATATTTAGATACGTAGGCGAATATTAAAAATGAAATATACAATTTACTACTAAAACTTGTAAATTTTGGCTAATATAATGATAAAAAACACATTTTATGTAAATATAGGCAATATTAGAGACTACAAATGACTAAATAGTGAACTTATTTTTTGAAAAAATGCCCAAAAAATATCCAATTGGCGAAATTTCGGCCCTAAAAATTTCCCTGGTCCTAAGGTGTAATAATGCTCTAACCCCCCCCATAAGCTATAATTGTGTCAATAATCAAAATAAGGCCTTGGAAGCTAAGGCTCGAGTCACCTTTTACAACAACAATTTTTATTTGTCCATGTAACCAAGGTAAGGAGGAAAAACCTCATGGGAAATAAAACCTCCCCTGAAAAACGAACATGTGGCATATCTGGAAAATATACCAATCTTCACCATGCATCACTCACCCCAAGGAGTGATATAAGGTAAGTGAAAGTCTTCTCAGTGAAACTCTTGGTGAAGATATCAGCAGTTTGCTCAGCAGAAGGGAAATACTGCAATGCAATGATCTGGTCATGTACCAAGCCTCGAATGTAGTGCATGTGAATATCTATGTGCTTTGTCCTCTACCTCTATATTGGATCAGTGGATATCTTGATTGTTCTTTGATTGTCACACCAAATTACTTTGGGTGAATCAAACACAAATCCAAGCTCTGTAAGAATTCCTTGCAACCACACACATTGTGTAGCTGCATTCACTGTTACCCTGCATTCGGCCTCAGTTGAAGATAAGGAGATGGTTTTCTTCTTCTTGCTTTACCAGCAAATGGGACCATGTCCAAGCATAAAAACATAACTAGAAGTAGACTTTCGATCATAACTATCACCAGCCCAATCAGAATCAGTAAAACCAACTAGTTCAAGAGATGACCCAATTGCATTGTGGATTCCAAAATGCTTGTTACCATGTACATAATGTAGGATCCTCTTGGTTGCCTTCCAATGGAACTCATGAGGCTCTTTTATTTTCCTTGCAAAATCCCCAACATCATAAGAGAAATATGGTCGAGAGTGAGTGAGATACAAGAAGCTCCCAACTAGTTGACTATACAGTGAGTTGTCAACTAGTGGTGAAGAACCCCAATCAATAAGCTTAAAACTCTAGAAAGGAATGGGAATTTTGAAGACTTGAAGTCATCCATATTGAACTTATGAATCATATCTGAACCATATCTATATTGAGAAACTGATATCCCATCCACAGTTTGATCAATTTCCAAACCCATAAATTGTTTCAACAATCCTAGATCGTTCATGGCAAATGCACTGTGCAATGCAACCTTAACTGAGCCCAATTATTTGGTGCAGCTACCAGTGATCAAAATATCATAAACATACAGTATTATAATCAATATTAGGTAACCAACATGTTGCATATAGACATTAGGATCATACTTACATCTCTCAAAGCTTTGTGACAACATAAAATTGTCCATCTTGGCATACCAAGCTCTATGAGCTTGCTTGAGACCATAGGGGGACTTCTTCAACCTGCAAAAAAGTGTATGGTGTGAAATGAAGCCTTCAATATTCTGAATATATATCACCTCATCAATATCCCCATGAATAAATGAAATCTTCACATCCATGTGATGAACCTCCCATTGCTTGGAAGCAGCAATGGCCAAAACTAGCCTGATTGAGTCCATCTTTGCCACCGATGAAAATGTCTCTGTATAGTCCACTCCATGGACCTGAGAGAAGACCTTAGCCACCAACATGTCCTTATACTTCATATCAGATCCATCAGATTCCATTTTTGTTCTATAAACCCATTTACATTGCACTAGTTTCCTCTTGGGAGGAAGAGGGACCAAATCCCATGTTTCATTGTCATGGAGGGAGTTCATCTCTTCTTGCATAGTTGTTTTCCATATTGGGTCTTTTTATGGTTTTGAATATGATTGAGTATAATATACAACCATAAGGAAACATATACCATGAATATATGGATCACAAGATGCAAAATCATTGTGAAACTGAGATCTAGTTTTCCCGGGATCTTGAGGATCTCCTGCAAGCTCACCAGCAGCTTGTATGGTTTTCTCAGCCCACTTGGGCCTTGAGGGAGGGTCTTGGTCTGCATCAATATAATCATATTCATCATCCATATCAGAATCATAAATATCGTAGAAAGAACCATCACTTTCATCATCTCCAAGCAGGGGGTTTGAGCATTCCCCATCAACTTGTTCTGTAGTATGCATGGGCTCTTCTTCTTCGAACTGGACACTTCTTTCAATGAATGTTTTGTGAGATGAGGGATCAAAGAGATTGTATCCCTTTTCATATTATTCATATCAAACCATAATAGACTCCTTGCTTTGGGGATTCAAGGCCTTTCTCTTCTCTGGAAAGGCCTTGAAGCCCAAGCTTTTGAGCTAAACACCCTGAAATGAGAAACATTGGGCTTGTGGCCCATCCAAGATTCATATGGAGTCATACCTTCCAAGGATTTATGTGGTGCTTTGTTTTGAACATATGCAGCACAACCCATGGCCTCATACAATAGTTTAGGAGACAAAGAATTATCCTCCATCATGCATGTGGCCATCTCCTTCAATGCTCTATTCTTGCGCTCTGCAACACCATTTTGTTGAGGTGTGTAAGGAATAGAATGTTGCATTTGGATTCCATACTCTTCAAAGAGCTTATGCATGTACTTATTGACATACTACCTTCCATTATCAGTCCTCAATACCTTCATATTCCTCCCACTAAATTTATCCACAAAGTTCTTGAAAACTTTGAAACATTGGAAAACTTCAGATTTTTGCTTGAGAAAGAATAACCAACAGTACCTTGAGTAATCATCAATGAAGGTAAGCACATACCCTGATCTGCTATAGGAGGGAGTGGGAAGATGAACAATCATATATGAATTCACTAAAGCAATAGGTTCATCATCTCTCCTTTCCTTCCCTTTCTCATACTTCTTCTTAGCATGCTTCCCAACAATGCACCCTTTGCAAGTGCCATCGAAAAATCTGATCGTTGGAATCCCTTCAACCATCTCTTCTTTGCTCAAGTATTGAAGATATATGTAGTTGAGGTGTCCAAACATCTCATTCCATATCTTGCTGAATTCATTACCATGTGACAGAAGTGCATTTGGAGAAGAGTACTCAAGAAAATGAGAGAACTTGTACATTCTCGAATCATGGTCTGCAACACCCGCTGCTACAACTTTGCCAATCGAAACTTATGAGATCTCCACATCATCTTGGGTGAATATCACTCTCTTGGATGAACCATTATGGGTAATTTGGTATACAAAGAGTAATTTTTCTGCAAGATTAGGCACATATAGTATATTACTGAAGTACCCATTTTCTAGTGAGATTTTTCCAATGCCTCTAGTAGCGATTTCTGAGTCCTCTCCCATGAAAATGGAAGAACCACTATATGGAGCAAGAGTAGAGAATGAATATATTGAAGAATCCATGTTCCTTGAGGAACCTGAATCAATGATGAAAGAAGAGGAGTCTAAGGTACTAGCCATCAATGCATGGCACCTCTCATTGTCTTCAGAAACACCCTCTTTCTTCTTCGAACTTTATGGAAGAGGAATGTTGTTTTTCTGTAGGAGATGGTTCATCATGTCTATGGTTTTCTTCATGAATGAAATCTTAGGGTGCCAACCATTTTGAAAGTAGGTGCATTTTGTCTTCTCTTTCTTCTTTCCCTTGTCTTTGATAGGATTCGAACCCCCATCGGAAGATTTGGGCTTCTCCTTGTCTTTCATCTTCTCTTGCGGTTTCAAACCCTTGGGATTTTGCTTTCCTATTTCTTGTCTCGAATATCTAGTAGCAAGAACCCATCAAGACCAACCAATCTTTCTCTTGAGTTAGCATCTCCATGAAATCAGCTAAAGATGGCATCTTCCAATTTCTAACTCTAATCTTGGTGGAGTGAAATGTAGAGACAAAGACTGAGTACTCAGGACCCAACTTCGAAATGATGGACAGAACCAACTGTTCTTCCTTCTTGTCAATGCCACACTATTTGATTTGCAAGACCAAGATCTTGAACTTGGCGAAGATGTCCTAGATGGAATCGAAGTTGCTTGGGCTCAGTGAGATCAACTCATTCTCAAGTTGGTGACCCCTCATCTCATCAGTCTTCCCAAACAAAGACTCAATCTTGAGCCATAATTTATTTGGTGTAGTTAGAATTTCAACATGAAACAGGAGATCTCTTGAGATATTGAGATAAAGCATGTTGAATGCTTCATCTATTCTTTTGAAGTACTTCAACCTCAGTTCCCATGATGATTCTATAGAGACCCTTGGATCTCAATTGGATGACCATTTCGGCCTTCCACTCAAGGAAGTTGAATGGAGTTAGCAAATGAGCATGAGTTTGCTCCATCTTTTGTTGCTTGCACACTTGGTGACAATGGTGCACTTGTATACCTGCAATAAAACTCTCAACACTCAAGAGGGGATATACACTAACATATTCGAACCCTGCTTTATAGTGGGTATATTCAGGAAAGCATCACACTCTGGATAGACTCCAATGGCTTCAAGGAAATGGTTCCAGAACTTTTGTGGTTTCTCCACTGCTTCTGACACACCACTAAAACAGTCTTTTGGTTCAAATGGTAGATCCAAGAGCTCTGATACTATGTAAAATATATATCACAGTTGGATCTAGCTACTATATATACCTCACAATTGATATATAGAATAGTGTTGCTAAAAGGAAGAACAGAACATTGAAAGAGATGGCCACTTGCATGCTCAAGTCGAAAGGACTTCATCCTAGTTGTTAGAAAAACAGGATCGCAGAGCAATAACAATAAACAGAAATACAAATATAATCACATAGACACATGACAAGAGAGTCCCCAATATATCATGGTTCACCCAAGATGGGTTATGTCCACATTGGAATTGCAAGTCCTTATTATTATACCATCCAGCACATCCACTGCACTTCCTCTTCACTGTCTCACAGTCTCTCTTCACGATCTCAAAGATCTTTACAATGCATAATACCTAAAACATCTTCCCTAGCCGTATTACCATGTATTTCTTTTATAGGGGAAATACAATGGAAAAAATACCACGGGATACCCAAAACCATGGGTCCGTAAAACTGTTGGCCAACAAACATCCCCGAACCCCAAGGTTGGGGAACAAGTGCACAGTCCTTTTGCATATCACAGAAATATGGGGTACACAACTGAGACAATATCATCTATGAGACTGGAATATCTGGCTCCACAACCAACAATCTCCCACTTTGAAACTGATCACAACAACTCCATCGCTGCTGTACTTGTTGGATCTTGGACTTGGTAAATTTCTCATCTTCAGCTTCACGCTAGAAGGCCAACTGAAATCGAGGAGGAACTTAGTTTCTCTCTGGTCACTACCTTTGTGAACATGTCTGCAGGATTCTGGCTAGTATGTATCTTTTCCAGCTTCAACAGTTCATCTTCTAGAATAGAGCGTATGAAATGGTACTTAAGATGTATATGTTTAGTCCTGGAATGGAATGTTGAGTTCTTTTCAAGATGAATGGCACTCTGGTTGTCATTGTACAACCTTCTATCCTTATGCTTCTTACCCAATTCCTCCATAAATCTCCGCAACCAAATCATCTCTTTACTAGCCTCCGTAACAACAACATACTCTGCTTCCGTTGTTGAAAGTGAAACAACCTTTTGTAGTTTCAAAATCCAACTTACTTTTGTTCCACCTACAATAAACACATTCCCTGCGGTGCTCCTCCTTATATCCTTATCACCTGCCATATATGCATCAACATATCCCTATAGAGCAGTGTCTGAACCTCCAAAACATAATTCCTGAGTGGTAGTACATCTCAAATACCTCAGAATCCACTGTACTGCCTTCCAATGTTCTTTACTTGGATTGTTCATATATTTGCTCACAACTCCCACTACATGTGCAATATCTGGTCTTGTGCACACCATGGCATACATCAAGCTGCCAACTGCTGATGAATAGGGAATCTTGGACATGTAATCTATCTTCTCCTCTGTCTTGAGACACATTTCCTTACTTAGATTGAAATGGCTGGCCAAAGGTGTACTAACGGGTTTTGCATTCTGCATTCTGAACCTCTCCAACACCTTTTGTATGTACTCACCCTAAGACAATGTCAATTTGCAATTTTTCCCGTCCCTTGTTATTCTCATACCAAGGATTTGCTTTGTAGCACCCAAATTCTTCATCGCAAATGAATTTTCTAACTTCCTTTTGAGCACATTTATTTCCTGCATTTAGACCCTGCAACAAGCATGTCATCCACATACAATAACAAGATAAATATAACTTCCATTATCTAGCCTCTTGAAATAAACACAATGGTCAGAATGACATCTACTATATCCTTGTTCTGTCATAAACCTGCCAAATTTTAAATACCACTTCCTTGGAGCTTGCTTCAAACCATACAAGCTCTTCTTCAACCTACATACCAAATTTTCCTTCCCTTTGACCTCATACCCTTGTGGCTACTGCATATATATCTCTTCCTCCAAATACCCATGGAGAAAGGTTGTTTTTACATCTAACTGTTCAAACCCCTTTACAACAAGTCTGGCCTTGTACCGCTTCTTACCTCCTTCTTCTTCCTTCAACCTATAAATCCATTTGTTCTACAATGCTCTTTTACCAGCAAGAAACTGAACCAAATCCCAAGTCTGGTTTCCTACCAATGAGTCCATCTCCTCATTCATTCTTTGCTCCCACTTCTTTCTACTTTCCAACTGCATTGCTTCTTCATAACATTCTGGTTCACCGGCATCAGTCATCAATAAATAATACATTGAAAGAGAGTATCGTTCAGGAAGTCTACTTAACCTGGTAGATCTTCTTACACTTGCAAGAGTTTCAGTACTTGCTGTTGTTCTTGATATTCTGGCACCTTTGAAACTTTATTTTCTTCAATTTCATCAAGTACTATGTACTCTGTATTTTCCTTTTCATGTTTCTTTCCCTACAACTGATATTTATACATGACCTTTTCATTGAATATCACATCTCTACTCCTAATGATTTTTTTATTTTCATAATCACATAAGCTATAACCAAAATCATCAACCCCATATCCAATAAAGGTACATTTCTTGGATTTAGCTTCACGCTTTGTTCTATTTTCTTTATCAATATGGACAAATGCTTCACAACCAAACGCTCTCAGAAATGAGTAGTTTACCTTTCTACCTATCCATGCCTCCTCTGGAATACCACCATCCAAAGCACTTGAAGGCCCTCTGTTTATTAAATAAACAACAGTATTTACAGAATCCACCCAAAACTGTAATGGCAACCCTGCGTGCAATCTCATACACCTTGCACGCTCCATGATCATTCTATTCATCCTTTTTGACACACCATTTTCCTGTGGTGTTCCTTAGACTATCTTCTCTCTACAAATCCCATGGTATGAACAGTAACTATCAAAATCCTTACCGCAGTACTCACCTCGATTATCAGATCTGAGACACTTCAACCTTTTTCCTGTCTCATTCTCAACCAAATCTTTCCACTTATTAAAAGTAGAAAACACATCATATTTATGTTTGATGCAATAAACCCAAGTTTTTCTAGTTTCATCATCAATAAATGTAACATAATAATGAGAGCCATCAAGAGATTGTACCTGAGTTGGTCCCCATACATTTGTATGCACAAGCTCTAACTTTTCATTCTTCTTCTATTTTCCAACCCTGAGAAATTTGACTCTCTTCTGTTTTCCATAAACACAGTTCTCACAGAATTCCAAACTTACCTGCTTCAAATCTGGCAGCAACTTCCTTGAGTCGAGAATCTGCATCCCCTTCTCACTCATGTGGCCAAGCCTATGATGCCACAATGCTGTATTTGTTCCTGTGGAAGCTAAAGAGATAGAATGGTCAATATTATGAGGACATAAATACAACGTACCTACCCTGTCTCCTTTTGCTATCACCATTGATCCTTTAGTGATCTTCCACCACGTTTCTCCAAACGTAGATAGAAAACCACCATCTCCCAACTGCCTTGTTGAGATCAGATTTCTTTTCATAGCAGGAATATGCCTAGCATCTTTTAGCAACCATTCAGTTTCATTCTTAAATTTTATCCATACCTTACTCATTCCAATAATTTTACATGGCTCATCATCACCCAATAAGACATGTCCAAAATCACCTGGAACATAATCATGAAAATATTTCCTATGGGGTGTAGCATGACATGAATCCCCTTAATCTACTACCCAATAATCACTAGTATTATCTAATGCAAGAATCAAAGCATCTTGTAACACATCGACTACTACATTTGCTTCCTGGGTAGTTTCCTGCTATCCATCTCCTTTCTTCTTTAGAGATCTGCAGTCTTTCTTCAGATGTCCTTTCGTTCCACAGTTCCAACACTCTATTTTTCCCAGTCTGGACTTGGATCTTCCCATTTTAGACTTTCCATGATTACCTTGGTTCTTTCCTTTCTCCCTTTGTCTTCCCCTACTCTCCATGGTCAACTCATTACCTATTGTCTCACCTATGCTTTTTCTTCGCATTTCCTCGCTAAGAATAACACTAACAACATCATCAAATATCAAGGTGTTTGAACCAGAGACAGAGTTACTTAAAGCCATGACCAAGCCATTCCATCTTTCTAGCAATGAACACAATATTAGAAGAGCCCTAACCTCATCATCAAAGTTCACACTTACAGAACTTAGTTGATTTGTAACCGTATTAAATTCATTTAAATGACTAGCAACAGATCCACCTTCAGACATCTTCATATTAAATAAACGCTTCATTAGAAATACCTTGTTTGAGGCCGAGGGTTTTCATACAGCTTATCCAATTCCCTCATCAAACCCTGCGTTGTCTTTTCCTTTGAGATATTGAAATCCACCGACAAAGCCAGGGACAACTGTATTGTTCTCATTGCCTTTCTGTCAAGAACCTCCCATTCTTCATCCTTCATAGTCTCCGGCTGCTTTGCTCTTCCTCCCAATGGTAGGAATAGATCCTTCTGGTACAGATAGTCCTCCATTTGCATCTTCCATAACTATTAGTTTTGGCCATTAAATTTCTCGACTTTAAACTTTCCTTCTTCCACCATTACTCCCACTCGAACTAGAAACCCTAGTTTCCTGCGTGTTTATTTTCCAAATAGACCTTTGGCTCTGATACCAATTGTTAGAAAAACAGGATCGCAAAGAAATAACAATAAACATAAATGCAAATAAAATCACATATACACATTACAAGAGAGACACCAATATATCATGGTTCACCCAAGATGGGCTATGTCCACACTGTAATTGCCAGTCCTTATTATTATACCATCCAGCACATCCGTCGCACTTCCTCTTCACTGTCTCACAATCTCTCTTCACGATCTCAGAGATATTTACAATGCATAATACCTAATACATCTTCCCTAGCCGTATTACAATGTATTTATTTTATAGGGGAAATACAATGGGAAAAATACCACGGGATACCAAAACCATGGGTCCGCAAAAATGGTGGCCAACAAACATCCCCGGACCCCAAGGTTGAGGAACGAGTGTACAGTCCTTTTGCATATCATAGAAAGCTAGGGTACACAGCTGAGACAATATCATCTATGAGATTGGAAGATCTAGCTCCACAACCAACACTATTCTTTGGGTAGAAGCCATCAACTGTACCACCTATATTCATAATAAAGTTCCTCACAAAGGACTCAAAGACATGACTCCTTTTGAAGCATGGATGGGATACAAACCTAGCGTGTCTCATCTCAAAGTGTTTGGATCCAGAGCATGGGAAAGGGTTACAACAAATAAAAGGAGATCCCTATATCCTCATAGTAGAGAGTGTATTTTGGTGGGCTAGGCATCAGATGCAAAGGGCTACAAGATACTTGATCCTTCTAATATGACCACATTCCTTGAAAGGAGTGTACAGTTTGAGGAATGGCCTCTACATGATGCTCATCTTGTTGAGCAAGAGAGCTTGCCTACCACACCACCATTTCTTTATGAGAAAGAAAGCAAAGCTTCATCACATGAAAGTTCAGATTCAGAGTATGAGAGTGAATATTATGAAGAGCGAATGCTAGATCCAGATCCACAAGAACCTGGATATCTAGCACCTATTAGTGAAGATGAGTGAATGGAAAACCAAGATCTAGATCTACAGCTTGCAGATCCCCATCTTCCTATATGGGCATCCACTACTCTTAGATTTTTTGAAGATCTAGTGGGAGATCCACTTAATCAAAGGAGAACCATATCTCATTATCAAAATGGAAGGTTTCATCCTTCTCACACTACTGATTCATTTTTTGCCGATAGATCCTTCTTCGGTGGAGAAGTTCACATACCATTTGGGGTGAGTGATGTACATGATTGATTACCTTCTACAGTCTATCTTGAGGGGGGGATTTCTTCCCACTGGGTTTTCCCTCTTTCCTCACCTTATTTATTTATATTTTTGTATGGGGTGACCTTCAATATCAGTTACCAGGGCCCTACTAGTTTTCAGTTACTTCCTCATAGTTTGGCTTGCGGGGGGGTGTTGGAATATTCTCACCATGATTTTTTATATTTGCATGCGTGCATGCATCCAAACATCAGTATGGTAGACTCCCCAGCATCTGGAGGCTCTGTTCAACCCCCTAGATCCTTCTTTTATCCCTCAGGAGCCCTCCTCTTCAGACTTCTAGGATTTGATGATGATTCGACATCATTTAAAAATCTTTGCCACTAATTTTCCACTAATGACCAGATGTGCTTTCTGACGCGCATCCCTTCATACTTTCTATTGCACTGCAACTCAACAGATGGACCAAAACCCACTCCAACACTAGCCTATGATCTACACAACTAATCTATGCACAAAAAAGGGACCCATGCTTTCGATGGGTTTCACCCAAATAGTCATGCAACTCACTTGTGTGGGAAGAACACATGCTAGTCATGAAGTTCCATGACTACCAATTAAATAACTACACAACTTAGTCACACAACCAAACCCAAGCTGTGTGGACCACACATTGTGCAGTTTCCCATTAGATAGCTGCGCAAGTCAGTCACAAGGTTGAAACCAAGCATAGGTTGGACATATCTTGTCTTCCCATCAAATAGTTAGATGACTCAGTCACACAATCCAACATAAGCATATACTACACATTTCATAGGTGCAAACCAAAGAGTGGCACAACTTACTTGTGCAACCATCTCAAGAAAATTCCATGATATGTGCAATTGTGGTTCAAATAGCTACAAAATCTTGCATGATTTTATGGCCAACATCCATGCAACCTAGAAAAAAACTCATCGGGGTCTCATATGTATCATACATGCCCTAAAATAGAAGTGGAACATATGAAAATGAAAAGAAACTTCAAAACTCTTACCTTGTTGTAATGGATCCTGATTCAGATGGTTGGTTTGTCCACAACAATATCCTAAATATTTAAGGAAAGATAGGTGGATGAAAATATGGATAGTGCAAATGGTTTTTAGAATGTGATTGTTATCACCTAAACTTCATACACATGGGACATTTCGGCTATTGTTACCGAAAACATCATTGACATATAAAATGTGGCTCATAAAGCTTCTTCTTCAGCAAAATCAACATGTGAAACAAAGAAATGAATCAAGATGCCAAACATTGGTCCAGCCATGCAGGTCTATAAAAGGAAACATGTGTGGCATCAAGAAGAAAAACCTTTAAAATTCGCATGGATGTACCAACACATGGACCATTAACTTTCATGGCACATTCAAGGATTTACAACCACATTTTGGCTCAAGGAATTTGAATTTTTCTCCATCACATTCTTGGGAATTCAATAGCCCCATACTTTTACCTTGATGCCACTTCATAGGAGGGAGCATTTGTTATACCTCAATATTTCACAGTGTCACATATTCACAATAAAAACATTCGACGACACTTCCCCTATTGCTTAAAAAACACCCAGAAGAGAAAAGTAATGATTGACCACTAAAGACAAACCTGTCATGTTATCTAGAAACCTAATTGAGACCTTATCTTTCATCACTACCGCTCCCTGCACACATACAGGGGCGCAGTAGTCCGTACTACCGCATTATGCTCCTTGCCTTGGGCGTGGTACTACCGACCTATGCTTAGGCTTAAGGGCACGGTAGTCTCTTTTTAGCCTTTTGCCATGGACTATGGGATCCTAACTTTCGAGAGATTCTTTTAGGATTGACACCTATGATTCGATCCTAACACCTTCTCTGATTAGTGGATCTGATCCACTAAACACTCCTAAGATCCATTCTTTTCTCGTGTTGGTTAATCCTCCTACACACTATAAGAGAAGGACCTTCCATGAGCAAAGGGGGGGACTCTTTGAGATATCAAACCTATGGTCTTAGATCTTTGTGGAGATAGCTAGAGGAGAAAGCACTTGGAGTTGGGAGTTGGCTTGGACATCAAGCAACTGTTGTAAGTAACTTCAAGTTTGCAATAAAAATAGAACTTGTCTTGTTTCCCAAATTGTGTGTGTTGATGTTGTTTCAATTGCATGATTTGTTTCTATTATAGGTTTAGATTCTGACATGTATTTCAAGTTTCTATAAGGATTGTATGTGCTTGTACTTTGATTCATCCCAACAGGTTCATTCGCGAGGACTTGAGGATTGGAGCAATAACTAGGACAAGCGACTAAATCAAAGGTCAGATTAAATCTCTTCTATCTCTTGCAGCAGTATAATCTTGAAGCATTTGTTTGAATCTAGGAATTCAAGGTAGCATTTGTTATCTTTTCGTCTTAGTTTAAAGTCAATCGACTCTACTTTAACCTAAGAGAGTTTCTACCTATCCGTAGGGAGAAATATCTACAACAAAAAATGGAGACTCCGTTGGTTTGAACCCCATTTGTTTGATTCATTTCACTTTCAGCCATCCTTGATTGTGATTTGTATTTCTTTTCAAACCAGTACTGGATTTTGGTCTCTTTGACCTCTATTCACCCCTTCTCTATACATCTTTTCTCGCTCTGTGATCAGTGAGTCCTCTGGGCCTGTAGCACCCCTAGAAAATTCAAAATTTTTCTCAAAAGTTGTGCTTTTTTGCACCATTTGCAACAGTACCGCCCCCATATAGCTCCCTCCAGAGCGGTAGTACCGCACCCCTAACACTCCTTAGAGCATGGTAGTGTACCAATACCGCGTCTTAGCTGGTATATACCACGTGGTAGTGTCTGCATTTTTCTTGGTTTCTTCTTATACTATTTGATTTTTATAGGTCATCTCTCATCTTCTCTACCTCAGATTGGTTTTTCCTGTTGCTTACTAGCATCCTGTCCCTTGCACAGTTATTCATGGTTTGTTTATCTCTTGGTGTGAGCTTGAGTATTTTGAAGCCTAGTGGCATTATTTCCATACTTGTCACCCCTTCATTTTGGTTGCATTGTCTTTATCCTTTCATCATAACCAAATTGTTACTACTGTCCTCCTTCCCTGGATTATGTAGTTTTTAAAATCACATTGTTCTTATAAATATTATCTTTTCGATTTATGTTATAAAATCAATATTGGAATTCATCTTTTAAGAACATTGTCTTTCCTGAAATTGAACAGATCTAGTTCTTCTCTCGCACGTTTAGGAGTGAATCATCTATTTGCATTTGCCACATAAGTTCTCATCTTGAAGCATTGTAGTTGTAAATCAGTTATATTTGAAAGTAGTGTTCATTTCAGTTTGGCTTACTTAGAAAAAGAAAAACAAAAGCTTGTTTTTGATGTGGGTTTTCATTGCTTTTGAAAATTTCATGCATGGTGATCGAAGAACTCTCTCTTTTTTGTAGCTAGATTTCATTGAATAAAAGGCTCATTTCGATTCATTCTCATTTGCATGGTTTGGTTCGTCACAACATCACCAAGTTTCACGTCCATTTACCCGATTGAGTAATACAACCACTAAAATTTACACCCCCTAACTAAACACACCATAACCTCGCTTGAGGAGAAAAAGAATTTGTTAGTTAGGTAGGACACCAGGGATAGGCATCCAAATAATTCCCCCTTGTCATTATCATCTGAGAATAGTCGTTGTCCTCTAAGGTACCAAAATCCTCTAGTATTTGTTGACACGGTCATACACCAGTTTGTGGAGGGGCCTCCTGTTGTTTCAGGGGTTAAACCACCGCGAGATCGAGAACCGGATGGAATCTGTGGAATGCCACACTCCACTTATCCCTAAGGAAGCATCGATCATTGTCTTCCTTGTATTCTTCAGCCACCATACTGGTGATACAAGGGTGATAAGCCAGAAGCGCCAAAAACCTTTTCCAACGTGTCATGAACGAGGTAGCTTAGTGACTTTTCTACTAGGGCTCTTTTACCCAGGATCCCTTTTGGTAGAGGGACATCCTTCTCTTATTGGTCTCTCATGTTGTATTGTTCGACTTGGATTTCATTACCTTGCGAAGGATACAACTTGTTGAGGTCTCCAGCTCTTAGTTAGGAGGTTTTGCTTGTTATCTCATCTTCATAGAGGGTCATTTTTATTTTAGTGATTGTTTGTTGGCATTCTGGCCATTGTTATTCTCAGCTCGCTTACTGCGACACCGGTCTCAGTATAGTTTTTAGAGCTTTTTTTTGGCCTGAGAGCCTTGATTTTTCTACCTTCCCTTTTGCACACTCGACTGCATTAGGGTTTTTGAGTTCTTTTTTACAAGACTTCCCTTGGAATTTGTATTCCTACTAGCATGTCTGAACCACAGAGATCACGAAGAGTATAGGGATGAAGCCCACCACCACCACCACTGACCTCTGGTCCACCTACATCACATATTCCCATCCCTCTCGGCTGCAGTGCTGGCCGAGGGAACATTCCACCATCGATCCGCACTACATATTCAGTTCCGCCTGTAACTGTTACTCACAGTACGGTCTCAGAACCCTTTGCAGTTTCTGCAACCAGTCACGCGACTGAAATTCTGACTGTCACCTCACCCACTATTATTCCTGATCTACCTGTCACAGTCGATAACATTGCAGCAGCTAAAAATAGCACTGCCCAAGATACTAGACTGGAGGCCATCATCCTCCTCGATTTTAGCACTACCCTTCCACCAGATACTTTCTATGATGTTCCTGAAGGATCTGTTGGCACCACTGAAGGATCCAACCAAGATATATCCGAATTGATTACAGTCCTGGGTGGATACGTCAAAGTTATCGAAGAAACCCAACTTCCTGATACACCTTTTGAACCTGACTATGACTTTCTCACTTCCCAGGAGGAACCTCCGCCTGCTATCACTACACCATCAAGTGTTCATCCACAGGAAACTGGTTCTTCCAGCAACATACCTTGTAAGGTATCCCTCCCCAATCTCCCTTCGGGACACGAGATCATGGCCTCGATCCAATCTAGTATGGTTAGTCTAGTTAACTCCCCTTTATTGTCAGAACAATTTAAATGTGATACAGAGCAAATTCTCTCGACGGCTTCTAGATATCCCCCTACTACCTGTCCTCTTGACTACTGGGCTCCCAATGTTCCGTCTAGCACAAAGTTTCATCACTCCTATGTAGATGGTTTCGGACCTTCAGATATCACTATACCTCATTTCCCTCCGGACCCCAAAAACTCTTTCTAGGATACAAATCCGGACCTATTCCTCGATGGTCCTCCTACTGTTCAAGACTCTATGGATGAAACTCCCGACACCCCTCGGTTAAATTCCCCACATTTACTACCATCAAGTATGTTTGGCGCACATTCTATGAGGGATAACCTAGTATTTTCTCCATCCCCGCTTGTCACATAAGGAAGAATCCCTCCACAAATCAACACCTTTGGTGCCATTGGCCAATCGACACTATCTCACCTTTCTAGTGTAGGGAGAACATCAAGTCATACCATTAGATCATCCATACTGACCGGAGGTTCACCTTCGGCCACTATCTACACCATTTCAGGAGGTGGAAAACCGACTATTGGAACCACTAATCCCAACAACCAACCCCCTCCTGGTGGGCCATCAAACTAGCATACAGGAGGACAACCCTTTGTTGGGAACACCGCTCCTAGTCACCAACCCCCTCCCATAGGACCATCCAAACCACCTGCTGGAGGGAAACCCCTCGGCACAATTCGAAGCGAGACGATTCAACCAACACCTCCATCTGTCCCACCGGCTCAATAAGGCCCTTCACTTGGAGGATTCCCACTCGTTAACGCCCCCACTGGCACCATTCAACAACCCTTCGAACCAGCAGCATCTGCTCAGTTTGGTATGTATAACACACCTGGCAGCGGACAACCTTATGCCAGTGTTCCAACTGGGCCTCATCTTCAACATCCCATGTCAGGCATGCTTCCTTCTTGGGGATCTCAAATCCCATAGAGCGGGGGGTACTCATTGTTTGGAAACTAGAACCCAGCTGGGGGGTAACCTAAAATTCCCCCCAACTTGAATTCCGGCTTCCCCTACCCTTCGGCTGCAACAACTCCATGGAACCCATCTCTTCAACCTCCACCTCTTCATCAGGGTGGAACCCATATTCCATAGACACCATTCTTGCACCCATTCCCTAACTTTGGTACTACCTACTCAAAGTAGTGGTAACATTCCTGGGACCCAACAACCCCAGGGAACCATTCCCCAACAAGGAGCAGCAAACATTCCTGGGACACAGCAACCCCAGGGTACCATACCCACCATCCCCACTCAGCAAAAGATCCAACAACTAGTCACCACTGTGATTCCCAGTCAGGCAATGACTTCCAACACACAACCGGTTGACCAGATGGCCTACTACCCCCGAAAATTCCAGCAGTACCCTGCGGGAAACATGTATGGGTACAACATGCAGCAATATGTTGTGCAGGGCCCCTCAGGAATCCCTGTGCCGTACAGCTACAACTCATACCCGCAGCCCAACCGTCAACTTCCTTTCTTGGCCACACTAGATTTACCTGATTTGTCAAGGCTCATTAATTATCCTATATGGCATGAACCTCACTGGCTACCTATCCCAGCCAAACTTCCATCGGACATTCCTAAGTTTGATGCCAAGCCCGAGGAAGACCCCAAGAACCACGTGATGACCTTTCATCTTTGGTGTTCATCCAACTCATTGATGGATGAATCCATTCGGCTATGGCTCTTCCAGCGCACGCTTACTGGCACGGCAACAAAATGGTACATCGAGCTGCCACAACACTCCTTTCATGATTTTAATACCTTGGCTATGCATTTTCTGACCCATTTCCAGCTCCCCATCCGGTACGAGATTGGAACAGAACTGTTAACCTCATTATGTCAAACCACTTCTATGCACATCTCAGACCATATACACGAATGGCGTTGATGCCATAGCTTAATCAAGGCACCCATTCTGGACCAATTACTTGTTGATTGGTTCACAAAGTCTTTCTTGCCTCCCATAGCCAGGGACATTGTTATGCGCGGGCCCATTATAGAGGAATAAGCCATCTCTTCTGCTCAGTACATGGATTTGGTATATACCCAATCCGGCACTTTACACGAGCTTCTTCCCCACACCACCCGCATTACTACTGATCCAACTAAGCCTACCACTGAACCCCCCATAGACAGTATTGTTGGTTCAGTCAAGGCCCATCCTACTATCAAACCGACGGGGCAGCAAGCTCCTACTTAACCCGATCCACCCTAGGTTGTTCCAAAAGTTTCTACTTCCCCTGCTATTTCCTCTGAGGTGGACACAGTTCAATCTACGTCACAACCATTCAGAGGAAAGAAGAAGAACAATCATGGAAAATCCAAGAAAACTCCAAACCAGCAGGAGAATCCCAAACCACAACCCACCCATAATGACCTGAAACCATGTCGGAAGGCTAAGTTTCCCTGCCTTATTTTCCAGGATGATCATTATACACGTGACTATCCCTACAAAGATGAAGTCAACAAATTCATGAAAGGATCCTCCCACCTGACAGTATTAACCGACCCTTTCCCTCAACAGCAATAGCAGATGATTTCCCTTGACTCCCCATAAGGGGGCAACCCAAACAACCCACCTCGCAGAGAGACGTTCGCAAATCGTGAAATCCTGATGACGAGTAATGAAGAGACTCATATAACCACTCGTTCAAAGACATACGAAAACCCCCCAAGTTCAAACAAATAGTCAGAGACATCCCATTGCAAGTCTCCCGTCGAAGATCCTTCTCTCACACCTCCCCCTAACGGCCATCTCCACATCAAGAGATCGCTTACAGACACAGTGCTCCATCGACACAAAGGCACTATCCGAAAGGAGACATTCAATCCTAACATGTGAGCTGCCCAAAATTACAACATTGTTGAGGATCTAGCTCAATTACCTTGTGTGATGTTGACTCTCGAGGTTCTTCAACATTGCCCTACGCAGGTAGAACCTTACTTTCAACACTGGGGGCAGTAGATTCAGATACTTCAAACACCATCATGTTCAACTTGGAGTATGTCAAACCTCAACTTTCCCATCAGTTAGCCTTCCAGGTTCATACAAAGATCCATGGAAATAGCATCCATCACACTGTCTTAGATGAGGGTGCTTCCACGTCGATTATGTCTTTGAATTGTTGGAGAGCCTTAGGCTCACACGAAGTCATGACTCCTCCCACTACTCTCAGAGCATTTGATGGACACGGTTTTCAACACTACGGACTCATTCCTACGATCAGTGTTGAATTGGGGGGAAAAACAATATCTATACACATAGAAGTCATGGATGCGCCATTAGATTATAATATTCTACTTGGTCGGAATTGGTTTTATGCCATGATCGCTATAGCATCTACTGTCTTTCGAATCGTACAATTTCCTCATGAAGGGAAGATTGTCACCATAGATCAGCTAGATTACTGTATGCCAGACTCTCATTCGAACTCCGCCAACACTGTCCCATTATTGGATCAACCTCGGTACCATTTCCAAGACGTCGACGTTGGTCTTATGAAGGATTCCTCCCTTATCGGAGTGTTCCCAGAGCTCGGATCGCCCGTATAGCCCGTCAACATGATATCATCAGGTATCACCCCATTCAATGACCCTTGGGTGATACCGAGCCCGACTGGGATTGAAAACTACGACAACTCCATGTCATTAAATAGGAACCTCATAGCATATGAGGCAATCTAGTAAGCCACTGATTGGGTCAATCCTACTATCCATCACACAGTGGCACAGCTCTCATCTAAGGCTAGTTCATCCCCACCACTCATCGATCCTCTCACATTGATTTTTCCTACTGACGAATCAATTATGGAGGTTATGTGCAATGATGAACCACCCTGAGGAAATTTCCATCATCGATCCTCTTTCCCCACTATCCAGGCGATTGAGCTAGATACTAAACCCATCCCTTCACTTGGAATGGGTCAAGTCGAGTTTCCCACTTCATTCGATGAAATATTTTCCGAAGGAAACTTGGCCAATCTCATGGCGACCACTCCCATCAACATTTCAGTGAAGCCTGGTGTCGTGGAAAACATTCATATTGGCAAGAAATGCACTCCCATTGAAATGGAGTTCTACACTACCTACTTTAAAACTTTGCGCGATGTTTTTGCTTGGATTTATGAAGAGATGCCAAGAATAGACCCTTCTATTGTGGTCCACGAGATTCTAACCTTTCCTGGTGCCCGACCTGTTTGGTAGAAACTCTAACCCGTCCACCCCCGTAAGGCAGTTGCTATCATAGCAGAAGTCGAAAAAAATTTGTGTGCTAGTTTTATCTATCCTATCCCACTGACAGAATGGGTATCTAATATCGTTCCTGTAGCCAAGAAACAAGGTACGATTAGAGTCTGTGTCAATTACGTTGACTTGAACAAATCTTGTCCAAAGGACAACTACCCAACTCCGTTCATCGACCAAATCATCGATAACTGCACCGGGAGAGTCATCTTTTCATTTATGGATGGCTTTTCCGGCTATAATCAGATCGAGATACTCCCAGCGGACCAGCATAAAACAACCTTTATCTGCCCATGTGGAATCTTTGCATATCGAAAGACACCTTTTGGCCTAAAAAATGCCAAGGCAACTTTCCAACGGGCGATGTCATATGCATTTCATGATATCAAACATATTGCAGAACCGTATCTTGATGACCTTACCACTCATTCTCAGACTCGGGAAGATCATCCTGATCACTTAGGCACTGTCTTTGCTAGGTGCCATCGCTACAATATTCCTTTGAATCCGCACAAATGCGCCTTTTGCATTGAAGCCAAAAAAAATTGGGATTCATAATCTCCAAAAGCGGTATACGATTGGACCCCACGAAGGTAGAAGCTATTCTAGCCCTGCCTTCCCCCATGAACATACCAAAACTTCAAAGTTTGCAAGGGCACGCAAACTTTCTATGCCGTTTTATTTGCAATTTCGCCGAGATAACAAAAGGCTATATGAGGCTTGTAAAGAAGAACACTTCCTTCTTTTGGGACGACGAAGCCCAACACTCCTTTAATAATCTGAAGGTAGCCTTAACTAAAGATCCTGTCATTCAACTCCCCAACTACACACGGGATTACATTCTATATCTCGCAGCTTCGATTTCCACCATTGGCATAGTGTTAGTCCAAGAAGACACCAACGGCATAGAACATGTGGTATATTATCTTAGCAAGAGTCTTCTTGACTCCGAAACTCGATACTCACATATTGAAAAACTGGCTTTGGCAATAGTCTTCGCTGTCCAGAGGTTTCGTCATTACATTCTGCTCCGCTAGACCACTATCATAGTGGATTTCAATCCAATGTACTATATCCTCACACGTCAAGTACTTGGGGGAAAATATTTCCATTGGATTGTCATCCTACAGGAGTTTGACTTGGAATTTTCCAAAGCCAAATCCAAGAAATCTTTGGTCTTTTCCGAGTTGATTTGTAATCTGCCCCATGCTAATGAGCTACCCGAGCCCATCGATTCTCTTCCAGATGAATCGTTGTTCCTCATCAACACATCCAACCCATGGTACGGGGATATTTTACTATATCTCCAAACCCAACGTTTTCGCCTCGACGTCAACCGTGATGAACATCGATGTATCTGACATCATGCCAAGTACTACCTTATAGTCAACGATACCCTTTACCGTAGTGGCGTTGATACCGTTCTTCGACGCTGTTTTACTTTAGATGAGGCTGAACACATTCTTAATGACTACCACGCTGGAGCATGTGATGGTCATCTCTCTGGGATGGCTACAGCCCAGAAGATACTACGAGCAGGATATTTCTGGCCCTTGATTTTCAAAGACTGCATTGAAACAGTTAAGAAATGTCCACCCTGTCAATTCTTTCACAGTAAGACATGCTCGCATCCTTCTCTACTTCATCCTGTCATTGCCGTCGGCCCCTTTTCCAAATGGGGAATATATTTCACACACTATAAGCCCACTTCAGCCGGGGGGTATAGCTATGTCATAGTAGTTGTGGACTATATCACAAAATGGGCTGAAGCGATGCCTACTTATGCTGAAGATGGTAAAACAATAGCACAGTTCATATTCAACCACATCATAGCTAGGTTTGGAGTCCCACAATCCATCGTGACCGATCATAGCTCCCACTTCAAGAACCATATGATCGGAGAATTGAGCGCCAAGGTGGGTTTTCGTCATGAAAAATCAACCCCGTACTACCCACAGGCTAATGGATAAGTCGAAGCCATTAACAAAGTTCTGAAATGTATGATTCAGCGCATTGTGGGTACCCATAAGTCCAATTGGCACTCAACTCTTTTTTCGGCATTGTGGGCATATCGAACCTCAGTAAAAAGTGCTACTGGATTCACACCATTCCAACTGGTGTATGGCCTAGAAGCCATCTTACCAATCGAATGTGAAATCCCATCACTCAAAATATCCATAGAGCTACCTCCCAATACTACCTCCGAAGAAGAACGGTTTCTATACCTAGCTAAGCTAGATGAAACCCACTGAGATGCTGCTTTAGCCATTGAAGCCCATAAAAAGCGCATCAAAGCAAAGTATGAAAAATCCATTCAACCTCGGGTTTTCAACGAAGGTGACCTCGTACTCACATACAACCAGATGCATGATAAACTTGGAAAAGGAAAGCTAGAGTCTATGTGGCATGGCCCCTTTGTTGTAAAACATGTTTTGGAGAAAGGAGCCTATGAACTCGTCGACTGTGACGGCACACCGTTGGCACGGCCCCGCAACGGGCTGTACCTAAAACGCTTCTATGCGTAGGTTCTGTTAAATTTTGAGCATTAATTCACAATACTCTAGGATCTTTGCTGAGAGAATAACATATACAGTATATCAATGCATGATAATCACAATATGACAAGCATCACAAGAATCAAAAGCATAAGAGACAAGAGACACAGAGTTTCCGTGGGGAAAACCCTAAGGTGAAAAACCCCTCAACTTCCTCAGAGATAGAGAGAGCAATGGCTCAACCAAAGTACAACCAAAATACACTGAGATAGTCTCCTAGTAGCAGATGATCCTCATCCTCACTAGTGCACCACTTTCTGAGTGAGAGAGTTACTTTTCCAAGTGATCTAAATAGAGATCACCTGATCTCTATTTATACTAACCTGTTTTCCCAGTGACCTTATGGGGCCGACTTGTCTAGCTAGGTACATCCACATTATAATATATATTTCAGGGCCAACCCCACACATGGTGGTCTAATAAACCATCGGCAAGTACACACACTTGCAACACTTGTCAATCCACATGACGACACTTCCTTATAGAGGAATAACACATCTCTTATAAGGGTACAATAAATATATATAAAATACACAAATGAAATACATTCCGAAGTTACATATACATCAACAGGTTCATCCTGCGCGAGACACTTTTTGTACATAATGTACTTAGTTTGTTTGCATTTCTCTTTTATGTATGTATGCATGGATCTTATGTATCCGTATTTACCTCGACTTGTACTTCTATGCGCAGATGACTGCCTACTATGGATTCGTCGATGGTACAAGTGGACACACCCAGAACCTTGCTTCCGCATCATGGGTAATTTATTCTCCCACTAGCGAGTTGATATCCTCAGGAGGCACTTGCTTGGGCCCCACAACCAACAATATTGCAGAGTACCATGCAGTCATTGGACTCTTAACCGAGGTTGCTTCCCTTGGAATTGACTCCTTGTCAGTCTTTCTAGACTCCCAACTCGTGGTGTCCCATCTGAACCGTATCTACACTGTCCATGATCCGATTTTACTTCACTTATGTCGAAGGGTACGCCTCTTGGAACGATCTTTCAATTATATTTCATATCAACACATACCAAGAGAATTCAATTATGTGGCTGACTCATTAGCTAACTACATTTTGGATTGGCATCTTTCCCATACATGAAGAGTACATCATAAAATAAACATGCAAGTCATTGTAAATAGGTAAATCATAAGAGTAGGTCCATATGTATATATCATCACATATAAAAGTGTTTTTCTGAATACATAAAGTTTGTGTCCAAAAGACAAAATTTGGGATCCAATCCCATACAAAAAAGTTTTGGCTCTCAAAGCCTACATATCGTGTACATGTTGCAAAAAAGAAAATACTACTATCTAAGGAGATCTAGGAGATCTATCACGATCCTCCTCAAATTCCTCGCACTGCTGATGGTAACAAACTATAGCTCTAGCCACCCTACGGAGGAGTAGGCCAATACGTCTAGGCACACCCATGGTATGCTGTTGAAGATGCAGAGGAACATCATCCATCCTCATAGCACATATTTCGAGGGTCAAACCCTGTAGGTTCCGCTCTATATCTTGGACCCCTCCCATCTCTTCCGCTTCCTCTTCCTCTTCTTCCTCCTCTGAAACACTTCGGTGCTCGATACCGCCTCGGCATAATGGCAAATAGCCTGCAGTTCTCTGTTGTCCACGATCTGCGACATGTGTATATACATATTAAATATTTTTCACACATTCTAAAAAAAAATTAAAAATTATATATTCAAAAAATTAAAAAATACATTAATGAAGGTCATACCTGAGTTATCCCAATCCTCATCCTCAGGAAGTGCCAAGTCAATATCCTCGTGGAAGTCCACCCCTGCATAGGGGTAGTCCTCGATCATCACGATCTGCTCCTCGAGCCATGAAAAGAAGTCCTCGCCAAAGGCTAAATGCTGTGGCCCCCTGAGCCATCCTGCATACTCACTCCATCGACCCATCCGTGGCTCGGTGGGTGGACAGATGGGCATGGTTAGCTGTGGACGCAACAGTGGCACCCTCTCTAAGAAGAAGGTGACCAAAATGCTTCCATACCCGAATTGGTGGTTCTCTCTGTTTCTACACTTGGTCACGGCATCTTTGAGGTTAGATAACATCCCTTCGCACTAGTTGAACAGTGTTGGTGCCATACACTCCACGGCAAGATTCACTTGCGTACGGGATTCCAGATGAGGACTTGTACTACCTGCCACACGTGTGATGGTAAATAGTACAGTTTTCAGTGGAAGTTCCACAATGTCCTTCATGACCACTTTCCTGCTCTTCTTCCCGGAACCTTGAAGACAGTAGCGAGCAATCAAGGCATCGGTGCTCGCTTCCGAGGCCCTGAACCCTGTCAAGTTCAGCCGGGCCCCTCTCTTTGAGAGACCCATAAGAAAATAAATGTCCTTGAGCTCAATCTCAAGGGTATGCTCCCCAAATCGAAAGGCTTGAATGTCAAGGTCCCACATTTGTATAATGTGAGTGAGAAGTTTTTCTTGCTTGCGGATACCTTAGGTTTTGAAAAATTTCAATAACCCACATTCCCGCAATGCAATCAAGGTATCTTGGTCATTTTCAGCCAATAAATCATCTGCCTCATGCTCCCTTTCTTTCCAGCTGACCATTTTGCTTCAAACAAGATGCAAACACCTGGAAAAGGTCCCAAGAAACATTCATTAGCAAGTTGATAACCTGATCTCAGTTAAAAATTGAGAGAAAATCACCTTTTTCTTCCTTAAGTTTTGCCACTATCGTTCCTGGGAGACATCTAACCACGTGGTAGTCCACACTACCACGCCTCTGTTTAACCCTACAGCATGGTAGTACCGCACAGTACCGCGTTTCATGATACTGCGACCCCGCGGTAGTTGTAGCGGTGAAAAGAGCCCCTTAGGGCCTGCCTAAAAATTGGTTTTTTCCTACTGAAATCAAATTTTTAACCTATGAATTGAAAGAGGAGGTTGAAATCTCTTACCTGGCACAAACGGATGTTGAAACGGTGCTCCGGATCTCCAGATATGGACTCTTGAAGTTTTTCCCTCCAATGGATGAAATTTCCTCTTTGAGCAAATGAACAAGGTGAAATGGTAACTTTCCATATTTATTCCTTGCTTATATAACTTTTAGATTTAATTTTTACTCATTATTTTATCCTGTTAGGTTAAAACTCATTTCACATTGCTAATATCTGGTTCCATGAGCCTTTTTTGACATGGTCTCCTTGAGATGTTCACACTGGCATTTTTTTATTTATTTGACCTTCATTTAGAGCCTACTTTATCTTTTTCGTGCTCTGGATTAAAACTTGAAAAAGATTCCAAGCGCTTTTCACACCTATGTCATGCTTGTCAAAACTCAAGAAAACGGTGTCGAGCTTAGTCAACTTTACTCGTGCTCGTAAAACGATGAGGAAAGTATCGTTTAAGTATTATTTTATTCTTTTTTTGGGCTGAAATGATTAAAAATTTATGAAAAAGACCCTTGGAGTTCTCTTTAAGCTTTTTTCAGACTCCCTCGTTTCAGAAAGATTGCCAAGTGACCTTGTCTCTTTCAAACTTGTAAAAGTATTTGAAAGGTCATCTATTCGGTGATAGGTTACCCCTTTTTCGGCCTGTTTAGACTATTTATGAGAAAGGTATACCTCAGTTAACTTTTGACTGGGAGAGTTCTCTCGGGAATCGTTTTACACTTTTTCGGGACCGAGGGACTAAATTTACGAAAAAGTACACTTTGGAGCCTTCTTTAAGTTTTTCAGGCTCTCTAAATGTGAAAAACTGCCGAGTTTTCCTTGGACTTGTTAAAAATTGACATCGAAGGACCCACCTTGGGGTGAGCCCCTCCTTTCTCAAGTTCGTAAAACATGTCATATCAGACTCATCTATGAGATGAGCTATACTGAGCATCTGTTATCCTCTTCAAGCTCGTAAAACAACAAATAGGTACTCGTCCATCATGTCGGGGGAAAATGGGAAACAAGTCGAGTTTATTTTTTTGGCAGATTGTCAGTCGTTACCTTTGAACATGGCATGCGTCTATTCCTTGTCTACTTTTGGGTATTTATTTATTATTGTTGAGTTATGGTCATCATCCCGAGTCATCTCTCTGGCCACAAGCCTACTCGTTCAGTGTCTATTCTCTGCTGTCAATAATCCCTACTGCCAGGTCCTGCTTCATGCCGTTATATGTTCAAAGGGTTGCATTGTTTAGAGTCGTCCATTGTGTCAAACTTCCGCTGTGTCAATACATGTTCTATTGTTTCATCGTTCCATCCTATTTTTCGTTCCGATTTCATGTCGATGATGTGGGAATCATCATGGCCCACCTTCGACAAGTCTATCCCTGTCGACGCCAAATCACTATCCAGGAATCAAACTTAGAAATCAACCATTAGTACCTTGGTACCTGCGTGCCTCAATGGCAAGTTTCCTCATGTTTGGCAGTAGGTTTACATCATTGACCTCTGATCGAACGATCTCTTGAATGCTCGACATCAACTCATCTATTCGCATTTCATTAAGATGTACTACAGATACCTTGGAGATCATTGTCATTATTGGTGATTTCCCTCGCATTTGTTAATGGTTCACATCATTGACCGGTAATCAAATGGTTTCTACCATGTTCGACTTCAACACCTTGTAATCACATGGCTAGATTCATATCGTTTGCGATTGAATAGAAGACCCTAAACGCACTTTTTTACGTCCAGGTTGCGATGGAGGTGTCTTTTGTATTGTCGCACAGATCCACTTATGTATTGGTCGTGGTTGTGTCATTATTATTTCATGGATCTATGCTTGTTCATAGTAGCCATGATTTGTTTATAGTCTATATCATCTCAGTACTCATGGATCTGCAATGTATTGGTCGGTAGCCATGCTTTGAGTCAATTGTTTCTGAGCATGGGAATGCCTGCCTCGGTAGTATAACTGACACTTTGTTTATGTTTCAACTCCTTGTTTCTCTCCTCGATGCTATCTCCGCACAGTATTTATAAATTCTTTCGACCATCAGTCTCTTCTGACCTCACACTTTAGGGGGCATCTGTTATACCTCAATATTTCACAGTGTCGCATCTTCACAATAAAAACATTCGATGACACTTCCCCTATTGCTTAAAAAACACCCAGAAGAGAAAAGTAATGATTGACCACTAAAGACAAACCTGTCATGTTATCTGGAAACCTAACTGAAACCTTATCTTTCATCACTACCGCTCCCTGCACACATACAGGGGCACGACAATCCGTACTACCGCGTTATGCTTCTTGCCTTGGGCGCGGTACTACCACCCTATGCTCAGGCTTAAGGGCGCGTTAGTCTCTTTTTAGCCTTTTTCCATGGAGTGTGGGATTCTAACTTTCGAGAGATTCTTTTAGGATTGACACCTATGATTCGATCCTAACACCTTCTCTGATTAGTGGATCTGATCCACTAAACACTCCTAAGATCCATTCTTCTCTCTTGTTGGTTAATCCTCCTACACACTATAAGGGAAGGACCTTCCATGACAAAAGGGGGGACTCTTTGAGATATCAAACCTATGGTCTTAGATCTTTGTGGAGATAGCTAGAGGAGAAAGCACTTGGAGCTGGGAGTTGGCTTGGACATCAAGCAACTGTTGTAAGTAACTTCAAGTTTGCAATAAAAATATAATTTGTCTTGTTTCCCAAATTGTGTGTGTTGATGTTGTTTCAATTACATGATTTGTTTCTATTATAGGTTTAGATTCTGACATGTATTTCAAGTTGCTAGAAGGATTTTATGCGCTTGTAATTTGATTCATCCCAACAGGTTCATTCGCGAGGACTTGAGGATTGGAGCAATAACTAGGACAAGCGACTAAGTCAAAGGTCAGATTAAATCTCTTCTATCTCTTTCAGCAGTATAATCTTGAAGCATTTGTTTGAATCTAGGAATGCAAGGTAGCATTTGTTATCTTTTTGTCTTAGTTTAAAGTCAATAGAGTCTACTTTAACCTAAGAGAGTTTCTACCTATCCATAAGGAGAAATATCTACAACAGCATTCACATGGAGACTAGTTGTTTGAGGACCATGATTTGGCCTATAAAATAAATCCATGAGAATGCATTTCATTAGGATAAATCAAGATCAAATTTATGCTATAAGAATCAGTTTGAGAGAATCACCTTTCATCCTCATTCTCACCATCCATCACACTTCAAGCTCTCTTAGCTTCTTCCTCAAGAAGCAAGTATTTTTCCTTCATCATTCCAAGTTAGTTAGCAAGCAATTTGAGATAGAACAAAGGATTGTCTAGAAGGAAGCATTGGCTACCATTTGCAAATAGCATTATCCTAGGTGACACCATTGTATTCATGCTTTTCCATTGAACATAAACATTTGGTTGAAGCTCATCTCCTTGTTATTTTTTATGTCATTTATGCAATTTTTATCTTCCAAGTAGTGTTTGTATGTGTTGTTATTCATTTAATAACTTCAACATTGTTTATTGGATTTACTAACCATACACTTAACATTTTCCTTGTCTGCAATATGCAAGGGGAGGAATAATTTCTCACCCTTGAGTCAATTTTCTCACAACAGAATTGGAAACTCTTAGTGTATCACCAAATCGAGCCACCGATCTCTTTGTGGATGCAACAATTGATTGTTCGAGGCCAATATGCTTATCCACACTTGAGGTGGGTATCTTAGTATCCAAAAAATAATATTTTCATCAGGTGGAATATGCATCTAAGTTAGATTTTGTTGTCTATTGGAAATGTTGTCAGTCCTTAGTGAACATATCCCCAATATCCCTCATTATAATCGATTCATTCAAGCCTTCACTAGACATCTTTAATGGGTTCATAATTATCCAACAAGATACATATTGGATGGCCCAATTACTATTTTGAGAGGAAGGACAATAATTATTATAGGATCACACCATTATTTCTATAAAATTACAAAAAGCCTTTCATAATTGAGAACATATACTTTAAAATCCACATTGATGCTCCCTTGAAAAACACACTATCACCATTTTGCATTTGTTATATTTTCTATAATATTTTTCATTTCTCAATTTTTAGTTACTTCCTATTTGCACATGTTTCCCTCAAAACAAGCACCATAGAATACCTACTGCCATCCCAATTTTCTTTAAGGCTTCAAAGCATTTCTCTCGTCAAAGGAGGAGTTTTTTCTATGCCTCCCCTCATCCTCAACATAGAAGGACACCACTCAACATGCACACATGTGCTGCTATTATTGGATATGTTGTGCTCGAACATACTTTGCTCAACACTCCCTTTCTTGAAACAGTTGCGAGCCCCCCACCCCACATAATGGCATGGCCTGCTCCAACCACCTTATCATGTATGGATAGTTTAAATATCCTTCATATTTATAAGGTCATTGATGACCGTATCTATCATGACATAGCAGGGTCTAATATGTTGGTTGATTTACCTTTGGACATTCCAAAGTTTGAAGGAAAATAGGGGGATGACCTAGGAAACCATGTGATGTTTTTTTCACCTATAGTGATTGTCCAACAACATAGTTCAACATATCATCCATATTAATTTATTTCATAGAAACCTCATAGGGATAGTATCTAAAAGGTATGTCAATGTTTCGGTAGGCACACATGCCACTATCTTCTTGACCTATTTTCAACTCCCAATTTGCCACAGCCTTTTCTTGGAGAATATTTTTGAATATAGGCATAACACACCTATGCATATTTCCAAACACATCTGAAAATGGTGTTGGCGACACACATTATGTAAAATCAAAATCCAACCTAAATTAATATTGAATTGGTTCCTTAAGCGATCCTACCCATGATTTCAAAATATGCCATGACTACCATTCCACATAATGAAGATGACACCATCCGTAAAGCCAAATATTTTGATTTGATATATGTCTAGACAAGGTATTTATCTATAATAATTTTTTATGCCCCTCATCATAGATATCTAGATCAAACCACCCTTGGCACTTCCCATGTTACCGATGGAATCATTGGGATAGTTTGCCATCACGGGAACACCCCTACACCATATGGGCCTTTTGTACCAAAATTGTTGCATGGTGATCCTCCTCCACCATTGGCCATCCATATTCCTCTAAGCGGACCTAGTCCCCCTTTTGGTCAAATTATGTACAGACCATACAGTCCTACTTTTCCCAACATGGGGGCACAACCAGTCATTGTGAATCTTATTTCAACTTCATATGGGGCACCTAGTCCATATGGGGTCATTCCCCCTCAAATCCATATTTTCTCTTTCTTGTACCCCCTAGTTCTCACACTGCAACACATGTCGAGGTGAATTTTTATAAATCTTTCACCATTCAACAAATTCAATAATTTTAATAATTGAATGCAAAAAACCCCCCTTATCCATCTAATCAAGGAAAGAAGAAAGAAAAAAAAAACAATAAAACTAGATGATGGTGTAGGGATGAAATCCCCTTAGACATCCAAATCGTAATGTCATCAACCAAAACCAGAACTTTGGTACCAACAACCCACAAAAGAAAGGAAAGAACAATAATATGCAGACTAACTTTTCTTACACCATGTTTGGTGAGTGCGTCCATTACACCCACCATTGTCCATTAATATGAGAGTGTCAACAGATTGTGGAGGCCAAAAATAAAACTGGTGTAAACCCTCCCCATGGTAATAACATTACGCCCCCCAAAAAATATGCATACACCACCCGTTTTCCAAACAAGGAGTTGTGTCTCACCAACAAGAGGCTTGGACACCAACTAACCCTACCCAAGCCGAAGAACAGTCTTATTAGAATATATACATGAATTATATCGACATCCATCTTCAGACCTACAACAAAGCCTATGGCACCCTATAAAACTCACTTACATAGAGCAAGGATTCGCTAACTTCCACTAGCATATCTCTACAAACTTGATTTCCTAGTAGTGACCCTATCCTCAAGATACTAAAGACACTTCTACAACGTACCACTCACAATTCTCCTATGAGAGTAACACACAATTATAGCCTTATATACTATTTGGCCTAGGCCCCCATTGTTATGTCCACACTTGAGGTTCTCCAATCCTTGCCTTCCCAAAATAAGGATCTACTAACATCACTAGACACCATCACTCCTTCAAATTCACTCCTTATTACCTTTTACCTCAACAACAACGAACCTTGACTACCATCATTAGTTAGGTTCCAAACACATGTCACAATCAAGAACATCGTCGTCCATTGATGCATCTTTAATGAACATAATATATATATGTAAACATTAATTAATAACTAATAATAATAATAATAATAATAAAAGTAATTCTAAATAAATAATTAATTAAGTGTCACATCCTAATGAAGGGACATGAACCATCAACCTCGTGACCCATCAATGTGTATATATACCAACACATAGTTCATTGTAATCATATCATATAATCTCATTACCTTTATTCAATATATATTACTTGTCCATTTATGGATTATTTGTCATATTTACATTGGATGTTTCTTTAGTAATGAACTTTGTTCATCACATTAGTATCAAAGCTTCGTATTTATCCGACTATTGGCCAAAAACATTCTTTGAAGAGTTTCTAAAAACCTTAGGTCTTTGACCTCAACATCAGCCTTTGGACATAGACCATTGCAGTGTTTCTTTGAATAACTAAGTCCTTTCCTACATCGAGCTTCTATTCATTCAAATTTTCTACAAACAAAATCCCTTGCAAATTTGAAGAGTGAACTAAGAATCAAGAATGTTCGATTACATAAGATAGAATACCAATACTGCATGAAGAATTGATTGTACCTACTAGAGACCAAAAGAAAATGTGTGGATATCTGGCATTGAAAAGGAAATCAAAATATCATTCTGGCCCTAAACATTAAATAAAGGTATCGTGTCATTGAATCAAGGAAGAATCCAGTATTGTCCAATAAATTCTCATCCCAAAAGACAAGAAGAGTTATTTATTTGAAATAAAAACCAAATATGCCACTTTAGGTGATTCACAAAAGTCAGTGTATAAGTATATATGGGAACAACCATTAAGCATTTACTGTTTGTTGTGGAGCATGATCTTCTTGATTTAGTGATGTTGTTTCAACCGTTTTTGTACCTTAGTTTTATATGATGTGCAAGTGGACTGTACACTCATCCCAGTAGGGCGGTGTGAGGGGGAATCAACCCCCCACGGGGTTCCAGGGGGGACCATCCCCCCTGGCTGGGGTTTTGGGGGAAACACCCCCGAGAAAGGGGGTTCAAGCGCTTCACCCCCGAAAGAAATTTTTTGGGTTGTTTGTTTGACCAACATATTATAGGCCCATGGTTTTAGGTATCCCGTGGTATTTTCCCATGGTCATTCCCCTTCAAAAGGAAGACATTGTAATATGGTTGTGTAATGTATTGTAGCATTGTAAATATCTCTGTGATTGTGTAAGAGAGACTGAGAGAGATTGAAGAGTAAGTTGCAGCGGATGTGTTGCAGGTTCTATCCCTTCATTTGTTGGATGGTATAATAATAAAAGGACTGGCAATTTCTCTGTGGATGTAGTCCATATTGGGTGAACCACATTATATTGGTGTCTCTCTTGTATTATGTTTATGTGATTTATATTTGCATCTTGTTTATTGTTATTGCTTCGCGGTCCTATTTTTCTAACAATTGGTATCAGAGCCAAAGGTCTATTTGGTAAATAAACTCGCAAAAAAAAAGGGTTCCTGGTTCGAGTGGGAGCAATGGTGGAAGAAGGAAGGTTTAAGGTCGAGAAATTTAATGGCCAAAACTACTAGTTATGCGAGATGAAAATGGAGGACTATATGTATCAGAAGGATCTATTCCTACCATTGGGAAGAAAATCAAAACAGTCGACGACTATGAAGGACGAAGAATTCGAGGTTCTTGGTAGAAAGGCACTGGGAACAATATGGTTGTTCCTGGCTTCGTTAGTGGCTTTCAATATCTCAAAAGAAAAGACAACGAAGGGTCTAATGAGCGCATTGGGAAAGCTGTATGAAAAACCCTCGACCTCCAACAAGGTATTTCTAATGAAGCATTTATTTAATATGAAGATGTCAGAAGGTGGATCTATTGTTGATCATTTAAATGAATTTAATATGATTACAAATAAGCTAAGTTATGTAAAAGTGAACTTTTATGATGAGGTTAGGGCTCTTCTAATTTTGTGTTCATTGCCAAAAAGCTGGAATGGCTTGGTCATAGATGTAAGTAACTTTGTCTCCGGTTCAAACACTTTGAAATTTGATGATGTTGTTGGTGTTATTCTTAGCGAGGAAAAGCGAAGGAAAAGCACAGGTGAGACATCAGGTAATGCATTGACTATGGAGATCAGGGGAAGACAAAGGGAGAGAGGAAAGAGCATAGGTAATCACAGCAAGTCCAGGAAGGGCAGATCCAAGTCCAGACTGGGAAAAATAGAGTGCTGGAACTGTGGAAAGAAAGGACATATAAATAAATACTGTAGATCTCTAAAGAAGAAAAGAGATGGACAGTAGGATACTACTCAGAAAGAAAATGTAGAAGGTGATGTGTTACAAGATGCCTTGATTCTTACAAAAGATAATATTAGTGATTACTAGGTAGTATATTCAGGGGCTTCATGTCATGCTATGCCCCATAGGATTTTTTTTTCATGATTAAGTTCTAGGTGATTTTGGACATGTTTTATTGGGTGATGATGAGCCATGTAAAATTGTTGGAATGGGTAAGGTACGGATATAATTAAATAATGTAACTGAATGGATGCTGAAATATGTAAGGCATATTCCTGCTATGAAAAGAAATATGATCTCAACAGGGAAGTTGGGAGATGGCGATTGTTTATCTACATTTGGAGAAACGTGGTGGAATATCACTAAAGGATCAATGGTGATAGAAAAAGGAGACGGGATAGGTACGTTGTATTTATGTCCTCGTGATATTGGTTGTTCTATCTCTTTAGCTTCCACATGAACATATACAACATTATGGAATCATAGGCTTGTCCACAAGAGAGAGAAAAGGATGTAGATTCTCCAATCAAGGAAGTTGCTGCCATATCTAAAGCAGGTAAGTTTGGAATTCTGTGAGAACTGTGTTTATGGAAAAAAAAGAGTGTCAAATTTCTCAGGATTGGGAAATAGAAGAAGAGTGAAAAGTTAGAGCTTGTGCATACAGATGTATGGGGATCAGCTCAGGTACAATATCTTGGTGTCTCTCATTACTATGTTACTTTTATTGATGATGAAACTAGAAAAACTTGGGTTTATTGCATTAGAAAGAAATCTAATGTGTTTTGTAATTTTAAGAAATGGAAAGCTTTGGTTGATAATGAGACAAGGAAAAGGTTGAAGTGTCTCAGATTGGATAATGAAGGTGAGTATTGCGGAAAGGATATTGATAGTTATTTTTCATACCATGGGATTCATAGAGATAAGACAGTCCTAGGAACACCACAAGAAAATGGTGTGTCAGAAAGGATGAATAGAACAATCATGGAGCGTGCAAGGTGTATGAGATTGCATGTAGGGTTTCCCTTATAGTTTTGGGCAGATGTTGTAGATACTGATGTTTACTTAATAAACAGAAAGCCTTCAATCACTTTTGATGGTGGGATTCCAGAGGAGGCATGGACATGTAAAAAGGTAAACAACTCATTTCTTCAAACTTTTGGTTGTGAAGCATTTGTCCATATTGATAAAGAAAATAGAACAAATCTTGAGGCTAAATCCAAGAAATGTACCTTTATTGGATACGGGGTTGATGATTTTGGTTATCGCTTATGGGATTATGTAAATAACAAAATAATTAGGAGTATAGATGTGGTATTCAATGAAAAGGTCATGTATAAATATTAGTTGCAGGGAAAGAAATAGGAAAAGGAAAACACAGAGTACACAGTGCTTGATAAAATCAATGAAAATGAAGTTCCAAAGGTGTCAGAAAATCAAGAATAGCAGCAGGTACCTCAAACTCCTGCAAGTGTTAGAATATCTACCATGTTAAGTACACCACCCGAATGATACTCTCCTTCAATGTATTATTTATTGATGACTGATTTTGGTGAACCAGAATATTATGAAGAAGCAATGTAGGTGGAAACTAGGAAGAAGTGGGAGCAAGGAATGAATGAGGAGATGGACTCATTGGTAAGAAACCAGAATTGGGATTTGGTTCAGTTTTTTGCTGGTAAAAGAGCATTGCAGAATAAATGGGTTTACAGGTTGAAGGAAGAAGATGGAGGCAAGAAGCGGTACAAGTCTAAACTTGTTGTAAAGGGGTTTGCATAGAATAAAGGTATAGATTTTGATGAAATATTTTCTCCTGTTGTTAAAATAAATTCAATTAGAATTATTTTAAGTCTAGTGGTAGTAGAATATTTGCATCTTAAACAGTTAGATGTAAATGTGATCATCTGCAAGGGATCTAGCAACTGTAACAAACTCACAATAAAACTCTCAAGAATTTTGCAAAGAAGAAGAGAAGCATGCACTCAATAATCACTCATAAACAAAAAATAATAGACAATATCAGTATCATACATGGAATAGTGAATGTAAAGAATGTGTTGCAATAAACTGTGAAGTAGCATCATATAGGATTCAAATTAGCCAAGTAGGGCCTTCGAATACGAGCTCAAAGTCTAGCTTGGATAACTATGGAGACATCATCCTGTTAGTAGTATCAGTCATAAATGGTAAGAGTCTGTCAAGTGTGTCCAACTGAGTCTAACAGAACCATATAGGAATAAATGAGGGAATGGAGACTCCAAGGGGGTTGCATGAGGCTTTCATAGGGTCAAGTGGCACTACAAAACTAGTTAACTAGGAGATACAGGTAGTTAGGATGAGCAATCAGTGGAACAACTACTCAATCCATGCACTAACTGAGTGATAACTCTTGGTAGGTGAGATAAGGCCCCCTAACTGAGTGATAAATGAAGCTAGGTGAGCAAAGGCGCACTAAATGAGTGTGGTAGGTGAACAAAGGCACACTTTCCATGCAAAATAGTCAAGGAGGGTGCATCAGGTGGCCAAATGGGGGCTAAAGACAGGCTCTAGGGATCTAAAAGTGAGCTCTAGGCGCTGGGAGGACCATCCATATGATAACTAGATGCATGCATGCATGCCTGCATGACTGCATGACTACATGATGGTGTGAATATTCCAACACCCCCCCGTAAGCTATACTATGAGATAACTAAAAACAGTAAAATAGGGCCCTGGTGACTAAGACCAAATGTCACCCCGTACAATCAATCTAAATAAACTAAGTGAGCAAAGAGGGAAAACCCAGTGGGATGAAATCCCTCCCTCAAAAGAGACTGAAGTATGCTAATGTAGAATATCATCACCCACCCCTGAAGGAGGTAAGTGTCCTTCTTTCTCGAAGAAGGATCGGTAGATATGAAATGGATCAGGAATGTCGTAGGGATGAACCCTTACATGCTGAAAATATGATCTGGAAGATAGAGGAGCTATGGATTCCCATCGAAGAAGAGGATTAGTAAAGTAACAAGGATGAAACTTTCCATGCTGAAAATAGGATCTGACAGATTGGGGAGCAATGGTTTCCCATCGAGGAATAGTATCAGCAATGTGAGAAGGATGAAACCTTCCATGCTGAAAATATGATCTGGTTGATTGGGGTGCAGTGGTTTCCCATCGAGGAAGAAGAGGACAAATAGGTGAGATATCTTCAGGTTCTTTTGGATCTGGATATCCCATTCGCTCATATTCATCATCAGTTGCTAGACCTTCAGGTCTTGTGGATATGGGTCTAGCATTCCCTCATCATCATCTCCATCTTCAGATTTTGAATCTGAAATATCATGTGAAGATGCATCATCACATCCAAACTCTGAATCTGAACTCCCATGTGAAGAAGTAAGTAGAACTGGCTCATCATCGCATCCAAACTCTAAATCTGAAATCTCATGAGGAGAAGCAAGTAAAACTAGCTCATCATTACATACAAACTTTGAATCTGAAATATCATGAGGAGAAGCAAGTAAAACTAGCTCATAATCAGTTAAAGGAGGAACATATCCAAAAATATGAATATCATGAAACTTCTCCAGAATGTGCATGTAGTCCTCATTGAACCATCATAGTTGTGATCATTATCAGAAGAACTAGAACTAGATGATGATGGATCTTCACTAAGATCAAAGGAGGATGCAGTAGTGGAGGCCCTTTTTGAAATAGGAGTTGGACAAATAGGTGCTAGATCTTCAGGTTCTTGTGGATCTGGATCTAGCATTCCCACTGCTTCAAGAGTCTTCTTTTTCTTCATATTCTTTTGTGGATCTTTTCCCTTTAAGCAATCTTTGCAGATACCATGAGCAAACTTATCATCTGAAAGGATTTCTGTTGATTTATTTGTAACTTCGGAAGATATTCTTCTATGTATTACATTTGTACTTTATTGTATATCCCACAGAGATGTATTATTCATCTGATTGGAAGTGTCGTCATTTGTATTTGTAAGTGTCACAAGTTACATGGTAAGTGTCGTCACTTGTATTGATGGGTTATTAGACCACCAGTGTGGGGTTGGCCCTGATTAGACTATGTGGTTGGGTTATTAGGCTTGATTAGCAAGTTGGCCCCAGTGGATTATTGGCAAGTCAAGTCAGTGTATAAATAGAGAGGGTGTGTCTCTTATTTAGATCATTCACTCACTTCTCAAGCTCGCATAGCTAAGAGAGAAAGTGGCGCACTAGTGGAGGAGGAGGAGCATCTGCTAGAGACATATAATTGGGTTTGATCCTTGTGATATTAGTTGGTGGCTTATCTTATCTTCGAGGAACTTGTGAGGTTTTTCACCTTCTTGGTTTTCCCCATTGAAACTCGGTGTCTCTTGTGTGATTTCTTTTGTCTATGATATATATGTTGTACATGTTATTACCCTAGTGATCCTGAATGATAATGGAACGAAATTATCGAGAAATTAACATGGTATCAGAGCTGAACTAAGAAGAGGCTAGATTCACTCTCCTTGGAAGGGTGCATCTTTCTATCAAGACAGAATTCAATTATGAGCATTTTCAGTTTTGACCTAAAAATTAGGGTTTCGGAAAAAAGTTGGAATCTGAATCCACGGCTGGATACTCCTCAAGAAACTCAAATTTTAGAGCCTTGGATCGAACATTTTCACTGGGTAGAAGGGTGGGCTTTATCAAACCCTAGTTCGGGGTCTTGTCGAGTGAATGCGGAAATTACGGTTTCTGTAAAAGTTGAAATTTCTGAAATCTGAGACCATGGATGGAAGCTCCTTTGCAAAATAGAAGTTTAGAGAGAAAGATCGAACTTTTTGGTTGGGTGAAGCTCTGGGAAAATCAAACCCTATTTTGGGGTCCTGTTGAGTGAATCCAGAAGTTTCAAAAGCAATTTTGAGGGTTGAAAATTTGTAGATTTCAAATTCTGAGTATACCAGCTTGACCAGCTCAGCAAGGCGCATCTTTCTATCCTTTTAGAAGTTTGAAATTCAAATTTTGAATTTTTAGGGTTTCTCTAACAAACCCTAATCCTGCTCCAGATCCAGTTTTCAGCAAATCAAGTGGTAAGACCTAAATCTTTTATTTCCATTTGAGTTTCTCATTAAGATGTCTCACCACACTAAGCTTGACGGAGCTGATAACTTTCAAGCATGGAAGTATAGGATTGGGTTAATCCTAGAAGAGAATGATTTAGACACCTACATAAAAGAATAGGTTCCAGTTTCAGAGGGAGATGAGGCTAAAGCCTAACACAAGAAGGACTTGGTCAAGACTAAGAGAATCATTGTTGATTCTATAAAATACCATCTCATACCCCATGTGTCTTCCCTAAAGATACATGAGGAGATGTTTGACTCTTTGACCAAGTTGTTTGAAGGAAAGAACATAAATCGGAAGATGACTTTGTGGAATCAATTGAAAGGGGTAAAGCTTCAGAATAGAGAGACCATTCAATCCTACTTTTCTAAGGTCTCTCAAATCAAGGAACAACTTGAAGTTGTGGATGAAGTAGTGGAGAATGGTGAAATTATAATGACCACATGGAATGGCCTACCTAGGTCATGGGACTACTCCATCCAAGAAATTTGTGGAAGAAGGAAACTAATCTCCTTCGATAGAATATGGGAGGAATGTTCTCAAGAAGAAGCTAGGCTTGTGGCCCGAGAAGAAAAGATGGGGAATGAAGTTCAAACTCCCACAGCACATACCAAGAAGAGTAAGTTCAAGAGAGAGCCATCTCATAACAAGAGATATTCACACCACTAGCATCATAGAGATAAGATGCTTCACATGTAATGAGAAGGGACACTTTTCTCAAATTGTCCTAAGAACAAAAGGAACAACAAACAAAAACAATCTGATAGGTATGACTTACAGGTATGTTTTGAAATCTATTAAGCTCATAATAAGTTTCCGTGATATTGAGGTTAGTACAATTATGATTGTTTGATAATGAATGAATGTGAATAATAGAATACATTCATTGATTAGGTTTACGACACTTATGATTGTACTAATTCACTTGTGGTGTTGTATGAGGACGATGTTCTCTGCTAACAAGATACAGGTACATCAAGAAAAGACAAATCAAGTTCTATGAACATGATGACATGAAGACAAAGACTCATCCATAGTCTTTGACCACACAGAATATCTACTTACGAGGTATGTATACTTTGGTTCTACAATGGTTAACTTATGAGTTATGCAGGTCATTGAAAAGAACAAGAAGACATTGTCAAACATAACTAGAAAATATGATAACCAGGTATGCCTTTTCTTATATCAAATTAGAATCCTACCTTGTGTTAGGATATTATACCTTTGTATGATTGATAATGATTACTCATGAAGTTAGAATCAAGGGTTTATGCATATTATGTCTCTTAGATGATATGACTAACCCGAAGAGTTCTATGGTCAAATAAGAATATGCATGAGTAAAAGAAGTCTTCCCTGAAACCTTGAATACTAATGCTTATTATATGAGTTTGAAATGATCATGACTATACATGTTTAAGATTATTTTGTTTTATTATACTAATGGATGTATGATTATGTATGAGATCTTGAGGACGGCACAATCATGACACTACTACACACTTAAGCATGCATAGTGGTCCAGGATGAATATAAGTTCAAGGATAGGTAATCCAGGAAGCAAAGATCAAGAGGGAGCACACTCTAGTAGCTCCTGCAAGGAAACAAAGATTGAGAGGGATTCCATCCAACAACCAAACAAAGATAAGTATTTAAATTGTTATTTCCTATTTTATATGATTACTTAAATGATGTTGTTAATTCATGTACATATCTTCCTAGATTTAGGATGCATATTATTCACTATAGAATAGTTGCATTAATGAACAAGATATTACTAATATGCATGTAATGGGTAAGTGGCCTATGGTACTGTCCAACATTCCATTGCTACTTATCTAGAATGAAACCTCTTTGCTGACATATTGGGAGTTGTGCACACTCTTAATAATGTTCTAGTAGAGATGGAAGGCATCTAGAAAGTTACGGGAAATGGATAAATGTTGTATTGAAGAATTGGCTAAGATAATTGCATGACTGTATGACATATGTTTTTATGCGGAAGATTTTGTTCTGAAAACTATGAGAAGTTTCTAATCATGCAATTGAATTTGACTTGTAGGAAAGATCGTGTACAATCACCTACAGAAGAAGGACTACAACATTTGTTCCAGCAATGAAGTTCAAACTATCTATTGAAGATATTGAAGAATATGAAGTTCCCAGGATACGGGATACAGTAAAGGATGCCATGATCAAGGAGTACTAGTCAATCATGAAGAATGATGTTTGGGATGTGGTCCCTAGACCAGAAGGGAAGTCTGTGGTGAATTCCAAGTGGATCTATAAGATCAAGCATGCTGCAGATGGTAGCATAGAGGCCTCTCCCAGAAAGAAGGAATAGACTATGAAGAAACTTTTGCTCCTGTAGCCAGATACACTTCCATCAGAACGGTACTTGCTCTGTCTGCAGTGATGAAGTTGAAGATACACTAGATGGATGTCAAGACATCTTTCTTGAATGGTGTAGTCCAAGAGGAAGTGTATGCGGAGCAGCCACTCGGTTTTGAGACACATGACAGAGTGTCATATGTGTGCAGATTGAAAAAATCCTTGTATGGCTTGAAGCAAGTTCCTAGGACTTGGTATGATAGGATGGACAGTTTCCTATCCAATTTGGGCTTTACCAAGAGTAAAGCGGATTCCAACCTTTACTACAAGGTTGATGAAGGCAATCCTGTTATACTACTCCTATATGTGGATGACTTGTTTGTTACAGGAGAGGATGGGTTGATTTCCAACACCAAGAGGAATCTTGCAGCCGAGTTCGATATGAAGGACTTGGGAATGATGCACTATTTTCTAGGCATGGAGGTGTGGCAGAGTGCAGATGGGATCTTCCTTAGACAAGGGAAGTATGCAATAGAGATCCTAAAGAGGTTTGGGATGATGGACTGCAAGGCCATGGCCACACCTATGAAATCAAACCTGAAGCTTCTTTGTGATGCTTCATCTGATCTGGTTGATGTCACGATATATCATCAGATGATTGGGTCCTTGATGTACCTGATGAATACAAGGCCAGATATTTGCTTTGCCATGAACACATTGAGCTAGTTCCTGACGGATCTGAGAAGTGTTCACCTGGTTGCTGTAAAGCATATTCTGAGGTACCTGAAGGGTACGGTTGATTATGGGCTCAAGTATGATGCAAATCAAAAGTTTAACCTGCAGGGTTATGTTGATTCAGATTGGGCAGGCAGTGCTGCAGATAGGAAGAGCACTTCTGAGTGTTGCTTCAGTATGGGATCAGGTGTGATCTCTTGGTTTAGCGGGAAGCAGTCCTGCGTAGCACTGAGTGCAGCCAAAGCAGAGTATGTTGCATATTGTTCAGCTAGTTGTGAGGAAGTATGGCTAAGGAAGCTACTGTCTGAGTTATTTGATCTCCTGTTGGATGCTACTGGTATCTTTTGTGACAACCAGAGTTGTGTGAAGCTGTCTAAGAACCCAGTGTTCCATGATAGGTCGAAACACATTGAGATCAAATATCACTATATCAGGGATATGGTGCAGAAAGGAGCAGTGAATCTCTTGTATGTTGCGATGGATGAGCAGGTTGCAGATGTGTTGATGAAACCACTAGCCAGAGTGAAGTTTGAGTACATCAGAGAGAGGCTTCGTGTTCTTCAGATTGAAGAAACTTCGAGGAAGAAGTGATGTGACACATTTGCAGGATCCATTCCAAGCATGGTGAGAGGAGGATCCTTCCCATGGATATGGATGTAAGCGTTGTATATTGAGCATCATGATGATGCTCCAGTTACTACTTTGGACATGATCAGTTGGATCATGTATGATGATATGTATTAGGTGGATACATTGTATGATCAGTTGGATCATGTGTGATGATATGTATCAGGTGGATGCAGTGACGATGATCATGTGTGATGAGTATCAGGATGATGCTCTGGATGACTTGCATTAGGACGATGCAGTGACGATGATCAGGATGATCATGTGTGATGAATATCAGGACGATGCTCTGGATGACTTGCATCAGGACGATGCAGTGATGATGATTAGGATGATCATGTGTGATGAGTATCAAGACGATGCTCTGGATGATATGCATCAGGATGATGCTATGATGATGATCAGGATGATCATGTACATCAGGATGATGTATGGTGAGTATCAGGTTGATACTCTGTGGCCATGGACAGGATGTGCATGTAGCATAGAAAAGATCTTAGGAGATCCTATAGTCTGAGCTAGGATGCTCTTTCGAGGTTTTCCTACGAGAGGCATGTAATCAGCCCTAGAGATCCGATAGGTTGAGCAGTAAGCTCGTAATTAGTCTTGGGATGCTCTGTAGAGTTCTTGCAGGTTGCAAGACACTCTTTAAAGGTTTTTCCTAACCACATGTAATCAACCCTGGAGATCTGATAGGTTGAGCAGTAAGCTCGTAATCAGTCTTGGGATGCTCTGTAGAGTTCTTGTAGGTTGCAAGACACTCTTTTAAGGTTTTGTGGTGAAGGTCACATGTAATCAACCCTGGAGATCCTATAGTATAAGCTAGGATACTCTATAGAGTTCCTGCAGGTCGCAAGACATTCTTTTAAGGTTTTGTGACAGTCAACATGTAAAAGATCCTATAGTCTGAGCTAGGTTTTGTTGATGCACGTAATAAGTCCTGAAATCACAGTATGGCCAGTGATGATGAAGACCTATAGGTGGTGGGCCTACATCCAGTATGAAAAATGGCTGGCTCTGTATAACTTCTTATGACTAGCATATTTCATAAATAGCCCAGTGATCGAGATGTCGAGTATAGCAGTAGTGATGATGATGATGTTCCATGATCCAGTGATGATGATCCAACTCCAGAATTGAAGACTTGTGCCAATATGTATTGATGATCTATGTCAACAGAATACCTTCCTAGTTAAGATGGAGTGTTGATGTATTTGTAACTTCGAAAGATATTCTTCTATGTATTACATTTGTACTTTATTGTATATCTCACAGAGATGTATTATTCCTCTGATTGGAAGTGTCATCATTTGTATTTGTAAGTGTCGCAAGTTACATTGTAAGTGTCGTCACTTGTATTGATGGGTTATTAGAACACCAGTGTGGGGTTGACCTTGATTAGGTCATGTGGTTGGGTTATTAGGCTTGATTAGCAAGTCAGCCCCAAGGGATTATTGGCAGGTCAAGTCAGTGTATAAATAGAGAGGGTGTGTCTCTCATTTAGATTATTCACTCACTTCTCAAGCTCGCATAGATAAGAGATAAAGTGGTGCACTAGTGGAGGAGGAGGAGCATCTAATAGAGACATCTTATTGGGTTTGATCCTTGTGATATTGGTTGGTGGATTATCTTATCTCTGAGGAAGTTGCAGGGTTTTTCACCTTCTTGGTTTTCCCCGGTGAAACTCTGTGTCTCTAGTGTGATTGCTTTTGTGTCTATGATTCATATGTTGTACATGTTATTCTCTTAGTGATCCTAAATTATAATGGAATGAAATTATCAAAAAATTAACAGTTTCAACCACATCTTGAGCTTACATGTCGTGCAAATGCGTGTAGTTGAGATGTCCAAATATCTCATGCCACAATCTGTTTCTTCATTGGCATGAGTATGGTGAGCAGATGACTTGGAGAGCGGTAAGAAGTGTGAAAATTCATAGAGTTTTGAAGTATGATTTGCAACTCCTTTTGCAATGATTTCTCCTGAAACCATTGTTAAATTTTGAGCATTAATTCACAATACTCTAGGATCTTTATTGAGAGAATAACATGTACAATATATCAATGCATATCAATCATAACAAGCATGAAAAGCATCATAAGAATCAAAAGCATGAGAGACAAGAGACACAAATTTTCCATGGGGAAAACCCTAAGGTGAAAAACCCCACAACTTCCTCAGAGATAGAGAGAGCAATGGCTCAACCAAAGTACAACCAAAATACAGAAAGATAGTCTCCTAGTAGCAGATGATCCTCCTCCTTACTAGTGCGCCACTTTCTGAGTGAGAGAAGTGTGAGTTTCCAAGTGATCAAATAGATATCTCCCAATCTCTATTTATACTTAACCTATTTACCCAGTGACCCTGTGGATCCGACTTGTCTAGCTAGGTACATCCACAATATAATATATATTTCAAGACCGACCCCACATATGGTGGTCTAATAACCCATCGGCAAGTACACACACTTGCGACACTTGTCAATACACATGACGACACTTCCTTATAGAGGAATAGCACATCTCTTATAAGGGTACAATGAATATATATGAAATACATTCCAAATTTACATATACATCAACAACCATGTGTTGTATCTTGACTTCATTTGGAGAAAAGATCACTCTTTAGGGCTCTCCAATATGATCCATTTGATACACTGAAAGTAAATTTGCTACAAGAGAAGGAACATACAACACATTAGAAAAGTAACCATAGTCAATATTGATTCTTCCAATCCCCTGAGAGGAGACTTCTAAATCATTTCCCAATCTGATGGAAGGGCCAACTGTGCTTTTGAAACTGGAGAAGAGATCTTTGGAGGAAGACATGTGTCTTGATTCTCCTGAGTCTATGATGAAGGAAGAATTTGTTGATGCACTTTCCATGAGGGCATGATATCTTTCTTTGTCTTCATATCTAGAAGGTTCAATATCAGGATCTTTCTTCCTTGTACATGCAAGTACAGGAAGATTGTTCTTCTCAAGTAACTGAGCCATCAAATCTATAGTCTTCTTCATGCAAGTACTCTCAGGATGGAAACCTCTAAGACAATATGTGCACTTGGATCTTTTCTTCTAAGAATGCTTGGTCTTCCTTGAGTTCGAAGCCCCATCTGACTGATATGGAGTATCTGTAGGCATTGTATCATTCGATCTCTTATCAGAAATATTTTGCTTGTCTTTACCATTCGCCCTTTTGGCCTGAGCAACTGTAAGGGCCGAATCCAACTTGGGTTTGATCATTCCCATGGAGATTAACTTCTCTTCCTCTTGAGTAAGACATTGGATGAAGTCATCAAGTGAGGGAAACTTCCATTTTGGAATGGACATCTTAGCTAACTGGAAAGTAGAGATAAAAACTGAGAAGTTTGCCCCCAACTTTGAGAGAATGGAAAGAATAAGATGCTTGTCTTCTTTCATTATCTCATATCTTTTCAACTATGATATCAATCTTTTTAACTTGGTGAGGAAGGCATTGATAGATTTGAAGCTTCCAGGACTCAAACATATGAGTTCATTCTCCAATTTGTGTCATTTCATATCATCTTTATGTTCAAAAAGGGATTCGAGCTTGTCCCAAACCTCTTTAGGATATGTAAGATCGATGACATGGAATTGAAGATCATCAAAAATTGAGAGAAGGAGGATGCCAACTGCTTCATCAAGGCTATCCAAGTACTTGGACTTTTCAACTGCACTAAGAGGTTCTATCATCGTTCCATTGAGTATTCGGGTGAAGATCTTGGATCTCATGAAGAGAGCCATATTGGATTTCCACTCAACATAGTGGGAAGATGTGAGCTTTAGATCCATCTGAACAGAGAAGGTCGAATAGTTCAAGAAGAATTCAAACGAGTGAATAAACTTGCAAAACAAGAGAAGTTTTTGTTGATGGAGAATGCTACACTTCAACTGAATAGTACCTTTTGAACACTGAGCACATAGACTAAGTCCCTCACACCTGGCTAGATCACACTGGATTTTTCCAATGAATTCAAGTAATAGCACCAAGATTTGCTGTGGAAACTCAGAGGCTTCTGGTGCTCAAGTGAAAGATAGTTGCTCAAAGAAATGTTGCAATTGCTACTGCTACAATGGATGCAATTTGAATAGTTGTTGACTGCTCTGATACCATGTGATAATCTGCATGGGATCTAGAAACTATAACAAACTCACAATCAAACTCTCAAGAATGTTGCAAAGAAGAAGAGAAGCATGCACTCAATAATCATTCATAAACACAAAATAATAGACGATATCAGTATCATACATGGAATAATGAATGTAAAGAATGTGTTATAATAAACTGTGAAGTAGCATCATATAGGATTCGAATTTGAGCTCAAATTCTAGCTTGGATAATTATGGAGACATCATCCAGTCAGTATTATTAGTCATAAATGGCAAGAGTCAGTCAAGTGTGTCCAACTGAGTCTAACAGAACCATCTAGGCATAAACCAGGGAATGGAGACTCCAAGGGGGGTGCATGAGGCTGTCATAGGTTCAAGTGGCACTCCAAAACTAGCGAACTAGGAGCTACAAGTAGTTAGGATGAGCAATCAGTGGAACAACTAGTCAATCCATGCACTAACTGAGTGATAACTCCTGGTAGGTGAGATAAGGCGCCCTAACCGAGTGATAACTAAAGGTGGGTGAGCAAAGGTGCACTAACTGAGTGTGGTAGGTGAACAAAGGCGCACTTCCATGCAGAACAATAAAGGAGGGTGTGTCAGGTAGGTACGAGGCCAAATGGGGGCTAAAGACAGGCTCTGGGGAGCTGAAAGTGAGCTCTAGGTGCTTGGAGGACCATCCATATGATGACTGGATGCATCCAACTGCATGCAAAAGCATGACTACATGCCTGCATGGTGGTGTGAATATTCAAATAGTAAAAACATCCTTTCTCCATGGGGATTTGGAGGAATATATTTATATGCAGCAACCACAAGGGTATGAGGTCAAAGGGAAGGAGAATTTGGTATGCAGGCTAAAGAAGAGCTTGTATGGCCTGAAGCAGGATCCAAGGCAGTGGTATTTGAAATTTGATAGGTTTATGACAGAACAAGGTTATAGTAGATGTCATTATGATCACTATGTTTATTTTAAGAGGCTAGATAATGGAATATATATTATCTTTTTATTGTATGTGTATGACATGCAGGATATAAATGTGCTCAAGAGGAAGTTACCTAATTCATTTTTTATTAAGGATTTGGGTGCTACAAAGCAAATGCTTGGTATGAGAATAACAAGAGACAGGGAAAATTGAAAATTGACATTGTCCCAGGGTGAGTACATAGAAACGGTGTTGGAGAGTTTTAGAATGTGTAATGTCCCTTATTGAAATTTATTAAAATGGTGAAATTTTCAACTTTTTCCACTAGTTCGACCTTTGACTAGTATTGGTCTCTTGGTCTTCAAATGACTCCAAATGCTCCCAAATTGTTACAGAAGGTATATGGATTATATTAGGAAATAATTATGAGGTTCATGGATTCTTTAGAGTCTTCAAGAGGCTTCTTCAACTCTCCTCAATGTTATGGACAAAGTAGGGAGTTTGACTAGCAATTTCTCTTTGACTAGTATTGGTCTCTTGGTCTCCAATTGACTCCAAATGCTCCCAAATATTTACAAAAGGTGTATGGATGATATTAGTACATCATTATGAGGTTAATGGATCCTTTAGAGTCTTCAAAAGGCTTCTGAAACTCTCCTTTGAATTCTTTCCAAGGTAGGGAATTTGACTAGCAATTTGGGGTTCAAATCCCCGTGGGGTAGATGTTGGAAATGGATCTCCAAATGCTCTTGGAACCAGTCGAATTTATGAAACGAGGTAGGTGATATTTAGGTGAAATAAATATATTCACATATGCATCACCATTTATTTTATTAAGTCTTCTACATCCCTCTTAAATCAGATACAAAAAGACTAGTTTCGACATAGGGGGAAATGATAGTAAATCTTCACAAATGGTCATGAAACTTAAGAATATTGCTCCAAATGCTTGTATAATGAATATGAAATTTATTAATCATATTAATGGAACTCCATACAACATTAACACATCATACATTGACTGAACCATTTGAATTTGATACCACTTCAAGTGCAAATAACAAGGTATTGGGGAAATGACACCATTTGTTCATATCTTAGCATTTTTACATCAAATATATTTGCGTTTTGACCTGGAAGTATTATTAGAAGTAAAAAAATATTATATATATCATATTACAAATATATGTGGCCTCAAGATCTATCCCAAATATTTCATCACCTCAACAAGTGCGCCTCTCCTCAAGGAGCAAGAATATGCCAAGAAATTGAAGAATGGTTGTAGAAGCAAGCTGAAAGAGATGTGACCATGAGATGCCTCGTAGCTTCAACCTATAAAAAAATAATCAATTAAATCTCCAAAATAAAGTTTTGAATGGACTTTTCAATTACCAACTAGGATGGGAATCTTTCACCCTCAAAATTGGTGCTAAGGCAAGTAGAGTAGCACTCTACTAGCTCTTCTCTCCAAATGAAAAATGCAAAATGTAAAATGATCAAAATCCACTATCCTTATTTGTTATTGTATTTTATAAACTTCTAAGGTCCTCCATGGGTCGAATTCCTTCCAAGAGCTTCATGTCAACTCAAGTTGGGAAGAGATTCCAATGTGTGCCACTTGTCCCTCCAATTCTAGCCTCCTCCTCCACCAAATTCGAATAGGTGTCTCTTTGGATTCCCTAAATCCCTTGAGTTCCCTCTTGGAGGCTATTTTTAGCCTTTACATGTCATATATATCATATGTTAGCATTCAGGTCTGATTTGTTTCATAGGTGTCATAGCATCTTCATCATTGTTGTCATAGAGCTAGGGAATCTAGTCCAAGTGTCCCACTAGCTCCAAAATGCCTCTTCCTCTTCCATGGGAGTTACTCTTACACTACAATTTGACCTTAATTGAGTCATGCCAAGTATATTTACCTTCCAAATCATCCAAAGAACTTTTTGCTTCTTATGGATTCGAAATGACAAGAGGAGGATGCCATGTGGCATAAAAATCTAGCTTGTGTGGGTCCCACATCCTCCATATGTCTTCATGCTCAATTGCCACTTTGATTTTACATTATATTTATTTATTTAGCTCCTTTATTAAATATTTATTCCATTCTCATATTCAAACATCATTTATTAGCCTCCTTATTTAAAATCCCAATGCTTCCACCCCCAACCTAGGGAACTAGTAATTTTCCTCCATGACAGTTCATTTCGATGGGTATATTACAAAATTTGAATTGGGAATTTATCTTAATGTGACCCACCTTGTCCATTTGGATCTAATTTCACATTATTACTAACTTGGACATCATTCTTGCAATCATTTGACCCTTAGCATCAATTTGACAAACTATCATGAGTATGGCCAAGGGGCTTAGGCCATTGTGACCCAATGCAAAATTTTGGGACATGACAAATCCTCCCTTCCCAATATTCCTTGTCCTCAAGACATTTCAACACATGTATGTGGAAGAACTTGATTTCTTTCCAAAATTTTGCTTCCCAAAACTTCTCTTCTGGAACCTTGAGTAGAGCCACCCATGCACTACAATTGTGTGTTTCCAAAAGCAAGATGTGGATTTTCCACTGAGTTGCCCAACTTTCAGTCTTCGAGATCCCATGAATATTTTAGAGAGGAACCAACATGCTTGTTGTTGCACTACTCTGATTAAAATCCCTTTATTAAGTGGGGAATCCATCTGCCATACTGCTTGTTTCCCAAAAAATTTGAAATCGATGGGACTAAAAATTATCCTAGGGTCCCATTGCTTGTATTGCACTCCAACAATTAAGAGTGCTCTCCAACCCATACCATCAGGAAAGAGAATTCATGGATCCCATTTTCTTGTATGCATTCTTCCAAACATCACGAGTACAAAAGATATATCATCAAAGTACATAACAACACAATAAAAATGTACATCAAGGAGGTGCCTCATCAAAGAATCATGAAAGTTCTTATACCTCCAAGTAAGTAGACCACCATTTGCCAAGTGCATACAAGCTTCAAGTGACCAACCAAATCTGATCCAATGACATAGGTGAGGATCCCATCTCCTATAATGCTACTCCAAAAGGCTGTAAGATGCATCAAAATAATCAGCCAGGTGTTCTTTCATCCAAGAATTGAATGAAGAACCTCCACTAAAATCTAAACCAAGTAGGGAGCAAGGAAAAAAATAAGCCTTCAAGGGGCTCACATAAGTAGAATTTGTGCATCCATGAACATGTGTATCATCAAGAAATAACAAAGGATGTTGCTGACAATAATAATTTTCTTCAATCGTATATCTCTTCACCCAAGTAGTGGATGAAGCTCCTCCAATATCAATTGAACTAAGAAAGGAGCAAGGGAAATCATGAGTCTTCAAGTGACTCAAGTGAACCTCATAAGTACATCCATGTAGATGTGTTTCATCATAAGGTAACAAGGAAGGCTGCTGAAAATGCAAATAAGAAATGGCTCTAATAATGTCATCATATAAAGGATATATAGGAGTTTCAAGCTCCTCATGTGTCACCATCAAAAATAAACCTTTCACCCATACTTCATTAGGATGAATGCTGCAAAATATGGAAGTGTAGGATGTAGGAGAATGAACCAACTCATGCAAATGATCAGAAAGTGCAGAAGTGTACTCATGTGAAAGCTCCATAATGGTAGGATCATGCACCTCCCTCAAAAGTGAAAAAATTTCCTCATAGGTTTGTTCCAAGGTAGTGGAATCAACTTCTTCAAAAAATGTGTAACCATTTCCAAGAGGAAACTCAATTTCCTCTTCCACCACACCAAGTGCTTAGATCTCATCAAGCTCATCTTCAAAAACATCAAGTGCATGCAAATTTCCATGTTTCTCATGATATACCATGTCATGAGAATCCTCCATTCAATCTACCAACTGAAAATTTGAAACATAGGAGGAAGAAAAAGTATATTGCAACCTTTCAAGAAGTTGTTGTTATACCTCTATATTCCACAGTGTCGCATCTCCACCACAAAAAGAGCTGACGACACTTCCCCTACTGCTTGAACCACCCAGAAGATGAGTAATCCTTGAAGGTAAATCCACCCTGTCAAGAATTAACCCAGCTGAGACTTTATTTACCCTAAGTACCGCGCCTTGCTCAGTTATAGGTGCGCGGTAGTCTGTACTACCGCGTTATGCTTTGTCCCTGCCACGCGGTACTACCGCGTTATGCTTCGATTGCTGGGCGTGGTACTCTTTTTATAGCCTTTTTTTCCATGGCTTGTGGGATTTTGGATTTTCGAGAGATATTGAGGATTGGGATCTCTGATTCGATCCTAACTCATTTTCTCTGATTAGAAACCATGATCCACTAAGTTCTCCCAAGATCCACCCATCTCTCTTGTTGGTTAACCCTACCATACACTATAAAAGAGAGGTATTCCATGGGAAAAGGGGAGGACTCTTAGAAGTACCAAACTTATGATCTTGCAGCATTGTGGAGATAGGTAGAGGAGGAATCACTTGGATATGGAGGATTGGCTTGGACATCAAGCAACCTTTGTAAGCATTCTTCAAGTTTGTAATAAAGATAACTTGTCTTGTTTTTCCCATTTCATGTGTATTGTCCAAATCTTTAGCATGGAATGTATCTAATCTAGATTTGAATATGATCTTTACTTCAAGGTATTTGGAAGCTTGTATGCTTGTTCTTTGGTTGATTCTAACAGGTTCTACATTGGATCTTTTGGATCCATAGCTAGAAGCGGGACAAATGTCAGATTGAAAGGTGAGTCATATCTTTCATTGTTTCTAAATGCATGTAATCTTGTTGTGAAAGTTAGTTCAGGAATTTCAAGGTAGCATTTGTTTTGTTTTGTTCTTACCTTAGAGTCGGTTAGGAATCTACTTTAAGTTAAGAGAATTTTGACTTATCCGTAGGGAAAAATTCTACCAACAAGAATGGCGACTCCACTGGATTGATTTCTGTTTGATTGATTCAGTTCACTGTCATCCATCTTTTGATTGTGATTTGTTTTATTGCACTTCAAACTAGTTTTGAATCTTGGTCTTTTTTTACCTTTATTCACCCCTCCTCTCCGTATTTTTTCTCCCTGTGTGATCACTGAGTCCCCTGGGTTAGCAACAACCCTAAAAAATCCATTTTCTTTTCTAAATTTGCGCTTTTTTCTTACCTTGCAACAGTACCGCGCCCTTAGAATTCTCTACAGCACGGTAGTACCGCGTTCTCTGCATTAGTACCAGAGCGGTACTGTAACAGTGCCGCGCTACAGTCTGACCCTGACACGCGGTAGTGTCTGCAATTTTTTAAATTTTTTCTCCTTGCTTGGTTTCCTGAGTCATTTTTTGATCTTTCTCTGCCTTAGGTAGTGTTTGTTGTTTCCTTTTATCATCTTGGTCATTTTACAGTCTGTTTGGTGTGTTTATTTGCTTGTTTGTGAGCTTGATTGTTGTGTGAATTAGTGGCATTTTTGGCACATAGGGTCACCCCTTCATTTTGAGTGCATTGGTTTGATCTTCCCATCACAGCCGGACCATCACCACTGTTCTCTGTTACTGAATTGTGTGGTTTTCATAGTCACAGTGTTTCCAGTATTATTATTACAATTTATCTTGAAAGATATCATTGGAAAACAATTGTGTTATTTTGATCAAAATGGTCTTGTAGCATCATTGTGTATTAGGAAGTTGACCATTTAAATTTGCCACAAAAATTCTCATATTTGAAGCATTTTAGATTGTAGGATCAGTGAATTAAAAAGAGTGTTTATTTCAGTTTGGCTCTATTTACAAAAAGAAAACAAAATTTTTTCTTGTTTTTGTTTTTTATTGCTTGTGAAAAATTTCATGCATTTATGATAGAAGAACTCTCTCTCTTCCATAGCTAGATTTCATCGAAGACAAAGGCTTATTTTGATTCATTCTCATTTGCATGGCTTGAGTCGTCATAACACCATCAAGTTTCACGTCCATTTACCTGATTGAGTAAGACAACCACTAAAATTAATGTCCCTAATTAAACCAACATTAACCTCACTTGAGGAAATCAAAAGAATTTGGTAGTTAGGTAGGACACCGGGGATAGGCATCAAAATAATTCCCCCTTATCATTTTCATCTGAGACATAGTTGTTGTCTTCTAGGGAACTAAAATCCTCTAGTATTTATTGACACAGTCACAACCAGTTTGTGGAGGGGCCTCCTGACTGCTTTTAACTTTCAGGGGTTAAACGGACGCGAGATTGAGAACTGGATGGAATCTTTGGAATGCCGCACTCCACTTAGCCCTAAGGCAACATCGATCATTTTCTTCCTTGTAATTCATAGTAATGCAAGGGTGATAAGGCAGAAGCGCCCAAAACCTTTTCCAACGTGTCATGAACGAGGTAGCTTAGTAAATATTCTACTAGGGCTCTTTTACCCAGGATCCCTTTCGGTATGGCCTGAAGCAGGATCCAAGGCAGTGGTATTTGAAATTTGAAGCAGGATCCAAGAAGAGCTTGTATGGCCTGAAGCAGGATCCAAGGCAGTGGTATTTGAAATTTGATAGGTTTATGACAGAACAAGGTTATAGTAGATGTCATTATGATCACTATGTTTATTTTAAGAGGCTAGATAATGGAATATATATTATCTTGTTATTGTATGTGTATGACATGCAGGATATAAATGTGCTCAAGAGGAAGTTACCTAATTCATTGTTTATTAAGGATTTGGGTGCTACAAAGCAAATGCTTGGTATGAGAATAACAAGAGACAGGGAAAATTGAAAATTGACATTGTCCCAGGGTGAGTACATAGAAATGTTGTTGGAGAGTTTTAGAATGTGTAATGTCCCTTATTGAAATTTATTAAAATGGTGAAATTTTCAACTTTTTCCACTAGTTCGACCTTTGACTAGTATTGGTCTCTTGGTCTTCAAATGACTCCAAATGCTCCCAAATTGTTACAGAAGGTATATGGATTATATTAGGAAATAATTATGAGGTTCATGGATTCTTTAGAGTCTTCAAGAGGCTTCTTCAACTCTCCTCAATGTTATGGCCAAAGTAGGGAGTTTGACTAGCAATTTCTCTTTGACTAGTATTGGTCTCTTGGTCTCCAATTGACTCCAAATGCTCCCAAATATTTACAAAAGGTGTATGGATGATATTAGGACATCATTATGAGGTTAATGTATCCTTTAGAGTCTTCAAAAGGCTTCTTAAAATCTCCTTTGAATTCTTTCCAAGGTAGGGAATTTGACTAGCAATTTGGGGTTCAAATCCTCGTGGGGTAGATGTTGGAAATGGCTCTCCAAATGCTCTTGGAACCAGTCGAATTTATGAAACGAGGTAGGTGATATTTAGGTGAAATCAATATATTCACATATGAATCACCATTTAGTTTATTAATTCTTCTACATCCCTCTTAAATCAGATACAAAAAGACTAGTTTCGACATAGGGGGAAATGATAGTAAATCTTCACAAATGTTCATGAAACTTAAGAATATTGCTCCAAATGCTTGTATAATGAATATGAAATTTATTAATCATATTAATGGAACTCCATACAACATTAACACATCATACATTGCCTGAACCATTTGAATTTGATACCACTTCAAGTGCAAATAACAAGGTATTGGGGAAATGACACCATTTGTTCATATCTTAGCATTTTTACATCAAATATATTTGCGTTTTGACCTGGAGGTATTATTAGCAGTAAAAAAATATTATATATATCATATTACAAATATATGTGGCCTCAATATCTATCCCAAATATTTCATCACCTCAACAAGTGCGCCTCTCCTCAAGGAGCAAGAATATGCCAAGAAATTGAAGAATGGTTGTAGAAGCAAGCTGAAAGAGATGTGACCATGAGATGACTCGTAGCTTCAACCTATAAAAAAATAATCCATTAAATCTCCAAATTAAAGTTTTGAATGGACTTTTCAATTACCAACTAGGATGGGAATCTTTCACCCTCAAAATTGGTGCTAAGGCAAGTAGAGTAGCACTCTACTAGCTCTTCTCTCCAAATGAAAAATGCAAAATGTAAAATAATAAAAATACACTATCCTTATTTGTTATTGTATTTTATAAACTTCTAAGGTCCTCCATGGGTCGAATTCCTTCCAAGAGCTTCATGTCAACTCAAGTTGGGAAGAGATTCCAATGTGTGCCACTTGTCCCTCCAATTCTAGCCTCCTCCTCCACCAAATTCGAATAGGTGTCTCTTTGGATTCCCTAAATCCCTTGAGTGCCCTCTTGGAGGCTATTTTTAGCCTTGACATGTCATATATATCATATGTTAGCATTCAGGTCTGATTTGTTTCATATGTGTCATAGCATCTTCATCATTGTTGTCATAGAGCTAGGGAATCTAGTCCAAATGTCCCACTAGCTCCAAAATGCCTCTTCCTCTTCCATGGGAGTTACTCTTACACTACAATTTGACCTTAATTGAGTCATGCCAAGTATATTTACCTTCCAACTCATCCCAATAACTTTTGGCTTCTTATGGATTCGAAATGACAAGAGGAGGATGCCATGTGGCATAGAAAATCTAGCTTGTGTGGGTCCCACATCCTCCATATGTCTTCATGCTCAATTGCCACTTTGATTTTACATTGTATTTATTTATTTAGATCCTTTATTAAATATTTATTCCATTCTCATATTCAAACATCATTTATTAGCCTCCTTATTTCAAATCCCAATGCTTCCACCCCCAACCTAGGGAACTAGTAATTTTCCTCCATGACAATTCATTTCGATGGGTATATTACAAAATTTGAATTGGGAATTTATCTTAATGTGACCCACCTTGTCCATTTGGATCTAATTTCACATTATTACTAACTTGGACATCATTCTTTGCAATCATTTGACCCTTATCATCAATTTGACAAACTATCATGAGTATGGCCAAGGGGCTTAGGCCATTGTGACCCAATGCAAAATTTTGGGACATGACAAATCCTCCCTTCCCAATATTCCTTGTCCTCAAGACATTTCAACACATGTATGTGGAAGAACTTGATTTCTTTCCAAAATTTTGCTTCCCAAAACTTCTCTTCTGGATCCTTGAGTAGAGCCACCCATGCACTACAATTGTGTGTTTCCAAAAGCAAGATGTGGATTTGCCACTGAGTTGCCCAACTTTCAGTCTTCGAGATCCCATGAATATTTTAGAGAGGAACCACCATGCTTGTTGTTGCACTACTCTGATTAAAATCCCTTTATTAAGTGGGGAATCCATCTCCCATACTGCTTGTTTCCCAAAAAATTTGAAATCAATGGGACTAAAAATTATCCTAGGGTCCCATTGCTTGTATTGCACTCCAACAATTAAGAGTGCTCTCCAACCCATACCATCAGGAAAGAGAATTCATGGATCCCATTTTCTTGTATGCATTCTTCCAAACATCACGAGTACAAAATATATATCATCAAAGTACATAACAACACAATAAAAATGTACATCAAGGAGGTGCCTCATCAAAGAATCATGAAAGTTCTTATACCTCCAAGTAAGTAGGCCACCATTTTCCAAGTGCATACAAGCTTCAAGTGACCAACCAAATCTGATCCAATGACATAGGTGAGGATCCCATCTCCTATAATGCTACTCCAAAAGGATGTAAGATGCATCAAAATAATCAGCCAGGTGTTCTTTCATCCAAGAATTGAATGAAGAACCTCCACTAAAATCTAAACCAAGTAGGGAGCAAGGAAAAAAATAAGCCTTCAAGGGGCTCACATAAGTAGAATTTGTGCATCCATGAACATGTGTATCATCAAGAAATAACAAAGGATGTTGCTGACAATAATAATTTTCTCCAATCATATATCTCTTCACCCAAGTAGTGGATGAAGTTCCTCCAATATCAATTGAACTAAGAAAGGAGCAAGGGAAATCATGAGTCTTCAAGTGACTCAAGTGAACCTCATAAGTACATCCATGTAGATGTGTTTCATCATAAGGTAACAAGGAAGGCTGCTGAAAATGCAAATAAGAAATGGCTCTAATAATGTCATCATATAAAGGATATATAGGAGTTTCAAGCTCCTCATGTGTCACCATCAAAAATAAACCTTTCACCCATACTTCATTAGGATGAATGCTGCAAAATATGGAAGTGTAGGATGTAGGAGAATGAACCAACTCATGCAAATGATCAGAAAGTGCAGAAGTGTACTCATGTGAAAGCTCCATAATGGTAGGATCATGCACCTCCCTCTAAAGTGAAAAACTTTCCTCATAGGTTGGTTCCAAGGTAGTGGACTCAACTTATTCAAAAAATGTGTAACCATTTCCAAGAGGAAACTCAATTTCCTCTTCCACCACACCAAGTGCTTAGATCTCATCAAGCTCATCTTCAAAAACATCAAGCGCATGCAAATTTCCATGTTTCTCATGATATACCATGTCATGAGAATCCTCCATTCAATCTACCAATTGAAAATTTGAAACATAGGAGGAAGAAAAAGTATATTTCAACCTTTCAAGAAGTTGTTGTTATACCTCTATATTCCACAGTGTCGCATCTCCACCACAAAAAGAGCTGACGACACTTCCCCTACTGCTTGAACCACCTAGAAGATGAGTAATCCTTGAAGGTAAATCCACCCTGTCAAGAATTAACCCAGCTGAGACTTTATTTACCCTAAGTACCGTGCCTTGCTCAGTTATAGGTGCGTGGTAGTCTGTACTACCGCGTTATGCTTTGTCCCTGCCACGCGGTACTACCGCGTTATGCTTCGATTGCTGGGCGTGGTACTCTTTTTATAACCTTTTTTTCCATGGCTTGTGGGATTTTGGATTTTCGAGAGATATTGAGGATTGGGATCTCTGATTCGATCCTAACTCATTTTCTCTGATTAGAAACCCTGATCCACTAAGTTCTCCCAAGATCCACCCATCTCTCTTGTTGGTTAACCCTACCATACACTATAAAAGAGAGGTATTCCATGGGAAAAGGGGAGGACTCTTAGAAGTACCAAACTTATGATCTTGCAGCATTGTGGAGATAGCTAGAGGAGGAATCACTTGGATATGGAGGATTGGCTTGGACATCAAGCAACCTTTGTAATCATTCTTCAAGTTTGTAATAAAGATAACTTGTCTTGTTTTTCCCATTTCATGTGTATTGTCCAAATCTTTAGCATGGAATGTATCTAATCTAGATTTGAATCTGATCTTTACTTCAAGGTATTTGGAAGCTTGTATGCTTGTTCTTTGGTTGATTCTAACAGGTTCTACATTGGAGCTTTTGGATCCATAGCTAGAAGCGGGACAAATGTCAGATTGAAAGGTGAGTCATATCTTTCATTGTTTCTAAATGCATGTAATCTTGTTGTGAAAGTTAGTTCAGGAATTTCAAGGTATCAATTGTTTTGTTTTGTTCTTACCTTAGAGTCAGTTAGGAATCTACTTTAATTTAAGAGAATTTTGACTTATCCGTAGGGAAAAATTCTACCAACAAGAATGGCGACTCCACTGGATTGATTTCTGTTTGATTGATTCAGTTCACTGTCATCCATCTTTTGATTGTGATTTGTTTTATTGCACTTCAAACTAGTTTTGAATCTTGGTCCCTTTTTACCTTTATTCACCCCTCCTCTCCGTATTTTTCTCCCTGTGTGATCACTGAGTCCCCTGGGTTAGAAGCAACCCTAAAAAATCCATTTTCTTTTCTAAAGTTGCGCTTTTTTCTTACCTTGCAACAGTACCGCGCCCTTAGAATTCTCTACAGCACGAAAGTACCGCGTTCTCTGCATTAGTACCAGAGCGGTACTGTAACAGTGCCGCGCTACAGTTTGACCCTGACACGCGGTAGTGTCTGCAATTTTTTAAATTTTTTCTGCTTGCTTGGTTTCCTGAGTCATTTTTTGATCTTTCTCTGCCTTAGGTAGTGTTTGTTGTTTCCTTTTATCATCTTGGTCATTTTATAGTCTGTGTGGTGTGTTTATTTGCTTGTTTGTGAGCTTGATTGTTGTGTGAATTAGTGGCATTTTTGGCACATAGGGTCACCCCTTCATTTTGAGTGCATTGGTTTGATCTTCCCATCACAGCCGGACCATCACCACTGTTCTCTGTTACTGAATTGTGTGGTTTTCATAGTCACAGTGTTTCCAGTATTATTATTACAATTTATCTTGAAAGATATCATTGGAAAACAATTGTGTTATTTTGATCAAAATGGTCTTGTAGCATCATTGTGTATTAGGAAGTTGACCATTGAAATTTGCCACAGAAATTCTCATATTTGAAGCATTTTAGATTGTAGGATCAGTGAATTAAAAAGAGTGTTTATTTCAGTTTGGCTCTATTTACAAAAAGAAAACAAATTTTTTTCTTGTTTTGGTTTTTTATTGCTTGTGAAAAATTTCATGCATTTATGATCGAAGAACTCTCTCTCTTCCATAGCTAGATTTCATCGAAGACAAAGGCTTATTTTGATTCATTCTCATTTGCATGGTTTGAGTCGTCATAACACCATCAAGTTTCACGTCCATTTACCTGATTGAGTAAGACAACCACTAAAATTAATGTCCCTAATTAAACCAACATTAACCTCACTTGAGGAAATCAAAAGAATTTGGTAGTTAGGTAGGACACCGAGGATAGGCATCAAAATAATTCCCCCTTGTCATTTTCATCTGAGACATAGTTGTTGTCTTCTAGGGAACTAAAATCCTCTAGTATTTATTGACACGGTCACAGCCAGTTTGTGGAGGGGCCTCCTGACTGATTTTAACTTTCAGGGGTTAAACGAACGCGAGATTGAGAACTGGACGGAATCTGTGGAATGCCGCACTCCACTTAGCCCTAAGGCAACATCGATCATTGTCTTCCTTGTAATTCATAGTAATGCAAGGGTGATAAGGCAGAAGCACCCAAAACCTTTTCCAACGTGTCATGAACGAGGTAGCTTAGTAACTATTCTACTAGGGCTCTTTTACCCAGGATCCCTTTCGGTAGAGGGATATCCTTCTCATATCGGTCTCTCATGTTGTATTGTTCGACTTGGATTTCATCACCTTGCAAAGGATACAGCTTGTTGAGGTCTCCAGCTCTTAGTTAGGAGTTTGCTTGTTATCTCATCTTTCTAGAGGGTCATTTTTCTTTTTTAGGGACTGCTTGTTGGCATTCTGGCCATTCTTTTTTATCATCTCGCTTATTGAGACACCGGTCTTAGTATAGATTTTAGAGCTTGCTTTTTTGGCCTACGAGCCTTGCTTTTTCTAGCTCCTCTTCTGCACACTCAGCTGCATTAGAGTTTTTGAGTTCTTTGTTACAAAACTACCCCTGATTTTCATTTCCCTGTCATCATGTCAGAACCACCACGAAGATCACGACGAGTACAGGGAAAAATCCCTCCACCACCACCACCACCATGGACCTCCGTTCCAACTGCATCATGCATTCCCGCTCCTCCTGGCCACGGTGCTAGTCGAAGGAACGTTCCATCGTCGATACATACTACATCATCAGTTCCGCCTGTAACTGTTACTCACAGCACAGTCTCAGAATCTCTTGAAGCTTTTGCAACTACTAGCATGTCTGAGATTTCCACTGTCACGTCACCCACTATTATTCCAGATATATCTGCCACAGTGGACACCCTTACAGCGGCTGAATCTAGTACAACCCAAAATACTAGACTAGAGGTCATCCTCCTACCTGATGTCAACACCTCCCGTCCATCAAACACTTTTCACGATGACACAAACGGATCTGTTGGCACCACCGAAGGGTCCAAACAGGATATACCTGGCTTGATTTCAGTCCCAGGTGGGTACGCCGAAGTTATTGAAGACACTTGACTTCCTAACACACCTTTTGAACCTGATTATGGCTTCATCACTTCCCAGGCGGAGCATCCGCCTGTCATCACTACGTCACCCAGTGTTCATCTGCAGGAAACAAGTTCTTCTAGCAATGTAACTCGTACCATATGTCTACCCAACCTCCCTCCGGGACATGAAATCATGGCTTCCATCCAGTCTAGTATGGTTAGTCTAGAAAATTCCCCGTTAGCATCGGCACGGTTTAGACACGACACAGAGAAAATGCTCTCGACAGCTTCTAGATACCCCCCGTTACTTGTCCTTCTGACTATCGGGATCCCAACATCCCATCTAGCACAGAGTTTCGTCACTCCTATGCAAACGGCTCCGGACCTTCGGACGTTACTATACCTAGGTTCCCGCTAGATCCCCAAAACCCTTTTCAGGACATGAACTCGGACATAGTTTTCGATGGTACTCCTATCATTGAACACGCTATGGACGACGCCGATACCCCTGGTTTAAACTCCCCACATTTGCTTCCATCACCCATTTTTCGCACACATTCTATGAGGGATAACCCAGTTTTTTCTCCGTCCTCACATGTCAGATATGGAAGACCCCCTCCACAAATCGGTACTTTTGGCGCCGTTGGCCAATCCACACTATCATATTTGGATAAAGGCGGAAGAACACCAAGTCATACTGCTGGATCTTCTGTTTTGACCGGAGGATCACCTACAGCCACTATTTACACTATCTCAAGAGGTGGACAACCGACTGCAGTGGTCCCCGACTCCAACAACCAAAATCCTCCTGGTGGGCCATCAATCCAACCAGCTGGAGGACAACCCTTTGTTGGGAACCCTGTTCCTAGTCAACAGCCTCCTCCTATAGGGCCATCCAACCCATCTGCTGGCGGACAACCCATTGGCTCCATCCAACAACTCTCCCAACCAGCAGCATCTGCTCAGTATGGTATGTACAACACACCTGGAAGCGGGCAACCTTATTCTGGTATTCCAATCGGGACTCATACTCAACAACCCTCATCAGGTATGCTTCCTTCTTGGGACCCTAAAATCCCACAGAGTGGGGGATACTCACTTTTTGGAAACTGGAACCAAGCTGGGGGGCAATCTCAGATTCCCCCCAACTTGAATTCTGGCTTCCCTTAACCTTCAGCTGCTACAACTCCATGGAACCCATCCCTTCAATTTCCACTCGCTCCCCAAGGAGGAACGAGCCTTCCATGGACACCACCGTTGCAGCCACCCTCCAACCCTGCTATGGGAAACCTTCCACTTGCTCAATACAGTAGTAACATTCCTGGAACACAACAGTTCCAAGGAACTTTTCCCCAACAAGGAGCAGCAACCATCCCTGGGTTTCAACAACCCCAGGGAACCATACCCACTCAGCAGAACATCCACCAACCGGTTACCTACACTCAACCAGGTAACCAGATGGCTTATTACCCATAGAACTTCCAGCAGTACCCCCCGGGAAACACATATGGGTATAACACGCAGTAGTATGCTATGCAGGGCCCTCCAGGTTTCTCTGCACCACATGGTTATTACTCATACCCGGAGACTAACCGTCAACTTCCCTTTTTGGCCACACTTGACTTACCTGATTTGTCAAGGCTTATTAACGATCCTATATGGCATGAACCTCACTAGCCACCCATTCCAGCCAAACTACCATCGAACATTCCTAAGTTCGATGCTAAGCCTGGGGAAGACCCCAAGAACCACGTGATGACCTTCCATCTTTGGTGTTCATCCAACTCCTTGATGGATGATTCCATTCGACTTCGGCTCTTCCAATGTACGCTTACCGTCACGACAGCAAAATGGTACATCGAGCTGCCACAACACTCTTTCCGTGATTTCAACACCTTGGCTATGCAATTTTTGACTCATTTCCAGCTCCCCATCTAGTATGAGACTGGAACAGAACTGTTAATCTCACTGCGTCAAACCACTTCTACACACATTTCGGATCACATCCATGAGTGGCAACAATTCCGTAGGCTAATTAAGGCACCCATTCCGGATCAGCTACTCACTGATTGGTTCACGAAATCCTTTTTGCCTCCCATAGCCAGAGATATCGCTATGCGCGGGCTGGTTACAGAAGAACAAGCCATCTCGGCAGCCCAGTACATGGATTTGGTATACACTCAATCCAGTACTTTACATGAACTTCTTCCACATGCCACCCGCGTTAACACTGATCCAACGAAACCTACCACTGAACCCCCCATTGATGGTATTTTCAGTTCAGTCAAGACCCAGCCTACTACCAACTCGACAGGACAACAAGCTTCTGCTCCCCACGCTTTACCTCAGGCTGCTTCAAAAACCACTACTTCTCCCGCCATTTCCTCCGAAGTGAACGCAGTTCAATCTACGTCACAACCATCAGGAGGAAAGAAGAAAAACAATCGTGGTAAACCCAAGAAGAACCAGCAGGAGAACCCCAAGCCACAACCCACCCACAATGACCAGAAACCACATCGAAAGGCTAAGTTTCCCTGCCTAATCTGTTAAGATGATCACTACACGCGTGACTGTCCCTACAAGGACAAAGTCAACAAATTTGTTAAAGGATCCTCTTGCCCGCCAGTGTTAACTGACCCTTTCCCTCAACAACAACAGTAGATGGTTTCCCAAGAAACCCCACAAGGGGGCAACCCGACCAACCCTACCCACAGAGAGACGTCCACGAATCGCGAAATCCTGATGATGAGTAACAAGGAGATTCATATCACCACTCATTCAAAGACATATGACAATCCTCCAAGTTCAAACAAACAATCGGAGATAGCCAAAGGCAAATCTCCTGTTGAAGATCCGACTCCTATTCCCCCCCCTACCGGCCATCTCCATATCGAGAGACCGCTTACGGATACAGTGCTACGCCCACCCAAGGGCACCATACGAAAGGCAACATTTAATCCCAATGCTCGAGCCACCCAAAATTACAATATTGTTGAGGATCTAGCTCAAGCACCTTGCGCCATGTTGACTCTCGAGGTTCTCCAACACTGCCCCACGCAGCGTAGAACCCTACTTTCAGCACTGGGGGCAATGGACCCAGATACTTCAAACTCCATTATGTTTAACTTGGAGCATGCTAAACCTCGGCTTTCTCACCAGTTAGCCTTCCAGGTTCACACAAAAATCCATGAAAATATCATCCATCGCACTGTGTTAGATGAAGGTGCTTCCACATCAATCATGTCTTTGAACTGCTGGAGAGCCTTAGGCTCACTCGAAGTCACAACTTCTCCCACTACTCTCAGGGCATTTGATGGACATGGTTTTCAACCTTATGGACTCATTCCCTCAATTGGTGTTGAACTGGGGGGAAAAATAGTATCCGTACACATTGAAGTCGTAGATGCACCATTGGATTACAATCTCCTCCTTGGCCGGAACTGGTTTTACGCCATGACCGCCATAGCATCTACAGTCTTCCGGATTGTGAAATTTCCTCATGAAGGGAAAATTGTCACTATTGATCAACTGGATTACTGTATCCCAGACTCCCATCCAAACTCCGCCAACACCGTCCCATTATTGGATCAACCTCGGTACCGGTTCCAAGACATTGGTGTTGGTCTCATGAAGGATTCATCCCTTATTGGAGTTTTTCCAGAGCTGGGAACCCATGATCAACCAGTCAACATGATTTCATCGAATGTCACCCCTTCCAATGATTCATGGGTGATTCCGAGTCCCGCTCATATTGAAGACTACGACAACTCCATTCCCTTGAACAGAAACCTTGCAGCATATGAAGCGATCCAATCAGCCATCGACTAGGTCGACTGTTCTACTCATCATTCCATGGCACAGCTCTCGGCTGAGACTCATCCATACCCACCACTTTTCAATCCTCTCAATTTTATTTTTCCCACTGACGAATCAATTATGGAGGTTATGTGCGGTGATGAGATACCATGGGGATATTTTCATCATCGATCTTCATTCCCCACCATTCAGCCACTTGAGCCTGATACAAAACCCAGTACTTCACTTGGGATGGTTGAAACCAAGTTCCCCACTTCCCTCGATGAGGTATTTTCTGAAGGAAACTTGGCTAACCTCATGGCAACCACTCCCATTGATATATCAGTGAAGCCTGGTATCGTGGAAAACATACACATTGGAAAAACATGTACTCCCCTCGAAATGGAGTTCTATAGTGCCTACTTCAAAACCTTCCACGATGTTTTTGCTTGGAGTTATGAAGAAATGCCAGGAATAGAACCCTCAATTGTGGTCCACGAAATTCCAACATTCCCTGGCACCCAACCTGTTCGGCAGAAACTTCGACCCGTCCATCCTCGTAAGGCAGCCGCTATTAAAGCAGAAGTTGAAAAACTTTTGCGTGCTGGTTTTATCTATCCTGTCCCATTGACAGAATGGGTATCCAACATTGTTCCCGTAGCCAAGAAACAAGGAACGATTAGAGTCTGTGTCAATTACCGTGACTTGAACAAGGCTTGTCCAAAGGACAACTACCCAACTCCGTTCAACGACCAGATCATCGATAACTGTGCCGGGAGTGTCATGTTTTCATTTATGGATGGCTTTTTTGGCTATAATCCGATCGATATCCTCCCAGCCAACCAGAACAAAACGGCCTTTATCTGCCCTTGGGGGATTTTTGCATATCGAAAGTTACCTTTTGGCCTTAAAAATGACGGGGCAACTTTCCAACGGGTGATGTCATACGCATTTCACGACATCAAACATATTGTAGAACCATATATTGATCATCTTCCCGCTCACTCTCGGACCCGGGAAGACCATCCAAACCACTTAAGTGCCATTTTCGAAAGGTGTCGTCGCTACAATATATGTTTGAACCCGCATAAGTGCATCTTTTGTGTAGAATCCAAAAAACTGTTGGGCTTCATAGTCTCCAAAAGTGGGATACGATTAGATCCTGTGAAGGAAGAAGCTATCTTAGCCCTGCCTTCACCCACCAACATTCCAGAACTTCAATGTTTGCAAGGGCATGCAAACTTTCTACGTTGTTTCATCTGCAATCTTTCCGAGATAACAAAAGGCTACATGAGGCTTCTCAAGAAGAACGTTCCCTTTATCTAGGATGATGAATCCCAACGCTCCTTTGAAAATCTAAAGGCAGCCTTAACCAAAGATCCTGTGATCCAACCCCCTGATTACACACGGGACTACATTCTTTAATTCGCAGCTTTGACTTCCACCATCAGTATGGTGCTAGTCCAGGAAGACCAAAACAGCATAGAACATGTGGTATACTATCTTAGTAAGAGTCTTCTCGACTCCGAAACTCATTATTCACATGTTGAAAAACTGGCTCTGGCAACAGTATTTGCTGTCCATAGATTTCGTCATTACATTCTACTCCGTCGGACCACTGTTATAGCCGATTTCAATCCAATGTATTATATCCTCACACGTCAAGTGCTTGGGGGAAAATATTCTCGTTGGATCGTCATCCTTCAGGAGTTTGACTTGGAATTTGTCAAAGCCAAGTCCAAGAAGTCTTTGGTCTTTGCAGAGTTGATTTGTACCTTGCCCCGTGCTACTGAGCAATCCGAGCCCATCGATTCTCTTCCTGATGAATCGTTGTTCCTCATTAGCACGTCTGATCCATGGTACGGGGATATTCTATTATATCTCCAAAACCAATGCTTCCACCTCGACCTCACTCGCGATGCATCCGACATCACGCAAAATACTACCTCATAGTCAACGATACTCTTTATCGACGTGGTGTCGACACCGTTCTTCGACGATGTTTAACCTTAGATGAGGCGGAATGCGTTCTTAATGACTGCCACGCTGGAGCATGTGGTGGTCATCTCTCTGGGATGACTACTGCCCAGAAAATACTGCGAGTAGGATACTTCTGGCCCTCAATTTTCAAAGACTACATTGAAACAGTCAAGAAGTGTCGGCCATGTCAATTCTTTCATAATAAAGCACGCTCGCACCCTGCTCCACTCCATCCTGTTATTGCCGTTATCCCTTTTTCCAAATGGGGCATAGATTTCATGCACTGTAAGCCCACTTCAGTCGGGGGGCATAGCTATGTCATAGTAGCTGTCGACTATTTCACAAAATGGGCTGAAGCGATGCCTACGTATGCTGAGGACGACAAAACAACAGCGCAATTCATATTCAATCATATTATAGATAGATTTGGTGTTCCACAATCCATCGTGACCAATCATGGCTCCCATTTCAGGAACCATATGATCGAAGAACTAAGTGCCAAGCTGGGTTTTCGCCATGAAAAGTCAACCCCGTATTACCCACAAGCTAATGGTCAAGTTGAAGCCATTAACAAAGTCCTGAAACGAATGATTCAGCGTATTGTGGGTACCCAGAAATCCAACTGGCACTTAGCTCTATTCTCAGCACTATGGGCGTACAGAACCTCAGTAAAAAGTGCTACTGGGTTTACACCATTCCAACTGGTGTATGGCCTAGAAGCCATTTTTCCGATTGAATGTGAAATTCCATCGCTTAAGATAGCCATAGAGCTACTTCCCCACACCACTTCCGAAGAGGAACGGTTTCTATACCTAGCCAAGCTAGATGAAACCCGCCGCGACGCTGCTTTAGCTAATGAAGCTCATAAAAAATGCGTCAAAGCTCAATACGACAAATCCGTTCAACCTCGGATCTTCAATGAAGGTGACCTCGTACTTACATATGATCAAATGCACGATAAGCTTGGAAAAGGAAAACTTGAATCTATGTGGTACGGCCCCTTTGTTGTAAAACGTGTCTTGGAAAAAGGAGCTTATGAACTAATCGATTGTGATGGTACACCATTGGCACGGCCCCGCAATGGGCTATACCTCAAACACTTCTACGTGTAAGGTTTCCCTACGTGGGTTACTTGTTGTACATAATGTACTTAGTTTTCTTTTACTCATTTTTTTTGGTGGTGTGCACGTGAACCTCATGTATCCACTCTTACTTTGACTCGTGATTTTATGCGCAGATGTCTGCCTACTTTGGATTCACCAACGGTGCAAGCCGACATACCCGGAATCTCGCTTCCGCAGCATGGGTAATCTATTCCCCCACTGGCGAGTTGATTTCTTCAGGAGCCAATTGTTTAGGTCTTGCAACCAACAATATCGCGGAGTACCATGCAGTCATTGGTCTCTTGACAGGGGTTTCTTCACTCGGAATTGACTCCATATTAGTATTTTTAGACTCCCAACTCGTGGTTTCTCATCTAAACCGTGTTTACACAGTTCGTGATCCTATACTACTTCGTTTATTTCGGAGAGTACGCCTCTTGGAACGATCATTTAATTTCATTTCATATCAACACGTACCGAGAGAATTCAATTGTCTAGCTGATTCATTAGCTAATTACTTTTTGGATTGGCATCTTTTCCATACATAAACACATAATAAAAAATAAAATGCACAAGTCATTGTAAATAAATAGATCATAAGTAGGTCCATATCACTTTATATAAGAGTGTTTTTCCAAAATACATAAAGTTTGTGTCAAAGACAAAATTTGGGACCAAATCCCATACAAAAATTTGGCTCTCAAAGCCTACATCTCGTATACATGCCGCAAAAGTTAAAAATACCATCTATGGAGATCTGGGAGATCTATCATGTCCCTCGTCAGATTCCTCACGCTGTTGGTGATAACACACTACAGCTTGAGCCACCCTACGAAGAAGTCGACCAATACGACTAGTCACACCTATAGTATGCCGCTGGAGATGTAAAGGGACATCTTCCATCCTCATAGCAGGGATACCATGAGTCAAGCCCTGTAAGTTCCTCTCTATATCCCAGAATCCTCCTGCTTTGTCTTCGTCCTGCTCCTCGTCTGGAATGTCTTGGTGATCAACACCACCGCGACGTAATGGCGAGTACCCAGGCGGTCTCTGTGGTCCACAATCTACGACATGCACATGAACATACATTAGAAGTCTTTTACACATTCTAATAAACAATAAAAATTATATATTCAAAAAAGAAAAAAAATATATCCATGAAGGTCATACCTGAGTTGTCCCAATCTTCATCCTCTAGCAGTGCCAAGTCGATGTCCTCGCGAAAGTCCACCCTTGCATAGGGGTAGTCATCGATCATCACTATCTGCTCCTCGAGCCAGGAGAAGAAATCCTCACCAAACGCCAAGCGCTGAGGTCCCCCAAGATGCCTTGCATAATCACTCCATCGAGCCATCCATGGCTCGGTAGGTGGACAGCGGGGCATAGCTATCTGTGGACGCAGCAATGGCACCCTCGCCAAAAAGAAGGTGACTAGGATACTCCCATAACCAAATTGGGAATTCTCTCCAACCCTACACTTGTGCACTTGTTCTTTGAGATTGGTCAACACCACCTCACACCAGTTGAATACTGTTCCATCCATACAATCCACTGCAAGGTTCATCTGTGTACGGGACGCCTGATGCGGACCCACACTCCCTACTGCACGTGTGATGGTGAACAAAACAGTTTTTAAAGGAAGTTCTGTAACATCTTTTATGACCACTTTGCCGCTTTTCTTACTTGAACCCTGACGACAATACCAAGCAATCAGAGCATCTGTGCTCGTCTCTGAGGATGTGTATCTAGTAAAGTTCACCCGGGCCCATTTTTTCGAGAGTCCCGTGAGGAAATAAATATCCTCAAGTTGAATTTCGAGGATGTGTTCTCCCACTCGGAAAGCTTGAATGTCAGGGTCCCACAATTGAATAAGATGGGTAAGAAGTTTGGCTTGCTGACGAATGCCTTTAGTCTTGAAAATTTTCAACAAGCCACACTCCTGCAACGCGGTCATGGTCGGTAGGTCATTTTCGGCCACCAAATCATCTACTTTGTGCTCTCTTTCTTTCCAACTGACCATTTTGACCCAAACAAATTGCAAACTCCTGCAAAAGGTCAGAAGAAACATTTAGTAATCATTTAACAACTTGGTTTCAGCAAAAAATTTGAGAAAAATCAATTTTTTCATCTCAAATTTCGCCTTCATCACGCCTAGGGCAAACCTTACCGCACGGTACTACAAAGTACCGCATTTCGGTTTAAAGACACAGCGCGGTACTGTCAAATAGTACCGCGTTTCCCGATATTGCACCTGCGCGGTACTGTGAAGGGCGATTTTTGCCCACTAGGGCTTTCCCAAAAAATTAATTTTTCTTACTGAAAGCAAATTGTTCCTACATCAAATGAAAGAGAAGCTTGAGAGATCTTACCTGACGCAAATGGTTGTTGGAATGGTTCCCTGAATCTCCAGATATGGATCCTTGAATTTTTTGCTCCTCAAATGGATAAAATCTCCTCTTTGGGTAAAAACACAAATGAAATGGTAAATTTCTATTTTTAACCATCCTTTTATAGCTTTTTCACCTATTTTTTACTTATTATTTTATATGGTTAAAATGAAACCCATTTCACATTACTAATATCTAGTTTTGTGAGCACTTTATTGACAGGATCTCCTTTAAAAAGCGATATATTCACACTGGCATTTATTCATTGTTTGACCTTCATTTTGAGCCCACTTTATCTTTTTTCGTGCTCTGGATTAAAACTTGAAAAAGATTCCAAGGGATTTTACACCCGTGTCGTGCTTGTCAAACTCAAGTAAATGGTGTCGAGTTCGGTCAGCTTTACTCATGCTCGTTAAAACGATGAGGAAAGTATTATCCTAGTTGTATTTTATTCTTTTTTCAGACCAGAATAATTAAAACATTACGAAAAAGACCATAGGAGTCCATAGTTAAGCTCTTTTCAAACTCCCTAAAATTGAAAAGATTGCCAAGTGAACTTGACTCTTTCACACTTGTAAAAGTATTTGAAAGGTCGTCTATTCGGTGATAGGTTACCCCTTTTTCGGCCCATCTAGACTATTTATGAGAAAGGTATACCTCACTCAATCTTGACTGGGAGAGTTCTCTCGGGAATTGTTTTACACTTTTTTGGGATCGAGGGACTAAATTTACGAAAAAGTACATTACGGAGCTTCCTTTAAGTTTTTCAGGCTCTCTAAATATGAAAAACTACCGATTTTTCCTTCCTTGGACTCGTTAAAATTTAACATCGAAGGGCCCACTTTGGGACGAACCCCTCCTTTCTCAGGTTCGTAAAACATGTGAGATTGGACTCATTTGTGAGATGAGCTACACCGAGCATCTGTTATCCTCTTCAAGATCGAAAAACAACAAAGAGGTACTCGTCTATCATGTTGGGGGAATATGGGGAACAAGTCAAGTGTGTTATGGCATCTTGTCAGACGTTACCTTTGAACATGGCATGTGTCTGTCTCTTGTCTATATTGGGTATCTATTTTTTTACTGAGTTATGGTCATCATCCCGAGTCATCTCCAGCCTACTCATTCGGTGTCTATCCACTGTTTTCAATAATCCCTGCTGCCAAGTCCTGTTACATGTCGTTATATGTTCAAAGGGTTGCATTGTTCATATTCGTTCATTGTTCCAGGCCTCCGCTGTGTCAGTACATACTCCATTGTTTCATCATCTTATCGTTCGTTCTGATTTCGTGTCGATGATGTGGGAATCATTATGGCCCACCTTCGACAAGTCTATTCTCGTCGAATCCAAATCACTATCCGAGAATTGGACTTAGAGATCAACCATTAGTACCTTGGTACCTGCATGCCTCAATGGCAGGTTTCCTCGTGTTCGACAGTAGGTTTACATCACTGACCGTTGATCGAACAATCTCTCGAATGATCGACATCAACTCATTTATTCGCATTACGTTGAGATGTACTTCAGATACCTTGGGGATCATCGTCATCATTGGTGATTTCCCTCGCATTTGTTAACGGTTCACATCATTGGCCGGTAATCAAATGGTTTCTACCATGTTCGATTTCAACACTTTGTAATCACATGGCTAGATTCGTATCATTTGCGATCGGGTAGAAGACCCTAGGCGCACCTTTGTATCTTGATTGCGTCCAGGTTGCGATGGAGATGTCCTTTGTATTGTCACACAGATCCACTTTTTGTATTGGTCGTGGTTGTGTTATTATTGTCTCATGGATCTATGCTTGTTCATAGTAGCCATGATCTGTCCACAGTCTATATCATCTCAGTACTCATGGATCTGCAATGTATTGGTCGAAAGCCATGCTTTGAGTCATTTGTTTCCGAGCATGGGGATGCCCGCCTCGGTGGTATATCTAACACTTTGTTTCTGTTTCAGCTCCTTGTCGCTCTCCTCGATGCTATCTTGGCACACTATATTTGTAAAGTCTTTCGGCCATTAGTCCCTTCTGACCTCACACTTTAAGGGGCATCTGTTATACCTCTATATTCCACAGTGTCGCATCTCCTCCACAAAAAGAGATGACGACACTTCCCCTACTGCTTGAACCACCCAGAATATGAGTAATCCTTGAAGGTAAATCCACCCTGTCAAGAATTAACCCAGCTGAGACTTTATTTACCCTAAGTACCATGCCTTGCTCAGTTATAGGTGTGCGGTAGTCCATACTACCGCGTTATGCTTTGTCCTTGCCACACGGTACTACCGCATTATGCTCCAATTGCTGGCTGCAGTACTCTTTTTATAGCCTTTTTTGCCATGGCTTGTGGGATTTTGGATTTTCGAGAGATATTGAGGATTGGGATATCTGATTCGATCCTAACTCATTTTCTGTGATTAGAAACCCTGATCCACTAAGTTCTCCCAAGATCCACCCATCTCTCTTGTTGGTTAACCCTACCATACACTATAAAAGAGAGGTATTCCATGGGAAAAGGGGAGGACTCTTAGAAGTACCAAAATTATGATCTTGCAGCATTGTGGAGATAGCTAGAGGAGGAAGCACTTGGAGCTGGAGGATTGGCTTGGACATCAAGCAGCCTTTGTAAGCATTCTTCAAGTTTGTAATAAAGATAACTTGTCTTGTTTTTCCCATTTCATGTGTATTGTCCAAATCTTTAGCATGGAATGTATCTAATCCAGATTTGAATCTAATCTTTACTTCAAGGTATTTGGAAGCTTGTATGCTTGTTCTTTTGTTGATTCTAACAGGTTCTACATTGGATCTTTTGGATCCATAGCTAGAAGCAGGACAAACGTCAGATTGAAAGGTGAGTCATATCTTTCATTGTTTCTAAATGCATGTAATCTTGTTGTGAAAGTTAGTTCAGGAATTTCAAGGTAGCATTTGTTTTGTTTTGTTCTTACCTTAGAGTCAGTTAGGAATCTACTTTAAGTTAAGAGAATTTTGACTTATCCGTAGGGAAAAATTCTCCCAACAGTTGCTCATTTTGAATTTTGAGTTTATGAATATCCTCATCATTCTTCAAGTATGCATCATGTAACAATTCATTAAACTCAACCAAATTGTTTCTATCAAAAAGAAAAGACATGAAATTACATTTGGTGTTGCACATTGCTCTTTGAATCTTTTTCATGTATTCAAGGAAGGATGGATCCTTCAATGAAGAAACCTTCAAACAAGAATTTGACACTAACGCTTGAGTGTCATGGAGCATGCTAAGGGTATCTTGTATCTTATTTTCATTTATCTTTAATGACCCTTCAATAAAAAGAGGCTCTTGCAAATGAACCTCCTCATCTTCTTCCTTCTTACTTGGACCAACTTCATGAAGCTCAAGTGTTGATGGGGAAGTTGATATTTTTTCTTCTTCAACTGCTAAAAGGTATTCATTTTCATGCTTAATGGAAGTTTTTCTTGCAGCAACACTTTCAAAAGTGATCTCTATGTCACCAGCATAGAGGTGTGAGCACCCATCAGTAGGTACTCCTTCATAGTTCAAGCATCCATCAGTAAATGATTTTTGTTTCATTTCCAAGGTAGAATGTCTCTCAAAATGATCTTCAATAATTTCAATAGAATATTCTTCATGCTCATGTGATGCCTCTTCATATTTTTCAGAGTCACTTGGGAGTGAATTTCGATCCTCTTCATGTACTGCTTCTTCTACTTCACCTACTTCAAAACTAGGTGGTTCATGGGTCTCCTCCTTTTTCTCCTTCAAGAAAGTTGATGTATTTTTCCCCTTGGTTTCTTTAAGATCAATATATTTGGAATCTCTTTTTGAAGAAATCCCAAGAATTCTTCTCAAGTAGGACATACATGCCTTCCCTGAAGCTTCAAATATTTCATTGATATTTTCACTCACACACATATGATATTCTCTCCAAAGTATTTTACAAGAATGACATAAAAATTTCTTCACTAACTCCACATCTTCATTTTTGGCCCTATTTGAAAACACCCAATCAGTAAAGTCTTCGAAAGGACGGGCATTTCTTGTACTTCCCTTATACAAGTCAAGATATTTCTTATATTGTTGGGGCAAGGTTTTATATGTTGCTCTCCATCTTTGTAAATCATTCATAGGATTATCCTTTGGTAGTGTGAAACACTCATCTTTATCATACATAGGGTCATAATAATAATATTCATTCCTCATGAAATTTTAAGAATTATTGCATGATGGCACGTCTTCCTCAATTCATTCACATTCTGATTCATATTGCTCACAATCATCTGCATACTGCTCATAAGCATTGTACTCATAGGAGTCATCATAATAGTAAGACATGGACATAAATTATTCATCAATGTATGAACCTAATACACAGGTGCAAGGACCATGCTCTGATACCACTGTAATGTCCCTTATTGAAATTTATTAAAATGGTAAAATTTTCAACTTTTTCCACTAGTTCGACCTTTGACTAGTATTGGTCTCTTGGTCTCCAAATGACTCCAAATGCTCCCAAATTGTTACAGAAGTGTATGGATGATATTAGGACATAATTATGAGTTTTATCGATGCTTTAGAGTCTTAAAGAGGCTTCTCCAACTCTCCTCAAGGTTCTTTCCAAAGTAGGGATTTTGACTAGCAATTTCTCTTTGACTAGTATTGGTCTCTTGGTCTCCAATTGACTCCAAATGATCCCCAATTGTTACAAAAGGTATATGGATTATATAAGGAAATAATTATGATTTTCATGGATGATTTAGAGTCTTCAAAAGGCTTCTGAAACTCTCCTTTGAATTCTGGCCAAGGTAGGGAGTTTGACTAGCAATTTGGGGTTCAAATCCCCATGGGGCAGATGCTGGAAATGGATCTCCAAATACTCTTGGACCCTATCAAATTTCTGAATAGAGGAAAGGGATATATAGGGGCATCAATATAGTCTCATATAAATCACCATTCAGTTTATTAAGTCTGATACAGCCCTCTTAAATCAGATAGAAAAAGACTAGTTTCGACATAGGGGGAAATGATAGTAAATCTTCACAAATGGTCATGAAACTTAAGAATATTGCTCCAAATGATTGTATAATGAATATGAAACTTCTTAAAAATATTAATGGAACTCCATAAAACATTAATTCATCATACATTGACTGAAAAAATTGAATTTGATACCACTTCAAGTGCAAATAACAAGGTATTGGGGAAATGACACCATTTGTTCATATCTTAGCATTTTTACATAAAATATCTTTGAGTTTCGACCTGAGAGTCTTTTGAGAAGTAAAAAAAGAGTATATATATAATATTACAAATATATGGGGCCTCAAGAGCTATCCCAAAGAGTTCATCACCTCAACAAGTGCACCTCTCCTCAAGGAGCAAGAATATTCCAAGAAATAGAAGAATGGTTGTAGAAGAAACTTGAAAGTGTTGAAATATTCTCCCCATAATTTTTCAGTTTTGCATGCATCCATTCATCATCATGGTGTACCTCCCAGCTCCTAGACCTTGTTTCTAACTCTCCACAGTTGTCTACAGCCCCAAGGGGGCCTCCTACCAGCATTTCAATTATTTTCATTTGCAGCCATGCATGCATTCTTGCATGCAGCATGCATTTTGCATGCATCTCAGTCATCAGTCCCATCACCTAGCCCTCAGTTATCTAGCCCCTGGGAGCTTCCCACTGATCATTTTTAGCCCTCCTAGTGCTTAGTGCGCCATGCATGCAGTTCCATGCATCTCATGTGCCCTCTCTCACCTACCATTCAGTTGTACTTTAGTTATCTTCAGTTCTTTCCTTGATTTAAGGCTAGACTGACTCTCAACTGATTGTATCACTTTGATGGACCTCCAGTGAGACAAGACTACCCATTCTGACTCCAGTTAACTCCTCAAGCGCCCTCAACTAAGCCTCCTTCATTCAGTTAGTGCCTACCTCACTCAGTTAGACTCCTCATGCACCCTCCACTGAGCCTCCTTCATTCAGTTAGTGCCTACCTCACTCAGTTAGACTCAGTTGACTGACTGTTACCATTGATGACTAATACATTGACTGGATGATGACTCCACTATCATTCAAGCCACAATTTGAGTTAGGAATTTGAATGCCCTACTTGGCCTATTCGAATCCTATATTATGCACCTTACTGTTCTATTGTATTCATTCACGTACATTCTTATTCATTGTATAATATTGAGATTATGTTCTATTCTACTGTGATTATGAGTGATCATTGAGTGTTTCCTTCTCTTCTTCTCGCAACATATTTGAGAATTTGATTGTGAGTTGTTATAGCTACGAGATCCCTTGCATATTATTACATGGTAGAAAACAAGGAAGCAACTATTCAAATTGCAGTAGTTGCAGCATTTCTTTGAGCATCTATCTTTCACTTGTACATGAGAAGCCTCTGAGTTTCCACAACAAATCCTTGTGCTATTACTTGATTTCATTGGAGAAATCCAGTGAGGTCAAGCCAGGTGTGAAGGACTTAGTCCATGTGCCAAGTGTCCTTAAGGTAGTGTTCAGTCGAAGTGTAGCATTTTCCATCAGCACATCTTTTATTTTTTTGTAGGTTTATTCACCCATTCAGAATCTTCTTCAAATATTCGACTTTCTCTGTTCAGATGGATCTAAAGCTTACATCTTCCAACTATGTTGAGTGGAAATCCAAGATGGCTCTCTTCATGAGATCCAAGAGCTTCTCTAGAATACTCAATGGAATGATGGTAGAACCAACTAGTGCAGTTGAAAATTCCAAGTACTTGGATCGGCTTGATGAAGCAATTGGTCTCCTCCTTCTCTCAATTTTCGATGAACTACACTTTCATGTCATCGATCTTACATCACCGAAAGAGGTGTGGGACAAGCTCGAATCTCTCTTTGGGCCAAAGGATGATATGGTAGCACACAAATTGGAGAATGAGCTCATATGTTTGAGTCCTAGCACCTTTGATTCTATCAATGCCTTTCTCACCAAGTTCAAAAGCTTGATATCACAGTTGAAAAGATATGAGATAGTGAAGGAAGATAAGAAGCTTATAATTGCCATTCTCTCAAAGTTGGGGGAAAATTTATTAGTTTTTGTCTCTACTTTCCAGTCAGCTAGGTTGTCCATTCCAAGATGGAAGTTTCCCTCATTTGATGACTTCACACAATCTCTTACTCAAGAGGAAGCGAAGTTGATTTCGATGGGAATAATCAAACCCAAATTGGATTCATCTCTTACAGTTGCAGAGAGAGCAAATGGTAAAGGCAAGCAAAATATTTCTGACAAGAGATCAAATTATACAAGGCCTACAGATAGTTCATACCAGTCAGATGGGGCTTCGAACTCAAGGAAGACCAAGCATTCTCAAAAGAAAAGATCCAAGTGCACATATTGTCTTAGAGGTTATCATCCTAAGAGTACTTGCATGAAGAAGACTATAGATTTGATGGCTCAGTTACTTAAGAAGAACAATCTTCTTGTACCTGCATGTACAAGGAAGAAAGATCCTGATACTGAACCTTCTGGATCTGAAGACAAAGAAAGATTTCATGCCTTCATGGAAAGTGCATCGATAGATTCTTACTTCATCATATATTCAGGAGCATCAAGACACATGTCTTCCTCCAAAGATCTCTTCTCCAGTTTCAAAAGCTCAGATGGCCATTCCTTCAGATTGGGCAATGATTCAGAAGTCTCCTCCCAGGGGAGTGGAAGAATCAATATTGACCATGGTTACTTTTTTGATGTGCTTTATGTTCCTTCTCTTGCATCAAATTTACTTTTAGTGTATCAAATGACTCATATTGGAGAACCCAAAAGAGTAATCTTTTCTCCAAATGAAGTCGAGATACAATACATGGTTTCAGGGGAAATCATTGCACAAGGAGTTGAAAATCATGAGACAAAACTCTATGATTTTTCACACCTCTTACCTCTCTCAAAGGAGTCTGCTCTTCACTCTCATACTCATAAAGAGAGTAGACTATCTCATCTAAGCTACAAGCTAGCTCGAAATGTGGTTGATGGTCTTCCAAATAGCAATATTGCTTGTGGCACTAGCAAAAGTTGCTTGAAGGGCAAGAATTGATCTAAGAAGATTGAGAAAAAGAGGACGCTTGAAGAAGTGTGAATGCTAGATCCAGATCCATAAGAACCTGAAGATCTAACACCGATTGGTTCAACTCCTATGGTCAAATGGGCCATCACTACTACATCCACTAGTGATATTGTTGAATATCCATCATCATCTAATTCAGAGTTTGGAAGTGATGATAAGCCAGTTTCACTTGCTTCTTCACATGAGTTTTTAGATTCAGAGTTTGCATGTGATGGTGAGCCAGTTTTACTTGCTTCTTCACATGATATTTCAGTTAGAGATGATGATGAGGGAATGTTAGATCCATATCCACAAGAACCTGAAGGTCTAGCAAATAATGATGAAGATGATAAAATGAGAGATCCAGATCCACAAGAACATGAAGATCACTCACCTGATATTCCTCCTCTTTCTCGATGGGCACCCACTACACTCCGATCTGCCAATGATTTGGCTGGTGATCCACATGATCATAGAAGAACTAGATCAGGTTTCAGAATGGAAGGTTTCATCCTTCTCACATTGCTAATCCATTTTCAGATCGATCGAGCCTTCTTCGGAAAAGAAGGACACTTGCCTCCTTCAGGGGTAAGTAATTATATTCTACTTTAGCACCTTTCAGTCTATTTTGAGGGAGGGATTTATTCCCACTGGGTTTTCCCTCTTTCCTCACTTAGTGTATTTAGATTTATTATATGGGGTGACCTTTGGTCTTAGTAACCAGGGCCCTATATTTCTATTTTACAGGGTGACCTTTGGTCTTAGTTACCAGGTCCCTACTCTTCAGTTATTTTCTCATAGTATAGCTTGCGGGGGGGTGTTGGAATATTCTCCCCGTCATTTTTCAGTTTTGCATGAATGCATTCATTCTGCATTCATCCTATCATCATCATGGTGGACCTCCCAGCTCCTAGAGCTTGGTTCTAGCTCTCCACGGTTGTCTACGACCCCCAGGGGGCCTCCTACCAGCATTTCCATTATTTTCATTTTCAGCCATGCATGCAACATGCATTTTGCATGCATGCATCCCAGTCATCAGTCCCGGCACCTATCCCTCAGTTAGCTATCCCCCGGGAGCTTCTGACTGATCAGTTTTATCCGTCCTAGTGCTTAGTGCACCCTGCATGCAGTTTCATGCATCTCATGCACCCTCTCTCACCTACCATTTAGTTGTACTTCATTTATCTTCAGTTCTTTCCTGGATTTAAGGCTAGACTGACTCCCAACTGACTGTATCACTCCGATGGACCTCCAGTGAGACAAGACTACCCATTTTGACTCCATTTAACTCCTCATGCGCCCTCCACTGAGCTTCCTTGACTCAGTTAGTGCCTGCCTCACTCAGCTAGACTCCTCATGTGCTCTCCACTAATCCTCCTTCATTCAGTTAGTTCCTACCTCACTCAGTTAGACTTAGTTGACTGACTGTTACCATTAATGAATGATACATTAACTGGATGGTGAATCCACTATCATTCAAGCCACACTCTAAGTTAGGAATTCGAATGCCCTACTTGGCCTATTCGAATCCTATATTTTGCACCTTACTGTTCTATTGTATTCATTCACTTACATTCTTATTCATTGTATAATATTGAGATTATGTTCTATCCTACTGTGTTTATGAGTGATCACTGAGTGTCTCCTTCTCTTCTTCTTGCAACATATTTGAGATTTTGATTGTGAGTTGCTACAACTTCCATATCCCTTGCAAATTATTAGATGGTATCAGAGCAGGAAGCAACTATTTGAATTGCAACAGTTGCAGCATTTCTTTGAGTAGCTATCTTTCACTTGTGCACGAGAAGCCTCTGAGTTTCCACAACAAATATGTTGGCTTCTTTCTGGACATACTCGGGTTTTCAGGATGCAAAGCAACAAACACCCTTTTGGTGCACTGGCCCTTTCGGCAACGAGCTGCGTAGCAGCCTGAAGTCTCACCCGAAGTGGCTATGGGGGGGATAAGGAATCAGGTTTCCTTAACCTAGGTGGTGTGGAGTCTACATTATTCTCTCTCCCCTTCTTGGAGGTAACCCCTGAACAGAGCGTCCTACTCTTCCATAGGTCTCCCAGCGCTACAGCACTGGAACTCACTCTTCTCAGCCGAGCTGCGCGGTAGCTCCGCACCTGCACACGAGTCTTTTACCTGCTATCTCTGATACACTATGTATCATCTTTGCCCTTGCGCCACGGCGTAGTAACACACTCCTTTAGCACTGCGGCGATAGTGTTCTTACAGACTCCTTCAACAATGCACAAGTACAACTTCTAAGGGAGCTTCCAGGATTTACTTTACATAATCATTCATAAAGATAGTGAAACATTCATAGAAACATAGACAATAAAGCAAAGAAATGCAATCACATAAAGCATCACCACAAAAACAAGAATTACATGGTTCACTTCCAGGAGGGAAGCTACGTCCACGGGAACTGTGTTTTATATTATCTTGAGATGGGGTTAACACAGTTCCACTATGCACACAGCTGCAGCCTTAGATCTTTCTGGGAAACTCCACCCACACAGTTGGGATCCTTTCTCTTAGATCTATTCTCTTCTTCTACAGATATTACCATGACAAAGACATACAATTACATTCCCCTCTCAGTCCTCTTGCGACTGGTCGATACATGCAATGGCCCTTACGCCAAGCGGTCTTCCTACGAGATCGCAGCCTTCTTACATGCACAAAATGATCATTAACAACTTAAAAGATACAGCAATACAAATGACTCAGACATCAACTTAGACTATCCATGTAACTCAATAACTATCTAACCCTTTTCCCTTTTCAATTACACATATATATAGGTGGCCCTAAGGGTCGCACCTTTACAAAACTGTGGGCCTTTCCCAATAGTGATCCCCAAAAACCCTAACCGCAGACATGGCTAGGTGTACTATAGGCACCTCTTGCAGTCACATCGCAGCTTCTTGCAGACTCCATGATTTTTGGCATAGATCGCGTGTATGGTGGTGCTTCATCGTTCTTTGCTCCTTGTCCTTCACCTTCAATGCTTCGGCCCGTTGCTCTTCCTTGGTCCGAGAAACCATAACTCCTGTACTTTTCCTTAATGAGGGCAGCTGAGCCCTCTATTCCGCCGCTTCATTTACTGTGGTGGTTGAGCTTTCTAATCGGCCACCTTATTTATTCTTTCCTTTGACTTGTGCGTGCAAGCTCCACGATTTTCGGCCCGCAATCTGTGGTGAGCTTGTCCATCTGGCACCGTACCACGCATTGTTCATTTCTTCCCAAAAATGGTGTTTTTCCTCAAAATTAGCACTTTTCCTTCAAAACTTAGTGCTTTCTAAAACTTGGCAGCTTTGCCATAGCTGCGGCCTATGCTCCAACAGGCCCCTAACAATTACTTGTGGCTCGTCCCCGAGCCACTCGCACTAGCTTGCGATCGTTTTACTTGTGCATCTGAATTTGCTTGGGTTGCAGCGAAGGCTTGCTTCCACTGCTCAATAGTGGAGTCCATGTCTTGCACGCACTGTTATCTAGGGTCTTAGTGACATTTGATCTCTTCTTGAAGCTTTTCCTGTTCACTGGCACACATCGCAACACTTGTAGAATTCCTTAGTATCCTTGTGAAATGTTGGCCACCAAAGACCTGCGGCTAAGATCTTCTGCGCAGTCGGCTTTCCTGTGAAATGGCCTCCTGCGATTCCTGAGTGCGCTTCTGCGATTATGGAATTCTTCTCATGCAGTAAAATGCATCTGCGCAAGACTTCATCAGGGCCCAACTTCTAGAGCTGGCCTGCTATCAAAGTGAAGTCTGCGGCTTTGACAACAAGTTGTTTCTTCTACTGCATTGTGAACTCAACTGGCGCTTGCCCTGTAGTGAGAAACTCAAGAATATCGGAATAATACTCGTCTGCTGCTTGAGCAAAAAACAGTTGGGCATCAGTCAGATTGTCCTCCAAATTTGTAGGTTCCTCCCCTGACTCTATCCTAGATAAATGGTCAGGTCCTGCATTCAATCTACCTGGCTTCACAATAATCTCAAAATCATACTCCTGGAAGAGGAGTAGCCATCTGCAAATTCTTCCCCCTAACACTGGCTTATTGACCAAGTACTTCAAAGCAGAATGGTTAGTATACATTTTAAAATGAGCACCCAATAAATAGTCTCTGAACTTCTGTAAGGCATAAACCATAGCGAGTCCTTCTCTTTCTGTAGTGGTGTAGTTCTTCTCAGCTGTAGACAGCTTTCTACTAGAGTAAGCAATGGGGTGGTCAGTACCTCCTTCTCCCAGTTGTGTCAGTACAACCCCCAATGTTATGGAAGAAGCATCTACGTGAACATGAAAGGGTTTTCTCCAGTCTGGGAAAACTAGAATAGGTGCTGTGACCATCTTTCCTTTAAGTGTGTCCAAGCTCTGTTGGCATTCTTCTGTCCATTGGAATTTCGAATCCTTTTTCAGCAGTCTTTCCATAGGCACAGTGATATTTGCATAACCCTTGATAAATTTCCTGTAGTATCCTGTATGTCCCAATGTAGTGCGCAATTTTTTGACTGAGTTGGGCGCAGGCAAGTTAGCAATGATGGCAACCTTCGTAGGATCCATCATGAGTCCTTGTCTGCACACAATGTGACCCAACAAAATACCAAAAGGAGCACAGAAGATACATTTTTTCAGGTTAAGGGAAATCTGATACTGTCTACATTTTTCTAAAATCATCCTTAGATTCCCTATATGGTTCTTTAGTAAACCAAACACAGTCCAATCATCAAAATAGACTTCTAGAAACTTATGAATGAATTCTTTAAAAACAGCAACAACGACTCTATAGAAAATAGCAGGAGCATTTTTAAGACCAAAGGGCATTACCGTATACTGGAATGAGCCCCATTCAGTCGCAAAAGTGGTCTTATGGTGGTCCTCTGGATGGATTCTAATCTGATGGTATCCTGAAAAGCCATCAGTGAAGGAGTAAGCCTCTTGTCCTCCAACATTGTCAAGCACTTCGTCTGTAAAGGGCGTAGGAAATGGATCATGCGCTGATGCGTCATTGAGCTTGAGCAGGTCCACGCAGATTCTTATTTCACCTTTTTTCTTTTTCTCTTGTACCACCATAGGACTAATCCAATCACTTTCCTCTACTGGCTCAATGATACCAGCTGCAAGCATCTTATCAATTTCTTCTCTAACCTTTTCTTTATATCGCGGGTTCAACCTATACGGGCGCTGTTTTACTGGCTGAGCGTCCACTTTCAAAGGTATGCGCATAACTCCTAAATCTCCTAGGATGCCTTTCATTTCTATAAACTTGGTAGGAAAGATATCCTGGTACTCATGTAGTAAATCTGCAATATGGCCAACAGTTTCATCATCCCAATAATCTCCTATAGAGGAAAACTTGGGTTCGGCTTCTATACCAATGTTAATCTTCTTGAGCTTGATGTGTTCTGTAATGGCAGGGATATCAAGCTGAGGGCCTTCAACTTTGCACATCCCTTCTGACTATGGAATATTGATGTTGCGAGGATCATCATCCTCTTCTCCAGTGGTGAAATTATAACATTCCAGGGAATGTTCCATCTGGATAGCCCAATCTGGTTGAGAATACTCTGGTAAAGGACATCGTCCAAATATCTTCTTTCTAATACAATTTAAATCCTGATCGATGCTTGGATGTTCTGACTCAAAGATGAAAGTGAGTTGAAAACTTTCAATCATGAGAGGCCAAGTGATAGTGCCTCTGCGCAATTCTGTTTTAGTGTACCAGTTCCTTGGAACTATATCCAACGTGTGGATGAATAGGTGAACCCACTCATCCTCTGGAATATTTGACCATTGCTGAATACATGCTTCAACGTGTGACCTGGGGTAACTCTGTCCATCATATTTGCACAAAATCCTGCTGTAGTCTCTTGAAATCTGCGCAGTATCAACCTGCGACAGTCTTGCCATGTGTCGATATTTTCTTTATGTGCACCCCACCATCTTGCGGGTGTAGCGCGCAGTGCTACATCCAATGCTTGTATGCGCTTCTCATCTAGGATTTATTTTTCATATGCATGTATGAATTCACTTACTCCAGTTAAACCATCAAAGATTGGAGTGTTATTCAATTCTGTGCCAATCCATTGAATGGATTTAGTCGTCATGGCGCAACGCCTTACAGAAACCTCATGTAAGCGATTCTGCCAATTTTACAGTCCTGCTTCTGAATCTGATGCACACGAGCTATCGCATCGCCAGCTGATATGGCCGTCCGCTGTGGGATTGACATAATCATTATGACTAGCAGTCATCTAATACAAACTTTCCAGGTGGCGCACTTCTTCTTCTGCTCGAATGGGTTCAATATACCGTGGTCCTTGAAGGGGATCAAGTGGTGCAATGACCCTAATCTGGTCATCCTCAAAGGTCATTTGTCTTTTCTTCAAATTAATGACAGCCAGATTATCAAATGCCCAGTCTATGCCTAAAAGTGCTAGGTAAGGTCTACTGTCATCCAGAATTTTGATTACTTCAAAGTCTACAGAACTTCTTACTCCCTCAATATCAATGGGTACATTGGGTAATCTGCCCAATGGAGAAACTCGTTGCTGATTTGCTAGTCTTAGATGGATAGGAGAGCTGATAAGTTGAGGACTACCCATCTGTTCCCAAGTCTGCATGGTAAGAACATTAACTTCTGAGCCTAAATCCAAAATGACTTTGTCCATTTCAAATGCTCCAATCTGCGTCGTGAGTCTCATCTCTCTTCCAGTTCTAGTATGACTCCTGATCTGATGAACATCACGCTGCGCTGTGTTCATCGAAGCAAATTGTTGACACTGATCCAACAGGTGTTGGAGTTCCATTGTTGCTTTTTCATTGCGCAACAACTTTAAGCAGCTTCTCAGGAAAGCATGAACACTACCTAGTGTATCATCCTCATCAGGCCTTCCAGATGTAGTAGCCTGCTCTTGTACCATGTTCTCTTGACTTGGCACATGCGGTCTGATATCATTGTGCGGTAATGCGACAGAACTTGAATCTCGTGGATCTGAGAAATACTCTTGAGCTTGCTTGAATGATTCTTTTTTCTTCTCTAGGTCGAGCAGGGATGGTTTAATATTATTGCGGTGCACCCATTGTGTTGTTGGCTTTCCAGTTCCCGACTCTGGCGCACCAGTGGTTGCACCACTGCGCGTCACTATATTAACTGTGGGATCTGGTTCTCTTTTTTCTGCTGCAATCAACTGAATATTCTGGTTAACCTGTGGCTTCTTTTCTTGCATCTTGGCCATCAACTGAGGGCATTCTTCAATGACATGATCATAAGATTTACAGTATCTGCAGGTGGTTGTAGGGTTTTGGCAATCCCTTGCATAATGGCCTTGAGCTCCGCAGTTATAGCAAGTGATTTGTCCTCTTCCACGACCAAAACCTCCTGCGCGTCCTAGGCCCCTGTAATTTCCTCCTCGGCCTTTGCGAGCTGGGTCATACTGTGGACCTATTGTGGGTCCCTGTGGTTCTGACTGTACTCTATAAACAATGTTTTCTTTCTATCATCAGGTAATATGATCTGCAATTGTTCTCATCATGGCCTACTGATTTACAGAAATTGCAATATAGATTCTTTGGATTTTGTACATATTTCTATAACAAGTGACACTCTTGTGGTCTGTGGCCTCTAGTTCTACAGATTTCACACCAAGGCCCCTGAGCCTGTGGTAAAGGGTTAGGTGCTCCGGTTGCAATATAATCTATGAAAACATGACAATGGTCCTTTGAATGTCCTTGTGCTCTACACTTTGTACACCAAATTTCTTCTTTAACATCCTTTCCTTTCTTAATATCATGCACTTGCAAAGTTAGGTTTTCTATTTGGTTCTGCAACTACGCAACATCGTTGCTTGTTCCAGCAATTGGTGAAGCTTCTAGTTTCATAGCCATCTCTAGAGCTTGTTCTCGAGTAGTGAGATTCTGTTGCATAAGAGGAAGTCTAATATGAGGAAGCAGTGCAGCAATGAACCATTCCTTATGCTGCTGCAGTGCAAACTCAAAGCTTACTTGATCTATCAAGGCTTTGAACTTTTGGTCAAAGTCCCATACTAATCTATAGGTAACTATTTTATGTCTTTGAGTTCTGTTATGCACTATGATTCTGATTTAGGTTTCTTGAATTCTTTAATCATAACACTTCTTACATCAGCAAGCGTCCTATTCTGTGCTGCTGAGTATTTCATAAACCAGGTTAAGGCTCTCTCTCTTAGTGTAGTTGTTAACTGAACCAGCTTAACAGGATCATCATTAATTTGCTTAATCGTCCAAATGGCTTCACATAGAAACCAGTGCTGCTCAGGGTCTTCTAACCTTGTTCCTCTAAAGGTTGGTAGCTGCATGTCATCACCCATCCTTCTTGCGATAGGTTGATGTGGAGGTGCTGTGGCACTGCCTCCGGGATGGTTAAACAAAGGTGGGGCTGAGGTACTAGAAGTACCGTGCGGGCTACTAGAGGGTGTTACTGCAGGGTTATGCTGAGCTCCATCTGGCTTTTGCGGTGTAAAAGGGTGATAAGGGATATGAACACTCCCTTGTCTCTCTATATGGCTCGCTCTACGAGCTTGGCTATCTTCTGGGATAGACTCAAAAGAATGCTAGTCAAGGCCTACTTTATACCGTTTTCCGCTACGAGTGCAACCAATAACTTCAAGATCACTATCAGAATCTGCGGACATTACTTGTCTATGCTATTCATTGGAAGCTATGCATAGTTTTTCTTTTTCATATAAGAGCATTTTAATCCACAAGTTCAGAGAATTTAAGAACTTACCCCTGTATGCTTTGAAGAAGCTCCTCTCAGCCTCGCTAAAGCTCTTTCTCATATCTACTACAAACTCGGTGATGAAGCCTTCCAGTAGACTGTTCAACCAAAATTCTACTGTGCGAGACACAGGATTATCTACCTGCTTCAAAATGCTAACTAGCTCAGGCGTCCAAATGATAGGTTGATCAACATGCACAGTGGGTCCAGTATCTGCTAGCTTGGATACCCACTCATGCAACTCGAGTGTAAATGTTACAAAGAAGATTTTGTGAAGCTCAGTATAAATATGCTTCTGCAACCAGTCCTCTGTCTGAAGCCTAGGGCTTCTATTTTCACGTTCAGCGAACTCTCTAGCCTTTGAATCAAAATACTCTTGAATTTCTTTAGCTGTAGGATTCCAGCACCACATTGCCTTCAAAATAATAGGGTTAAAGCCGGCAATGGAACCATTTGTTGGCTTCTTTCTGGACAAACTTGAGTTTTCAGGATGCGCAACAACAAACACCCCTTTGGCGCACTGGCCCTTTCGGCAACGAGCTGCGCAACAGCCTGAAGTCTCACCCGAAGTGGCTATGGGGGGGCTAAGGAATTAGGTTTCCTTAACCTAGGTGGTGTGGAGTCTACAGTCTCTCCCCTTCTTGGAGGTAACCCCTGAACAGAGTGTCTTACTCTTTCACAGGTCTCCCAGTGCTACAGCGCTGGAACTCACTCTTCTTAGCCAAGCTGCGCGGTAGCTTTGCACCTGCGCACGAGTCTTTTACCCGCTACCTCCGATACACTATGTATCATCTCTGCCCTTACGCCACAACGCAGTAACACACTCCTTTAGCACTGCTGCGACAGTGTTCTTACAGACTCCTTCGACAATGCACAAGTACAACTTCTAAGGGAGCTTCCAGGATTTACTTTACATAATCATTCATAAAGATAGCGAAACATTCATAGAAACATAGACAGTAAAGCAAAGAAATGCAATCACATAAAGCATCACCACAACAATAAGAATTACGTGGTTCACTTCCAGGAGGGAAGCTACGTCCACAAGAACTGTGTTTTATATTATCTTGAGATGGGGATAACATAGTTCCGCTGCGCACACAACTGCAGCCTTAGATCTTTCTGGGAAACTCCACGCACACAGCTGGGAGCCCTTCTCTTAGATCTATTCTCTTCTTCTATAGATATTACCATGACAAAGACATACAATTACATTCCCCTCTCAGTCCTCTTGCGACTGGTCGATACATGCAATGGCCCTTACGCCAAGCGGTCTTCCTGCGAGATCGCGGCCTTCTTACATGCACAAAATGATCATTAACAACTTAAAAGATACAGTGATACAAATGACTCAGACATCAACTTAGACTGTCCATGTAACTCAGTAACTATCTAACCCTTTTCCCTTTTCAATTACTCATATATATAGGTGGCCCTGACGGTCGCACCTTTACAAAACTGTGGGCCTTTCCCAACAGTGATCCCCAAAAACCCTAACCGCGGACAGGGCTAGGTGTACTATAGGCGCCTCTTGCAGTCACGTCGTAGCTTCCTACAGACTCCACGATTTTCGGCGCAGATCGCGGGTATGGACGCTGCTTCATCGTTCTTTGCTCCTTGTCCTTCACCTTCAATGCTTCGGCCTGTTGCTCTTCCTTGGTCCAAGCAACCATAACTCTTGTACTTTTCCTTAATGAGGGTAGCTGAGCCCTCTATTCTGTCGCTTCATTTACTGTGGTGGTTGAGCTTTCTACTCGGCCACCTTATTTATTCTTTCCTTTGACTTGTGCACGCGATCTCCACGATTTCCGGCCCGCAATCTGCGATGAGCTTGTCCATCTAGCATCATATCGTGCACTATTCATTTATGCCCAAAAATGGTGATTTTCCTCAAAATTAGGACTTTTCCTTGAAAACTTAGTGCTTTTTCCTAAAACTTGGCAGCTTTTCCATAGCTACGGCCTATGCTGCTATTACTTGATTTCATTGGAGAAATGTAGTGAGGTCTAGCCAGGTGTGAAGGACTTATTCCATGTGCCAAGTGTCCTTAAGGTAGTGTTCATTCGAAGTGTAGCATTCTCCATCAGCACATCTTTTATTGTTTTGCAGGTTTATTCACCTGTTCGGAATCTTCTTCAACTATTCGACTTTCTTTGTTCAGATGGATCTAAAGCTTACATCTTCCAACTATGTTGAGTGGAAATACAAGATGGCTCTCTTCATGAGATCCAAGAGCTTCTCCAGAATACTCAACGGAACGATGGTAGAACCAACCAGTGCAGTTGAAAAGTCCAAGTACTTGGATCAGCTTGATGAAGCAATTGGTCTCCTCCTTCTCTCTATTTCTGATGAACTACACTTTCATGTCATCGATCTTACATCTCCGAAATAGGTGTGGAACAAGCTCGAATCTCTCTTTGGGCCAAAGGATGATATGGTAGCACACAAATTGGAGAATGAGCTCATATGTTTGAGTCCTAGCAGCTTCGATTCTATCAATTCCTTTCTCACCAATTTCAAAAAATTGATATCACAGTTGAAAATATATGAGATAGTGAAGGAAGATAAGCATCTTATACTTCATTCTCTCAAAGTTGGGGGAAAATTTATCAGTTTTTGTCTCTACTTCCCAGTCAGCTAGGTTTTCCATTCCAAGATGGAAGTTTCCCTCATTTGATAATTTCACACAATCTCTTACCCAAGAGGAAGAGAATTTCATTTCGATGGGAATAATAAAACCCAAATTGGATTCAACTCTTACAGTTGCAGAGAGAGCGAATGGTAAAGGCAAGAAAAATATTTATGACAAGAGATCGAATGATACAAGGCCTATAGATAGTTCATACCAGTCAGATGGGGCTTCAAACTCAAGGATGACCAAGAATTCTCAGAAGAAAAGATCCAAGTGCACATATTGTCTTAGAGGTTGTCATCCTGAGAGTACTTCCATGAAGAAGACTATAGATTTGATGGCTCGGTTACTTAAGAAGAACAATCTTTTTGTACCTGTATGTACAAGGAATAAAGAACCTAATACTGAACCTTTTGGATCCGAAGACAAAGAAATATGTCATTCCTTCATGGAAAGTGCATCAACAGATTCTTCCTTCATCATAGATTCAAGAGCATCAAGACACATGTCTTCCTCCAAAGGTCTCTTCTCCAGTTTCGAAAGCTCAGTTGGCCATTCCATCAGATTGGGCAATGATTCAGAAGTCTCCTCCCAGGGGAGTGGAAGAATCAATCTTGACCATGGTTACTTTTCTGATGTGCTTTATGTTCCTTCTCTTGCAGCAAATTTAATTTCAGTGTATCAAATGACTCATATTGGAGAACCCAAAAGAGGGATCTTTTCTCTAAATGAATTCGAGATACAATGCATGGTTTTAGGGGAAATCATTGCAAAAGGATTTGCAAATCATGATACAAAACTCTATGAGTTTTCACACTTCTTACCTCTCTCAAAGGAGTCTGCTCTTCACTCTCATACTCATGAAGAGAGTAGACTATCTCATCTCAACTATAAGCTAGCTCGAAATGTGGTTGATGGTCTTCCAAATAGAAATATTGCTCATGGTACTTGCAAAATTTGCTTGAAGCGCAAGAATCGATCTAAGAAGATTGAGAAAAAGAGGACTCTTGAAGAAGTGCAAATGCTAGATCTATATCCACAAGAACCTGAAGATCTAGCACCTATTTGTTCAACTCCTATGGTCAAATGGGCCATCACTACTACATCCACTAGTGATATTGTTGAAGATACATCATCATCAAATTCATAGTTTGGAAGTGATGATAAGCTAGTTTCACTTGCTTCTTCACATGAGTTTTCAGATTCAGAGTTTGCATGTGATGGTGAGCCAGTTTTACTTGCTTCTTCACATGATACTTTAGTTAGAGATGATGATGAGGGAATGCTAGACCCAGATCCACAAGAACCTAGAGGTCTAGCAACTAATGATGAAGATGAGCGAATGAGAGATCCAGATCCACAAGAACCTGAAGATCTTTCACTTGATATTCCTCCTCTTTATCAATGGGCAGCCACTACACTTCGATATGCCAATGATTTGGTTGGCGATCCACATGATCATAGAAGAACCAGATCAGATTTTAGAATGGAAGGTTTCATCCTTCTCACCTTGTTGATCCATTTTTAGATCGATCGAGCCTTCTTCAGAAAAGAAGGACACTTGCCTCCTTCAGGGGTAAGTCATGATATTCTACTTTAGCACCTTTCAGTCTATTTTGAGGGAGGGATTTCTTCCCACTGGGTTTTCCCTCTTTCCTCACTTAGTTTATTTAGATTGATTTTATGGGAATACCTTTGATCTCAGTAACCAGGGCCCTATCTTGCTATTTTACAAGGTGACCTTTGGTCTTAGTTACCAAGGCCCTACTCTTCAGTTATTTTCTCATAGTATAGCTTGCGGGGGGTGTTGGAATGTTCTCCCCATCATTTTTCAGTTTTGCATGCATGCATGCATTCTGCATGCATCCAATCATGATCATGGTGGACCTCCCAGCTCCTAGAGCTTGGTTCTAGCTCTCCACAGCTGTCGACAGCCCCCAAGGAGCCTCCTACCAGCATTTCCATTATTTTCATTTTCAGCCATGCATGCAATTGCATGCATCCCAGTCATCAATCCCAGCAGTTAGCCCTCAGTTAGCTAGCCCCCGGGAGCTTCTCAATGATACGTTTTAGCCCTCCTAGTCCTTAGTGCGCCCTACATGCAGTTGCATGCATCTCATGCGCCCTCTCTCACCTACGATTCAGTTGTACTTCAGTTATCTTTAGTTCTTTTATTGATTTAAGACTAAACTGACTCTCAACTGACTGTCTCACTCCAATGGACCTCCAATGAGACAAGACTGCCCATTATGACTCCAGATACGCCCTCCACTGAGCCTCCTTCATTCAGTCAGTGCATGCCTCACTCAGTTAGACTCCTCATGCACCCTCCATTGAGCCTCCTTCATTTAGTTAGTGCTTACCTCACTCAGTTAGACTCAATTGACTGACTGTTACCATTGATGACTGATACATTGACTGGATGATGACTCCACTATCATTCAAGCCACACCTTGAGTTAGGAATTCGAATGCCCTACTTGGCCTATTCAAATCCTATATTATGCACCTTACTGTTCTATTGTATTCATTCACTTACATTCTTATTCATTGTATAATACTGAGATTATGTTCTATTCTACTGTGTTTATGAGTGATCATTGAGTGTCTCCTTCTCTTCTTCTTGCAACATATTTGAGAGTTTGATTGTGAGTTGCTACAGCTTCCAGATCCCTTGCAAATTATTATAGAAAGAGATGTGACCATGAGCTTCCCTATAGCGTCAACCTATAACAAAATAATCCGTTAAAGATCCAATTGAAAGGTTTGAATGGACTTTGTAATTACCAACTAGGATGGGAATCTTTCACCCTCAAAATCGGTGCTAAGGAAAGTAGAGTAGCACTCCACTAGCTCTTCTCTCCAAATGAAAAATGAAAAATGTAAAATGATAAAAATCCACTATCCTTCTTTGTTATTTTATTTTATAAACATATAAGGTCCTCCATGGGTCGAATTCCTTCCAAGAGATTCATGCCAACTCAAGTTGGGAAGATATTGCAATGTGTGCCACTTGTCCCTCCAATTCTAACCTCCTCTTCCACCAAATTCGAATAAGTGTCTCTTTGGATTCCATAACTCCCTTGAGAATCCTCTTGGAGGCTATTTTTATCCCTGACATGTCATATATGTTAGATGCCAGCATTCAGGTCTGATTTGTTTCATAGGTGTCATAGCATCTTCATTATTGTTGTCAGAGATCTAGGGAATCTAGTCCAAGTGTCCCACTAGCTCCAAAATGCTTCTTCCTCTTCCATGGGAGTTACTCTTCCAATCCAATTCAACCTTAATTGAGTCATTCCAAGTATATTGAACTTACAACTCATCCCAAGAAATTTGCGCTTCTTATGGATTCAAAATGAGAAGAGGAGGATGCCATGTGGCATAGAAAATCTATCTTGTGTGGGTCCCACATCCTCCATGTGTCTTCATGATCAATTGCCACTTTGATTTTCCCTTGTAATTATTTATTTATCTGCTTTATTAAATATTTATGCCATTCTAGAGTTCAAACATCATTTATTAGCCTCCTTCTTTCAAATCCCAATGCTTCCATCCCCAACCTAGGGAACTAGTAATTTTCCTCGATGATAGTTCATTTGGATGGGTGTATTACAAAATTTGAATCGGGAATTTCTCCTAATGTGACCCACCTTGTCCATTTGGATCTAATTTCACATTATTACTAACTTGGACATCATTCTTGGCAATCATTTGACCCTTAGCATCAATTTGACAAACTATCATGAGTATGGCCAAGGGGCTTAGGCCATTGTGACCCAATGCAAAATTTTAGGACATGACAGAATGCAGAATGCAAAACTAGTTAGTACACCTTTGCCCATCCATTTCAAACTAAGTAAGGAGATGTGTCCCAAGACACAGGAAGAGATAGATTACATGTCCATGGTTCACTATTCATCAACAGTTGGAAGCTTCATGTATGCCATGGTGTGCAGAAAACTAGATATTGCACATGCAGTGGGAGTTGTGAGTAGGTATATGAACAATCCATGTAAGGAACATTGGAATGCACTACAATAGATTCTTAGGTATTTTAGATGTACTACCACTCGTGCATTATGTTTTGGAGGTTCATACATTGTTCTACAGGTATGTGTTTACTGAGGAGGAACAATAGTAAGTTGGATTTCGAAGCTGCAAAAGGCTATTGCACTTTCAACAACGAAAGCAGAGTATGTTGCTGCTACAGAGGCTAGTAAAGAGATGATTTGGTTGCAAAGGTTCATGGAGGAATTGGGTAAGAAGTAGGAGGATAACAGGTTGTATAGTGACAACCAGAGTGTCATTCATTTTGCAAAGAACTCGGCCTTCCATTCTAAGACTAAACATATACAGCTAAAGTACCATTTTATACGGTCTGTTCGAGAAGATGAACTGTTGAAGCTGGAAAAGATACACACTAGCAAAAATCTTGTAGACATGTTGACGAAGGTAGTAACCAGAGAGAAACTGAGAGTCTACTTAGTTTCAGTTGTCCTTCTAGAATGAAGGTGAAGATGAGAAATTTTCCAGGTCCAAGGTTCATATCATAGTCCAGCAAGTCCAACAACGATAGATTTGTTGTGATCAGTCTCCAAGTGGGATATTGTTGGTTGTGGAGCCTGATCTTCCTGATTCATAGATGTTGTTTCATCCGTGTTTGTACCCTAGTTTTATATGATGTGCAGGTGGAATGTACATGCATCCTAGTGGGGGGGCATCGCACCCCCATGGCTGTCTAGGGGCCATCGAGCCCCCAATGGGGGTTCAGTGCTAGCATCCCCAAGAAAGGGTGTTCGGGGGCTTCGCCCCTAAAAGAAATGTTTTGGGTTGTTATGTTGGCCAACAGATTATGGGCCCATGGTTTTGGGTATCCCATGGTATTTTCCCATGGTAATTCCCCTTTAAAAGGAATACATTATAATACGGCTGTGTAATGTATTGTAGCATTGGAAATATCTTTGTGATCATGTAAGAGAGACTGAGAGAGATTGAAGAGGAAGTTGCAGCGGATGTGATGCAGGTTATATCCCTTCATTTGTTGGATGGTATAATAATAAAAGGATTGGAAATTTCTTTGTGGACGTAGCCCAGATTGGGTGAACCACGTTATATTGGTGTCCCTCTTGTATTATGTTTATGTGATTTATATTTGCATCTTATTTATTATTATTTCTCTACGATCCTATTTTTCTAACATTTACCATGGGTTTTCAATTATTACGTTGCAGAAGATATAATTCATGAGGCTCTAAGATACACTACATAGTTCAAACACTAGAATAGTCACCATTAAATTGTTGAGGATCGACCTGTGAATTATCATGGGTAGGCGTACCACACAACCAATAGAAAATCTACCCTTAAATTATTGTGGGTCTGGTTACCTGAGTCTTGGAAAAGGGAAGGAATAACAGTATCAAAATACATCATTAATACATCACCAATTCGTTTCCGAGTTAAAAACTGGTAACTCCTGGAAAACCACAGTTGTTTAGGAGCACTACAGTGCCACCACTCACTTAGTTGTTCATCGTGGGTGGCTATATATATAATTATCACAATGTTTTCATCCATTGTTGAAACAAAATCTAAATTGTATGTAGGATGTAATGTCCCCATTTTTTTATACCACTATGTTCCACCATCACCCATTCAACCCCATGGGTCCTAGTGATAGTTTGAAATTAATTAATTAATGAGGGGTTAAGTTTTCAGGCATTAATTTCCAAAGTATTTAATTTTACTTCCTTAAGTTTGAGATGCACTTGATAAAATTTATTTTTCATTAATAAATATTTATATTAATGAAATAAAGTGGATAATTGATCTATAAGGACGCATTAGAGGATAATATTTGACCAAGAGATAGATTGCACAAGAAAAAAAGCTGAAAGCAGTTAAAACTAAGAAAGTAGGAAAAAGAAAGGAAAAGTTGGCACAAGGAAGAAAAGCAGTAAAGCTCAAGAAAAGCGTAATAAGTCAAGAAAGCAGACAAAAGTAGAAAGCAGGATAAGGAAGAAAAGTAGGAAAAAGCAGGATAAGGCATAAAAGTAGGAAACAACAGGATAAGGTAGAAAATAAGGAAAAAGCAGTCAAAAGCATAAAAGCAGGATAGAAAAGCAAAAGAAGGGTAAAGTAAAGGAAAAAAGCAACGCAAAAAGAAAAGCTTGAAAGAAAGCTATCCTTATCCACTCCATGAGGGAGCATTATACTAGTTGACTTGCTCAACAAGTCACCTCAATTCTATAAAAGAAGGAGTGTGCACGACTTGCCCATATTTTTACAGTTTGAGAATTGAATTGAGAGTTATTTTGCCTTTATGACTTGGGAGATGTGCCCCTAGTCCAAGCTGGGAGATGTGCCCCTACTTCTTCTGAGAGGATGATGACATCCAATATTCATCATTGATTTTATTGCAGGTCCTGAAGTCTGATCCAGTGAATTTTGAGCTTGTTTGGAGAGATTGAGAAGCCTCCCATTCGAAATCATGATGATTCCTAGTCTTTCTATGATGGATAATTCTTCTTCTCATGTATTTATTTCCTGATACTTCTATGATATGTATTTCATATTATGATGACTTTCATTATGTAATTTTTAGCCTATCAATTCCATTCTATAGATTGATTAAAGAGAATTCTAAGTTTCATATCAATTCCTTGCACCTAGTCTAGATTGCCATGGAAAATAACTAGTTTTCATTATTTAACAAATGTTGATGTATATGTAACTTCGGAATGTATTTCACATGTATATGTATATTGTATTCCTATAGATATGGTATTATTCCTCTATAAGGAAGTGTCGTCATTTATATTGTAAGTGTCGTAACTTATACTTGATGGGTTATTAGACCACCTTGTTTGGGGTCGGCCTTGTATAAGTCATGTGGGTCAAAGGGTTATTAGACCACCCTATTGGGGGTCGGCCATGTGGGTCAAAGGGTTATTAGACCACCCTATTGGGGGTCGGCCCACTCAGCATTATGTTATGTGGTTAAGTTAGAGCCGACATGAGTTAGGTAAAAAGGCAAGTCAAGTCAAGTATAAATAGAGTGCGGGAGGCACTCTATTTGCTCACTCACTTCTTACACATATGCTCTCAAGGAGGAGAGGCGCACTTATGGAAGAGGAGGATTGCTACTAGGTTATGGCTATCTCTATTGGTTGGTTGTATCATTGCTCTATCTATCTCTGAGGAAGTTATTGGGGTTTTTCACCTTTATGGTTTTCCCCAAGTAAATCTTTGTGTCTCTTGTGTGCTTGCATTATTGTCTCCATGATTGATATGCTGTAGATATGCTGTACATGTTGTTCTCTCAGTTAAGATCCTAGATCAGATTGAAGTAAATTCATAAAATTAACATGGTATCAGAGCTAGCCTGAAAGAAGGCATGATATGGCATGTATGACACTTGTTGCACTTACGATGCTAGGGCTTGATATAGCAAAAACCAGTCATCGTAGAACTTTCGCTATAAATCCGTTTTGGCGAAGTTTTCGGATCTGAAATTGTTACAGGCTGAAGCTAAGATCTCCAGGTATCTTGTGTCCAAAGGACAACCTCTAAGTCGTTGTACTTTGTGATTTATGATCTGTACAATATAGGGTTTCTGCCTCTTCCAGATCTGAGTCAAAATCAGGTGACCTTGGGAAAAAGGTCATATCTTGGGCTAGGAAGCTCCAAATGAAATTTTGTAAAAAGTGACAGGTAGTACACAGTCTGCACTATCTCAGAAAACTTTTTCAGAGGTCGAAGTTGAACCAGTGACACGTGGCACGCCGTACAAGTTCGATCTCCTGTATTATCCCATAGACAGGTCACGTTGCGACATTTGGCATAACTCTCTCTCAGAGAGTCCAATTGAGGTCAGACCTGTCAGGATGGAAAGGTAACAGGCCGAGCTATCTCAAAAAAAGTTTTCAGAGGCCGAAGTTAAAACAGTGACACGTGGCACGCCGTACAAGTTCGCTCTCCTGTTTTATCCCAAAACAGGTCACGTTGTGACGTTTGGCATAACTCTCTCTCAGAGAATCCAATTGAGGTCAGACCTGTCAGGATGGAAAGATAACAGGTCAGGCTATCTCAGGAAACTTTTTCAGACCCTGTGGATCAAAAATTTCGGAGTTACACCAGAAACAATCAGGTACATATTTCTGTCAAAACAGAATTATTTTTTTGGTACCTTCATTCATGGCTTCCGGAATTTAGGGCTTTCGAGAAAGTTGGAATTTTTGTAATCGGAGACCACGGCTGGATGCTACTCATCAAAATAGAAATTTAGAGACCAAGATCAGAATTTTTGGTTGGGCAGAAGGCCGGGCTTGATTAGACCCTAGTTCAGGACTTTGATCAGAAAAGTGGAAAATTAAGGCTTCTGTAAAAATGGGAATTTTTGAAATCTGTGACCACGACTGGAAGCTCCTCAGAAAAATAGAAGCTTAGAGATTTGGATCAAACATTTTGATGGGGAAAAAGAGTGGGCTTCATCAAACCCCAGTTCAGGGTCACGTCCAGTGAATCTAGAAGTTTCAAAGGCAAAATTGAGGAGTGAAACTTTGCAGTTTTCAAATTCTGAAAATACCAACTTGATCAGCTCATCAAGGCACATATTTCTATCCTATCAGAAGTTTGAAATTCAAAGTTTGAATTTTTGGGGTTTCTCTGACAAACCCATATCCAGCTCAAGGTCCAGTTCTTGCAAATCAAGTGGATTGGGTTAATCACTTGCATAAGTGAAGAAGTTCCTGTTTCAGAGGGAGATGAGGCTAAGGCCTTACATAAGAAGATTACAAGTGATCTCGACAGGTATGACTCATCGAGGTATGTTTTGAGATTTGTTCATAATTAAGTTTATGGTATGCTTGTCTTCATATTATCACGGTTAGTACAATCTTGATTTTAGACTTGTCATATCACCTTAATAAAATTATGAATGCATGATAGAAGTCATTCATTTATTAGGAGTATGAAACTTATGTTTGTACTAACACATTGTGATGTTGTATGAGTTTTATGTTGTCTACTAACATGAAAGGTACACCAAGAAGACAAATCATGTTCTAGTTCAAGAACATATGATCATGAGGACAAATATTCATCCATTGCCATGGATCTCATAGAAGATCCATTCTCGAGGTATGTATAACTTAGTTTTATAATGGATAACCTATGAGATATACAGGTTACTAGCACAAGTCATTGAAGAAGAACAAGAAGACATCATGTGAGTATGTTAAGACATAACTAGCTAGCATGCTAATCCAGGTATGTTTTTCCTATATCAAGTTACAATCTCATCTTGTGATAAGATCCTTTATATAAGTATACTTGGCATGATTGATTATGATTATTCATTGAAGTTAGTAATCATGGGTTTAGGCATATTATGCTTTTTACTTTGTTTAATGATATGACTAACCAGAAAAGTCCTATGGTCAAATAGGAATATAAGTAAAATAATATGTCTCTTATATTGATTGATTTGTCTAACCATAAGAATCCTACATAAACCTTGAATGCTAATGCTTATTATTTCTGTTTGAAATGATCATGACTATACATGCTTGAGATTATTGTGCTTTAATAGTATATGTATGATTTAATCATGATACTAATAAGCATGCATAGGGACCAAGGATGAATATGAGTTCAAGAACAGGTAATCCAGGAAGCAAAGATCAAGAGGGAGTACACTCCAGTGGTTTATGCAAGGATGCAGATATCCAGAGGGAGTTGTCCATCTCTCTACATCCCACAACAGAAAGGTGTAGAAGAAGCTACTTTAGATTAGTACTCCAGCAGCTCTTGCAAGGAAGCGAAGACTCAGAGGGAGTCCACCCAACGAACAAACAAAGATAAGTATTTGAATTGTCATTTCTTAAATAATACTATTCAAAATGTATATACTGATGTTCCTAGAATTAGGTTGTGTATTATGCATATTAGAATAATTGCATTAATGAATAGTATACTCTTGATATGCATGGGTAAGTGGCCTATGGCACTGTACAACATTCCATTGCTACTTATCTAGTATGAAACCTCTTTGCTGACATGTTGGGAGTTGTGCACACTCTTAACAATGTTCTGGTAGAGATTGGAAGGCATCTAGAAAGTTACGGAATATGGATAAATGTTGTATTGAAGCATTGGCTAAGATAATTGCATGACTGTATGGCATATTTCTTTATGTGTAAGAATTTGTTCTGAAAACTATGAGATGTTTTCTAATCATGCAATTTAACTTGTTGTGTAGGAAAGATCATATGCCATCTCCTACAAAAGAAGAATTACAACATTTGTTCTAGCAACAAAGATATCTATTGAAGATATTGAAGATATTGAAGTTCCCAGGATCTGGGATGAAGAAATGGAATGCCATGATCCGTCGATCATGAAGAATGATGTTTGGGATGTAATCCCAAGACATGAAGGGAAGTTTGCTATGAATTCCAAATGGAACTATCAGATCAAGCATGTTGCAGATGGCAGCATTGAGAAATATAAAAGTGATGAAATAGAAGATACACCAGATGGATTCAAGACAGCTTTCTTGAATAGTGTAGTTGAAGAAGAAGTGTATGTGGAGCAGCCACTTGGTTCTGAGACACATGATAGGAAATCATATATGTGCAGAAGTTGGTATGGTGAAGATAGATTGATTGCCAACACGCAGCGGAAGCTTACTATCGAGTTCGAGATGAAGAACTTGGGGATGATGCACTATTTGGTTTTGGCATGGAGGTGTGGCAGAGTGCAGAAGGAATCTTCCTTGGACAAGGGAAGTATGCAGTAGAGATCCTAAAGAGGTTCAGGATGATGGATTGCAAGGCCATGACCACACCTATGGCATCGAATCTGAAGCTTCTTTGTGATGCTTCATCTGAGCCAGTTGATGTTTCTATGTATCGTCAGATTATTGGGTCCTTGATGTACCTGACGACCAGACATTTGCTTTGATGTGAACACATTGAGCCAGTTCCTGACGGATCCGAGGAGTGTTCACTTGGTTCCTGTAAAGCATGTTCTGAGGTACCTGAAGGGTATAGTGGATTATGGGCTCAGGTATGAGGCGAATCAAAAGTTTAACCTGGAAGGTTATGTTGATTCAGATTGGGCTGGCAGTGCTGCAGACAGGAAGAGCACATCTGGGTGCTGCTTCAGTATGGGATCAGGTGTGATCTCTTGGTTTAGCAGGAAGCAGTCCTGCGTAGCATTGAGTACAGCTGAGGCAGAGTATGTTGTAGCCTGTTCAGCTAGTTGTGAGGCAGTATGGCTATGGAAGCTACTGTCTGAGTTATTTGATCTCCCGTTGGAGGCTACTGGTATCTTCTGTGATAACCGGAGTTGTGTGAAGCTGTCCGAGAACCCAGTGTTTCATGACAGGTCGAAACACATAGAGATCAAATATCACTATATCAGGGATATGGTGCAGAGAGGAGCTGTGAAGCTCCTGTATGTTGCGACGGACGAGCAGATTGCAGATGTGCTGATGAAGCCACTGGCCAGGGTGAAGTTCGAGTACTTCAGAGAGAGGCTTGGCGTGCTTCAGATCAAGGATACTTCGAGGAAGAAGTGATGGACACATTTGCTGAATCCATTCCAAGCATGTTGGAAGGAGGATCCTTCACATGGCTGTGGATGTAAGCGCTGGATGATGAGCATCAGGATGATGTTCTGGTTTCTGCTTGGATATGATCAGTTGGATCATTTTATGTATGTATGTATGCATCATGTTGGATGCTTGGACCATGTATCTGTATATGTATCAGGTGGATACATTGTATGATCAGGTGGATCATGTATGGTGATATGTATCATGTATTTGTATTTGTATCAGGTGGATACATTGATGATCAGGAGGATCATGTATGATGATATGTATCAGGTAGATACTTGGTAGGCATCAGGTAGATGCATTGATGATCAGGAGGATCATGTATGATGATATGTATCATGTATTTGTATCAGGTGGATACATTGATGATCAGGAGGATCATGTATGATACTTGGTATGCATCAGGTAGATGCATTGATGATCAGGAGGATCATGTATGATGATATGTATCATGTATTTGTATCAGGTGGATACATTGATGATCAGGAGGATCATGTATGATACTTGGTATGCATCAGGTAGATGCATTGATGATCAGGTGGATCATGCAGCAGGATGTTGCAGTGATGATCAGGATGATCATAGATGACGAGCTTCAGGATGTTGCTCCAGATGACATGCAGCAGGACGTTGCAGTGATGATGATCAGGATGATCATGGATACATCAGGATGATGTATGGTGAGTATCAGGTTGATACTCTATGGCCGTGGATCAGGTTGTGCAGATGAGCATGTAATTCGTTGCCCTGGGAGATTTGCAGATGGTCTTTCGAGGTTTTGCCTATGGCATGTAATTCGGTGCCCTGGGACATCTGGCAAATGCTCTTTCGAGGTTTTGCTCTGGGAGGACATGTAATTCGTTGCCCTGGGAGATCTGCAGATAGTCTTTCGAGGTTTTGCCTATGGCATATAATAGCGCCCTGGGATATCTGGCAGATGCTCTTGCGAGGTTTTGTCCTATGGCATGTAATTCGTTTCCCTGGGAGATCCGATAGGTTGGGCTGTGTGCCCGTAATCAGTCCTGGGATGCTCTTGCGAGGTTTTGCCATGACCACATGTAATTCGTTGCCCTGGGAGATCCTATAGGTAGAGCTGTGTGCTCGTAAAAGCCTGGGATGCTCTTGCGAGGTTTTGTGGTGAGGTCACATGTAATTCGTTTCCCTGGGAGATCCTATAGGTAGAGCTGTGTGCTTGTAACATCCTGGGATGCTCTTGCGAGGTTTTTTGATGCACGTAAAAGTCCTGAAGATTCCACAGTATGGCCAGTGATGACGAAGACCTGCAGGTGGTGGGCCTACATCCAGTATGAAAAAGGACTGGCTCTGTAGAACTTCCTATGACGAGTAGATTCAGAGATTGATTGAGATAGCAGCAGCAGTGACGATGATGATGACTCGATGACGATTATCTAGTAACGATGATCCAGAGAAGATGACTTGTGCTAGAAGAACTGTGCTGAGAAATACCTTCCTAGTTAAGAGGGAGTGTTGATGTATATGTAACTTCGGAATGTATTTCACATGTATATGTATATTGTATTCCTATAGATATGGTATTATTCCTCTATAAGGAAGTGTCGTCATTTATATTGTAAGTGTCGTAACTTATACTTGATGGGTTATTAGACCACCTTGTTTGGGGTCGGCCTTGTATAAGTCATGTGGGTCAAAGGGTTATTAGACCACCCTATTGGGGGTCGGCCATGTGGGTCAAAGGGTTATTAGACCACCCTATTGGGGGTCGGCCCACTCAGCATTATGTTATGTGGTTAAGTTAGAGCCGACATGAGTTAGGTAAAAAGGCAAGTCAAGTCAAGTATAAATAGAGTGCGGGAGGCACTCTATTTGCTCACTCACTTCTTACACATATGCTCTCAAGGAGGAGAGGCGCACTTATGGAAGAGGAGGATTGCTGCTAGGTTATGGCTATCTCTATTGGTTGGTTGTATCATTGCTCTATCTATCTCTGAGGAAGTTATTGGGGTTTTTCACCTTTATGGTTTTCCCCAAGTAAATCTTTGTGTCTCTTGTGTGCTTGCATTATTGTCTCCATGATTGATATGCTGTAGATATGCTGTACATGTTGTTCTCTCAGTTAAGATCCTAGATCAGATTGAAGTAAATTCAGAAAATTAACAACAAATAGATAAACTTCTCCAACTCCAATTTGATTTATTTTAGTTGATTATATCACTTAGCATTCCAATAAAATCATTCCATGTTTGAAACCAAGAATTTGTATCTTTCTCCACCTGTTTGGGAAATCCTGAAGTTGAACTAGTTGTGTAGTCTCGATAGACAATTTTGCTCGTTTCTTTTTAAACCTCATAAAAAATTCCTTAAACTTGCTGGTGCAAACCCAAACTGATATTTGACATTCAATTTATTTTTTGAATCCTTCCTGAGTCGAAATCCTTCACCACTGGTTCTCAGGTAGTGCCAAGTTGAAGTTCTAGTTTGCATATGCTGGGGTTGTGAAAATCCTCACAGCAGATCTAGGAGATGATGTATACCTCGCAAGAGTAATTATGATTAAGTAGGAAAATAGAAGAAGAGTGATCAATGCAGTATAATGAGCAACAGAATAATAATACAGTAGAACTCGGATAGAAGCAAAAATACTTCACACAGACTAATTAATTAATCACAGTATGGATAAATAAATAGTACAAGCATGAGGATTCGAATGCCTAAGGTGGCAATTCGAATTAGCCTTCATGGAGTGATCAAAGGATCACTGGAGTGTCATCGGAGTACAACTAGGTGTCCTCATGATCATCAGTGGTGTCATCAATGCACAAGTAATTGTCAACTATCAGTCAAACTGAGTCTAAATGAGTGTAGTAGGTGTAACTGAATGTAACTAGCACATGGAGACACTAACTGGATGAAGGAGGATCAATGGAGGATGCAGTAGGATCTTACTAGAGTCAGAACAGGCAGTTAAGTCTCACTGGAGGTCCATCGGAGTGATAAGGTCAATAAAGAGTCAGTTAATCCTTAAATCAAGGAAGTAACTGAATATAACTGGACTGGTATGTGAAGAAGGTGCCTTTTTCATGCAGTGGATCAAAGGAGGGTGCATTAGTCACTGGGAGGGATGAAACTGCAGGGAAAGAAGCTCTCGGGGCTAGCTCACTGAGGGCTAGGTCTTGGTGTTGATGACTTGAATGCATGCAAACCCTAATTGCATGCAAACCCTAATATTTGCATGCATGACTGAAAATGAAAACAATAGAAATGCTGCTAGGACTAGGATGGAGTATAGGAATGTCCTAACACCCCCCATTAATCCATCCTGGGCCCTGGTAACTAGGACCAAAGTTCACCCAATACAATCAAATGAATTATAATAACAAAGAACAGTCCATAAACCGAGGAAATGGGGAAAAACTCATGGGAAAAACCCCCCTTAAAATAAACTATGGTCACACACAATAATAAATGCTCCAAAATCAAGCTGGTGTGATGCTTGGTCATATTTATGGAGCTATCTTCTTCTTGGGAAGAAGTGGATCATGCTCAAAAAGCATGTGTTTGTACTTGCTCTTCAGTTTGAATGTGATGAGAACAAATCCAATAGTATGAGAATGATCCTTGAACCTGTGATTTGAATCAGCTGAGGTAGGATCAAATTTTTGAATGTGCATATAGTCTTTTGTCTTCTCCTTCGAACCACCATGGGTGAGATTATGCCAAAAAGAACTATTACATGTTTGCTTGAAATCAAAATCAGATTTAAGACTTTCAAAATAGTTTCTTGAGATCTCCTTTGAACCAGCAGGGGTGAGATCAAAACTATCATATGCATGAGAAATTATCCCAAGCAGTAATTGCTTAGAACCCAAATTAGATACAAGACTTGAATCATGGTTTCTTGAGATCTCCTTTGAACCAACAGGGGTGAGATCAAAACCATGAGATGCATGAGAAATCTTCCCAAGCGAATGGCAATTTCCATATTCTTCAATGACCTTATGAAAGCATGGAATTATGATCATATAGTAGTATAAAAGAGGAGATAGCTAGAGAGGAGCGAATGCATTACCTTCAATATCTGTTTTGACCTCCAAAATAATCATGTGATCATGATGCAAACCAACAGACTCTGGTGCAAGAGAGGATTTAGGACCTTCTGCAATATCTAGAGTGTGAGTTGGCATAGAAAGAGAAGAAAGTTTGAGCATGAGTGTAGAATTTGCAAGTTCTTTGTCAACAACTTCAATATGAGATGATACTGGTTCATGATCTAAGATACCATCAAGAGGAGCGAATGCATCACTTTGCATGCTTTCGCATGGGTTAGGACCACGTCCTTCATTCTTTCTGCCAAATTTTTCATCCAGGTGAGCCCATAACTCTTTTAGAGTCCATAACTCTCTTGGAGTTTCAACACCATCACGGTATTTGAATTTGAATATTTGGTATGCACACAAGGAAAGCATCATTGTTCCAAAGTCCATGTCACCTTTATTCAACCAGTCAATATTCTCTTCAAAGGATTCGAACTCTCTTTCAAAATAACAATCAAAGAGATCACGGCTCTTCAAATATGCTATCATTTTTTGTTTCCATTCATCATAGTTGAAAGGCAAAAGAAGAGGGATTCCTTCTAAATATGAATACATTGAAGCTGTAGAAGACCTACAAAAACAATAGAGAATAACTGCAACTGCTACTGCTGCAAAGATGTAGAAACTGCTACAACTACTGCACTCAAAATCTTGATAATAACCTGCAAAAAACTCTCAGGAATGGAGATAAACAATACTCTCAACATGCTCTGATACCATGTGAAAATCCTCACAGCAGATCTAAGAGATGATGTATACCTCACAAGAGTAATTATGATTAAGCAGGAAAATAGAAGAAGAGTGATCAATGCAGTATAATGAGCAACATAATAATAATACAATAGAACTCAGATAGAAGCAAAAATACTTCACACACACTAATTAATTAATCACATTATGGACAAATAAATAGTACAAGCATGAGGATTCGAATGCCTAAGGTGGCAATTCGAATTAGCCTTCATGGAGTGATCAAAGGATCACTGGAGTGTCATCGGAGCACAACTAGGTGTCCTCATGATCATCAGTGGAGTCGTCAATGCACAAGTAACTGTCAAATGTCAGTCAAACTGAGTCTAACTGAGTGTAGTAGGTGTAACTGAATGTAACTAGCACATGGAGACACTAACTGGATGAAGGAGGCTCAGTGGAGGATGCAGTAGGAGCTTACTAGAGTCAAAACAGGAAGTTAAGTCTCACTGGAGGTCCATCGGAGTGATAAGGTCAGTAAAGAGTCAGTTAATCCTTAAATCAAGGAAGTAACTGAAGATAATTGAAGATAACTGGACTGGTAGGTGAAGAAGGTGCCTTTGTCATGCAGTGGATAAAAGGAGGGTGCATTAGTCACTAGGAGGGTTGAAACTGCAACGAAAGAATCTCTCAGGGCTAGCTCACTGAGGGCTAGGTGCTGGTGCTGATGATTGGAATGCATGCAAACCCTAATTGCATGCAAACCCTAATATTTGCATGCATGATTGAAAATGCAAACAATGGAAATGCTGCTAGGACTAGGATGGAGTATAGGAATATCCTAACAGGGGTGCCCATGAGCCTTGGAGTATACTTCAGCCTAGTTGATGTTTGAAACATTAATGGTCCCAGTACATTGTGAAAAGTATATCTCATCTAGCATGATCATAATTCCTTCCAATTGCTTTTGAAATTTTCTTCCTACAGCCAGTCAGGTCACTAGTGTTCACTATTTTATCTTAAGTATTGTAGGAGAGTCAGTTAGTGTACAATCAAATCTGATTGGTTCATTACAGTGGTATCAGAGCACTTTCCTCTACTCCTATGGAAATCAAGCTCTCAATTTGAATAATTAACATCCATGATACTAGCACATGCTTGGGTTAATCTTTGCAGCAATGCCAAGCTTCCTTGATTTATTGAAGAAATCACCACCATGTCTTTCCTTGGTTTTTATGATGGGAGGAATATATATGAGATGAAAAAATATGTGGAAAGGTTTAATGACTACATGGATTTGAGTTTTGATTGTAGAAAGGAATTGTACTTCATAGAGTACTGTGTTTGTCAAGACAAACTTGAATCAAGAAGGTCTGCTCAAAATTCAAATTCTCTCAAGAAGAACAAACCATCTATCTATGGGAGATTCATGAGACAATTTACAACCAAGGGTACCAAAAACTCTTGTAAAGAGGATTTTTCAAGGAAAATGGAAACTGCAATCATGGAACAACCTACAAATCAGCCTACTCATAATGCAAATCCACATACTACACAAGATGGAGAGGATTCAATTTGCATAATGGAGGATAGAGAGGAAGCAAATTCACTTGAGCATGAAGAAGGATTTAATCAGTCATCTTGTTCCCAAGAAGAATCCATACCACCATATTCGCTCCTATTTGATGGCAAATCAAAGAAGGCCAAATGCACACAAAATGAGGAGAAAGAACCTCATTTGATGATGGGGTATGAAGAGGTCAAAGATGAATATTGGATGACCTGTATATCGGATTTGGAGGAGGAAGGTGAGCTTCATGAGGAGTTGTACATGTCATATTTTCCATCTTTCATTGAGCATGAGCATGAAAACATGGCTGAATGTGTTCCTAAGGAGAAGGAGAAGCTTCTTGAGATGATGGAACATGAATATCTGCATGTGCATGAAGGATACCTAGAGTTGTTTTTGTATGAGGAGAGGGATGACATGGAGGATTTGGATCAATCACTTGTATTGATTCCAAAGGATGACATATCATTCATATGTACAAGCAAAAGCATTTGTTTGTACAAGGATTGGATATATAAGTACATAGCGGAGATGGAGATCCAAGGGTGTAGTACACTTGCATACTTTGGAAGAAGGAAAATTGGTGTGTCTCTCAAAGAGCCACCTAGTGAACAAGAAAATCCACATGCATGTCATATGCATGAGCATTCAAATATGAAAATGAAGAGGGTATATGCATGCATGACTATTGTATCATCCAACGATAGAGTAATTCCATTCACCATTTTGGTGGGTGTATCTTGTAGAAAGTTTGGAGTTCAATGGATGTTATCCATTGGGGAGCTTATTTTACACTACCAAGTTTCTAACTCGAGATATTTTATGAGGTCTGAGTACATTGAGAGGGTTGCAAAGTTCCTCATGACCATTCAAGGTACATACATGAACATGTCTTGTCATTTTGGAGAAATTGGAGTTTTTCTATGAATGCATGAGAAGGGATTGGAAGGTCTCCCACCGAGTAGACCACCTGACAAGGTGAAGAAGCATAAGGCTAAATTGAGGATGGATGTGCAATCGATAAATATCTTTCATTAGAATCATTTGAAAAGGTTCAAGGAGTGAAAGGGACATCAAGATTTCCTTTAATAGGGGACACATCAAACCAAGTCCTCTTGCATTTCTTATGGGCCTTGTGAAGATGAAGACCATAATAGAGTGCATATGCATAAGGAACAAAATCCTTAACATGGAGATCAAGGAGGCATTACACATTCTCCATGACACACATGTTTCAGTGTCACAATATTGTTGGAGATCCACTTCATTGGAAGATTCATCTTTCCTTGAAGCCATGGAGAAGATCCAGAAAGCAGTGACTACAATCCAAGATAATTTTTCACATATGCTTTATGACAGAGATTACTTGTATGAGCTTGTTCATATGTTGCAGGGAGCATCCTTGAAGGATAATGAGGATATTTGCAAGCTCAATGATGAGTTGATGGCCACCCAAGATTATTTGAGAAGCACTCAAAGAGCCCTCTTGGAATCCAATATGGATATAGAACAACTTCACCAAGAGTTACAGAGATCACACATTCCCTCCTACATTCCAATCAACCATTCTCTTTCAATTGATGACATTCAGAGTTTTATGGAGGAACGTCATGAGATGGTGCTTCATGAGATGCATAATGGCTAGAATGTGTTTGAGGATTTTTTGGATGAAAATTATAAGTTCCAGGCACATATTGTCTCCTAGAGTGAAATTGAGCGTCTTCTTGGAGTGAGCCATTCCTCCATTGAAGAGTTAGAAGATATCATGTTTGATGGACCAACCTTTGATGGAGTTGATACATCCATTAGCTTGATGGATGAGGTTTTGAGTGATGATATTTTGGTCCATGATCCTAAATTATTTCCTTCTACTCATTCCATGTCAATTGAGGAGGAAGTTTCGGTCAAAGGTTTATTTTTTATAGTGCCTGAAGAGGAGCAAAATACTCCCACATTTGATCCAATTGATTCAATAATAGCACCATCCCATTCCCAACAGTTTCATAGGAATCCGATGCCTACCTTTGATTCCTTCACACATAAAGGTGCAGATGGTTCCAACTTGACTTCATGTAGCAAGGCACATTCTGATTGCATGCACCTTTTGACCAATGGCGGAGAATTGAGCCATTGGGAGTACTCACATAGGGAAGCACCTTGCTTTCCAGTTGGATCATTGGGTTGGAGTGTCTCTTCTTTTCCTAGTTGGGAGAAAAGACACATGAGTGATATTCCTGCTTACATCTATGGAGACCTCTTGGATACATTTTACACTTCTTGTGAGCAGCATGGGCATCCATGGAATTCTGATGATTCCTACTTTTTTGGTGATTGGACATGGGACTCTCACCCTTGTCATTTGAATAGTAATGTTTTGATCTATGGTACTTGTGTGCATTGGGAACATGAGGTGTATTCTGATTTGCATGTGCTTGGGGAATTTGAGATTAAGAAAAATGATGACCAAGCACTTGTTCATTGCTCGAGAGATTATGAGTTACCTCTAGGTGGTAGTTGTATAGTTTTGGAGGAGGCACATGATCTCACTTCGGTTGAGCCAGCCATGATGGATGACTGTTATATAGAGTTGTTTCACCATTCCCCATCCGATGCACATATATGGAAGCTAGCACACGTAGGGATGAATATTGTGTAAAGGGATTCTTTCTTTTGGTGCCACACGAGGAGAAGGATGCTCCCACACACTTTACTGATGGCTTTATGGTTAGAACTTGGGATTTGACAAGCGCACCTATCCCTTACCAGTTTGATGAGTAGCAGCCGAGGCATATGTTTAATGTCTCTATCATGCATAGCAGTGTAGGGGAGTTCCACTTGAGCCAGTTAGGTGGAACAAGTAGTAGAGTAAAGAGTTGTACTAGAGCGAAGATGGTACATGGAAAAGCTACAAGCTTTCCATCTAGATCACTAATATGGAGTATTCATTCATCCACTGATTAGGTGGATATATACATAAAGGAGTTGAGTACCCCAAGGGATAATTTTGTTTCTTTCATCAATGAAATTTTATGGACATGTCATTCATATTTTGTGAGCAGTTGTATAGACATTTGTTGTTTCTATGTGATGTCTTCAGTATACCTATATGGACATGGAATTTTCACCTATGTATTATGGATGGAAATTGTAGTGATAGTTTGCACATGGCACATAAGAAGTTTCATACTTGGTTGGAGAGACTCATAGAGGTTCAGTTTTTCATTGGGAGTGATAAACTTCCAGTGTGGTGGTGGGATCCTGGTATCCTACATGATGATAGATCCTCCCCGATGATACTGATATTTGGGAGCATGCAGTTGAGACAGTGGGATCCTGGCATTCCTTGGAGTATCGGGTTTCTACCTGAGATAGTTCCATTGTATAACGTGCATAATTGGTAGTGGGATCCAGGAGTTGATGGATAATTTCAGTTTGCATTGATATGTGGAGGAATGCAACACAAGAAATGGGACCTTGGGATCATTTTTGGAGATCTAGTTATAACTAGATTAGTGCAACAACGGCATGGTGGAACCTCCATTGAGTTCAGTTAGAATTTGAAATTCCAATGCTTGTCAAAGTTCAGCTACAAATATTAAATTGCTTGAGGACAAGCAATATTGGGAGGGGAGGACTGTAATGTACCCATTTTTTTATACCACAATGGTCCACCTTCACCCATCCAACCCCACGGGTCCTAGTGATAGTTTGGAATTAATTAATTAATGAGGGGTTAAGTTTTGAGGCATTAATTGCCAAAGTAATTAATTTTAATTCCTTAAGTTTGAGATGCACTTGATAAAAGTTATTTTTCATTAATAAATATTTATCTTAATGAAATTGTAAAATATCTATCACAGTAGGATCTAGCTACTATAGATACCTCAAAATTGAAATATTTAACTTTCTATTCAAGAAATAAGTGCATAAATAATTCTAGAAAAACAAATGATCAAAAACCAGTCACAAGTGATAAAAAACCACTAAATACAAATGATCAAATATCATATTCTATTAAATTTCCAACCCAAAAATGAGTTTGGATCATCCTTATATAGCAATAGGAAGAAATCGAATGCCTTAGGGGGCTTGACAAGTGGCTATCTTAGATTTGACCCCAATCCCACCTAGGTTGACCAATAGGCTCCCAAATCAGCCTAAAATGGTACGAATTTCCCATGTGAACATTGGGTGACATTGGGAAGACCAAAATGAGGCTCACACATGTGAAGGAGGTGATTGGGTGGTGGTTAGGTATCCAAGTAGAGGCCAAAACAGTCAAATATGGGCCAAAATGACTAGAATCAGTGCATGAACGCCTAATTCAAAGACAGTTTCCTTAAAAGAAGGAAATAGGGAACCTTTTCTCAAGAGGTGGTAATAAATGATGGAGGTGGCCATAAATAGGGTGCCTTACAGCTCAGATAACCATTTTTGTCCCATAGAATGGTGGATAAGTCATCATTTGGACTAACTAACTTCTAACAACCTTGGATTGCAATTATTAACCTATTTTGGACCAATTAATCAATAATATGACTTATGACTAAGGTCCTGAGCAAGGTATTTTTTAAGGATTCTAATAGTATACTCAAGTGTAGTATTCTAGGCAATTATTTTGTATTGGAAAAAACATGTATTTAGATAGGTAGGCGAATATTAAATATGAAACATACAATTTACTACTAAAACTTGTAAGTTTTGGCTAATATTATGATTAAAAGACATATTTTATGTACATATAGGCGATATTAGAGACTAAAAATGACTAAATAGCGAACTTATTTTTTGAAAAAATGCCCCAAAAATAGCCAATTGGCGAAATTTTGCCCCTAAAAATTTCCCTGGTCCTAAGGTGTAATAATTCTCTAACCCCCGCCCCCCCCCCCCCCCATAAGCTATAATTGTGTCAATAATCAAAATAAGGCCTTGGAAACTAAGGCTCAAGTCACCTTTTACAACAACAATTTTTATTTGTCCATGTAACCAAGGTAAGGAGGAAAACCTCCCCTAAAAAATGGACATGTGGCGTATTTGGAAAATATACCAATCTTCACCATGCATCACTCACCCCAAGGAGTGATCTAAGGTAAGTGAAGGTCTTCTCAGTGAAACTCTTGGTGAAGATATCAGTAGTTTGCTCAGCAGAAGGGAAATATTGCAATGCAATGATCTGGTCATGCACCAAGCCTCGAATGTAGTGCATGTGAATATCTATGTGCTTTGTCCTCTACCTCTGTACTGGATCAATGGATATATTGATTGTGATTTGATTGTCACACCAAATTACTGTGGGTGAATCAAACACAAATCCAAGCTCTCCAAGAATGCCTTGCAACCACACACATTGTGTAGCTACATTCATTGTTCCCCTATATTCGGCCTCAGTTGAAGATAAGGAGATGGTGTTCTGCTTCTTGCTTTACCGGAAAATGGGACCATGTGCAAGCATAAAAACATAACCAGAAGTAGACTTCCGATCAGAACTATCACCATCCCAATCAGAATCCGTAAAACCAACTAGTTCAAGAGATGACCCAGCTGCATTGTGGATGCAAAAATGCTTGTTACCATGTACGTAATGTAGGATCCTCTTGGCTGCCTTCCAATGGAACTCATGAGGCTCTTTTATTTTCCTTACAACATCCCCAACAACATAAGAAAAATCTGGTTGAGAGTGAGTGAGATACAACAAGCTCCCAACTAGTTGTCTATACAATGAGCTGTCAACTAGTGGTGAAGAACCCCAATGCGTAAGCTTAAAAATCCAGAAAGAAATGGGAATTTTGCAGACTTGAATTCATCCATATTGAACTTATGAATCATATCTGAAGCATATCTATATAGAGAAACTGAGATCCCATCCACAGTTTGATCAATTTCCAAACCCAGAAATTGTTTCAACAATCCTAGATCATTCATGGCAAATGCACTGTGCAATGCAACCTTAACTGAGCCCAATTATTTGGTGCATCTACCAGTGATCAAAATATCATAAAAATACAGTACTATAATCATTATTAGGTAACCAACATGTTGCATATAGACATTAGGATCATACTTACATCTCTCAAAGCTTTGTGACAACAAAAAATTATCCATCTTGGCATACCGAGCTCTAGGAGCTTGCTTGAGACCATAGAGGGACTTATTCAACCTACAAAAAAGTGTATGGTATGCAATGAATCCTTCAAGATTATGAATATATATCACCTCATCAATATCGCCATGAATCAATGAAATCTTCACATCGATGTGATGAACCTCCCATCGCTTGGAAGCATCAATGGCCAAAACTAGCCTGATTGAGTCCATCTTTGCCACTGGTGAAAATGTATCTGTATAGTCCACTCCATGGACCTAAGAGAATACCTTAGCCACCATCATTTTCTTATACTTCATATCAGATCCATCAGATTCTATTTTGGTTCTATAAACCCATTTACATTGCACTAGTTTCTTCTTGGGAGGAAGAGGGACCAAATCCCATGTTTCATTGTCATGGAGGGAGTTCATCTCTTCTTGCATAGTTGTTTTCCATATTGGGTATTTTGATGCTTCTAAATATGATTGAGTATAATATACAACCATAAGGAAAAATATACCATGAAGATATGGATCACAAGATTCAAAAGCATTGTGAAACTGAGATCTAGTTTTCCCAGGATCTTGAGGATCTCTTGCAAGCTCACCAACAGCTTGTATGGTTTTCTCAGCCCACTTGGGCCTTGAGGGAGGGTCTTGGTATGAATCAATATAATCATATTCATCATCCATATCAGAATCATAAATATCATATAAAGAACCATCACTTTCATCATCTCCAAGTAGGGGGTTTGAGCATTCCCCATCACCTTGTTCTGTAGTATGCATGGGATCTTCTTCTTCGAACAAGACACTTCTTTCAATGAATGTTTGGTGAGATGAGGGATAAAAGAGATTGTATCCCTTCGCATATTCTTCATATCCAACCATGATAGACTCCTTTCTTGGGGGCTCCAAGGCCTTTCTCTTATCTGGAAAGGCCTTGAAGCCCAAGCTTTTGAGCCAAACACCCTAAAATGAGAAACATTGGGCTTGTGGCCCATCCAAGATTCATATGGAGTCATGGCTTCCAAGTATTTATGTGGTGCTTTATTTTGAACATATGCAACACAATCCATGGCCTCATCCCATAGTTTAGGAGACAAATAATTAGCCTCCATCATGCATGTGTCCATCTCCTTCAATGCTCTATTTTTGCGCTCTGCAACACCATTTTGCCGAGGTGTGTAAGGCATAGAATGTTGCATTTGGATTCCATACTCTTCAAAGAGATTCTGAATGTAATTATTGACATACTACCTTCCATTATCAGTCCTCAATACCTTCATAGTCCTTCCACTAAATTTCTCCACAGAGTTCTCGAAAAATTTGAAACATTGGAAAACTTTAGAGTTTTGCTTGAGAAAGAATAACCAATAGTACCTTGAGTAATCATCAATGAAGGTAAGCACATAATCTGATTTGCTATAGGAGGGAGTGGGAAGAGGACCAATCATATATGAATGCACTAAATCAATTGGTTCATCATCTCTCCTTTCCTTCCCTTTCTCATACTTCTTCTCAGCATGCTTCCCAACAATGCACCCTTTGCAAGTGCCATTGGAAAATCTGATCGTTGGAAGCCCTTCAACCATCTCTTCTTTGCTCAAGGATTGAAGATATATGTAGTTGAGGTGTCCAAAACTATCACTCCATATCTTTCTGAATTCATTACCATGTGACGGAAGTGCATTTGGAGAAGAGTACTCAAGAAAATGAGAGAACTTGTACATTCTCGAATTATGGTCTGCAACACCCACTGCTACAACTTTGCCAGTCGAAACTTATGAGATCTCCACATCATCTTGGGTGAATATCACTCTCTTGGACGAACCATTATGGATCATTTGGTATACAGAGAGTAAGTTTTCTGCAAGATCAGGCACATACAGTATATTACTGAAGTACCCATTTTCTAGTGAGATTTTTCCAATGCCTCTAGTAGGGATTTCTGAGTCATCTCCCATGAGAATGGAAGAACCACTATATGGAGCAAGAGTAGAGAATCAATCTATTTAATAATCCATGTTCCTTGAGGCACCTAAATCAATGATGAAATAAGAGGAATCTGAGGTATTAGCCATCAATGCATTACACCTCTCCTTCTCTTCAAAAACACCCTCTTTATTCTTCGAACTTTCTGGAAGAGGAATGTTGTTTTTCTGTAGGAGATGGGTCATCATGTCTATGGTTTTCTTCATGCATGAACTCTCAGGGTGCCAACCCTTTTGAAAGTAGGTTCATTTTGTCTTCTCTTTATTTTTTCCCTTTTCTTTTATAGGAATCGAACCCCCAATCAGAAGATTTGGGCTTATCCTTGTCTTTCTTCTTCTCTGGTGGTTTCAAAACCTTGGGATTTTGCTTTCCTATTTCTTGTCTCGAATTTCCAGCAGCAAGAACCCATCAAGACCAACTTATATTTCTCTTGTCGAGTTAGCATCTCCATGAAATCAGCCAAATATGGCATCTTCCAATTTCTAACTATAAGCTTGGTGGAGTGAAATGTAGAGACAAAGACTGAGTACTCAAGACCAAACTTTGAAATGATGGACAAAACCAACTGTTCTTCCTTCTTGTCAATGCCACATTGTTTGATTTGCAAGACCAAGATCTTGAACTTTGTGAAGAAGTCCTAAATGGAATCAAATTTTCTTGGGCTCAGTGAGATAAACTCATTCTCAAGTTGGTGACCCTCATCTCATCAGTTTTCCCAAACAAAGACTCAATCTTGAGCCATACTTCATTTGGTGTAGTTAGACTTTCAACATGAAACAAGAGATCTCTTGAGATACTGAGACAAATCATGTTGAATGCTTCATCTATTCTGTTGAATTACTTCAACCTCAGTTCCCATAGTGATTCTATAGAGACCCTTGGATCTCAATTGGATGACCATTTCGGCCTTCCACTCAAAGAAGTGGAATGGAGTCAGCAAATGAGCATGAGTTTGCTCCATCTTCTGCTACTTGCGCACTTGGTGACAATGGTGCACTTGTATATCTTCAATAAAACTCTCAACACTCAAGAGGGGATCTACATTAACAGATTCGAACCCTACTTGATAGTGGGTATATTCGGGAAAGCATCACACCCTAGATATACTCCAATGGATTTCTCCAATGGCTTCAAGGAAATGGTTCCAGAACTTTTGTGTTTTCTCCATTGCTTCTGACACACCACTAAAATAGTCTTTTGGTTCGAATGGTAGATCCAAGAGCTCTGATATTATGTAAAATATATATCACAGTTGAATATAGCTACTATATATACCTCACAATTGAAATATTTAACTTACTATGCAAGAAATAAGTGCATAAATAATTCTGGAAAAACAAATGATAAAAAACCAGTCACAAATGATAAAAAAACAATAAATATAAATGATCAAATATCAGATTATATTAACTGTCCAACCCAACAATGAGTTTGTATCATCCTTATATAACAATAGGAAGAAATCGAATGCCTTAGGGGGCTTGACAAGTGGTTAGCTTAGATTTGACCCCAACCCCCCATAGATTGACCAATAGGCTCCCAAATCACCCTAAAATGGTATGAATTTCCCATGTGAACATTGGGTGGGCATGGGAAGACCAAAATGAGGCTCACACATGTGAAGGATGTGATTGGGTGGTGGTTAGGTATCCAAGGAGAGGCCAAAACAGTCAAATATGGGCCAAAATGACTAGATTCAGTGCATGGGCGCCTAAGTCAAAGATAGTTTCCTTAAAATAGGGAAACAGGGCACCTTTTCTCAAGAGGTGGTAATAAATGTTGTAGGTGGCCATAAATAGGGTGCCTTACAACTCAGATAACCAATTTTGGCCAATAGAATGGTGGATAAGTCATCATTTGGCCTAACTAACTTCTAACAACCTTCTAAAAACCTTGGATTGCAATTATTAACCTGTTTTGGACCAATTAATAAATAATATGACTTATGACTAAGGTCCTAAGGTGTAATAATTCTCTAACATAAATAAAGTGGATAATGATCGACAAGGGAACATTAGAGGATAAATTTTACCAAGAGATAGCTTGGACAAGAAGAAAAGTGGAAGGCAGTTAAAGCTAGTAAAGAAAGAAAAAGAAAGGAAAAGCTAGCACAAGGTAGAGAAATAGTAAAGCTCAGGAAAAGCATAATAAAGAAAGAAATTAGACAAAAACAGAAAGGAGGATAAGGCATAAAAGTAGGAAAAAAGCAGTCAAAAGCATAAAAGAAGGATATCGAAGAAAATGCAGGATAAAGCAAAGGAAGAGAGCAAATAAAAAAGAAAATCTTGAAATCAAGCTATCCTTATCTACTCCATGAGGTCGCATTAGCCTAATTGAATTTCTCAACAAGTCACCTCAATTCTATAAAAGGAGCATGCACCACTTTCCCATCTTTTGACAGTTTGAGAAATGAATTGAGAGTTATTTTGCCTCTATGACTTGGGAGATGTGCCCATAGTCCAAGCTACGAGATGTGCCCCTACTTCTTCTAAGAGGATGATGACATCAAGTATTCATAATTGATTTTATTTTAGGTCTTGAAGTCTGATCTAGTGAATTTCGAGCTTGTTTGCAGAGATTGAGAAGCCTCCCATTCGAAATCATGATGATTCCTAGTCTTTCTTGTTGGAATATTCTCACCATCATTTTTTATATTTGCATGATTTGCATGCATTCTGCATGCATCCAGTCATCAGTATGGTAGTCTCCCCAGCACCGGGAGCCTATGTTCATCCCCCTAGAGCCTATTTTTATCCCTCAGGAGCCCTCCTACCTACCTAGTGTTTGGTAGAATTTTTCCCTACGGATAAGTCAAAATTCTCTTAACTTAAAGTAGATTCCTTACTGACTCTAAGGCAAGAAACAAGACAAAACAAATGCTACCTTGAAATTCCTGAACTAACTTTCACAACAAGATTATATGCATTCAGAAACAATGAAATATATAACACACCTTTCAATCCGACGTTTGTCCCGCTTCTAGCTCTTGATCCAAAGCTCCAATATAGAACCTGTTGAGATCAAACAAAGAACAAACATACAAGATTCCAAATACCTTGAAGTAAATATTAGATTCAAATCCAGATTAGATACATTCCATGCTAAAGACTTGTACAATACACATGAAATGGGAAAGACAAGACAAGTTATCTTTATTACAAACTTGAAGAATGCTTACAAAGGTTGCTTGATGTCCAAGTCAATCCTCTAGCTCCAAGTGCTTCCTCCTCTAGCTATCTCCACAGGGCTGCAAGATCATAAGTTTGATGCTTCTAAGAGTCCTCCCCCTTTCCCATGGAATGCCTCTCTTTTATAGTGTATGGTAGGGTTAACCAACAAGAGAGATGGGTGGATCTAGGGAGAACTTAGTGGATCAAGGTTTCTAATCACAGAAAATGAGTTGAGATCGAATCAGGGATCCCAATCCTCCAATATCTCTCGAAAATCCAAAATCCCAAAAGCCGTGGAAAAAGGGCTATAAAAAGAGTACCGCGCCCAGTAGTCTTAGCATAACGCGGTGGTACCTCATGGCAGGTACAAAGCATAGCGCGGTAGTGTGGACTACCGCACACCTATAACTGAGTAAAGCGTGGTAGTTAGGGTAAATAAAGTCTCAGCTGGGTGAAAACTTGCCAGGGTAAGTTTACCTTCAAGGTTCACTCATCATTTTTCTCTTCTGAGTGGTTTAAAGTAGTAGGGGAAGTGTCGTTAGCTCTTTTTGTGGTGGAGATGCGACACTGTGGAATATGGAGGTATAACAGATGCCCCCTAAAGTGTGAGGTCAGAAGGAACTGATGGTCGAAATACTTTACGAATATAGTGTGCAGAGATAGCATCGAGGAGAGCAACAAGGAGTTGAAACATAAACAAGGTGTTAGACATACCACCGAGGCAGGCATCCCCATGCTCGGAAACAAATGACTCAAAGCATGGCTGTCGACCAATACATTGCAGATCCATGAGTACTGAGATGATATAGACTGTGGACAGATCATGGCTACTATGAACAAGCATAGATCCATGAGACAATAATGACACAGCCACGACCAATACAATAAGTGGATCTGTGTGACAATACAAAGGACATCCCCATCGCAACCTGGACGCAATCAAGATACAAGGGTGCACCCAGGGTCTTCTACCCGATCGCAAATGATACGAATCTAGCCATGTGATTACAAAGTGTTGAAGTTGAACATGGTAGAAACCATTTGATTACCGGTCAATGATGTGAACCGTTAACAAATGCGAGGGAAATCACCAATGATGACGATGATCCCCAAGGTATCTAAAGTACATCTCAATGAAATGCGAATATATGAGTTGATGTCGAGCATTCGAGAGATTGTTCGATCAGAGGTCAGTGATGTGAACCTACTGTCGAACACGAGGAAACCTGCCATTGAGGCATGCAGGTACCAAGGTATTAATGGTCAATCTCTAAGTCCAATTCCCAGATAGTGATTTGGCGTCGACGGGAATAGACTCGTCGAAGGTGGGCCATAATGATTCCCACATCATCGACATGAAATCGGAACGAACGATAAGATGATGAAACAATGGAGTATGTACTGACACAGCGGAGGCCTGACATAATGAACAACTCTGAACAATGCAACCCTTTGAACATGTAACGGCATGTAATAGGACTTGGTAGCAGGGAGTATTGAAAGTAGAGGATAGATACCAAATGAGTAGGCTCGTGGCCAGGGAGACGACTCAGGATGATGACCATAACTCAGTGAAAAATAGATACCCAGTATAGACAAGGGACAGACACATGCCATGTTCAAAGGTAACGACTGACAAGCTGCCAAAAATAAACTTGACTTGTTTCCCCATATTCCCCCAACATGATAGACGAGTACCTCTTTGTTGTTTTTCGAGCTTAAAGAGGATAACACATGCTCGGTGTAGCTCATCTCATGGATGAGTCCAATCTCACATGTTTTACGAACCTGAGAAAGGAGGGGTTCGTCCCAAAGTGGGCCCTTCGATGTTAAATTTTAACGAGTCCAAGGAAGGAAAACTCGATAGTTTTTCGCATTTAGAGAGCCTGAAAAACTTAAAGGAAGCTCCGCAATGTACTTTTTCGTAAATTTAGTCCCTCGATCCCGAAAAAGTGTAAAACAATTCCCGAGAGAACTCTCCCAGCCAAAATTAACTGAGGTATACCTTTCTCGTAAATAGTCTAGACGGGCCGAAAAAGGGTAACCTATCACCGAATAGACGACCTTTCAAATACTTTTACAAGTGTGAAAGAGTCAAGATCACTTGGCAATCTTTTCAATTTTAGGGAGTCTGAAAAGAGCTTAACTATGGACTCCAATGGTCTTTTTCGTAATTTTTTAATTATTCTGGTCTGAAAAAAGAATAAAATACAACCAGGATAATACTTTCCTCATCGTTTAACGAGCATGAGTAAAGCTGACCAAACTCGACACCATTTACTTGAGTTTGACAAGCACGACATGGGTGTGAAAGCGCTTGGAATATTTTTTCAAGTTTTAATCCAGAGCACAAAAAATATAAAGTAGGCTCAAAATGAAGGTCAAACATTGAATAAACGCCAGTGTGAATATATCGCTTTTTACAGGAGATCCTGTCAATAAAGTGCTCATAAAACCAGATATTAGTAATGTGAAATGGGCTTTATTTTAACCATTTAAAATAATAAGTGAAAAAATGAGTGAAAAATCTATATAAGGAATAGGTAAAAGGAGGAAGTTACCATTTCACTTGTGTTTTTACCCAAAGAGGAGATTTTACCCACTTGAGGAGCAAAACTTCAAGGATCCATATCGGGAGTTTCAGGGCACCGTTTCAACAACCGTCTGCGCCAGGTAAGAGCTCTCAAGCTTCTCTTTCATTTTATGTGTGAATCATTTGTTTTCAGTAAGAAAAATTAATTTTTTGGGAAAGCCCTATTGGGAAAAAATCGCCCTTCACAGTACCACGTGGGGCCCATATCGAGAAACGCGGTACTGTCCGACAGTACTGCACTGTGTCTTTAAGCCGAAACGCGGTATTGTGCAGTACCGCATGGCAAGATGTGCCCCAAGCACGATGAAGACGAATTTTAATATGACAAAATCGATTTTTCTTAAATTTTTTGCTAAAACCAAGTTGTTAAATGATTACTCAATGTTTCCCCTGACCTTTTGTAGGAGTTTGCAATTTGATTGGGTAAAAAATGGTCAGTTGGAAACAAAGAGAGCATGAAGTAGATGATTTGGCGGCCGAAAATGACCTACCGACTGTGACCGCACTGCGAGAATGTGGTTTGCTGAAGTTCTTTAAGACCAAAGGGATTCGTCAGCAACCCAAGCTTCTCACCCATCTTATTCAATTGTGGGACCTTGTGGGACCCTGACATTCAAGCTTTCCGAGTGGGAGAGCATATCCTCAAAATTCAACTCGAGGAAATTTACTTTCTCACAGGCCTCTCAAAAAGAGGAGCCCGGGTGAATTTTACCGGACACACAGCCTCGGAAACGAGCACAGATGATTTGATCGCTCGGTATTGCCGTCAGGGTTCGAGTAAGAAAAGCGGCAAAGTGGTCATAAAAGATGTTATAGAACTCCCTGTAAAAACCATACTGTTCACCATTACATGTGCAGTAGGGAGTACGGGTCCCCATCAGGCGTCCCATACACAAATGAATCTCGCAGCGGAATGTATGGTGGGAACAGTATTTAACTGGTGTGAGGCGGTGTTGGCCAATCTCAAAGAACAAGTGCACAAGTGTAGGGTTGGAGCGAATTCCCAATTCGGCTATGGGAGCATCCTGGTCACCTTCTTTTTGGTGGGGGTGCCATTGTTGCACCCACAGATACACATGCCCCTCCATCCATCGACCGAGCCATGGATGGCTCGATGGAGTGATTATGCAGGACGTCTCGGGGGACCTCAACGCTTGGCCTTTGGTGAGGATTTCTTCTCCTGGCTCGAGGAGCAGATAGTGATGATCGATGACTACCCCTATGCAGGGGTGGACTTTCGTGAGGACATCGACTTGCCACTGCCAGAGGATGAAGATTGGGACAACTCAGGTATGACCTTCATGGATATATTTTTCTTTTTTGAATATATAATTTTTATTGCTTTTTTAGAATGTGTAAAAGACTTCTAATGTATGTTCGTATGCATGTCACAGATCGTGGACCACAGAGACCAGCTGGGTACTCACCATTACATCGTGGTGGTGTTGATCACGAAGCCACTCCAGAAGAGGAGGAGGACGAAGATGAAGCAGGAGGAGTCTGGGATATAGAGATGAATCTACAGGGCTTGACTCATGGTATCCCTGCTATGAGGATGGATGACGTCCCCTTGCATCTCCAGCGGCATACTGTAGGTGTGCCTAGTCGTATTGGCCGACTTCTTCGTAGGGTGGCTCAAGCTGTAGTTTGTTATCACCAGCAGTGTGAGGAATCTGACGAGGAACATGATAGATCTCCCAGATCTCCATAGATGGTCTCTTTTTGTCTTTTGCGGAATGTATACGATATGTAGGCTTTGAGAGCCAAATTTTTGTATGGGATTTGGTCCCAAATTTTGTCTTTGACACAAACTCTATGTATTTTGGAAAAACACTATTATATACAGTGATATGGACCTATTTATGATCTAATTATTTACAATGACTTGTGCATTTTATTTTTTATGATGTGTTTATGTATGGGCAAGATGCCAATCCAAAATGTAATTAGCCAATGATCAGCTATACAATTGAATTCTCTTGGTACGTGTTGATATGAAATAAAATTAAATGATCGTTCTAAGAGGCGTACTCTCCGAAATAAATGAAGTAGTATAGGATCGCGAATTGTGTAAACATGGTTTAGATGAGAAACCACGAGTTGGGAGTCTAAAAAGACTGATAGGGAGTCAATTCCAAGTGAAGCAACCTCCGTCAAGAGACCAATGACTGCATGGTACTCCGTGATATTATTGGTTGCAGGACCTAAACAATTGGCTCCTGAAGAAATAAACTCGCCAGTGGGAGAATAGATTACCCATGCTGCCGAAGCGAGATTCTAGGTATTTCGGCTTGCACCGTCGGCGAATCCGAAGTAGGCAGACATCTGCGCATGAAATCACGAGTCAAAGTAAGAGTGGAAACATGAGGTCCACGTGCACACCAAAAAATGAGTAAAAGCAAACTAAGTACATTATGTACAACAAGTAACCCGCATAGGGAAACCTTACGCGTAGAAGCGTTTGAGGTATAGCCCATTGCGGGGCCGTGCCAATGGCGTACCATCACAATCGATTAGTTCATAGGCTCCTTTTTCCAAAACATGTTTTACAACAAAGGGGCCGTACCACATAGATTCAAGTTTTCCTTTTCCGAGCTTATCGTGCATTTGATCATATGTAAGTACGAGGTCACCTTCATTGAAGATCCGAGGTTGAACGGATTTGTCATATTGAGCTTTGAGGCATTTTTTATGAGCTTCATTAGCTAAAGCAGCGTCGCGTCGGGTTTCATCTAGCTTGGCTAGGTATAGAAACCGTTCCTCTTCGGAAGTGGTGTGTGGAAGTAGCTCTATGGCTATCTTAAGTGATGGAATTTCACATTCAATCGGAAAAATGGATTCTAGGCCATACACCAGTTGGAATGGTGTAAACCCAGTAGCACTTTTCACTGAGGTTCGGTATGCCCATAGTGCTGAGAATAGAGTTGAGTGCCAGTTGGATTTCTGGGTACCCACAATATGTTGAATCATTCGTTTCAGGACTTTGTTAATGGCTTCAACTTGGCCATTAGCTTGTGGGTAATACGAGGTTGAGTTTTCATGGCGAAAACCCAGCTTGGCACTTAGTTCTTCGATCATATAGTTCCTGAAATGGGAGCCATGATCAGTCACAATAGATTGTGGGATACCAAACCTAGCTATAATATGATTGAATATGAATTGCGCTGCTGTTTTGCCATCCTCACCATACGTAGGCATCGCTTCAGCCCATTTTGTGAAATACTCGACAGCTACTATGACATAGCTATGCCCCCCGACTCAAGTGGGATTACAGTGCATGAAATCTATGCCCCATTTGGAAAAAGGGCCAATGGCAATAACAGGATAAAGTGGAGTAGGGTGAGAGCGTGTTTTGCTATGAAAGAATTGGCATGGTGGACACTTCTTGACTGTTTCAATGCAGTCTTTGAAAATTGAGGGCCAGAAGTATCCTGCTCGCAGTATTTTCTGGGCCGTAGCCATCCCAGAGAGATGACCACCACATGCTCCAGCGTGGCAGTCATTAAGAACGCGTTTCGCCTCATCTAAGGTCAAACATCGTCGAAGAACGGTGTCGACACCACGTCGATAAAGAGTATCGTTGACTATGAGGTAGTATTTTACGTGATGTCGGATGCGTCGACGTTCATTGCGAGTGAGGTCGGGGCGGAAGCGTTGGGTTTGGAGATATAATAGAATATCCCCGTACCATGGATCAGACGTGCTAATGAGGAACAACGATTCATCAGGAAGAGAATCGATGGGATCGGATGGCTCGGTAGCATGGGGCAAGGTACAAATCAACTCTGCAAAGACCAAAGACTTCTTGGACTTGGCTTTGACAAATTCCAAGTCAAACTCCTGAAGGATGATGATCCAACGAGAATATTTTCCCCCAAGCACTTAATGTGTGAGGGTATAATACATTGGATTCAAATCGGCTATAACAATGGTCCGGCGAAGTAGAATGTAATGACAGAATCTCTGGACAGCAAATACTGTTGCCAGAGCCAGTTTTTCAACATGTGAATAACGAGTTTCGGAGTCGAGAAGACTCTTAATAAGATAGTATACCACATGTTCTATGTCGTTTTGGTCTTCCTGGACTAGCACCATACCGATGGTGGAAGTCGAAGCTGCGAGATAAAGAATGTAATCCCGTGTGTAATCGGGGGGTTGGATCACAGGATCTTTGGTTAAGGCTACCTTTAGATTGTCAAAGGAGCGTTGGGATTCATCATCCCAGATAAAGGGAACATTCTTCTTGAGAAGCCTCATGTAGCCTTTTGTTATCTCGGACAGATTGCAGATAAAACGGCGTAGAAAGTTTGCATGCCCTTGCAAACATTGAAGTTCTGGAATATTGGTGGGGGAAGGCAGGGCTAAGATAGCTTCTACCTTCGTGGGATCTAAACGTATCCCGCTTTTGGAGACTATGAAGCCCAACAGTTTTCTGCCTTCTACACAAAAGACGCACTTATGCAGGTTCAATCGTATATTGTAGTGACGGCACCTTTCGAAAATGGCACTTAAGTGGTCGGGATGGTCTTCCCGGGTCCGAGAGTGAGCGGGAAGATCATCAAGATATGGTTCTACAATATGTTTGATGTCGTGGAATGCATAGGACATCGCTCGTTGGAAATTTGCCCCGACATTATTAAGGCCAAAAGGTAACTTTCGATATGCAAAAATCCCCCAAGGACAGATAAAGGTCATTTTGTGTTGGTCGGCTGGGAGGATATCGATCTGATTATACCCAGAAAAGCCATCCATTAATGAAAAGATGACACTCCCGGCACAGTTATCGATGATCTAGTCGATAAACGGATTTGGGTAGTTGTCCTTTGGACAAGCCTTGTTCAAGTCGCGGTAATCGACACAGACTCTAATCGTTCCTTGTTTCTTGGCTACGAGAACGATGTTGGATACCCATTCTGTCAATGGGACAGGATAGATAAAACCAGCACGCAAAATTTTTTCAACTTCTGCTTTAATAGCGGCTTCCTAACGAGGATGGACGGGTCAAAGTTTTTGCCGAACAGGTCGGGTGCCAGGGAATGTTGGAATTTCGTGGACCACAATCGAGGGGTCAATTCCTAGCATTTCTTCATAACTCCAATCAAAAACATTGCGGAAAGTTTTGAAGTAGGCACTATAGAACTCCATTTCGAGGGGAGTACATGTTTTTCCGATATGTACGTTTTCCACAATACCAGGCTTCACTGAAATATCAATGGGAGTGGTTTCCATAAGGTTAGCCAAGTTCCCTTCGGAAAATACCTCATCGAGGGAAGTGGGGAACTTGGTTTGAACCATCCCAAGTGAAGTACTGGGTTTTGTATCAGGCTCAAGTGGCTGAATGGTGGGGAATGAAGATCGATGATGAAAATATCCCCATGGTGGCTCATCATCGCACATAACCTCCATAATTGATTCGTCGGTGGGAAAAATCAAATTGAGAGGATTGATAAGTGGTGGGTTTGGATGAGTTTCAGCCGAGAGCTGTGCCACGGTGTGCTGAGTAGAATAGTCGACCCAATCGGTGGCTGATTGGATCGCTTGATATGCTGCGAGGTTTCTATTGAGAGGCATAGAGTTTCCATAGTTTTCAATCTGAGAGGGACTCAGAATCACCCATGAATGATTGGGAGGGGTGACATTCGATGAAATCATGTTGACTGGTTGAACATGGGTTCCCAGCTCTGGAAAAACTCCAATAAGGGAAGAATCCTTCATGAGACCAACACCAATGTCTTGGAACTGGTACCGAGGTTGATCCAATAATGGGACGGTGTTGGCAGAGTTTTGATGAGAGTTGGGGATACAGTAATCGAGTTGATCAATAGTGACAATTTTCCCTTCATGAGGAAATTGCACAATGCGGAAGACTGTAGATGCTATGGCAGTCATGGCATAAAACCAGTTCCGTCCAAGTAGGAGATTATAATCCAATGGTGCATCTACGACTTCAATATGTACGGATACTGTTTTTCCCCCCAGTTCAACACCAATTGAGTGAATGAGTCCATAAGGTTGAAAACCATGTCCATCAAACGCCCTGAGAGTAGTAGGAGAAGTCGTGACTTCGGGTGAGCCTAAGGCTCTCCAGCAGTTCAAAGACATGATCGACGTGGAAGCACCTTCATCTAACACAGTGCGGTGGATGATATTTCCATGGATTTTTGTGTGAACCTGGAAGGCTAACTGGTTAGAAAGCCGAGGTTTCGCGTGCTCCAAGTTAAACATGATAGAGTTTGAAGTATCTGGGTCCATTGCCCCCAGTGATGAAAGTAAGGTTCTACGCTGCATGGGGTAGTGTTGAAGAACCTCGAGAGCCGACATGGCACAAGGTGCTTGAGCCAAATCCTCAACAATGTTGTAGTTTTGGGCAGCTCACGCATTCGGATTAAATGTTGCCTTTCGTATGGTGACCTTAGGTGGGCGTAGCACTATGTCCGTAAGCGGTCTCTCGATATGGAGATGACCGGTAGGGGGGGGAATAGAAATCGGATCTTCAACAGGAGATTTCCCTTTGGCTATCTCAGGTTGTTTGTTTGAACTTGGAGGGTTGTCGTACGTCTTTGAACGAGTGGTGATATTAACCTCTTCATTACTCGTCATCAGGATTTCGCGGTTTGTGGATGTCTCTCCGCAGGTAGGATTGGTCGGGTTGCCCCCTTGTGGGGTTTCTTGGGCAACCATTTGTTGTTGTTGTTGGGGGAAAGGATAAGTTAACACTGCCAGGCGAGTGGATCCTTTAACGAACTTGTTGACCTCGTCCTTGTAGGGACAGTCACGCATGTAATGATCATCTTGGAAAATCAGGCAGGGAAACTTAGCCTTTCGACGTGGTTTTTGGTCATTTTGGGTGGGTTGCGGCTTGGGGTTCTCCTGCTGGTTCTTTTTGTTTTTACCACGATTGTTTTTCTTCTTTCCCCCAGATGGTTGTGATGTAGATTGAACTGCGTTCACTTCAGAGTAAAGGGCAGGAGAAGTAGTTGGTTTTGAAGCATCCTGGGTTAAAGCGGGGGAAGCAGAAGCTTGTTGTCCCGTCGAGTTGGTAATAGGCTGGGTCTTGACTGAACCGACGATACCATCAATGGGAGGTTCAGTGGTTGGTTTGGTTGGATCAGTGTTAACGTAGGAGGCATGTGGAAGAAGTTCATGTAAAGTACCAGATTGAGTGTACACCAAATCCATGTACTGGGCTGCCGAGATGGACTGTTCTTCTGTGACCGACCTGCGCATAGCGATATCTCTGGCTATGGGAGGCAAAAAGGATTTTGTAAACCAATCAGCGAGTAGCTGATCGGGAATAGGTGCCTTTATTAGCCTACGGTGTCTTCACCACTCATGGATGTGATCCGAAATATGTGTAGAAGTGGTTTGACGCAGTGATGTTAACAGTTCTGTTCTAGTATCATACCGGATGGGGAGCTGGAAATGAGTCAGAAACTACATAGCCAAAGTGTTGAAATCACGAAAAGAGTGTTGTGGCAGCTCGATGTACCATTTTGCTGTTGTGCCAGTAAGCATACGTTGGAAGAGACGAAGTCGAATGAAATCATCCATCAAGGAGTTGGATGAACACCAAAGATGGAAGGTCATCACATGGTTCTTGGGGTCTTCCCTGGGCTTAGCATCGAACTTAGGAATGTCCGATGGAAGTTTGGCTGGAATAGGTGGCCAGTGAGGTTCATGCCATATAGGATCGTTAATAAGCCTCGACAAATCAGGTAAGTCAAGTGTGGCCAAAAAGGGAAGTTGACGGTTAGTCTGCGGGTATGAGTAATAACCGTGTGGTGCAGAGAAACCTGGAGGGCCCTGCATAGCATACTGCTGTGTGTTATACCCATATGTGTTTCCCTGGGGTACTGCTGGAATTTCGGTGGGTAATAAGCCATCTGGTTAACCGGTTGATTATAAGTAACCGGTTGGTGGATGTTCTACTGAGTGGGTATGGTACTCTGGGGTTGCTGAAACCCAGGAATGGTTGCTGCTCCTGGTTGGGGAAAATTTCCTTGGAATTGTTGTGTTACAAGGGTGTTACCACTATACTGAGTAAGTGGAGGGTTTCCCATAGCAGGGTTGGGGGGTGGCTGCGACGGTGGTGTCCATGGGAGGCTCGTTCCTGCTTGAGGGGCGAGTGGAAATTGAAGGGATGCGTTCCATGGAGTTGTAGCAGCTGAAGGGTAAGGGAAGGAAGAATTCAAGTTGGGGGGAATTTGAGATTGCCCCCCATCTTGGTTCTAGTTTCCAAATAATGAGTAACCCCCACTCTGTGGGATCTGATATTCCCAAGAAGGAAGCATACCTGACGAGGGAGGTTGAGAGTGAGGCCCGGTTGGAATACCGGAATAAGGTTTCCCGCTGCTAGGTGTGTTGTGCATACCGTACTGAGCAGATGCTGCTGGTTGGGAGGGTTGTTGGATGTTTCCGATGAGTTGTCCTCCAGCAGATGGGTTAGATGGCCCTATAGGAAGAGACTGTTGACTAGGAATGGGGTTCCCAACAAAAGGTTGTCCTCCAACTGGTTGGGTTGATGGCCCACTAGGAGGAGTTTGGTTGTTGGAGTTGGGGACCACTGCAGTTGTTTTTCCACCTCCTGAGATAGTCTAAATAGTGGTCGAAGGTGATCCTTCGGTCCAACCGAAAGATCCATCAGTATGACTAGGTGTTCTTCCGCCGCTGGCCAAATATGATAGTGTGGATTGGCCAACGGCGCCAAAAGTACCGATTTGCGGAGGGGGTATTCCATATTTGACAGGCGAGGATGGGGAAAAAACTGGGTTATCTCTCATAGAATGTGCACCAAAAATGGGTGATGGCAGCAAATGTGGGGATTTTAACCCAGGGGTATCGGCGTCGTCCATAGCATGTTCAATGATAGGAGGACCATCGAAAACTGGGTCCGAGTTCATGTCCTGGAAAGGGTTTTGGGGATCCAGCGGGAACCTAGGTATAGTAACGTCCGAAGGTCCGGAGCCGTCTGCATAAGAGTGATGAAATTCTGTGCTAGACGGGATGTTGGGATCCCTATAGTCAGAAGGATGAGTAACGGGGGGATATCTAGAAGCTGACGAGAGCATTTGCTCTGTGTCGTGTTTAAACTGTGCCGATGCTAATGGGGAATTTTCTAGACTAACCATACTAGACTAGATGGAAGCCATGATTTCATGTCCAAGAGGAAGGTTGGGGAGAGATATAGTATGAGGTACGTTGCTAGAAGTACTTGTTTCCTGCGGATGAACGCTAGGTGATGTAGTGATAACAGGCGGAAGCTCTGCCTGGGAAGTGATGAAGCCATAATCAGGTTCAAAAGGTGTGTCAAGAAGTCGAGTATCTTCAACGATTTCGACGTACCCACCTGGGACTGAAATCAAGCCAGGTATATCTTGGTCGGACCCTTCGGTGGTGCCAACAGATCCGTTTGTGTCATCGTGAAAAGTGTCTGATGGACAGGAGGTGTTGACATCAGGTAGGAGGATGACCTCTGGTCTAGTATTTTGGGCTGTATTAGATTCAGCCGCTGTAATGGTGTCCACTGTGGCAGATAAATCTGGGATAACAGTGGGTGAAGTGACAGTGGAAATCTCAGATATGCTAGTGGTTGCAGAAGCTGCAATAGATTCTGAGACTGTGCTCTGAGTAATAGTTACAGGAGGAACTGATGACGATGATGTAGTATGTATCGGTGGTGGAATGTTCCCTCGACCAGCACCACGGCCAGGAGGAGCGAGAATGCGTGATGCAGTTGGACCGGAGGTCTGTGGCGGTGGTGGTGGTGGAGGGCTCTTTCCCTGTACTCATTGTGATCTTCGTGCTTGTTCTGACATGATGACAGGAAAATGAAAATCGGGGGCAGTTTCATAACAAATAACTCAAAAACTCTAATGCAGCCGAGTGTGCAGAAGAGGAGCTAGAAAAACAAGGCTCGCAGGCCAAAAAAGTAAGATCTAAAATCTATACTGAGACCGGTGTCTCAATAAGCGAGCGGATACAAAAAATGGCCAGAATGCCAACAAGTAGTCCCTAAAAAGAAAAATGACCCTCTACAAAGATGAGATAACAAGCAAACTCCTAACTAAGAGCTGGAGACCTCAACAAGCTGTATCCTTCGCAAGGTGATGAAATCCAAGTCGAACAATACAACATGAGAGACCGATATAAGAAGGATATCCCTCTACCGAAAGGGATCCTGGGTAAAAGAGCCCTAGTAGAATAGTCACTAAGCTACCTCGTTCATGACACGTTGGAAAAGGTTTTGGGCACTTCAGCCTTCCGAGGAAGACAATGATCGATGTTTCCTTAGGGCTAAGTGGAGTGCGGCATTCCACAGAGTCCATCCAGTTCTCAATCTCGCGGCCATTTAACCCCTGAAAGTTAGAAACAGTCAGGAGGCCCCTCCACAAACTGGCTGTGACCGTGTCAATAAATACTAGAGGATTTTAGTTCCCTAGAAGACAACAACTATGTCTCAGATGAAAATGACAAGGGGGAATTATTTTGATGCCTATCCTCGGTGTCCTACCTAACTACCAAATTCTTTTGATTTCCTCAAGTGAGGTTAATGTTGGTTTAATTAGGGAGATTAATTTTAGTGGTTGTCTCACTCAATTAGGTAAATGGACGTGAAACTTGATGGTGTTATGATGACTCAAACCATGCAAATGAGAATGAATCAAAATAAGCCTTTTTCTTCGATGAAATCTAGCTATGGGAGAGAGAGAGTTCTTCGATAAAAAATGCACGAAATCTTTCACAAGCAATAAAAAATCAAAGCAAAATATTTTTTCTTTTCTTTTTGTAAACAGAGCCAAACTGAAATAAACACTCTTTTTAATGCACTGATCCTACAACTAAGATGCTTCAAATATGAGAATTTCTGTGGCAGATTCAATGGTTCATTTCCTAATGCACGATGATACTACTAGACTTTTTCAATTCAAACAACAAAATTATTCTCAAATGATCATTTTTTAATTACTGAAAATAATAGAAATGATGTGACTGTAAAAGTTACAGGGTTCAGTAAAAGAGAACAGTAGTGTTGGGTTGGTTGTGGTGAAAAAATCAAGTCAATGCAATCAAACTGGAAAAGTGACCCAATATGCCAAAAATGCCACTAATTCAAACAATAATCAAGCTCACAAACAAGCAATAAGCACACCACACAGACTGTAAAATGACCAGGATGATAACAGGCAACAACAAACACTATCTAAGGCAGAGAAAGACTCAGGAAACCAAGCAAGGATAAAAAATTTAAAAAAATTGCAGACACTACCGCGTGTCAGGGTCAGACTGTAGCGTGGCACTGTTACAGTACCGCTCTGGTACTAATGCATAGAACGCGGTACTACCGTGCTGTAGAGAATTCTAATGGAGCGGTACTATTGCAAGGTAATAAAAAAACACAACTTTAGAAAAGAAAATGGAGTTTTCAGGGTTGCTGCTAACCCAGGGGACTCAGTGATCATACAAGGAGAAAAAATACAGTGAGGAGGGGTGAATAAAGGTCAAAAAAAGACCAAGATTCAAAACTGGTTTGAAGTGCAATAAAAAATCACAATCAAAAGATGGACGACAGTGAACTGAATCAATCAAGCAGAAATCAAAACCAGCGGAGTTGCCATTCTTGTTTGGTAGAATTTTTCCCTACGGATAAGTCAAAATTCTCTTAACTTAAAGCAGATTCCTTACTGACTCTAAGGCAAGAAACAAGACAAACAAATGCTACCTTGAAATTCCTGAACTAAATTTCACAACAAGATTATATGCATTCAGAAACAATGAAAGATACAACACACCTTTCAATCTGACGTTTGTCCCGCTTCTAGCTCTTGATCCAAAGCTCCAATGTAGAACCTGTTAAGATTAAACAAAGAACAAACATACAAGCTTCCAAATACCTTGAAGTAAATATTATATTCAAATCCAGATTAGATACATTCCATGCTAAAGACTTGTACAATACACATGAAATGGGAAAGACAAGACAAGTTATCTTTATTACAAACTTGAAGAATGCTTACAAAGGTTGCTTGATGTCCAATTCAATCCTCTAGCTCCAAGTGCTTCCTCCTCTAGCTATCTCCACAAGGCTACAAGATCATAAGTTTGATGCTTCTAAGAGTCCTCCCCCTTTCCCATGGAATGCCTCTCTTTTATAGTGTATGGTAGGGTTAACCAACAAGAGAGATGGGTGGATCTAGGGAGAACTTAGTGGATCAAGGTTTCTAATCACAGAAAATGAGTTGAGATCGAATCAAGGATCCCAATCCTCCAATATCTCTCGAAAATCCAAAATCCCAAAATCCATGGAAAAAGGGCTATAAAAAGAGTACCGCGCCCAGTAGTCTTAGCATAACGCGGTGGTACCGCGTGGCAGGGACAAAGCATAGCGCGGTAGTGTGGACTACCGTGCACCTATAACTGAGCAAGGCGCGGTAGTTAGGGTAAATAAAGTCTCAGCTGGGTGAAAACTTGCCAGGGTAAGTTTACCTTCAAGGTTCACTCATCATTTTTCTCTTCTGAGTGGTTTAAAGTAGTAGGGGAAGTGTCGTCAGCTCTTTTTGTGGTGGAGATGTGACACTGTGGAATATGGAGGTATAACACTAGTGCACCTAGTTTTCCTCACCTGGAATACTAATGCGCCCTACTACACTACTTGGATCACTAACATTCAGTTGAAGCATTGATTCCCCAGTTATTGCATTTATTGCTCAGTTTAACTAACTGTAGCTTCTAGTTGTCTGTATCGGAGTGCCATTTGACCTACCGATAGCCTCATCATCCTCATGCGCTCTCCTTGGAGTCTCCATCCCTTGATTTGTGCTCACATGACTCAGTTAGAATCAGTTAGACTCATTAGAATGACTTTTGACTATTTGTGACTACTACCATTGATTGGGTGATGTCTCCAATGATATACAATCCACACATTGAGAAGAATTCGAATGACCTTAGAGGTATTCGAATCCATTTGAGTGTATTGATTTAGTATTCTAATTTCACAGTGCTAGCTTACAGCTTATGTGTGATTACAATAGTTTTTGTCATTTCTTGTGTTAATGAGTGATTATTGATTCAACCATTCTTCTTCTCTTCTTTGTTATTCTTGAGTGAGTTTTAGTGAATTTTGCTCTAGCTGTGTGATCTCTCCTATAAAATATCACATGGTATCAGAGATGGAGTCAGCTATTCGAATTGCAGCAGCAATAGTTGCAACAATTCTTTTAGTAGTTGTCTTTCATTGAGCACTAGAAGCCTCTGGATTTCCACAGCATCTCCTGGTGCAATTGTCTTGAATTCACTGGAGCAATCCAGTGAGGTCTATCCAGGTGTGCAGGATCCAGTCACGTGTTCTCATTGTCCTAAGGTAGTGTTCAATTCGAATTGCAGCAGATCTCCACTTACCATTCTCATTTGTTTTGCAGGTTATCTCCTTCTTCAATTCGACTTCATCAGGATCAATGGGTCGAAAACTGAATTCATTCAATTATTTCGAATGGAAATCCAATATGGACATATTCATGAAGTCCAAAATCCTTTCTATAGTATTGAATGGCTCTGCATTTGATCCCATTGGTGCAGTTGATAAATCAAAATACTTAGATAAACTTGATGAAGTAGTAGGATTGCTTCTCCTCAACATTTCTGAAGACCTCCATTTTCATGTCATAGATCTAAAGACTCCAAATGAAGTTTGGGACAACCTTGAATCTCTTCTTGGTCAGAAAGATTACTTGAAAGGTCATAAGTTGGAAAATGAGCTCATCTCCTTGAGCCCAAGCAGTTTCGAAACCATCACTGAGTTTCTCAACAAGTTCAAGAAATTGATTTCATAGTTGAATAGATATGGGATAGATAAGGAAGAGAAGCAACTCATCCTTGCCATACTATCAAAACTAGGCCCTGACTACTCAGCATTTGTCTCTACCTTTCAGTTAGCGAAACTATCCATCACAAAATGGAAGTTTCCCACTCTTGAAGACTTGATCCAGTCTCTCACATTTGAGGAGGAGAAGTTAGTTCATATGGGAATGATAAAACCCAAATTGGATTTAGCTCTTGCAACTACTGAGATGAAGAGAGTGAATGGAAAGGGCAAGTAAAAATTTTCTGACAAAAAGTTGAACGAGCAGAAGTAGAAGGAGGCTCCAAACCAATCAGAATGAGGCTCAAACTCCAAGAAAGACAAGCAATCTCAGAAGGGGAAATCCAAATGCACATACTTCAATAGAGGATTCCATCCTAAGAGTTCATGTATGAAGAATACCATAGATTTCATGGCTTCACTTCTTGAAAAGAATAACCTTCCAGTACTTGCATGTGCTAGGAAGAAAGAAGGTGAACCATCAAGATCAGAGGAAAAAGAGAGATGCCATGCTCTCATGGCAGGTGCATCAACACAGTCCTCCTTCATCATATATTTAGGAGCTTCAAGACACATGTCTTCCTCCAAAGATATCTTTACTGGTTTCGAATCCACCATTAGACCATCCATCATGTTGGGGAATGATTCTGAGGTTTCCTCTGATAGGATTGGAAGAATCAAACTTGATCATGGGTACTTCTTAGATGTGCTCTATGTCCCTACACTTACTGCTAATCTAATTTCAGTATATCAGATGACCCATACTGGAGAGCCCAAGAGGGTGATCTTCTCTCCAAATGAGGTCGAAATCCAAGACATGGTATCAGGATCTACCATTGCAAAAGGTATTGCAAACCACAAGTCCAAACTCTATGAGTTCTCCCACTTTCTACCTCTCTCTAAACAATCTTCTCTTCACACTCATGCAAATGAAGAGAGTAGGCTATGGCATGAAATATTTGGGCATCTCAACTATCAGTACTTGCAAAACATGCATACTCAAGAGATGGTTGAAGGGATGCCCAAGATCAAGTTTTCTAAGGGAAACTGTAATGGTTGTTTGATGGGAAAGCATCCATAAAATAAGTTTGAGAAGGGGAAGGTGAGGAGAGCCTCTCAACCTCTAGATCTGATTCATAGTGATGTATCAGGGCCATTTCTAGATCTGTATTTAAACAAGGAAAGGTATAATCTTACTTTTATTGATGATAATTCAAGGTTCTCATGGGTATACTTTCTCAAGTTAAAATCATAAGTATTTAGATGCTTCAAGTAATTAAATTCTTCTGTGGAGAAATTTTCAGATAGAAATATCAAGGCCATTCACACTGATAATGGAGGAGAGTATATCAAAGGTGATTATCAAACCTTTTGTGCTGAAGAAGGAATTGATATGCAACATATTGTTCCCTATACACCATAGTAGAATGGTGTTGCTGAAAGGAAGAATGGAACATTGAAAGAGATGGCCACCTGCATGATCAAGTCAAAAGGTCTTCATCCTAGTTGTTAGAAAAATAGGATCGCAGAGCAATAACAATAAACTGAAATACAAATATAATCACACAGACACATTACAAGAGAGACACCAATATATCGTGGTTCACCCAATATGGGATACTTCCACGCTGAAATTGCCAGTCTTTATTATTATACCATCTAGCACATCCATTGCACTTCCTCTTCATTGTCTCACAGTCTCTCTTCACGATCTCAAACATCTTTACAATGCATAATACCTAAGATATCTGCCCAAGCCGTATTACAATGTCTTTCTTTTATAGGGTAAATACAATGGGAAAAATACCACGGGATACCCAAAACCATGGGTCTGCAAAATTGTTGGCCAACAAACATCCCTGAACCCCAAGGTTAGGGAAAGAGTGTACAGTCCTTTTGCATATCATAGAAAGATGGGGTACATGACTGAGACAATATCATCTACGAGACTGGAATATATGGCTCCACAACCAACAATCTCCCACTTGGAGACTGATCACAACAACTCCACCACTGATGTACTTGTTGGATCTTGGACTTGGCAAATTTCTCATCTTCACCTTCACACTAGAAGGCCAACTGAAACTGAGCAGGAACTTAGTTTCTCTCTGGTCACTACCTTTGTGAACATGTCTGCAGGATTCTGGCTAGTATGTATCTTTTCAAGCTTCAACAGTTCATCTTCCATAACAGAGCGTATGAAATGGTACTTGAGATGTATATGTTTAGTCCTCGAATGGAATGTTGAGTTCTTTGCAAGATGAATGGAACTCCGGTTGTCACTATACAACTTGTTATCCTTATGCTTCTTACCCAATTCCTCTATAAATCTCTGCAACCAAATCATCTCTTTACTAGCCTCTGTAACAACAACATATTCTGCTTCCGTTGTTGAAAGTGAAACAACCTTTTACAGTTTCGAAATCCAACTTATTTTTGTTCCACCTACAATAAACACATTCCCTATGGTGCTCCTCCTGATATCCTTATCACCTGCCATATCGGCATCAACATATCCTTGTAGAGCAGTGTTTGAACCTCCAAAACATAATTCCTGAGTGGTAGTACCTCTCAAATACTTGAGAATCCACTGTACTTCCTTCCAATGTTCTTTACCTGGATTGTTCATATATTTGCTCACAACTCCCACTGCATATGCAATATCTGGTCTTTTGCACACCATGGCATACATCGAGCTACCAACTGCTGATGAATAGGGAATCTTGGACATGTAATTTGTCTTCTCCTGTGTCTTGGGACACATTTCCTTACTTAGATTGAAATGGTTGGCCAAAGGTGTACTAATTGGTTTTACATTCTGCATTCTGAACCTATCCAACACCTTTTGTATGTAATCACCCCGAGACAATGTCAATTTGCGATTTTTCTTGTCTCTTGTGATTCTCATACCAAGGATTTTCTTTGCAACACCCAACTCCTTTATCACAAATGAATTTTCTAACATCCTTTTGAGCAAATTTATTTCCTACATGTTAGACCTTGCTACAAGCATGTCCTCCACATACAATAACAAGATAATATAACTTCCATTAGCTAGCCTCTTGAAACAAACACAATGGTCAGAATGACATCTACTATATCCTTGTTCTGTCATAAACCTGTCAAATTTTAAATACCACTGCCTTGGAGCTTACTTCAAACCATACAAGCTCTTCTTCAACCTACATCCAAATTTTCGTTCTATTTGACCTCATACCCTTATGGTTTCTACATATATATCTCTTCCTCCAAATACCCATGGAGAAAGGTTGTTTTTACATCTAATTGTTCAAGATGCAAATATTCTACTGCCACTAGACTTAAGATAGTCCTAATTGAAGTCATCTTAACAACAGGAGAAAATATTTCATCAAAATATATACCTTTCTTCTATGCAAACCCCTTTACAACAAGTTTGGCCTTGTACCGCTTCTTACCTCCTTCTTCTTCCTTCAACCTATAAATCCATTTGTTCTGCAATGCTATTTTACCAACAAGCAACTGAACCAAATCCCAATTCTGGTTTCCTACCAACGAGTCCATCTCCTCATTCATGCCTTGCTCCCACTTCTTTCTAGTTTCCAACTGCATTGCTTCTTCATAACTATCTGGTTCACCAGCATCAATCATCAATAAATAATACATTGAAGGAGATTATCATTTAGGAAGTCTACTTAACCTAGTAGATCTTCTTACACTTGTAGGAGTTTCAGGTACTTTATGTTGTTCTTGATTTTTTGGCACCTTTGGAACTTCATTTTATTCAATTTCATCAAGTACTGTGTACTTTGTATTTTCCTTTTCCTATTTCTTTCCCTGCAATTGATATTTATACATGACCTTTTCATTGAATATCACATCTCTACTCCTAATGATTTTGTTATTTTCATAATCCCATAAGCGATAACCAAAATCATCAACCCCATATCCAATAAAGGTACATTTCTTGGATTTAGCTTCAAGCTTTGTTCTATTTTATTTATCAATATGGACAAATGCTTCACAACCAAACGTTCTCAGAAATGAGTAGTTTACCTTTTTACCTATCCATGCCTCCTTTGGAATACCACCATCCAAAACACTTGAAGGCCCTCTGTTTATTAAATAAACAACAGTATTTACAGCATCTGCCCAAAACTGTAAGGGAAACCCTGCATGCAATCTCATACACCTTGCATGCTCCATGATCATTCTATTCATCCTTTCTGACACACCATTTTCTTGTGGTGTTCCAAAGACTGTCTTCTCTCTACAAATCCCATGGTATGAACGATAACTATCAAACTCCTTGCCGCAGTACTCACCTCCATTATCAAATCTGAGACACTTCAACCTTTTTTCTGTCTCATTCTCAACCAAAGCTTTCCACTTCTTAAAAGTAGCAAACACATCATATTTATGTCTAATGCAATAAACCCAAGTTTTCTAGTTGCATCATCAATAAATGTAACATAATAATGAGATCCATCAAGAGATTGTACCTGAGCCGGTCCCCATACATCTGTATGCACAAGCTCTAACTTTTCATTCTTCTTTTGTTTCCCAACCCTGAGAAATGTGACTCTCTTATGTTTTTCATAAACACAGTTCTCATAGAATTCCAAACTTACCTCCTTCAAATATGGCAGCAACTTCTTTGAGTAGAGAATTTGCATCCCTGTTATATCTCTATATTCCACAGTGTCGCATCTCCACCACAAACAGAGTTGACGACACTTCCCCTACTGTTTGAATCACCCAGAAGATGAGTAATCCTTGAAGGTAAATCCACCCTTTCAAGAATTAACCCACTGAGGCCTTATTTACCCACACTGCCGCGTCTTGCTCAGTTATAGGTGAGCGATAGTCTACACTACCGTGCTATGCTTTGTCCCCAGAACGCGGTACTACCGCGTTATGCTCATACTGCAGGACGCGGTACTATTTTATTAGCCTTTTTTTCCATGGCTTGTGGGATTTTGGATATTCGAAGATAATGGAAGATTGGGGTCCCTAATTCGATCTCAACTCATTCTCTGTGATTAGAAACCCTGATCCACTTATCTCTCCCTAGATCCACCCATTTCTCTTGTTGGTTAACCCTACCTTACACTATAAAAGAGAGGCATTCCATGGGGAAAGGGGAGGACTCTTGGAGTATCAAACCTATGATCTTGCAGCATTGTGGAGATAGCTAGAGGAGAAGGCACTTGGAGCTGAAGGATTGGCTTGGACATCAAGCAACCTATGTAAGCATTCTTCAAGTTGTAATAAGATAACTTGTCTTGTTTTTCCCATTTCATGTGTATAGCATAAGTTCTTAGCATGGAATGTATCTAATCCAAATTTGAATCTAACCTTTACATTCAAGGTATTTGGAAGTTTGCATGTTTGTTATTTGGTTGATCTTAACAGGTTCTACATTGGAGCTTTGGATCAAGAGCTAGGAGCGGGACAAACATCAGTTTGAAAGGTGTGTTTCATCTTTTATTGTTTCTAAATACATTTAATCTTGCTATAAAAGTTAGTTCAGGAATTTCAAGGTAGCATTTGTTGTGTTTTGTTCTTAGCTTAGAGTTAGTGAAAGTCTGCTTTAAGTTAAGGGAATTTTGACTTATCCGTAGGGAAAAATTCCACCAAACAAGAATGGCGACTCCGCTGGTTTTGATTTCTGTTTGATTGATTCAGTTCACTGTCATACATCTGCTGATTGTGATTTGTTTTATTGCACTTCAAACCAGTTTGAATCTTGGTCTTTTTTGACCTTTATTCACCCCTCCTCACTGTATTTTTTCTCCCTGTCTGATCACTGAGTCCCCTGGGTTAGCAACAACCCTGAAAACTTCATTTTCTTTTCTCAAGTTGTGCTTTTTCCATACCTTGCCATAGTACCGCGCCCTCTGAACTGCTTACAGCGCGGTAGTACCACGTTCTCTGCCTTAGTACCAGAGCGGTATTGTCACAGTGTCGCGCTCCAGTCAGACCCTGACACACGGTAGTTTCTGCAAGTTTTTAAATTTTTTATCCTTGCTTGGTTTCCTGAGTCTCTCTCTGTCTTAGATAGTGTTTACTGTTGCTTGTTAGCATCCTGGTCATTTTACAGTCTGTGTGGTCTGATTATTTCCCTGTTGTGAGCTTGATTTGTTTGAATTAGTGGCATTTTTTACACATTGGGTCATTTTTCCAGTCTGATTGCATTGGCTTGATTTTTTCACCACAATCAACTCAACACCACTGTTCTCTGTTACTGAACCCTGTAGCTTTTATAGTCACATTATTTCCATCATTTTCAGTAATTAAAATATTATCATTTGAGAGCAATTCTGTTATTTGAATTGGAAAAGTCTAGTAGCATTATTTTGCATTAGGAAATGAACCATTAATTTTGCCACATAAATTCACATATCTGAAGCATTGTAGTTTGTAGGATCAGTGCATTAAAAGGAGTGTTTACTTTAGTTTGGCTTTGTTTACAAAAAGAAAAGGAAAAAAATTTTGCTTTGATTTTTGCTTGTGAAAAATTTCATGCATGTTTGATCGAAGAACTCTCTCCCTTCCTTAGCTAGATTTCATCGAAGACAAAGGCTTATTTTTTATCCATTCTCATTTGCATGGTTTGAGTCATCATAACACCATCAAGTTTCATGTCCACTACCTGATTGAGTAAGACAGCCTCTAAAATTAATCTCCCTAATTAAACCAACATTAACCTCACTTGAGGAAATCAAAAGAATTTGGTAGTTAGGTAGGACACCGGGGATAGGCATCAAAATAATTCCCCCTTGTCATTTTCATCTGAGACATAGTCGTTGTCTTTAGGGAACTAAAATACTCTAGTATTTATTGACACGGTCACAGCCAGTTTGTGGAGGGGCCTCCTGATTGTTTCTAAATTTCAGGGGTTAAACGGCCGCGAGATTGAGAACCGGACGGACTCTGTGGAATACCGCACTCCACTTAGCCCTAAGGCAACATCGATCGCTATCTTCTTCGAAAGGATGAAGTGCCCAAAACCTTTTCCGACGTGTCATGAACGAGGTAGCTTAGTATCTATTCTACTAGGGCTCTTTTACCCAGGATCCCTTTCGGTAGAGGGATATCCTTCTTATATCGGTCTCTCATGTTGTATTGTTCGACTTGGATTTCATCACCTTGCGAAGGATACAGCTTGTTGAGGTCTCCAGCTCTTAGTTAGGAGTTTGCTTGATATCTCATCTTTTTAGAGGGTCTTTTTTCTTTGTAGGGACTGCTTGTTGGCATTCTGGCCATTTTTTGTATCAACTCGCTTATTGAGACAGCGGTCTCAGTATAGATTTTAGAGCTTTCTTTTTTGGCCTGTGAGCCTTGCTTTTTCTAGCTCCTCTTCTGCACACTCGGTTGCATTAGAGTTTTTGAGTTCTTTGTTTACGATACTGCCCCTGATTTTCATCTTCTTGTCATCATGTCATAACAACCACGAAGGTCACGAAGAATACAGGGCCAAATCCCTCCACCACCACCACCGCCACGGACTTCCGGTCCGCCTGCATCACACATTCCTGCTCCTCCTGGTTGCGGTGCTGGTCGAGGGAACATTCCACCGCCGATACGTACAACATCCTCAGTTCCACCCGTAACTGCTACTCACAGCACAGTCTCAGAATCTATTGCAGCTTCTGCAACCACTAACATATCTGAGACCTCCACTGTCACTTCACCCACTGTTATTCCAGATTTATCTGTCACAGTGGACACAGTTACCGCAGCTGAACCTAGCACAACCCAAAGTACTAGACCAGAGGTCATCCTTCTACCGGATGTCAGCACTTCCCGTCCATCAGACACTTTTCACACTGACACAGACGGATCTGTTGGCACCACAGAAGGGTCCGACCAGGACATCCCTGGCTTGATTTCAGTCCCAGGCGGGTACGTTGAAATCGTTGAAGACACTCGACTTCCTGACACACCTTTTGAACCTGATTATGGCTTCATCACTTCCTAGGCGGAACTTCCTCCTGTTATTACTATGTCACCTAGTGTTCATCCTCAGGAAACAAGTTCTTCTAGCAACGTACCTCATACTGTAGCTCTACCCAACCTCCCTCTGGGACATGAAATCATGGCTTCCATCCAATCTAGTATGGTTAGTATAGCGAACTCCCCGTTAGCATCGGCACGGTTTAGACGCAGCACAGAGCAAATGCTCTCGTCACCTTCTAGATATCCCCCTGATACTCGTCCTTCTGACTATAGGGATCCCAACGTCCCGTCTAGCACAGAGTTTCATCACTCCTTGCAGACAGCTCAGGGCCTTCGGATTTTACCATACCTAGGTTCCCGCCGGATCCCCAAAACCCTTTTCAGGATATGAACTCGGACCCAGTTCTCGATGGTCCTCCTATCATTGAACACATTATGGACGACGCCAATACCCCTGGGTTAAACTCCCCACATTTTTTGCCATCACCTATTTTTGGTCCACATTATATGAGAGATAACCCAGTTTTTTCCCCATCCTTGCCTGTAAGATATGGAAGACCCCCTCCGCAAATCGGTACTTTTGGCGCCGTTGGCCAATCCACGCTATCATATCTGACCAGCAGCAGAAGAACACCTAGTCATACTGCTGGATCTTCTGGTTGGACCGGAGGATCACCTTTAGCCACCATTTACACTATCTCAGGAGGTGGACAACCGACTGCAGTGGTCCCTAATGCTAACATGCAAACCCCCCCTGGTGGGCCATTAACCCAACCAGCTGGGGTACAGCCTTTTGTTGGGAACCCCATTATTAGTCAGCAACCTCCTCCTATAGGGTCATCAACCCAACTAGTTGGAGGACAATCTTTTGTTGGGAACCCCATTCCTACTCAACAGCCTCCTCTTATAGGGCCATCCAACCCATCTGCTGGCGGACAACCCATTGGTTCCATCCAACAACTCTCCCAACCAGCAGCTTCTCCTCAATATGGTATGTACAACACACATGGTAGCGGACAACCTTATTCCGGTATTCCAACCGGACCTCATTCTCAACCTCCCCCGCCAGGTATGCTTCCTTCTCGGGATACTCAAATCCCACAGAGTGGGGGGTACTCACTTTTTGGAAACTGGAACCAAGCTGGGGGCAATCTCAGATTCCCCCCAACTTGAATTCTGGCTTCCCTTACCCTTCAGCTGCTACAACTCCATGGAACCCATCACTTCAATTTCCACTCGCCCCTCAAGCAGGAACAAGTATTCCATGGACGCCACAGTCGCAGCCACCCCCCAACCCTACTATGTGAAATATTCCACTTACTCAATATGGTGGTACCATTCCTGGAACACAACAATTCCAAGGAAATTTTCCCCAAGAAGGATCGACAACCATTCCTGGGTATCAGCAACCCCAGGGTACCATACCCACTCAGCAGAACACCCACCAACCGGTTGCATACAATCAACCGGTTAACCAGATGGCTTATCATCCACAGAATTTCCAGCAGTATCCCCCAGGAAACACATATGGGTATAACACGCAGTAGTATGCTATGCAGGGCCCTCCAGGTTTCCCTGCGCCACATGGTTATTACTCATACCCACAGGCTAACCGTCAACTTCCCTTTTTGGCCACACTTGACTTACCTGATTTGTCGAGGTTTATTAACGATCCAATATGGCATGAACCTCATTGGCCACCTATCCCATCCAAACTGCCATCGGACATTCCTAAGTTCGATGCCAAGCCCGGGGAAGACCCCAAGAACCACGTGATGACCTTCCATCTTTGGTGTTCTTCCAACTCCTTGATGGATGATTCCATCCGACTTCAGCTCTTCCAACACACACTCACCGGCACGGTAGCAAAATGGTATATTGAGCTGCCACAACACTCCTTTCGTGATTTCAACACTTTGGCTATGTAGTTTCTTACTCATTTCCAGCTCCCCATCCGATATGAGACTGGAACAGAACTGTTAACATCACTACGTCAAACCACTTCTACACATATTTCGGATCACATCCATGAGTGGTGAAGACGCCGTAGGCTAATAAAGGCACCTATTCCCGATCAACTACTCGCTGATTGGTTTACAAAATCCTTTTTGCCTCCCATAGCCAGAGATATCGCTATGCGTAGGCCGGTCACAGAAGAACAAGCCATCTCGGTAGCCCAGTACATGGATTTGGTGTACACTCAATCCGGTACTTTACATGAACTTCTTCCACATGCCTCCTACGTTAACACTGATCCAACCAAACCAACCACTAAACCTCCCATTGATGGTATCGTCGGTTCAGTCAAGACCCAGCCTATTACCAACTCGACGGGACAACAAGCTTCTGCTTCCCCCGCTTTAACCTAGGCTGCTTCAAAACCAACTACTTCTCCTGCCCTTTCCTCCGAAGTGAACGCAGTTCAATCTACCTCACAACCATCCGGGGGAAAGAAGAAAAACAATCGTGGTAAAAACAACAAGAACCAGCAAGAGAACCCCAAGCCGCAACCCACCCAAAATGACCAAAAACCACGTCGAAAGGCTAAGTTTCCCTGCCTGATTTGCCAAGATGATCTTTACATGCGTGACTGTCCCTACAAGGACGAGGTCAACAAGTTCGTTAAAGGATCCGCTCGCTCGGCAGTGTTAACTGATCCTTTCCCCCAACAACAACAACAAATGGTTTCCCAAGAAACCCCACAAGGGGGCAACCCGACCAATCCTACCTGCGGAGAGACGTCCTCAAACCACGAAATCTTGATGACGAGTAATGAAGAGGTTAATATCACCACTCGTTCAAAGACGTACGACAACCCTCCAAGTTCAAACAAACAACCCGAGATAGCCAAAGGAAAATCTCCTGTTGATGATTCAATTCCTATTCCCCCCCCTACCGGTCATCTCCATATCGAGAGACCGCTTACGGACATAGTGCTACGCCCACCTAAGGGCACCATACGAAAGGCGACATTTAATCTGAATGCACGAGCTGCCCAAAACTACAACATTGTTGAGGATTTGGCTCAAGCACCTTGCGCCATGTCGACTCTCAAGGTTCTCCAACACTGCCCCACGCAGCATAGAACCCTACTTTCAGCACTGGGGGCAATGGACCCAGATACTTCAAACTCCATTATGTTTAACTTGGAGCATGCTAAACCTCGGCTTTCTCACCAGTTAGCCTTTCAGGTTCACACTAAAATCCGTGGAAATGTCATCCATCGCACTGTGTTAGATGAGGGCGCTTTCACGTCGATTATGTCTTTGAACTGCTGGAGAGCCTTAGGCTCACCCGAGGTCACAACTTCTCCCACTACTCTCAGGGCGTTTGATGGACACGGTTTTCAACCATATGGACTCATTCCCTCAATTGGTGTTGAACTGGGGGGAAAAACAGTATCCGTACATATTGAAGTCGTAGATGCGCCATTGGACTACAATCTCCTACTTGGTCAGAACTGGTTTTACGCCATGACCGCCATAGCATCTACAGTCTTCCGGATTGTGCAATTTCCTCATGAAGGGAAAATTGTCACTATTGATCAACTCGATTACTGTATCCTAGAATCCCACCAGAACTCCACCAACACCATCCCGTTATTGGATCAACCTCGGTACCGGTTCCAAGACATTGGTGTTGGTCTCATGAAGGATTCTTCCCTCATCGGAGTCTTTCAAGAGCTGGGAACCCCTGTTCAACTAGTTAACATGATTTCATCCAATGATTCATGGGTGATTTCGAGTCCCACTCAGATTGAAGACTACGACAACTCTATGTCTCTCAACAGAAACCTCGCAGCCTATGACACAATCCAATTAGCCATCGATTGGGTTGCCTGTTCTACTGATCATACCGTGGCACAGCTCTCGCCTGAAACTCATCCAAACCCACCACGTTTCGATCCTCTCAATTTGATTTTTCCCACGGATGAATCAATTATGTAGGTTATGTGTGGTGATGAGCCACCATGGGGAGATTTTCATCATCGATCTTCATTCCCCACCATTCAGCCACTTGATCCTGATATAAAACCCAGTACTTCACTTAGGATGGTTCCAACCAAGTCCCCCACTTCCCTCGATGAGGTATTTTCTGAAGGGAACTTGGCTAATCTTATGGCAACCACTCCCATTGATATTTCAGTGAAGCCTGGTATCGTGGAAAACGTGCACATCGGCAAAACATGTACTCCCCTTGAAATGGAGTTCTATAATGCCTACTTCAAAACTTTCCGCAATATTTTTGCTTGGAGTTATGAAGAAATGCCAGGAATTGACCCCTCGATCGTGGTCCACGAAATTCCAACTTTCCCTGGCACCCGACCTGTTCGGAAAAAGCTTTGTCTCGTTCATCCTCGTAAGGCAGCCGCCATTAAAGCAAAAGTTGAAAAACTTTTGCGTGCTGGTTTTATCTATCCTGTCCCATTGACAAAATGGGTATCCAACATCATCCCCGTAGCCAAGAAACAGGGAACGATCAGAGTCTGTGTTGATTACCGTGATTTGAACAAAGCTTGTCCGAAGGACAACTACCCAACTCCGTTTATCGACCAGATCATCGATAACTATGCCGGGAGCATCATCTTTTCATTCATGGATGGCTTTTCCAGCTATAATCAGATCGATATCCTCCCAGCCGACCAGCACAAAATGGCCTTTATCTGCCCTTGGGGGATTTTTGCATATAGGAAGTTACCCTTTGGCCTGAAAAATGTCAGGGTAACTTTCCAACGGGTGATGTCCTACGCATTTCATGACATCAAACATATTGTAGAGCCATATCTTGATGACCTTCCCGCTCACTCTCGAACACGGGAAGACCATCCAGATCACTTAAGCGCCATTTTTGAAAGGTGTCGTCGCTACAATATATGTTTGAACCCGCATAAATGCGTCTTCTGTGTAGAAGCCAGAAAACTGTTGGGCTTCATAGTATCCAAAGATGGGATACGTTTAGATCCCACAAAGGTAGCAGCTATTTTAGCCCTGCCTTCACCTACCAATATTCCAGAACTTCAATGTTTGCAAGGGCATGCAAACTTTCTACGTCGTTTCATCTGCAATCTGTTCGAGATAACAAAAGGATACATGTGGCTTCTCAAGAAGAATGTTCCCTTTATTTGGGATAACGAATCCCAATGCTCCTTTGACAACCTAAAGGCAGCCTTAACCAAAGATCCTGTGATCCAACCCCCCGATTACACACGGGACTACATTCTTGATCTCGCAGCCTCGACTGCCACCATCGGTATGGTGCTAGTCCAGGAAGACCCAAACGGCATAGAACATGTGGTGTATTATCTTAGTAAGAGTCTTCTTGACTCCGAAACTCGCTATTCACATGTTGAAAAACTGGCTCTGGCAACAGTATTTGTTCTCCAAAGATTCTGTCACTACATCTTACTCCGCCGGACCACTGTTATAGCCGACTTCAACCCGATGTATTACATCCTCACACGTCAAGTGCTTGGGGGAAAATACTCTCGTTGGATTGTCATCCTTCAAGAGTTTGACATGGATTTTTTCAAGGCTAAGTCCAAGAAGTCTTTGGTCTTCGCGGAATTAATTTGTAACTTGCCCCGTGCTACTGAGCAACCTGAGCCCATTGATTCTCTTCCTGACGAATCATTGTTCCTCATTAGCACGTCTGATCCATGGTATGGGGATATTCTTTTATATCTCCAAACCCAACGCTTCCATCCCGACCTCACTCGCGATGAACGGCGACGCATCCGACATCACGCAAAGTACTACCTCATAGTCAATGATACTCTTTATCGACGTGGTGTCGACACCGTTCTTGGACATTGTTTGACCTTAGATGAGGCGGAACGCGTCCTTAATGACTACCACGCTGGAGCATGTGGTGGTCATCTCTCTAGGATGGCTATGGCCCATAAAATATTGCGAGAAGGATACTTCTGGCCCTCAATTTTCAAAGATTGCATTGAAACAGTCAAGAAGTGTCCGCCATGTCAATTCTTTCATAGTAAAGCACGCTCGCACCCTGCTCCACTCCATCCTGTTATTTCCGTCAGCCCTTTTTCCAAATGGGGCATATATTTTATGCACTGCAAGCCCACTTCAGCCGGGGGGCATAGCTATGTCATAGTAGCTGTCGACTATTTTACAAAATGGGCTGAACCGATGCCTACGTATGCTGAGGACGGCAAAACAGCAGCACAGTTCATATTCAATCATATTATAGCTAGATTCGGTGTCCCACAGTCTATTGTGACCGATCATGGTTCCCATTTTAGGAACCATATGATCGAAGAACTAAGTGCCAAGTTGGGTTTTCGCCATGAAAACTCAACCCCATACTACCCACAAGCTAATGGCCAAGTTGAAGCCATTAACAAAGTCTTGAAAGGAATGATTTAGCGCATTGTGGGTACCCAGAAATCTAACTGGCACTCAGCTCTGTTCTCAGCACTGTGGGCATACCGAACCTCAGTGAAAAGTGCTACTGGGTTTACACCATTCCAACTGGTGTATGGCCTAGAATCCATTTTTCCGATTGAATGTGAAATTCCATCACTCAAGATAGCCATAGAGCTACTTCCACACACTACTTCCGAAGAGGAACGGTTTCTATACCTAGCTAAGCTAGATGAAACCTGCCGCGACGCTGCTTTAGCTAATGAAGCTCACAAAAAACGTGTCAAAGCTCAATATGAAAAATCCGTTCAACCTCGGATCTTCAATGAAGGTGATCTCATACTTACATATGATCAAATGCATGATAAGCTTGGAAAAGGAAAACTTGAATCTATGTGGTACGGCCCCTTCGTTGTAAACCGTGTCTTAGAAAAAGGAGCCTATGAACTAATTGATTGTGATGGTACGCCATTGGAACGCCCCCGCAATGGGTTATACCTCAAACGATTTTATGTGTAAGGTTACCCTACACGGGTTAATTGTTGTACATAATGTACTTAGTTTGCCTTTACTCATTTTTTGGTGTGCGCGTGGACCTCATGTATCCACTCTTACTTTGACTCGTGATTTCATGCGTAGATGTCTGCCTACTTCGGATTCGCCAATAGTGCAAGCCGACATACCCAGAATCTCACTTCCGCAGCATGGGTAATCTATTCCCCCACTAGCGAGTTCATTTCTTCAGGAGCCAATTGTTTAGGTCCTGCAACCAACAATATCACGGAGTACCATGCAATCATTGGTCTCTTGACGGAGGTTGCTTCACTCGGAATTGACTCCTTATCAGTCTTTTTAGACTCACAACTCGTGGTTTCTCATCTAAACCGTGTTTACACAGTTCGTGATCCTGTACTACTTTGTTTATTTCGGAGAGTACGCCTCTTGGAACAATCATTTAATTTTATTACATATCAACACATACCGAGAGAATTCAATTGTATAGCTGATTCATTGTCTAATTACATTTTGGATTGGCATCTTGCCCATACTTAAACACATCATAAAAAATAAAATGCACAAGTCATTGTAAATATTTTAGATCATGAAAATAGGTCCATATCACTGTATATAAAAGTGTTTTCCAAATACATAAGAGTTTGTGTCAAAGACAAAATTTGGGACCAAATCCCATACAAAATTTGGCTCTCAAAGCCTACATATCGTATACATGCCGCAAAAAGACTAAAAAGACCATCTACGGAGACCTGGGAGACCTATCATGTCCCTCGTCAGACTCCTCCCACTACTGGTGGTAACATACTATAGCTCGGACCACCCTACAAAGAAGTCGACCAATACGACTAGGCACACCTACAGTATGCCGCTGGAGGTGCAAGGGGACGTCATCCATCCTCATAGCATGGATACCATGATTCAAGCCCTGTAAGTTCCTCTCTATATCCCGGACTCCTCCTGCTTCATCTTCGTCCTCCTCCTCCTCTTCTGGAGCGGCTTGGCGATCAACACCACCGCGACGTAAGGGCGAGTACCCAGCTGGTCTCTGTGGTCCATGGTCTGCAACATGCATATGAACATACATTAGAAGTCTTTTACACATCCCAAAAAAGAAATAAAAATCATATATTCAAAAATAAAAAATAAAAAAAATTCATATCCATGAAAGTCATACCTGAGTTGTCCCAATCATCATCCTCTGGCAGTGCCAAGTCGATGTCCTCGCGGAAGTCTACCCCGGCATAAGGATAATCATCAATCATAACTATCTGCTCCTCGAGCCAGGAAAAGAAATCCTCACCAAAGGCTAAGCGCTGAGGTCCCCCGAGACATCCAGCATAATCACTCCATCGAGCCATCCATGGCTCGGTCGGCAGACGGGGGGGCATAGATATCTGCGGGCGCAATAATGGCACCCTCGCCAAAAAGAAGGTGACCAGGATACTCCCATAGCCAAATTGGGAATTCTTTCCAACCCTACACTTGTGCACTTGTTCTTTGAGATTGGCCAACACCGCCTCACACCAGTTAAATACTGTTCCTCCCATACACTCTGCTGTGAGATTCATTTGTGTGCGGGACGCCTGATGCAGACTCACACTTCCTGCTGCACGCGTAATGGTGAACAGTAAGGTTCTTACAGGGAGTTCTATAACTTCCTTTATGGCCACCTTCCTGCTTTTCTTACCCGAACCCTGACGGCAATACCGAGCAATCAAATCATCTGTACTCGATTCCAAGGCTGAGTATCCAGTAAAGTTCACCCGAGCCCCTCTTTTCGAGAGGCCCGTGAGGAAATAAATATCCTCGAGTTGAATTTCGAGAACATGCTCTCCCACTCGGAAAGCTTGAATGTCAAGGTCCCACAATTGGATAAGATGAGTGAGAAGCTTGGGTTGCTGACGAATCCCTTTGGTCTTAAAGAACTTCAACAAACCACATTCTCTCAATGCGGTCACGGTCGGTAAGTGATTTTCAGCTGCCAAATCATCTACTTCATGCTCTCTTTCTTTCCAGCTGACCATTTTGCTCCAAACAAGTTGCAAACTCCTGCAAAAGGTCAGGGAAAACATTTAGTAACTATTTAGCAACTTAGTTTCAGCAGAAAATTTGAGAAAATTTGATTTCTTAATCTCAAAAATCGCCTTCACCGCGCCTGGGGAAAACTCTGCCGCGCGGTACTGTACAGTGCCACGCCTCAGTTTGGAACTACAGCGCGGTACTGTTATATAGTACCGCGTTTCTCGATAGAGCCCCCACGCGGTACTGTGAAGGGTGATTTTTTCCCAATAGGGCTTGCCCAAAAATCAATTTTTTCCTAATGAAAGCAAATAATTCCTACATGAAATGAAAGAGGAGCTCAAGAGCTCTTACCTGGCGCAGACGGTTGTTGAAATGGTGTCCTGGAACTCCTGATATGGATCCTTGAAGTTTTGCTCCTCAAATGGGTAAAAATCTCCTCTTTTGGGTAAAAACACAAATGAAATGGTAATTTCTATTTTTAACCATTCTTTATATAGCATTTTCACCTATTTTTTAATTATTATTTTAAATGGTTAAAATAAACTCCTTTTCACATTGCTAATATCCAGTTGTTTTGGAACTTATTGACAGGATCCTCAGTAAAAAGTGATATATTCACACTGGTGTTCATTCATGGTTTGACTTTCATTTTGAGCCCACTTTATCTTTTTCGTGCTCTGGATTTAAAACTTTAAAAAGATTCCAAGCGCTTTTACACCCGTGTTGTGCTTTTCAAACTCAAGTAAATGGTGTCGAGTACGGTCAGCTTTACTCATGCTCGTTAAACGATGAGAAAAGTATTATCCTGGTTGTATTTTATTCTTTTTTCGGACCAGAATAATTAAAAAATTACAAAAAAGACCATTGGAGTCCATAGTTAAGCTCTTTTCAGACTCCCTAAAATTGAAAAGATTTCCAAGTGATCTTGACTCTTTCACACTTGTAAAAGTATTTGAAAGGTCGTTTATTCAGTGATAGGTTACCCCTTTTTCGGCCCGTCTAGACTATTTACGAGAAAGGTATACCTCAGTCAATCTCAGCTGGGAGAGTTCTCTCGGGAATCGTTTTACACTTTTTCGGGATCGAGAGACTAAATTTACGAAAAAGTACATGGTGGAGCTTCCTTTAAGTTTTTCAGGCTCTCTAAATGCGAAAAACTACTGAGATTTCCTTCCTTGGGCTCGTTAAAATTTAACATCGAAGGACCCACTTTGGGATGAACCCCTCCTTTCTCAGGTTCGTAAAACATGTGAGATTGGACTCATCTATGAGATGAGCTACACCGAGCATATAGTATCCTCTTCAAGCTCGAAAAACAACAAAGACATACTCGTCTATCATGTCGGAGGAATATGGGGGAACAAGTCAAGTTTGTTTATGGCAGTTTGTCAGTCGTTACCTTTGAACATGGCATGTGTCTGTCTCTTGTCTATATTGGATATCCATTTTTCACTGAGTTATGGTCATCATCCTGAGTCGTCTCCCTAGCCACGAGCCTACTCATCCGGTGTCTATCCTCTGCTGTCAATATTCCCTGCTGCCAAGTCCTGTTACATGCTGTTATATGTTCAAAGGGTTGCAGTGTTCAGAGTCGTTCATTGTGTCAAGCCTCCGCTGTGTCAACACATGCTCCGTTGTTTCATCATCTTATCGTTCGAGCCGATTTCGTGTCGATGATGTGGGATTCATCATGGCCCACCTTCGACGAGTCTATTCCCGTCGACGCCAAATCACTATTCGGGAATTGGACTTAAAGATCAACCATTAGTACCTTGGTACCTGCATGCCTCAATGGCAGGTTTCCTCGTGTTCGACAGTAGGTTTACATCATTGACCTCTGATCGGACGATCTCTCGAATGCTCGACATCAACTCATTTATTCGCATTTCATTGAGATGTACTTCAGATACCTTGGGGATCATCCTCATCATTGGTGATTTCCCTCGCATTTGTTAACGGTTCACATCATTGATCGGTAATCAAATGGTTTCTACCATGTTCGACTTCAACACCTTGTAATCACATGGTTAGATTCGTATATTTTGCGATCGGGTAGAAGACCCTGGGCGCACCTCTGTATCTTGATTGCGTCCAGGTTGCGATGGAGATGCCTTTTGTATTGTCACACAAATCCACTTATTGTATTGGTCGTGGCTGTGTCATTGTTGTCTCATGGATATACGCTTGTTCATAGTAGCCATGATCTGTCCACAGTCTATATCATCTCAGTACTCATGGATCTGCAATGTATTGTTCAGAATCCATGCTTTGAGTCATTTGTTTCCGAGCATGGGGATGCCCGCCTCGGTGGTATATCTAACACTTTGTTTCTGTTTCAGCTCCTTGTCGCTCTCCTCGATGCTATCTCTGCACACTATATTTTTAAAGTCTTTCGGCCATCAGTCCCTTCTGACCTCACACTTTAGGGGGCATCTGTTATATCTCTATATTCCACAGTGTCGCATCTCCACCACAAACAGAGTTGACGACACTTCCCCTACTATTTGAATCACCCAAAAGATGAGTAATCCTTGAAGGTAAATCCACCCTGTCAAGAATTAACCCAGCTGAGGCCTTATTTACCCACACTGCCGCGTCTTACTCAGTTATAGGTGCGTAGTAGTCTGCACTACCGCGCTATGCTTTGTCCCTAGAACGCGGTACTACCGCGTTATGCTCATACTGCAAGATGTGGTACTCTTTTATTAGCCTTTTTTTCCATGGCTTGTGGGATTTTGGATTTTCGAAGATAATGGAAGATTGGGGTCCCTGATTCGATCTCAACTCATTCTCTGTGATTAGAAACCCTGATCCACTTATCTGTCCCTAGATCCACCCATCTCTCTTGTTGGTTAACCCTACCTTACACTATAAAAGAGAGGCATTCCATGGGGAAAGGGGAGGACTCTTGGAGTATCAAACCTATGATCTTGCAGCATTGTGGAGATAGCTAGAGGAGAAGGCACTTGGAGCTGAAGGATTGGCTTGGACATCAAGCAACCTATGTAAGCATTCTTCAAGTTGTAATAAGATAACTTGTCTTGTTTTTCCCATTTCATGTGTATAGCATAAGTTCTTAGCATGGAATGTATCTAATCCAGATTTGAATCTAACCTTTACATTCAAGGTATTTGGAAGTTTGCATGTTTGTTCTTTGGTTGATCTTAACAGGTTCTACATTGGAGCTTTGGATCAAGAGCTAGGAGCGGGACAAACGTCAGTTTGAAAGATGTGTTTCATCTTTTATTGTTTCTAAATACATTTAATCTTGCTGTAAAAGTTAGTTCAGGAATTTCAAGGTAGCATTTGTTGTGTTTTGTTCTTAGCTTAGAGTTAGTGAAAGTCTGCTTTAAGTTAAGGGAATTTTGACTTATCCATAGGGAAAAATTCCACCAAACAATCCCCTTCCCACTCATGTGGCCAAGCCTATGATGCCACAATGTTATATATGTTCCTGTGGAAGCTAAAGAGATAGAATGGTCAGTATTATGAGGACATAAATACAACATACCTACCCTGTCTCCTTTTGCTATCACCATTGATCCTTTACTAATCTTCCACCATGTTTCTCCAAACGTAAATAGACAACCACCATCTCCCAATTGCCTTGTTGAGATCAGATTTCTTTTCATAGTGGGAATATGCCTAACATCTTTTAGCAGCCATTCAGTTCCATTCTTAAATTTTATCCATACATTACCCATTCCAACAATTTTACATGGCTCATCATCACCCAATAAGACATGTCCAAAATCACCTGGACCATAATCATGAAAATATTTCCTATGGGGTGTAGCATGACATGAAGCCCCTTAATCTACTACCCAATAATCACTAGTATTATCTAATGCAAGAATCAAAGCATCTTGTAACACATCAATTGCTACATTTGCTTCTTGGGTAGTTTCCTGCTATCCATCTCCTTTCTTCTTTAGAGATCTGCAGTCTTTCTTCAGATGTCCTTTTTTTCCACAGTTCCAACACTCTATTTTTCTCATTCTGGACTTGGAACTTTCCATTTTAGACTTTCCATGATTACCTTGGCTCTTTCCTTTCTCCCTTTGTCTTCCCCCACTCTCCATGGTCAACGCATTACCTGATGTCTCACCTGTGTTTTTTCTTCGCATTTCCTCGCTAAGAATAACACTAACAACATCATCAAATATCAAGGTGTTTGAACCAGAGATAGAGTTACTTAAATCCATGACAAAGCCATTCCATGTTTCTAGCAATGAACACAAGATTAGAAGAGCCCTAACCTCATCCTCAAAGTTCACACTTACAGAACTTAGTTGATTTGTAGATGTATTAAATTCATTTAAATGATCAACAACATATCCACCTTCAAACATCTTCATATTAAATAAACACTTCATTAGAAATACCTTGTTGGAGGCCGAGGGTTTTTCATACAACTTACCCAATGCGCTCATCAAACCCTCCGTTGTCTTTTCTTTTGAGATATTGAAAGCCACTGATGAAGCCAGAGAAAACCATATTGTTCCCAGTGCCTTTCTATCAAGAACCTCCCATTCTTCATCCTTCATAGTTGCCGTCTTCTTTTCTCTTCCTCCCAACGGTAGGAATAGATCCTTCTGGTACAGATAGTCCTCCATTTGCATCTTCCATAACTGGTAGCTTTGGCCATTAAATTTATCGACCTTAAACTTTCCTTCTTCCATCATTGCTCCCACTCAAACTAGAAACCCTAGTTTCCTACGGGTTTATCTGCCAAATAGACCTTTGGCTCTGATACCAAATGTTAGGAAAACAGGATCGTAGAGAAATAACAATAAACATAAACGCAAATAAAATCACACAGACACATTACAAGAGAGACACCAATATATCGTGGTTCACCCAAGATGGGCTACGTCCACACTGAAATGTCCAGTCCTTATTATTATACCATCCAGCACATTCGCCACACTTCCTCTTCACTATCTCATAGTCTCTCTTCATGATCTCAGATATCTTTACAATGCATAATACCTAGTACATCTGCCCTAGCTGTATTACAATGTATTTATTTTATAGGGGAAATACAGTGGGAAAAATACCACAGGATACCCAAAACCATGGGTCCGCAAAAATGTTGGCCAACAAACATCCCCGAACCCCAAGGTTGGGGAACAAATGTACAGTCCTTTTGCATATCACAGAAAGTTGGGGTACATAGTTGTTGTTCGATATTTCTACCCTATAGTGAGGAGATGGACACTACCAACTGGGCAGGGTTGACAGGTAAATACATTATTTGCATTACAACTAGTTCTTACAAATGACAGAGATCGGGATATCGAAAGACATACCTTTATCCTGACGGTTGGTCCTAGCTCCCGCTTGATGAACCTGCAATACAAAGGATACCTTCCTTAGCGTATCTTGACCATATAACATATGATGAAATTATAAAGAAATTTAACATAAAATATAATCAAGCGTTAAACCAAATAGACATGCAATCCAGTAGATATCTGATTTGGGACAGGAAGGGTATTTCGACCTTTTTATTGTCAAAGAAACATGAACAGTACAATATACCTGACGTGTAGAGATGTTGTAAATTTTGAGCATTAATTTACAATACTCTAGGATATTTACTGAGAGAACAATATGTACATTATATCAATGCATATCAATCATAACAAGCATGTCAATCATTCCAAGAAACAAAAGCATGAGAGACAATAGACACACAGAGTTTCCGTGGGGAAAACCCTAAGGTGAAAAACCCCACAACTTCCTCAGAGATAGATAGAGCAACAACTCAACCAAAGTACAACCAAAATACATAGAGATAGTCTCCTAGTAGCAGATGATCCTCCTCCTCACTAGTGAGCCACTTTCCAAGTGAAGGAAGAATGAGTTCTGAGTGATTCAAATAATGATCTCCCAATCTCTATTTATACTTGTCTTGTTTGCCCAATAACCTTATGGGGCCGACTTGTCCAGCTAGGTACATTAACCATATATTATATAAATCAGGGCTGACCCCACACATGGTGGTCTAATAACCCATCGGCAACATACCATACTTGCGACACTTGTCAATACACATGACGACACTTCCGTATAGAGGAATGACACATCTCTATAGGAGTACAATAATATATAAATGAAATACATGGATGAAATACATTCCGAAGTTACATATACATCAACACTCCCTCTTAACTAGGAAGGTATTTCTCGACACAGATCTGCTAGCACAAGTATTCTTCTCTGGATCATCGTCATCGTCACTGCTGCTGCTATCTCAAACAACCTCTGTATCTACTCGTCATAGGAAGTTCTATAGAACCAGTCCTTTTTCATACTGGATGTAGGCCCACCACCTGCAGGTCTTCATCATCACTAGCCATACTGTGGAATCCTCAGGACTTATTACGTGCGTCACAAAACCTGGCGGTAGCATCCCAGGCTGTTACGAGCACACAACTCTACCTATCGGATCTCCCAGGAGCACATTACATGTGACCCATCAAAAAACCTGGCTGAAGCATCCCAGGATGTTACGAGCACATAGCTCTACTTATCGGATCTCCCAGGATCACATTACATGTGGTCCACCACAAAACCTGGCTGAAGCATCAGAGGCCTTTTTCATCCTGTCCAGATCTCCCAGGACTACTTACATGCTCATTTGCACAACCTATCCACGGCCACAGAGTATCAACCTGATACTCTCCATACATCATCCTGATGTACACATGATCATCCTGATCATCATCACTGCATCGCCCTGATGCATGTCATCTGGAGAAGCTCGTCATCCATGATCATCCTAATCATACAATGCATCTACCTGATGCATACCAAGTATCTACCTGATACATATCACCATACACAGTGTATCCACATGATACATACATAGATACATGATCCACACAATGTATCTACGTGATACATATCAACATACACGACCTACCTGATCATACAATGTATCCACCTGATACATATATAGATACATGGTCCAAGCATTCAACATGATGCATACATACATAAATGATCCAACTGATCATATCCAGCATCCAACATGATGCGTACATACATAAATGATACAACTGATCATATCCAACATCCAACATGATGCATACATATATAAATGATCCAACTGATCATATCCAGCATCCAACATGATGCATACATATATAAATGATCCAACTGATCATATCCAGCATCCAACATGATGCATACACACAAAAATGATCCAACTGATCATATCTAGAGTAGAAACTAGAACATCATCCCGATGCTCATCATCCAGCGCTTACATCCATAGCCATATGAAGGACCCCCCTTCCACCATGCTAGGAATGGATACAGAAAATGTCTCCATCACTTCTTCCTCGAAGTGTCGTCGATCTGAAGAACACTAAGCCTCTCTCTGAAGTAATCGAACTTCACTCTGGCTAGTGGCTTCATCAACACATCTGCAATCTGCTCATTTGTCGCAACATACAGGAGCTTCACTGCTCCCCTCTGCACCATATCCCTGATATAGCGATATTTTATCTCTATGTGCTTCGACCTGTCGTGAAACACTGGGTTCTCAGAAAGCTTCACACAACTCTGGTTGTCACAGAAGATACCCATAGCCTCCAATGGTAGATCAAATAGCTTAGACATTAGCTTCCTCATCCATACTGCCTCACAACTAGCCGAACAAGCTGCAACATACTCTGGTTCTACTATACTTAGTGCTACGCAGGACTGCTTCCTTCTAAACCAAGAGATCACACCTGATCCCATACTGAAGTAGCACCCAGAAGTGCTCTTCCTATCTGCAACACTGCCTGCCCAATCTGAATCAACATAACCCTGCAGGTTAAACTTTTGATTCGCATCATACTTGAGCCCGTAATCAACTGTACCCTTCAGGTACCTCAGAATATGCTTTACAGCAACCAGGTGAACACTCCTTGAATTTGTCAGAAACTGGCTCAATGTGTTCACCACAAATCAAATATCTGGTCTTGTATTCGTCAAGTACATCAAGGACCCAATCATCTGACGATACATAGAGACATCCACTGGCTCAGATGAAGCATCACAAAGAAGCGTCAGGTTCAATGCCATAGGTGTGGCCATGGCCTTGCAATCCATCATCCCGAACCTCTTCAGGATATCTACTATATACTTCCCTTGTCCAAGGAAGATCCCATCTGCACTTTGCCACACCTCCATACCTAGGAAATAGTGCATCATCCCCAAGTCCTTCATATCGAACTCAGCAGCAAGCTTCCTTTTTGTATCGGCAATCAATCTATCATCTCCTGTTACAAACAGATCATCCACATATAGAAGTAGTATCACTGGATTGCCTTCCTCAACCTTGTAGTAGAGGTTGGAATCTGCTTTACTCTTGGTAAAGCCCAAACTAGATAGGAAACTGTCCATCCTACCATACCAAGTTTTGAGAGCTTGCTTCAAGCCATACAAGGATTTCTTCAATCTGCACACATGTGACTCCCTGTCATGTGTTTCAAAACCGAGTGGCTGCTCCACATACACTTCCTCTTCAACTACACCATTCAAGAAAGCAGTCTTGACATCCATCTGGTGTATCTTCCATTTCATCGCTGCAGCCAGGGAAAATACTGATTTGATGGAAGTGTACCTGGCTATAGGAGCAAAAGTTTCTTCATAGTCTATTCCCTCTTTCTGAGAGAAGCCACGAGCTACAAATTTTTCCTTGTATTTTTCTATGCTGCCATCTGCAGCATGCTTGAGCCTGTAAATCCATTTGGAAGTCACAACAGACTTCCCTTTAGGTCTTGGGACAACATCCCAAACATTGTTCTTCATTATTGATTGGTATTCCTCGACCATGGAATCCTTCCATTCTTTCTTTTCTGGTGCTTCTTCGTAATTGGAAGGTTCTTTGTTCATGATATCACAGAGTAAAGCAACATAGCTGGTGTGAGATCTAGTTCTCTTCTTTGCTCTGTGTTCTTCTTCTGGAATGCCAAATCTTTCTGCATCTTGAATGAGCTCTCTAGCCCATGCAGGTTTCCTCTTGTGAGAGTTGTCCTCACATGGTGGATCTACTGGTTGTTGCAGATCTTCATTTTCACAATCAATATCTGGGATTGCTTCAGTCATGGTAGTGTCTTGAAATCTAGTTTCTTTGGGTTCTTCATAATCTTCAACAGGTGTTTTCCTTGATTTGATGAATGCTAAGTTTTCATCAAATGTTACATCACCGCTGACATCAATCTTCTTGAACCCTGGAAAGTATATTTTGTAAGCCTTCGAGCTTTCACTGTAACCCACAAAGATACCCTTCTTTCCTGAAGGATCCAGCTTGGTCCTCTTTTCCTTTGGAACATGTGTATATACTAGACAACCAAATATTCTGATATGGCTTACCTCAAGTTTCTTACCAGAGAAGACCTCTTATGGTGTCTTGTTTTCCAATATCTTGTGGGGTGTTTTGTTCTGCACATATACAGTTGTCCTAGCTGATTCTGCCCATAGATGCATTGGTAGATCCTGGTCATGCAGCATTGCCCTTGCTGCTTCCATAATTGTTCGATTCTTTCTTTTTGCAACTCCATTCTGTTGTGGATTGTAAGGAGAAATCAACTCCCTCTTAATCCTTGAAACACTGCATAACTTGTTGAAGTCACCTGAAGTGAATTCTCCACCATTGTCAGATCTGAATGTTTTGATCTTCTTATTAGTTTGGTTCTCCATCAAGGTTTTGAATTCCTTGAACTTATCAAACACTTCATCTTTGTTCTTCAAGAAGTAGATCCAAGTCTTCCTGGAAAAGTCATCAATGAAAAAGACATAGTAAACATACTCACTCAGAGAGCTAGATGACATCGGACCACTTACATCAGAGTGGATAATTTCCAAGATATCTTTTGCCGTGCTTTCACTGCTTGGAAATGACTTCTTTATGTTCTTTCCTTTTGCACATCCTTTGCAAACACCTTCATGTTTGGTCTTGATTTCAGGAAGACCCTCTATAGCCTCGTTTGCAATTGGAAGTGCCCTATAGTGCATATGAGAAAGTCTTCTATGCCAAAGTTCACTTGGATCCATAGATTCATGCACCATGGCATGTTCAGGTTGACCCTTTAGTTTATACAATCCTCCCTCTTGCTCTCCAATCACTACTGCATCATCTATGGTCTTTCCCTTTGTCCACATTAGAATTTGACCATCCACAAATGCAACCCTCATACCTTTTGCATCCAATGCGGATATGGAGAGTAGGTTCTTCTTGATCCCAGGTACATACAAAACATCTTTCATCTTCAATGACCTCCCAGAGTCTAGATTGTAGGAATCCTCACCACTTCCTTTGATAGAGTATTGGTAGTCATCCCCAAGTTTCACCTTGTGGGGTGACTCATGTTTAGACAAATTATCAAAGGATTCTTTAAACCCAGTCATGTGCTTTGAAGCCCCACTGTCAATAAGCCAATCATTACAACCATGAGAGATAGTACCTGTGAGAGAAGAGATCAGAACATACTCTTCTTCGCTTGATGAGTTATCATCATCACTTTCTGTTCTAGCCTTCTTCTTGGGAGGTTCATCATCCTCGGCAGCATGAGCATGATACCTTCTTTTGCTGCCCTTCTTCTTCTTGTTGAAGTTATTGGGACAATTTATGGCAATATGTCCCTTTTCATTACAGGTGAAGCATATTCTCCTTTCTTTATGGTGATGTGAAGATTTATTGAAGTGAGATGGCTCTCTCTTGGACTTCCCTTTCTTGGTGTGAGCTGTGAGAGCTTGATCTTCATTCCCCATCTTTTCTTCTCGTGCCACAAGCCTTGCTTCTTCTTGTGAGCATTCTTCCCGTATTTTGCTGAAGGATACCAGCTTCTTTCTTGCATAGATTCCTTGAATAAAGGACTCCCATGACCTGGGTAGGCCATTCAGAGTGGTCATGACAACTTCACCATTCTCCACCATTTCATCCACTGCTTCTAGTTGTTCCTTGATCTAGAAAAATAAGATTGGATGGATTCTCCATTCTGAAGTTTTACCCATTTCAATTGGTTTCGCAGAGTCATCTTCCGATTTATGTTTTTCCCTTCAAATAGCTTAGATAGTGAATCAAACATCTCTTTGGGTGTCTTCAGAGATGACACATGGGGGATGAGATGGTCCTTGATAGAATCATCAATGATTCTCTTTGCCTTGACCAATTTCTTCTTATGCAATATCTTAGCCTCTTCATCCTCTAGGATAGGGATGTCTTCTTTTACGTATGAGTCCAACTCATTCTCTTCCAGGATTAACCCAATCCTATACTTCTAGGCTCAGAAGTTATCATCCCCTTCAAGCTTGTCCTCAAGATTGGTGTGGTGAGACATCTTTAAAGAGTACTTCAAATGGAAATAGAAAAGATTTAGGTCTTACCACTTGATTTGCTGAAAACTGGATCTGGTCCCGGATAAGGGTTTGTCAGAGAAACCCTAAAAATTCAAAATGTGAATTTAAACTTTTTGAAAGGATAGAAAGATGCGCCTTGATGAACTGATCATCCTGGTGTATTCAGAATTTGAGATCTGCAAAGCTACACCCTTCAGAAATGCCTTTTGTCTTCCTGGGTTCACTAAGGAGGACCCTGAATTAGGGTTTTCATTTCCCGAAGATCTACCTAGCCAAAAATCTCGATCCAAAGCTCTAAACTTCGATTTTTGCAAGGCGCTTCCAGCTATGTCTTCAGATTCCAGAAATTCCTATTTTTGTGGAAACCCTAATTTTTAGGGCCAAATATGAAAATGCTCAGAATTGAATTTTGATTGGACAGATAGATTCTCCTTAATGAGTAGAGTCAATCTACTATACTTCTTTTCCAAAATCTGTGGAGAGAAACCCAATAAACAAGAAACCCTTGGTTTCCGTTACTGCACAATGTCTTCTTCTCAGGTTAGCTCTTATACCATGTTAAATTTTGAGCATTAATTCACAATACTCTAGGATATTTACTGAGAGAACATGTATAGTATATCAATGCATATCAATCATAACAAGCATGTCAATCATTCCAAGAAGCAAAAGCATGAGAGACAATAGACACACAGAGTTTCCGTGGGGAAAACCCTAAGGTGAAAAACCCCAGAACTTCCTTAGAGATAGATAGAGCAATAGCTCAACCAAAATACATAGAGATAGTCTCCTAGTAGAAGATGATCCTCTTCCTCACTAGTGCACCACTTTCCGAGTGAAGGAAGAATGAGTCCTAAGTGATTCAAATAGAGATCTCCTGATCTCTATTTATACTTGTCCTATTTTCCCAATAACCTTATGGGGCCGACTTGACTATCTAGGTACATTAACCATATATTATATAAATCAGGGCCGACCCCACACATGGTGGTCTAATAACCCATCAGCAAGTTACCATACTTGCGACACTTGTCAATACACATGACGACACTTCCGTATAGAGGAATGACACATCTCTATAGGAGTGCAATAATATATAAATGAAATGCATGGATGAAATACATTCCGAAGTTACATATACATCAACAGATGTTTCTGCAACCGAATCCTGGGCTCCTACTCTTCACTCTAAATTGGGACTTTCCTCCAGTGTAACAATGCTTTAAGCCTTTCTTCTAGGTTTTCTTAGTAACCCCTCTCATGGATCCTCCTTGTATTTATGGGACAAGGTAGGCAGTTGTAATCGAGAGGTAGTTGGATTGGGAGGTTGGGGAAGTTGTAGAACCAAATTCAACTAATCCCAATTCGTCAAATTAATATATTTTTTATTTCATCTTAAGATGTGCGCGAGTTTCTCAAGGCATAGTAGCACACAGAGCACAACTTTTTTGTTTTGCAAAAACCGTCAACAACTTTTCCAAGGTGTGCGCTAGTTTCCCTTAAGGAAAGTAGGGCATACTAGAAGGTGTGTGTTGGTTTACTAGCCAAGGAGTAGTGCACATGTCAAAAGATCAGGTAAATCGGGGAAATCCCCAACTGAAGAGGGTAATTTTAGTCCAAACATGATCCAGGGAAATCTTGGTCTTCAATCCATGTTGTCCTTTTGTGTGATCTACAGCTTAATGTGATCACAGATGGAGAAGTGCAGATTTGACCTATAACAATGGCTGAAACAATATCATCTATGAGACTGGAATATCTGGCTCCATAACCAACACTAGTCTTTGGGTAGAAGCCATCAAATCTGCCACCTATATTCAGAACAAATTTCCTCGCAAAGGACTCAAAGACATCACTCCTTTTGAAGCATGGATGGGATACAAACTTGATGTGTCTCATCTCAGAGTGTTTGGATCCAGAGCATGGGAAAGGGTTTCAACAGAGAAAAGGAGATCCCTAGATCCTCAGAGTAGAGAGTGTATTTTGGTGGGCTAGGCATCGGATGCAAAGGCCTACAAGATACTTGATCCTTCTAATATGACCACATTCCTTGAAAGGAGTGTAAAATTTGAGGAATGGCCTCTACATGATGCTCATCTTGTTGAGCACAAGAGATTTCCTACCACACCACCATTGATTGATGAGCAAGAGAGCGAAGCTTCATCACATGAAAGTTCAAATTCAGAGTATGAGAGTGAATATCATGAAGAGCGAATGCTAGATCCAGATCCATAAGAACTTGAAGATCTAGCACCTATTAGTGAAGATGAGCGAATGGAAGACCAAGATCTATATCTACAGCTTGCAGATCCCCATCTTGCTATATGGGAAGCCACTACTCTTAGATTTGCCATAGATCTAGTGGGAGATCCACTTGATCAAAGGAGAACCATATCTGATTATCGGAATGGAAGGTTTCATCCATCTCACACTACTGATTCATTTTCTGTCGACAAATCCTTCTTCGGTGGAGAAGTTCACTTACCATTTGGAGTGAGTGATGTACATGATTGATTACCTTCTACGGTCTATCTTGAGGGGGGGATTTCATCCCACTTTCCTCACTTTATTTATTTATATTGTTGTATGGGGTGACCTTTGATATTAGTTACCAGGGCCCTACTAGTTTTTCAGTTACTTCCTCATAGTTTGGCTTGCGAGGGGTGTTGGAATATTCTCACTGTGATTTTTTGTATTTGCATGCTTTGCATGCATGCATGCATGCAGTCATCAATATGGTAGACTCCCCAGCACCTGGAGGCTATGTTCAACCACATAGATCTTTTTTTTATCCCTCAGGAGCCCTCCTACCTACCTAGTGCTCCTTGTTTTCCTCACTTGGAAGACTAATGCACCCTACTACACTACTTGGATCACTAACAGTCAATTGCAGCATTGATTGTCCATTTATTTCATTTATTGCTCAGTTTAACTTCCTGTAGCTTCCAATTGTCTATATTAGAGTGCTACTTGACCTATTGGCAACCTCATCAGCCTCATGCGCCCTCCTTGGAGTCTCCATCCCTTGATTTGTGCTCAGATGACTTAGTTAGACTCAATTAGACTCATTTGAATGACTTTTGACTATTTGTGACTACTACCACTGATTGGGTGATGTCTCCAATGCTATCCAAGCCACACATTGAGGAGAATTCGAATTACCTTAGAGGTATTCGAATCCATGTAAGTGTATTGAGTTATTATTCTACTTTCACAGTGCTAGCTTACAGCTGATGTATGATTACAACATTTTTTTGTCATTTCTTGTGTTAATGAGTGATTATTGATTCAACAATTATTCTTCTCTTCTCTTCTATTCTTGAGTGATTTTTAGTGAGGTTTTCTCCAGCTGTGTGATCTCTCCTGTAAAATATCACATTTCTATGATGGAGAATTCTTCTTCTTATGTATTTATTTCCTGAGACTTCTATGAGATGTATTTCATCTTCTGATTTTTTTCATTAATGTAATGTTGAACCTATGAATTCCATTATTCATATTGAATAAAGAGAATTCTGAGTTTCATATCAATTCCTTGCACCTAGTCTAGATTGCCATGGAAAATAAATAGTTTTTAGTATTTGAGAAATAGATGAACCTCTACAACTCCAATTTGATTTATTTCAGTTGCTTCTAACACTTAACATGTCAATCAACTCATTCCATATGAAACAAATAGTTCATAGCCTTCTCCACCTGTTTGGAAAATCTTGAAGTTGAACTAGTTGTGGAGTCCCAGTAGACAATTTTGCTTGTTTGCTTTTGAAACCTCATCAAAAATTCCTTAAAATTGTTGGTGTGAACCCCAACTAATATTTGACATTCAATTGATGTTTTTAATCCTTCCTTATTCGAAATCCTTCATCACTGGTTCTCAGGTAGTGCCAAGTTGAAGTTCTAGTTTGCATATGCTGAGGTGCCCAAGAGCCTATTGGGAGGATTAATTGCTTATTAGAACAATCAATTCAAAACATAAATTATCAATCCAAGGTAACATCTGTTTATTTCAATGTTATCATGCAAAATATATGTAGGTCATAATTTCCTCTTCTAGCATTGGTAATCTAATATGCAATGCAGTCAAATAAACCAATTCACTCTTACATAAATGAAAGATGAAAATCAATATTCATAGTTGGTAGGGAGAACATGACGAGTCTCCACTCAAGTAACTTTTATAACCCATTACCATCACGTGTTGATTGAACACTCATGCACACTTGCATAAATAAACACTCACACTTGCAAAAAAGTACATCACACTTGCGAGAACATAAATCATACTTGCGGAAAGTAAATCGCATTCACACTTGCACACTATGGTTGCAACCATGTTAATCTATGAATCTAACACACTTGCATAAATAAAGAAATCAGATTAAAAATACATCTACCAAAATAAATGAATCAAAAGAAAATACATTATATGCTAAAAAATAAGGAGTTAGTCTAATTACAAATTATGAAAGTGAAAGAATTACAATCTACATCGACAAAAGAGAAAGAAATTAAATTATTACAATCTATATCACAGAAGAGATAAAAATAAAAATAATTCTTATTCCATCACAAATTGGACTTATTTCTCTAAGAGTCCTTCCCTTGGAATGGAGAAGGATCTCTTATTTTTACGTGAGTTTTGCATAACAAATAATAAATGAAGATCCAAAATATCCTCAACAAATTACTAATAATTTGGATCTCAAAATCAATTCAAATCTAATCCCAAATCCTTTGCTAACCTCCATGATTTTTAGGATGCCTTTGAAGTCAAATTTGAATTTAGAGAGGTGATTCATCATAACATGCCCAAATCTCATCCTAAGTGACTCCTAATAGAATTTAACTTGTTGGGTCCATCATATATCACATGGAGGTATTCAAATATCTGTAAATAAACCAAATATGCACTCTCATCTACTACCACCTTTTCCATTTTATCTTCAAATAATTTATCATAATTTGAGACATATATGAAGAATAGAAATAATGGATTTATAAAAATCCATCACCCCTAATGAATATATTCCTCCATGGTGGCTTTGTGGAGTAGCAACAGCAGTAACAACATGAGTAACATCAATAGTAATGACTTAATAATCCCTCATATGAAAATATCAAATATCCACTTCCATTGATCTTCAACCATATGAGTTGCGGCAAATATCCAGGAGTAACAGCAATTGGCCTGGAGTTGGTTCTGCAAAAATCATCAAACTCATCCATGTTTCAAATATAAGTGCGAAATATGTTATTTTTCCAATGTTTAATCATAATTCACATGAAATACTTAGGAAATGCAAATGGAAACCACCTTAAGTATAAATCCCACAAATAAGCATAAAAATGGATTAATAAGCCTTAATACAATGTCATGGGAACAAAATAAGGGATTAAAAGTAGGGAAAATATAGTGTAAAATAAGGACAATTCCATGGCCCAACATCACCCCCAAATTGAATATGTTGCATGTCCTCATGCAACCCAATACTATTGTATCAACCAAGTTGTAAAGGATCATGTTCCATTTTCCAATGCATACCACAACCAAGATATTATATCAAAATCATGTGGCTGAAACTCTAGCACTGAAATTATGTTAAAACACTGCTGAAATAGTGCTAAAACACCACATTTTTTCACAAAGTACAAAGTGGATTTTGTTGAAATTTTGTAGGAATATTTATACTAATCCCATGCTTCACCATACCAAAAACTACATCAAACCAGCTTACCAGTCTCAAGATATAAGCAAATAAGTCACTAGAGGTCTGTATCCACAAATTTTATACATGTATCAGTAGTTGTTTCGACAACCTTCCTGAACTAATTTCTCACAAAATACAAACCAGGTTTGGATAAAATTTTGCAAGCAAGTTTTTATTAGTCCCATGCATATCCACACCAAAAATATGAAAAACCCACATCACAAATATCGAGAAAAATGAAAAATGGTTGTAGGTGATGATGTCCATTTTCTCGAAAACCATGCATTGGATTGAGTTGAAACTTGGTGGGTATATTCTACTTACCATATTGCTTCACTCCTCCAATTTTCACGAATATCCCATTCACGATTTACAAGACATACTTATTTCATTTTTTTCATTTTTTTATAAAAACGTGAATGAAATACATGAACTGCAAGAATAGATGAGAGTGCTTTGCAAAGAAAAAAAACCATCTGAACATTGTGAAGTTCTCCCCAAATTGATGAAATTTCATTTTACGTTCCCGGAAAAAAAATCATAGTAGGATAAAAAAGCTAAAATCCCACTTTTCAATAGTAGATCCAGAACTGGTTGCATTTTTTTATCATTCTTCAATAAATGGGATTAATCCTCTGTATATAAGACTGTTCCTGGAAAGAGCTAGTTTCATCACTACATGTCAAAAATTAATATGTTGTATAGATATCATTGGTTTGTACTTTGCTGCCAAATTACCATGAATTAGAACCATACTGAGTGTTTCCAAATAAATGTGTTGAAAAGAATGATAATCTTGTATTGGCTCTGCAATTCCTTTTACTTTAAGATAAGAAACCTCAGTGATGGCCGCTTCAACACAAAATAATTTGCAAATATGAATTAGCAAATTGTTAACAAGAACAATAGATATCTAGTGAAACACTGGGATAGATAGAATATTTAATACACATGACTGTGTATGTTCTATGTCATTTCTATGTTTCATATGCCTTTGCTGCTAATTCTCTATCCACACAGGGAACTCTTATTCATATTAACATTTTCAGAGCAGAATTAAATCTATATCTGGCTGTCATGACTTTATTTGATGATTTTTAGGAAACCACACAATTAATAACAAGACAATTTGATCATTGAGAGATTCTTTCTTTAATAAGCACTTATAAACAAAGACCCAAGATGTAGTTACCAGGTGGTTAGTGCAGTCACTGGATCATCTCATGCATACCAATCTACACACAGCTCTTTGGGAAAATATGTGGTGACAGTAGTTTATTTCTTTTATGGCATTCCAAGGCTGCTCGCTTGTAGAAATGAGCCAACATTGTTGTGTTAAACACTCCCCCAAACTGAAGACATGGCATGTCCTCATGCCTCATTGTACTTCTCTACAAAGGATTGTGGCATCCTATTGTTACAAGAAAATAGAATTTTCTTCCTTTTTTTACCATCTAATGATGAGCTTATGGTCAATTATCCTCAAATATGCATTCAACTAGTTCAAGATTTGTGCAACACTTCCTTGTCTCTATCATGGTGACCCAAATTCATACCAAATGAGAATGTTAAGCCAAATTCTAGAATTCAAGCCGAATCACAATCTCTATGATAACATGATAAGAATAGACATTGTGATCATTGTTATCCATATTCTTCAAAAAGATCGTCAACTGAGATAACACAACAAGGGTATTCTTTGTTTATGGGTGAGTTTGGGATCATGCCAATGGGTATAGTTGGAAGTAAATGCAACATTCAAGATTCATGTAAAGAGATGATGATTGGAAAAGGGAATGACATAATATTGTTTTGTTTCCAAGGAATGTTCCCTATTATATATGTTGATTGTGAAATGTCATTAGAACCATGTGATAAATATATTAAGTGAATGATCAAAACAAGGACTGTCAATACTATAAGATCCCTCCAAATTCATGACAATAGGAACACAACCATCCATCAACACTAACCATATCATCATTATTAAATGATCTGTAACTCAAAATAACTTGAAGAGGTGAACCATTGCAATGAATCCCAGAATGACATGTATCCAAAGAACTCATACCTCTATTTTATGGCAATAACAACTTGTCCATATCTCCTTTGTCTCAAAAGTGACCCTACTCTTGCATGTGTATCAACTGCCCTTTTCTTACTACTAGTTCTTGTGTGGAAGAAGCAAGGATTCCCCTTCACTTATTATGGTGTTGGTTCATGTGGAGCAACAACGACGCCTCTTCCTTTCTTCCCACTATTTGTTCTTGTGTTACAACAGTAAGACTTCCTATTGTTGGTTCTTATGTGGAAGCAACAAGGAGTTTTGGTGTTGGGATAGTTAAGGGGTGTGGGAATGGACTTAATGATGGATGAACTAGATATGAGGTAATGGGATGATAAGAAGGATTGTGAGGTATGGGAAAGAGTGATGATGGATTATTCCCCCCCCCCCAAACTGAAGGATTTTACTAGCCTTGGAAATTTGGCAAATAAGAACGAAGTATGGAAAAAGACTCAAGTGATTTTCCAAATACAAATCTATAGCATTCATTGAACTATGATTAAATAAAGGAAAAAAAACATACCTACTACACCCACCTATGAAATACTTTATATATGTAGCAGCATATGATAGGAAAGAGATTTGATATGTCCACGATGATGTCAAAATTTGCAAGAAAGAACAATGTGGAGCTTGGAACATCTAACCCAATGTAGATCTGGAACATTCTTCTGATGTAGTAATGAGTCTGGAACATTCTTCTGATGTAGCAATGAATCTTGAAACCTTATTCAGAGAGGAACTTAGATCATGTAACCCAATGTAGATTTGAAACATCCTTCTGATGTAGCAATGAATCTTGAAACCTTATTCAGAGAGGAACTTAGAAATATTTATTCAAAGAGCAACTTGGATGGAATTACTTATTTGTTACTTTATTTACAAACCTTTTCTGCTAGCAAGCTGGTTTTCAAACAAAGTCTGTTTGACTGCACCCAGAGGGTTTTAACAATCAAAATTTTATTATTCTGAGGAATACCCGCCAACAAACTGATTTTCAAGCATTCCAAAGTCTGATGGCTCCTGAGACATGTTTTCACCATCAACTTTTATTTGGAAATGGAGAAACTTGGAATTGTAAGTGAACCAATATATCTTTATGGTGTGGGTTAGAGGTGTGTGGAGCATGGGGGTGAGTGGAGCAGGAAGGCATGGAAGTGGAGGACTGGAGGCTGAAAATTGATCTGAATGTAGTGGTTATATGAATGATATACAAGTGAAGGTCATTAGCTTTCAGAGATAACCACATAAGAAAATGAGAATTTCAGAATGCATATATATTGAAATGGGAAGAAGGAAATGCATATGTATACCATAATGTTGGTGAATGAGCATGATAATCATTAGGTCTAATTGAAGGATTGTTTGGTAGCAATGGGATGGTGATGTAACAATGGGACTCGACTTTTGAAACATTGGTCTTCATATGGTATGCACATCAATTCTTCATTTGTTGTGTCCTCAATCAAAGAAAATGTCTTCTTCTATGTAGGAAACAATATTGAATCTTGAATGTCTAGAAGGTATGCCCATATGGCATGAAATTTTGTCTTCAAGAACCACTCGTACATTTATTGATCTTCTTCAATCTTCCGAGGACCTGCAAAAAACTAGCACTTACCTGTAATAAAACATGAGATCATGGAAGAAGAGAGGTGTACAGGCTCTCTTAATCCAATACATACACAAAAAAATGATAGGTATTTCTTATAAAACAAATCCAAAAATATGAATCAAACAAAATTCACTTTATACGTGTTGGAAAGTGGTGGCTAGCCAAACTAACCATCAGTGTTTTGATCATAAGTTCTTCATTCCTTGTCCGATTTGAGTGATTCCAAAGCCAAAAGAAAGTGTATTCATAGGGATACTTCCAATAGAACAGGTTTTTAAAATTCCATGAGATGATATGTCATATATCCTGAGTATCATCATGCATCCTAGTATTACTTATGAGTTCCATCCTAGACCAACAATCACTATTTTGAGTACAACGTTTTCATTTAAAGACACATTGACGTGATTCCAATTGGAGGTGAAAGTAGATTAATCCATGTATCTCCAATATAAACAGGTTTTAAATACAATAATTATTGATAGGTCAAACACACCAATGAACAACTGAGTAAGCAAAGTTTTCAGAGTGCAGATTTATGACAATCAATTAGTATTTTGGGCATATATCCCTCGTACGATATCAAAATTGAATGATTCAAATTGTGTTGTAAACTAGACTCATAGGAGAATATGAATTAGAATCAGGTTTTAAAAATTCATGCATTAAGTTTCCGAAAACATGATTGTCCCAACTTTGTTTTTGAGTTTCCTACTCTACCCCAGTCAGTATTTTGATCATATCTTTTTCATTTGACAACCAAATTGAAAAATTCAAACTGGATTAGAAACTAGATTCAAAGGGATACTTAAGATAGAAACATTTTTTAAAACTAATCCCATATGGTCCCTCAAAATATGACTGTCCCGACTGTGTTTCAGAGAGTTTCAATAAGCCAAAATGCCACAAAATGCAATAAGCAAAACATAGCTTCCCAAACAACGATTTGAATAAGTGTGAATGTTTGTAATGATATATATTTTTGATGGAATACATCCAAATATCCAAAATTTCAAGCATTGAGTACCTATAAAGAATTACACAGCGTGTTGCAGCAACTGCTACAACTCCTAAAAAAATGATATGATATTCAAAATAAGATCTATGTAATTTTGTGGTTGACTTATTTTCAATGTAATGTATTAAAAATAATCCAATAAAATGAAATCCAACCACTTACCAGGATCATGCAAGTCTCAAGCTTGAATTCTTCTATATCCTTGTAGCTCCTCCTCTACTGGGAGCTTCATTCACCAATGCTTCCTTCTTCTTACCAAATTCTTGCAAAAGAGAGATTAGTAATATGGGTGGCTCTTACTCCACCACTGAGGGGAATGATGCACCAAAAATGAAATGAAACTTAAATGCAAAGATATAAAACATCACTCAAAGAAAATTCAATCAACTGAAAAGTAATCAAGCAATCTACATGCCCCGACCCTTATGAGGTCGAGCTCGTTACAGTCTATTGAACGATCCATAGCTCTTCACTATGTATTACCTCCTTGACACCTCGCGATCAGGAACACATCTACCCTAAAATGCAACTAAAACCAATGCTAGTTTGTACTTTTGCACCTTCGATAACCTCCTCAACAATGACACCAAAATCTTGGGCGGATTAATTGCTTATTAAAACAATCAATTCACAACATAAATGATCAATCCAGGGTAAATTCTGTTTGTTTCAAGGTTATCATGCAAAATCTATGAAGGCCACAATTTCCTCTTCTAGCATTGGTAATCTCATATGCATTGCAGTAAAAGAAATCGATTCACTCTTACAGAAATGAAAGATGAAAATCAATCTTCACAGTTGGCAAGGAGAACATGAGGAGTATCCACTCAAGCATCTTCTATGACCCCTTTCCATCACGCGTCGATTGAACACATGTGCACACTTGCATAAATAAACACACTCACACTTGCATAAAAGTAAATCACACTTGCAAGAACATAAATCACACTTGCGGAAAGTAAATCACACTCACACTTACACACTATGGTTGCAACCATGTTAATCTATGAATATAACACACTTGCATAAATAAAGAAATCAGATTAAAAATGCATCTACAAAAGTAAATGAGTCAAAAGAAAATACATTCTATGCTAAACAATAAGAAGGAGTTAGTCTAATTACAAATTACGAAATTGAAAGAACTATAATCTACATCAACAAAAGAGAAAGAAATTAAAGAATTACAATCTATATCACAAAAGAGATAAAAAGAAATATAATTCTTATTCCATCACAAATTGGACTTATTTCTGTAAGAGTCCTCCCCTTGGAATAGACAAGGAGCTCTTATTTATAGATGAGTTTTGCATAACAAATAATAAATGAAGATCCAAAATATCCTCAACAAATTACTAATAATTTGGATCTCAAAATCAATTCAAATCTAATCACAAATCCTTTGATAACCTCCATGCTTTTTAGGATGCATTTGAAGTCAAATTAGAATTTAGATATGTGAGTCATCATAACATGCCCAAATCTCATCTTAAGTGACTCCTAGTAGCATTTAACTTGTTGGGTCCATCATGTATTACATGGAGGTCTTCAAATATTTGTAAATAAACCAAATATGCACTCTCATCCACCGCCAACTTGTCCCTTTTATCTTCAAATAATTTAACATCATAATTTGAGACATATAAGAAGAATATAAATAATGGATTCATAAAAATTCTTCACCCCTAATGAATATGTTCCTCCATGGTGGCTTCATGGAGTAGCAGCAGCAGTAACAACATGAGTAACATCAGTAGTAATGACTTAATAATCCCTCATATGAAAAGTATCAATTATCCACTTTCGTTGATCTTCAACCATATGAGTTGCGGCAAATATCTTGGAGTAGCAGCAACTGGCGTGGAGCTGGTTTGGGAAAAATCATCAAACTTATCCATGTTTCAAAGATAAGTGCAAAATATGTTATTTTTCCAATGTTTAATCATAATTCACATGAAATACTAAGTAAATGCAAATGGAAACCACGTTAGGTATAAATCCCTCAAATACGCATAAAAATGGATTAATAAGCATTAATACAAGGTCATGGGAACGCAAGAAGGGATTAATAGTAGGGAAAATATAGTGTAAAATAAGGACAATTCCATGGTCCAACAGAGCCTTAGAGTAGAATTCATCCTAGCTTATGTTTGAAACATTAATGGTCCCAATACATTATGCAAAAGATATCTCAACTAACATGATCCTAATTCCTTCCAGAGTTGTTTGAAATTGTCTTCCTATAGCTAGTCAAGTCACTAGTGTTCATTGTTTTTCCTTAAGTCTTATAGGAGAGTCAGTTAGTGTACAATCAAATTTGATTGGTGCATTACATTGGATACAGGATGTAAAAAAAAATGCTAAGAGGTTTCGTGACCATCACGACCTTTAAGTATTAATAGATTGATTTTAAACTTGATTAAAGGTTAAAGCACCAAAGTTAAATAATAAGGGATACATTAATCCACAATTTGAAAAATATTTATTTACCAACCTTTAAAAATAAAATTCTCAGTTGCCACAGTTGTAAAAAAATGTACATTGCAAAGAAATATGTACACAATGGACATATACACGAATTTAGTTGCAAACTAAGAAACTAGAGGATGAACGAGCAAAATAACAACAAAATGAGAAAATATTATAATAACAAATTCAGTATCTCAAGAATGAATTTGACAAGGTTGTTGCTAATAAAGACAAAGAGATTTCTCACCTAAGGAATCATAACCAGAAACTATTTGCAAAAATCATGAATTCCAAGAAGAAGAAGCGTTGTTTTCAAAAGTTATAAAAAGAGAATCTATATCTTGTGAAGGAATTCAAGAAGAAATTACCAGTGAAAGAGGATGAAATTTCCTACCTAAGGAACCTTAATCAAAGGTTGCTTGAAGAAATTAAAATATTAAAGGATGAAAACACAACAAATCTAGAGTTAAAAAATAATGTTGACACGTTAGAAGATAATGAATAAATTTCATGTTTAATAAGACATAATCAATATCTAATTACACACATTAAAAATTTGAAGCAAGATAAGAACTCATTACAAGATAATCTAGATCACCATGTCTACAAGGGATCATTAGATGACAAGGAAACAATGAATAATGCAGTTAAAATAAATTAATTATTAGATGTCAAAGAGAAGACACTAGAGAGAGGAACCATTAGAGATCCAATTGATATTTCAAAGGATGCTTACATAAACAACTTATCTAGATATAGACCTACATAAGTAGAAAAAGAAGGTTCCAATAACAAGATACAAGAGAGTAGGACATCTTATCGACATCATAATAACAGAAGTCACTACCTCAACCAGTCAGTACATAAATATCATTCTAAACAAAAACAGATAGATTATATTTCGAAGAATTTGAATACGAAAATAGTTGGACCATGTCAAGATAAAATACATCTTGAGAATCAAAGTACATTAGGTTCTATCCAAGGAAACCATGAATGCCTAGTGCCACAGAAGATCAAATTGGGGACTTGATCCAAGACTAGTGAACAATTTTATTCAATGCTTCATAAATCATATCATCTTGTTTCATCAAGTGTCACACCTAAAAGCACAAAATATCATAAGAAGATGCTACAATCAAGAACCATGGATAAGAGAACTAGAGATTAGTCTTCCCCATAAATATGCTTTGAGGACAAAGCATTTCTAAGGGGAAGGAAATGTAATGAACATAATATATATGTAAACATCAATTAAATAATAATACAAAATAAATAATTAATGAAGTGTCACATCCAAATGAAGGGACATGACCCATCAGCCTCGTGACCCATCAATGTGTATAAATACTGGCATGTAGTTCATTGTAATCATTTCATCTCATTACTTTTTTTCAATATATATTACTTGTCCTATTTATATTGGATGTTTCTTTAGTAGCACACTTTGTTTGTCACAACATCATCGATGAAGGTGCTTCCACTTGTATCATGTCCACAATAGTTTGGAAATGACTAGGATCCTATTGTAATCTCTGGGATTACATGTGGTTTACAATAGTATACTATAAACAAATAAGCATTCAATTATACATGAAATCAAACATATGTAAATAGAATAAGGGAGAATGTAATGGTCACACCAACAACAAGTCTTTATATTATATCATAAGTCCACACTATATAATGGAAAATACTTATCTCTTTCTGGCTCACTAGCCTATATATATGTATATACACGATGTATACATGTAGTTAGTTAGTTATAAATTTGTAAGTGTTCATCTGTTGGCTTAACCGACTCAACTACATTGGGCCAACCTGATGGGTGATCGGTTAGGACTACCTATTCAACTCATTGACTAGGCTTCTCCAACATATCCCCCACCCCAAAACTCTTCTTCATCCCGGAGATACCAAGGAGATGCAAGAATTGCAAAATATTATGGATTACGGTTGTTGATAGGTGGATTTTGTTTCCAGAGTATTTTCGTCAATGCATGCTTCAACTATGGCAGGTATGGCTAAATGTTATTGGAATTCTTCCCATTCAGATACTATTGTTTGTATGTTTGTGTCGAATGATGTTAGTTTTGATCACCGAAGAATTTTCTCATCCATGGTTCTATTTCACATGTGTTGCAAGTCGGGCCCAAGGTTTTGGTGTTGTGTTTTGATAGTGTGCATAAGTCTCTACATTCTTTGAGCTAGTTGTTGTAATATTCCGATTTTGACCCTATTGCATTAAAATTGTAAATGATGTAAATATCGTTATAAAATCGTGGTGAGGAGCTCAAGGTCAAGGCCCCACCATCAATACCATTTTATGTATTGACAATTAAAAATCGATGCCTATGGTTCTCGTGCTAGCCAGGCACAATATAAATTACAACATCATGTAGATATGCATTTTAATAAAATACCCACAAATAGCTATGTAGTGCAACAAGAGATGAGGGCATGGTTTTTACAAGGAATAGGGAGGGAAAATATTCAAACCCTTGAGCCAATAGTGTCAATCCAAGTGTCAATGAGAGAACCCATAAACCCTCAACTACCCATTTTGACTTATGCACCCAATCCTTTAATTCTTCCAAGAGTTGGTTAAGGTAGTTAATGCATTGGGAATGGAGAGGTATGGCTTCCCAATTCCGTGTATGGGCAAGCCATCAATTTGGGAAATCGTATTTTGGATTCCTGGGAAAGAAAACACCCATGAAATTGTTCCCAAGCCATTTTTCACCCATTGTCTTTTCTCCCTCACGAAGACTAAGCTAGCTGGGGCGTTTTCCTTCACGTTTTCCATCATTTTCCATTGTTGGGAATTCGTTTTTGTGTTGTAGAGTGGATGGGAGGAAGAGAGTCACATTTTGGGGGTTTATAAAGGTTTTTTCTGCCCCTTGAATTGCCAAAAACGTGTGCTGAAATCGATTCTCTCCTCCAAGGGTTTATTCCCCCTCTATCAGCTCGTTTTTGGGTGCCCATGATTTTGGAAACTCATGGAAACCCCATTTTGGGCATCCCACAATCAAAACGTTTTTCTTCATGCCCAACACTTGTGTTTTGTTGTTATGTGCATCCATGTTTTGGTTTGAACTTGTGATTAAGAAACTAGGAGTGGAGGAGGATTAGAATTGTCTTGATAAACCTAGTGAAGAGATTAACCTCACAGAAATATCAAAGGGCCTTGCTTGTTTGGAGTCGGGCCCACCAGAAATTTGTTGTTTCGTTATGGTCTTGCAACACCTCCAAGAATATTCTTCTGCATTCTTCAAATTTTTTAATTTCTTTGTCACTTCATTCATCCTTGTGTTGCGTTCTCTATTAGCTATTTTCAATATCTCTTCTAACTCCTCATCAGAAGATTTTGCAAGTAAAAATACATCAATGCTTATAGCATTCTCGGTCATATGTTGAATGGGAATAGAAAGTGTAGGGGATGATTTAATCTTCTTTTTCTCTTTTCCTTTGTCTTCCTTCTTTGATTTTTTTAGTTGCTTGGCTCCATAGGTTAGAGATACTTGTTTAGTTTTTGACGTTCCTTGAGTCAAGATGGTTCTTGTTGAGGTAATCTATGGACTAAATAAAGGGATAGTCGACAGTATTATTGTGGAATCAGTTGGGATGGTTGAAGTGGTGAGCGAGGTGGCGGTTGATAAAATAATAAGATGGGTAGTGTTTGATCAAATTATCATATGATTATTTGAGGTGATGGTTGATGTGATAATAAGTGGAGTGATTGTTGGTAATGTTATAGGGCTAGTTGATGGATTAATTTTCGATCTTGTGGATGGTATAGCTGGGGAAATGGTCAATGTGGTAGCCGATAAATTGTTCGAAGAGATGGTTGATAGGGGAGTCAATGTAGTAGATAAAGAACTTGTTGATCGCACCATAGTCACGGTGGTTTTTATGGTTAAAATGATTGGTGAAGTGATTGAAGTGATGGGTGTTGTAATAGGTAATAAGGGGGTTGGAAGGGGGTCTGATGTACTTGCTAATGGATTTGTTGGTCTAATAACTCATCGGATGGGAAGAAGTTGTAATGGATTATTTGATGGAGAAGGTATTGGGTCCTATGGTGGGGCTAATATAGTTGATTTCTTAGGTGATAAGTCTATTCCTAGGAGAATAGGATGTATTTTCATCAACTGTTATAATTACAGGAATACGGTGGACCATGATTCCATAGAAATTCTTGGTAAGTTTTCAAGAAGTTCAGAAATTTCTTGGGTAATGGTTATGTCTGGAAGATCTAATGTTGCAGAGGGATGGGTTTCTTCTTTGAGTCATGATGGCGATGGGAGTGGTGTTTCTTTAGCGATGGTGGTGGTGTTTCTTTAGTGAAATATATTTGTTGCTATGAGGAGGTAGCGATGGTGGTGGTGTTTCTTTAGTGAAATATATTTGTTGCTATGAGGAGGGATTACGATTGGTTTGAGACTTTGTATGGATGGGAAAGAGAGGGCTTGGAGATGGTTTTACCTTTTTGGTAGGAGATGTCCCCTACTACTACAAAATTTCTTCTCTATTTGTTACTTTGTTGTGACTTTTTTCTCGACAGCTTCAATGATTATGGCCATAGCTTTTTCTCTTGCATCGGCAATGTCTTCTTTAGTTGACAAGGTCAGCAGTAATTTCCTTTTCTTATAATTTTATTGAGTTGAATTGCCTTATATTTAATTAACCTATTCTTTTGTATATTTCACGTGTATGAACTGGGATGTTTCACAACATTGATATCAGAGCCCTTTTCTTCGACACATCCGTTGATTTCATCCATTGGCCATCACTTTCTCATAGCTTCTCTGAACCTTATATTTTGGCCATCAATTCCAGAGCTTCTCTAAATCAAGTCTTTGACCACATTATTCTTTTGGCCATTTTCAAAATCAATATTTGTTGAATAAAAATAATCCCACTCCCTTCTCCACATAGGTATCTCCCTATCCCTTCCTTCAATGCTCCCTACTTCATCAAATCCTCACATCTCCATTGTTCCTGACTCCTCCTCCTCACACTCCTACGTGATCCATATCACTCCCTTCTCCACACATCTATATCCCTATCCCTTGCTTTAGCGCTCCCTACTTCATCAAAACCTCCTATATCCATCGTTCCCTAACTCCTCTCTCTCCACACCCTTCCCTTCCATCTCTCTCCTCACTGCTTACTCCTCACCAAGCTCCAAATTGTGCCCTTTATTAATGTACTCTACCCACATCCCATGCTACACCTCCTCCATTTTCACTTCCACGTCAACCTCACCACATGCAACCCCCTCATGTTACCCATCTTCCAACACCCTCATCCCCACGACCTTCTCTTCTTCCTCTACACCACTCCACCTATGAACAAGTATCCTACCATATTCACATCCTCCATCTCCACCCTATCTCACTTAACCATCCAATGCACCCTTACACTCTTCTCCCACACCTCCCATGGCCAACCTCATCCCTCTCACGACTAGTACTTACCCCTTTTTCCTCTCTCCCATATGTGGTGTATAGTCACTCCTCCCACCTGCACTGACTCCTACTGCCTCTCCACATGACCTGCCTTCATCTCTATTCCCCATGCCATCTCTGCACTATAAGCTACATCATGCAACTCATCCCCCATGCAAACCTCTTCACAAACTCCAAAACGTCCCTCTCCTCCCTTCTTCCCACACCCTGCCTTCCTACTCTAGTCACTCTCTCCTCTATGCCATCACCCAGAGTTTAAAACCCTATCTCTTTCAATCCATTTCCAAAAAAAAATCTATTATATTATTATTATTATTATTATTATTAATTATTACTATAATATGTTTTCTCCCCAAAAAAAACTATTGAAACTATATACACATAATACTATAAATTATTATTTTTATAATAATAATAATTATTATTATAATTGATATTTTCTAAAATAATAATTATCTTTTAATAATCATTTTCTTATTTTCATTAGGAAATAAAAAAAGGGCACACAAAATTAAATTGTTTTTCTCACCAAAAAAAGAAGAAGAAAAGGAAAAAAGAAAAAAAGGTTAAAATAAAAAAGGCCGATTCTACTATTGAGAAAAAATATTTTTTGATGCTTCATTGAAATTGCTTCTTGTGATGCTAAATTCCATGGCATGTCTTATGAAAGTCCTATTATCATCACTATTTGTCCAAATGTTGTAGTCAAGCGAGCTGCAAATTCACCAGTAATACATCGTATAAGATTGAACAAGCATTCACATAACAATAAGCAAGACAAAGTAGTGGAGATAGAAGCAACAACTATTCTATTACTTAGTAGAGACTCTACAAAGTATATGCAAAGAATAGTAATACATTCAATCCTATCTTGTCCATCTCTCCAGCCTATATTTATATGGATTATAGACAGTTACATAATGGTCTTGTCAGTTCAACCGACCAACAAGTTTAGGCTGACAAGTCTCCCTTGACAAGTAGTCAGTCGAAGGACCTAGTCGGTGAGGTGGACTAGGCTCCTTCAACATCTCCCCCACCATCAAAATGTTTCTTCATCCAGAAGAAAGCATGAAGTAAGTCGAAACTCACTGCCACTTGTCGGCATGTAACAAAGTATAGACAGTTGTTGAATATGAACTAATATGAACTACTTCCATGGCTAGAAATCGGTAATCAAATGAAGGTTGCAACAACGTCGATGGAGGTAGAAGAAGCTGATAGCATGATATGGTACTGGGTACATTTCCGTATTGGATCCGCTATTGAATGGAATCTTACGAATATGCGGTCATGTGGTAGATCGACATAATAAACCGATGTTGTTTCAGAGAAGAAAGTGTCCAAAGAGGGGTGACTTGGACAGTTAATCTTCACACATATGCTCCAGTATACAAGTCATTCAGCTGCAGTAGAGGGGAGGCTACAGGGACATGATTGGTGGAAAGGAACATACATGAAACTCCTAGTCTTGGAACATCAAGAGCACTCAAATTTATCGTATATCATGGGGTGGAGGGAACTTACCAGGGGGGAGATGTCAAAATTCTTGTATATCATGAAGGAATGAAGAACAACTGAAGTATTTCTAAAAGAAAGACAAGGGTTGGTTAAGAATAGTGTCATGAATTAACAAGGGTTTCACTGTGACACTGGATGGAGGATGGTCATCCTTTTATAGCGGTGAGTGCAAAATGGATAGTGGGGGTGGTGACTTGACATGGATGAGATGGATGGGAAAGCAATGAGTGTGAAATCATGGTGGATAGATATCACATGTACCGACTGTGGATTCACTGGAGGATTGGTACGTGTATCAATCAGATCGATGTTTTGGTCATGAGCTATATGCTGACATGATGATATCTTTGATGATGATATTTGCAGAGGGGACGATTATAGCGGCATTAAAACTTAATGTTTTCAGGAGGTTTCATATAATCCACAGTATCCATGTTCTTAAGTCAACATTTCGAATCCATAACAGGACTCATCCTCAGGATGAATTGTCAGGATGAATCCTCAAGATTCATCCATAACTTAATGTCGTTTGGTGTGACTTGTGTGAAAATATCTGAATCAAACTTCAGACAATGGTCAACGTGTGATTTGTCAGAAATAGTCGATGCAATGATGAACTGCTAGAGAGAGCAAAGTTTTACTACTGAGTAAATATTCATGTTCTTCCTATGGCTACTGAACAACAGAGGTGTTGGTAGTCGGCAGTTGATTAACACAAAATTAAATGATTGATTTGGAAAATAATTGCAACTGGTGTTGAAATTATTCCCATACGTGCAAGGCATTTGGAATTTCGATGGTGAGAGTGGTAATTTACAAGAGAATCTTCATCTTTTCTGCAACCAGACGATCCCGAATGTTGCTCATGTATTTGCTGAGTAAAGCAAGTTGGTCTTCGGTGGTTGTACTCAACCGATGGAGATGTGGTCGAATTTTTTCAACTTTGATTAAGGCATATCTCGCTTTGGATATCCATTTTTCTTCTTTCTTTTCTAATTTGCAAGTCTCCTAGTTTCCATGGCAAGTTGATTTTCCAATAGTTGTAGTAAAGCCTCATTTTCTCCCTGGCTTTATTGTTGGATTTTGTCAATTTTCTCGTTTGCATCCCACATTTTTCCAAATATTTTTCCATAGTATGTGTAACAGTTTCTCAATATGTTTGTGGTGATTTGAGCCTCTTGAAAATACTGGGTGAGCTTCTTAAGGTTCTCAACAAATGCTGTGAATTGATTTGTCATCAAAAGTGTTGTTTATTGTTCCTGCACTTGCCGGTCTTTGGTCAAATTTTCTTGAAATGACGACAAAACAGTTTCAAATAGGTCATAGGCCTTGTGAGCATCCTCTAATCATGATTTGATGACTGAAGTGGCAGTAATCACTGAAATAGTTCTTCACATTTGGCAAAAAATTTGGTATGCTCATCTTCTAGTGCTTTGATACAATATTTGTCAGATGTTCGCCATTTCAATTGTTCTTTGGTGATAGAATCCAAGAGTAGGTCGAGCTTGACATCTGTGGATTTCACCAAATTAAATATAGATATAGGCCCAAACTTATCTAAATGTATTTTAAGTTCGGGCTAACTCTGAATCTATTGACGTCATTGTCGTTGCTTCCACCGCTCTCTTGCCTTTTTTTTCTTCCCCTTCTTATTCCTCTTTCTTTCTTTTCCTTTTTCCTCCTTTCTAGTAGGTTCCTATTCTCTACTCTTGTCTGCAGCATCATTATGTTGTTCCTTGTCTGGTCCTTGATCTAGCTATTGTTGATCCTATTGATTTTCTATCTAAACCGTAGAGGTCGAATTGATAGGAGGAGGTGATGGTACTTCAGGTGGGTCTTGCGGAGGGAGGGGAGGTATTTCATATGTGTCGAGAGGTGATGCAAGGGTGACAAGACTGGTTGCGATGTCGGGTTCTGGTAATGCAGGCATTGTTTCATCGGGTAGCTAGTTCTATGAGAGTGTGTTTGTTGGGTTGGAAATTTATCGGGAACTCTGATTCGACGAGCTAGTTATATTGGTTGGTGCAAAGGTTTCGACATTGAGAGAATTCAATGGTGGTAAAATGACAGTTGCCTCTCTGTGACTGATGTCACTATCAGGGTTGGGATTTCTTTCCATAAGGGTTGTATCGTAAGAAAAAATTCATGGTCCTACTACTTGGGAAGGGTTCTATTCAGGAATGTGGACTTCTAGTGAGACAATGACATTTTCTTGACTAGGTGTGAGATAAATTGGTTTTTTGGTTAGGAGTGTTTTCCAGTTAGGTAAGATGGAGGGTAACTGGATGATTAGTTGTTGGAGCTCAATGTTGGTTTAAACTTCAGGATTTAGAGGTGCAAGGTTTTGCAAGGATGTGTTGTCGGTGGCATGGGTAATTTCTTAGACAGTCGACCCGGTAGGAATGTCGAGTTGTTCAGTGACTAAAATTGGAGATAAAGGTGGTGATATGTGACTAAGGTCAACATGGGTGGGTTCAGTAAATTTGACCCGCTTAGTCGGATGGGCTAATGGTTGTGGGGTTTCCTCCTCTGCAAGAATTTTAGCTATTTACTCAGAAATTGAAATTATATTACGGGTAGCGTCTTCAAGTACCTGAGTTGCTTGGTTGTAAAGTTTGGCGTTTTCTTCTTTTTTCCGCTCCTGCAAGATTAGTTTTATTTTTCCTTTGTCTACTGTTTTATGCCTTCTGTTTTGTTTAGCTTTGAAAATTTCATCAGCAACATGGAAAATGTTGTCTTTGGTTAATTCATACTCTGGTGCTATGGTGTCCAAGTGGGAGTTGTCTTCTTATCTGCTGGGAGAATGCGGATGAGGGTTCATTGTAATCCCCAAAGGGTTTGTTTCAAAATTTTGATTAGTTCTTAGTGTAAATGTATCAATGTACAACCGCACTTCATATGATTCTTATTTTTCCACATCTGTGAGTGGCTCAAACATTTCTTTGTTTTTTTGTCTCACTTGCTCCAGAATTGGTATAACTATATTGGACCGTCGAGATAGCTCAACAAATAATTGGTCAACTTCGGGATAGAAGTCGAGTTCTTTTGATTTTACAGCTACTCCTTGAAAGTACCATATACTGGTGTGGTCGAGTTCCAATTGGATATGTGATGTTAGGGGTAGACATCGATGGACATTTTGCGGAACCATCCATCTAGCTGAGCTAATTTTTAATTCTTGAAACCAAGTTTCCATCCAGATCTTGGTTGTCGTTGCTCCTAGCTGATACCCTTGTGCTGAAAAAGCCCTAAAGTTATTCATGAGGGGTCCTTTGTTGGAAGTGAAATATTTTTAACCAATAGGTCGAAGGTGCGACATAGCTATCCAAATAATCAAGGATGGGAACCTGATTATTCCTCTTTCCTCATGGAATTTTTCACAGATAAAGCTAATAATGCAATTCAAATTTTCAACCCACTTATATAATTTTCCTCATTACGCAACATTATGGATGACTTCAAGCATGTCAAGTTTAAGATCTGAACCTTGACCAATAGCAGTCAATCCAATCGACACAATTTTGGCAACGATTCTGTCGGTTTCATATTTTATTTGCTTAATGATTAACCCCCTGGAATTATTTCCTGTCAGTGTTCCTGTGAATTCTTGGACTAGAGCGGTATTAGGTCACAAGGGTACAACATACCCTTTGTTGGAAATCCCAGTAATTTGCGCAATAAGGTCGCCATTGAGTTCAACAGGGATGTCAAAGTAGAATTCCCCCCTATGGTATTGGCTAACAACAAACTGGGTGATTAATTATTTGAGTCCTACAAAGCTATCAAGCAAGGGTGCATTTATATATGTTAAGAGCTTGGATGCTTGCAATTTTAGTGCTCCTTCTCGCCATTTTCCATTTGACTCTTTTTCCCAATATTTAATCTCGGTCCATGTACGCTTCCATTGTTGCTCTTCTATTTTGGCATTCTGGATGTTTTGCAATATTGTTTTCAATGGCGTGTCAATTTCTTCCAGTAATCAGATTCTTGTAGCTATGGAATGGGTTGTGGCTTGTGATTTCTTCAATGCCCTTTTTTTCTTCTGGTGCTGTAGTAGGGTTACACTCTGATACAAACCCGATTGGCTCTAAGGTCTGCTACTCAAGTTCTTGGAAAATAATGCCCAAGTTTCTTCAAGTGTGGTATTTAAAGTGGAAGTGTCATGCCTTGGCTCGATCGTGATGGGTGAGAGAATTAAACGCATAGTGGTTGAAGATATTAAATGTTCATCACTTGATTGATAGTTTTTCGATGCTATTCCAATGCATGTTGGATTTTTTGGTCCATATGTTGGGTTGGTCGTCTTTTTTTTAATGTCTTCTAGTCATCGGCTTGATGCTTCGTTGGGCTTTGTCATCCTGGTTGTCATCGGCTTGTTTTTCCTCATCGACTACTCCCATTTAGTTGACCATATCTGCTTCGTCGGTCGTTCACGCCTGGTAGTCTTTTATTCTTCTTCCTTCGTGCATCATCATTATTTGTGTTGCTGCCCCATTCTCTCGTCATGCTTATCCTACCACTACTCACGTTTTAGTCCCCTTTTTATATTATTTATTTTCTTCGTATTCAGTTATAAATGATTTTGTTTAAATTTTCAAATTCATAATCAATTACATATTAATAAAATTAACTATTCTTAAAGGAACGTTTCAAACCTAGGAACGACAGTCGACCAATGGTGATACCTCCATTGGTCGACAATGTGCCTTTTATTATACTCTATAGCGCTTTAGATACGTGTCATTGATAAGTTTTTTTAACACACTTCCTTGTGGTGTTTTTAGTCGAAATGATCCATTAGCATTAATTTCTTTTGCTATATACAGGCCTTTCATGCAGTGTGCAGCTTCTTTGGTTTTCCTTTAATCTTACTGTTATAGAACAGGATGAGGTCTTCGACTGATATGTCCTTATTTCTAATGTTTCTATCATGCCATGCCTTCTGTTGTTTCTTTTTTTATTCTTGATGATGAATTTTTATTTGACGTCGTTCTTCCAATTTCGACAGTTGGAATAATCTGTCTTTCTTGGTATGCTCGATGTCGAGGTGTGGTACTTCTGCTATTATTGAATCTTGATGTTGGAAGTGTAGGGGAAAAATTGCTTCTTGTCCATATACAAGTTTAAATGGGGTATGTCCTATCGATGTTTTGTACCTTGTCCGATATGCCCAAAGTACTGCTAGTATTTTGTCGTCCCAATCATCTTTGCCAATATTGGATTTTTTTCAAGCCTTTAGTTAAGGTTTTGTTAAAGGATTCTATCGCACCGTTGGAATGTGGGTGATATGCTATACTTTTTCAGTGGTCAATCATAAACTCTTTCATGAATACTGATATTGTATTATTGACGAAGTGAGAACGTTGATCACTGATTAAAGTTAATGGGAAGCCAAATCGTGTAACAATATTTTCATAGATAAATTTGGCTGCTATTTCTTTTGTGCATACTTCGATGGGTTCGACATCTACCCATTTTGTGACATACACGACGAATGTGATAATATATATCGTTGTTGTTCATCGACCCGGAAATATGAATGATCTAACAAATTCGATCACCCAAATTTCGAAAGTTAAACTTGGATTTATAGATATTAAAGGAATTTCAGTACTTGGTAGAGGTCAACCTAGTCTTTGAAATTTGTCACATTTGTTTACAAAATTGTGACAATATTTGTGGATTGTCAGCCACCAAAGTCCAGATTGTTGAATTTTCTATGCAGTTGTATCAACTTGATAGTTTCCTATGGAAGGTCCATTATGTGCTTCATCCATGATGCTTTGTCTCCCATGCTCTAATACACATCATCGTAATACTTCATATGGTCCCATTTTATATAAGAATCCATTCATCAAGGTATATGGTGCAGCTTTCATGGCCAGTATTTTCTTTTTCGTTTCTGAAATTTCCTCTTGTGCATGTCCGTCTTCTAAATATTGTTCAATGTCCTCCAATTCTACTGGTACTACTTCAAATCTAAATAAATGTGCATATGGTAACTCATCATCAATCCATGTTGGCTATTCTCCAATTTCTATTCTCGACAAATGGTCGGGACCGACATTTGTCTTCCCTAGTCGAACAATCACTTCAAATTCAAATTCTTGGAATAGTAATAGCCATCGATGGATTTGACCATGGTGCAAGGGCTTATTAACTAAGTACTTTAGTGCCTGATGGTCCGTATATAAGACAAATGGGTTAGCTAGAAAATAATGGAGGTATTTATGTAGGGAAAATATCATCGCAAGTGCCTCTCTTTCTATCATCAAGTAATTCCTTTCTACCTTATTTAGTTTCCTCTCATTGTATGCATTCGGGTAATCCATGCCAGCCTCCCCTTATTGTGTTAAAATCTCTCCAATTTCTATGTTGGATGCATCGATGTGGACGTGAAACTTTATAGACCAATTAGGAAACCTGAGTATGGGAGCTTTGACAAGTTTTATTTTCAGCAAGTCGAAGGATGCACCACATTCCTCTATCCATCTAAATTCTTTATTTTCTTTTAATAATTCTTCAATTGGATACGTCATGTCAGGATAATGGTGAATAAATTTTTGATAATAACCCTTATGTACCAATAATATTCTAACTTGATTTGAATTGATTGGTGGTTTGAAATAAAGAATAACTTTATTTTTTGTTAAATCGACTTTTATACCTTCTTTGCAAACGAAATGTCCCAGCAAAATTCTGATTGGTGTCATGAATATACACTTCTTGATGTTCAACAATAATTGTATTTGACAACATCTCTCCAACATTAGCCTTATCCACTTACAATGGTATCTTAGAATAGAATAAATTGTCCAATCGTCGAAATAGATAGCCATTATTTTGTAGATATATTATTGGAATGATTTAATGACAATTCTCGAGAAAACAACTGGTGCATTTTTCAATTTGAATGGCATTAATCTGTATGAAAATGATCTGAATTCACAGACAAACATTGTCTTTTGTTGGTATTGTTTTGAAATAGGGACCTGGTTATAACCAGAAAATACGTTAGTGAAGGAGTAGCATTCATGTCCGGTGACTTCATTAATGATTTCATCAATGAAGGGAATTGGGAATAGATCAGTCAATGTTACTTTATTAATCTCTCAGAAGTTGACACAGATCCGAAGTCATGTCAGATCGTGCTTCTTTGGTTGTACGACCATTGGACTCGCCCACTCGGCCTGGTCGATAGGATAGATAATTCCAGTGGAAAGCATGTTGTCGATTTATTTCTTGACGATATCTTTATATTTGTGTGCCAGTTTGTATGGTATTTTCTTAACAGGTTTGGGATTAGGTTTTATATCAATTTTTATTTCTCCAATATCCTATACTAGTCCCTTCAAGTCTTTATAATCTCTGGCGAAGACGTCTTGAAATTATTTCAACAAGCTTGTGATTTCTGTTATTTGCTCCTCTATCCAATAATTTCCAATCTTTGTCATTTTTTCTCTATCATCATTATATATGTTGACTTATTTCAATTTAATTTGTGTGTCCATAAAATCTAGAGCTCTTGCTTCATTAATTTTTTGTTCACCCTCTTTAAACTCTGAAAAATTCCAGTGGAAAGTCTTCGTCAGTCAATCTTTCTTGCTCATCCTTCTTTGTCAATTCTACCATTGATGATATTCCATTCTTGCTCAAAATGAACTTTGGTTGATATTCCCATGATAGGTTTTTCGACATTTATCCATACTCTGATTGGCTCAATCAAACCCTGGTCGACAAGTTTTAAGTATATTCCTGATTCATGCAATTTTGGTCGGCCCAGACGCTCCCAAGTAGTTCGATTCATGATGTTAGCTTGTGATCCGAAATCAAGGACAACTTGTCGAACACAATATCCTTCAATTTCCAAATCAACATCGCTTTTATCCCTTTGGTTCAGTGGGAAAAGGTTTTTGGTGCACTTTTCCTCGTCATTTTTGCTTTTAAGTGCATACATTATTTCTATTAGCTTTGTGATTGCTTCTTCTTTAGTTATTAATTGGATCAATTCATTGATATTTTTTCGTTGAGATTACTCATTATGTTCTTGTGATGCAAGTTCTTGGACTATTTTTGTGGCATTGTTACAAAATTGCTTATGTTCAATCGGATTGGGATAATTGTCTTTGCTTATTAATTTTGTAATTTGTGGATTTTCAGTGCCAATTTTTGTGCCTTATCGAGTTACTATCTACAAATTCTTAGTTTTAATAACATCACATTTAGGAACACTAGATAAGAAATTAACATTATTTTTATTTATGATTTTCTCAAGTATGGTTAGGAAATCCTTGAAGAAGTGATCACAAACCCCACACTTTGTATAGAATTTCAGATATGTCTTGTCTTTCCAAGGACAGTCTGCAAAGAGATGTTCTTCACTAAGGAATGTGAAGCACTAAAGTCGTCAACGTGGCTGAGGTCCTCAAATTCCATTGTTCCACCCTCTATCATTGAAGCATCCTCGTCGGTTGTAGTTTTCACATCTCCGATCATACCATTGTCCATTGTTTCTTTGGTGTCAATCGTTTCTATCGGTGTGGTCTCTTTGGTCAACAGTATTTGTCTAGTAGACAATATGATAATTTGGCTTGTTTTTCATATTCAAAGTGAATTATGCTATGGTTTTTTATTTTAATTCACAAATGGCACACCATTTATTATGTTCATTCTTCATGTTATATGGACATTCTTTCGTTGAGTGCAGATCATATTCCTGGAAGATATCACAAAAACATTTTGTGTGTACGATATGCACATCTTTTCGATCATACCAACAAGTGTCTTTGTATATCCTTCTTTTGAGCAGTTTGAACACCATGGGTATACTCCTCATAGGTTGATTTCACGAATGGATCATTGCATGCTTTCCAATTGTTCTTTTATGCTCGGATCCACGGATGTGGTCTCGAAGTCATCATCCATAGCGGTTTGTAATTCATTCTTTAATGCTTATTCATATGTTGTAAAGTCTTCCATCTAGATATCCTTTTGGATTCTTTGTATTAGTCTAGCGACAGACCATTATATTAACAAAGGATCCTCAATTTGGTAATTGATCTAGCTCAGAAAATATTTGAATCTTTTGTCGTAATCATGAACATTTTATGTCGGCTTCTGGGTGATGTTCTCCAATTTTTTCACTACTATTTGTTTTTTGTCATCAATTTTAAAGAACGAAAAAAAATATGCTTGATCTAAGCATTACTTGCATTCGGTGTTCTTTCAGTGTAATTCATGTACCAAGTGAGTGCTCTTTTACGCAGAGATCCTGCAAACTGTGCCATTTGACAATCCTCATTGACCACAACATTTTCTTGCCACATTGATTCACATACAAACCAATGTCTTAGAGGATGTTTCTTGTCGAATTCTCCGACTAGTTTGACAATTCACTCAATGTTGGAAGTGGTTGGGGGGGTGCTCGCTCATGGTCTGAATAGAATAGATCAAAAATTTTGTTAGAGAATTCATGCTGGAAGGTGATCCAGTTCCCTTCTGATGGTCGTTGGATCAATAATTAGTCTAATTCATTTCCATCTCAGTCTCGTCGACTCCATATACTACACTGACTAGCACGAAGTCCCAAGTCTTGTTCGACAATTTTTTGTACTCTAACACCCCGAGTTAACTACAATGGTGAATTTGGAGTTATAACCTCGGGTATCATTACTTGGAGATATTCACCATGCTCAATCCATTGATCTGTGTCCATGGGTGACAATGGCTCATCAATGCCGATACTCTGTCGAGCCTAGCTCAATTCAAGCGGATTTCCTTCCTCGTCTGTCACCATACCCAAATTTCATTTTTTCAGGAGCACATTGGTCTACTCCCTTATCTCCTCTCACCTTTTTCTCTACTTTTCTCTTTTAATTTTTTGAATATCCGGACTAAAATTATGGCTTGCCATTATTTCTTTGTCGAAATTCTGCTTCTTCCCAGTGCTGGTCATTTTACTTCATCCATCGACTGTCATACATCTATTCTACTCATCACATGGTCAGCTACCCCCCATTGTCGACCATATATCCTTTAAGCAACTATGATGGTAGAGTAACTAATTTTCTCAAGAAGTTCTCCCACTCTCGTTCTTGCACGAACTTCTCCCACTCTTTCTACATCGCTTCACAATTTGAATTTGGAAGTTAACAAGAGCGGTCGTGGCTTGACGATATGTCCTATTCCTTTTTCAATCAGGAATTTGAACAATAGTGTCAGTAGCACACACAGAAACTGGTCAGTTAGGTCGGTGTAAAATATCTTCTCAACGTCGGCTAGAAAAACTCATTCTTCAATTGCACGTTCTTGGTAAAAATCGTCAACAAGCTTTTCACACCATTCACAGAGATTTGTGCGTCCTCCATTGATTATTTTGAAGCAATTTATGATCTCTTTCATTCTCTGGATTTTTCATCAAGGAGCTTCTTCAGTGTGCATGTAACGACTTCGACAAATTTCTCATGTGCTTCAGAGAAGAACTTCTCTCTGGCTTGAGCGATAGTTAACTTGTTTCTTCTAGCATAATTTTGCAAGTATTTCACTATTTTCTATCCCACCATTCTCTAATTTCTTGCTCGGTTATCATCAGTTCATACTTATTGTCATCTCATGGATGTACTACCGGCAATGGAACCAATTTTGTATTCAAGCAAGTTGTAAATTCACTAGTAATACATCGTATAATATTGAACAAGCATTCACATAACAATAAGCAAGACACAATAGTGGAGATAGAAGCAACAAGTATTCTATTACTCAGCAGAGATTGTACAAAGTATATACAGAGAATAGTAATACATTCATTCATATCTTGTTTGTCTCTTCAGCCTATATTTATATGGATTACAGAAAGTTACATAATGGTCTTTTCGATTCAATGGATCGACAAGTGCAGGCCAACAAGTTGCGTCCGACAAGTAGTTGATCGAAGGACCTAGTTGGTGTAGTGGACTAGGCTCCTTCAACACCAACTAATAAAGAAAATTGTATTCATGTTGATGTTGTTAGTCAACTAAAAGTTCCAAAATCAAGTATAGAAAAGAATGAGTGGAACGAAGATCAAATATATGATTTACACTTAAATATCAGCAATTATATCTTTGCATCTCAATTCACCATTGCAAGTATAGACGACAGTATTATTGACATAATTTTGGGTTCTAATTGGCTGGAAACATTGGGTACATTCACTTTCAATGCAAAAGAGAAATTCTTGACCTTCTTCCATGAGAAGGAGAAAATAACAATACATGACTCATCAATGAGAGTCCCCTCATCACAAAATACAGACAAAGAATCACCATATGAAATATATGAATATTTAGAAGAGGAAGTAAAGCGTTTGAACCAACTCCTCATGGACAAAGATTAGGAAATCGTGCAAATCCAAAAAAAAGAATTCCAAGAGTCATAGTTCTACCATATTTAACAATGAATTACAGAACTACAATGACAGAATGGTGACATTAAAAATGATCACAAATTAGATATTGCAAAGAACAATAAAATGATATCGAACAATAATGATGAGATCTTTCGATTGAGAAATCATAATAAAATTCTAGTCACAAAAATCAATAAATTAAAGAATAAGAAGCAATAAGATAGGAAGTCTAAACAAGCTAATGAAGATACTGAGAAAAAAATATTAGAAAAGGATGAAGAGATTTTCCACCTTCAAATCATGATCAATATTTGATTGAACGGATTATGAAGTTAAATGATGATGAGAAGTCACAAGAAGAAACGTTCAAGAAGCTTAAGAATGATAAAAAGTTGTTTGAAAACAAGTTGGAGCAGATCCCGAAGGAGGCATCAAAGTCCTCAAGAGTAAAAATCCAAGTTGTGGAAAAAGGCACAAATACATATCCAATGCACATCACAGCTCAAGATAAAGATTCCAATTCAGTTCAAGAACAAACATATAGGGATGTTGGAGTACAAAAAATGGAAACTCCAAGTGTACACACTAATATAATTCCATCAATTAACCAAACAACATCAATGCGTGAATAAAATCATATATTGAAATTAAACCAAGACTCACACTACAAGCATGATAAGGAAAAATAATGTTATAAGAAATCCTTACCAACCTCCAAATCATAAAATCAAATATCTTAAATAATCAGAGTATCAATATCCTTTAGGTAGGGAAAAACTAAATTACCATCCAAAAAATGTTGATACCAGCACAATTAAGTCTCATGATAACAATTCATCATGGAAATGCAATAATCCACAAAGAATTGAATTAGGATGGTATGATCCTTTTATGACTTGAAAATTGTTTTCTGCACTCAAAGGTTCATATCATCTTGTATCATCAAATATGATAGAATAGAAAATGATGTGACAACATTACAAGCAAAGAGTAAAAACGTAAAAGCCTCTTCATCAATATGCTTTGAGGACAGAGCATTTCTAAAGAGGAAGGCAATGTTATGAACATAAATAATAATAATAATAATAATAATGATAAAAGGACATATCAAAATATATGTCTTATCGAAAATACATAACCATTAATGAAGGGAAATCCATTAGATATATATATTGAGCCCTAAATTGTAATTTATCATTGCATTCATATTATTTAATATATTTTCTTATCCATTATGGATTACAGTTACTTTTGTTAAAGTTACATCATCATGAGTCATTCTCCATGTTGATCTTTTAGTTCTCTTAGACAGACCCGGGCATGCGGTAATCTTTTAGACCAACAGAACCCTTAGCTCACTGGCCCTTTCGGCAACAGGTCGCAGGAGCGACCTGAGGTCTCACCCGAAGTGATTCTAATGGGAGGCAGAAGACTCAAGTGTCCTCAGCCAAGTTCCGAGGCATCCAGGGTGCTCAAACCCACCTTAACCCCCTTTCACAGAAGCAGTCTATCTCATTCCTTTACTCGGGCTACACCTTTGTCTTATCGCATTACGCAGGGGATGCAATAAGTCTTCCCCTTATGTGACCCGTCTAGCGATACCTACAATATCGTGGGCGCAGTATCTCCCCCTTCTAGTTCCTGCGGTAAGTGAACTTTAACCGCTTCCTGGATTCATGGGTGGTCTTAGCTATCCTTATCTTGGTACTGCAGTTAGCAACACATTCAGTCTCCAAGCATAGCCCTTGCTAATGGATCTGATCCTTGATATCTCGCAACAACGTAACTAAGTAGAATATCACTTTGATCAATATCTAAGCAGACCATTCACGACTTACATTCAGTTCATACTCGCACATTATCTTCTGTCAGCAATTATCTAGTTTGCTATGAGGTTAGCTATGATTATCACAATAGTTATACATCACTCAGAAGTTGAACTGACGACCATGTACATTACTTATAATCAGAATGAAGCATTCATATATAACACAGACAAGTGAATGAAAGCAGTAGCTACACAAATACAATAGTGCAACTTAGATAAGCACGCTGCTATTCCCAGGGCGAGACTGCGCCCAGGGGAACTGCGGTTCTTGTTTACAACTCTGAAGAATAAACACAGTTCAGTTCCACTCTTTACAACAAGGGTCTTCTGGGAAACTCCACCCCAGTGGGAGCCCTTCTCTATAGACCGCTTTTCTCTTCCACAATCCCTGCGGATTGCACTATCTCTCAACAGGTCAGCCCTATGTTCTCTCAGGGATGTCCAGACTCTTCAACTACAAAAGACTTGGCTAGCCTCTACCTGATGTCTCTATCACTAAGTGGCCAACCCCTTATCATATAAAAAGACTCCTATATATAGATGGCCCGAAGGTCTCATCGCAGTTACAAAACTGTGGGCCTTATCCCAACAGTGACTCAACCCTAACCACTTACAGTCAACTGGCTGTACTTCCATGGCCGCCTTCTGTCTTGTCGCCGCTTCCTGTAGTCCTTAGTCTTTAATGCATCGGCCCGTCGCTTCTTCTTGGTTCACGCAACGCTGACTGTAGTCCTTCGTCTTTATGAGGGTAGCTGAACCCTCTCTTCATCTTCGGCGCCTTTATTGCGGTGGTTGAGCTCTCCCTTCGGCCTCTTCTTTGTACCATCTGCTTAACTTTTCTGTACCTATCGCCATGATTCCCGCCGGAATTTGCGCTACGGCGATATCTTTGTCTTACCGCAAAAATTGGTACTTTCTCTCCAAAATTAGTTATCCTTCCCAAAATTAGCAGCTTCCTAAATGCTGCGGAAGTTCTCTCCAACACTCCAAGTTAATCTTGTGTGCTAAGATTGAGCCTCGTGTGTCGAGGTAGTGCCTTATAGGAGCCTGAGTTGGACTAAGGAAACTTGGAGTAGAATCTTGAGTTGGACTCAATAATGACTAATCCCTATGTGTAAAGTTTAGAACATCATGTGTTGAGGTAAGTGCTTTTTATGTCAAAGTGATGGTGTTGCACTGTCTTGTTTGTCAAGATTAAGGTCTTGCGTGTCAAGACAGATCCTCGTGTGTTGACGTGGAGCCTCATGTATTGAGGTAATGATTTTCTTGTCAAAGCATGAATGATGTGTGACATACTACTAACCATGGTCTTAGAGATGGATAGCTTATTAAGTCTCCTCTAGAGACTAGCCACCTCTAGAGTGAATTACTTTAGCATATGACCACTTGGAATGAGAGTAGAACGAGATGATCACATCATTGGAAAAATATTCTTAGTATATTTGATATGATAAATAATTAAGTTGGAACAAGTGGAGCATGTAGATAATACAATAGATAAAAATATAAGATAAGTTAATATAAGAGAGAAATAAAATTTGTTGACTTCAGTGATCAGTGTGCCAAAAGAGTTAGCTATGTGTTAATAAGAAAGAGTTCATTTATCAACCGTGCTAAAAGAGTTAACTAAAGTGTTAACAAAGAAGATTTAGTTAACTAAGTGTTATGCATGATGACACTTGAGTTACGACACTTGCATGACGACACTTGAGTTAGCCACCTAACTAAGTGATCTAGCATCTAGTTGAAGGGTGAGTTCATCATGAATTCAAAAGACAAAGATAAAATCTAAATCATGAGAAGTACGGTACACTCATTAAGCAGGATTGATGAAACCAATGTTAGATCGAATTCTCTCTTGAAAGAAATTCACAACTTTTGTGCATGTGACCAAATCAACAAATTGGTTTAGTGCAGAATATTATTCTGAGTTCCATTATTTTCCATATATCTCTCTTTCTCTATAATTCCACCAAGGGTGCTTGGTATTTCTCTTTGATATTGCACCAGAGGTGCTTGATGTAATTTTCTCATTGTATAGGAAACATTCTTTGCTATCTATTAATATGCTAAGGAAGATTTTGTTGGGGTTTTCTCCCTCGAGTTATAGAGGGTTTCCCCATGGTAAATTTATGTGTCAACTATGGATTTTTATGATTCTGATTATTCATTATTCTCAAGTACTATTGTAATTCCGCAATTAATATTAAAAATCAATAGCTTGACCTATTCTTTTGGATAGTTCACATGTATGAACCAGACTGGTTCACAACACCTAGCTAAGTCGGTGAATAATTCGTTGACCTATGGATAAGACTATAACTCATATTCTTCTTTGTTCGGTCCCTACATGTACCACTACTTGGTGTGTTTGAGGTTAATTTGTATGTGATCAGTCGGTGGTAAGTTTCGTTGGACCAAATGCAGTACTCTCCATATATCACACTTGGTCTTTAGTACCTTACACAATTTTGAAATAGTATTTTAGGCCTTGTTGAACCTAACGGGGAAAATATTATGTAGTTGTTCATTAATGGAGGTGTTGTGTTAGTGAAGGCCACCTTCTAAAATGGAAGAATATTCATCATTGCAACCCATATGAGTAGTGATGTAAACCGTATTGCATGCCTGGTTTCTTGGTATTTTTCATAATTGGACTTGATTATATCGACAATGTGGTCATCCCAATTGAACATCGTCCCCTTTTATGTAATTTTATTTACTGCTTCCAATATTTCAAGTTTTACATCTAAGTAATAACCAAAACTGGTGAGGCAAAGGGATATTATAACTGACATACACTTCATTACAAAGAATATTATTTTGCTAATAATTAACCCTCTCTAATTCTTTCTTGGTTAGGTTCTTGTAAATTATTCAACTAGCTCCAGCGACTTAGTCATGATAGGAACCAACTTCCATTTGTCTGGTAGATCTGTGACAAGACTAATTAGTGATTCAGTGATCTCGATTGGCTCATCTAGCCAAATTTTTCCATCTTGATATATTCTTACTCTAAATTTTGCATCTAGGTTCTCAATATTTTTGTGGTTTGCTAGATGAGAGGCATTGAGGTAATGATGAATATTGGCCACAACTAGCATGTAGGCATCCTCAACCCATTTGTTGTCTCTAACTCTAACCACTATTTTCCCCAATTATACTCATCCACCTTTGCTTTCTTAATTCGGTTCAAGCAAGCTTGTATGGTGTCATAAATATTTCTTCTTGATGATTCTTAAGTATCTCTTCATTGGATTTGGCTTTGGAAGATGGACCAACTCTCTTTGGCTCCATTGTTAATTGTTGTTTTTCTAAAATATGGATGTCTAGTTATGGATAATTTGGCTTAAGGATTGACTATGCTTGGTCTAATTCTTAACATAAGCTTTTCCAACATTTTAGTGGTGGGAAATTTATAGGTGCATGAATCAATAAGTATTAATTACGAGTAGCTGAGTGTAATAATTGTGGTTCTTGTGTGGGAAATCTACTTCACATGTGGGTTGAGAAAACTCGTGCTGGAAGTTTAGTTCGTGAACTTGGCATTTTTTGGTTGGTTGATTCAGATAGTTGTCAGCAAGTCTTTGGATGTACTTGTGCATGATTGTCTTCTTGGTCGGTTGGTTCGTTCGTCGACCAATTGAATGTAATATTTTTCTTCTTTTATTTGATTTTATGTTCATTCCAACTAGTTGACAAACCCTCACCTTTTTCCAGCTTCCTTTGGTATACATCAGGTATAGTATGACTACTTCTAGATCGTTATGTGCTCGTGCTTTGTGGATGGGATCCCTATTCCCAATTGACTGTCATCAAAATGAAGTTCTTTCTCCTAACAAGGTCCATGTCTGAATTCCTTTATATATTTGTACTACTTATTAATGAATTAGTTATAGTTTTATTTAAACAAAATCAAACATAGAAGTTGTTGGGAATGTTATATTCTTTGCATGTAAATAGACTAGCAAAGCTGATAGTCGATTGCTATAAGTTGATTCAAGTTGGAGATCGATAGGTGGTGGAAGTATGATCGATTGGCCAACCAAAAAAGTTATTTGGTCAAAGGAAAATTATTGGTCGATGGTAAGTCAATGGAATGACCAAGAGCTCAATGGATGATTGACCAAGGTTGACCAATTCAAGTCAATTCTAATAGAATAATTGAAAGTGGTTAGGAAGTTATGGATTTCCATTAATGAGCAGTTGATTGTATTGCATATATAAATAATATGTAATGGATATGAAAGCGTGTGTAGCATGACCATGTAATGAAGTGTGATTTGTGTTCTAGCAAGTCACAATTATAAACACCTGTTATGAGTGTTTGATAAATAGATGAGTGGTAAGCTCACTGGTTTATGGGTTTTCACTAGGAGAGAGGTTTCCAGGGTAATTTATGTGTTGCGTCGATGTGTTGTATGCCATTATCTTTGTTTATTTTTTGTTTAACTATATGAATCAAATTACAAGTCTAGTGTAATCAATATTAGAACCAACAAAAGCATAATGGTTTGCTAATGGTGATACAAGCACTAGTCAACATTAGTGATTCTCATGCATAATATATCTTTAGTCGGGTGTTTCTAACAACTTTTGTGAAGACTCGACCATGTAGTGGTTTTAGTCTAACTGATCCATTGTGGTTCATTTCTTCAATTATGTATGGACATATCCATGCGGCCTCTAACTTCCTTGATTTTCCTTTTATCTTTCTATGATATAGTAGCACAAGCTCTCCAAGTGAAACATCTTTATTTTTTATATTTATGTCATCCACACTTTTTGTTGTTGCTTATGCACTTCCTAATGGTGTATAGAAACTAATCTATGTTCTTCCAACTTATGTAACTCAAATACCCTGTCTTGGGTAGCTTGTACAATATCCAAGTGTAATACTTATCCAATTATTGGAGCTTGTTGTTAAAATATAGGGGCATGCCCGCATCTTGACCATAGACTAGCTTGAATGGAGTTTGTCCCATAAATATTTTATATGTTTTTTTGTAAGCCCATAGAACGAATGGAATTTTGTTGTCCCAGTTTTCTTTATCGATGTTACAAATTTTTTGTATCCCTTTTGTGAGTATTTTGTTAAATGATTCTATGGCACCATTTGACTAGGGATGGTATACTGATTTTTTTTATGATCAATCAAGAATTCTTTTAGTAGTACTACTATGGACTTGTTAATGGAGTGTGTACTGTTGATGTATATGTAACTTCGGAATGTATTTCACATATATGTATATTGTATTCCTATAGAGATGGTATTTTTCCTCTATACGGAAGTGTCGTCATTTATATTGTAAGTGTCGTAACTTATACTTGATGGGTTATTAGACCACCTTGTTGGGGTCGGCCCTATATAAGTCATGTGGGTCGAAGGGTTATTAGACCACCCTATTGGGGGTCGGCCATGTGGGTCAAAGGGTTATTAGACCACCCTATTGGGGGTCGGCCCAGTCAGCATTATGTTATGTGGTTAAGTTCGAGCCTACATGAGTTAGGTAAAAAGGCAAGTCAAGTCAAGTATAAATAGAGTGCGGGAGGCACTCTATTTACTCACTCACTTCTCACACATGCACTCAAGGAGGAGTGGCGCACTTATGGAAGAGGAGGATCTGCTGCTAGGTTATGTCTATCTCTCATGGTTGGTTGTATCATTGCTCTATCTATCTCTGAGGAAGTTATTGGGGTTTTTCACCTTTATGGTTTTCCCCAAGTAAATCTTTGTGTCTCTTGTGTGCTTGCATTATTGTATCCATGTAGATATGCTGTACATGTTGTTCTCTCAGTTAAGATCCTAGATCAGATTTAAGTAAATTCTGAAAATTTAACATGGTATCAGAGCTAGCCTGAAAGAAGGCATGATATGGCATGTATGACACTTGTTGCACTTACGATGCTAGGGCTTGATATAGAAAAAACCAGTCATCGTAGCACTTTCGCTATAAATCCGTTTTGGCAAAGTTTTCGGATCTGAAATTGTTACAGGACGAATTTTAACTCTCCAGGTACCTTGTGTCCAAAGGAAAACCTCTAATTCGTTGTACTTTGTGATTTATGATCTGTGCAATATAGGGTTTCTGCCTCTTCCAGATCTGAGTCAAAATCAGGTGACCTTGGGAAAAAGGTCATAACTTGGGCTAGGAAGCTCCAAATGAAATTTCGTAAAACGTGACAGGTAGTAAACAGACTGTAATACCTCAGAAAAGTTTTGCAGAGGCCGAAGTTGAACCAGTGACACGTGGCATGCTGTACAAGTTCGATCTCCTGTATTATCCCATAAACAGGTCACGTTGCGACACTTGGCATAACTATCTCTCAGAGAGTCCAATTGATGTCAGACCTGTCAGGATGGAAATATAACAGGACGAGCTATCTCAGAAAACTTTTTCAGAGGCCGAAGTTCAAACAGTGACACGTGGCATGCCATACAAGTTCGCTCTCCTGTATTATCCCAAAACAGGTCATGTTGCGACACTTGGCATAACTCTCTCTCAGAGAATCCAATTGAGGTAAGACCTATTGGGATGGAAAGATAACAGGTCAAGCTATCTCAGGAAACTTTTTCAGACCCTGTGGATCAAAAAGTTTGGAGTTACACCAGAAACAATCAGGTACATATTTCTGTCAAAACAGAATTATTTTTTAGTACCTTCGCTCATGGCTTCCGGAATTTAGGGCTTCGGAGAAAGTTGGAATTTTTGTAATCGGAAACCACGGCTGGATGCTACTCATCAAAATAGAAATCTAGAGACCAAGATCAGAATTTTTGGTTGGGCAGAAAGCCGGGCTTGATTAGACCCTAGTTCGGGACTTTGATCAGAAAAGTGGAAAATTAGGGATTCTGTAAAAATGGGAATTTTTGAAATCTGTGACCACGGCTGGAAGCTCCTCAGAAAAATAGAAGCTTAGAGCTTTGGATCAAACATTTTGATTGGGCAGAAGAGTGGGCTTTATCAAACCCCAGTTCAGGGTCACGTCTAGTGAATCCAGAAGTTTCAAAGGCAAAATTGAGGAGTGAAACTTTGCAGTTTTCAAATTCTGAATATACCAGTTTGATCAGCTCATCAAGGTGCATATTTCTATCCTTTCGGAAGTTTGAAATTCAAAGTTTGAATTTTTGGGGTTTCTCTGACAAACCCATATCCAGCTCCAGGTCCAGTTCTTGCAAATCAAGTGGATAGGGTTAATCCTAGAAGAAGATGGATTGGTCACCTGCATAAGTGAAGGAGTTCCTGTTTCAGAAGGAGATGAGGCTAAGGCTTTACATAAGGAGATTACAAGCGATCTCTACAGGTATGACTCATCAAGGTATGTTTTGAGATTTGTTCATGATTAAGTTTATAGTATGTTTGTCGTCATGTTATTACGGTTAGTACAATCTTGATTTTAGATTTGTCGTATCACCTTAACAAAATTATGAATGCATGATAGAAGATATTCATTGATTAGGGTGTTGACACTTATGATTGTACTAATGCATTATGGTGTTGTTTGAGGTTTATGTTGTCTACTAACATGAAAGGTACACCAAGAAAGACAAATCATGTTCCAGTTCAAGAACATATGATCATGATGACATGAGGATAAAGACTCATCCATTGTCATGGATCTCATAGAAGATCCATTTACGAGGTATGTATAACTTGGTTTTATAATGGCTAACCTATGAGATATACAGGTTACTAGCACAAGTCATTGAAGATGAACAAGAAGACATCATGTGAGTATGTTAGACATAACTAACTAGCATGCTAATCCAGGTATGTTTTTCCTATATCAAGATAGAATCCTACCCTGTGTTAGGATCTTATACTGTTGTTGATAATGATTATTCATGAAGTCATAGGTTTGAATAATCATGGTTGTATGCATATTATGTTTCTTACCATAATTGATGATATGACTAACCAGAAGAACCATGAAGGTATAGGTTCGAATAATCACAGGTTTTATGCATATTATATCTCTTATCTTGATTGATGATTCAACTAAAGATTCATAGGTTTGAGTAACTATAGGTTTAGACATGTTATGCTTCTTATGATTTGACTAACCATAAGAATCCTACATAAACCTTGAATGCTAATGCTTATTATTCTGTTTGAAATGATCATGACTATACATGCTTGAAATTATTGTGTTTTAATAATATACTAATGAATGTATGATTTTATATGAAATCACAAGGATAACACAATCATGATACTAATAAGCATGCATAGGGACCATGGATGAATATGATTTCAAGAACAGGTAATTCAGGAAGCAAAGATCAAGAGGGAGCACACTCCAGTTGCTCCTGCAAGAAAGCAAAGGAGCACACTCCAGTTGTTCCTGCAAGAAAGAAAAAGAGCACACTTCAGTAGTTTCTGCAAGGATGCAGATATTCAGAGGGAGTTGACCATCTTTCTACATTCCACAACAAAAAGGTGTAGAAGAAGCTACTTCAGATTAGGACTCCAACAGCTCCTGCAAGGAAGAAAAGACTCAGAGGGAGTCCACCCAATGAACAAAGAAAGATAAGTATTTTAATCATCATTTCTTGCATATTTGTTTGTTTAAATAATACTGTTCAATAATGTATATACTGATGTTGCTAGAATTAGGTTGTGTATTATGCATATTAGAATAGTTGCATTGATCAATAGTATACTACTAATATACATGGGTAAGTGGCCTATGGAACTATACAACATTCCATTGCTACTTATCTAGAATGAAACCTCTTTGCTGACATGTTGGGAGTTGTGCACACTCTTAACAATGTTCTGGTAGAGATTGGAAGGCATCTAGAAAGTTATGGGATATGGATAAATGTTGTATTGAAGCATTGGCTAAGATAATTGCATGACTGTATGACATATTTCTTTATGTGTAAGAATTTGTTCTGAAAATTATGAGATGTTTCTAATCATGCAATTTAACCTGTTTTGTAGGAAAGACCGTATATCTTCACCTACAAAAGGACTACAACATTTGTTCCAGCAACAAAGATATTGAAGTTCCCAGGATCTGGGATGAAGAAATGGAATGCCATGATCCATCGATCATGAAGAATGATGTTTGGGATGTAGTCCCAAGACGTGAAGGGAAGTTTGTTATGACTTCCAAATGGAACTATCAGATCAAGCGCGTTGTAGATGGCAACATTAAGAAATATAAAAGTGATGAAATAGAAGATGCACCAGATGGATTTCAAGACAGCATGGTGTATTCATATATGTGTGCAGAACTTGGTATGGTAGGATAGGCAGCTTTCTATCCAGTTTGGGATTTACCAAGAGTAAAGCAGATTCCAACCTTTACTACAAGGTTGAGGAAGGAAATCCAGTGATACTACTTTTGTATGCGGATAACCTGTTTGTTACAAGTGAAAATAGATTGATTGCCGACACGCAGCGGAAGCTTACTACCGAGTTCAAGATGAAGAACTTGGGGATGATGCACTGTTTGTTTTTGGCATGGAGGTGTGGCAGAGTGCAGATGGAATCTTCCTTGGACAAGGGAAGTATGCAGTAGAGATCCCGAAGAGATTTGGGATGATGGATTGTAAGGCCATGGCCACACCTATGGCATCTAATCTGAAGCTTCTATGTGATGCTTCATTTGAGCCAGTTGATGTCTCTATGTATCGTCAGATGATTGGATCCTTGATGTACCTGACGAACACGAGACCAGACATCTGCTTTGCTGTGAACACATTGAGCCAGTTCCTGACGGATCCGAGGAGTGTTCACCTGGTTGCTGTAAAGCATGTTCTGAGGTACCTGAAGGGTACAGTGGATTATGGGCTCAAGTATGAAGCAAATCAAAAGTTTAACCTACAGGGTTATGTTGATTCAGATTGGGCTGGTAGTGCTGCAGATAGGAAGAGCACATCTGGGTGCTGCTTCAGTATGGGATCAGGTGTGATATCTTGGTTTAGCAGGAAGCAGTCCTGCGTAGCACTGAGTATAGCTGAGGCAGAGTATGTTGCAGCCTGTTTAGCTATTTGTGAGGAAGTATGGCTACGGAAGCTACTGTCTGAGGTATTTGATCTCCCGTTGGAGGCTACTGGTATCTTCTGTGATAACCAGAGTTGTGTGAAGCTGTCCGAGAACCCAGTGTTTCATGACAGGTCGAAACACATAGAGATCAAATATCACTATATCAGAGATATGGTGCAGAGAGGAGCTGTGAAGCTTCTGTATGTTGCGACGGACGAGCAGATTGCAGATGTGCTAACGAAGCCACTAGCCAGAGTGAAGTTCGAGTACTTCAGAGAGAGGCTTGGCGTTCTTCAGATCGAGGACACTTCGAGGAAGAAGTGATGGACACATTTGCTGAAGCCATTCCAAGCATGTTGGAAGGAGGATCCTTCACATGGCTGTGGATGTAAGCACTGGATAATGGGCATCAGGATGATGTTCTGGTTTCTGCTTGGATGTGATCAGTTGGATCATTTTTATGTATGTATGTATGCATCATGTTGGACACTGGATATGATCATTTGGATAATTTTTATGTACGCATCATGTTGGATGTTGGATATGATCAGTTGGATCATTTATGTATGTATGCATCATGTTGGATGCTAGATATGATCAGTTGAATCATGTGTATGTATTTTGTATATGCATCATGTTGGATGCTTGGACCATGTATCTGTATATGTATCAGGTGGATACATTGTATGATCAGGAGGATCATGTATGATGATATGTATCAGGTAGATACTTGGTATGCATCAGGTGGATGCATTGATGATCAGGTGGATCATGTATGATGATATGTATCAGGTAGATACTTGGTATGCATCAGATCGATGCATTGATGATCAGGTGGATCATGTATGATGATATGTATCAGGTAGATACTTGGTATGCATCAGGTGGATGCATTGATGATCAGGTGGATCATGTATGATGACATGCAGCAGGATGTTGCAGTGATGATCAGGATGATCATGGATGATGAGCTTCAGGATGTTGCTCCAGATGACATGCAGCAGGACGTTGCAGTGATGATGATCAGGACGATCATGAGTACATCAGGATTATGTATGGTGAGTATCAGGTTGATACTCTGTGTCCGTGGATCAGGTTCTGCAGATGAGCATGTCTCGGAGATCCTATAGGTCGGAGTTGTGTACCCGTAACAGCCTGGGATGCTCTTTCGAGACATTGCTCTGGGAGGACATGTAATTTGTGCCCTGGGAGATCTCAGGTCGGAGTTGTGTACCCGTAACATCCTTAGATGCTCTTGCGAGGTTTTGTCCTATGGCATGTAATTTGGGCCCTGGGAGATCTCAGGTCGGAGTTGTGTACCCGTAACATCCTGAGATGCTCTTTCGAGGTTTTGCCATGACCACATGTAATTTGTGCCCTGGGAGATTTCAGGTCGGAGTTGTGTACCCGTAACATCCTGAGATGCTCTTGCTAGGTTTTGTGGTGGACCACATGTAATTTGTGCCCTGGGAGATTTCAGGTCGGAGTTGTGTACCCGTAACATCCTGAGATGCTCTTTCGAGGTTTTGTGGTGGGGTCACATGTAATAGCGCCCTGGGAGATCCTACAGGTCGGAGTTGTGTACCCGTAACATCCTGGGATGCTCTTTCGAGTTTTTGTGACGCACGTAATAAGTCCTGAGGATTCCACAGTATGGCCAGTGATGACGAAGACCTGCAGGTGGTGGGATTACATCCAGTATGAAAAAGGACTCGCTCTGTAGAACTTCCTATGACGAGTAGATTCAGAGATTGATTGAGATAGCAGCAGCAGTGATGATGATGATGACTCGATGACGATTATCCAGTGACGATGATCTAGAGAAGATGACTTGTGCTAGAAGAACTGTGCTGAGAAATACCTTCCTAGTTAAGAGGGAGTGTTGATGTATATGTAACTTCAGAATGTTTTTCACATATATGTATATTGTATTCCTATAGAGATGGTATTTTTCATCTATACGGAAGTGTCGTCATTTATATTGTAAGTGTCGTAACTTATACTTGATGGGTTATTAGACCACCTTGTTGGGGTCGACCCTATATAAGTCATGTGGGTCGAAGGGTTATTAGACCACCCTATTGGGGGTCGGCCATGTGGGTCAAAGGGTTATTAGACCACCCTATTGGGGGTCGGCCCAGTCAGCATTATGTTATGTGGTTAAGTTCGAGCCTACATGAGTTAGGTAAAAAGGCAAGTCAAGTCAAGTATAAATAGAGTGCGGGAGGCACTCTATTTACTCACTCACTTCTCACACATGCACTCAAGGAGGAGTGGTGCACTTATGGAAGAGGAGGATCTGCTGCTAGGTTATGTCTATCTCTCATGGTTGGTTGTATCATTGCTCTATCTATCTCTAAGGAAGTTATTGGGGTTTTTCACCTTTATGGTTTTCCCCAAGTAAATATTTGTGTCTCTTGTGTGCTTGCATTATTGTATCCATGTAGATATGCTGTACATGTTGTTCTCTCAGTTAAGATCCTAGATCAGATTGAAGTAAATTCTAAAAATTTAACATGTACCTCTATCACCGATTAATGTATGGTGGCATTCAAATATGGTAATTATGCTTTCATAAATAAATTTCATTCTTACCTCATTGTTACAGGATTCCACTAGTTCAGCTTCTTCCCATTTGATAACATATTCAACTGTAGTGATAATATATCTTGCACTGGTCCAGTGACCAAGTACCGAAAATGGGATAATCAAAGTCAATGGCCCAAATTTAGAACATAAGCCTTGGATTGACTAATATTAAGGGCATTTTTTTGTCTTAGAAGTTGGCCCATTCTTTAGCATGTGTCGCATTTACTGACGAAACTCTTACCATATTTTTTAAGCATTTCCAACCATAGAACAACTTGCAAAATATTTTTAACAGTCATGTCAACCTGGAAATGTCCTCCATCTAATCTTGAATGTGCTTTGTCAATAATTGATTCCCTTTCGTGGTCGAGGACACATCGACGCAAAATAACATCTTCTCCTAGCTTGTATAGGAAACCAATCATTAATGTGTATGAGGATGATTTCATGGCTAATATTTTCCTCTTTTACTTGGATATTCTTTCTGGTGCTTGTCCATATTGCAGGAATTGGGCTATATCATCTAATTCTACATGAATTGCTTCGACCCTAAAGAGATGTGCATTGGGTAAGTTATCATCTATCCCAACTGGGTCTTCTCTTGTTTCTATCCTAGACAAGTGCTCTAGTCCATGTTACACCAAAATCTCATCACCATGATTTATGTGTCCTCTATATGCATTAATTCCTAAATCACTTAGTCTTAATGGTTAAAAGAATTCTTGTTGTTGACCCTTTAACCTTTTGTTGTCACCCCGACGTGCCCTGCTCGTTTGAAAGGTGCGTGAGACCTTTGGTGACGTGCTCTGCACATTGACATAGCACGTTGATGATTCCCACTACCTTTTTACAAGGTGTGTCATCCTTAAAAGATGGATGTTTCTTGTGTGTAAGGTGCAACGTTGTTGGTTAAAATGGAAAAAAGATAAGCTTCGAGCGAATTCTCGAACCTCTGATTATGTGGAGGCTTATCCCTACATGGTAGGAAAGGTGGAACTAGATTCCCTTACCTAGTGGGATGATCCCTTAAGCTTATCCCATAAATCCTCAACCTCTCCTATCCCTTTAGGCCTATAAATATAAATCCCCTCTCCATGGTTAAGGAGGAGAAGGATAGAGTACTTACATGCTGGTGAAATTCTCCTAGGAGATCCATTTCATCCATTAGGAGGCAAAAGCTTTGATCTTTAAGGCTAGTGTCATTGGGAAGGTGTTACGACATCAAAGCTCAGTTGTAACCTCTCTATATGGAATTTGTTTTATTACATTAACGCAAATTATTTCCATAAACATCTTGTCATTATAAGGTTTAGGATTGGATTCTTTGACTGCTAATCTAGATTTATTTATGATTATATGCTATCATTACTTGTTTGTTTCCACTTGTTATAAGTTGTGTTGCAGCTGAAGATTTGAAGATCAAGGGCCATATCAAACAAGGAGATAGGAATTGCATTCAAATGGTGAGTTACCTCTTTACATCCTTTTCAATTTGATCAATCTAGGAAAGTAATTTATGTTATGTACTTCTTTTGTTCTAGATTTGAACCATTCGGATATGGAGATCAGTTTGTGTACACACTTACAGATTGTCCGTAAACAAAATTGATGACTCCACTGGGGATAGGTAGCCCATAGTTTTTTATTTGTTTGTACTTTTTAATTTTTTTTATTTCCTTCCAATAAGCCTCTTAATTTCCTCTTTCTCCATTGGATCTGTTTATCAGATAGCTTTTGGGTGATCCAGACTCTGATTGGGACTTTTGACTTAGCCATTTATCTTTTTATTGTTGAGATTTTTTATTTTTTCATAATTGGACCCCGCTCGACGCACCTGGGCAGTATTGTGCCTCTGTCACTGTAACTCTGACGTAATTTAATTTCAAGCAGACTACATCACTGACGCCTTTTTCCCATTTACAAATTGCGTCACTGATGCACTTCCCGCGTGTGCACAGCGTGTCACTGGGATTCCAATGTTTTGGTGTACACCTGCAGGGTGCGTCGCCCTTCAAAAATTGGTACATAAGGATAAAATATCTCCCAAATTGGTTTTGGCTTGGTTTGTTGAGGTCTTTTTTTGTCCTTCATGGTCACATAATCCCTCAGACTTAGTGTGCTTTGTCCTTGGCTTGTTTTTTGGAATTTAGAGTTCGATTTGAGTCCTAGATAGTCAAGAAAATGTCACTCCAGTCGTGGTAAATTTCAATCCCTCGCGAGTACATTCAGTCTTGTGACTCCCTCTCAGTTTATCTGACTTATTCATTCTGATTTCTAAGCCCTCCAAAAGTTAAGTTGTAGTGATTTTTGCAAAATTTGGTGTGGTTTTGTGTGTTGTGTTAAGATCCTGGATGATTAATTTCTTGATAATTTCCAATTGTTTGAAGATTGCAATAGCAAATATTCTCTAGTTATCTGAATCAAGATTAAAGGAGCAGCATAATTCTCAGATTCATTGAGTACATTAGTGTGAAAATCAGAAATTTCTTCATTACCTTCATTTCGAGTGTATTACTTGAAATTGTTGTAGAGATTTTTTCATGCTTTGAAATAATTGTTTAACAACCTTTAAAAAATCTGAAAATTGCCAATGTTTATGATTTCTTAGTTTTGAAAAGTTCATTGTTCATTCCCTTGAAAATACTAAGTGAAGTTAGGATTTCTCAAAGTATTGGAAAAGTTAGTGAAAGCTCTTATATTTTTTATTTTCACTCCACTTCTTTTGATTCTTGTTTTCCAATTAGAGTTATTGCAATCGAAAGGGAATTTCGTCTTTTCATTTTGCTCATAGGTTTGCATAGTTGAAAAGAAAAAAGGAAAAAATATTTATGATTTGATGTGTTGTTTTTATTTTGTTGGATTACATGAAAGAGTGCTTTTAGTCTTTTGGTTAATTTGGAAAAGAAAGTAGAGGTACTTTGTTCATTTTTGCTATCAGAAAACAAAATAGTTCTCCTTACCTTAATTAGTTTTCATCGAAAAGAAAGACGAAATACTTTCATTTCATATAGATCAATGTTGCATCTTGTTTAAATTCCAAGTCTACACTTCATGCATTCACCTAACCGTACAAGATAAAATCAAATGGTAGCCTAGGTTAAAATTGTATAGAAACTCATGTGCTAGGTTAGATACGTGTTTCAATGTCTTAAAACGTAGCAACTGTTATTATTTTCCTGCACTGCATCCCAGGGGCTTGTAGTTTTTCCACGTACCAGTCAGTATATTGAACGGTCTTTCACATACCTTCGGGTATATATAAATATACTTCATGTACTCGACAATATATCGAAAGGCTCCTGTCGTACAGTTGTGCATTAGACAATAATACTACGGATTGGAGCTCCCACGTACCTTGAGTATATCAGGAGACCCCACTAGGATTCCTGAAACTATCCAAGTTAACCATTGGCCATCTTGGCATGGAAATACATCGATAACAACACTTGGGGAGATACTACACACGTACTTCTAGGTAGTCGAGTTATACGTTCAAGGGTATGGTCCTAATCCTCCCTGGTTAGTGCTCTGAAATATTGGGTCGAGTATAACTGTTGGACCCTGTAGTATATCGTGAGTTGTGATGCCTTGATAATCATGTGAGGTTCTAGACTTTCAAATCCCATCTATCACATAATTTTGCATGTGGCTTTAGCTTGAGTAGGTCTTGAAGTGTGTTTTTCATTTTTAGGAGACTTTTAGGAGAAGCTTTATTTCAGCTACCCTGGTTGAGTAACCCTTAGGGAGATCCCATAGAATATTAAATTTTCCACCTGAATATCCCCTTAACTAGGAGGAGAACTCAGGAGCAAGCATGGATCAACCCACAACATCTGAATCACGCAAAGAAGGAAATTCTACCTTTGAATCAGGAGTGAATTACTCTCCTCCTGCAAATCCACCTATCATTGATCCCACGGTACCTGTGTTGGTGGAAAAAAATCCTCTGCATGACACATATTTTCATCACTTGCTTTAAGGTAACCCCAGAGTCACCGACTGGATTTTCAGTCGACCCAGGACGACCCGATAGCGATCCCTTTTGGTCCAACTACATCATTTTGGGACACCTCTTTAGGTCATCATCTTTCCAATTTTGGTTCACTCCCAATGGTGGAAACTCCACCATGCCAGTTTCCTCCCCGATGGATTCCTAAAGACGTATTTATCACACCAATTTACAATACTATTGACTGTTTACGCGCATTCGGTGACCAGATTAGGTGCCATAGTTTACCTCTGAGACCCGATTCGGAAGTACAAGTTCCTGAACAACATTCCCCTATACATTCTTTGTCTTTTTCTTCACCAGGAACATCCACACCCATAATGACCACCTATGAACCAGGCCAACCTTTTTTCCCGTCTAGTACACCTGAAAACCACTTGGTTGGTTCTAACCTTACTTGACCCCAACAACTGGAGGGAAAACTTCAGCTACCATAAACTTCATAACTGGAACACCATCTCCACCTCAAAATTTAAGTGGAGGCTATCCTCTAGTTAGTAGTCAACATATTAATATGGGTTAACCTATAGTTAGTCGCCAACATATGCTTATTGGGCATACTATAATAGGTGGATAATCTTCAACTGGGGAGAAACCCCTATTAAGTGGACCAAATCTAACTAGGGGGCACCATCCAGTTAGGGGACAAAACATGAGTGGAGGATATCCTTCACACGTGAACTATAACATGGTTGGAAGTTCACTCCCAGCCATGGGACAACCTACGTGAGAAAATCAAATTGGGGGACCATCCACTTGGACCTAACCCCCATGGGGGAATACATACTCGGGTAATCACAACATTGTTATAGCTCAAAATTATCCAGGGAATATTTTTCACCCTATCCCGAAAATATGAATACCCCATGGGGGCATCATAATGTTCCACCGACTAGACCTCCAGCTGAAGGACCACCCTCCCCACCACCACCACCCCTACAACCTATCCTGCCTCCTCCCCCGCCACCTGTTCCACCTCCACCCGGAGGACCCCTGTACTCTGGTGGTGGATATTCTTACTCCATAGGAGGTCCCCCTTCAGGTCCACCTCCTAATCTGAGAGGACCACCTCCATATGGCCAACACTCTATGGGATGACCTTACGATCATTCAATCCATGGTCCTACCGGTACCCAAATGCCTTATCAATATTATCAGTTGTTGAAGCCTCGGGGGTAATGATGTAAGTTTCCAAGGCAACAACAGGAAAGAGAAATCCCAATCTGAAAGGATTCAAACAACCCTATGCGAGGATGGTTCTATCCCTAGACTTTGGTGTGACTAACTCTTATGGATATCATGCCTCTGCTGGCACTGTGTAGATGATACATATGGATCTTTATTCCTGCTAGGAAGATACGAAGCTTTGTGGTAGCAGTGTAAATAAAATCAACTTTAAATGATCTACTTAAGCTAAGGATAAATCTAAAAAAAAAGTGTTTGAAGTTCCATAACAATCAGATCTAAGAGATTTGGTAAATGTTACACCAAATAATGAATATATGAATCAGATCTAACATTACCAGCTTCAAATAAAACAAGATAATGAAAACTAGGTTATTTCATTTAAAGAATAAAACCATATAATTGTTATGTCATTGATATGTCAATTAAAAAATTAACATAAGATAAACATGCTTGTTTAATAGTTGTAGAAATAGAATGACATGAATCAAGTAAAGAAATTTATTTGATGTATAACTTACACATGAACCATATGATGAAAAATCAACACATAGAGCTATGTATTTAATGATCATACAACATAAAATAGAGTTATCAAATGATTAAGCAGGAAACCATAACTCATCAATGAAACTTGACAAATATGACAAAGAAAGGGAAAGAGAAACTAACTGAAATTCATTAAAGATTGCAAAAAATTACAACTCCACAAATACAAAGCATCTCCAGTTCTCTTCTTTGGTGGTTTTTTCCCCCATCTCACATGAGATCTAAGTCTCTTTAAATAACAATTAAAAAAATTACAAAGAGACAAATCTCCTATAAAATTAAGTATTACAAGGTATTGTTTCAAGATTTTCCAAGGGAGGATTTTCACTTGGAAAATACATCCAACAGATCCTCAACATCTTGATATTGTGCATGCTCGAGCTGTAATTGAGTCTTTCAGGTGAGAGACTCGTTCTCCCTTTTCTTAGATTTTTCCCATTCTCGTAAGAAGAGATTAATCTTCATCTTTGAAGTTATAGGTGACTCAATCAACTCCTTAATATATGTTATCTAGATCTTCTCCAGTTGCTCAATATGTTCCTTTGAATTCAGATAGTTACATTAAAACTGTGCGATCATCAACTTGGTGTTCTTGCTTGAAATGACACCTCTCCGTCCGTGACGACACTTGCTTCCCTTGGTCGCATGATGACACTTCTTGAGAGCAAGTTCAGTCACACAACAGGACATTTATGGATGGAGGAGTCATTTGGGACATTACAAATGGTTGAAATTACCTCATTCTTGACCCATTTGATGTATATGACCCTTAGGAACATTTTTCCAGACCAAACCATCTCCTGAAAATGAGCAGAAAAGCATGTTTTTGGCCATTTTTCAACATGAGCGTGACTCCACTGTTATAATAGTAGCATGTGTACGCGACTTTGTCTCATTTAAAGTAGCGCCCATTGCCATGTGTACGTGACTTTGTCTACTATAGAGTAGTGTACACCCCTGTTTTGGTCAAAATCTCGAAATTCGAGTAAGTTAAGTTGTTGGGAAACCTCTTGAGCAGTTATAACTTCTTTTCCTCTTCCTCATTGACTATATAAGGAGGGTAGAAGGGTCATGTGAGGGGACTAAGCCCAATTACAAAGTTATGCTGGAGGAATGGAGACCCTCATCCCCCTCTCTTGTGCTTCAGTTTTGGTAAACCCTAGTACAATTACTTAGAGGCTGGGATCCTTGGAGAACGGAAGCAGGAGACCTTGAATCTAGGTTTCGTGAAGTGCCAAGCTTGAAGGAAGGTATAATTATATGTACTTGCTTTCATTCGTTAATAAAGATCAGACGTTCTTCTCTTTCCAAATATGACCTATTAATGTGGCTTAGATTTGATTACTGTTTGATTATAGTTTGATGTCTTGTTATGTCATGGATATCAGTATTATATATGTAGTCAAATGTGTTTGAGAAAGGTATCAAGTTGTTTTGCAGGTCTGGGCATTGCGACACTGGATAAGCATTGAAGAGCGAGGGAGGCAAAGCTAGGATCAACCTTCTGAATAAGGTGCCTACATATCTAAACCCTAATCTCTTCATTCATTTGTTGTACTTGCAGAATGCTTGTAAGTCTATCTTTATCACCGTAAGTTGGTAGTTTCTCCCCTAAACTATAGGTGCATTTTCCCCACAACACTTGGGTGGAAGGGCACTTTCAATCTGATTCATAACATGGAAGTTTAAAAAAACCCAGCAGACTGTCAAAGGAAAACCACCTTTTGCTACAGACCTTTTGACCTTCTTGTATAGTGGATTCCATTATTTCACAAACATTCTCCCAAGATTCCAGAGACACCTTTATCCTTCTATGTTTTATCTTGTCCAAGATAGGTATTTCTTCAGGTTTTTATTTTATATACTTCTTCCAATCTATGACATCCTCAAAGGATCTAGTAGCATCATTTCTTTTCTGATGTGCTCATCAAGTACATATGAATAATGCTCAAAATAATTAAAGGTCTCTTGAATCTCATTCAACGCTTCAAATAACTCAATCAACAGGTTCTTGTAATCATCATGAATCCTTAAAGCAAATTCCTTGAATTCTTCCTTAGAAAACTTAGAAAAAGAAGAGGTAGTAGGCATGGATTGTGAAACCTTAAGTTGTTGCTCAAGGGATGCTATTTGTTCAACATAGTTTACATTCTTCCCTTGTGCTTCCTGAAGCTGTTGTTGGAGCACTTCATTCTATGATTGCATGTCCTTGATCTAATTTTCATAATCATCTTTCAATCTATGCAACTAAGATGGATGTTGTTCATTTGTATGAATCTGTTCCTACTTCATATTTTGCAGTTCTTTCTCCTTCATTTCAATTTCCTTATTAAGTGAGGTGACAGAGTCATAATTAGCCCCTGCAAAGGCTCCCATAGTTGTAGTTGTTTCAAGAGCTTCCTGTTTCACATCTATGGAAGTCCTTTTCCATATGATATGATTTGGGACAACACCATGCATTAAATCCCTTCTATGGCTTTGTTAGAACCCTTTTTCACTACAGACTTTTCTGACTTGCTCCAAAAATACTCTCCCAGAGAGAAAATTGCATCTTCTCCAAAATCTACTACTTCTTCCATAGTAGATGTAGACACTTGTGGAACTGTGACCAAAGACACAGGTTGAGAGACAACAGGAGTTGGAATTGACATAGTTATTTGAAGAATGGAAATGGAGGGCATTACAGCATTGGAGGATGAAGGTGTAATAATGGAAGTGGTGGATGAAGTGATAGGCTCTGAAAGGTGTTGTAGAATCTTGAATTACAACTAGATCTAGGGATTCTTCAATAGGGGTAACAGGTTGATGAATTGATATGGATGGAGGGTAAACTCGTAGTAATGGAAATAGTTGAAGAGGTTGTTACAGAAGTAGAAGTGATGATTTTAGGGAAAGAATCATCAACAACCATATTTTCCAGTGGATCTGAAGAGGTCTGAGTAATTGGACTGACTGCTCGTAGGCTAACAAGAATAGAAACTGGACATGAAAAGTTACTAGGAAGTGACTCATCCTCTAAATCATTTTCTTCAATATGCAGCATTGTAACTTTTGGCATTGATCCTTTAGTCTTCTGGTTTTTTACTAGAGGATTTGAAGTTACAGTTTGTGTTTCAAGTGTAGAGCTCATCATTTCTAGGCTCTTCTTCATTTCCTCTGTTGATTTGATTAGAGCATTCATATTTGCAAGGGGTTGATGCCACTGAGTATCCTCGACTGGAGATTTCTCTTTTTCATCTGTTGGATAGGTCAACATCAAAGGAGTGCTAGCTTGTGTTTTTTGTGCCTCTTTCTCCACCAATTCTATCTGAGTTATTTCGTTGATCAATTGCAACATTATTAGTGCATTCAAATTCTAATCTACATTCAAATCATTATCTTGGTTCCTTTGGGATCTATTAACACACAACCTGCACCATCTCCTTCTTTAGATTTGGATCCATCAAAAAACAAATTCCAAGAATCTAACCCTACTCTAAAATTTGTATTTACATTATAAACATTATGTACAATGGAACCAGAAAATGGGACAACAGTATAATTAATAATTTTAGATTGATTTTGAACATTCTCAACAGGTGAAGAATCAGCAGGAAAATTCTCGAAAAATGTATCAAATGTATAATGTTGAATATTTGAACTAAAGTAAACAACATGATCACTGGATTCATTCAGGTCAATGATTTTCTGTTTCATGTATGGATCTCTCATGATCTTAATTTTATTATGTTTTCCATTGTAAGGGAGCCATAAATGGGACCAGTCAGTGGCAAAATAACCTTTAAGTTTCTCTGACCAGTCTCTACTTAACCACATTCCATATGCTTCAAGAATGTCAGCAACAACAATATCAATAGTCTGGTGAATCCTCGTATCAACAGATAATGTTAAAAGGACATTTTTCAATTCCCCTACTACCCTGACTCTTGATCGATCGAATTGAACAATCTGGGTAGGGAAAGGTTCCTAAGATGCATTAAGTTTTTTGCAGATAGATAGTGGCATAAAATTTGACAAGGAACCTGATTCTATCATGTAGTTGTGCACATTCCTATTGAATATCTAAAAGGTAAGTAAAAAAGGAGTTTTCTTCCCATATGGATTTTGGTTACTGGGATTAGAATAAGTCTCTAAAATGTTGTTTTGAACTTCCCTGGACTTATTTAAAATCATGCTTTTAGGCATACTTTCTCTCATAGAGGGTATTTTCAGGATTTCAAATAGAGATATATTATCCTTCATCCTTTTCAAGTCATGAACTAGATTATATGCAACCTCGGGAATGATTGTTTCCTTTTGTGTTATTATTTTTCCTTTATTGGGACTAGATGATGATGGTGAAGATTCTTGTGAATTTTTCCCTTTACTTCTGGTATTGTAAGGGTGTTGCACATTAAAAACTATTTCAGGTTCATATTCCTCTTTAGCCATAGGTAATTCAAAAAAATAACTAATGCTATTAACATGCTGGTCCTCTTCTTCATCAGGTGGTTCATAATTCTCGATTTCTTTAGGATTTTCCTCAATGTCATTAGGGGCAGTTTGATATTCGGTGGCCAGATCTCTAAAAATGGAATAAATTTATTCAGAATTTAATCCTTCATTAGGATTGGGTGGAGTTTGATGTTGAGGAGGCTAGTAAGTTATCCTAAAAGGGGTCCTTACAAACCCTCTGTTATTGGCCTGATTTTCAGTGTTGGTCTTCTTCAAATCGACCATTTCATTAGAAATTTTCTATATCAACTTTTTCATGTTATCCATTTCAAAAGGATCTTTATTTTGTGTAGTGGTTTTAGGGAGGTTCTCTAGCTTCTTGTGGGGTGTAGAAGGTTGATCAATTTGAATTTATGTGTTGACTTTCAAACAAAACATATCCTTTTCAACCAGGATTGCTTCAGCAAAAGCCTCTTGCAAGCTGTTCTTATGTGCTCTCTTAACCCACATAGCAATAGGAATGGGTAGACCCTTGATATAATAGGAAACCAATAATTCTTCTGCTAGAATAAAATTGGTAGGGATTCTGTTTTTTAGATAAGAGAATCTCTGGTTAAATTCCTTAACCCTTTCTTTTCCTTTTATTTTTAACGAGGATATATCCATGATCAGATCCTCACGAGTTCTATCATCTCCAAATTTTTGGAGAAATAGGGCTTCAAAATCATTCCAGGAGTTGATGGATCCGGCTTCTAAGTAAAAATACCAGGTGGAAGCTTTCCCTTCAAAAGTGTAAGGGAATAACCTACAGACTACATCTTCATGTGTTACACTTCTTAGCCTAATAGCTTGCATGAAGGTTTTGATGTGATCTTTTGTAGGAGACTTATCATTGGGATTGAATTTGGGGATCCATTTCTCTATATTTTTGGGTAGTCTGTGTTGTTCTCTAGGAATGAATACAATATCCTGATCTAACCAGGGTCTATTAGGTTGATCTGCCATTGGTATGTCTTCTGAAGTGGAGGAACTTAAGGATGATTCACTGTCAAGATATTGCTCGGATGATGATGAAGATGAGGAAGGAGGTGTTGGTGGTGTTCCACCAGATACTACATTGGTACATGGATTATCCCGAACTTGATATGTTTCCTCAAATAAGGAATTAATGTGAATTTCAGGAAATAATTCCTGTCGTGTTGTGTTCTGATTGTCTGTATCAATCCGTGAATTGTCGGTTAGATGGTGTTGAGACAATAAGCATCTCAAATTTTGATGTGTTTCAATCCTCTGTTCTACTCTGGCAGTTATATATTGAGTACTCTTCCTTAGTTGCTCAAGATTCAAAGGCCCTTTGGTTGGTGATACAAAGATAATTTCAGACTTACTATTTTCGTGTTCTATTATAGGAGTAGCAGGGACTGTAGTTTGATTTTACACTGGTTGAACTGTTGATGTGAATTATTTATTCTAACTTCTGGTAACAACCAGTGTCCTTGTAGGAGGATGTTTTCTGGTGTTTTTTTTTCATAGCACCATTTTTTGAAGCCTTAGGGGGTAATGCTGGAAGTTTCCAAGGCAACAACGGGAAAGAGAAATCCCAATATGAAAGGCTTCAAACAACCCTATGCAAGGATGGTTCTATCCCCAAACTGTCTGGTGTGACTGATGCTTACAGATATCAGGCCTCCGCTGGCACTTTGTAGATGATTTGGATGAATCTTTATTCCTTCTAGGAAGATCTGAAGGTTTGTGGTAGCAGTGTAAATAAAATCAACTTTAACTGATCTACTTAAGCTAAGGCTAAATCTAAAAAAAAATGTGTTTGAATTTTGGCTAGAACAATCAGATCTAAGAGATTTGGTAAATGTTACACCAATTAATGAATATATGAATCATATCTAAGATCACCAGCTTCAAATAAAACAATATAGTGAAAACTAGGTTATTTCATTTTAATAATAAAACCATATAATTGTTTTTTCATTGATATGTCAATTAACAAACTAACATAAGATAAATATGGTTGTCGAATAATTGCAAAAATAGAATGATATGAATCAAGTAAAGAAATTTATTTGATGCATAACTTACACATGAACCATATGATGAAAAATCAACACATATAGCTATGTATTTAATGATCATACAACATAAAACGGAGTTATCAAATGATTAAGAAGGAAACCAGAACTCATCAAGGAAACTTGACAAATATGACAAAGAAAGGGAAAGAGAAACTAACTGAAATTCATTAAAGATTGCAAAACATTACAACTCCACAAATACAAAGCATCTCCAATTCTCCTCTTCGGTGTTTTCCCCCCTGTCTCACATGAGATCTAAGTCTCTTTAAATAACAATTACAAAAATTACAAAGAAATAAATATCCCATAAAAGTAGGGATTACAAGATATTATTTCAAGATTTTCCAAGGGCAGATTGCCACTTTCCAAATACATCCAACAGGTCCTCAAAATCGTGATATTGTGCATGCTCGAGTTGTAATTGATCCTTGCAAGTGAGAGACTCGATCTCCATTTTGTTATCTTTTTCCCATTCTCGTAAGAAGAGATTAATCTTCATCTCTGAAGTTATAGGTGACTCAATCAACTCCTTAATATCTATTATCTGGATCTGCTCCAATTTCTCAATACGTTCCTTTGAATTCAGATAGTTATCTTCAACCTATGAGATGATCATCAACTTGGGTGGAAGGGCACTTTCAATGTGATTCATAACAGGGAAGTTCAACAAACCAAGTAGATGTTATAGGTTAAACTTGCACCTCTCCGTCCGTGTTCACCTTGAGCTGTTGATCACACAAAAGGACAACTTGGATGGAGGAGCATATTGATCTTGGATGATACTTTGACTTACTCCATTTCCTGACATTACTGGAAAAACCCAAAAAATATATCATTTTGAGATATGAGCACTACTCTACTCAAAGAGACTAGCGCCCATACGCTACTCCAGTGTATAATAGTAGCGCCCATATCCTAATATATGCTACTCCTTCTCATCATAGTAGCACTCAACATTTTAATATCGATGAGCGATAGTTGATAATCACTAAAGTAGCGCCCTATATGCTACTTCACTGAACAAGAGTCGCGTACATCTTAAAAGATGATTAAAAAGTAAATTAATTTCTCGAGGAGGATTAGTTGCTAGTAGTTTCCCAACTCCCCCAACTTCCTCCATAACCATACATCGACCTGAACTACTTCTCTAATCTTATAAATACAAAGAAGACTAAAGAGAAAGGTTAGATGGATTAATGGAAAAACTTTGAGACATAGAGAGAAGCTTGCATTGGAGGAGTTGATGCTGAAGATATCCAATCCAGAGAAGAGCCAGAGCCCAAAATCAAGTTGCAGGAGCCTGTTACATGATCAGGTATACTTGTACATAATTTTACTTTTGACAATAAAGGTTGAAGTGTCTTTCTTGTTCCAACTTAAACGTGTTCTGAAATAACATCTTAATTTGGATCTGTTTTGGTCAATATTGAATGTTAAACATTGTTTTTGTTTCTTTCAAGCTTTATATATTGCCCAAAGTGCTTTGAGAAAGGTATTCTTATTGCAGGTTTATTGAAAGGAAGGTGGATTTGAAGGTTGAACACAAGATCAAGTCAAGGCTAGGATCAAACTTCGATTGAAAGGTGTGTTCCCAAGATCCATAACTTATTTCTTTTCGTAAATATCTTTGTAATATCATCAATACACTTACCTGTCACCCCAACCAAGTTGATAGCATTAGTTTCCTTGCTATAGGGTAGATTTTCCCACCAACAGACTGGCGACTCCGCTGGGGATAGTTGATTTTTGGCTCTAGGAAACCTCGTTCTTGTTTGTATTCCCAGATTGTTTTGACTTCTTTGATGTGTTGAGAAACCCTGTAGGTATCCCCTGCCTGTTTCTTTCTTCTTTCATCAGTCTTCTAGTATCTTTCAAAGTCAGTTTTTTAAGCTTTTGAGATATGAGAGATACCCTGTTGTACATACAGTAGCGCCCATACGCTACTGTGCTATACATACAGTAGCGCCCATCTCTGTAAGGGCGCGAGTTTCTATACTGCACAGTAGGGTACACTTTCTGAAGCATTTTGTTTTTGGTTTGCTTGATTTTTTAGCCTTTTGGTGGTTTGCTGACTTTGCTTTTAGGTCTCCCCGACTGGTGTATGAGGTTTTTAACCTTTGTTTAAGTCATAGAACTTTTTCTTGAAGTCTTTTTCCATCTTTTGAATCGCTTGTTTACCTTTGGAATGTTTGGATTGAATCTGACTTTTTTGGAAGACTAGGTTGTGTTTTGTGGTGAGCAATTCCACTTTTTTAGGCCCTGACTGCATGTTGCTAGTTTACAAACCTGCATACTCTTGTATCCGCTGTTTGTGGCAACGTTTGTCTGCTCTTTACTCATCCTATCCTTTGTTTTAGGGTTTGGTCCATTTTAGAGCCTCTAGGGTGTCCTCCATTTTGGTTGATTTCCATTCTTCCTGGACTTATTGTCTTTTTCTGGTTGCAAGTGCATTTAAACTGCTGTAGGCTGAGTCATTTCTCGATTCTTTGTGTTAGTAATTGGCAGCTTGCTTGTCTACTTTTGCTTGGCATAGTGGTATTGCTAGGGTTAGATACTTTAGGTCAGTCCTTTTGTGTCTTTCTCCTTTGTTTTCTCCCACTTTGTTTCCAAATTTAGAGGCTTTTTCTTTGCAAAAAACCTATAGATCAAGTCTTTTTCGAGCTAGTGTCTTGATAGCTATAAGCTTAGGAACTTTTTATCCATACTTACACACATTGCACATAAGTTTTATTTTGCTTTCCATTTTTATAAGTTCTTTTTCGTTTATAGAAAAAGCAAAAAAAATTTGGTAGTTTAAGTTTAAATAAGACTTATTTTTCTTGTTACAAGATAGCATAGGATATTTTGTACAATTTCAAAAAAGAAAACAAATTTTTTTTAAGTAGATTTACTCAAATTTTCAGTTTTGGAAAGAAGTAAATGAAAAAATGAAAAGAGCTTTGTTGTAGAAAGTTTTGATTTTATTGCACTTTTGTTTCCTTGTTGCAACCACGCCACACAAAAGCACTACCCTTTTTGAGTAATAACAACCCTAAAAATATTTTAATAAAATAAATTAGAAACATTTTTTCTTTTTAGGGATACACTACACCAACTATTTTTGGTTAGGATCTTGAGTTTAAATCACCTTAAACCACTCAAGATCACACATTATGCAAAAATCGTAGTAAGACTATCACAGGTAAACCCATTTCACTCAAAACTTTCCTGGGATCTATGCAGTAGGTCATTGCAAGATCAGATTGTTGGGAATACTCCTCCTACTTTTTGTTCGAGCATACGCCAGGATCGGATTGCGTATTGGGGACTCTTTCGAGTTTCGGGCTTAGCTACCCTGCCCACGCTTTCTGATTCGACCGGTGACTGTTCCCCCAGGAGTTTTTGGTGTTGTGGTATCCTTAGTATCTGACTCTAGGTTCATACACATGTGACAACAGAGGGTATATCTGTTGTACCTAAGACAGACGTGGGAGGAAATCCCTTGCAGGTCTTTGGGAGGGCGATTGGGTGATTCTAGCGCTTGCACCCTTAGTCATTGTATTGTGGACCCTGGGTAACTGTCTTTCTTCCTTTGTTGATCTGTTCTGGGCCCTCATCATCCCAGACTCGTCTCCAGAAGGCATCTTTGTTTTCCTGGTTTGTATACTTAGGACTTTTTAGTTGGTGTGCTATTTGCCCCCTAGTTGTAGTGGCCACTAGGTTCTAGTCTATTATTTGATATATATAATCATGGAGAATCAAGAGCTTCGTAGATCGAGAAGATTTCAAAACCTTCCACCCCTTAGAACAGAACCTTTACAGCCAGCTAGATGACAGCGGGTAAACCCCGGTATTTCTTCAGAAACTACTCCTGAAACAGAATTTCCTGAAGAAATTCTTGTAACAGAAAACCTTGAAATAGAGGTTCCTGAGGAACCACTACCAGGTATCCCAGATCAGCAACACTTTAGTACAGTTGAGGTGGAAGATCTTACTTCTATGGAGTATAGCACTCCTTTCAATCCTCCTTTGACCAATACTAGAATTCCATTTCTGTCACCTGTTGGTTTCCAGTAGCCCCATTTCAGTGCAGATAATTACTTACTCGGACATCTGATGTCTAATCTAGAAGGTGAATAGGGAGTTCCCCAAACTCCCACTTTAGGTATGAACACTAACACAGTAAATCCTTCTTTTACAGCTACACCAAGTCACGCACAAACCACATCTGTGTCTACTCTGTCTTTCAGTTTCAATACTGGTACATTGGGTATGCCAAGTGTAACAACGATGGCATCTATCCCTACACCTACTGTTGGACCTAGCAGTACAGCCAACTTTGCACCACCTCCTTCTTTTCAACCACTATATCAGATACCTAGTACTTGGATTTCCACACCTGCTGTAGGACCATGTGCTTCTGCAACCGTGCCAGTCATGAGTACCATGACTACACCGTCTACATCAGCTTCTACTGGTTTCAATACCTTTGCAGGCCCTAACATGAATCAAGGTAATATGCCTGCAGGTAATGTCCCTTTTTCCTTATTTTCAGGGGGAGGGGGGTAATATTTTTAACCAGCAATATGGCGGGGCTAACACCCAGCCACAGTGAACGAGCCCACAGAGCACTAATCCACTTTCATATGGGTGGGGAAATTTTAATAACTCTTTCGTACAACAACAGATGGCAGGGGGAAACCCCTACCAACAAATAGTTGGGGGCAACCCCTACCAACAAGTAACTGGGGGCAACCCCTATCAACAGATGGTAGGTGGCAACTCCTATCAGCATATGGCCGGGGGCAACCCTTATCAGCAGATGGTTGGGGGCAACCCCTACCAACAATTCATGGGTCAAACAATGGGTGGTTCCCCTTATCAAGTACCGTCCTACCGGCCTCGTCTACCATTTCTGGCAAATTTAAATTTGCCAGATCTTTCTAAACTGACAAACGATCCTGTGTGTCATAATGCTACATGGCCATCAGTTCCCACCAAATTACCTTCAGACATTCCAAAGTTCGAAGGCAAAGCAAGTGAAGACCCTGGTGACCATGTCACTACTTTCCACTTATGGTGTTCCTCCAATTCATTAAATGAAGACTCCATTAGGTTGATACTGTTCCAAAGGACCTTAACCAGTCCTGCAGCCAAATGGTACATTGAGTTACCTGCAGCTACTTTCTCTAATTTTGGAGATCTCGCCACGGTCTTCTTGAATCACTTCCAGCTTCCTGTTCGGTATGATGCCGGAACAGACCTTTTGTCCACTTTTAGACAAAATAAAGCCACTCACTTATCTGACCACATTCAGGAGTGGCGAAGACGGAAGAGGCTCATTAAGGCCAACATACTTCCAGAGTTCCTTCTTGAGTGGTATTTGAAATCACTCCTTCCTTATATTTCTAAGGAAGTAGCTACATCTGGAGTATCTAACAAGCAAGAAGCCATCTTACGGACCCAGCAGTTAGATCTCGTTTATGCACAATCTGGGTTATTGTATGAGATCATACCTGATGCACCGCAATCGAACACCGATCTGAGTAGACCCAAACCTAGACCACATGCTGACGGCATAGTGGGTTCAGTTGACTCTGCAGCTTTCGAAGCACTGACTAAACAGGTTCATGCCCTATCAGTCAAACAATTGACTGTAGATGTTTCTTCCATCACAACCTCTCCTTCTACTTCTGAGCCTGTCAACCAGGTCCAGAACAATCAAAAGGGCCCTCGGCAGCCCAATAACAAAAAGAAGGGCAAGAAAGGAGAGGGGAACCAACAAAATCCCAAAAAAGACAATGCCGAAGAGGGTAACTGTAACGTCCCCATCATTGACCCCATTACATTCAAATGTAATTGATGTAATATTGTTATGAAATCATGGTGAGGAGCTCAAGGCCAAGGCCCCGTCATTGATTTATTGATGCATATGCTTTGCGTGCTAACCAGGCACATTGGAATTTCAACATCATGTAATATGCATTTCAATAAAAATACCCACAACTAGCTATGCAATGCAACAAAGAGATGGGGGCATGATTTCACAAGGAATTGGGAGGGAAAACATTCAAACCCTTGAACCAATAGAGTCAATCTAAGTGTCAATGAGAGAACCCATCAAACCCTCAACTACCCATGTTGACTTTTGTACCCAACCATTGATTTCTCCCAAGAGTTGGTTGGGGAAGTTAATGCCTTGGGAATGGGGAGGTATGGCTGTCCAAAATTGGGTATGGGAAAGCCACCCTTCATGGAAAATCGTGTTGGTCTCCTTGGGCAAGAATAGAGCCACGAAATTGCTCTCCAAGCCAGGATGCATCCATCATTCTTTCTCCCTCACGAGTTTAGAGCCACCTGGGCGTTTTCCAGGCATGTCTGCTGCGTTTTTCTTCATTCTCCCTGTAGAGAAGGGCATTTTTGTGCTGTATACCAGTGGGGAAGAAGGGGAAATCGAATGGGGGATTCAATAGAGACCGTTTTGGGCTATTGAAGGCTAAGATATTTGGGGAAGGAATCGTTTTTCCTCCCTGTGGTTGTTTTCCCCATCACACAATCCGTTTTTGGTTGGGAACATTTTTGAGAAAACCCATGGCCAGATTATTTGTAAAATCCCATTGTTTGAATTGTGGATCCCTGCCCCATGTCTGTGCATGTTGTGTGAGAGAAGAGTATATTGGGTATGGGTTATGGGTACCCATAGCTTTGGCTTGCGCTTGAGAATAAGCATCCATTGTTCAAGTGTAACCTGATAAACCCAGTTGAACTGGCTTGGCTGAGATGAAATGGTTAATGGACTGCGTGTGAGCTAGAATGTTCCCTTTCCTTGTGAGAATCATGCCCAGCTCAGGGGTGGCCTTCGGACGGACTCAGTACAAGCTGTCGAAGAGCCTATGGTTGGGTGGAACATTGCAGCGACATAGCTAGTTGCTTGGGGCAGTTGCAAGATGAAGATAAGTGCTTTCGTGTCTATGTATTTATTGGTGCAAATGTTTAATTAATGATTATTTTGATATGCTGGATGAGCATGAAGCGTGTGTGGATGTTGTTTTTAATTCCGCTGTGCATAATTTATTTGTTTTACATCTGCACATTCATATTTTATTTATATGAATCTAACTAATGGGCTGAGATCTTGTGAAAGCCCTGAATTTGGCATCATGTGCCCTGCCTTGCATTGGTTGAATGGGTGGGTACGTGACAGTAACAAAGAGGAAAAGAAGGTTAATTTCCCTTGTAAACTTTGCAAGCAGAACCACCTTACTCACCAATGCCCTCTACTTGAAGAAGCCCAAAAGCTCTTAAGAGAAAAGAAGCCTGCTGTCCTGAAAGATCCATTTCCTAAAGGGCAAGGCTCAACTTCTGGCACCTCAAAAACTGGGGGCACTACACACGCTACGGTTGATCAAACGTTCAATAACATGGTTAATTCGGATGCACTCTTGCAAACTAGAGCCAGGAACTATACCCCAGAAACACAGAAAAAGGATAAGGAGATTCCAGAATCCTCCACTCCACTTCACATACCTGTGGACCCAATGCCCAAGATTCTGAAAGGTGTCTTGAAGAGGGCATTGCACAATCCCAACACACGGGCTGCTTCTAACTACAATGTGGTTGAAGATTTAGCCTAGACCCCTTGTGCCATGTCTACTCTAGAAGTCTTGCAAAGTTGTCCTTTACAACGGAATGCACTTCTGGCAGCTATTGGGAGTATGGAATCCTCTAACATGTCTACGCGATTTGATATGACTGATGTCAAATACCGGTTTCCCTATCACGTTTCCCTTCAGATTGAAGTCATTCATGGTCCAATGACCATCAGATGAGCTGTTGTAGATGAGGGCGCGTCGACTTGCGTAATGTCAATTTCCTGTTGGAAAGCTGTAGGTTCTCCTGAATTAGCCCCTTCTAACACACTGCTTACTGCATTTGATGGCAGAACTTTCCGTCCACATGGAGTTTTGCCATCATTTGAGGTCACTTTGGCCAGTAAGACAGTTGTTGTTGAAGTAGAAGTTCTGGATGCTCTGCTTGATTACAATATGTTATTGGTCAGGAGTTGGACATATGCCATGCGAGCTATTGCATCGGTAGTTTTTCGAGTTGTTATGTTCCCATTTGAAGGTAAGATCGTTACAGTCGATCAAATTTCTTTCACTCAGAGAAACAACCAGACTTCTTCGGAAACCACAGTTCCTTTAATTGATCAAACTGCCCCAGTTAATGAGAGTTTAGGAGTAGGGTTGTATGGTTCGTTAATAGGCACTTTCGACATCCCCTCCCCTGTTCTTTTGATGCGTTCTGATGTGGGTACTGCTACCGAAACAATCACGGTTGGTTTAAGAACTGATCCTTGGATCCTCCCTACTACGTCAGAACCTTTTGTGCCTCCGTCCATTGCAGAAGTGGCCTATATGGAAACTCAACACACTGCAATGGAAATATCATGACTCCACCAGTCTCTGTTGAGTCAGATATGGACTATGCTCCGGCATGGTCACTGAATTCCACTCACTCGTTCGATTGTTTAGATACGGTTTTTCCATCTGATGAAGCCATCTTAGAAGTCATGATGGGCCTGGACCAACCTTGGGAACATATGCATCATAGGTCCTACATGCTTCCAGATCTAGACAGGATTGAGAGAGGAGAATTACCCATGAGACCCGGTGGATTGGTTGATTTGTCATCTTTTCCTTCTACTTCGAGAGTTGTTTATGCTGAAGGAAATATGGCCAATATATCAAGAACAATTCCAATCAACATTTCCACCAAACCCGGGGTCGTGGAAAACATTTTTATTGGTGCAGACTGTTCTCCAGAAGAGATCACTCTGTATACAAAACTTTTTAAAGAATTCTGTGACATTTTTGCCTGGTCATATGAGGAGATGCCCGGTATTGACCCAGCCATCGTGGAGCATGTCATTACGACATATCCTAACGCAAAACCTGTGAGACAAAAGCTCCATCCCGTGAACCCTAGAAAAGCGGCCGCCATCAAGGCGGAGGTTGAAAAGTTGCTCAAAGCCGGTTTCATTTATCCGATTGATATGACGGAATGGGTTTCAAACCCTGTTCCGGTTGATAAGAAGCAAGGTACTATTAGAGTCTGTACTGATTTCCAGGATTTAAATAAATCTTATCTGAAAGACAACTATCCCACACCATTTATCGATCAAATTATAGATGCTTGTGTGGGACACGAGATGTTCTCTTTCATGGATGGTTTTTCAGGTTACAATCAAATAGAAATTAAACCCGAAGACCAGCATAAAACAACTTTCATTTGCCCATGGGGGACCTTTTCTTATCGAAAAATGCCATTCGTCTTGAAGAATGCTGGAGCTACCTTCCAGCACGCGATGAATTTTGCTTTTCATGATATCAAACACATTGTGGAACCCTACTTGGATGATCTCCCGGCACGATCTCGAAAGAGACAGGACCATCCAACCCATCTCAGACAAGTGTTTGAAAGATGCAGAAAATATAAGATTCGTTTGAATCTGAATAAGTGTGTGTTCTGTGTCGAATCGGGACATTTACTCGGCTTCATTGTCTCCAATCGTGGCATAATGGTCGATCCACTTAAAGTAGAGGCGATTGTAAATATGCCTCCTCCTCGCACCTTGCGACAACTTCAAAGTCTGCAAGGCATGTCTAATTTATTACGGCGATTCATCATAAACTACGCTAAAATTACCAAAGGTTTTATGAGGCTACTCAAACAAGACTCCTACTTTGTGTGGGATGAACCTGCTCAAGCATCCTTTGAAGCTTTAAAAAAGGCACTCCTTTCAGCACCCTTGTTGAGCCCGCCAGATTACTCAAAAGATTTTCTTTTATACCTGGCAGCGTCTCTTACTACACTTGGTATATTTTTGGTTCAGGAAGACGATATGCTCCAAGAGCATGATGTCTACTATCTTTCTCGCGCATTGATAGCCCCTAAGGTTAAATATTCGCATGTTGAGAAGTTAGCACTTGCCGCGGTCTATGCGGTATAGAGGCTTCGTCACTATATACTTTTACAAACTACTACTGTGATAGCAGAAGTCAATCCTTTCCAGTACGTTCTCACCCGACGAATCATCCGTGGGAAATATAATAAATGGATTGTAATCCTACAGGAGTTTGATTTGGTTTTCCAATCAGCCAAGTCGAAGAAATCACTAGTGTTCGCTGAGTTAATCTCAGAATTTCCAGGTGACATAGAATACGTTGAAGAAGAATCATCATTCCCAGATGAACACATCTTCCTCATTGGTTCCTCTGACCCATGGTACGGAGATATTTTAATATATCTCCAGACTTTGAGGTGTCCTACTACTTTTTCTCGAGAAGAGCGACGCAAGCTCAAAAGCCATGCGAAGAACTACCTTATCATCTCAAATACTTTATATCGACGTGGGGTAGATTCCATTTTACGACATTGCTTAACTCGGGAAGAAGCTGAAGCAATATTAAATGATGCCCACAGTGGAGCTTGTGGGGGACATCATTCCGGGTTGGCAACAGCTCAGAAGATACTGCGTGTCGGATATTTTTGGCCCACGATCTTTAAAGATTGTGTGGAAGCGGCGAAACGCTGCCAACCGTGTCAGTTTTTAACTAAGAAAATGAGAGCACACCCAGCTCCTCTTCATCCTATAATTACAGCAGGCCCCTTCACAAAATGGGGGGTTGATTACATGACGTGCAATCCAGCTTTGGCTGGAGGACACCATTACATCATTGTTTCCGTTGACTACTTTAATAAGTGGGAAGAGGCAATGCCTACTGTTAAGGCAGATGGAGAAACTACCGCTTATTTCGTGTTTAATCAGATTATTGCACGGTTTGGAATACCTAAAGAGATAGTGACTGATCATGGCAGTCATTTCCAAAATAGCATGATGACTGAGTTGTATACAATGCTTGGTTTTCGACAAGAACATTCGTCTTCATACTATCCACAGGCGAATGGACAAGTTGAAGCCGTGAACAAAACTTTAAAGGATATCTTGCAGAGAACTATTAATGCCAGTCGAAATAACTAGCACATCATGCTGTACCCGGCTCTTTGGGCTTACCGAGCCAACGTTAAGACTGCTACCGATTTCTCTCCCTTCCAACTTGTGCATGGGATAGAAGCAGTCGTACCGATTGAATGTGAGATTCCTTCGCTAAAATTAGCAGTTCAGTTACTACCAGATACTTCAATACTAGAAGAGCATTTGTTACACTTAGAACATTTGGATTAACAGCGCCACGACGTGCTCACAACAAACGAGGTCCACAAAAAATGAGTCAAAGGACAGTATGACAAATCCGTCAAACCTAGGGTTTTTAGTGAAGGAGACTTGGTCTTACTTTGGGATCAAGACAAAGAACCCTTAGGACTGGGTAAATTCAAATCCAGGTGGCTCAGACCTTTTATAATTTCCAAGGTATTGAAGAAAGGGGCCTATGAACTGGTAGATTACGAAGGTAATAAGTTGGCCGAGCCTAGAAATGGGCTCTACCTGAAGAAGTATTACGCTTAGGCTGAAGTACTTTTTCTTGTAACATAGCTGTATATTTTTGTAAAGCTAGTTTTGTTATGCTCATTAGTTAATCTTATGTGTGTTTTTCGTTTCGTGTACCAGATTTCAACCGAACATTTCTTAGGATTTGCTGATGGCGCCAGTCGCCACACCTGTCAGTTGGTTGTAGCAGCTTGGGTCATTTATTCACCCGCTGACCAACTTGTCTCTTCGGGGGGGGGTTTGTTTGGGTCCTACCACGAATAATGTGGCTGAATACAGTGCAGTTATAGAACTTATCTGAGATGCTCTCAGTCATGGCATTTCACATTTGGAGGTAAGGCTTGACTCACAATTAATTGTATTTCAGTTAACAGGTGTCTATCAGATTAGGGATCCTGGATTGCTACGTCAGTTTCTACGAGTTAGACTATTGGAAAGACAATTTCATTCTATTAGATATGAACACATTCCAAGAATTTTAAACACATTAGCCAATTCATTAGCAAACTGTGTGTTAGACTGGCATTTGCATCATACATTGTCATAAACAACATTGCACACATAAAACACATACACATGTAAATAACTGATACTGCATATAGCCGATACTGTATCAAAAAATATGAGTTTTGAGTCACAAGTCTATCAAGTCAAGTCATAAAAGTACAAAAGACTGGGCATAGTAGCCTAAAAAATATATACATAGAATGTATTCCTCTCCTATGGAGAAGGAGGGACCTCATCATCATCTACTGCATTGCGATAGCATATGACTAGCCTAGCGATCTACCGCAGCACCCTAAGCCATGCTGGGGGCACCCCAACAACATCTTCCTGCATATCAACAGGTATCTGATCCATATGGCATGCAGGAACTTCGTGAGTCAACCGACTTATTTTTGTCTCCAGGGTTCCCAACATAGCATCTACTGCAGTAATATCAGCTGGCCTCACAAAGATGGTAGGATGTCCCTCATGACGAACAGGCCCCAGATCTGCATATGACACTTGATTAGAACTTCAAAACTCATTCATAAAAATCAAATACTTGAAAAAGTTTGAAAAAATTAAATAATCCTCAAAATTTAAAACATACCAATATCTCCCCAGGCTCCACCTGGAGGAAGCACCAGCTCTGGATCATGACGGAAATCCAATCCAGCATATGGAAACTGCTCAAAAGTGGGCACTTGCCTCTCCCACCACCCCCAGAAATCATCATGATGATAACAGTAGTGACTTTCTCCACCACCCTAGCGGAGGAATATGTCACCCCAACGGCCTAGTCTGGGCTCACGGGGGTTAACTTGAGGTAGAGGCATCCCCAAACTGATAGCAGACATCCTCTCTGTTAACACCCAAAAAGTGCTCACTAGCTCATTTACCACATTATATGGCTCATTTGTCCATTTTCCTACCATATTTCCATTAAAATCCCAAAAAATCCCATTAAAAAGCCTCCAAAAGGCCTAAAATGCCTCCAAAAGGCCACAAAACCATCAAAATAGCCTAAAAAAGGCTAAAAAACCCCCTTTTCCTCCAAAAATAGCAAAAATCCCCTAAAAAGGGAATAAAAATATAAAATAATGAGGAAAAGGAGGAAAAAACCCTATACAGCTGCCTAAAACCATGTGTTTCCTAAAACCATGGGTCAGCACTCCACCACCAAAAAACTATAAATAGGTGATGGAGATCCCTTATTCCATATCCACAATCACAAGCACCCTTACTCTGCCAAAATCTCTCTCGAAACCATAGTTCATCATTTGAACTATTTTCACCTTGAGAGCCACTTTGGCCCATCCCCACCATTGGAGAAGGAGAAGGAGCATTCAGAAGCTTGGAGCATCCTCTTGGACACTGCAAAGGGCTTCACCAACCTTGACACTCAAGGTAACATTAATATAAAATCATTTTTTACATCTTTTATTTATGTCTCATGCAATGTTTAGAGTAGTTTGTTAATTGTTGTTTTAGCTTAATCATTTAATCATTATTGAACTGCTACTAAGGAGTCCATTCTCCTTAGTAGGTGCTCATTGGCACAAGCTAGGGGTAAAACCCTAGCTACAGTTTTGGCGACTCCCCTAGTTTTCGAATTTCTGGTTTCCGTTTTTTAAATTTTTTCTTTCGGCTGTCCCTTTCGGCCGCTGCATACCGCGTCTTTTTCCTCTGCAGTCGCGTCCCGACCGCGCCTTTCAGGCCTTTACCCGCGATCCGACCGTGGCTCTCAGACTGCTTCCGACGCTCTGCCGGCGGATTCAAGTCTGTTACCTGCGATCCGACCGTGGCTAATCAGCCTGTTTGCCGCGATCTGACTGCGCCTGTCGGCCTTTTTCCTGCGTCGCGACTGCGGCTTCCTGCCTCTTTCGCGCGTCCCGACTGCGCCTGTTATCCATTTTGCCGCGACCCGACTGTGTCTTTTTCCAGTGTTCCTGCGTCCCGACTGCCACTGTTGGCCCGATAGCCGCGACCCGACTGTGCCTTTTCCCCTGTTTCCTGCGTCCCGACTGCAACTATTGGCCCGATAGCCGCGACCTGACCGCCGCTGTTTCCCTCAAACCCGCGGTCGGTCTGTTCTGATCCGCCACAGACCCGCGGTCTGATTTCTGCTCTTTTCCTGTTTTGAGCCCAGCCCCTCTTGCTGCAATATTTTCTGCATTTGAACAGCCCTCTGTCCCACCTGCAGCCCACTTCCTTACAGCCTTTCTGCAACATAATTTCTGTTCCTTTTACAGAATCTTTTTAAAATTTCAATATTTTTATTTCAGAAAATTTTGCAAGTTAAAAGAATCAATTTCAGCATTATTGATAGATTGGAAGTTGCCCTCCCTTGTGGCACTTCTATTTTTGGGTTCAACACCTCACGAGCACACACTCTGTCACATAAAATCAAGTGAGCCTTAAAAAGTACCTAACTGAACCAACATTCTAACCCCACTTGGGGAACACAAAAGAATCATTGTAGTTAGGTAGGATCAGGGGGATAGGCTTCCAATAACACCCCTTGGTTATTTCACTTGAGACATAGTTGTTGTCCAAATAGGGAGCCAAAATCCCCTAGTACTTTTTGGCACGGTCACGACCAGTTTATCAGAGGGCCTCTCCCTTAGGAGGGTTGAAGTCGGGAGACTGGTTCCGGAGGCCTGAGTGGAATACCGCACTCCATTCAGTAACCGAAGGGCTACCTTTCGTGGTTCGCGGGATATCCCTGTATAGGGGTATTGCGGTCAACGAGCTAAACGGCAGATTCACCTTTCTGGACGTGTCATGAACGGGGTATCTTAGTTGCCATTCTTCTAGGATTGACTACCCGGTGTCCCTCCCGGTAGGGGGATATCATAGCCACTTGGCTTTCCTACTCATATTGTCTGACTTGGATTTCATCACCTTGCAGAGGATATGTTTAGTTAAGTCAGAATACTTTTAGTTAGGTGTTTGCATGCTCCTTTACCTCCCTTTGGTCTAGTGAGTCCACCATTTTTCTTTTTTAGGAAACCTGCTGCTTGTTGGTATTCTGACCATCTTTGTTGTTACTCCACCTATTGTAGCACAGCTGTTGCAGTGGGTGTTTTGAGTTGGTTGTTGGCCTGAGTGCCTTGCTTTTTAGCTCTCCTTCTGCACACTCGGTTGCATTAGGATTTTTGAGCTGTTTTTATACTCACCTCAACCCACAGAGATTTAGACACCATCTGTCACCATTGAGTCCCCGAGACATTCTCGGCGCCTCAGGGGCGAGCCCCCACAGCACGGTTCTCTTGACACCACTCGTCGTAGATTCCGATCATTATCCGTTGATACCACTCATCACAGATCTAAAGCCTTGTCACTTGACTCCACTCGTCAGCGACGTAGGTCTCCGTCACCAGATAGTGACGCACCTTACTTTACCTCTGATTCTGACGAAGAGTCTGAGAACCCTATTTATACTGCCCCTACTAGCCCCATGGCTGGCACGACTTCCACTCCATTTGTCATAGGGACCATTGGTGGCACATCCACCACTACACCAGTTACTACACCTGTTTTTGGCATGCCCTCCATGGGGCAACCATCTACCGTTCCCCTCACGGTACCTATTCCCACAGCGGGAATACCTATCCCCACTACATCAGTGGCTCACACTACCCATGGTGGTGCTGGACCATCCTCCATTACCTCAGTTCCCCCACTTGGGGGCACCACCCTAAATCTTGTCCCTCCATTTGGGGGCACTGGCCCCAACTTGGTCCATAGCACTACTGTGTCGCAGCCTTCTTCCAGTTTGCCATTCATGGCTAGCCTCAACCTACCTGACCTGGCCAGATTGACCAACGATCCTATTCGACACGACCCCACGTGGCCTCATATGCCTACCAAACTACCCTCTGACATCCCTAAATTCGAGGGTAAGGCCGGTGAGGACCCACAAAACCATATCATGTCTTTCCACCTATGGTGTTCCTCTAACTCCATAGTGGATGACTCTGTTCGCCTCCGTCTCTTACAGCGCACCTTCACTGGCTCTGCAGCCAAGTGGTATATTGAGCAGCCTCATGGGACCCACGCCACCTTTTCTTCCCTGGCCTCGACCTTCCTGCAGTTCTTCCAGTTGCCAGTCCGCTATGACGCGGGCGTTGAGATCCTTCTATCTTGTAGACAAAACACGGCTACCCATATCACGGACCACATCCATGAGTGGCGTAGACGCCGTAGCTTATGCAAGATTAAACTAGATGACCGTATCTTCCTCGATTGGTTCCTCAAGTCCCTGCTTCCTGTCATCGCTAAGGATGTAGCTTCAGAAAGACCTCAGTCTGAAGAAGAGGCCATCCTTAAGGCACAGCAGTTCGACCTCATTTACGCCCAGTCGGGTTACCTTTATACCATTATACCTGACGCCCCTCGCGGCGAGTCCTCCCATCACGATGCACCGGGGGCATCCCACGCTGCAGATGGTATCATTGGCCGTGTTTCTTCGCATCCCCAACCATTTTCTATAGCACGTCCTACCCCTGGCCCCGACCTGTCGAGGGCCACCTCCCAGTCTGGGGCAACCAACTCATATTCTCCCATGACACATCACCATTCCCATGGACCTTCATGTCCACCTCAGTGCTTTGGGTATGCGACTCCTGCTTACGCTCCTCCAGTCGCCCCTCAGCCTTACTACCATCAGCAGACTGCCCCGGCTCCTGCGCCTTCCCAAGCCCCACCAGCTTATTATCCGCCCCAGGCAGCCCCTGCGGCACATCCACAACCTGCTCCGCAGTCCTATCAGCAACCCCCGCAAGTTGCTGCACCTGCTCAACCTCAACCTGCATATCATCCTCCGCAGCCTGCTCCAGCACCTGCGCAACCCCAGAATCCACCTGCTGCCCAAGGGCAAGTTTACGCCCAACACAACCCGCAGCAAAACCAGAATAACCAACGTAACCAGGGCCAACAGAACCGCGGCAAGGGCCGTAATCGGGGAAACAACCAACCTGCAGACCAAGCTGGTCAACCGGCTAATCCCCCTGACAACAACAATGCGGCCCCCGCTAATCAAAACCCTGATCGCCCGCCCAAGCAGGCTAAAAACCCCAATCTCCGAACAAATCACCCTTGTTCTATTTGCGGGGTCTATGGACATTATACACATGCTTGCCCACACTTGGAGCGAGCTCGGCAGCTCTGGGTTGACGAGGCCCATCGCCAAGGGCACGCGGCTCCCCAAGCGCCACCCAACCCCCCCCCAACCTCAACAACCCCCTTTGGTGCTGCAAAACCCATTACCAACCCAAGGCGTAGTGAACACTCAGCCGTTGGCTCCCCATCAAGCCAATACGGCCCAACAACAACAAATCACTTACGCTGCTCCTGATCAACCCATGTTTGACTCAGGTACCCACCACTTACTGATGATGTCATCCGCTGACGTCAACCTACAGACCCGTCGGAACCAATATGGCTCAACCTCTGAAGCCACTCCCACGGATAAAACTACTAATGCTCATCCCACCGATCAGGCGTTACGTATACCTCCGCCTCCCATAGACGGCGCCGCGAAAGCAGCTCGTTTCCCACTTCGCCGAATCAACAATAACCCTAACGCGCGCGCTGCGTCAAACTACAACATCGTAGACGACCTCGCCCAATCTCCCGCAGCCATGTCTGCGTTAGAGGTATTGAAGAACTGCCCTTCCCAGCGCAAGACTTTACTTTCCGCCATTGGGGGCATTGACCCAACCGATTCACATTTGATGGCGTTTGATTTAGACCAGTCTGAACCACGCCTACCTTCCAGCTTAGCCTTCCAAGTTACTGTCTCCGTTAGGAACCTTGTTATCCATCGGTGCATTATAGATGAGGGTGCCTCCACATGCGTTATGTCTACATTTGTATGGCAGAAGCTAGGATCCCCTCCTCTCCAGCAGTCCACTACTGCGTTACGTGCCTACGACGGTCGTTCGGCCCAGCCCCAAGGCCTCCTGCCCAACGTTCCTGTCCAGTTAGGTGGTAAAACAGTCCTTATTGACATAGAGGTAATCAATGCCCAATTGGATTACAACCTTCTACTTGGCCGCAGCTACATGTATGCCATGCGGGCGGTTGCCTCTTCCGTCTTTCGCACCATGATGTTCCCCCATGAAGGACGCGTGGTTAAGATTGACCAGCTCACTTACTATGATCCCAGTGCTCCCGCGGCACCTGAAAATGTTCTCCCCATGGTTGAACAACCTGTTTCTAGTGCCACCACCTCGTTTGTCTCCTCTACGGGGCCTGGAGTCTACTCAGACGCGCCGATGACCTCCACCTTTCACTCCATTCCTCCGCCGTCATCTACGCCCGAAATGTCTGACTTATGTACCTTGTCCCATGACATCCTACCACCTAACAATCAACCATCCTTGTTGCCTAAACCACCATTGGTACCTAGTCACATTGGTGTTACACCGATCCATACGATCCCCTTCCTAGTTCCTCCAGCAGGAGTAGTAAGCGCCCCGGTCATGGCTACCCTTAGCCTCCCTGGGTTAACCTTGGGATTACCTGTATGGTACCTTTCGCCTCCCGTTCGCCCGCCGACACCAGATGTCGTCCTCCAGCCGGTGCAACCCATGGCTACTACCACTCAGCCACCTCCCGGTGTCTCTACCCCTTCGTCCGCCACGACACCTCCTCCTCCTCCTCAACCCACTGGGGGCAGAGGTCCACAACCTTACACTGCTGTCCCACCTCCCAAGACAGTCAAGAACCCTCCAGTGTTTCGTGCTCCTCCCAAATGCTCGCTGTGTGACGAGTTGGGCCATGCAACCCACCAATGCCCACAGTTACCCGCATTGCAGAAGCACATGCAAATGCTCGACGATGACCCCAACATCCCAACTGTCGAACTAAACCCCACTCCTAAACCTAAAGATAAGTCCCTACGTACCAACCACTCCTGCGCCATCTGCGGTATTTACGGGCACTATTCACATCATTGTCCCGATCTCCCGGATTACAGAGCGGCTCTCTATGAGATGAACAATCTGGATCTTGAGACGGCACCTCCTACCGTTGAGGAGATCTACCCCCCGGTCTCTCCCCCTTCTGAAGAGATTAATATCATCTACATGATCTCTTCAACCAACACTTCCACTACCCCCTCGTCAACCGATTTGACGACGCAAACTTTCCGTACCGATGAGGAGATTCTTGAGGCCCTTACTGCCCCGGATTATCCCTGGGATGATATGCACCACCGTTCCTATTTCATCCCAGAAGCGTCTTCCTCTCGCACCGCTACCCAATACGCGGTCGAATCCAAAGACTTCCTCCCCACCAAGGTTGACTGGTTCAAGGACCCTATTCCTGCTCCTGATGCCTTCGAGGAGGGCAACATGGCCAACATCTCACCTGTCATCCAAGTTGATATTGCTGCCCCAGGACGTGCCCCTGAACTCATTACTTTAGGAGCATTCTGCAGTAAACAAGAGATTGAGGACTACACACACCTTTTCAAAGAATTCCGTGATGTCTTTGCCTGGTCTTATACCGAAATGCCTGGTCTTGATCCCGCAATTATAGAGCACCACATTGACACATGGCCTGATGTAACCCCTGTTCGTCAGAAACAACGCCCCATTCATCCCTCAAAGCTCCCAGCTGTCAAAGCCGAGATTGAGAAGCTGCGCAAGGCAGGGTTCATTTATCCTATTGCCTATACCACATGGGTTTCAAACCCTGTTCCAGTTAACAAAAAGCAAGGCACCATCCGCGTATGCACTGACTTCCGTGACTTAAACTATGCTTGTCCCAAGGACAACTTCCCCACGCCGTTCATCGATCAACTCATAGATGCGTGTGCGGGACATGAGGTCCTCTCCTTCATGGATGGTTTTTCCGGATATATCAGATTCAGATCCGTAAGGAAGACCAGTACAAAACTGCCTTTACTACCCCTTGGGGCACCTTTGCCTATCGCGTCATGCCTTTCGGCCTCAAAAATGCTGGTGCCACTTTCCAGCGGGCCATGACCTATTGCTTCCACGACTTGGTCCATATCCTGCTAGTCTACCTTGATGACCTTACAGCTCGTTCCCGGAAACGATCAGACCACCTTAACGACCTTCGGCAAATTTTTCTGCGTTGTCGCAAATACCAAATTCGCTTGAACCCACACAAGTGTGTTTTTTGCGTACCGGCAGGCCGATTGTTGGGTTTCATTGTTTCCCAGAAAGGAATTACTGTTGACCCTCTAAAAGTCCAAGCTATTTTAGAACTCCCCCCTCCTCGCACGCTCCGGCAGCTCCAAAGTCTGCAGCGGCGATCTAACTTCCTTCGACGCTTCGTTCCTGATTATGCCACTACGGTACACGGTTTCTTGCGCCTACTCCGCACCCACGTACCCTTCGTCTGGGATGCGCAAGCAGAAGCTGCATTCGAGGCCCTCAAGAAGGCCCTCACACAAGCCCCTCTGATTTCCCCTCCGGATTTCACTCGAGACTTCATCCTTTACGTGTCGGCCTCCGAGCATGCCGTATCTGGAGTCTTAGTTCAAGAAGACGATTCTCACCAGGAGCACGTCATTTACTACGTTAGCCAGACCTTGTCTGGTCCACCATTGCGTTACCCATATGAAGAGAAACTTGCCCTCGCAGTAGTCTTTTCCGTTCAAAAATTGCGACACTACATCTTAATGAGTCATACCACCGTCGTTTCCAACTCTAACCCCATGGTATATCTTCTGAACCGGCGGCTACTCCAAGGTCGTGTTGCCAAATGGATCATTATCCTCCAGGAATATGACCTTACCTTCAAAACACCTAAGAGCACTAAAGCCCTCGCGCTTGCCCAGCTCATTACTAATCTCCCTTCCCTTCTCCCGGCCAAACCCATCTCCGATGAGTTACCCGACAATCACCTGTTCACTATCTCGTCCGATGACCCATGGTACGGTGATATCTTGTTATACCTACGCACGCAGAAGTTCAGACCCAAAGTTACACGAAATGGACGCCGTCGCATCCGCCACCAGGCCTCTCGATATCTCCTCTTAGGCGATGTCCTCTATCGGCGCGGGGTTGACACAATTCTTCGTCGTTGTCTTACCCATGAGGAAGCTGAACACGTCCTTAATGACTGTCATAGCGGTGCCTGCGGAGGCCATTTCTCAGGGATGGCCACCGCCCAAAAGGTCGTCCGCGCCGGATACTTCTGGCCCACACTTTTCACTGATTGCATCACTGCAGTCAAACACTGCCATAACTGCCAACTTTTTGCCCCCAAGGCCCGGACACCTCCTGCTCCGTTACACCCAGTCGTCACCGTTGGTCCCTTTTGTAAATGGGCCATAGACTTCATGGAATGTAGACCCCAGTCTGCCAACGGCCACAAATATATTGTGGTCGCTGTTGATTACTTTACCAAATGGGCGGAGGCCATGCCTACCTTCAATTGTACCGCTGACACTGCTGCCCGCTTCTTCTTCAACCATGTCATAGCTCGATTCGGGGTTCCTAAGCAGTTAGTCTCTGACCATGGTTCACACTTCGAAGATGCCGTCTGGCGTGAGTTATCCACCCTCCTTAAGTACGAGCACCAATTCTCCTCTGCTTACTACCCCCAAGGGAACGGCCAAGTAGAGGCCATCAATAAAATCCTTAAAACCATCCTCCAACGAACAGTCGACAAGCATAAGTCCAATTGGCACCACATGTTGTTCCCTGCTTTGTGGGCTTATCGCACCTCCACTAAGACCGCCACTGGTTTTACACCATTTCATTTAGTTCACGGTATAGAGTCTGTTCTCCCCATCGAGTGTCAGATCCCTGCCTTACAGATCGCCGTTGAGCTTCTCCCTGACACCACCCCCCTCGAGCAACGTCTGCTGCACCTCGAACAAGCCGATGAAGACCGCCGGGCCACTCTCCAGAACATCGAAGCTGCCAAAAACCGCTCCAAAGCCGGTTATGATAAACATGTTCACCCTCGAACTTTCCACGAAGGGGACCTCGTCCTCACCTATGACCAAGCCCATGACAAAACCGGTAAAGGGAAGTTTGAATCTATGTGGCAAGGCCCTTACGTCGTGCAGACCTGCCTCGGCAAGGGGGCATACATCTTAGCTGACTCTGAAGGCCGTCCTTTGCGCAACCCTCGTAATGGGTTGTATCTTAAGCGTTTTTACCCATAAAAAGAAACCCGCGACCTCATTTGTCTGCGTTGTACAGTACTTTCCTTTTTGTTTTTTGTTTTTACCAACCGTTTCCACCACTGGAATCAGCGCGACATGACCGTCATGATGGTCACCTCGTTGCATTATTTTTGTCCTGTCATTTTTTACCCATTTTTTCAGACGCCACTAGTCGCCTCGGTTTGCGTGCCACATCGGTCGTTCTCCGTTTTTCACATGTTTTATATCATCGGAATCATTTTTCCGAGCCAGTGATGATGCTAGAGATCATTTCTCGCTCTCACCCCCAGATTTTCCGGGCATTTTTCAAAATACCCCCGTCACCTCGGTTTGCGTGCCACATCGGCCGTCACCCGTTTTTGACATCCTTTATATCGCCGGATTCATTTTTCCGAGCTCGTGATGATGCTTGAGATCATTTCTCGCTCTCACCTGGTACAAATTCAACATTGTGTCCCAACACCTTGCTGCCTCGGTTTGCGCGCCACATCGGCCGCTGTCGGATTGTTCCACATTTTTACATGAGCCATTCACTCCTGTCATACTGCAAATGTCTCGTTATTTTGCCACCATATCATCTACCCCGCAAGGAGGTCCATCAGTGTTCCCACCTACCCTCGTTCTTGGTCATCATTACTAAACCTTGATTGAACACTTCCTCCTTGCCTGGCCATTCCTTTTGTTCGGTATAATTTTATCCCTTTTTCGGGCCGGACAAGTCCTTTACGAAAAAGGCACTTAGGGAGTTTCCGTTAAGCTCTTTTCTGACTCCTAAAAGAATGAAAAGATCGCCGAGCAATCTTGCTTCCTTTCATGCTCGTTAAAGTACCTGAAAGGGCGTCTATCTGGTATAAGTTTAACCATTTTCCGGACCTGGTAGACTAATTACGAAAAAGGAATACTCTAGTCACACCGGCTAGAAGAGTTCTTCATTGCATCCTTTTATGCTTCTTTGGGCCTTGGAGACTAAATCTACGAAAAAGCAACCCCCTGGAGTCTTCTTACTTGCTTTCAGACTCTCTAAAATTGAAAGCAACCACGAGCATGCACTGTCCTGGGCTCGTAACATCCACACGACAGTACCATTCCACTACCTCAGAGTCTTCTTATCGCTTTCAGACTCCTTAAAATTGAAAGCAACCACGAGCATGAACTGTCCTGGGCTCGTAAAATCCACACGACAGTATCATTTTATCCACACACTTCTTCTAGTTCCTTAACCCATGAAGAAGTATCCTCCCATGCCTCATGGCACTATGATCGATCATCTCGGCAGCACCCCCAATTAGGTCGCCTTTGTTCAGAGTATTCTGCAGTCTCCTGCCATGTTACACCAGCTTGAGTCTCCCTCAGCCAGTTATTCCCCCAGATCCATTACAGCTATGATCCCTTTCCCCTGAGTCAGTTTCATATGCTGCCAAATCATTCCCATTATCATACTCTGAACAAAGGAAGTTTGAGTCCACCCGCTCTACTTGCCCCGTTGTCCCCCCACAGTTTATCAGTCCTGCCATCAGCACTATTACATTTCGGTCTTGTACCTCGCGCTCCTGTCAAGGAAACATCATTGCCTTGATAGTTGCAGGTCTCCCTCTGTCGACGACAGCTCCTCTATTCCAGAGGATAGGCCCATAGGTCCCTACGCCTTGGACTTATCACCATCTGTGGTAGGTGCCTACGGATCATTCCGAGAGGAGACATCATTGCCTCTCCGAGTGGTTGTTCCTCACATGCTCGACTTCAGCACCTTGATCGCATCGTTGAGGATCGCGTAGGATTATATTCCATCAGTTTTTAGTCGAAGACCCCGGATTTCCCCCGACTCTAGCACATTGGTGAGTCACTTCGGAACGCCCAGTTGTATGTTCCCGTGGATGTCCGGGCTGCGTTGGCGTTTGTATTCGGAAGCCATCCAGTTCCATGCTTCCTTGAGTACCCAGTTTCAGTTCCAGATCAGTTCCAGTTCAGTGTACCATGGAGAGTTTGACCCTAGTCATTATGATCCAGCAGCTCATCAGTTCCTTTGGTACCACACTCAGTAGCACTGTTGATTGTTCCAGTGCACCAGTTCTGCAGTTCACACATGATCCGCTCAGCAGTATGTCCCAGATTTTGAGTCCCCTCTGGACCCTTATGATGTACACAGTGGTTATGTATCTTACAGGTCCCCCTTTTCGGGCCTTACAGTTATGTTTATGTATCTTGATACGAGCATGGGTATGCCCGCCTCGTCCATATATTGAGATTATTCCTCAGTCAGTATTTGAGGTCATGTATATTTCAGGTCCCCATTTTTTGGACCCCATTGTTGTTATTATATTATATCCTGATACGAGCATGGGAATGCCCGCCTCGTCCATATGATCAGATGATTCCTCATCCTTTATTGAGGTTATGTACTTTTAGTTCTTGCAGTTGTTCGGGATCGTTGTTCCGGGCTCCAGTTTGTTTCTTCTCTTCTCTCCACATCCCAGGAAAACCATTCATGACTTATGATGTCCATCGGCCATACGATGAGCTCCTGCCCTCGCACATCAGGGGGCAATCTGTTAACACCCAAAAAGTGCTCACTAGCTCATTTACCACATTATATGGCTCATTTGTCCATTTTCCTACCATATTTCCATTAAAATCCCAAAAAATCCCATTAAAAAGCCTCCAAAAGGCCTAAAATGCCTCCAAAAGGCCACAAAACCATCAAAATAGCCTAAAAAAGGCTAAAAAACCCCCTTTTCCTCCAAAAATAGCAAAAATCCCCTAAAAAGGGAATAAAAATATAAAATAATGAGGAAAAGGAGGAAAAAACCCTATACAGCTGCCTAAAACCATGTGTTTCCTAAAACCATGGGTCAGCACTCCACCACCAAAAAACTATAAATAGGTGATGGAGATCCCTTATTCCATATCCACAATCACAAGCACCCTTACTCTGCCAAAATCTCTCTCGAAACCATAGTTCATCATTTGAACTATTTTCACCTTGAGAGCCACTTTGGCCCATCCCCACCATTGGAGAAGGAGAAGGAGCATTCAGAAGCTTGGAGCATCCTCTTGGACACTGCAAAGGGCTTCACCAACCTTGACACTCAAGGTAACATTAATATAAAATCATTTTTTACATCTTTTATTTATGTCTCATGCAATGTTTAGAGTAGTTTGTTAATTGTTGTTTTAGCTTAATCATTTAATCATTATTGAACTGCTACTAAGGAGTCCATTCTCCTTAGTAGGTGCTCATTGGCACAAGCTAGGGGTAAAACCCTAGCTACACTCTCAAAGAAGAAAGTACACAAAATGCTACCGTACCCAAAATTCTTCATTGTGCCAGATTTGCAACCTGTCAATTGAGATTTCATGTTTGCCAATAAACCAGTACTCCAATCATAGACATGACCGTGTAAGCATTGTACACCAATATGCATAGAGTGCCTGGAAGCTAAGTGTTGTGATGCACTACCTACCACTCGGTTGATCATGCTCACTATCACTTTCAAAGGGAGACCATCAATAGTTGAGATCAAGACTTGGCTTCCCGATTTCTCAGCTCCGGCAATACAATATGTATTCACGTACTCTTGCACAGACCTTACACCCACACGAGAAGACCCTTTCAGGTTAATCACATCTCCCCTCCGTGATAGACTAGTAATGAAATATATGTCATCAACAGTAAGCTCCAAAGTTTTCCCACGGATGACAAAGGTATTGGTATCCACATCCCAGTACTGAATAAGTCTTCGAAACAGTTTGTTTAAAGCCCTCATGTTTACGGTTCGGTAAAACTTCAACAAACCGCATCTTCGGAGAGCGTGGAGGGTGGTAGGATCTTGCATGGCCAACCTATCCATGTCCTCATGCTCCCTCTCCCTCCATTGAAGGACCATCCTACACAAAAAACCAAAATTTTTTGAGTCTCGGCGCTTGGATGTAGGTTTTCAAGAGTGTACGCTACTGTGTATACTACACAGTCGCGTATGGGCGCTACTCTGCTTCAGCATAGTAGCGCCCATCTCGTTTACATGCTACTGTTATGGTTACACAGTAGCGCCCGCGCAGCAACACTTGTGAGCATCGTGTTACAAGCTATTTCTTTTGCTCAAAAATTGAAAACTAAACCATGAAAATGCAAGCAAAGTGAATTTTAACTTACTTGGTGGAGGAAGATTGATGTTTGGATGTTTGGTTCGATCGCCACGGAGATTTGAAATTTGCAAAAGGTTGCCCCAATCTTTGCCCTACAAAACAAAATTCAAAATTGATTTTTAAAATTCAATAATATATATGAATTGGATTTTGATTTTTACCCATAATTGTTAATTTTCTATAGTTTCAAAACTTTCAAAAAATCCCTAATTAATCAATTGAAACACACAATATGGTACAATACTAATCCAAGCTCAATTTTCATTTAATTTTTGTCGGATTCGTCTCCTAAGTTTAAAAATTCTCGATGATAGACCTTGTCAACTAGCTAAATATTTCAAATTCATATATCATTCGATATTTTTGCCGCATCGACTAATATTTTGTTGAAGACCTAGTTTTGGCAGAGTATGAAGCTATGATCCTAGAAGCTGACCTTTAAGTCATTTTAAGCTCTTGTTTGGACTATTTAAACCTAAACCAGATTGCCGAGCAAGCTTGTCCTCTTCGAGCTCGTTAAAGTAATCGAAGGCTCATCCACTCAGGTATAGAATTACCCCTTTTCCGGGCCTAGGTGGATTAACTACGGAAAAGGTATACTCTAGGTATACTCCTGTATGCGCTAGAAGAGTTCTCCTCTCATTGTTTTATACTTTTTCGGGGGAGGAGACTAACTGTACGAAAAAGGACCTTTTGGAGCCTTTCTTTAGGGTTTTCAGGCTCTCTAAACATGAAAATACCAAGCGAGCATTCACCTACTCGGGCTCGATGTGAAATCCACGAGAGGGTAAGTAGAGGACTGTTTAATTTTTTCAACTCTATAAACAAGAAAAAACCGCCGAGCACAGACCAATCCGAGCTCGATATAAAATCCACGGATAGGTGAAAAGAGGATTGTTTAAGTTTTTCAGACTCTATAAACAGGAAAACACCGGCAAGCATTAATCTGCTTGGGCTCGATATTAAAATCCACAAGCAGATATATGGAGTTATTGTTTAAGTTTTTCAGACTCCTTAAAATTGAAAACACCGGCGAGCAAGAACAGATCTCGGCTCGATATTAAAATCCAGAGATTAGTAATATAGAGTAATCCTCTATCTCTTCTTCAAAATCTATAAATAATGAAGAAGGTCCTGAGTCTTCCTCCCAAGGGCTCGTTAAACTATTTACATGGTTGGATCTATTGAGTTTTCACTCTTTCTTGGACTCATTAAAACAACAAGAAGGGTATTCTTTTATCTAAAAAGAATAAGGGACGGAAAGACATATTATATCTTCATTGTCAAAGGCAGTTGAGTCAGTTCTATCCTTGAACACAGCACCTACTTGAGTCTATCTTGTCAGTTGGGTTTAGTTTTTGACCTCAGGGTGAACTTTTCCTCCGAGTTGTTTAGTCCCTCGGTTGGTTATTCTTCCAACCATATGGAGGGTCTGCTAATGTCTCTTACATTTCAAACTTATTTACCCCATTATGTTAGAAACTGCTTGAGTCACTTTGTGTCGTGCTCAATGTTCAAGGATATACCCTATGTCGGCCATTCTACAGTTTACCTTGACCTCATGTGTCGGCCTTCCTAGTGTCAATCTTGTTACATATTATTCCATATCAGCTCTTACCAGTTGAGTGTTCCTCGAGTTGGATGATGGAGGATGCCTTAAGGCATCCCTTCCAACGAACTTCTTCCCATCGACATCAACTCATTATTCTGGGATTGAAGTTTAGAGTTTCGGTTAGTACCTTGGAGATTGCAGTCACCAGTGGCAATTTTCCTCGCTGTTGAATGATGAGAATACATCAATGTCTCTTCTTCGACAAGATTCCCAAGTGTTCGACTTCAAGTCCATTTATTCACACTTGGCAGATCGTACTTGGTACGTTGGACCCCATCATCATTATCGATGGAAGTCCTCGCGTTTGTTAACGGTATACATCAATGACCGGTAATCAAACGATACCCCCCATGTTCGACTGTCAACTCATCTATTCACATGGTTAGGGTTTGTACCTAGAGTTGCTTTGGATGAAGACCTTGGGATTTTGGATGACAGTACCTCATTTTGTTATCACCCAAGTTGCGCAAGACTGAGCCTCACTTATATTTCGGCTCTCCATAAGACATAGATCCAGTTTGTTGTTATGGCTATGATCTCTCAGTTTGACATGGATCCACACTTGTATTCCAAGTGGCCATGCTTTATATACATCTCCCTTTTATGTATCAGAGATCATGTTGTATCACACTGCACATCTATATGATGTCAAAAAATGTAATTGCTCGCTGACCTTGATATTTGTTGCAGGTGTTCTTGCGACTTGTTTTCTGCGGTTCTTTGCTCCTCCTCTGGCTTTGGATTATAATGTATTTCGGCCATCATTTCCCTCTGACCTCACACATTAGGGGGCATCTGTTATAGGTTAAACTTGCACCTCTCCATCCGTGATCACCTTGAGCTGTTGATCACACAAAAGGACAACTTGGATGGAGGAGCATATTGATCTTGGATGATACTTTGACTTACTCCATTTCCTGACATTACTGGAAAAACCCAAAAAATATATCATTTTGAGATATGAGCGCTACTCTACTCAAAGAGACTAGCGCCCATACGCTACTCCAGTGTATAATAGTAGCGCCCATATCCTAATATACGCTACTCCTTCTCATCATAGTAGCGCTCAACATTTTAAACTCGATGAGCGCTAGTTGTTAAGCACTAAAGTAGCGCCCTATACGCTACTTTACTGAACAAGAGTCGCGTACATCTTAAAAGATGATTAAAAAATAAATTAATTTCTCGAGGAGGATTAGTTGCTGGTAGTTTCCCAACTCCCCCAACTTCCTCCATAACCATACATCGACCTGAACTACTTCTCTAATCTTATAAATACAAAGAAGACTAAAGAGAAAGGTTAGATGGATTAATGGAGAAACTTTAAGACATAGAGAGAAGCTTGCATTGGAGGAGTTGATGCTGAAGATATCCAAGCCAGAGAAGAGCCGGAGCCCAGAATCAAGTTGCAAGAGCCTGTTACATGATCAGGTATACTTGTACATCGTTTTACTTTTGACAATAAAGGTTGAAGTGTCTTTCTTGTTCCAACTTAAACGTGTTAGAAATAACATCTTAATTTGGATCTGTTTTGGTCAATATTGAATGTTAAACATTGTTTTTGTTTCTTTCAAGCTTTATATATTGCCCAAAGTGCTTTCAGAAAGGTATTGTTATTGCAGGTTTACTGAAAGGAAGGTGGATTTGAAGGTTGAACACAAGATCAAGTCAAGGCTAGGATCAAACTTCGATTGAAAGGTGTGTTCCCAAGATCCATAACTTATTTCTTTTCGTAAATATCTTTGTAATATCATCAATACACTTACCTGTCACCCCAACCAAGTTGATAGCATTAGTTTCCTTGCTATAGGGTAGATTTTCCCGCCAACAGTAGAATGTCAAAGGAAAACCACCTTTTTCTACATACCTTTGGACCTTCTTGTATAGTGGATTCCACTATTTCACAAACATTCTCCCAAGATTTCAGAGAAACCTTTATCCTTCTAAGTTCTATCTTGTCCAAGATAGGTATTTCTTCATGTTTGTCTTTTATATACTTCTGCCAATCTATGACATCCTCAAAGGCTCTGGTAGCATCATTTATTTTTTGATTGTGCTCATCAAGAACATCTGAATAATGCTCAAAATAATTGAAGGTCTCTTGAATATCATTCAACCCTTCAAGTAACTCAATCAATAGGTTCTTGTAATCATTATGAATCCTTAAATAAAATTCCTTGAATTCTTCCTTAGAAAACTTAGAAAAAGAAGAGGCAGGAGACATGGATTGTGAAACCTTGAGTTGTTGCTCAAGGGCTTCTATTTTTTCAGCATAGTTTACATTCTTCCCTTGTGCTTCTTGAAGCTGTTGTTAAAGAACTTCATTCTATGATTGCATGTCCTTGATTTAATTTTCATAATCATCCTTCAATATCTGCAATTGAGATTGATGTTGTTCATTTGTTTGAATCTGTTCATGCTTCAGATTTTGAATTTCTTGCTCCTTCATTTCAATCTCCTTATTAAGTGAGGTGACAGTCATAATTAGCCCCTGCAAAGGCTTCCATAGCTGCAGTTGTTTCAAGAGCTTCCTGTTTCACATCTGTGGAAATTCTTTTTCCATATAATTTGATTTGGGAAAGTGCCCTGCACTAAAGTCCCTTCTATGGCTCTTTTAGAACCCTTTTTCACTACATCTTTTTCTTACCTACTCCAAAAATACTCTCAAATAGAGACCACTGCATCTTCTCCAAAAGCTGCTACTTCTTCCATAGTAGATGTAGACACTTGTGGAACTGTGACCAAAGACGCAGGTTGAGAGACAACAAGAGTTAGAATTGGCATAATTATTTGAGGAATGGAAATGGATGGCATTACATCATTAGAGGTTGAAGGTGTAATAATGGAAGTGGTGGATGAAGTGATAGGATCTGAAGGTGCAGTAGAAGATTGAATTACAACTAGCTATAGGGAGGCTTTAATAGGGGTAACAGGTTGATTAATTGATATGGATGGAGGAACTATAATATTGGATAATGGGATAGAGGGTAAACTGGTAGGAATGGAAATAGGTGAAGAAGTTGTTACATCAATAGAAGTAATGATTTTAGGGAAATGAGTATCAGGGAAATAATCATCAACGACCTGATTTTCTAGCGGATCAGAAGAGGTATGAGTAATTGGAGTGACTACTGGTAGGCTAATAGGAATAGAAACTAGACCTGACAAGTTACTGGGAAGTGACTCATCCTCTAAATCACTGTCTTCAATATGCAACATTGTAACTTTTGGCACTGATCCTTCAGTCTTCCGTTTTTTGACTGGAGGAGTTGAAGTTACAGTTTGTGTTTGTTGACGTCCATTTTGTCACCATTTTTTATCATCTAATCTACTCGAAATGGCGTTATTTCTATCTTTTTTTCTATAGTAAGTTGTTTTATTTGCCATTTAGCCCATCAAATAGTCCAGGTATGCACATATTTACTTACTATGCAAATATTGTTAATACTTCGTTATATCATGATTTATTTATGTTAAAGTGACATTTTATGGGCATAATTGGTATTTATGTTTTAATTTGCAGGTTGCGTTTCTCAAATGACGCTTCATTCAGACCGCGTGCTTATGTGTTAAGTTAAAACGTGTTCATCTCATCATTCATCCCTTTGTTCAGCCTACGAAATCCATGGTTGACACATCTCAGACCGTTAAATGCAAAAAGGGGCACGTGGGTTCTGTTTGCCACGCATTGGGCATGATTAAGGAACTTTGGTTCTGGAAGATTCGTCCCCGGGTCGTCCAAGCTCGACAGCACACTTCTCATCCACGTCAACACCCCCATGCTCTGATTCTTCTGCTCGTTCGGTCGAGGATCATTCGCACCTGTTCATGCTCTTGCACGCCATCATTCTGGAAGGAGTCCATCCTGTTCACATTCAGTTGGCCAACATAAATCCCATGCCCATGCTCAGTCTGCCAATGTAACTTTTGTGCCCACGTCGACGCTCTAGCATGTGCTTCTGCTCATGTTTTGAGGAAACAAATGCTCAGTTGTTCGCATTGGATGGAATTGACGCCGAGGAGCTGGGTCAATCGACGCTGTAGCTACCCTGTGAAGGAATCAACTCCGTCAAAATATGAAGAACGTTCCTTGCGTTGGCATGTATCAATTAAAACAACAGTTATAATCATTTAAACACTTTTATTATTAGAGAGGTTGAATCTGTCGACCCTCTCACCATTTTTAAATTATAAATAAACGCCTCCTTTGGAGAAACGCAGCAGACATAGAGGGTCCATATGGAGATAGACAGAGATAGATAGGTTGTTCTTTGTAAACACTATAATTTTCTCAGTTGATGGAAGTAGCAGTTCGTTGATTCTCTACTGACAGTCATTTAAGATGATTTAGTTTCCCCTCTGATTGCTGGGAAGGGCCCCTCATCAACCAGAGGTTTTGTTATCTTTTTCTGCGTTTCTTTTCTTGCAATTAACTAGTTTATTTCCTGTGTGTGTAATCTAATTCATTTTTCCTATGTAGGTCATCCTCATTCCTCCGTAATTAATATTCTACTATTAATATAATCTCTCTTCTTCTGAATTAGGAAATGTTCGACCAACAGTTTGCTTTCAGTCCTTCTTCCATCATTTGTAGTTAGATATTGCTTCCAAATTCTTCGATAGTTAGTATTAGCTTCTTTCTCTTCTCTTCTGTTAGTTTTTATTCTATTTTGTTGTAGGTTAACTCTTTCTCTTCTTCCATCTTAACCTTCTTCCTACTTCTCATAGAAATCATTCCTCTATCGCTGTAGGTGACTTCTATCTTCCATCATTCTGCTCCAATAGAAATAGTTCATCTCTTAGATAATGATTAGAATAGATAGCTTCTTATTAGTTTAGCTTCTACATAATCATCTATTGCTTCCTATGCATTGTAGGATCATTTGCATAAAGCCAGCTGGTAATTAAATCTTCCAAATTCTTCCTTTTCCTCACTTTAACTCATTTTCCTCCATTCGGACCGCCATTTAGACAGGCGTTCAGATCGTCATTCGGACCTGTTTACTTTCTGCATTATTTTAGGCCTTCTTCAAAAACTAATTTCTTCTTCCTATCAATCATCATTCTTCTTACTCCTCCTTAACAGTTTTAGATGTAATTTAAAGTTTATTTCATGTTACTTAAAGTTCTTAATTAAGTCTTGTTATTATTTCCTCCTTTCTCCTACTTTCTCCTTGAAACTTTCTTCTCAACCTTCTTCCAAACTTCAATTCTTGAATCTGATCTGCTAATTAGTTACTATTCAGAATTTATTAGTCTTGTTTCTAGATATTTTGTCTTCCAAGTAATAGTTAATAATTCCATTTCTTAAGTTGTTTTAGTTTTTGATAGTTTCATCTAATTATCATAGGATTAGTTTCCATTCATACAAATAATGAAGATGTTCATGGTTTACAATTTGGATTAATAATAAATATCTTTATCAAGTTTTATACTTGTTTCCATAATCAAATACAGTTCAATTAAACATCTTTATTAAGTTTTCTATTTGCTTCATTGGTTAATCAGTTTCCTGTTTTTCATAGATAGAATAATTATGAAAGTCATGCAAGTAGTTTAAAGTCATATAGTTGCATGTTAGTCTTCAATATTGCACATATAGTGATTGTGAAAATCCTCACAACAGATCTAAGAGATGATGTGTACCTCACAAGAGTAATTATGATTAAGCAGGAAAATAGAAGAAGAGTGAACAATACAGTATAATGAGCAACAGAATAATATGGTACAGTAGAACTCAGATAGAAGCAATAATAATTCACACACACTAATTAATTAATCACAGTATGGACAAATAAATAGTACAATAGTAGAGAGGATTTGAATTCCTAAGGTGGCAATTCGAATTAGCCTCTCAGAGTGATCATAAGATCAATAGAGTGTCATCGGAGCACAACTAGGTGTCCTCATGATCATCGGAGCACAACTGGAATTCTTCATCATCATCAGTGGAGTCATCAATGCTCAAGTAACTGTCAACCATCAGTCAAACTAACTCTGGTAGGTGTAACTGAGTGTAACTCAATGTAACTGAGTGTAACTGAGTGTAACTGACTATAACTGAGTGTAACTAATTGTAACTAACTATAACTGACTGTAACTGAGTGATAACTGGACTGGTAGGTGAAGAAGGGCAAGTTGCTCCCTAAAATCAAGGAATAAGGACGCATTAAGAAATTGGAGGGATAAAACTGAATAGTGAGAAGCTCCTGGGGGATGGCTAACTGAGGGCTAGGTGCTGGACTGATGACTGGGATGCATGCAAACCCTAGAATGCATGCAAACCCTAAAGGTGCATGCATGACTGAAAATGTAAAGGATCAAAATACTGGTGGGACTAGGATGGAGTATAGGAATATCCTAACAGTGATTGCATCTCATAAGCTCCCTCCTCGGGTTGACAATTTAAATATTGGAATTATTTAACACATTATAAACACCAACAGTGTTTCAAGTGCAGATCTCATCATTTCTAGGATCTTATTCATTTCCTTTACTGATTTGATTAGAGCATTCAGATTGGAAAGGGGTTGAGGTTGTTGAGTATCCTCGATTAGAGATTTCCCTTTGTCATCTGTGGGATAGTTCAACATCAAAGGAGTTCTAGATTTTGTTTTATGTGCCTCCTTTTCCACCAATTCTTTCTGAGTTATTTCCTCGACTGATAGTTCCATCTTTCTGTGCTGCAATACTTTAGCCTTGAGATCTTGTTGGTGCTGGTGTAAGAAATTCTTCTCTTCTTGAGAAGTGACTCTATTCATTACTTCATTGAAAGAATTGGCACCCTCATAAATGAAATCATCAGGAATAGTTTGATGCACATAGGTTCTCTTGATATGCTCCTGAGTGAAATGATTTTCCAAAAAGGATTTTGGATCATGCATCCTCTTGGGGGCTTCCCCAAGCTTCAAAGTTGTAGTTCTTTTCCCAAGCAAAAGTGCATGGGTAGAGTTCTAAATTACTAATGAGCCAAGGGTAAGGGGGAACTTAGGCCACTTTTTCCTTTTAACTCTAGTTAACTGAGGAAATACACCGTCAATAGCAGTTTGAAAATATATCTCTTCCAACACCATCCTGTTAGGTAGAACCCTAGGTAACAAATGAGCCGTGTTGCTTCCCTAGAATCTGATATAGGAAAAGTATTCTCCCACATACCAATATCCAATTGTGGCAATCAATGCCTTGGTTTGAACAGAAAAAGTGGGAGCATCTTCCTTGAAAATATTGTGATAGATGGAACCTATGAAATGGTCACAGATGTCATAAATGAGAGGTATAAAATTGTCTTCCCATAATGTTGAGTAGTAGATATGAAATGGAGGTACTTCCTTTGTCCAATTCCATCCCATGGCCGGAAATGGAAATGTTAAATAAAGCACATCCATGACATGACCAGAGAGATAGAATGTTGGCTTCCTGAAGGCAAGAGTCTTTTTATATTTTTCAATGGCTTCCTTTAACACGATTGCTAAAATCTTGGCCTAATTAAAAGAATCTCCTGTGGTAAGAACATGATGGGCCATGGGTTCCCAGTCTGCTTCGAATACTGAACAGTTTGGAAATCCATGCAACCTGAAAAACATGGTGTCCTTCAAAGAGAAAGGTTCCCTAAACTAGGAAATAGGATACAGTTTATCAGCCTTGGGGGCAAAGATAGTTGGGTTTTCCATCCAGGACTTAATCATTTCATTGAAATTGAACCGGGTCGTGGAAGACTCCAAGAATTTCATGGTAAGCAATTTTTGGGAACCTTTGAGTGGATAATCCCTTGCAAAAACCTCAGGTCGGAAGGAGGCTAAGTGAGTTTGATCCACATCGTTAAAGGAATGATCCTAAGGGTTGGCATGGTCAATAACCCATTTTATGGTATTAGTATAGGGCATCAATGGTGGTATAGCTTCTATAGCATGAAGTTGGGACTTACTGATGTTTACAAAGGTTGCCTGGTCATGCTGTATTTCAGAAAAATCATCGTTGTCAAATATGGCATAAATCCGCGACCAGTACAGGTAATAGGTTTCAGAAACTCTCCCAGTGTCGAAGAAGATCCCACTGTTTGGGTCTTTGTTTTTCAGTTCGTTCAAGGCTATTTTAGACCTAGTGTTCCTCGACATAGTTGAAAAATAGGATTTTCTGATAAAAATAATGAAAACAAATTTGATTAAAATTAAATTCAAATCCCAAATTTCACGTAGATGATTGGTAAAGGAACTGGGAAACCTACCTATAAACCGATGGAGGAAGCAAAGCCATGAAAATCTGCGGTAAAATTCGTTCACAAAAGGTGGAATTCAGAGTTTGAAAAATGGTAAAAAGATAATAAAATTTCAAAAATTTAACCAAAACATTATCAGCGAAATCAAACCAGATTGTAGATCTCAAAGAAGTCAATGGTCAAGATAAAAACAAGAAAAACGAAAAGAAATTGTGGGAGTGCTTTTTGAAAATTTGTAATTTTGGCTCTCGCAGTCCGCAATCTGCATTGCGGCTTGCGGGATTGCGAATGTAAAAATTTTGAATGGAGGAATTTATTGTTTCCACAATCTGCAATCTGCATCAGGAATGCAGAGCAGGAAAATCATGGGAAAAATTCTACCTTTCCGCAATCCACATTGCGGGTTGCGGGATTGCGGAATTTTGGTTTTAATTTTAGTTTGGTTTCTGATTTCCGCAATCCGCATTGTGGAATGCAGAACAAAAAATGTGATTTTTATGAACCAATTACTTTCTGACTTCTGCAATTTGCATTGCAAGTTGTAGAATTGTGGAAAGAAAAATTTCAAAACTTAAAAAAAAGGAAGTTCTGCAATCCACATTGTGGATTGTTGATTGCAGAAACAATGTATTTAAAAGGAAAAACTATGTTTTCCGCAACTCGCAAAATGCAGAAAAACAAGAGTTATTCATAAAATTTTATTAGATCCAAAACAAGGAAAAGTGAGAATAAAGACATCAATCATAACACCCCATAATAAAAATGAAAGAAATCAAGATTACCTCCATTAACAAGTAGAAAGGGGCTCCCATTTTTAGTCAATAAAAATGGGACCTGTTGTGCCTACAACACCAGTATTCACAGCCAAACCGATAGTTACCATTTTCTGGTTACACTAGATCTTCCAGATCTCTCACGTTTAACTAACGATCCCATCCAACATGGTATAAATTGGCCAACTATTCCTGTGAAGTTACCATCAAACAAACCTAAGTTTTATGGAAAACCCGGTGAGGATCCTAAGAACCACGTAATGACTTATCATTTGTGGTGCTCCTCTGGTTCCTTAATGGATGATTCTCTCCGTCTAAGGATTTTTCAACGAAACCTTACCATTACTGCCGCAAAGTGGTACATCGAGTTGCCACCACACTCTTTTGTCGATTTTATATCTTTAGCTATGGCCTTTTTTACTCATTTTCAACTACCGATCCGCTACGAAACCGACATGGATATTTTGAAATCCCTCTGACAATCCACCTCCACTCACATTTATGATCATATTCATGACTGGAGAAGGAGACGTCGTCTCATTAAATCTTCCATCCCGGGTCAACTACTTGTCTATTGGGTCACGGAGTCATTACTACCCATCATAGCTAAAGACATGTCTATGGGAGGGGTCGTTACGGAAGAACAAGCTATCTCACGTGCTCAGTATCTAGACCTAGTCTATGCTCAATCTGGCACATTATACGACATTATTCCTAATGCCCCATTCCCTACACATAACCCAAAAAACCTCCTGTGGGATCACACGCCAATGGCATCATTGGTTTGCTGCATTCCCATCCTGCTACCCCATCCAGCGAGTCACGGGACCACCATATTTCGACTCCATCCTCTCCACGGGCTGGAAAAAACACCAGTCGATCACCCATCCTTGCTTCTACTTCGGAAGTGAATTCAATTCAATCTGCTTCACCTCAAAAAATCCAATGGCAAAATTAAGAATAAAGTCAAACCCAAGAAGTCTTCTAACCAGCATGAGCCCAAAAATAATCTCGATGACACAGAACAAAAATGGAAGGTCAAATATCCTTGTTTACTGTGTGGTGATGATCACTTCACGAAAGAATGTCCACATCGTGAAGAAGTGAAAAAGTTTCGCAAGGGAAACCCTGTGCCCAAATTTTTAACTGATCCCTTCCCCACACAAAAACAACAAATTATTTCACAACCACCACCTCTTTCTCAAGGAGAACCATCCACAACCGCTCATGTTCTTATGATGCGCAGTGAAATGGTCAACTTATCTACTAGGTCATATACATACTACTCTATTTCTGACAAGGAATCCAACGCAGGTAATACCGAAAAATAATCTGAATCTACATCCAATATTCCTTCACCTCAAGGTCCTCTGGTCATAGAGAAACCTTTACCATATACATTATTGTGTCCACAAAAAATCACAATTCGAAAATACATCTTCAACCCCAACGACCCGACTACTCAAAACTACAACGTTGTAGAAGATCTAGCCCAGGCCCCCTGTGCTATGTCAACGCTAGAAGTCTTACAAAACTGTTCCAATCAGCATAAGACTCTACTATCTGCTATAGGAGCAGTAGATCCTGATTCCTCCAACACCATCATGTTCAAATTAGAGTATTTCAAGCCGAGGCTTTCCCACCAATTATAATTTCAAATCATTACCAATGTTTCTAGGAAAAGTATCCATCGTACTGTTCTAGACGAAGGAGCCTCTACTTCATTTATGTCAGTATCCTGTTGGTGAGACATTGGCTCTCCCGAGTTGAATCGTTCCCCCACTACATTGAAATCATTTGACTGACATGGATTTCAACCCCACGAATTCTTACAATGCTTAGCCATAGAATTGGGAGGTAAGATTGTTTCCATTAATGTGGAAGTAGTCGCTTCCCCATTGGATTATAATTTGTTACTTGGTCAAAATTGGTTCTATTCCATAAGTGCGGTTTCATCATCGGTATTATGCATTGTGCAATTTCCCCATCAAGGGAGAATTGTCACTATTGAGCAGTTAGATTTTTGTACACCAGACACCACTACTAATCCTACGGATAATGTCCCTCTCTCAGGAAACTCTTCGTAAATATATGAGAGTGTGGGGGTAGGAATCCTTAAAGATTCATCCCTCATGGGGGTCTTTCCAACACCAGATCCCCCATCCCATGCTTCCACGGTGAACATGATCTCATCTATGATCCCATCCTCCTCCAACTCAACAGATCAATGGATTGTGCCCGATATAGATCATATAGAATTTATTGGAGACGTGATTCCTCTCAGCCGTGCTGTAGCCACTTATGAGTCCATCCAATCAACACCCAATTTACCATATTCCCACTCTTCAGTGGAATCTACCCTAGGTTCTCTGCCACCCCAGCAGAATTCATCCCTACCATCACCTGATACTCTACTCCATACTTTTCACTCTGGTGAATCGATCATGGATGTTATGAGCTTGGATGATCCCCCATCGGAAGACCTTCATCATCGATCATACTTTATTCTTCCTCTTGACACGGTAGAAAACACAATTCATATTATTGTTTCACCATATGTATTTTCTCACCCTCAATCTCCTATTCTTACCTGAGATACAGTAACCGAGGGAAATTTGGAAAACATTACTCCTACCATTACTTTAGACATCTCGGTAAAACCAGGAATCGTGGAACATATTCACATAGGCCAAACTTGTTCTCTCGATGAAATCAAGACTTTTATGGCCTTGTTTAAACAATTTCACGATGTATTTGCATGGAGCTATGAGGAAATGCCTGATTTTGATCCTACTATTGTCATGCATGAGATACAAACATATCCCGACGCAAAACTTGTTCGGTGAAAACTTCGTTCAGTGCACCCTAGGAGTCTGGATGCCTCCTTGGCTTCATCATTTCCAAAGATGGGATCCGCATTGATCCCCTCAAGGTAGCGGCCATTGTTTCCCTACCCCCACCCATAGATATTACGGAACTTCAAAGTTGGAAGGGGAAGGAAAACTACCTGCATTGTTTTGTGTGTAATTTTGTAGAGAAAAAAAGGGATATTGCGGTTGTTAAAGAAGGATGTCTCGTTCATTTGGGATGACTATGACCAAAAGAACTTTTACAATCTCAAACATGTGATTACTCACGTGTCGTGTTACATTTAATCATATCATTGCTAGATTCGGAGTCCCTCAAGCCATCGTCACCGATCATGGATCACATTTCAAAAATAAGATGGTGGATGAACTAAGTGCCAAGTTCGGTTTTCGGCATGAAAAATCAACCCCCTACTATCCTCAATCAAATGGACAAGTAGATTCCATTAACAAGGTCTTGAAAAAAATGATTTAGAGCATGGTGGGTACACAGAAGTCAAATTGGCATGTGATGCTTTTTTCATCCCTTTGGGCATACAGGAATTACGACAAAACTGCCACTGGTTTCACACCCTTCCATTTGGTGTATGGACGAGAGGAAATATTTCCTATTGAGTGTGATATTCTGTCTCTAAATGTAGTTGTGGAACGTTTACCGAACACAAATGCTGGGGAAGAATGATTCTTATACTTGGAAAAAATCGATGAAACTCTACGTGATGTAGCTCTAGACAATGAAGCACATAAGAAATACATCAAGACCCAGTACAGTAAGTCCGTAAAACCCCGTATCTTCAACGAGGGTGATTTGGTCCTTACAACCAAAAACATGATAAGTTGGGGATAGGAAAACTTGAGTCCATGTGGCATGGTCCATATGTAGTGAAACGTGTTTTGGAAAAGGGATCCTATGAATTAGTCGACTAAGATGGAATATCCCTAGGGGAGCCTCGCAATGAGATATACCTAAAGTGGTACTATGCTTAAGTCATTTTGCATTATTACTTTGTATATACTCTACATGACGTGTGTTTTTTTTTGGTGTGACACTTTCTTTTAGTGTGTTAGTATCTTATCTCAATGTGTGCTTATACCATGTTCTGCCTGGATGTGTAGATGGAAACTTGATATGGATTCATAGACGGTGCTAATTGACACACCCGCAGCCTAGCCTCGGCAACATGGGTACTATATTCCCCTTTTGATGAACTAATAAGCTCAGGAGGAACTTGCCTATGTTCTGCAACCAATAACGCCACCAAGTATCACACGGTGATTGGATTATTGACTGACGTGTTTTCCCTTGGTATGGACCACGTCGTTATATACCTTGATTCACAGTTAGTGGTCTCTCATTTGAACCGTTTCTACACTATTTGTGACCCTATATTATTCTGCTTATCTCGGTGGGTACGCCTCTTGGAAAGGTCTTTGAGTCCATTAAATACCTACATATTCAAAGAAGTATGAACACAATTGTCGATTTCTTAGCTAATTTTGTATTGTATTGGTATATTGCACATTCCTAAAAAAAATTATTAAAGATGCATAAATCGACATAACATGTAAAGTATTCATAGTATATAGGAAAACCCGCATAAGATCCAAAATTCATCATAGAAAACATAGTGTATAAAACCTCTAGATAGTGTTTTTATATATATCATGTTCGGTAAAATGTTATACAAAACGTGGTACTGATACAAAAAACCCGAAGCTCATAATATTTCAGCAGGTCATATATACAAATCTGAAGCCTATGGATTTCATTGCATCATCATACATGCAGTATATCCCTGAGGATGCTCATGATATCATATAATGGCCCTAGCTACTCGACGGAGTAACCTACCAAATCATCCAAAGACTCCAATTGTCTTGCGCTAGTAGTGCTGAGGAAGGTCATCTATAGAAATATCTGGGATATCGACCGTCAACCACTGGATTTTCTCCTCCATATCATCAATTTCCTCCACTACCTCTTGATGGACTGCTGCCATCTCTCGAACAACTCCCCTCCTCTCGATCGGTGAAGAACCTGCCAGTCTAAATGGGCCAATATATGCATAAACCAAGTATGAGAGATCAGTACTACACAAAAACAATAAAAAATCATAAAATAAATAAAAAAACAAAAGAGTATATTTCTTACTGATCTCTCCCCATTACTCTCCATCAAGAAGAGCCAAATCAGGATCTCCTCCGAAATCCGTACTAGCGTAAGCATAGTCCTCAACCATGAGGAGTTTCCCGTGTAGACACCTGAAGAAAGTCAGCATGTATGTGATCATGGGACCACCTCCTCCATGGAGGGCCATCACCTCTTACCACCTCACCAATATGCAGATCTCGCGGATCAATTTCATCAAGCTCAACCTGCAGACGAAGTAATGGAAATCTTTCTAGGAAGAAAAAGAACACGATAGAACCATATCCAAACTATTTCAACTCACCTCTATGACACTTGGTCAATGTATATTTCAAGTTCATGAGGATCCCCTCGCACTAGTTGAATACAGTAGGTCCAATACACTCTAAGGCATATATCATATGGACCTTGGTGGCCTAATGTGTAGCCTTGCTACCTGCTACTCGCTCGATGGTAAAAAGCACGGTCCTCAAAGGACGGTCCCCTACATGTTTTATGGGAATTTTCCCACCTAACATTTGCATGCCCAGCATACAAAAATATGCAATGAGGCTCTTAGTAGACTGGTCACTACCCTGAGGTCTGGATAGTGATACAAGATCCCCACGCCTCGACAATATTGTCAAGAAATAGATTTCCTCCACATCCAAAGTAAGGATATGAGAACCTACCCTGAATAATTGTTGACCCGGGTCCCATAATCGGATCAAGTATTCTATCAAATGTAGTTGATCCCTCATCCCTTGGACATGAAAAAATTTAAGCATTCCACACCCCTGCAAAGCATTGACAGAGTGTGGGTCATTTTCCGCTTGTGCATCTTCTAGTTCGTGCTCATGCTCCTTCCATTGGACCATTTTGGTGGCTAAGACCTATACAAGCATCAATAAGATAAACATTAGGTCCCCATTATTAGTTTTGGAATTCAAATTGTGTCGACGCACCCCGCATGTGCAGACAGTGTGCCAACGACGTGCTTTGACCATAGGGATAGTACGTCACTATTGAGTGACGCACTTCCCGAAAGGGGAATGCACGTCACCTAGGGTGCGCAAATTCCCTTCCAAAACGAACCCAAAAAACCCAAAAACTAGTATTAAAAGAAAATTTCATACCATCAAAAAGCTAAAGGATGAGATTTAGGATTACTTGCAACTGATGGGAGGTTGAATGGTTGACCGAAGATTCTGTAATTGTCGCCGAGAGATCAAGCTCCAAAAATGTTTTTTATCCACTATTGAACTTGGTAAAATGAATTGGTAAATAAATTTTACTATTCACCCTTTTTATATAAAAAACTGAATATTCCTTTTTTAATATTTATTTTGTGGGTTATTTACTATAGTTGACTTCATTTTTATGTTTTAAAACCTTATAATGGACCCTATCTCGGTTCCTGGAGCTTGTAGATAGAGGAAAATGGTGTTTTTACTATGTTGGTGACCATCATAGACTTTATGTGCTTTTAATCAAGTGTGAACAAGTAATTGAGCGTTTTTTATACCCTTATCACCGCCGTTAAAACTAATTATTAAAGGTATCGAGACTTAGTATTTGTTCCTTCTTGTGCTCATAAATAAATGAGAATAAGTCACCGAATTATATTTGATCTGTTTTTTTGGGCTTGTAAAACTCCTACGAAAAAGGAACCCCCTTGGAGTTCTTCTTGAAAAGATCACCAAGCGAACTTCATTCTTTTACACTTGTAAAATTATTTGAAAGGTCGTCTTTCTAGTGATAGTTTACCCCTTTTTTGGACCAGCAAGACTATTTACAAAAAGGGAGCACTCTAGCTGATCATGACTAGAAGAGTTCTCTTTCATATTGTTTTATCCTTTTTTGGGTGAGGAGACTAACTTTTATGAAAAAAAAACATTTGGAGTCTTCTTTCGACCATTTAAAACTCTCTAAATATGAAACATCGTCGAGTTTACCTTCTTTGGACTCGTTAAAATATGACATTGAAGGACCCTTTCGGGGACAAACCCCTCCTATCTCAGGTTCATAAAACATGTGATATTGGACTCGTCCTAAGGATGAGCTATACCAAGCATCTGCTACCCTCCCCAAGCTCATTAATAAACAAAGGGGTACTCATCAATCATGATGGGAAATAAGGAAAGAGTTTGTGTTTACTTGTTGTTAACACCTCTGATAGAGATCCCACAAGGAAAGAAAGAAAGGGAACCCCCTACCGAAACCTTGAGCATGCCTATAAACCTTTCACACCAACATAAAAAGAAAGAACCCAAAAAATGGCTAAGTGTCGACAAAATCTTGACTCGGTGATCATGCCTTTCTGAGAAAAATGAGAAAAATGAGAGAGATGGAGTTTTTCTGCAATAAAAAAGGATTAAGCAGTCAGGATTGAAGAGCACATTCAGATCAACAACTAAGAAGCGATCTGCAGTACATCAGATGAGAATATTTTTGACTTCTCGACTTTCCGCAACCCGCATTGCAGAGTGTGGATTACAGGGGCATGATTTTTCCAGGGGCGCAGATGTGGGTTCTCGAGTTCAACAACCCACATTGCGGAATGCGGATTGTGGAGAATATTTCTGTGAAGTTGTACAAAGGAGTTGTGAGTTCCTCAACCTGCATTGCGGATTGCAGAAGGAAAATTTGACAGAGTCCATTCAACATTCCGACTTTCTGAATCCCGCATTGTGAATTACAGATTGCGGAAGTGAATTTTGACAGGGTTGGCTCAGCAATTCCAATTTTCGAATCCCGCATTGTGGATTGAGGAAAGGTGATTTTCCAAAAGGCACAAAATGGAGTTTCCGACTTCCGACTTCCGCATTGCAGATCACGGAAGGGAATTTCTGCAAGTTTGTATGGCAGCATTCTGACTTTCCGAATCCCGCATTGCATATTTTGGATTGTGGAAGTGAAATATGGAAAATTTCATTCCACGTTCCAAATTTCTGTGTCCTGCATTGCGGAATGCGGATTACAGAGGCCCGATTTTTCCAAAGAAGCGCACCTAAGTTTTCGATTTATGAAACCCGCATTGCAGATTGCACAAAGGTGGTTTTCTAGGAGGCGCAAAGACGATTTTCTGACTTCTGACTTCCACATTGTGGACTGTAGATTGCGAAGGTGATTTCTGCAAAATTAGATGATGTTTTTCTGAGTTCTGAAACCCGCATTGCGGATCAAACATTGTGTAGCAGATCATACTGCAGTCGTGACAAATGGAGAATTTCAGAAACAAAAACCCAATGGATCTGCGACTTGGACTCGATCTGAGAAGAAGATAGGCATAATATCGTTGCCCTTCCTAATGAGTGTAAAATATGAATCACAGCAAAACCTAGCTACTATGGATTCCTCACTAGTGAAAAGATTGCAACACATTTACAAGCTTTAGCATAAATCTGTAAAAATGAAGAACAATACACATGAAATGGGTGAATAATGTAAATATTATTAACTGTCCAACCTCAAAATAGGTTAAGAACATCCATATATACAAATCTGGAACAATTCAAATCCATCTGGAGTGTTCACACTGATCTAGCTTAGAAATAGCTCAAACCCCCCTAGGTTGACCAAAATATCCCAAACCATCCCAAACTGGTTCGAAACTGCTATGTGAATGCTAAGAATGAATGGACAGGCCCATGTGACCTCACACATGTGGAGAATCTGGTTGGTTAGAGGTTAGGTAGCTAGAATTGGCCAAAAATGGACAAAAGAGGCAAGTTTGTCCACATTCTGAGCATGTGCGCCCTAGGTAGAAGAGAAGCATGCTGGAATCATTAAATGACTTGGGGAGGGCGCTCTAGGCATGTTGGATGCATTAAATGACCTGGAGAGCGCACCTAACAGCTAGTTTGACTCAGCACATGCACAGGTTTGTCCACATTGCTAACTGGTTCAAGATATTTGACCATTTACCAACTGACCAACTTAGGGATGTAATAATTAATCACTTAGGCACTAATTAACCATCATTTGATAAATTATTAATATACCAAGGTGTGATAATGTTCTAACACCCCCCCTTAAGCTAGACTTAGTGAAATATCAAAAATTAAGGCCTTGGCAACTAGGCTCAAGTCACTTTTTACATCATAAAAATTTATTTGTCCATGTAACCAAGGTAAGGAGGAAAACCACATGGGAAACAAAACCTCCCCTATAAAATGGACATGTGGCATATATCAGAATACACCAATCATCACCATGCATCACTCATCCCAAGCAAAGATCTAAGGTGAGTGAAGGTCTTCTCGGTAAAACACTTGGTGAATATATCAGCAGTTTGCTCACTAGAAGGGAAATACTGCAATGCTATGGTCCGGTCATGCACCAAACCCCGAATGTAATGCATGTGTATCTCTATGTGCTTGGTCCCTTGTCTCTATATTGGATCGGTGGAAATCTTGATTGTACTTTGATTATCACACCAAAGAATAGTGGGTGAATCAAAAACAATCCTAAACTCTGCAAGAATACCTTGCAACCAAACACATTGTGTGGCTACATTAACTGCTCCCCTGTACTCAGCCTCAACTAAAGATAAGGAAATAGTGTTTTGTTTCTTGCTTGACCAGCATATAGGTCCATGTGCAAGCATAAAAACATAACTGGAAGTTGATTTTCGATCGATACAATCACCAGCCCAATCAGAATCTGTAAATCCTACTAGTTCAAGGGATGAACCAGCAGCATAATGGATACCAAAAGACTTAGTAAATCTCATGAGGTTCTTGCACGTGCCGAGCAATAGCCCCAACAGCATATGACAAATCTAGTCTAGAATGAGTAAGATATAGCAAGCTTCCAACAAGCTGCCTATACAACGAGCTATCAACTAGTGGAGAAGAACCCCACTCATTTAGCTTAACTCCTGAAAGAAATGGAAATTTTGCAGACTTACATTCAGCCATCTTAAATTTCTGTAGCAAATCTGAAGCATACCTTGACTGAAATATATAAATTCCATTCACACTTTGATCTATCTCCAAACCCATAAATTGTTTTAACAATCCTAGATTGGTCATGGAGAATGCACTGTGCAATGCTCTCTTAACTGAGTCAAGTTCTTTGGTGCAGCTACCAGTGATCAAAAGATCATCAACATACAGCACAATAATCAATATCAGATCACTAACATGCTGCATATAAACATTTGGATCAGACTTACACCTCTCAAACCCCAAAGATAGCAGAAAATTGTCCATTTTTGCATACCATGCTCTAGGAGCTTACTTGAGCCCATAGAGTGACTTGTTCAACCTGAAAACAAGTGTATGATCAGAAATAAAACCTTCAGGCTGCTGAATATATATCTCCTCATTCATATCCCCATGAAGAAAGGCACTTTTTACATCCATGTGATGAACCTCCCATCGCTTGGAAGCCCCAATGGCCAAAACTAGTCTTACGGAGTCCATCTTTGCCACCGGTGCAAATGTCTCTGTATATTCCACTCCTTGGACCTGAGAGTAACCCTTAGCCACCAACCTAGCCTTATACTTCAGATCAGAGCCATCAGATCCAACTTTGGTTCTATAAATCCATTTGCATTGCACTAGTTTCCTCTTGGGAGGAAGAGGGACCAAATCCCAAGTTGTGTTCTCATGGAGTGAGTTCATCTATTCTTGCATGGCTGATTGCCACCTTGGGTCTGTACATGCTTCTTAATATGACATTGGATCAGATCCAACCATCAAATAACATGCCTCACTCAGATCAGAATTATCACATGCAAAGGAATTGTGAAATTGAGATCTAGTTTTCCTAGCATCTTGGGGATCTCCCACAAGCTCCCCGGCACTTTGAATTGTTTTCTCTGCCCACTTGGGCCTTGAGGGAGGGATATGTTCAGAATCCATATCAACATCATCTTCAGCAATATCAGAATCAGAAATATCAGAAGAATAATCACTACTTACTTCATCATCAAGACGAGGAAATGAGCATTCCCCATCACCTTGTTCACTAGCTTGCAAAAACTCTTCTTCTTCGAATTTGACACTTCTTTCGATGAAAGTTTTGAGAGTGGATGGATCAAAGAGCTTGTATCCCTTGGAATCCTTTGCATACCCAACCATGATTGACTCCTTGCTTTGGGGCTGCAAGGCCTTTCTCTTCTCCGGTGGAATTCTAGCCCAAGCCCTTGAGCCAAAAATTCTGAAATGTGAAACATTGGGTTTGTGGCCCATCCATGCTTCAAATGGAGTAATTCCTTGCAATGCTTTGTATGGTGCTCTGTTCTGAACATATGCTGCACAATTCATAGCTTCAGCCCACAATTTAGGAGACAAATCCCTTGCTTGCAACATGCAAGTTGCCATCTCTTTCAGTGCTCTATTTTTGCGCTCTGCAACACCATTTTGCTGTGGTGTGTAGGGCACTGAGTGTTGCATCTGAATGCCATGATCTTGACAGAGCTGCTACAGATTCTTATTGACATACTCTCTGCAATTATCAGTCCTAAAAACATTCATGGCCTTCCCACTGAAGTTCTCAACCATACTCTTAAAAATTTTGAAACATTCAAAGACTTCAGATTTTTGCTTAAGCAAAAATAACTAGCAGTACCTTGAGTAGTCATCGATGAAGGTGAGCACATATTTGTTGTAGCCATAGGAGGGAGTGGGGAGTGGACCTATCAGATCAGAATACACTATCCCAAGTGGCTGATAATCCCTCCTTTCCTTCCCTTTGTCATACTTCTTTTCAGGATGCTTCCCAACCATGCAACCCTTGCATGTTCCATTGGAAAAACTGATTTGTGGCAGCCCTTCTACCATCTCTCCTTTGCTCAAAGCTTGAAGATATCTATAGTTTAGGTGACCATACCTTTGATTCCATAGATTTCTATTCTCATTCCCATGTGACAGAAGTACACTTGGTGAAGAGAACTTGAGAAAGTGGGAGAACTTGTACATCTTCATATCATGGTCTGCAACACCCATTGCAACAATTTTTCCGGTGGAAATTTCTGATATCTCCACATCATCCTGAGTGAAGACAACTTTCTTTGTTGCTCCAGTATGTGTCATTTGATATACAGAGAGCAAGTTTGATGCAATATTTGGTACATACAACACATTAGAGAAGAACCCATTCTCCATAGAGATTTTCCCAAGGCCATGAGAAGGGATTTCTGAGTCATCTCCCATTCAAATGGAGAGTCCACTATAGGGTGCAAGTTCAGAAAATGAATCTCTTGAAGAAGCCATGTGCCTTGAGGCACCTGAATCAATGATGAACAAGGGTGAATGAGATGAACAAGCCACCAAAGCATGGCAACTCTCCTTGTCTTCAGAGGAATATTATTTTTCTATAGGAGATGGGTCATGATGTCTATGGTTTTCTTCATGCATGAACTCTCTGGGTGAAAACCCCTTTGACAGTAGTTGCATTTTGTCTTCTCAGCCTTCTTTCCCTTGTTCTTGACAGGATTCGAAACCCCCTCAGAGGATTTGGGCCTCTCATCCTTCCTCTTATTCTCTTGAGGTTTCGGCCCCTTGGGTTTTTGATTGCCTCTTCCATATTTCGAATCTCCAGCTGCAAGAACTTGGTCTTTTTGCTTGATGGAGCCCATCAAGACCAGCTTGTCTTGCTCTTGAGTTAGCATCTCCATGAAGTCAGCCAAATATGGCATCTTCCAACCTCTAACTGTGAGCCTTTTGGAGTTGAAGGAAGACACAAAATCTGAGTATTCAGAACCCAGTTTGGAAAGAATGGACAACACCAACTGTTCTTCTTTCTTCTCTATGCCACATTATCTGATCTGCAAGACCATGTTCTTGAACTTGGTGAAGAAGTCTTGGATGGAATCGAAATTCCCTGGGATCAGTGAAACAAGCTCATTTTTGAGCTAGTGGCCTCTCATCTCATCAGTCTTTCCAAACAAGCTCTCAAGCTTGAGCCACACTTCATTTGGAGTAGCTAGACTTTCTACATGAAACAGGAGGTCTCTTGAAATGCTGAGACAAAGGAGGCCAAATGCCTCATCCATTCTGTTAAAAAACTTGGGATTCTCCACAGCTGAGTTTGGCTCAACCTCAGTGCCCATCGTAATTCTGTAGAGACCCTTAGATCTCAGAAAAATCACCATTTCTGCCTTCCAATCGAAATAGTTGAAGGGAGTGAGCACATTTGGGTGAGATGGCTCCATTCTTCTATGTTGCTCACGCACTTGCTGACAATGTTGATCTTTAATACCTACAAACAACTCTCAAATCACTCTGGAGGGATCTACACTAACAGATTCGAACCCTGTTTGATAGTGGGTGCATTCAGGAGAGCGTCACACTTGAGAAGAGCCACTAGATTTCTCCAATGACTCAATGCAATGGCCTCAGGAATTCTGTGGTTTCTCCACTGCTTCTGGCAATCCACTAAAACATTCTTGCTGGTTCGAATTCTAGCTCCAAGAGCTCTGATACCATGTAAAATTTGAATCACAGCAGAACCTAGCTATTATGGATTCCTCACTAGTGAAAAGATTGCAACACATTTACAAGCTTTAGCATAAATCTGTAAAAATGAAGAACAATACACATGAAATGGGTGAATAATGTAAATATTATTAACTGTCCAAACTCAAAATAGGTTAAGAACATCCATATATACAAATCTGGAACAATTCGAATCCATCTGGAGTGTTCACACTGATCTAGCTTAGAAATAGCTCAAACCCCCCTAGGTTGACCAAAATATCCCAAACCATCTCAAACTGGTTCAAAAATGTTGTGTGAATGCTGGAAATGACTGGACAGGCCCATGTGACCTCACACATGTGGAGAATTTGGTTGGTTAGAGGTTAGGTAGCTAGAATTGGCCAAAAATGGACAAAAGAGGCAAGTTTGTCCACATTCTGAGCATGTGTGCCCTAGGTAGAAGAGAAGCATGCTGGAATCATTAAATGACCTGGGGAGGGCGCTCTAGGCATGCTGGATGAATTAAATGACCTGGAGAGCGCACCCAACAGCTAGTTTGACTCAGCACATGCACAGGTTTGTCCACATTGCTAACTGGTTCAAGATATTTGACCATTTACCAACTAACCAACTTAGGGATGTAATAATTAACCACTTAGGCACTAATTAACCATCATTTGATAAATGATTAATATACCAAGGTGTGATAATGTTTTAACAATGAGCCTCAAAATCCTCGATCTGAAGTGGATCTGAAGAATAGGTGGCTCTAACAGCTTGAAGTCGCCATGAGAGCGCACTGAAGTGTCCCCATCAGCGTGCCTAACAGAGCAAGAATCTGTTTGATTTTACCGGTTTCACGAATGATCACACTTGGCCTAAGTGCACCAGAAGTTTCAGATATCTTGTGAGCCTATAAAGGTAGGTTCCGAATATGACTAAAGTGTTGAAAAATTGGATGTTGTATGTTTTATGTTGGGATTTTGAGAAATAAAATCTCTGTGAATGTATTGAACTCGACCCTTTTTGAATTAATGTGAAGATCCAATTCTAGAGTAGAGATTCCTGTGATAAGTGATTTGATGTCTGTATTTCCTATTCATGTGTTCTTCAATAGTATTTTCCATTGATTATTCTCTTATGCAGTATCTAGATCAAGATTACATGGTTTGAAATTCACATTTTATGCTTCAGATGCATATGCCTAGGTACTCCACCCTTGTTATACCTCTATATTTCACAGTGTCGCATCTTCACCACAAAAAGAGTTGACGACACTTCCCCTACTACTTAAAACACCCAGAAGAGAAAAATGATGAGTGGTCCTTGAAGGCAAATATACCCTGTCAAGATTAAACCTAGCTGAGACTTCATTTACCCTAACTACCACGCCTTGCTCCATGTTAGGTGCGCGGTAGTCCGTACTATCGCGCTATGCTATTACTCTGCCACGCGGTACTACCACGTTATGCTCTGTTCTAGAGGCGCGGTACACTTTTTATATCCTTTTTTCCATGGCTTGTGGGATTTTGATTTTCGAGATATTTTTGAGGATTGGTGTCCCTGATTCGATCCTAACTCACTTTCTGTGATTAGTAGGCCTGATCCACTTAATTCTCCTAAGATCCACCCTTCTCTCTTGTTGGTTAACCCTACCACACACTATAAGAGAGAGGCATTCCATGAGAAAATGGGAGGACTCTTAGAGATATCAAACTTATGATCTTGCAGCTTTGTGGAGATATCTAGAGGAGGAACCACTTGGAGCTAGAGGATTGACTTGGACATCAAGCAACCTTTGTAAGCATTCTTCAAGTTTGTAATAAAAATAACTTGTTTTGTTTTTCCCATTTCATGTGTATTGTATAAGTTTCTGGCATGGAATGTATCTAGTCTAGATTTGGATTTAATCTTTGCTTCAAGGTATTTGGAAGCTTGTATGCTTGTTCTTTGTTTTATTTCAACAGATCCTGCATTGGAGCTTTGGGATCAAGGGTTAGAAGCGGGACAAATGTCAGATTGGAAGGTGAGTTATATCTTTCATATTTTCAGAATGCATGTGATCTTGTTGTGAAAATTAGTTTAGGAAATTCAAGATAGCATTTGTTTAGTTTTGTCTTATCTTAGAGTCAGTTAGAATCTGCTTTAATTTAAGAGAATTCTGACTTATCCGTAGGGAAGAATTCTACCAACCAGAATGGCGACTCCGCTGGTTTGAACTCCATTTGATTGATTGAGTTCACTGTCATCCATCTTTTGATTGTGACTTTTTCTTTCTCTTCAAACCAGTATTGAATTTTGGTCCTTTTGACCTTCATTCACCCCTCCTCTCTGTATTTTTTCTCCCTGTGTGATCAGTGAGTCCTCTGGGTCTGCAGCAACCCTAAAAATTTCATCTTTCTTTTCAAAAGTTGCGCTTTTGCATATTTTGCAACAGTACCGTGCCCTCTGCATTGACCACAGCGCGGTAGTACCGCGTATCCTGCATTAGTACCAGAGCAGTATTACAACAGTACCGCGCTATAGTCTGACTCGGCCACGCGGTAGTGTCTGCATTTTTCAAATTTTTCTCCCCTGCCTAGTTTCCTGAGTCATTTTTTCATCTTTATCTGCCTTAGTTGGTGTTTTTTGTTTCCTGTTAGTATTGTGTTCATTATACAGTCTGTGTGGTGTGCTTATTTCTTTTTGTGAGCTTGATTATTTTGTGAGTTAGTGGCATTATTGGCACATTGGGTCACCTTGTCAGTTTGATTGCATTGGCTTGATCTTCCAGACCATTACTACTGTTCTCTGTTACTGAATTGTGTAGCTTTCATAGTCACATTGTTTCCATTATTATCATTAAAATCCATATTGAAAGTTATCATTGGAAAACATTTGTGTTATTTTGATTAAAATGGTCTAGTAGCATCATTATGCATTAGGAAGTGAACCATTGAAATTTGCCACAAAAAATTCTCATCTTTTGAAGCATCTTAGTTGTAAGATCAGTGAATTGGAAAGAAGTGTTTGTTTCAGTTTGGCTCTATTTACAAAAAGAAAAGAAAAATTTCTTGCTTTGGTTTTCAATTGCTTGTTAAAGTTTCATGCATTTATGATCGAAGAACTCTCTCTCTTCCATAGCTAGTTTTCATCGAATACAAGGCTTATTTCGATTCATTCTCACTTGCGTGGTTTGGGTCGTCATAACACCACCAAGTTTCACGTCCATTTAACCGATTGAGTAATACAACCACTAAAATAAATCTCCCTAACTAAACCAACATTAACCTCACTTGAGGAAATCAAAAGAATTTGGTAGTTAGGTAAGACACTGGGGATAGGCATCAAAATAATTCCCCCTTGTCATTTTCATCTGAGACATAGTTGTTGTCCTCTAGGGAACTAAAATACTCTAATATTTATTGACACGGTCACAGCCAGTTTGTGGAGGGGCCTCCTGACTGTTTTTAACTTTCAGGGGTTAAACGGCCACGAGATTGAGAACTGGACGGACTCTGTGGAATGCCGCACTCCACTTAGCCCTAAGGCAACATCGATCATTGTCTTCCTCGAAGGCAAAAGTGCCCAAAACCTTTTCCAACGTGTCATGAACAAGGTAGCTTAGTGACTTTTCTACTAGGGCTCTTTTACCCAGAATCCCTTTCAGTAGAGGGATATCCTTCTCATATTGGTCTCTCACATTGTATTGTTCGACTTGGATTTCATCACCTTGCGAAGGATATAGCTTGTTGAGGTCTCAAGCTCTTAGTTAGGAGTTTGCTTGTTATCTCATCTTTATAGAGGGTCATTTTTCTTTTTAGTGACTGCTTGTTGGCATTCTGGACATTCTTTTTATCAGCTCGCTTACTGGGACACCGATCTCAGTATAGATTTTAGAGCTTTCTTTTTTTGGCCTGCGAGCCTTGCTTTTTCTATCTCCTCTTCTGCACACTCGGCTGCATTAGATTTTTCGATTTCTTTGTTACGAAACTGCCCCCAGATTTCATTTTCCTGCCATCATGTCAAAACCACCACGGAGATCACGATGAGTACAAGGAAAAATCCCTCCACCACCACCACCGCCACGGACCTCCGGTCCACCTGCATCACGCATTCCCGCTCCTCTTGGCCGGGTGCTAGTCGAGGAAACATTCCACCGCCGATACATACTACATCTTTAGCTCCGTCTGTAACTGTTACTCATAGCACAGTCTCAGAACCTCTTGCAGCTTCTGCAACCACTAGCATATCTGAGATTCCCACTGTCACTTCACCCACTGTTATTCTAGATATAGCTTCCATAGTGGAAAACATTACAGCGGCTAAATCTAGTACAGCCCAAGATACTAGACCAGAGGTCATCCTCTTACCTGCTGTCAACACCTCCCTTCCACCAGAAACTTTTCACAATGACACAGACGGATCTGTTGGCACCACCGAAGGATCTGACCAGGATATACCTGGCTTGATTTCAGTCCCAGGTGGGTACGTCAAAATTATTGAGGATACTCGACTTCCTGACACACCTTTTGAACCTGATTACGGCTTTATCACTTCCCAGGCAGAGCTTCCGCCTGTTATCACCACACCATCTAGTGTTCATCCACAGGAAACCAGTTCTTCCAGCAATGTACCTCGTACCATATCTCTCCCCATTCTCCCTCCGGGACATGAGATCATGGCCTCCATTCAGTCTAGTATGGTTAGTCTAGCAAATTCCCCATTAGCATCGGCACAGTTTAAACGCGACACAGAGAAAATGCTCTCGATAGCCTCTAGATATCCCCCTATTACTCATCCTCCTGACTATCGGGATCCCAACATCCCGTCTAGCACAAAGTTTCATCACTCCTATACAAACGGCTCCAGACCTTCAGACGTTACTATACCTAGGTTCTCGTTGGACCCCGAAAACCCTTTCTAGGACATGAACTCGGACCCAGTCTTTGATGGTCCTCCTATCATTGAGCACGCTATGGACAACACCCCCGATACCCCTCGGTTAAACTCCCCACATTTGTTTCCATCACCCATGTTTGGCACACATTCTATGAGGGATAACCCATTTTTTTGTCCATCCTTGCCTGTCAGATATGGAAGACCCCCTCCACAAATCAACACTTTTGGCATCGTTGGCCAATCGACACTATTGTATTTGGCTAGCGATGGAAGAACACCAATTCATACTGCTGGATCTTCCATTTTGACCAGAGGTTCACCTTCAGCCACTATCTACACTATCTTAGAAGGTGGACAACCGACTGCCGTGGTCCCCAACTCCAACAACCAAACTTCCCCCTGGTGGGCCATCAACCCAACCAGCTGGAGGACAACCCTTTGTTGGGAACCCCGTTCCTAGTCAACAACCTCCTCCTATAGGGCCATCCAACCCATCTGCTGGAGGACAACTCATTGGCTCCATCCAACAACCCTCCCAACCAGCAGCATCTGCTCAGTATGGTATGTACAACACACCTGGAAGCAGACAACCTTATACCGGTTTTCCAACCGGACCTCATCCTCAACATCCCCCGTCAGGTATGCTTCCTTCTTGGGAACCTCAATTCCCACAAAGTGGGGGTTACTCACTATTTGGAAACTGGAACCCAGCTGGGGGGCAATCTCAGATTCCCCCCAACCCCAACTCCAGCTTCCCTTATCCTTCAGCTGCTACAACTCCATGGAACCCATCCCTTCAATTTCTACATGCTCCTCAAGCAGGAACGAACCTTCCATGGACACCATTGTCGCAACCACCCCCCAACCCTGCTATGGGAAACCCTCCACTTACTCAATATAGTGGTAACATCCCTGGAACACAACAACTCCAAGGAACTTTTCCCCAACCAGGAGCAGCAACCATTCCTGGGTTTTCGCAACCCCAGGGTACCATACCGACCATCCCCACTCAGCAGAACATCCACCAACTGGTTATCAACACTCAATCGGTGAACTAGATGGCTTACTATCCACAGAACTTCCAGCAGTATCCCTCGGGAAACACATATGGGTATAACACACAACAGTATGCTATGCAGGGCCCGCCAGGTTTCTCTGCACCACACGGTTATTACTCATACCCGCAGACTAATCGTCAACTTCCCTTTTTGGCCATGCTAGACTTGCTTGATTTGTCAAGTCTCATTAACGATCCCATATGGTATGAACCTCACTGGCCACCCATTCCAGCCAAAATCCCATCGGACATTCCCAAGTTCGATGCTAAACCCGGGGAAGACCCCAAGAACCACATAATGACCTTCCATCTTTGGTGTTCATCCAACTCCTTGATGGACGATTCCATTCGACTACGGCTCTTCCAACGTACGCTTACCAGCACGGCAGCAAAATGGTACATCGAGTTGCCACAACACTCTTTCCACGATTTCAACACCTTGGCTATGCAGTTTCTGACCCATTTCTAGCTCCCCATCCGGTATGAGACTGGAACAGAACTGCTAACCTCACTGCGTCCAACCACTTCTACACACATTTCGGATCACATCCATGAGTGGCGTTAATCAAGGCACCCATTCTGGATCAGCTACTCGCTGATTGGTTCACAAAATCCTTTTTGCCTCCCATAGCCAGAGATATCGCTATGCGCGGGCCAGTTACAAAAGAACAAGCCATCTCGGCAGCTTAGTACATGGATTTGGTATACACCCAATCCAGCACTTTACACAAACTTCTTCCCCATGTCGCCCGCGTTACCACTGATTCAACGAAACCTACTACTGAACCCCCCATTGACGGTATTGTCGGTTCAGTCAAGGCCCAGCCTACTGCTAACTCGACGGGACAACAAGTTTCTGCTTCCCCCGCTCTACCTCAGGATGCTTCAAAAGCTACTACTTCTCCTGCTATCTCCTCCGAAGTGAACGCAGTTCAATCTACATCACAACCATCCAGAGGAAAGAAGAAAAATAATCATGGTAAATCTAAGAAGAACCAGCAGGAGAACCCCAAGCCACAACCCACCCACAATGACCAGAAACCACGTCGAAAGGCTAAGTTTCCCTGCCTAATTTGTCAAGATGATCACTACACGCGTGACTATCCCTACAAGGATGAAGTCAACAAGTTCGTTAAAGGATCCTCTCGCCCGAAAGTATTAACTGACCCTTTCCCTCAACAGCAACAGTAGATGGTCGCCCAAGAGACCCCACAAGGGGGCAACTCGTGGAGAGACGTCCACAAATCGCGAAATCCTGATGACGAGTAATGAGGAGATTCATATAACCACTCATTCAAAGACATATGAGAACCCTCCAAGTTCAAACAAACAATCTGAGATAGCCAAAGGCAAATCTCCTGTTGAAGATCTGACTCTTATTCCCCCCCCTACTAGCCATCTCCATATTGAGAGACCGCTCACAGACACAGTGCTACGCCCACCCAAGGGCACCATACGAAAGGTGACATTTAATCCCAACGCACGAGCTGCCCAAAATTACAACATCGTTGAGGATTTAGCTCAAGCACCTTGTGCCATGTCGACTCTCGAAGTTCTTCAACACTGCCCCATGCCGCGTAGAACCTTACTTTCAGCACTGGGGGCAATGGACCCAAATACTTCAAAATCTATTATGTTTAACTTGGAGCACGCCAAACCTCGGCTTTCTCACCAGTTAGCCTTCCAAGTTCATACAAAAATCTGTGGAAATAACATCCATCGCACTGTGTTAGACGAAGGTGCCTCCACGTTGATCATGTCTTTGAATTGCTAGAGAGCCTTAGGCTCACCCAAAGTTACAACGTCTCCCACTACTCTCAGGGCATTTGATTGACACGGTTTTCAAACCTATGGACTCATCCCCCCAATTGGTGTTGAACTGGGAGGAAAAACAGTATTTGTACACATTGAAGTCGTGGATGCACCATTGGATTACAATCTTCTACTTGGTCAGAACTGGTTTTACGCCATGACCGCCATAGCATCTACCGTCTTCCAGATTGTGGAATTTCCTCATGAAGGGAAAATTGTCACCATTGATCAACTTGATTACTGTATCCCAGACTCTCATCCGAACTCCGCCAACACCGTCCCGTTATTGGATCAACCTTGGTACCGGTTCCAAAACATTGGTGTTGGTCTCATGAAGGATTCTTCCCTTATTGGAGTTTTTCTAGAGCTGGGGACCCATGTTCAACCAATCAACATGATTTCATCAAATGTCACCCTTTCCAATGATTCATGGGTGATTCTGAGTCCCTCTCAGATTGAAGACTACGGCAACTCTATGCCTTTGAACAGAAACCTCGCAGCATATGAAGCGATCCAATCAGCCACCGATTGGGTCGACTGTTCTACCCATCACACCGTGGCACAGCTCTTGTCTGAGACTCATTCATACCCGCCACTTGTCGATCCTCTCAATTTGATTTTTCCCACTGACGAATCAATTATGGAGGTTATGTGCGGTGATGAGCCACCATGGGGAGATTTTCATCATCGATCTTCATTCCCCACCATTCAGACGCTTGAGCCCAATACAAAACCCAGTACTTCACTTGGGATGGTTCAAACCAAGTTTCCCACTTCCCTCGATGAAGTATTTTCCGAAGGAAACTTGGCAAACCTTATGGCAACCACTCCCATAGATATTTCAGTGAAGCCTGGTATCATGGAAAACATACATATTGGCAAAACGTGTACTCCCCTCGAAATGGAGTTCTATAGTTCCTACTTCAAAACCTTCCGTAATGCTTTTGCTTGGAGTTATGAAGAAATGCCAGGAATAGATCCCTCGATTGTGGTCCATGAAATTCCAACCTTCCCTGGCACCCGACCTGTTCGGCAGAAACTTCAACCCGTCCATCCTCGTAAGGCAGCCGCTATTAAAGCAGAAGTTGAAAAACTTTTGCAAGCTGGTTTTATCTATCCTGTACCATTGACAGAATGGATATCTAACATCATTCCCGTAGCCAAGAAATAGGGAATGATTAGAGTCTATGTCGATTACCGTGACTTGAACAAATCTTGTCCAAAGGAAAACTACCCAACTCCGTTCATCGACCAGATCATCGATAACTGTGCCAGGAGTGTCATATTTTCATTTATGGATGGCTTTTCTGGCTATAATCAGATCGATATCCTCCCAGCCGACCAGCACAAAACAGCCTTTATCTGCCCTTGGGGGATTTTTGCATATCGAAAGTTACCTTTTGGCCTTAAAAACGCCGAGGAAACTTTCCAACGGGCGATGTCATACACATTCCACGACATCAAACATATTGTAGAACCATATCTTGATGATCTCCCCGCTCACTCTCAGACTCGGGATGACCATCCTGATCACTTAAGTGCCATTTTCAAAAGGTGCTGTCACTACAATATACATTTGAATCCGCATAAGTGCGTCTTTTGCGTAGAAGCCGAAAAACTTTTTGGATTCATAATCTCCAAAAGTGGGATACGCTTAGATCCTGCGAAGGTAGAAGCTATCTTAGCCCTGCCTTCCCCCACAAACATTCTAGAACTTCAAAGTTTGCAAGGGCACCAAAACTTTCTACACCGTTTCATCTATAATCTTTCCGAGATAACAAAATGTTATATGAGGCTTCTCAAGAAGAACATTCCCTTCATTTGGGATGACGAAGCCCAACTCTCCTTTGATAATCTAAAGGCAGCCTTAACCAAAGATCCTGTAATCCAACCCCCCGATTACACACGGGATTACATTCTTTATCTCGTAGCTTCGACTTCCACCATCGGTATGGTGCTAGTCCAGGAAGACTACAAAGACATAGAACATGTGGTATACTATCTTAGTAAGAGTCTTCTCGACTCTGAAACTCGCTATTCACATGTTGAAAAACTGGCTCTGGCAACAATTTTTGCTGTCCAGAGATTCCGTCATTACATTTTACTCCGTCGGACCACTGTTATAGCCGATTTCAATCCAATGTATTATATCCTCACATTTCAAGTGCTTGGGGGAAAATATTCTCGTTGGATCGTCATCCTTCAAGAGTTTGACTTGGAATTTGTCAAAGCCAATTCCAAGAAGTCTTTGGTCTTTGCTGAGTTGATTTGTAACTTGCCCCGTGCTACCGAGCAATCCGAGCCCATCGATTCTCTTCCTGATGAATCATTGTTTCTCATTAGCACGTCTAATCCATGGTACGGAGATATTCTATTATATATCCAAACCCAATGCTTCCTCCCTGACCTCACTCGCGATGAACGTCGACGCATCCGACACCACGCCAAATACTACCTCATAGTCAACGATACTCTTTATTGACGTGGTGTCGACACCGTTCTTCGACGCTGTTTGACCCTAGATGAGGCGGAACGTGTTCTTAATGACTGCCACGCTGGAGCATGTGGTGGTCATATTTCTGGGATGGCTACGGCCCAGAAAGTACTACGAGCAGGATATTTCTGGTCCTCAATTTTCAAAGACTGCATTGAAACAGTCAAGAAATGTACACCATGTCAATTCTTTCATAGTAAAACACACTTGCACCCTGCTCCACTCCATCCTGTTATTGCTGTCGCGCCTTTTTCCAAACGGGGCATAGATTTCATGCACTGTAAGCCCACTTCAGCCGGGGGGCATAGCTATGTCATAGTAGCTGTCGACTATTTCACAAAATGGGCTGAAGTGATGCCTACTTATGCTGAGGACGGAAAAACAGTAGCACAATTCATATTCAATCACATTATATCTATATTTGTTGTCCCACAATCCATTGTGACTGATCATGGCTCCCACTTCAGGAACCATATGATCGAGGAACTAAGTGCCAAATTGGGTTTCCGCCATTAAAACTCAACCCCGTACTACCCACAAGCCAATGACCAAGTTGAAGCCATTAACAAAGTCCTGAAACGAATGATTCAGCGTATTGTGGGTACTCAGAAATCCAACTGGCACTCAGCTCTATTTTCAGCACTATGGGCATACCGAACCTCAGTAAAAAGTGCTACTGGGTTTACACCATTCCAACTGGTGTACGGCCTAGAAGCCATTTTACTGATTGAATGTGAAATTCCATCACTTAAGATAGCCATAGAGCTACTTCCCCACAACACTTCCGAAGAGGAACGGTTTCTATACCTAGCCAAGCTAGATGAAACCCACCGCGACGCTGCTTTAGCCAATGAAGCTCATAAAAAATGCGTCAAAGCTCAGTATGACAAATCCGTTCAACCTCGGATTTTCAATGAAGGTGACCTCGTACTCACATATGATCAAATGCATGATAGAGTCATAAAAGGAAAACTAGAATCTATGTGGTACAGCCCCTTTGTTGTAAAACGTGTGGTAGAGAAAGGAGCCTATGAACTCATCGATTGTGATGGCACGCCATTGGCACGGCCCCGTAATGGGCTATACCTCAAATGTTTCTACGCGTAAGGTTTCCCTATGCGGGTTACTTTTGTACATAATGTACTTAGCTTTTTTTCACTCATTTTTTGGTGTGTGCGTGGACCTCATGTATCCATTCTTACTTTGACTCGTGACTTTATGCGCAGATGTCTGCCTACTTCGGATTCGCCGATGGTGCAAGCCGGCATACCCGGAACCTCACTTCCGTAGCATGGGTGATCTATTCTCCCACTGGCAAGTTGATATCTTCAGGAGCCAATTGTTTGGGTCCTGCAACCAACAATATTGCAGAGTACCATGTAGTCATCGGACTCTTGACGGAGGTTGCTTCACTCGGAATTGACTCCCTATCAGTCTTTTTAGACTCCCAACTCGTGGTTTCTCATCTGAATCGTGTTTACACAGTTCGCGATCTTATCCTACTTCGTTTATTTCGGAGGGTACGCCTCTTGGAACGATCCTTTAATTTCATTTCATATCAACACGTACCAAGGGAATTCAATTGTATAGCTGATTCATTAGCTAATTACATTTTGGATTGGCATCTTGCCGATACATAAAAACACATCACGAAAAATAAAACACACAAGTCATTGTAAATAAATAGATCATAAAAATAGGTCCATATCACTGTATATAAAAGTGTTTTTCCAAATACATATAGTTTGTGTCTAAAGACAAAATTTGGGACCAAATCCCTTACAAAAACTTGGCTCTCAAATCCTACATATCGTATACATGCCGCAAATAGATAAAAACGGCCATCTAGGGAGATCTAGGAGATCTATCATGTCCCTTGTCAGATTCCTCACGCTACTGGTGATAACATACTACAGCCCGAGCCACCCTACGAAGAATTCGACCGATGTGCCTAGGCACACCTACAGTATGCCGCTGGAGATGCAAAGGGATGTCATCCACCCTCATAGCAGGAATACACTGAGTCAAACCTTGCAAATTCCTCTATATTTCTTGGACCCCTCCCACTTCATCTTCGTCTTCCTCCTCATATCGAGCGACTTGGAGATCAACACCACCTCGTCGTAATGGCAAGTACCCTGCCGGTATCTGTGATCCACGATCTGCGACATGCACACATACATACATTAAATTCTTTTACACATTCTAAAACAAAATAAAAATTATATATTCAAAAAAGAAAAATATGTACATGAAGGTCATACCTGAGTTGTCCCAATCCTCATTTTCCGGCAATGCCAAGTCTATGTCCTCGCGGAAATCCACCCTTGCATAGGGGTAGTCATCAATCATCACTATCTGTTCCTCGAGCCACGAGAAGAAATCCTCACCAAAATCCAAACGCTGAGGTCCTCCAAGGCGTCCTGCATAATCACTCCATCGAGCCATCCATGGCTCAGTAGGTGGACGAGGAGGCATAGCTATCTGTGGGCGCAACAATGGCACCCTCGCCAAAAAGAAGGTGACTAAGATGCTCCCATAACCAAATTGGGAATTCTCTCCAAGCCTGCACTTGTGCACTTGCTCTTTGAGGTTGGTCAACACTGCCTCACACCAATTGAATACTGTTCCCGCCATACAATCCACTGCAAGATTCATCTATGTACGGGACGCCTGATGGAGACCCGTACTCCCTGCTGCATGTGTGATGGTGAACAACACAGTCTTTATAGGAAGTTCTATAATGTCTTTGATGACCACCTTGCCACTTTTCTTTTCCGAACCCTGACGGTAGTAACGAGCAATCAAAGCATCTGTTCTCGTCTCCGAGGCTGCGTATCCAGTAAAATTCACCCGGGCTCCTCTTTTTGAGAGGCCTGTGAGAAAATAAATGTCCTCGAGTTGAATTTCAAGGACGTGTTCTCCTACTCAGAAAGCCTAAATGTCGGTATCCCACATTTGAATAATGTGGGTAAGAAGCTTTGCCTGCTTATGAATTCCCTTGGTCTTGAAGAATTTTAACAGACCACATTCCCACAATGCAGTCAAAGTATCTTCGTCATTTTCAGCCTCTAAATCATCCGCTTCATGTTCTCTTTCTTTCCAATGGACCATTTTGCTCCAAACGAGTTTCAAACACCTGCAAAAGGTCATGGGAAACATTCAGTAATTATTTAACAACTTGATCTCAGTTAAAAATTTAAGAAAAAATGATTTTTTCATCTTAATTTCCGCTACTATCTTGCTTGGGTAAAATTGGACTGCGTGGTACTACACAGTAATGCGCCTCTATTTAACCTCACAGCGTGGTACTATTACACAGTACCACGCTTCCCGATATAGACCTCGCGCGGTACTGTGGAGGGCAAATTTTGCCCAATAGGGCTTGCCCAAAAAATTACTTTTTCCTACTGAAAACAAGTTATCAATACATGAAATGAAAGAGAGGCTTAAAAGCTCTTACCTAGTGCAGATGGTTGTTGAAATGGTGCCCCAAATCTCCAGATATGGACTCTTGAATTTTTGCTCCTCAAATGGGTAAAATCTCCTCTTTTGGTAAATGCACAAGTGGAATGGTGACTTTCTATTTTTACCCATCCTTTATATAGTTTTTTCACTCATTTTTTACTCATTATTTTATCTAGTTAAAATAAAACCCATTTCACATTACTAATATCTGGTTTCATGAGCACTTATTGACAGGATCTCCTTTAAAGACAATATATTCACACTGGCGTTTATTCATTGTTTGACCGCCATTTTGAGCCTACTTTATCTTTTTCATGCTCTGGATTAAAACTTGAAAAAGATTCCAAGCGCTTTTACACCCGTGTCGTGCTTGTCAAACTCAAGAAAATGGTGTCGAGTTCGGTCAGCTTTACTCATGCTCGTTAAACGATGAGGAAAGTATTATCCTGGTTGTATTTTATTCTCTTTTTGGACCAGAATAATTAAAAATTATGAAAAAGACCATTGGAGTCCATAGTTAAGCTCTTTTCAGACTCCCTAAAATTGAAAAGATTGCCAAGTGATATTGACTCTTTCACACTTGTAAAAGTATTTGAAAGGTCGTCTATTCGGTGATAGGTTACCCCTTTTTTGGCCCGTCTAGACTATTTACGAGAAAGGTATACCTAAGTCAATTTTGGATGGGAGAGTTCTCTCGGGAATTGTTTTACACTTTTTCGGGATCGAGGGACTAAATTTACGAAAAAGTACATTGTGGAGCCTCCTTTAAGTTTTTCAGGCTCTCTAAATGCGAAAAACTACCGAGTTTTCCTTCCTTGGACTCGTTAAAATTTAACATCGAAGGACCCACTTTGGGACGAACCCCTACTTTCTCAGGTTCGTAAAACATGTGAGATTGGACTCATCTGTGAGATGAGCTACACCGAGCATCTGTTATCCTCTTCAAGCTTGAAAAACAACAAAGAGGTACTCGTCTATCATGTCGAGGGAATATGGGGAACAAGTCAAGTTTGTTTTGGAAGCTTGTCAGTCGTTACCTTTGAACATGGCATGTGTCTGTCCCTTGTCTATAATGGGTATCTATTTTTCACTGAGTTATGGTCATCATCCTGAGTCGTCTCCCTGGCCACAAGCCTACTCATTCGGTGTCTATCCTCTGCTATCAATAATCCCTACTGCCAAGTCCTGTTACATGCCGTTATATGTTCAAAGGGTTGCATTGTTCAGAGTCGTTCATTGTGTCAGGCCTCCGCTATGTCAGTACATACTCCATTGTTTCATCATATTATACTATTGTTCGCTCCGATTTCGTGTCGATGATGTGGGACTCATTATGGCCCACCTTCGACGAGTCTATTCCCGTCAACGCCAAATCACTATCCGGGAATTGGACTTAGAGATCAACCATTAGTACCTTGGTACCTGCATTCCTCAATGGCAGGTTTCCTCGTGTTCAATAGTAGGTTTACATCAATGACCTCTGATCGAACAATATCTCAAATGCTCGACATCAACTCATCTATTCGCATTTCTTTGAGATGTACTTCATATACCTTGGGGATCATCGTTATCATTGGTGATTTCCCTCGCATTTGTTAACGGTTCACATCATTGACCGGTAATAAAATGGTTTCTACCATGTTCAACCTCAACACTTTGTAATCACATGGCTAGATTCGTATCATTTGCGATCGGGTAGAAGACCCTGGGCGCACCGTTGTATCTTGACTGCGTCCAGGTTGCATTGGAGATATACTTTGTATTGTCACACAGATCCACTTTTTGTATTGGTCGTGGCTGTGTCATTATTGTCTCATGGATCTACGCTTGTTCATAGTATCCATGATTTGTCGACAGTCTATATCATCTCAGTACTCATGGATCTGCAATGTATTGGTCGGCAACCATGCTTTGAGTCATTTGTTTCCGAGCATGGGGATGCCTGCCTCGGTGGTATATCTAACATTTCGTTCTTTTTCAGCTCCTTGTCGCTCTCCTCGATGCTATCTCCACACAGTATTTGTAAAGTCTTTCGGCCATCAGTCCCTTCTGACCTCACACTTTAGGGGGCATCTATTATACCTCTATATTTCACAGTGTCGCATCTTCACTACAAAAAGAGTTGACGACACTTCCCCTACTTCTTAAAACACCCAGAAGAGAAAAATGATGAGTGATCCTTGAAGGAAAATCTACCCTGTCAAGATTAAACCTAGCTGAGACTTCATTTACCCTAACTACCGCGCCTTGCTCTATGTTAGGTGTGCGGTAGTCCATACTATCGCGCTATGCTATTACTCTGCCACACGGTACTACCGAGTTATGCTCTGTTCTAGAGGAGCGGTACACCTTTTATAGCCTTTTTGCCATGGCTTGTGGGATTTTAATTTTCGATATATTTTTGAGGATTGGTGTCCCTGATTCGATCCTAACTCACTTTCTGTGATTAGTAGGCCTGATCCACTTAATTCTCCCAAGATCCACCCTTCTCTCTTGTTGGTTAACCCTACCACACACTATAAGAGAGAGGCATTCCATGAGAAAATGGGAGGACTCTTAGAGATATCAAACTTATGATCTTGCAGCTTTGTGGAGATAGCTAGAGGAGGAACCACTTGGAGCTAGAGGATTGACTTGGACATCAAGCAACCTTTGTAAGCATTCTTCAAGTTTGTAATAAAAATAGCTTGTCTTGTTTTTCCCATTTCATGTGTATTATATAAGTTTCTGACATGGAATGTATCTAGTCTAGATTTGGATTTAATCTTTGCTTCAAGGTATTTGGAAGCTTGTATGCTTGTTCTTTGTTTGATTTCAACAGATCCTGCATTGGAGCTTTGGGATCAAGGGTTAGAAGCGGGACAAACGTCAGATTGGAAGGTGAGTTATATCTTTCATCTTTTCTGAATGCATGTGATCTTGTTGTGAAAATTAGTTCAGGAAATTCAAGGTAGCATTTGTTTAGTTTTGTCTTATCTTAGAGTCAGTTAGAATCTGCTTTAATTTAAGAGAATTCTGACTTATCCGTAGGGAATAATTCTACCAACAACCCTTTCTTCTTGAAATTGCATGTTAGAATTCATTTACAAACGCTCTAACTCTGTGATGGATTTTTTTTTCCTTGCTTCTAACCATCTGCTGATATCCTTGACTTGAAAAAATGTCATCTACCTTGCTTCTTCCCCTGAAATTGTAGTCCAAATTAGTCATATGTGACAGAAATCCATTGAAGTTTGACTCCATGCCCAACGATGCACCCATCCTTAACCTCAACCAGCTGAAAAAAAAAAAAAAAAAAAAAAAAAAAAAAAAAAAAAAAAAAAAAAAAAAAAAAAAAAAAAAAAAAAAAAAAAAAAAAAAAAAAAAAAAAAAAAAAAAAACCTAAAAATCCTTATCTGAAGGTCTAGCCACCACTTTTACCCATAACCATCCCATTCAAAAGGTATTTTGCGTCCTGGAGAATTGTGAAAGAGAGAGCCATCTCTGTGGTTGGAAAGGATAATTTCCATCCACCAAATATTGGTTTGAAACAGTTACCTCAGGATCCCTTCCACTGCAACCCAAGAGAATCTTGAGTGATAAAAATATGGTGACCATACTGGGGAATGAAGTACTTCTTCTCCCAGAACAAGAATTGCAAAGCATCAAATCAGATCTCTGAGGGAAAACAGAAGATCAGATACATCAAGGTTGTAATATTTTCCCTGGCGACTCCAACATTCAGATTTACATTCCCACAAGAGACAATCGACGAGTTCCTTGGAATAATTATGGCTTCCAGGAGGATACCTACGAGAAGTTAGTTGGATCCTGAACTAGCAAAGTTTGTATCAGATCCATAGAAGATCATTGGGAAAGCAAAGAAAGAACAAACAGGTATTTCCCCATTAACTAGGTCTTTTTCTTTACCTAAAAAAGAGGCACAGGCTATATATACTATCCCTTGGGATTTAAAGACAGAGAAATCCTCATTTAGGTCTAAATCTGAATCAGATCTAAAGGAAACCTTGTTTGATTAAAGAAAATTCCAAACACACTGTCTAAGTGCCTTGTGGGAAAATTTACAAGCTAAAGAAGAGAACAATGACCTATTCCTCTTCACTGAAGCAGCTACAAAAAACACCCAGGTCTTGATTACTCCTCCTGCTACTTCAAGCCATACTATTATAATATCTATTGATACTTCGAAACCTATTTCAAAAATCCCTCCTATTCCTAAGAAAAACCTAAGAGCAATTGTTGCCATATTTTCCACTTTAGCCCTCCCTGCCAATCTCCATGACCTACCTGTGGGCTATTCCCAATGCCTCATGAGATTGTATGGGAAAGGAAATGGTTCTGCACAACACCATGTGGACCACTTTACTGATTTTATAGATCTGGAGGAGGTGGATGAAGATTATTTGATGAGGTTATTTTCCCAGAGTCTTGCAAGATAAGTGAGAAGTGGTTCAAGTCCCTTCCAAATGGAGGAATTGCCACTTATGAGAGTTTTGAACAAGATTTCCTGGCCAGATGGCAGGATAAACAAAATACTCTCCAAATTCTCACTCAGTATGAAAACATAAAGAAAACCAATGTTGAGACTGTCCAAGAATATCACTTGGAGATCAAACCCACAAAGCTTATCAAAGAACAGCGACTAGCCAGGCTCATGGCTGAATAAAATTGGGATTCACTAAGTGTGAATTTGGTCTCACACATGCTGGAAGAAACTACTCAAGATCCACTGTTCCAGGTATCAAACAAATTCCCATCATCTCCTTGCTATTCTGACATTATATATGTTTTGTAGAACTTACAAGAACCCCATGAGATGGGTAAGAGAAAATCTAGATCAACCAAGATGAAGGCTGCAAAGTTTTTCATATTGAATGGCTGCCTTTATTGGAAAGACCTTGTAGGTGTTCTACTGAACTGTATAGTGGAGGATGAAGCCAAAGTGACCTTGAAAGAGTTTCACAAAGGTGTTTATGGGGGGCATCATTACTGGAAGGCTACTGTCAACAAAATTCTAAGGGTAGGATTTTATTGTACCACCATGTTCAAAGATGCATATAAAGATATAGCTACTTGCCATGAATGCCATATATTTGAAGGAAAGAGGAATCTCTTATCCTTACCTTTAAGACCAATCTCTGTGGAAGCCCCTTTCCAACAATGGGGGCTCGAATTCATCGGTGAAATCATTCCTAACTCCTCTAGACATCACAGGTGGATATTGACTGCCACTGATTATTTTACTAAATGGATTGAAGCAATCCCAACCAGGAAATCCACATACACAGCTATCATCAAATTTCTAGAGGAAAATATGATGTCCAGGTTCGGTTTCCCTATTAAAATAATCACTGACAATGCTCAAGATTTCAAATCCAAAAAAAATGGTCAAATTCTATGACAAGTTCCACATAAAATTGGGTCATTCTACTACTTACTACCCCTGGGGAAATGGGTTAGCTAAGTCATCTAACAAAATACCGGTTAGGATCATTAAGAAGTTGTTGCAAGAAAGCAAAGGGCTTGGCACACCAAGCTAACCTTTTCTCTATGGCCTGATAGGATCACCTCTAAGAGATCCATTAGAACTTCTCCTTTCAAATTGGTATATGGAACAGAGGTGATATTTCCTGATTCCCTCATAGGACCTACAATGAGGCTGCTATAGGAGCAATAAGAAGATCCAAGCCCTAATCTAAGGAGAACTAACCAACTGGTTGAGATACAGGAAATCAAAGACAAAGTACACGCTGAATCTATGATATCCCAAGAGAAGGTTAAGAAGAATTTTGATAGAAATACCAAGGTTGATGATTTCTAAGTGGGAGATTTGGTACTGAAATGGGATAACATAAGAGAAGACCAAGCCCAGAAATTTGATAACCTCTTGAAAGGTCCACATACATTCATCGCCTACCATGGAATCAATGCTTTCCTTTGGCGGGACAAGGACAACGAACCAGTAGAAAAGGGACCCGTCAATGGGTAGTTCTTGAATCACTACCTCCAGTGAAAAACAAGTCTTTCAATCCACCCTCATTGTACATTACCATTTTTTAGTTTCATTTAGCTTTGTTTCATTTCTGTTTTGCAAAAAAGGAAAAAGGAAAAAGAGGAAACTAGTCTACTATTCTTGCTACCTCACAGGCAGGAAAGCATCCCCTATTGGAGCCATTGTTAACACCTCTAATAGAGCTCCTGCAAGTAAATAAAGAAAGGGAACCCCCCTACTGAAACCTCGACCATGCCTATCAAATTTTCACACCAAAAAAGGAAGAAAGAACCCCAAAAATGGCTAAGTGTCGACAAAATATCGACTGGGTGATCATGCCTTAGTGAGAAAAATGAGAGAGATGGAGTTCTTCCGCCATAAAAAAGGATTAAGTGGTCGGGAATACAGAGAAGAGTCAGATCAATGGATGACATGTGATCTGCAGTGCATCAAATGAGAATATTTCTGACTTCCCCACTTTCCGCAACCCCCACTCCAGAATGCGAATTGTAGGGGCATGATTTTTCCAGGGGCGCAGATGTGGGTTCTCGAGTTACATAACCAGCATTGTGGAATGCAGTTTGTAGAGAATATTTTTGTGAATTTGTACAAAGGCATTCCAAGTTCAGTAACCCGCATTGTGAATTGCAAAAGTAAAATTTGACAGAGTCCATTCGACATTCTGACTTTCTGAATCTCGCATTGTGGATTGCGGATTGCAGAAGTGAATTTTGAAAGGGTCAACTCAGCAATTCCAATTTTTGAATACTGCTTTGCGGATTGCGGATTGCGTAAAGGTCATTTTTCAGAAGGTGCAAAATGGAGTTTCTGACTCCCGACTTCCACATTGCGGATTGCGAATTGTGGAAGGAAATTTCTGCAAGGTTGTATGGTGGCATTTTGACTTTCTGAATACCGCATTGTGGATTGCGAAAGTGAAATATGGCAAAGTTCATTCGACGTTCCAAATTTTTGGGTTCCGGGTTGCGGAATGCAGATTGCGGAGGCCCGATTTTTACAAAGAAGCGTACCTGAGTTTCTGATTTCTGAAACCCGCATTGCAGATTGCGGATTGCGGAAAGGTAATTTTTTCTACAAGGCACAAAGACGAGTTTCTAACTTCCAACTTCCGCATTTTGGACTGCATATTGTGGAGGTGATTTATTCAAAATTAGATGATGTTGTTCCGAGTTCCAAAACCCGCATTGTGGATTGGGCATTGCAGATAGAAAATTGTGTAGCAAAGCATACCGCGGCCACGACAGATGGAGAATTTCATAGGGTAAAACCCAATGGATCTGTGACTGGGATTCGATCTGGAGGTATAAGAGAGGCATAATCTCGTTTCCCTTCCTAATTAGCCTCAAACACCTCGATCTAAAGGGTAACATGTGGCTCTAATAGCATGAATTAGCCATGACAATGCACTAAAGTGTCCCCATTAGTGTGCCTAACAGATTAGGAATCTGTTGCATTTTACTGATTTCAAGAATGGCCACACCTGACCTAAGTGCTCTAGAAGTTTTAGATATCTTCTGAGCCTATAAAGGCAGGCTCTAAATAGGACCAACGGGTTGAAAAATTGGATGTTGTATGTTTTATGTTGGGATTCTGAGAAATAAAAGCTCAACGAATGTATTGAACTCGACCCTTTTTTAATTAATGTGAAGACCCAATTCTAGAGCAGAGATTCCTGTGATGAGTGCTTTGATGTATTTATTTCTTGTTCATTTGTTCTTCATTAGTATTTTCCATTGATTGTTCTCTTCTGCGACATCTAGATCAATATTACATGGTCTGAAATTCATATTTTATGCTTCAGATGCATATTACTAGGTACTCCACCCTTTCTTCTTGAAATTGTAGGTTAGAATTCATTTACAAATGCTCTAACTCTGTGATGGAATTTGTTTTCCTTGCTTCTAACCATCTGCTGATATCCTTGACTTGAAAAAATGTCATCTACCTTGCCTCTGCCCCTGAAATTGTAGTCCAAATCAGTCATATGTGACAGAAATCCATTGAATTTTAACTCCATGACCAATGATGCACCCATCCTTAACCTCAGCCAGCTGAAAAAAAACCCTAAAAATCCTTATCTGAAGGTCTAGCCACCACTTTTACCCATAAACAACCCATTCAAAAGGTATTCTACGTGCTGAAGAATTGTGAAAGGGAGAGCCCTCTCTATGGTTGGAAAGGCTAGTTTCCATCCACCAAATATTGGTTTGAAACAGTTACCTCAGGATCCCTTCTGCTGCAACCCAGGAGTGTTGTTGTATTTGTAACTTTGGACGATATTCACTTGTATATTACATTTGTATTTTATTGTATATCCAACAAAGATGTATTATTCCTCTGATTAGAAGTGTCGTCATTTGTATTTGCAAGTGTCGTAAGTTACGGAGTAAGTATCATCATTTGTATTGATTGGTTATTAGACCACCGTTGTGGGGTCAACCCTAGTTAGGTCATGTGGTTGGGTTATTAGGATTCCTTAGGAAGTTGGCCCTGATTGGTTTATTGGCAGGTCAAGTCAAGTATAAATAGAGGGTGTGCCTCTCTCATTCTATTCATTCACTCACTTCTCAAGCTCGCATAGCTAAGTGAGAAAGCTCACATGTGGAGGAGTATTTTCTAGAGACATCTTATTGGGTTTGATCCTTGTGATCTTGTATTGGGACTTATTCTATCTCTGAGGAAGTTGCGGGGTTTTTCACCTTCTTGGTTTTCCTCGGTGAAACTCTGTGTCTCTTGTGTGCTTGTTATTGTGTCTATGATTGATATGTTGTAGATATGTTGTACATGTTATTCTCTTAGAGATCCTGAATGATAATGGAATGAAATTATCGAAAAATCAACATGGTATCAGAGCTGACCTAAGAAGAAGGCACTGTGCAGTTGCGGAAGCTAGGGATTCTTAATTTTTGGGTTTCTCTCCACAGATCATCAAAGCCAGGAGGCTAGATTGACTCTCCTAACAAGGGCGCATCTTTCTATCAAGACATAATTCAATTCTAATCATTCTCAATTTTTGGCCCGGAAATTAGGGTTTCTGCAAAAGTTGGAATTTCTAAAATCTGAGACCACCGCTGGAAGCTCCTCTGAAAAATCAAAGTTTAGAGCTTTGGATCAAAATATTTGGTTGGGTGAATCTCTGGGAAAATCAAACCCTAATTTAGGGTCTTGTCTAGTGAATCCAAAAGTTTCAAAAGCAATTTTGAGGGGTGAAAATTATTTGCAGATTTCAAATTATGAGTATACCAGCTTGACCAGCTTAGCAAGGCGCATCTTTCTATCCTTTCAAAAGTTTGAAATTCAAATTTTGAATTTTTAGGGTTTCTCTGACAAACCCTAATCCAGCTCCAGATCCGGTTTTCAGCAAAATCAAGTGGTAAGACCTAATAACTTTTCTATTTCCATTTGAAGTACTCTTTAAGATGTCTCACCACACCAAGCTTGAGGATAAGCTTGAAGGAGCTGATAACTTCTGAGCCTGGAAGTATAGGATTGGGTTAATCCTAGAAGAGAATGAGTTGGACACTTACATAAGTGAAGAGGTTCCTATCCTAGAGGGAGAAGAGTCTAAAGCCTTACACAAGAAGAACTTGGTCAAGGCTAAGAGAATCATTGTTGATTCTATCAAAGACCATCTCATACTTCATGTGTCTTCCCTAAAGACACCTAAGGAGATGTTTGACTCCTTGACCAAGTTGTTTGAAGGAAAGAACATAAATCGGAAGATGACTCTACAGAACCAATTGAAAGGGATAAAGCTTTAGAATGGAAAGACCATTCAATCCTACTTTTCTAAGGTCTCTCAAATCAAGGAATAACTTGAATTTGTGGATGAAGTAGTGGAGAATGGAGAAATTGTAATGACCACATTGAATGGCCTACCTACGTCATGGGACTCCTTCACACAAGGAATCTATGCAAGAAGGAAACTGATCTCTTTCAATAGACTATGGGAGGAATGTTCATAAGAAGAAGCTAGGCTTGTGGCCCGAGAAGAAAAGATGGGAAATGAAGATCAAGCTCTCACAGTACACACCAAGAAAGGAAAGTCCAAGAGGGAGCAATCTTATCACAAGAAAACTCCACACCATCATCATAGAGATAAGAAAGATTTAAGATGTTTTACATGTAATGAGAAGGGACACTTTTCCTCATAATGTCCTAAGAACAAAAAGAACAATAACAACTTCAACAAGAATAATAAGAGCAACAAGAAGAGATATCATGCTCATACTGCTGAGGATGATGAACCTCCCAAGAAGAAGACTAGATCAGAAAGTGATGACTCATTAAGTGAAGATGAATATGTTCTAATCTCTGCTCTCACAGGTACCATCTCTCTTGGATGTGATGATTGGCTTATTGATAGTGGGGCTTCCAAACACATGACTGGGTTTAAAGAATCCTTTGTAGATCTATCTGAACATGAGTCGCCTCATAAGGTGAAACTTGGGGATGACTACCAATATCCTATCAAAGGAAGTGGTGAAGCCTCCTACAAACTACACTCGGAGAAGCCTTTGAAAATGAAAGATGTTCTATATGTACCTGGGCTAAAGAAGAATCTCCTATCCATATCATATTTGGATGCAAAAGGAATTAGAGTTTCATTTTTGGATGTCCAAGTACTCATGTGTCCTAAGGGTAAGACCATAGATGATGCAGTAGTGATTGGAGAGAAAGAGGGAGGATTGTACAAATTAAAGGGATAACCTTAACATGCCATGGTACATGAGTCCATGGAGCCAAGTGAGCTTTGGCACAGAAGGATTTCACACATGCACTATAGAGCACTACCAATTGCACGCAAAGCAGTAGAAGGTCTTCCTGAAATCCAGTCAAAGCATGAAGGGGTTTGCAAAGGATGTGCAAAAGGAAAGAACACAAAGAAAGCATTTCCAAGCAGTGAAATCAAAGAAAAAGGAATCTTGGAAATTATCCACTCCAATGTATGCGGTCTGATGTCATCCAGTTCTCTGAGTGGGTATGTATACTATGTTTCCTTCATTGATGATTTCTCTAGGAAGACTTGGGTTTATTTCTTGAAGAATAAAGATGAATTAATTGATAATTTCAAGGAATTTAAATCCTTGATAGAAAATCAAACTGATAAGAAGATCAAGACCTTCAGATTCGACAATGGTAGAGAAATCACTTCAGGTGATTTAAAGAAGCTGTGCAGTGATTGAGGGATTAAGAGGGAGTTGACTGCTCCCTACAATCCACAACAAAATGGAGTTGCATAAAGGAAGAATAGAAATATCATGGAAGTAGCATGGGCAATGCTTCATGACTAGGATTCGCCTATCCATCTATGGGAAGAAGAAGCTAGGAAAGTTGTATATGTGCATAACAGAACACCTCACAAGATACTTGACAACAAGACACCAGAAGAAGTCTTCTCTGGTAAGAAACCTGAAGTTAGCCATCTCAGAATATTTGGCTGTCCAGTATTTACACACATTCCAAATGAAAAGAGGACAAAGCTAGATCCTTCAGGAAAGAAGGGCATCTTTGTGGGTTACAGTGAAAGCTTGAAAGCTTACAGAATATACTTTCCAGGGTTCAAGAAGATTGACATCAGCAGGGATGTAACATTTGATGAAGACTCAGCATACATCAAATCGAGGAAGACACCTATTGAAGACAATGAAGAACCAAAGGTAACCATATTTCAAGACACCACTATGAAAGAAGCATTTCCAGAAGAAGATCGTGAAATTGAATATCCACGAGAACCTATAGATCCACCCCGTGAGAATAACTCTCACAAGAGGAAACCTGTATGGGCTAGAGAGCTCATCCAAGTTGAAGAAAGGTATGGAATTCCAGAAGAAGAACACAGAGAAAGTAAAAGGACTAGATCATATACCAGTTATGTTTCCTTGCTCTGTGAGATTATGAACAAAGAACCTTCCAGTTATGAAGAAGCAGCAGAAAAGAAAGAATGGAAGGATTCCATGATCGAGGAGTACCAGTCGATCATGAAGAATCATGTTTGGGATGTGGTCCCAAGACCTGAAGGGAAGTCTGTTGTGACTTCCAAGTGGATCTATAAGATCAAGCATGTTGCAGATGGCAGCATAGAGAAATACAAGGTGAGGTTTGTAGCTCGTGGCTTCTCCCAGAAAGAAGGGATAGACTATGAAGAGACTTTTGCTTTTGTAGCCAGATACACTTCCATCAGAACAGTACTTTCCCTGGCTACAGTAATGAAGTGGAAGATACACCAGATGGATGTCAAGACATCTTTCTTGAATGGTGTAGTCAAAGAGGAAGTGTATGTGGAGTAGCCACTCGGGTTTGAGACACATGACAGGGAGTCATATGTGTGCAGATTAAAGAAAGCCTTATATGGCTAGAAGCAAGCTTCTAGGACTTGGTATGGTAGGATAGATAGCTTTCCATCAAGTTTGGGCTTTACCAAGAGTAAAGCAGATTCCAATCTTTACTACAAGGTTGAGGAAGGCAATCCAATGATACTACTTTTGTATGTGGATGACCTGTTTGTTACAGGTGAGGATAGATTGATTGCCAATACGAAGAGGAATCTTGCTACAAAGTTTAAGATGAAGGACTTGGGGATGATGAATTACTTTCTAGGCATGGAGGTGTGGCAGAGTGCAGATGGAATCTTCCTTGGACAAGGGAAGTATGCAGTAGAGATCCTGAAGCAGTTCAAGATGATGGACTACAAGGCCATGGCCACACCTATGGCATTGAACCTGAAGCTTCTCTGTGATGCTTCATCTGATCTGATTGATGTCACGGTGTATCGTCAGATGATTGGGTCCTTGATGTACTTGACGAACACAAGACCATATATTTGCTTTGTAGTGAACAAATTGAGCTAGTTCCTAACGGATCCCAGAGGTGTTCACCCGGTTGTTGTAAATCATATTCTGAGGTACCTGAAGGGTACAATTGATTATGGGCTCAAGTATGATGTGAATCAAAAGTTTAACCTGGAGGGTTATGTTGATTCAGATTGGGTAGGTAGTGCCGCAGATAGGAAGAGCACTTCTGGGTGTTGCTTCAGTATGGGATTGGGTGTGATCTCTTCGTTTAGCAAGAAGTAGTCCTATGTAGCACTGAGTACAACCGAAGCAGAGTATTTCGTAGCTTGTTCGGCTAGTTGTGAGGCAGTATGGATTAGGAAGCTACTGTCTGAGTTATTTGATATCCCGTTGGATGCTATTGGTATATTTTATGACAACTAGAGTTGTGTGAAGCTGTCTGAGAACCCGGTGTTCCATGACAGGTCAAAGCACATCGAGATCAAATATCACTATATCAAGGATATGGTGTAGAGAGGAGCAGTGAAGCTCCTGTATGTTGCGATGGATGAGCAAGTTGCATATGTGTTGACAAAACCACTAGCCAGAGTGAAGTTTGAGTACTTCAGAGAGAGGCTTGGTGTTCTTCAGATTGAAGACACTTCGAGGAAGAAGTGATGGGACACATTTGCAGGAGCCATTCCAAGCATAGTGATAGGAGGATACTTCCATGGCTGTGGATGTAAGCGTTGTGTGATGAGCATCAAGATGATTCTCTAGTTCCTTCTTTGTATATGCATCCGTTGGATGCTTTGTATGATCAGTTGGATCATGTATGATATGCATTAGGACGATGCAGTGGCAATGATCAGGATGATCATGTGTGATGAGTATCAGGATGATACTCTGGATGATATGCATCAGGACGATGCATTGATGATGATCAGGATGATCATGTGTGATGAGTATCAGGATGATACTATGGATGATATGCATCAGGACGATGCAGTGATGATGATCAGGATGATCATGTGTGATGAGTATCAGGATGATGCTCTCAATGATATGGATCAGGACGATGTTATGACGATCATCAGGATGATCATGTGATGATGTACATCAGGATGATGTATGGTGAGTATCAATTTGATACTCTGTGGCCGTGGACAGGTTGTGCAAATGAGCATGTAAATTGACCTGGGATATCTTGTTAGTCGTGCTTCGACACATAAAGGATCTTGGGAAAATATTTCGAGGTTTTTCTCTGGGAGGACATGTAATATTGCCTTGGGAGATCTTTCCAGTCGTGTTGCGGCACATAAATGATATGTTGTTGATACAACACCCCTCCCCAAAATTTTGAAGATATTTGGGGCCCCTCCTTTCAATGCTTTTGTGGCAAGTTTTTTCCTTTGTCTCTCGAGTTTATTTCTTTCTCTAACTTGACAGATTTTCATCACCTGTTTCCAAAAGAGTTCTCTCATTGATTTTTCTGAGGCAAAATCAGTCTTTTCTCTTCAGCGCATTTTTTAGTTTTAATTCACCCGCTGTAGTGCAATTTTTGTCCTTACATCCTTCGTCGCTTTAGCACGCCTCCAAAAGATAAATTCCCCGCTCGGCGCAAACTCTAATCTCAAGTCCTCTATCTAATGCGTACTTTGGCTCTAGCTCAGCCTCCATTTTGGACAAAGTCTCAAGTCCTTTATTCGGCGCACATATTTTTAGTGCAAGTGATAACCATTCCTCAGTCGCCAATGGCGCAAGAAATATCCTTATCTTCCCCGCCTTCAAGTTGCGCTTCACCTTCTTGGAAGAATTAAGAGCTGGCGTGTTCCTCACAGCGCAAACCTTGATGATAGAATTGGCTGCGATGGCGCAGGAGCTATACTTATCCTCCCCGCCTTGCAATGTTGCAATTGGTCTCTTTTGATTTCCCGAACTCTTTCACAGTTTTGGGAGCGGATCTGTAATGGCAGGATTGCCGCTTGAGCGCGAGATTTAGTGTTAAAACCTGCGCTTAGCATAAAATGCATAAGATATAATCGCCACCTTAGCGCAGAATTTAAATCACCACTCGATGCTTGGCGTGAAAACTCTCCTCGACCCTTGTGCACCGGCGGGTTTGGTGGAGTCTTTAATAGAGCCATGTGCCGTTCTAATGGCAGGGAACCTCGAGCCCCGTGAAATTAAATCTACCAACCTATTTTCGTATGTGACATAAATGCCACCCTTATTTAAATGAGTGCAACGGGTTTTCCTATACATTTTATATTCGCCGAGCAACTGGAGTTCGCCATTCTCATCAAGAGTGAGGTTTTCTATTCACCAGGTGCCTTCAGAATTTATCTCCTGCCTCGGAACGTTTGCCCTCGACGGACCCTTCCAGTCTGACAGGTAGGCTCTTCACCCCTTTCATTTGCATGAGTTTGTTTTACACCATAGGGAGTTCTTTGCATAAATCTTCAAGAAGCTTTTGGGGCATATAGAGCGATTTCTCTCGTCCTTGATCCCAAAAATGAGAATCTGAAGTCGCCCTACGTGAACCAAAACCTGAAAAGCTTTATCCCCACCTGCAAGCATGAACTCTGTCCTGTTATCATGTCCTCAGCGTCCTGAGTAAGTTTTTCGCCCACCTTGATATCCCTGAATCGTCCCAGCAGTATCTTAGCGGCCGCAGAGTTTTTCACTCAAACCCATAGAAGCCGTGGCATCCCATGCAAAACGAAACTCCCTGCCAAGCATCTAATGCGCGTAAAACCCAATCCTTCTGGTTCCTTGCAGCTAAAGTTTCATCCTGTGAACACCGAGGTACTTTGCTCAACCGAAAGCAATGTTCATTCACACCAAGGGCGCGCAAAAACAACGATGCTCGGCCTAAATTGCCTTAGGATATATTAAATCAACCCATCGTGCCCACTTAGAACCTTGATAACCTAGCCCGAAAGTCTAACTCATAGAAGCCAACAGTTGCGGGGTTTCTCCATCTTTTACGCAATCTCCACTATCAACGGTCGGCCCATAAAATGTTTAAACACTGACGCATTGTAAATATAGCATGCATAATGTTAAACGCTAGTGCAGAAATAAGGTTAGGATAGCGCATGCAAAGTTGTATGGACTAGCACACAAATGTTTTTAGCTTTGGCGGATGGATAAAATTGGGGCGCTAGCGCACGAAATATTTTGGGCATTAGCGCAGAAAATACATTTTTGCTTGGCGCACAAATAATCTTAGGCGTCGGTGCGCATGAAACATCTAGGTATTAGCGCATAAAATCTTGCTTGTACCCCAGCACACATTAGATAACTGATCTTAGCGCGCGCAGAATCCCAAGCACGGCGCAAAGCTCTATTTAGGCGCTAGCGCAGAAATCTTCATCAGACTCGCACAAGTTTATGTGACAATTCAAGGGATACCTGCACGCTGAAAATGAATGGCGTAGATTCAAAGATGATCTTGCTCATTGTCCTGATGTCTTGTCTTTACTTTTAGCATGGAATGGCATTGTTGAATTAAGCTTAAGCTTGAAATGAAGATAATTATGATTTTTAAGACAACCTCTATATTGTGAAAATGTTATATTTTGGCTCTACCATAGAGTGTTTCTAATGCTTGAAGAAGTAGTCTAACTAAAGTCTTTATTGGCATTCCCTTGCTCACCCTAGGATTACCATGCATAGGAAGTTAGCAAAGAAGAAGGCAATGTAGAAAATAACCTCAGACTTAGAGGTTGAAATCCTATTAGATACTTCTCTTGAGACAATGTTTGCTGACACACAAGCTACCACTGGTGTTTCCCCTAGGAGCTCCGCCCCTGAATTTCAATGGGGTGATCTGTACAGATTCATCATGGCTCAAGATAGTACAACGACCTCCATAGAAGATGCTCTGGTATATGCCAACATCCAAAGGTCCTGTTTGCATAAAGCAATAACTCGTCCTGAATTATTCCCTTATTGCAAAGTTATGGGATGGCTAATTCCCCACATCCGGTCCGACACAAGGCTCATGAATGATAAAAATGGGTTGAGCCTGGCATCTTTCGCTCCTGAGCATGTCACTGGTGCCTACAGATTTCCTTCACCCAGGGCTTGTTTAGACGATGATTGGATAGAAAAACATCCAATGGACCCACTAGAATCCTCCCATAAGATGACGATAAACGACAGGCAAATTAGGAGGAGGCAGAACAATGAATATAAAAGCAACCTCCTAAAGACCCCTTATAGACTCATCATCCTGATGTTGAGTCGACTCTTTGGCATGCCTAATGGCAATATGTTTAAGATCAGATGGGTGCCGGTAATGTTTCAGATAGCCATGAAAGGGACCATCTTCAACTGGGATGAAATAATTTCAGATAGTTTGGCCTCGCAACTAACAATATCCCAAGGAGGACTAACCCAAAAGAAGGCAGATTTCTTTATTTATTCATACCTGATTGACTTCCTGTTAAGCAAGCATACGTTCTCAAACTTGGGTTGCTCATGGAAGCCAAAAAAAACAGCTCTCTTCATGGGTTATCAATGTACATGGGCAAGTAAATATGCAAACCACTACAAGATGATTTGCGAGAGATTTATCATGCCATTATACCAGATCATCTTTATAGAAGAACCAGATTGTATGTCGGAGAATGCAATGCATATCATTGAACAATTCAGGGACTATTATCACAGTTCAAAAGGCACATACATAAGGATGAGTGGAGGAACTCATGAGCCATTTATGTTCCCTCCGTATGTTATAGATTTTGTAATTCACAAGGAGGCCATGAGACAACTCTTCGACACCGGCGCAATAAGTAAGTTCTTAATAGACTGGAGGAAGGGCATGTATCCTCCCATGCCATTTACCATCGGAGTTTACAGCCTCCCGAGAGCAAGAGATGGGGAAAATTACGCTCAAGGCTTAGAATTTTTCCATTTTGGCACGGTCCCTTTTAGAAGGCATGACCCCAATAGTGCGGTAAGCCAGCATTGTCTTGACCTCAAGATCTCCTTTGAATATGCTCATGCTATGGACCGAGATGAGGAGCGCCCGCAACCTAACTGAGCTAGGGAAGCGTTACAAGAAGAAAGTTGTGAAAGATCCGAGCCCCAAACCCATCGGTTTGATCCAAAAAGAGAGGGAGGCATCGGCCTCACAATCAAGGGATCCATCAGAATTAGAGTAGGATAGATTGCTCCAAGAGCAAACCCTCAAGCAGGAGCAGGACAGAGTGCTCCAAGAGAAAGCTCTCAAGCAGCAGCAGGACCAAGAAGAAGCAAGAATTCAAGGTGAGCTAACTTCCAAGATTCAGCAAGAGGAGATTGCAAGGAAGCAACAGGAGCAAGCCTCTCAGTTGAAACAATAGGAAGAGGATTCCAGGATCCAGAAGGAAGAAGAAGATCGGGTATCCCAAGAGAAAGATGCCAAGCAGTAGCATGAGGAAGAAGAAAGGCCCCTGAATGAAGAAGCAGTTGGATTACAGACACAACAAGAAGAGTTAGAAAGAGAGAAAGAGAAAGAAAAGACAGAGAAGTCTCCCGGAGCCATCTACTCCGACAGACATGGCGGTGGACCCACCATTGATATACACTCCAGGGGGAACTCGGGAAGGAGGTGCCTCTTCAGGGAGCTTAGCGCTGACCCCATATAACCCCAGGAAGTAGCGCAAAGTAGCATACCTGGATACCGTTTATTTCCATGAGCAAAAAAGGGCCATTATTGATAGGAGGGTAAAGAAGATGAAAAGTGAGGTTGCTGATGAATATGAATTATGCATAATAGAGAAAAAATTGGTCCAAGGAACTGATACTGACCCCACGTTCCAAGCCCAATGCACTGCAGCATCAACTAAGGCAACTAAAGCCAATATTGAGTTTTTGAAAGGTGAGATAAAGCATTACAGGGAGCAATGTTTTAAGATCAGAGATGATAGGAAGAGGGAGGTGTTGGAAGCAAACAAATTGAAAGAGAAATACAATGAGTTGGTAGGAGAGCATCTAATGCTAAATTCGGGAGTTCTCCAGCTTGAGAATGAGAAGAACTCCTTAGAAATGCAGTTGGCTATATCTGAAGATGAACTGAAGAATCTGAAAGCTCTAATAACATAATTGGAGTAACTCGAAGCAAGCAGGGCTCAGCAAATTCAGCTCCACCAACATGAGTATGAAGGGCTGATTCAAGAAAAGGAACAATTGGGAAAACAACTCAAAGAGGCAGCGGAGGACCAGCAAAATTTGTCCACATTTCACAAACAAGCATGTGATATGCGGATTAAAATCCATCAGTTGCTAGTACTGATCTTGGAAGAGATTTGGAGCATGAAAGAAATGATCAAGAAAATGACAACAATTGAATCCACAGCCCTAAGAACTCAAGAAAAGTTTGCAAATCATGTAGAGGAGCTGAAACGACAATCTGAGTGGAAAAAGGGAAAATCTCAACTCCCTTCACACTTACGCGCCACTATAGGGGATGAATTGACGTGGATATAGGGATCTGTGAATTCGCCAAGGATTGTGGCACCAAGCTAAGTTTGGAAATCAGGAAGACGGTGCGCAAGTGTTGTTCGTTTTACTCCACACTCAGGGAATCACATAGCAAGTGCCATCTGATTCTTCCTGCCTCCATTTATGATTTCCCAAAGGAAGAAGATCAATTATTCAAGCTACAAAACGAGATGGACGAAGGCTTAGCTTCCATCAAGAAGATAGAAGTATTGACCGAGGATGAATTTCAGCAGCTCATTTTCCAGCCTGTAGTACATATTCACTTCCTAGAAGCGATGGCTAAAGAGGCCACAGAGGGAAAAGCGTTGATCAAATCGGACCTACGCAAACATGAAATAACATCCAAGGCGACAATATCTTCTTGTAGAAAGCTTATCATAAAGGATATCAACCAATGGACCACATATATTCAAGGTATATATGGCCCGGTAATTACAAGTGAGCCGGTTGGTGGAGGCGAGTCTTCAAGTCAACAAGAAGAAGCCCCAACAAAATAGATAGACCATTCTTATTTTGTTTTAATTAAAAGGAGAAGCTGAAATTCTACCTTTTGTATAAATGCTTTAAAAGGACAGTTGGCTCCTATTTTTTGTCCTATATGGAAAGTCTTCCACGTATTTGTGGGTGTTGTAAGGATACGATGGAAAACCAAAGAAGGAGGTTCTAGAATTAGGGTACACCTATCAGCCCAAGGGGCATTTTGTAAAGCTATAAATAGAAGATTAGGAGTAAGAGTAAAAGGACTTTTGGAAGGGGAAAATAAATCTTTCTTGGCTAGTATGAACTATTTTGCACTGGCTCCAAGAAAGCGAATTTTGCCTAATAAGAGCCTGGAGAGGACATCTTTTTGCAGGAAATGTGTATTGGATATCTGCTGGATTATTCTTTGACATTCATATGTTACAGTGAGATATTTATTTGTTGTTCTGAATTATTTATGTGCAATGAGTGATTTTGCTACTTTTTGTATAAGGATGTTCCTCCTAGATGAGTAATAGAATGTTTTCATGTGGATTAAAAGCTATATTTTATGTCTTTAACCTCTTGCTGTAGATGCATATTTATGATTTAATGGCTACCTGTTGATCTTTAGATGTTTCTTTTAGCACATTACTCATATTTACAGTTTTGCTCCTTGCAAGGATAGATTAGATTTATTTCAGTCTTAGAAACAGATTTGCTTCAAGTTCTGCATTTAGATTAAATTAGCTTAGGCACTTGTACATCATGTTAACAATAAAATCAAAAAGAACATTGGACCAGGCCATAACCAGTGTAAAAGAAAGCAGATCTCCAAATCTAACGGTAGCCGGAACCGCTAACCGGACGGATTCCCCATACCAAACAATGGACAATCTAATTGGGATAGTTTACCGGGGAGAATCCCTTTCTGTTTGATGCTACGATCTTCGGGGCATAAACAGTTTTTGGCGCTAAAAGGAGGGCTTGAAGTGCATGGCTGATAAAGGAAAATCTCCCATTGTCAAAAATGTTACTGAAAACCCGCTTAAAACAGGAATTTCAGACAACCCAAATCTTGAAGTAACAAATCAAGAAAACTCTATCTCTGATTCTGAACATCAAGATGTGTTGTATGATGTGCCTTTTACAGAAATAGAAGATTTAAGAAGACATACATGATCTTATGTTAGGAAACTAGGTGGTTTAAACGCAGTAACTTTCCTCCCTAGGAAAAGTACTCCCAGAAAAGAAAGACAGTACACCCGTGATTCGATTCTTGAGCAGAATTTTGAAGAGCTTGTAAATTTAACTTTGGATGAGATTGCAAAACCCCTAAAAGAAATTGATCTTGAAAACCCAGAAAATTTTTCAAATCCATAAAATCTTGGAGAACTTGTTACTCCAAAGAACACTCCATCTAATTCACCACGCAATTCTCCACCTGATTCTCCACATAGAACCATGGATGTACCTGCTTGGAGAGCGAGGGGAGCATTAAATCTAGCTGGGCCATTCCACAATCTGCCTAAAAATCCAGAGAAATTCTTGCCCAAATTCGACCCAGGAAAAGCCATTTCTGCTGAAGATCATCTCAAGAGTTTTTATTTAGCCTTGAATCTTATAAATGTACAGCATGAAGATGTAGTTTGTAGGCTTTTCCCATACACATTTGAACTGAAAGTTTCTTCCTGGTATTTTAGCTTACAAGCTAGCTCAATTTCTAGATGGGAAGACTTTGAAACATTTTTCTTAAAGAAGTATGGAAATCAAAAAACTGTAGCTACACTCATGAAAGAATTATTGTCCATGAGAATGGAAAAGAAAGAAAAGGTTCAAGACTTCAACCAAAGGTTCACTACGCTCTTGAATAATTTCAGCAAAGCAAATAAACCGACAAAAGAATCTCTAGTTGAATACTATACAACAACACTTGAAGTCCGTATAGCAATGTTTGTCAAAAGATCTAAGAAAACTACCCTAATAGAAAATTTCGAAGAAGCTAGGAAGGTGGAAGAAAAATCAGATAGCATTGCCAAACATGCCTTAGATGTAGAAACAAAACCAGCAACTAGTAAAAAAACCTTGCTGCTCACCAGGAATAAAGAAGAGTCATCGACGGATATGGAAAACGTAGTTAAGATGATGGAGAAATTGTCAAATAAAATTGTAGATCTTGAGAAAGATAAAGCAGCTAGCACGTCTAGGAATCCTTTCAAACCATTCTACAAGAAGAGAGAAGACAGCGATCAACCTCATCCAGCTGTGAATACTTCTCCTGTTTTAAATCTAAATGAAATAGGGATGGAACACTTTTGTACCTTTCATCAAGAGCCACACTCAGAAAAGAGCTTCCCATAATGGATTAACTCTATGAGTTTAGTCATGAACCAAATGTTGTATTCACAAATTCCAGATCAAGACTATACTCCAGAGGAACCAAGCCTTGAGATAGAGGAACCATCTCCAGACACTACCATGGTGCTATGGGATTGGGTATGGGTATCTTTAACTGAATTGGTAGAAGATGGTCCCGTGGAAAGCCCAGTCTCTGCTATAAACATTAACACTCGCAGTAAAGGTCCCATTGCGGATCCAATTCCAAGCTCGACTATTCCCAAACCTAAAATTTCAAAAGAATTACCTAGAAGACACATAACAGTCATTCCACCACAACCTAAAACTAACCCAACATCGACCAATCAGCCAAACATCGAAACAACAGTTCAACAACCAAAGGTCACATTGAATAAGATAGACCATCAAACTAGAATTGTAAAAGAATGTGATATGGGATATGACATCATTGAAGATATAAAGAAAGTAAAGGCAAATGTTTCAATATTCGATATGTGCAGTTTTCCCCAGCAACGAGACAAGTTGTTGCATGTTCTTCAATCCCATCCTAGCACTCCATTAACAAATACTCAAGAAGACCCTGAAATTAATGAGGCCAGTATTGGCGGGAAATCCAAATCTCAGACATTGCCGTTCCTTTTAACTTTTGAAATCTTCAATCACAATGTACACAATTGTCTAGTAGATTCTGGAGCATCTTCGAATGTCATGCCACTATCTATCTGTAAAAATATTAATGGTCAACCAATTCCATCTCCTGCCCAGATTATTTAGTTAGATAGACTATTGTCAAAGTTATTGGGGAAATGAAAGATGTCCTCATTAGGTTGTCAGCAGATTCTAGAGTTTGTCAGTTCATTGATATAATGGTAGTTGACATTCCCGAATCCTATGGTTTGATCCTAAGTAGGGACTGGTCTACAAAGTTGAACGGTTACTTTGCAACTGATTGGTCTCATTTGTGGTTGCCATATCAAAATAGACAGAATCAGATCAAGGTTCTGAGAGAACCACACATGAAACAAAATGTAACTCAACTGGAAGGAAAGAATGAAGATGTATCCTTCTCATCCTCAGTTTTGGGAAATTATTTCTTAGAAATTGATCCGAGTAATTAGCAATCTGAAACTATTAGCCCTGAATCAGATGAACAGTCCGATCTCCTTCGTTTTTTCTCGGAATAATGACATTGACTGTAATATAGTTAATTTAGTCATTGAATTAGATCATAAAAATACTAACTTAGATAAATCAAATGATCTTTTTTGGACATTATACTTTGATGGTTCTAAAACTTCGGAAGGATCCGAAGCCGGTTGTGTTCTGATGGATCCAGAAAGAAATAAGTATTTTTTGTCCTATAGGTTAGAATTTGATTGTACTAACAATACTGCTGAATATGAAGCTTTAGTCCATGGATTGAAGAAATCCATCAGTTTAAATGTTAAGTACCTGAAGGTGTTTGGCGGCTCGGAAATAGTTGTGAGACAGGTAAGAAATACCATTCACTGTCTTTCACCTCATTTGAGGAGTTATCAAGTTTACGTATGGGATTTAATGATGCATTTTGATGCTTTCAATATAAAGTTTATTCCTAGACTGCAAAATTATGCGGCTAATTTATTAGCAACATCCGCTTCCAGATTGGTGCCAACTAATAACAAGTGCTCAATTGAATTGGTTTTCAAGCCTTCTGTCCCTGAAAACATCACAAACTTCAGAGTTTTCAATGATGAAGATCAAATTATCATTTTTCTAACAAACAAAGACATGTTCCAAGAAGCTGTGATAGATGAAGAACACAATTCTGATTTACAAAAGAAAGATACATCTAAAGGTAATTTCATCCCCAAAGGGGTGAGGTCGCTTGAAATGTTGTTTGATCTTCAGAGCAAGTTCAAAAGGCCAGCAAATACCAAGACCAATAGCTCATCAATGCAGCATGATTTAGTTAATCTGGGCACCGAGGCTGAACCAAAATTTGTTAACCTTGGCAAATGTTGTTCACCATGAGAAAGAGATAAGTTCATCAAGTTGTTTCAACAATATAAGGATTTTTTTGCATGGACTTATGATGATTTGAAAACATATGACATCCGCATTATTCAGCATGTCCTACCAATGAAAGCAGGTGTCAAGCCATTTCAGCAGCAATTAAGAAGGATGCACCCCACTCTTGAACCTCGGATTCAAAAGGAACTGAAGAAGTTACTGGATGCTAAGATAATTTTTAAGGTCCGGCATTTTGAGTGGGTTGCTAACCTTGTTCCCGTGAGAAATAAGTCAGGAGAAATAAGACTATGTGTTGAATTCAAAAATTTGAATAGAGCTTTAGATAAAGACAACTATCCCGTCCTTTCGATGGAACAAATTCTCCAAATGGTGTCAGGATCAGAACTCTTTTCCCTCCTTGATGATTTCTTGGGTTACAATCAAGTATTAGTAGTTGAAGAAGACCGTCTTAAGACTACTTTCTGCACTAAGTGGGGAACTTTCGCATACCGAAGAATTCCATTCGTCCTGATAAACGCAGGAGCTACGTTTCAGCGGGAAATGGACATCGCCTTCCGAGGATTGGTAGGTCACTGTGTTGTGGTCTATTTAGATGATGTGACAGTTTTTTCAAAGAAAAGAGAATATCATGTTGTTCATTTGAAGCAGATTTTTTATCGTTGCCAAAAATATGGTATCTCATTAAATCCCAAGAAAAGTGTGTTCGTTGTTCCTGAAGGTAAACTATTGGGCCACATCATTTCAAAAAGGGGAGTATCAATAGATCAAGAGAGAGTACAAGCTATCAATAAAATTCCAATGCCTCATAACAAGAAATCCATGCAGTCGTTTATGGGCACTATCAATTTGTCCGAAGATTTCGCGCAAATTGTTAAACCTTTGCAGCAAATGGTCAAGCAAAGCATACAGTTCAAGTGTACAGACTTAGAAAAGGATGCATTCAGAGACATTAAGGAAGCCATAGCTAAGGCTCCTTCCTTAAGAAGCCCATATTTTGACAAAGATTTTATCTTGTATACTTTTGCTTCAGATGACTCTCTCGCGGCTATGCTCACGCAAAAGGTAGAATTAGGAGATGAGTACCGAATCTCGTTTATGAGCACTGATCTGCAAGGTGCTGGACTCAATTATCCCATTGTCGACAAACATGCGTATGTTGTCTTCAAAGCTGTCAAATAGTTAAGACCATATATTCTTAAGAGCGGAACTAAAGTTATAGTTCCCCACCCAGCTATTAGATCCCTTTTCGTTGAAAAAGAATTAGGAGAAAGGAGGGGAAACTGGGTCACAGCTCTTCAAGAATATGATTTAGAATTTAAACCAGCCACCATCATCAAAGGACAAGGCCTGTGTAAATTACTTATAGAGAATCCGATCGATGAAGAGCAGCATTGGAGGAATGAAGCTGAGCTGAATTCAGTCGAGGTATGTCCCATTTTCACAGCTCCTCAATCATGGTATAGGGATCTAGTGCATTATTTGCTGCACGGATACCTACCTGAGCACAGGAGTTCTAATCAAAGAAGGGCTCTCCATTTAAAATCAACAGCTTATCAAATCATTGATGGAGTAGTTTTCAGAAAAAAAATTATGATGGAATTTTCCTCAGATGTTTAGAGAAAGAAGATCAGATGTTTAGAGAAAGAAGATGCAAGTAAAGTTGTCAAAGAGTTACACGATGGTCCTACTGGTGGACATTATTCAGGGGAGACAACATCTCACAAAATACTCAGGGCTGGATATTATTGGCCCACTTTATGCCGAGATGCCCATGCTTATGCACGGAACTGTGATATATGCCAAAGAAGTGTTGGGAAATTACCTAAGGCAGCAGGACCTTTGCAGCCAGTTATTATCTCAGAACCTTTCGAACAATGGGGTATAGATGTCATTGGAGAGATAAATCCAAATTCTTCTCTTCAACATCGATACATCATCACATCCATGGACTACTTCACCAGATGGACGAAGGAAATCCCATTGCGCAAGATCAACGAAGATGCAGTCATCAATTTCTTGAAAGAGAACATCATAACCAGGTTTGGGGTTCTAATTTCCCTAGTATTTGATAATGCCACATATTTCTCGTCTTTTAAAATAAATGAATTTGTTTATGAATGGGGGATTAAACTGCATTATTTAGCCAATTATTACCCTCAAGGAAATGGATTGGCTGAATCCTCAAAAAAAAACCTCATTTGAATTCTCAAGAAGACTGTGATAGAAAATCAGCGAAGCTGGCATATAGCTCTCCCAAATGCCTTATGGGCAGATAGGGTGACTCCAAATAATGCATTAGGGGTTTCCCTTTACACCCTCATCTATGGCAAGGAAGCCATCCTCCCTCCCAACATATTGCTTCCATCCTTACAGTTGTCTCAAGCCTCTCGAGGGTCTGGTAGTCAGGTTTTAAAAACCAGGATTGATACTTTGCTTCAACTTGAAGAAGCCCGACAGAGAGCCAAAGACCGATTTCATCAACATCAAGACATAGTCAAAAGATGGTTTGATAAAAGGAAGTCTGGTAAAAGAAGTTTTGAAGTAGGGGATTTAGTTCTGAAATGGGACCATAATCATGAAGGTAAGGGGATGCACACGAAATTCTAACAGTTATGGATAGGCCCTTACCAAATATCTGCAAATCTCGGCCCATCCACTTACAAGCTAACAAACCTCCAGGGGGAGGAAGTAACCCTTCCTCTCAATGGCCTCACCTTGAAACAATACTTTGCATAGTCTCACTGAGACTTTCTGTACATAAATAAAGCTTTTCTTTGTTTTACTTTAGTCTCTTGTTTTCTGTGTTTCAACTAAATTGTCTTTTCCTCTCAGGATTTGAAATTTTGTACAAAATTGTTTTCCTCAAACACCTGCAATGGGGCTTCTCATGAAGATAAATCTCTCAAGAAATCTCACAACTCGTGAAACTGGAAGTGTATCCTAGAAAGAAAGTTTACCCATGAATTTTGGATTTGCTGATCGTTCTCCAGAATGAAGAGAGCCTGTTCTGGTGGTCACACTAACCCTTGTTGAAATAGCATAGATCTATGACTATATTTATCACTATCTTCAGGCTCCATCCACCCTCAGAGTTAAAAGCATCTCAGGAGGATCACTATGGTTGGACCCATGGAAAGGAAGCACGTCTCGAAGGCATAGGGTATTGAAGTGACTCCATGCTGTAAATCAAAAGCCAAAAGGCTAATAATCAAGGGTCTATTTTCTAGAAATTATCGCCTCAATCAAAGCATGGCTGAGATAAAACAAAACATTCAAGTCAAGAAAGTTGTCCCAAGGACTCAGCTCAAGCTAGGTTCTTCTCCGTTCGTGAGTCTTGATAAATCAATAAAATCTCTCACTCACAAAAGGACATTGTGGATTGAAGAACCAAAATCAAAGATCATAATTCTAAGGAAAATATTTCTGGAAGGCTCAAACAACAAAAGTTGTCAAATTTGTAAACATCCAAAAGGATGCATGCAGCATGGGAATGAGGAACAAGAGAAATAGTGTCTACGAGATGTTGTTACAATCCTGTGGAGTCCGACGATAGTGGTCGTCTGAAGGATGAATCTTCTAAAATGAACCTCATATTTTGGCCCTTTGAAATATTTAAGGATGTCTTTATCAAAGCTCCCCTGTCCCGATGACCAACAAATAAAGCGACTACTTCCTTCACCGAGATTCGAACGCTTAAGTCGAATGTTGCAAATGAGGTGAACAACTTATAAAAGAATCCTTCCGGTGAACAAGAGACTTTTTCAGATATCTATGTTCGCCAGCGATTCGCCAATTGTTGTTGATACAACACCCCTCCCCAAAATTTTGAAGATATTTGGGGCCCCTCCTTTCAATGCTTTTGTAGCAAGTTTTTTCCTTTGTCTCTCGAGTTTATTTCTTTCTCTAACTTGACATATTTTCATCACCTGTTTCTAAAAGAGTTCTCTCATTGATTTTTCTGAGGAAAAATTAGTCTTTTCTCTTCAGCGCGTTTTTTAGTTTTAATTCACCCGCTGTAGCGCAGGTTTTATCCTTACATCCTCCACCGCTTTGGCGCGCCTCCAAAAGATAAATTCCCTTCTCGGTGAAAACTCTAATCTCAAGTCCTCCATCTAATGCGTACTTTGGCTCTAGCTCAGCCGCTCTTTTGGACAAAGTCTCAAGTCTTTTATTCAGCGCGCATATTTTTAGCACAAGTGATAACCATTCCTCGGCTACCGATGGCACAAGAAATATCCTTATCTTCCCTGCCTTGGATGAAGGATTAGCTTCCATCAAGAAGATAGAAGTATTGACCTAGAATGAATTTTAGCAGTTCATTTGCTAGCTTGCAGTACATATTCACTTCCTAGAAGCGATGGCTAAAGAGGCCACAGAGGGAAAAGCGTTGATCAAATCAAACCTACTCAAACACGAAATAGAGTCCAAGGCGACAGTATCTTCTCGTAGCAAGCTTATCATAAAGGATATCAACCAATGGACCACATATATTCAAGGTATAGATGGCCCGGTAATTACAAGCGAGCCGGTTGGTGGAGGTGAGTCTGCAAGTCAACAGGCAGAAGCCCCAGCAGAATATATAGACCATTCTTATTTTGTTTTAATTAAAAGGAGAAGCTGAAATTCTACCTTCTGTATAAATGCTTTAAAAGGACAGTTGGCTCCTATTTTTTGTCCTATATGGAAATTCTTCCACGTATTTGTGGGTTTTGTAAGGATACGATGAAAACCAAAGAAGGAGGTTCTAGAATTAGGGTACACCTATCAGCCCAAGGGGCATTTTGTAAAGCTATAAATAGAAGATTAGGAGTAAGAGTAAAAGGACTTTTGGCAGGGGAAAATAAATCTTTCTTGGCTTGTACGAACTATTTTGCACTAGCTCCAAGAAAGCAAGTTTTGCCTAATAAAAGCCTGGAGAGGACATCTTTTTGCAGGAAATGTGTATTAGATATCTGTTGGATTATTCTTTGACATTCATATGTTATAGTGAGATATTTCTTTGCTGTTCTGAATTATTTCTGTGCAATGAATGATTTTACTACTTTTTGTATAAGGATGTTCCTCCTAGATGAGTAATAGAATGTTTTCATGTGGATTAAAAGCTATCTTTTATGTCTTTAACCTCTTTTTGTAGATGCATCTTTATGATTTAATGGCTACATGCTGATCTTTAGATGTTTCTTTTAGCACATTACTCATATTTACATTTTTGCTCCTTGCAAGGATAGATTAGATTTATTTCAATCTTAGATACAGATTTGTTTCAAGTTCTGCATTTAGATTAAATTAGCTTAGGAACTTGTACATCATCTTAACAATAAAAGCAAAAGAACGGTGGACCGGGCCATAACTGGTGTAAAAAAAAACAAATCTCCAAATCTAACGGTAGCCGGAACCACTAACCGGACGGATTCCCCATACCAAACGGTGGACAATCTAATTGGGATAGTTTACCGGGGAGAATCCCTTTCTGCTTGATGCTGTGATCTTCGGTGCATCAACAGGATATTGGGATGCTCTTTCAATGTTTTTTCCTATGACATATAATATTTCCCTAGGATATCTAATAGGTTGATATGTGTGCTCGTAATCAGTCCTAGGATTTCGAGGTTTTTCCATGACCACATATAATATTTCCCTGGGAGATCTTGTCGACCGTGCTTCGGCACATAAAGGATCCTGAGATACTCTTTCGAGGTTTTGTGGTGACCACATGTAATATTTCCCTGGGAGATCTTGTCGATCGTGCTTCGGCACATAAAGGATCCTGGGATACTCTGTCGAGGTTTTGTTGTGGTGGTCACATGTAAGTTGACCTGGGAGATCTTGTCGGTCATGTTTCGACACATAAAGGATCCTAGGATACACTTTCAAGGCATTGTGATGCACGTAATAAGTCCTGAGGATTCCACAGTATGGCCAGTGTTGATGAAGACCTAAAGGAGGTGGGCCTACAACCAACATGAAAAAGGGTTGGCTCTGTAGAACTTCGTCTGACGAGAATAATTATGAGATAGCCCAGTGATCGAGATGTCGAGTACAGCAGCAGTGATGATGATTATGCTTCATGATCTAGTGATGATGATCTAGCTCCAAAATTGAAGACTTGCACCAATATGTATTGATGACCTGTGTCTAGAGAATACCTTCCTAGTTAAGATGGAGTGTTGATGTATTTGTAACTTCATAAGATATTCACTTGTATATTACATTTTTATTTTATTGTATATCCAACAGAGATGTATTATTCCTCTGATTGGAAGTGTCGTCATTTGTATTTTCAAGTGTCGCAAGTTACATTGTAAGTGTTGTCATTTGTATTGATGAGTTATTAGACCACCGGTGTGGGGTCGGCCCTAGTTAGGTCATGTGGTTGGGTTATTAGGCTTCCTTAGGAAGTCATCCCTGATTGGTTTATTGGCAGGTCAAGTCAATTATAAATAGAGGGTGTGCCTTTCTTATTCTATTCATTCACCCACTTCTCAAGCTTGCATAGCTAAGTGAGAAAGTGGCACACATGTGGAGGAGGAGGAGTATCTACTAGAGACATCTTATTGGGTTTGATCCTTGTGATCTTGTATTGGGGCTTATTCTATCTCTAAGGAAGTTGCGGGGTTTTTCACCTTCTTGGTTTTTACCGGTAAAACTCTGTGTCTCTCGTGTGCTTGTTATTGTGTCTATGACTGATATGCTGTAGATATGTTGTACATGTTATTATCTTAGAGACCCTGAATGATGATGGAATGAAATTATCAAAAAATTAACAAGGAGAATCTTGAGTGATAACACTTGTAATAATGGAAGTACTTAGTCGCTCTTGAACATGGCACCCATTTGCATTTCATTCGAACTACCTGGGTACTTTGCTTGTCCTTGAATATCACCATTTCCTTGAGTCATTTTACTCATTTGAGTCATTCAAAGAATTATTCTATCACTAGTTTCATTAGGTATCAGTGTCATTATTATCGTGTCAATGCTGCCAAGTCATGCCATCCCATGTTCAAGAGAGGTTTGTTGATTGAGTCAATCTCTACAGTCATTATAACTTCTATTATGTCGATCACTCCTGAGTCATTCTCAAACATTGCTGTATAGTATGATCTACTCCAAAACATCTTCGATCTGTTTTCATGCTGATGATGAGGGAAACATCATGGCCCTCCTTCGATGGGTCTATCCTGGTCGACTTCAACACATCATCCAAGGATTGATCCTAGAAACCAATCAAGTACCTTGGGCCTGCATGCCTTAATGGCACGTTACCTCGCTTTCAATAGTAATTTCACATCATTGACTTTTGATTGAAACATTCCATCGAATGTTTGACCTTAACTCATTAATTCACATTCGATGGTGTGTACTATGATACCTTGGGGATCATTGACATCAATAGTGGTTTCCCTTGTACTTGTTAACGGTATACATTAATGACCGGTAATCAAGTGGTTTATACCATGTTCGACTTCAAAACATTGTAATCACATGGTTAGATTTGTATCATCGCGGTTTTGGCTTGAAGACCCTGGGTTAACTTATGTATCTTACCCAGGAAGTGATGGATATTTTTTGATCCATGTCACACGGATCCACTTTTGTATTGGTTGTGGCTATGTAATTATATCATCATGGATCTAGGATTTTTTTTAGTAGCCATGATTGTGTTCAGTCAGTCCTTACTACCATGGATCTGCAATGTATTGGTCAACACCCATGTTATGAGTCATTTGAGACATATATCTCAGATTCCATTGTATTGCAGGATTCTTTGTTCATCACTCCAACCAATGATCCTTTCCTCGAGCCCTCATATTGCAAAGCATCTCACCTATCCCATTTTTCTATCTTTTTGCTTTGGGGGGCATTCTGTTACACCAAAATCTCATCATCATGAGTTATGTATCCTCTATATGCATTAATTCCTAAAGCACTCAGGATTACACATGAAAATCTAGACCCAAAATCCGACGACATATATGTCCAATTTTTTACATCATGTTGTCGACAATCTGACAAGCCTCTCCATTTTTAAACGTTGGTTGACCTTCGGCGTATATCCAACAACAATACGGTCTCATCGGATATCTGACCTGAAAATTTAGGATATCTGACCACAACTCTATTAAAACATGCATCAGATATCCAACACATACAGGTCAGATATGTGACTACATCTATTTCAATATACACATCGGGTATCCGACCACAGTTTCTTTCTGGAAGGTCGGATATCCGACCTTAAGGCCGTTGGATATCCGACCCACATTACTTTACAGAAGTTCGGATATCCGACCACATTGACTACAATTCTTTCAAGATACACGTCGTGTATCCGACCACAGTTTCTTTCTGGATGGTCGGATATCCGACCACATGGCCGTCAGATATCCGACCCACATTACTTTATAGGAGGTCGGATATCCGACGCATATACCAATAAACAAAATACAACGTTCGAAGATATTTTACGTCGGTGGTATTTCAAGTTCGTCGGAATCTTTGGGAGGACCATCGGATATCCAACCACTATGGGGAATTTTTAGAAAAAAATACTAGTTCTCAGTTGTGGTTTTCTAGGTGGTAGTTAATCTCTCGAGTCATGGAAATGTTTGAAATTACTGTGGAAACTTAGGAGATATTGAAGCTTTAGGCTGGGTCCATGTTGCTTCAAAACTGGGTTAACAAAATGGACATCAAAATCCATAATGACAGAATCTTTAAGCTTGTCCCAAGTGGTATGGACTTATGTACAGAAAAAATTCTAGCTCCTCCAACTCTGGAGTGATATCCTCGGGACGGAAAGGTTAATAACTTAATACAATTGGACATGAAGTTGTCCTAAAGACCATGTATGTACTATGGACTCGTCACATATAGTGAAAGAGAGGAAATGGGAAAATTATGAATATCTTACAACATTCTAACTAGTATATTTTGATTTCAATGCACTGAAAAAAATATATATATATATATATTGGGTTGTCAAACAATCATTTCCATCTTTCCAAAGACAAATAACTCATCAGAATACCTTCTAGTTTTTTCTGATTGGATAATGGTAGATGGGAACCTCTTACATCAACTTACATCAGGACTTTAGAAACAATTCAAATAATACAAATCCCAAAACACTAAACTTAAAACAAGAAATTTCCTTCTACACCAGAGAGTCTGAAAGTTCTTAATTTTTAAAGTCAAACAATCATTTCCATCTTTCCAAAGACAAATAACTCATCAGAATACCTTCTAGTTTTTTCTGATTGGATAATGGTAGATGGGAACCTCTTACATCAACTTACATCAGGACTTTAGAAACAATTCAAATAATACAAATCCCAAAACAAGAAATTTCCTTCTACACCAAAGAGTCTGAAAGTTCTTAATTTTTAAAGGACTCCCTATCATGTCTCTTCATCTGCATTTATGGCTTGAAATTGTTGTACCATGTAAACTTAGAATCACCCATCTAATTAGGTTCATCTAGAGATCTACAAACCTCAAATATCTTAGTGAGTTGCTCTAAGTGAGTTGCTCTAGCTACAAACATCACAAAATGAATAATTGAAGAGACATGCATACAAGCAAATAAAGGTTCAAATATAACAAAGACACTATAGTGACTTGCTGGGTATAATTTTTTAATCTTAACCTCACTCTTCCCTAGTAAAATTGGTTTTCCATATGAAAGATATGCAAATATACATCCCACCGACAACATGACAACAACTAGACCATATTTTGTTGAGCCTAGAAACAACTCTAAGGGGCTACAGACAATATTATAACACAAAATTGAGTTTGCATTGCAAAATCAACACGATACCAATGGATAAATGGCATCCTATAAGAAAACTTTTTGATGGAGTACTATTGAGATGTCTTGATAAATATGATGTTGACAAGGTCCTAGCAAAGCTACATGATGGGTCTGTGTAACGCCATTTTACTAGTGAGACTGCAACTCACAAAATATTTAATATTGGATATCCTTGGCCTACATTATTCATAGATGCACATTCCTACATTAGAAATGTGAAATTTTCCATAAATTTATCGGACAAGAAAAGAAGCATGCTATCCCCTTGCGTCCTATAGTTATTGAAGATCCCTTTAGGTAATGAGGATTGGACATCACTGGTGAGATCAATCCAAATTCCTCTAGATAGCAAAGAGACATCTTGAAAGCTACAAACTATTTTACCATGTGGAAATAAGTTGTGCCTTTTCTCAAATTCAATGAAAGGATTGTCAATCTACAACAACATTTGATTACTAAGTTTAGGGTTTCATCTACTCTTGTGTTTGATAATGCTTCTTACCTTTCCTGTACAATTATCTGAGTTTTATTTAGACAAAGTGATTAATCTATGTTATTCATTGAAGTATTACCCTACAGGAAACATGGTAGCTAAATCCACTAATAAATACCTTATTCATATTCTAAAGAAAATTGTAGTTTATCACCGAAGGGATTGGCACAATGCTCTTCCAAATTCTATATGGGCTGACAAAATTACCCCAAGAACTTCATTACAGGGTTCCCCTTACTTCCTTGTGCATGGAAAGGAAGTTATATTACCACCTAAAATCTTTTTTCCTTCCCTACAATTAGTACAAGCTTCTAGAGACCAAGCATATCCTACTATTCAAAGAAGGATAAATATTTACTAAAATTAGAAGACGAAATAAATAAGGCAAGAAGGAAATTTGATGTGCATCAACAAATGGTTAAGAAGTGCTTTGAAAAATAAATCGACTGGGAACAAATATTTTTATGTGGGTGATTTGGTTCTAAAACGGGACAAGCCTCATGAGGAGAAAGGTAAACACACAAAGTTTCAACATCGTTGGTTTGGTCCTTAACTTATAGAAAAAAAAGTTGGTCTTGGAACATAGAAACTATAATATCTAGAAGGTGAAATAGACCTCCTTCCCGTCAATGCAAAACTTCTCAAATGATAATTGACCTAGATGTGTCAAGAGATAGTCAGTATGTACATAAATAAACTTGTAGTTTCATGTGATGTTTCTACTTTGATTTTGATTTCTTTGTTCCACTTTGGTTTAGAATGATTGTGCAGGTTTTACTTCTAGTTTTCCATTTAATGCTTATTTGTTTTAATTTTAATTTTCTTCTAGTTAGTTCTGATCATTTGGATTCTATCCTTTTTTATTAACATTTCATTTGATGAACTATTGATTGAGCTCAGAATTTTAATAAGCTCTGGATAAATCTATGGATTAATGTCCAAATTTCTTGGGGCACTAGTCTGTATAAACCATTGATCAATGCCTTCATCAAGAAGCCTAAGGTTTTATCTCTTTGGTGGAAAATAATCGCAGTCTTAAAATGAGATTGTAAGTGGATCGGTATATATGCATTAAGTAAATTGCTAATACTCTTCAGAGATCCATCACTTCACATAGTAAGGATTAATGCTTAACCAATATAAAAACATAACCATCAAAGATAGGTTTTTACTAGGATGTTCAACACCCTAAAAATGTTCCATCTAGAGTTTGCATTGCAAACAAGCAAGCATTCGTAATATAGACAAAATTGACTGCATAATAAGTTTCTTCCATTTCGGATCAGATGTTTAGGGGACCTAACTCTATCATACCTTGATACACGGGAACTCTTTGTATTCTAGGTTTTGGGTCCATTTTTCTTACAAGTTTTCTTTCCACTATTAGAATTCAGTATTCAGATCTTAGCTTAGATTAGTATTTCACATTATGCATCTTGCTTTATATAGGAGTTGTTGTTATGCCCTTGCTTTATATCAACACAATTGTACTCTAAATTCCTATTAAACTACTTTTTTGGTGATTTTTGGACATTAATAAAATTATCTTATCTAACAATGAAATGTTGTTGTACATATTCCAAACGAACAAAAAGACCATATATAATCTATAAGAATTGTTTTGTGTAGAATGCAATTACAAGGAAGCTTATTCCATCCAATAAGCTCTTATAATGGAGGAGTCTTTAATTGAGCTCGATATCAAATACTGAAGTCTGTTTAAAATTGGACAACCCAAGGACCCAATTTGTTTGATTTTGTTTTAATCATTTTACAATAGAAAAATCATATACAATTATGTCAAGGAAACAAACTTTAAAAATGGTCCTTTTGGAAGAAATCTTCTTTTAAGATAAGCTAATTTTATTAATGTCCAATAAATCACCATAGAAGTAAGTCCATGGGACTAAAATAATGTACAATCTGTTAGTACAAAGTGTGAGTGCAAATGCAATATGATATCTAAGCTATTATCAAAAAGGAAATATCTAATATCTAAGAATCAAGCACTAAAAACTATAATAGCTAGGAAACTAGTCTGAAAAAAAGAAAAATAGTATGTGTTCTAATTTAAAAATGATATATAATACCATCACTAGTATGAATTGTCCTGATATCCATAGCATTTTCAATGAAATATTTCAAAGACAATGATTACAAAAAAATATGGACAACTACAAGATGTCATACTTGTAGAGCAAGGGATGTCGGTTTCAAAAGTTGTACAACATCACGTTTATCATTAAGTTTTGTAATTTGTCTAGTGACCCAGTCAAACGGGTCTTTATGACCATCTGTGCCAAGCTTAACACCCCTCAAGGATGAAGGTATATATGGGACCTGCCACACACCATGTCAATATATATTATATATGTTCACATGAATATACTCATGTCCATAAGACAACGTGTTACTTTAAATAGCATACCATTTTATCAAGTTGTATTGATGCTTCTTATGATTACAATTTAGGCAGTAGAATTTTTGTATATCGTGCACCAAATATGAGTTGCATGGGAAATCAAGATAATAACAAGAATTATATCGCATTTCATGCTCCGGTTCTGGAACTTGCAGACGTAGGAGGAACGTTGTACGATGATGTGAAGGTTCTTTGCTCTTGGTAACAGTGTGGGGTCTCAGGTAGGGACTCCTTGGAATGCAAGTCGGGAAGGACATGGGTACTGCCACCGACGGGGTGGCCCTGCCCTCTGTTGAAAACATGGAAAAAGATAAATAGGTAATCCAAGATTTGGCCCCCGGCCTAGGGATTGGAGTCATAGAGGCAGGAACTAGTAAGGTTGTCTCCCCGTTGCAAACAACCATAGAATCAAGAAATCCAAGTCAATGTCTGTCGAAGGCAAACAAAATTCCTAAACTATTGATAAAATCAGAAAGGATTAGAACTGATATTCATCACATGAACAACCATGCACTTATTGGGAAATTTGTCGGGATCTGGCCAGCTGAGAAAGCGCTGGTATGGTGGATCAATACAACCTGGAAGCCTTAGGGACATTATGATCTCCAATTGGGAGCGAAAGGCTTCTTCAAAGTGATTTTCTTCAACGCAGAAGATCAAACAAGGATCTTTGACAACGGACCTTACTTCTTTAATTCAGCGGGACTGTATCTTAGGCCATGGAAAGAACGGTTCAACCCAGACAAAGAAAATTTAACTATTGCCCCGGTATGGATAAGACTCTATTCCTTACCTTCATAATATTGGAAAGAAGAAATACTAATAGAGATTGGTAATGAACTGGGAGTGTTCGTAAAAGTCTCAAAACGAACCAAGGAGATGAGGTATACATCTTATGCCCGCATATGTCTGTATCTGGATATCTCCAAATATTTGCCGACGGGAATAGACCTTACTTGGGAGGATGAAGATTGGTTCCGGGCTATTGATTATGAGCAGATCCCGTTTCGATGTAGACGATGCCATGAACACGGGCATCTATTCAGGGATTGTACAATAAATAAGCAGCCAGCAGGAAAAACTCACCCTGAAGGCAAAGATCAAGAAGGTTTTAAGAAAGTTACAAGTAAGAAAAGGCAAGCACGGAAGGTCAATGGACTAGACATTCGTAAGAAAATCATGACTCACAACAGATATGAGATCCTGCAAGTAGGAGAGGAAGAAAAAGAAGATACATTTATTCCTACACAGGAAAAGAGCGAAGCAATAGATAAAGATCAAGAAGCCGACCACAATATTCACGTTGAGGAAACTGATGTTCATGGCAATGCAGGATCCTCGCAAGAGGAAGGAGGAGATGAAATGGAATTAGAAGATCTGGATCTGGAAGGGCTGGAGGAGACATTTAAAGAGGAAAAACCCATTCCTATAACACCCCATCAAGTCTCTCTTCTGGAGAAAGTGATCATAGAGTCAAAGAATCGCAAACCCCTGGGGTAATTTCTGAATCTCTCAAAGACAATGACGAGAAAAAGCTAACAAGAGGGGAGAAAAGAGGCAAACGAAGTAATATGCAAATAATTCAGATGATAGGGAGGAACCTGGTGGCCTCAGGCCAATACCCAACCATTGATGCAGCTCTAGCACCCTCCAATCCCACTTGGTTATAATATGCGGATTACAACATGGAACATTAGAGGATGCAAGAGTATCCTAAAAATTTGCCTCCTATGACAGAAAATAGAGATAGAGAAACCTGCTATCATTTTTCTACAAGAAACCAAGTGTTCGGAAATTGAGCTCAAAGCCATTGGGAAGAAAGTTTGGAAACACTGCAATGTGGTTTCCATAGATGCGACTGGGGCGGTCGGTGGAGTTGGCATTCTCTGGAACCCTAAAGAAGTAAGTATGTCTAAATGGATGGCTTCCAAGTTTATCTTATCGGTTGCTTTTCATATTTTAGGAACCAGAGTTAGAGGCTTCCTGTCCAATGTCTACGGACCTTCATTGGTGAACCAAAAGAGTGCGTTCTTGAATTCAATCAAGAATTTAAAAAAAAATTGGAGACAGATCCTGGATAATAGGGGGATATTTTAATCTAATCAGAAATATTAAAGAGAAACGTGGAGGCCAGCGTTGTCTTCACCCCAGTAATGACTAATTTTCAGAGGTAATTGACAACTTGGCGATGATTGATGTCAAAACCTCAAATGAAATGTACACTTGGAATAATAAAAGAGGAGGAGATAGAAGTATAGCCTACAGACTAGATAGGTTTCTGGTCTTTGAATCCATCATAATGGGAGGTGGGGATCTAACTGCTACAATGTTACCATCGGTAGGCTCGGATCATTGGTCAGTATGCCTGGAATGGCACAGGATAGGGGAAAACCTCCGACGTCCATTCAGGTTTGAACAATTCTGGCTTCTGCACCCTGATTTCTCTTATCAATTGCGTCAGTGGTGGCAGACTTGTGACCCGATTACGGGAACCAAGATGTTCCAGTTTCAAAAAAAATTAAAATACCTCAAATGAAAAATAAAGAGATGGAATAAAGACATTTTTGGAAGTATCTTCCAAGGTAAGAAGGTCCTCGACCTTAAACTTCAGGCTCTACAGAAGGAGGCCATGGAACAGGGGTACACCATAGAGTTAAAAAATCAGGAGCAAAATATTTTGCAGGAACTCAATCTCAAATACCACTAGGAGGAACTTCTTTGGAAGCAAAAATCTCGAAACCGTTGGCTTAAAGATGGCGAGCGTAATACCAAGTTCTTCCACAAAGCCACTATCCAACACCATCATGGGAATAGGGTGGTTAGGCTCAAGAAGGATGATGGAACCATAGTGGAAACGCAACCTAAATTAGAACAAACCCTAAAAGATCATTCTGGAGACCTTCTAAATGAACCAAATATTGATAAACAAGCAGAAAGAGAGAAGGTTCTCGACCACATCCCGAGATTGGTCACGGAGGATCACAATAAACTCCTTGTGGGGACTATAAGAATGGAGGAACTGGATGAATCTATCAAGCAAATGGTGGATGACAAAGCACCTGGGTCGGACGGATTCACCACAAATTTCTTTCACTCTTGTTGGGATTGGTTGAAGGGGGAAGTCCTGGCCATTGTGGAAGATTCTCGATGCACCAGGAATATTCTCAAAGCTCTCAATGTTACCTTTCTCATGCTTATCCCCAAGGAAATGGGAATGGACGACCCAGGAAAGTTCATACCCATAGCTCTCTGCAATGTGATCTATAAGATTATCACCAAGGTAATAGCAAATCGGCTATGGCCTCTTCTTCCTTTAATAATTTCCCCTGAGCAGGCCGGGTTTGTGGAAGGTCGTCAAATTACCGATGGAATTATTCTAGTTCATGAAGCAATTCACTCACTCAGAAAAGAGAAAATCCCAAGTATGCTGTTAAAACTTGACTTATCAAAAGCCTATGATAAACTAAATTGGACATTTTTAGCACGAATTTTAAAAGCCTTCAATTTCAGTGTTTTATGGACTGATTGGATTATAAGCTTGGTCTCATCCCCTTTCTTCTCCATACTAGTCAATGGAACCCTTTCACAACCTTTCCCCGCCTCCCGAGGAACTCGGTAGGGGGACCCACTATCCCCTTTCCTTTTCATTATCATAGCCGAAGGTTTAGGACGAATGATAAGGGAAGCCCAGGAGAACAATGTTATTCAGGGCTTGAATCTGGGGGAAGGACTAATCCCTCAAACCCACCAACAGTTTGTGGATGACACTATGATGATGGGACCCTCCTCGATCCAGGAGGCCAGAAATATTAAGAAAATTCTTAACACCTTTCTCAAGGGCAGTGGTCTAGAAATCAATAAAGAAAAATCAAAGGTCTACTTCTTCAACACTCCAAAAATTCACCGTAGAAACATCCTCTGTATTCTAGAATCCTCTGAAGGAATACTTCTGTCAAAGTCTCTAGGGGCACCCTTGTCAGAATCTACCATCCGACAAATCTCCTGGAAAGATCTACTGGATAAATTCAAAACAAAATTGGAATTATGGACATTCCGGGCCCTGAATTTTCCAAGCCATCTTATTTTGGTCAAATCAGTGTTACAGGCCTTACCAATTTACCTTTTCTTAGTGATGGCAGCACCCAAAGTTGTCTTGACGAAGATTCGCAATCTACAGAGGAACTTCTTGTGGGGAGGCACCCCCGATCAGAGGAAATGGGCCCTGGTGAAGTGGGACACTCTTTGCACTCCGAAAAGAGTGGGGGGTCTGGGACTCTGAGACCTGGTGTGCATAAACAAAGTCTTAGGAGCTAAAATCTGGTGGATATGGATAAACCATAAAGAGGAACCATGGGCCAAACTTTGGCACCAAAAATACGCCCCTAGATGGCCCAAACAGGACCTTATCAGATTTGGAGAAGAACAGCCTGAATCTAACATTTGGCAGCTTGCCCAGGAGAATCGGGACCTAGTAAAAAATCATAGTTTCTGGGAGATAAGAGATGGTACTTCTGCGTCTTTTCTACATGATGCATGGAAGCAATTCCCAAAACTCTCGGATGGGAAGGACAATCAAGAGTTGTTTTTATTCATACAGAGTATCCCTTGGGAGAAAGTTAGGGACTTCTGGGAAACAAGACCTGAGGAACCACGGTTTAGACAATGGAAACCACTTCAATGGTGGAATACCTTCACCATCAAAGAAAATATAGACAATTTCTATGAGGAAATTACCAAACGACAAATACCCTGGGCCATTGGACCGGATAAAATCAGGTGGGGTTATACTAATGGGGGAAACTTCAATATTGCTAAAGCGGTGGACCACTTGAATGCCCATGATAGGCTACCCAGGGAAGATAAATGGAAGAAAGTCTGGGAGACTAACCATTGGCCCAAAATTGCCACTTTCAGTTGGCTACTTATTCACAGGTGAATTTTGACCTGGGAAAATATTCTTAAAAGGGTTTTCTCAGGACCATCTTGGTGCAGTATGTGCACTTCTGAGAATGAAACCATTAACCACCTTCTTGACGAATGCCCGCTGGCATCCTCTTTCTGGCACATGGGGGAAGAAAGATTCAGAAAAATGAGTAGAGTCTTGGGCCGACCGGACCTAACTCTGGCCAACTGGCAAACTACACCCTTTAAAAATGAACATCTAAACAGAATCTAGGAACTGTTTCCAGGCTTTGTGGTTTGGGAAATATGGAAGGAAAGAAACCAGAGGATTTTTGAGGAGAAACAAAGAAATACCGAAACAATCTGGAAGGCCATTGAACATCATATAAAGGAAACATTATATTCCAAAATTCCATCCTTCAAAAATGGAAACATAGACCCTGCTGAAAGAATAATTCTAAATGACTGGGGCATTTATAACTTACCAAATGGCAATGCCAAATTGTTGAAATGCAGAGCAAAACCCACTAGTCCGGACTTTTGGAAACTTCCTCCAGAAAACACCTGGAAGCTCAACTTCGACGGGGCAGCAAAAGGAAACCCGGGACCTACAGGATAAGGAGGAGCCATTAGAGATTCCCAAGGCCTGGTAGCAAGGGTCTTTTGTGGAAACATGGGTGAAACCAAAAACAACATAGCAGAACTCGAAGGAATGGTAAATGGCATTAAGTGGGCATTGGTAAAAAACTGGGTTCCTCTCACGGTGGAAGGGGATTCCAACATCCTAATCTCCATAGCGAGCCGTATTCAAAGAGGGGCGGCGATTTCAAAGGTTTCTCTAAACTAGAGATGGGAAGGCAAGCTGATTGAGATCCAGGAAATCCTCAGGACCTCTCCGGCTATCAACTTTACTCTTGTTCAAAGAAAAGGAAATAAGTTAGCCGATGAATTGGCCAACTTAGGGGTTAAGGCAAGAGAAACATTTAAAGCTAGAACCTTGCACGAGATGGGTGATCACGTGGCCAGTCATAGGTGCAAAATGATCGCAGCCTTTGATCTTAACCCTAAACAACACACCACTTGCCCTGATCACCATGAATCACATGGCCTCGGGCTGGAAAGGACAAACTTTGAAGGTAATCAGACGTGTGTCACCCCTGATCTCACATCCTGATGCAACGTACCCATCTTACGTCCTTTCACCTTAAGGCAGATAAGGTGGTAGATCATCAAGCCTTATATACCAGGCTTAGCAGGTCTTTTCGAATTATTCCACCCAAGCACCCGAAAGATCTGAGTAATTATTCAAGCATGATTAATGGCGGTCATGGCATGTACAGAGTCGAAGGCATTTATTATTCCAACTATGGAAAAAGGAAGGAGAACAGTAATTTCGGCAAGCTCATCATTCTCTGAGGTGGTGAGATTATGGATTAGTACCAAACTTTTAATTCGAGCACTCATGAGAATTTATGGAAGGGTACTCTCCCCAACCCTCGGTACAGGAACAAAGTTTATAAATTGATCACTGATCACAACAAGAAAAATCACAATTCACAAAATCGCTGCTTAGCATGGCATCAGAGCATGCGATTTCGATCTAACGAGAGGATTAGTTGGCTTCACTTAATAGTTAGTGTCTCGACGACGTCCGGATCCACTTCGCTGAGAATTATGCGTCCTTGGATTAGGATGAGAAGCAGCCGTGGGTCTTGTAGAACTTCGGGGGGAAGGGGGAGACAAGCTGATGAAGGCTCCTCCTCTCATTCCAACCCCCATACGAATGTCAATCCCTAGCGTTTCGAATGGGCACACTTTTACCTAGAGGAAACGCCGTCTGACATAGGAAACCAGATAGCATTCATGGAGGTTGAGTTATTGGAAGAAGTGGAGTCTCGGCTAGGTTATCAGATTCTGGCTAGCCCTTTCTGGGCCTATCGGATTTTCCTGGCCCGGGAATTACAAATCAAGGAGAGCATTGCCCGAAATATGCATGAGTATATTGCAGGTATGAAGGAGAACCAACAAATTGAAAGAGAGAACACCAAGACACTAGAAGCACTGATGGAATACCTTAGCATTCATCCTCTGCAGGAAACCAGTCGGGAAGTTCCTGATTCTCCAAGCCATGATCAGTAGGTTTGTTTGTTCCGTGGTCTTTGGTTTTTTGCTAATTTGGGTTATTTTGCTCCGGTCGGGTGTGGCTCAGTTAGTCTATTCTTCTTCGGATACATAAAGTTTCCTTATTCAGTATGGCCTTGTGTCGCATGTCGGTATATGTTTTCATCTTTCTCTATGATGATCAGAATAGGAGGAATTATCAACCTTTCGAGGTTTATGGTTTTGTTGTGAAGTTTCTGTAATAGTGGACTCAGACTTATGATGAGTTGGAAATCGGTGTCCCCATTCTCCCCGCTAGAATGGGTTTTTAGCAAGTCCTGATCCCCTAATGGGATTTTGTAACTTTTGTACTCTTTGTACCTTATTAATAGAACTTTATCTCTCTCTTACCTACAAAAAAAAATATAATAACAAGAATTGGAAAAGCTCAAAAACTAGCATCCCATTTACAAGAAGTGGTGGCATCTTGAGCTTACCCTTACTTGTGCTTTTGTTAAACCTAGAGATTTATAGTTGGGATCCTCTCCATATTCTCTATTTGGATGGAAAGACCTCATGCAGGGTCCCTCACAACTACATCATATTACAAATATTATTAGTACCATGAAAAATGATGATAAGAGATAGAACAGATATTCCAAAACTGTAAAGACTACATTATTTTGCTAACAAACTCGTGAATTAAAAAACATCACCAATTCATTTATTGCCTTAGCTTGTAGAAAAAAATTGTTGAAATCTAACAAATGTAATAAATTTTGTTCATCCTAGTTCCATTATAAATTAGAAATGCAAGGATTACATTCTAGCACTGTAATACAACAAGTATAGTAAGGTCTTCACTCAATGAATTATCCCAAGTCCTCATAGGTCAGATTATAAAAATAACAAATACATGCCAAACAAATTTCATTGATATTGGATGTTGTATCTCCAGATGGAACTCGAGAATATTTTGTATGCTTACAGAGCTGTAATAATAAAATTTGTTCATGGTAATAGACAAATGCTCCATAATTCCATCGGGTTGTGATCTAGCAGCAAAGTTGAATGCATATTTTAAGGATGACCTAGATTGAAACCCCAGTAGGTATCCCCCTAGAAAAACCATAGCTGAGGCCAGGTAAAAGCCTTGGCAACCTTGATGGCCCTCAAATATGAAAATTACTGTGTAAAGTTGCAGGCATCATTATCCAAATGTTCTGTTGAAAAAAAGGCATGCTATAGATGATTCCAAACTTACAAAATATGGTAAGAGAGTAAATGTCATCTTGAAACATTTACAAATATTTAACAATCATGCTCACTTTAGATATTACAAACAAAAATGATGTCCCAATCAAGATATACCTAATTTGGGGAAAATTCCCTTCCTACATGATACACAAAATAACAAACACCAGAGCATCATTTTCTATGATGCATAGAAAAGGTCCAAATTGGTTGTCAGGTTCATACTATGTATTGGTGGGATACAAAGATGAAAGTATTGTCAAATATGCCCACAATATGGTAACACAATCTCTTATTATTTATCCATTTGGATCGGTCTCTGATAAATAAGGAGGGTGTGGATATGCTAAAGCCTAGGATAAGTCCCTCTATGTCATTTGGAAGAAGAGATGGGGATGTATGAAGACCTAGTAGACCACTCTTCAAATCCACTTTGGAAGGGGTTATGTTGTCAAAACTTGAAATAAAAGGTAATGTCAAAGATTTCCCTTCCAAATCCCTTAGGCTCTAAAGAATGTCCCAAATACCTGTAGTTTTGTGATTTCCCTAATGGACCATTGGTCAATCCTAGGGATAGCTCTAATTCCACAACCTTAAACCTGGAACCCTGCAAAAATCAACTTATTCAAATTTTGTAAAGGACAATCCATTATACACACCCAAAAAACAGAGTGCATATTGAATAAATGAATTAATGCATTATGCATAATGGTATAGAGATTGCACATCCACATACACAATCCCTATGCATTGTAAATGCAGAAAGATTGTAGTTGTAGTATGCGACACAACAATTATTACAATTACTAGAGGTGGAATAAAAAAGTAGGTTCATGTCACTTTGAATAATTCTTCTCTTCCGTGTAAAGTACATACTCAAAAAAATATGACAAATATATAACTTGCAAATATCCATAAATTGGTATGATGACCAAATAAAATTGCATTTAGGAGGACAATGAAAATTAATTAGGGATCAAAGGTTACAAGTAATGTAACACAAGGTGCATAGTATAGAAAATTTATATCTTATAAGTGCCATACAAAGTAATTATTTTTAAATATTCACAATGTAGTAGGATCATAGATTAGGGAAATTATATAGAAATTTACATCATGGTATAACTTAGTCAATACTAAAAATCGAATGCTCAAATATTCTTGAACAAGGTGGTGGTTCAATTCTTGTGTTGGGAATGACCAAAGGCTTGTCGGTTGAGGTTTATGTTATTTGTTTCCTTTTACGACTAAAGAGAAACTTTTGCATCACATAAAAATTTAACATAGGTTCCATCTACAATGTAGAAAATGAAGGCCAATGTGATCGTGAATTTTGTTCATTATGGCATTAAAAAAACCAGGCTTACCAGAGACCATGATGGACTTTCAATATGACCACCATGAGATGTTTATCTCAACTTTAATTTTCTAGTAAAGGAATGGGGTTACAAGGATTTGAAGCATTTCTACTAAGAAATAACCCAAAACAAAATGCATTCAAACCAAAAAAGTCAACCCAAATCCAAATGTAATAAATCCCTAATTGAAATAACAACCATATATAAAATAAAGGCCAAACATATTTCCACTAAACCTATATTATCTTGAAAACCGTGATATAGAAGTTTATAGGATTGATTGTAATAAATTCCTACCACTCAAAAAATCTTTTGTCACCCCTAGTTCTTTCATCATCATCATACAGATCATTTTTGTAGCTCCACAACCAAACTCTCCATGGTTTCCCTATGAAAACAACTATAAAATGAAAGAAGTATTAGGAGTAATCACAACACAAAGGAAATACCTAAAATCACAACATTATGGATTTAAATTACCTTCGGTTTGTTCAAAGGGATAGAGAAATGTTGAATCCCATATCCAAATTTTGATTGATTTCTTGTGCAACTATAAAATTCCATTGGATGGCCAAAATTGGTCTCCAACATCGGAAATAGAACATTGCACAAGGGCAAGGGATAAAGCTTTAATAAAATTCAACGTGAAGTGAACCATCAATAGAATATGAACAATGTAAGGTAGATACAAAATTAAAAACATGAGGGAGTTCCACTAGTAGAGACGCCATGAATAGTTATAGGGAAAATTTTGAAGGGTTTCGGGGTGGAGATATTGAGTAGGTATCAGTGCACATCATAAATGAAAAAGAGAAGAGGTTTCATGAAATAGTGAGAACGGGCATGCTAAACAATGAAATCAAGTGTCTAGTGAAGTTGTTTCCTACCTCCACATATGAATTGACCAAGATGGATGGTGGCATATTCCATGTGGGTTGGTATACTTGGACAATTCATGTGGGTTTCTTAGGGTGGTGCACTAGTGGCCTCCCTCCCTTAATAGACTAGTGAGAAAATAACGGTGTGCTCAGTAATTTGTTTTATAAACAACTAGAATTAGTGTTCTTGGTGGATTTCAAAGTAATTTCAGATGCAAAGTAGTGAACACGTATGGGCTTGTAATGAATGTGAATCAAAGCAAAGAGCACTACAATAAGGAAGTAGTAATCAAGGTAGCATATGCTCAATATGAAGAAATTGTTCTTATGGGGAGAATAAAGGGCTTATCTAATTAACAAGGTGTTGAAAAAAGATAAATTTGGTGGCCATGTAAATAAAGAGGTAGTGGATTAGTGAAATTCGCACTCAAGAAATTATATTGTTTGAAAGACGATTTTATTCTCATTGCATTAGAAACAAGGGTTGATTATCCAAATAGACATTGGTGGCCACCCACCTAGTCCATTGGCTCAAAGACACATTTTTTTAGCTTGGCAGTTTTTTACATCTTTATCTTTCGGGGCCATTTTGAGGCCCTAAACAACGTTTTTTTTGGCCATGATGGTGCCAAGAAGAACACTGATGGTGTCGTCTGGGCCATAAACAAGGAATCCTTCTTGGCCAAAACTTTCATAACAAGCCCCAAGAAATTGTCAAAATTTAGAAAAACATGGGTGGGTTGTAGAAAGGCACCACCATAGCCATTCATTGAGATCCTCTTTGTTTCGAGAATAATTTAATATTCTCAACTGAATAGGGCCAACCACATGAAGGTGGAAGCTCTTATGCCCCCCCCCCCTCGCATCACTCTCAATTCCCCATACCCAATGCATGTACTTGAAAAATAATTATGTGCAAACATGCAGATTTCATCATAAAGAAACATTTACCATTCATTCAATAAAAGCTAACATTCCTTAAACCATTCATTCATTCAGTGGCAAAAAATTATGTATGACTTTATATTATCAAAAATAATTACACAATATTTCTTCAGTCAGTTCTTTCTATTTTTTTTCTCTTTACAAAATCAACAAGAAACTCATCTTCTGGAACTTCTTGTTCAGTTCTTGGTGCTTCATCAACTTTCTGTGATGTTTTCCTAGTAGAGTACTCGTGACGTGGATTTCGCGGCAAGGGGTCCGGATTTGCTGCAATAATTTGAAAATGTTACATTTATATATTATAGTATTATAATGACAAGTATTTCATTTAAAAAAACATTACAAAGGTGTTTTTTTACCTGTTGTGGCCACATCATGTTCTTCATACTCATGTCTAGGCTCAACCTGTACAGTGTGACCCTCTACATGATCTACAGTTGAAACATGGAAAAGTACAATTAATGTTCACCATATGCAATGCTATATTTAAAATTGTAGCATATGAATAATTCATTACCAGGATTCGAAGAACAATCTTCGGTTGGTTGTTGTCCATCCTCGGCATTAAGTGGATTGTTACTTTCCTGCTCAAAACAGAGTCAATATTTTATGGCAATTATTTATAACGAATAGATTGCACAAGTAATAAATATTCATTAAACTATATATATTTTATATACATGTGCGCAAGATGGATCACTGGAAGACTGTGTTTTCCCAGACAATCTTTTTCGTCATTCAACAACAACTCCAAATCAGTGCTGAAATCCAAGCTTTAAGTCTTCCTTAGTGGGCACTTCCTTGAATCAATCGGCCTGCATATTTGCATAACGTCGTGAATTTACCTTTTGTGGTGCAATAAAACAAAAATAATTTTCAATTTATTATTTGGATGCATTATTGGTTTTTTGATACTTGCAATTCGTGCCGCCAAATTCGAATAACCACTAGGCCCAAGCTTGTGCTGACCAATTTTTTCTTGTCTTGCCTTTGTGGCCTTTGATGTGTCTGACAGCCTATGAAAGTGTTGACATATGTTAAATGTTCCAAATTTTATATAAAACTTATTAATAATAAGGTTTAGAATTACATTGTGGAAAGTATTGCATACCTCCCTGTTCCTGGTGGTAGCTTTCCTTCTTTTCTCAGAGCCCTATCCTTTCCATTTTCCACTAGGGATTTCTACTCTCTTGCTGGAATCATCGAAGAACGCTCATACCTAGGGTTACTTTCTAGATGAACCCTATATTGTTCCTCGACAATATTCATATGTTTTCCAGCCTTCTTTAGGACCGTGACTCTATTAAAGGTATCGTTGCTAAACATGCCAAACAACCGATTAGTGAGCTCATCTTTTAAATTTTTAATTTGTGTATACCACCTTGTGCGGATGGTGGGCCCAAATATCTCCAAGGACAAATCATTTATATTTTTATAGAAAACATCATTTCTTGCAAAACGATCATGCCATCATTAGTTGAAAAACAATGTTTTATCGGTATATTACAATCAAATTATAAACACTAACTTGAACAATGTATGATTATCTGGGATATTCTCTATCTTTATTGGAATAAGCTCTTTGTCCACCAATTTTTATTTTTATTTTTCTGTAGTGTACCCATGCTAGTGACACGGTAAGATCCAGGAAATGTTGCTTTAGTAATATCAATACTAGTAAGATCTGGTGTGCGTTGGTCACTAGCAGGTACACTCACAGTTGGCCTTGGGGGTGTCACGGAACGTATTAATGATGATGATAGATTCCTAATATTACAATTAGGTTTACCTAATGCCTCGATGCTAGTGTCGTATGATCCACAGATGGGGACTTGCCCCGATCATCCCCTTGCAAAAAATAAGTAGAAAACAATATCAGAATGAAACCAATATACACACAAAAAAGACATAACAAAAAAACATTATGCTCCATATTATATTTGTACAATTCCAATGAATTATACTTATTTCCTTGAGGATCGTCTACTCATTGGATCAATGGTTATAGGGGACCTACCCTGATATACTAATAGGTAGGTTCCTTGATCAGAACCCTGCATCAAAAACACAGAAGAAATCATCTAAACGAAACCAAAATACTCATGGAAAAACTTAATAAGAAAACATATTGATGTATTTAAATTGTACAATTACAATCAGGTATACTCATTTCCCTGAGGTTGTTGTCATTTGATCAACAGTCGGGTGGTTTCCCCAATTAACACTCTGCAAAAAAAATACAAATAACATTATATAAACCAAACGAATATACTCATGAAAAAACCCAGCAAAAAAAACTTTATTTTCATATTATATTTGTATTATTACAAAGATGTATAACTGCTGCCTCAAGGCTGGTCCGGTGTCATCTACTGCTAGGGAGGTTCCCCTTACAGTACCCCACATAAAAAACATAGAAAAAATTATCTAAACGAAACCAAATACTCACGGAAACAACGTAATAAGAAAACATTTTGATGTATTTAAATTGTACAATTACAATCAGGTATACCTGTTGCCCCGAGGCTTCTCTCCTTTGATCAATGGCCGGGTGGTTTCCCCAATCAACACTCTGCAACAAATATACAAATAACATTATATAAACCAAACGAATATACTCATGAAAAAACACAACAACAAAAAACTCTTTTTTCATATTATATTTGTACTATTACAAAGATGTATACTTGCTGCCTCAAGGAAGTTGTACTCCTCTGACCAGCTGCTAGGGAGATGCCCCGATCACTACCTTGCAAATTAAATATAGAAAATTTAAACGAAATTATAACAATAGACTAATAAAAAATCCTTAAGATGTTAAAATCATTAATAAAAGGTTGGGTAAATTGTTAGATGTACCACTCCCGTAGTAACCGTGTTTGTATCTACTCGATTCAAATTGCAATTAATAAGAAACTCTTACCCTGCAGCTATTGATTTAATGTCACATACAAAAACACGGTTTCCTTCATGCCCCTCAAATATGCAGTTGGGTTGCTTAATTGTAGACCCTAGTTGTGTACTGTTTATAAACCCCACAATATTCCTTGTGGCTTTTGGCCTTCCGTTAATGTACAACATTGCTCCTTTATGTTGATATTTGTCTTTCATCTATAAATAATTGCTAACAATCCATATATGCGCATACTTAGTATATATTGGACCAGGCGAATCCAATCTTTGTGGTTGTAATAGGTTCCAACATACTCCATCAATTCTATACATCTTTCGTAACTGACCTTTATGCCATCCATGCAAAAAAACCCCAAACCATGTAATGACGATGGTGCAATTCGAGATAACCTCTCGTTCACACAAAAATCTGTGTTCACTTGAGGAATATCTTTGGGTACCCATTGTTTCACTAGATGTTTGTACCTCAAGGGAACCTTGATGTCGTCTACTGTCTCATCATCATAGGAACATGACCCCCCTTCAACGAGAAAAAATTCCATGCGTTTATGGAATTTTCTTCTGATATTTTGACATCTAGTTTATATAACTCTTGTAGACCTACTGTATGTCTCACTTTCCTCTAGCCTTCCGAAACTCCCCTCGCTCAAAGAAGACAGATCTGACAAATACCTGTTCGGTTCTACCTGCACCATGGGACAAAAGTTCAAAGAGGGCCTTGTTGGGTATGCATAATTCATATTAGAAAATTACAAGGCATTAAGGCATGCATTTTCCACTATCATCATACACAGTTTCCATGCCTCCCCCAAGCTTGAAAATGCATTTGTTGATTAGTAAGGTATTTTTCCTTTAATAGTCTTACATGTTCAAAATTGGAAAAAATGGCCAAAATTAAGTTTTGAATACCTCAAGTTCGTATAAGAAGGAATCCAAAATGACTCAAGAAACAATGGATGTCAAACCTTGGTCTTGCCAAAATTTGAATATATTGAACCAAACTCCAATTCAAATTCATTTACCATCTTAGTGAGAAACCTATCTGCCAAACATAAATGCATGAGTAGACTATATATCGATTACTCTATAGACTTTTGTAACAATTTTTTTTTTATAAATCTATACCTCTCCTTTTATCTCCTTGTATAGTAGTTTTCATAGTAGGTGTACATATAATGAATGCATGTTTTGATACTTGTTCAAGCTATCCTTGTCAAGCTACACCAAATCTATATGATACTTGTTAATTTTTCTTCAAATTTGGGTTTGAATCGAGATTAATTGGCTATAAGGTGTCTTGACCTTAGTATACCTATCATTTTGATGAGTTACTTATGGTTTTTATAGTCATGCTTGATTTCTTGGGAATGAATGATTCTCGATGGCTCTCATTCTTGTTTGAGTTTAGAGGGTAACATAAACTCGCCATCTTCAAATCCATTTTCATGTCAAAAAATAGTAAGTTGCGGAATCTTGAATCATAATCTAAATTCATTTAGTACTTTATAATTTTTACTTATATATGATGGTGAACTTATAAAATATGGTTTGTATTTACAGGATTTTTTGCGACCATCCATATATCTCCAAATTGAAAGTTGAACCTTATTTTAAAATTTTGGTTTTCTAGTTAACAATACTAATGATTTTTTATGATAATGATGATGATGAGGTATAGGACCACAATATGGCTCATAAGAGGACCAAACATCAAGACAAATGGGTACATAAATTATTATCATCGGAGGAAGATGAAAGAATCAGTGCAAGTTTGCATTATGGTAGCATGGAATTGATGTTATGATATTTGAAAAGTACTTGATGTATAAGTCTTTGTTTTCTAATTGATAAATACCGTACATTAATGCCCATAATTGGTAAAGGAATGCCCATAATTGAGTTAACCTTGAAATGGTTGGAAACTAGCCCATCACTTGTAACCATGCATCCATGCAATAACTCCTTGTAACTACCTCTTATTTGACCTTCCAAAGATATGGAAGGTCAAATATATGCAATATCTCCTTGTAACTACCTCTTATTTGACCTTGCCAACCCTGTTTGACACAATGTTACCCCTCAATCCACATTCAACTCTACATACGTGAAGCTTATGAAGTTGTTTCCACATTCAATCCCCTTTGCTAGTAAATGCACAAAAATGGAAAATAATTTAGATAGTTTGGTATTACAAGCTACAAGACATGACAAGCTCGGATAGCTAACATCATGACAAGCTACAAGACATTCTTAAAGGCATCATTGCTGATTTGAAATAAAATTGCAACAAGCCTAATCTAGGCTGCTAGCTATAAAACATATGATTTTTCCACATCATAAAAAAAATATGGCTACTATAATAAACCTTCTAATTCCCTTTCAAAACGTCCTCAAGATGGCTACACTATCTCCATTTCAACTCATTCCTTTGGTGACTGCAACAATATGCTACAAGAATGCTAAGGTATGATTGCTAGTTGTAGAGTCATTCAAAATCTGCCATGAAATGTTGATAACACATAAGTATGCAATGCGATAAATGTGTAAATATTATCCTTTATTCCAATAAGATCTAGGGTGCACAAACAAGGCTGAAAAGGCATCATCCTACTACTCACTAATGCATTCCTTTGTTTGCATATTACTAATGATGGAAATGTCTTATCTTTTGGAGCGATATGCTAAAGGTGCTATAGGTAGATGCCCAAAAAATTTGTCTTGAAACGTGGGCTCAAATATATATTCTTTTCCAAAGAAACACAATCCCAATTATCTTGCATTTTTTCCATATTTTGTTGCCACAAACCTAGGCCTAAAATTGCCATAACTTTTTATGCTAATCCATTGATTAAGGATGCTACATCGCTTAGAGCTATTATATTCATCTACATCCTTATCACCACTCTTAACTCTAGACCCTGACATAGTCCTTAATGTTTATGATCTTATCTTACATGGGTAAGGATTTACTAATAATCATATATAACTAAATTTGAAAACCTAATTATATACATGTGCTTAAAAAAAAGTAATGTCTAGTTCTTATTTAACCTATAGAATCACTAACGCATACCCTAACATGCACATTGCAATGAAAACACATATCTTTTGAGAATATTTATTACTAGTTTTCCTTGGACATATAACTACACTAACGCACAAGAATACAAGTTGTGCCACCATAGTGTTAAATTAAAATTCTTTTTCCATTTTAATTATTTAGGTATAACACCCTAGATCAAAACCTTGCTCAATAAACAACTTAGGTCTCGAAACCTTTGAAATTGATTAATTTGGACACTTTATACATACTATCACATTGGTCAAGATGATTTTAAGAAACTAGAGATTTTTATTTAAAATTCAAATTGAAGCATGATGAAATGGGTATTCACCTAGGCATGGAAGCTTGATGAAAGTAAGTGCACACATTTTTCCCTTGAGAACTGTATTGATATTCCAAGGGAACCTTCCAATGCAGAAATTTTCACATAAATATGTAGATAAGTGCACCTAAAGGTGAATGTATGCTACATGTGCAACATTTCCTCCAAATGCGTGAATACCCCTTAGCATGTGAAACAAAAGGATGAAGTGAAGTATAGTGTGATCAGAAACATATTTCTCCCTATGTATGGCATGCCAAGTACATTACAAATGTCTATAGGAAATACATCATAGAGGATTCATCTTTTGTTGGGGAGACTATCAAAAGTAAGCCACATTATTTGGTCACTTTCTGTTGTCTAATTCAGTACAAAAAGTATGGATTTAAACATGATCTTATGCCTCTTGTTGTAACACTAATTTCACTGCATAGGGTGAAAAGATAAGTTGAATATAAATTTGATGATGGATTAATTCATTCATGATGGATTAATCAACAACATATTGCTCCCTATGTATGGCCTACCAAGTAAATTAAAATGTATTTACAAAATACATCAAAGAGGATTGTAAAAACAACAAACCATCAGACAATATTGCAGACCATCTTTTGGAGAGTAAAAACAACAGTTCACCAGACAATATTGTAGTCTAGTCATCAAACTATTGACAAGCTCTGCCAAAAATAGTGAAAAAATGCAATGCAAACTATTTCCCTCCACCCACCTATTGGATCTGTCATTTTTATTTTACACTCTTGTTGCTATCTCATTCATGACAGTGAACATAGATTTCTAAATCTAAGAAAGATAAAATTTAGTTTAATAGGGAATGGATGAAATGAATGGAGGTTTACAGCTTTAGAAATGCACAGGATTTCGTTTGGGAGATTCTCATAAGTGGACCAGGACTCCCAATTTTTAAACCAATTGGGAAATTTTTATATTCTTCCCCAAAAATGCATTTTATATCTCCTTCAAATCCTAATCGAGTATCTCGAACTCTATAGACCAATTGCAGTGGTATGAAATGACTAGGGTAATAGAGAACTCCCCATTGGATTAAGTTTGAATGTATTAACCCTAATAAATTTGCAAAATGAAAATTGAATTTATTAACCCTAAGATGGCATTAATATTGAAACATTGGACTTATAGCATGTTTTCCTATTTGTATTTGGGTTTTCTGATGGGTATAAAAATTTCAAATGTACGTCCAACCGAAATGGGTTTTTTCATTCAATTTGGCATGGATTAGATAAATCCATCCCTAATAAACTGACCAACTCTTAGCCATGTCGTCTGAGAGATTGGCTCCTCATTTTTTTTCCAAATTGATTCCAGTTTTTTAATTTCAAGGGTATTTGCTTAAGTCTCAGTTTTTGTCTTTTTTTTATCTTTCTCTTTTTTCCCCCCTACTATTGCTTATGGTCAAATTATAGATAGAGGATATATTGTACTAAATCAATACCAACAAACAGAGTCCAAACCTCATTTGCATGCCGCTTCCCCACCACCCATTTAGACAAAACAACAGATTCCAAACCTTTTATCAGTTAGGGTACTCACTGATTTGGGGGGAATTGTGTCCTCTAGCTGACCTCTGCGACCCCTTTGCTTCCTCCGTGACCTATGTGAGCCATTTTTGTCCACTAGGTAACCTATGCACCCTTCGGACCTCTCACGACCCCTTGGCATCATCCTTCACCTCCTCTCTACCTTCGGGCACCAAGCCGTCCTCTGTGAAATCACGACCCCTCTCCTCTACAACTCCTCCCCTTTGCATCCCCTCTCCCTTGCGTCCTCTCCTTTGCATACCCTCTCCTCTACATCCCCTATCCTCTCCTCTCCTCTACATACTCTCTTCTACGTCCCCTCTCCTCTGCGTTGCTATGATGAGAAATATTTGCTAAGATGAGATCATTGAGAAATAGAATGAGTTTCTAATATGAGAACTATTTGTATTTGAGGGTAAAAACTCAAGTAGAGGCACATTAAACCTCATTAACTACATGGGGATATTGTCCCATTGAAATATAGATGTTGCAATTGATAACACACCTTTTTTAGGCATAAGTTTCATTTTGTGCATTCAATTTTATTTAGGTCAATTGCCTCAACGACATATGGAGAATTGGTCATGGGACATAAAAACCAAGCCAACATAATTCTTACAAGCATGTTTTAGAAATCATGACATGAGCACACTGTCCATATGATCCCAACGTAAAGTGTTATAATTTTTTCCTTCAATGAAAAAAATGCATTGTATCTTATTGAGAAAACCCTAGTTACATAAATACTTCAATAAAACAATCTTTAGGCCATGGACTAATGGGAAAGGGGCCATCCTAGCTATATGCCAATGTAATGAGTCCAACAAAATCAATGATTCATCAATCCAAGTCTCTTTTATCATTTTATGGTGAGTTGCAACTCAGTTCAAGAAGCAATTCAAGGACACATCACGAATTTGTGCTAGAGGAACAAAAAACAAACCGAGCAATAGAATTGAGTGTTGTAATATCTTGTAACTTTGTTTGGGAAAGGACGATATGAGAATACTATCCACAAACTCCCAATCTAGTTTTTTTTAAAATTGACGCATGAATGCAAATACTGCATTATATCTTATTGAACTCAAATAATTTTTTGGGATCTTGCATATGAATTTTAGGTTCTATGATTTTCTCAATGTCATTCTAATTGATAGAGATCAGGTATGCCTCTGACCACCCTATAAAGTAATGTCTAAAGTTAGGAGAGCTATGGAGAGGCTTCTCTAGTGCAATGCTAGGTTTTAATAATAAGTTTCTAGGGTGTGTGCTATGCATGTCAACTCTAGAGAATAACATGATGTTGAATATGATCAGGTTTATCATGTCTCTTACTCTTGCATTTGGTTTTCTACCTTAGTACAAGACACAACAAACTAGTTTTTCGTGAATGTAGCCTTGAATGTATATGGGTGTGATACTTCTTTCATTATATGCAGCACAAAAATAAATATATGTGAAGTGCGTATTGAGATGTTGATTTCAATCTTTCATCAAAAGTTTCCAATGTCCTTCAATGTTCATTGAAGTGAAACACATATCCTTAAATTACATCCAAAATTCCTTGTCTACTCATGTTGCATTCAAAATATTGGATGCAATAGAGTTCCAATTGTGTATAGAGTAGTAATCATGAAACTAATATTCATACTCTATATGATGTTATTAGGATTATGGAAAGAGCTAACCAAAGGCATTCATATCTTGAATTAGTAGTCTATTTACTGCAATGAACCAACATATAAATGTGAATGTCACTATCTAACAATGTTATGATAAAGTTATATAACTTAAAGTTTACTCAAATATCTATTTACTTAACAAAGATATTGTTATAGTATAAAATAATGGTTCTAGTGGGGTATTGAAATATGTTTTAATCTATTTGTAAACATAGATTATATATGAATTGAGTCCTAAGGGGACCTAAAAAAATATAAACCTATGTCATACATATATTGTTTTACAACACCATGTAAAATAAGGATAAAATAATAATTAAATCAAGGACTGAAGAGTATTTCTAACTATACAACCAAATTGATACATAAATCAATAATGCAAAAAGCCAACACCTACCAAATACCCCAAATACTATTAATAGATTAACCATAAAAAGCAAGATGGGAAAAAGGCTTTAGTTTATTGAAATCCCTTAACTACTATTGAGATAGAATATACAAATGAAGTGGATAAATTTCCTTAACTTGTACGAAAGAATGAAAAAAGCAAACTCAATTTTGACGGGACAACAAGATGTAGCTCCAACTTGATGGTCAACTAAGCATAATATTTTATAAAAAATATAGCATAAATTTGTTTTTGTTTTTATAAATTCATGACTAAAAGTTTAACAAAATTGATAATGTAGAGTGACTATACTATACCATTGAAGGATTAACCCCGTGAAAAGGCTAAGGCTATGGAAATATATAAAATTGAAGAGGACTCTCCACACCAATAACCAACATATTAGATAAAATATTATTAAGGATAAACATATGTTGATTAAAAGAAGAATTTCATGGGTAACCCCATGAATATGTGTCATTCTTTATATTGTATTTTTTTGCAATGGAAAATGTAAAATTTGTAGGTTTTTAATTTATAAGACATTAAAACTCATATTTAATTTGAAATTTCCAATGAAGTTTCAATTCTTCATATGTTGTCACCTACTTCTCCATATGAAATATTAGGTATTAAATTGCCTAAGATATGCTTTCCAAACATTTGGAGAGATGCCTCAATATTTTCGTAATGTCACTTAATCCATCCATAGAATTGCCCCCATAACTAGGAATATTATCCATTTCTTTGTGCCAAGTAGCATATTAATTAATATATAGGTATGGCTTTTTATACTTTAATTGTTAGTGTCCGTCATGTTTGAGTCTAGAAACCCTCCCACACTGTTAATGCATGCGTCTAGTCTAACCATGCCATATTTCAGTCTAAGCAAGCACAAACTTAAAAAATTTCAACATTGGCCCCGTGTAGCACATTAATTAATCTATAGGTATGGTTTTTGATGCTCGAATTGTTAGTGTCAATCATGTTTGAGTCTAGAAACCCTCCCACACCATCAATGCATGCGTCTAGTCTAACCATGCCAGATTTCAATCCAAGCAAGCACAAATTTTAAAACCTTCAACGTTGGCCCCATGTAGCACATTAATTAATCTATAGGTATGGTTTTTGATGCTAAAATTGTTAGTGCCAGACATGTTTTAGTATGGAATCCCTCCCACACCATCAATGCATGCATCTAGTCTAACCATGCCATATTTTAGTCCAGGCAAGCACAAATTTAAAAAATATCAATGTTGGCCCTGTGTAGCACATTAATTAATCTATAGGTATGGTTTTTTATGATCAAATTGTTAGTGTCAGTCATGTTTGAGTTTGGAAACCTTCGCACACTGTTAATGCATGCGTCTAGTCTAACAATGCCATATTTCAGTCCAAGCAAGCACAAATTTAAAAAAATTCAACGTTGGCCCCGTGTAGCACATTAATTAATCTATAGGTATGGCTTTGTATGCTCGAATTGTTAGTGTCGGTCATTTTTTAGTATGGAAACCCTCCCACATCGCCAATGCATTCATCTAGTCTAACCATGCCAGGTTTCAGTCCAAGCAAGCACAAATTTAAAAAATTTCAACGTTGGCCCCGTGTAGCACATTATTTAATCTATGGGTATGGTTTTTTTTGCTTGAATTGTTAGTGTCAGTAATGTTTTATTCTGGAAACCCTCCCACACCGTCAATGAGTGGGTCTATTCTAACCATGCCAGATTTCAGTCCAAGCAAGCACAAATTTAAAAAATTTCAATGTTGGCTCCGTGTAGCACATTAATTAATGTATAGGTATGGTTTTTTATGCTCGAATTGTTAGTGTCAGTCATGTTTGAGTCTAGAAACCCTCCCACACCGTCAATGCATGCATCTAGTCTAACCATGCCAAATTTCAGTCCAAACAAGCACACATTTAAAAAAATCAACATTGGCCCCATGCAGTACATGATCAAGCACGCCATTTGGGTTAGCATGATAATTGTGCATTTCCTTACTGAACTTCCCTTTGTTTATAGAATAATTTAATATTATCTATTGAACAGCGCCAACCACGTGAAGGTGGAAGCTCTTATGCCCCCCCCCCCCTCACATCACTCTCAATTCCCCATAACCCAACAAAATCTATGTACAAAAAAAAAAAATTGTGTTTTTTGTCATACTTAAGAATTGATGTTACTAATTATAACATATGCGAACATACAGGAAAATGGAAAAAAAACTAAGAAACAATTAATTTATACATACCAATAAAATTCAATAATTCTATCGCATATTAATCAAAATATATAGAGTAGATATATTAAGGCATACCTCATACACTTCAATGGACTTCATCATCTTCTTCATCCAAGTCATCATCTGTATCATCCAAACTAGAGTTAGCATTGTATGGATTGTCCATATCATCATCGTCATCGATGTCAATTATGATCATTATGTCATCATCGATATCATTTTCATGGACATTGTCTGCTACATCATATTATTCAACTAATTCTTTGACATCTTCTTCTGGAACATGATCATCTAACTCATGTTGATCATCTTCAACATCGTATTCTTCTTAGAGAACCTCTTCATTACCTTCCTGTACGTTATACTTTACCAGCCTTCCCCTTGGATCATGTCTCACAATAAATGACCAACCCCCTCTACTTGGAACTTCAGAGTAAAATACCTGTTCACATTGGATTGGAAGAACATAGGGCTCCGTTCCTGGCTCAAATAAAATTGTATTAACCACGCTAAATCCATTATCATGTTCAATAATAGTTTTATCGAGATCACGTTGATTCAATCGTAACCTGTACCATTTGACAACAAACATAACTACCTTGAAGGATTTAAAGTCACATTGAACAATATCTTCCAAATAACCGTAGTATCAATTTTCTGAGAGTTATGGATGTCTATCACTTCTAGAGGAAACATTGGTCACCTCAAAGACGGTAGATATCCCACAATCTAATTTTTTCTTCGTTTCATCCAACTTTTTGATGCAATATTTACATCCATTGCACCACATAGCCTTATGGTGTTTTACCTACAACAGGTCATACACGTAAATATTACATCATGATCCATTTATGCAGATTAAGTGCATGTTTATTCCCTACATGGAAAAAAATCAACGTGTACATCAATATGTTTGCAAAAAAATAAATAGTGTGGTTGATTAATATGCTTTCCTGCTTATCTTTTAAACCATCTGCTAAATCGATTTCCCTTTCTATAATAATATTGGTGTCTCCATTGCAATGTGATGATTTAACCAATGAATCCACACCTTCCCATGATATGCCATGACCAAATTGTTCACATCGTTCAATCCATACTTTAATCCAGTAAATATTGTTTGTGATGTATAAATGAAGTGCATCCCACTCTTGACCAACTGTTTGATGAAAATAAATTAAAATCCAATACAAATGTATATTCACTTAACAAAGTATACACTTTTAATTGATGCATATTGAATATTAAAAATAGAATAAGTATGGTATTTACATAAAAATCAACAGTCAAATGTATTATATTAATTAATCTCCACTAGCTAATAATTACCTTTCACCTTCCTCGATCTACCTGTCCCCTTCAGGTACTCCCCTTCGAAATTGTTATTGGAGTCTGGATCACAAATGCGACCTAAATTGAGCTTTGATTCTAATTTAGGAAGATATTCACTAATATACAACATGTTTTGGTATACCGTATATCCCTCCCTCATAGTAATCTTAGGACGTGCTCGTTGTCTAACCAAACCCTTCAAAAATTTCAAGTGCCTCTCAACCATCCACATGGACCTTGAGTGTACAGGTCCACACAATTCAATCTCCTCAACTTGGTGTATGAGGTAGTGTTATTATGCATTGAAAAATGCTGAAAGTAGATGCTTATGCATTTCACACATGAGACGAGGAATTTCTCTCCTCCAATACTATATATATTCTTTATGGATTTCTTTAGATGACAACCATCTACAAGTAATGCAAACCAATCACGAGATTTAACAAAAAAAAATTATATTACGTAACTTGAATTAGTGCACAAAAATCATTTGAATATAAGTTCTATAATTAATTAAACAAACACTAAGCGTATGCAAAAAATCGCTACTCACCTCATGTATTTCCCAAGATTATATATAACTTGTTTGGCATTGTTGTCGAATTTGTCCGAGAGAGAGAGAGGTAGAACATACTGTAACAATATACAAATCTTTTCATTTTTTTTACAAAAAGTAGACAAAAAATACCAACAATATGCACTGGAATTAAAAAATATAGCAATAATTATATGCATACCATAACAATTACCTTCATGAAGATATTTCAATCATGCGTTTTCACCCCCGCAAAATCACCTTTCTTTGTTATGATATTCTCCATGTTCGAACAAAATCCGGTGGGAAATTTCATATTTCGCATGACTTCTTTTACAACATTAATTTTCTGCTCCATTAACATCCATGGAAGTGAGTTTATATTAATTTGGTCTTCGTTTCTATGGAATTGAATGACGTCTTTCATTGCATGGTTACCTTCTTGAATGTCTTTGCAAATTTTGGCAATTTTTTCTTTCTCACTCCTTCCATCCAATATTCGCCATAATGTTTCAGTCACATTCTTTCCGATATGCATTGTATCAAACATATAAGAAATTTGTAGGTTCTCATAGTAGGGAAACCTATTGAATTGTTTAGGATAAATTTTCATTCCTCGTGGAATCCCATTAATGCCTAAATGATCACGACAGACATCATGAATCATAGTTTATAACAAAATTACAGAAATCAATGTCAATTACAGTAGACAACACACAATAAATAAAATTTCATAACATTTCATATACGATGATTCATACATACCTTGACGATTAATTCTATTGTATTGCAACTTCCATAGGTGAGGTGTCATTCTCTGCGGTTTTAATGTAGTCTCTTGCTTCCCATTGAACAAATGGTTTTCGGTAGTTCGATACCTATGATTCTTAGAGAGGAAGTGCCTATACTCATCAAACATCTCCTTTCCTAAACTTTTTGAATGGCGAGATTTGATCTTAGGACCACAAACTGGACATGAAAATTTTCCCTGTTTTTGAATACCTATAGAAAGAGATGGATTATCTATTTCAATTATAATTATATATAAAATGAATGGATTATTTAAAAAACATGTGTGCATAATATATTAACTAGTTCATAAAAATAAATGCAATTATAGTGGAACTTATAATTACAAACCGCAAAAATGGGTTAACCCTAGGGCATCATGTATTTTCCATACAAGCAATATTGCATGGAATTATGAAATTTCCTTTGTCGTATTGGTCTAGATATGTCATACATAGTAATGTCATTCCATAACTTTAGTATCTCGTCAATAAGAGGTTCGATATATACATTCATATCTTTAACTTGGTACTTGATTTATGTGAACATATAAAATATATAATTATTGCAACCATTTAGATATATAAACCATGCACAAGAGAAAAATAAATATATATATATATATATGACATTATGAAACAAAATATGACAAATGAGATGCCACCACATTAAAAAAAACGTTGTAGACACATACTTGGAATAATCATCGACAACATTACGTGCTCCCTCTTTATTGAAAACCATGGAGGAATGTTATTGTTGATAACAAAAATAGGCCACACCAAGTAAACGAATCTCATCTCTGCAAATGGATTGACACCATCTGTTGCCAAAGAAATCCTAAGATTACAAGGTTCTTCTTTAAAGTGAGGCCATTTTTCCTCCATATCTCTAAATGCAGACCCATCTGCAGGCATTCTAATAATGTCATATTGACTTATGTTCTGTGCATGCTAATCCATAAATTGCGCTATGTTTTTGCACCTGAATAGTCATTGCAAACGTAGAATAATGGGAATATAACGAAGAACCTTGCGAGGCACCTTTTTTGTTACTTGATCTGTTCGATATCTAATGATATGACATTTAGACATTTTGTTTCAAATTCATGTTGATTATAATATATAACATGGTCATTGGGGCATGCATCAATTGCTTCATACTGCATTCCAATTTCTTTCATGATGGCAGATAAATATCGATATGTACGAGGTAAAATATTTGACGGTAGTAACAAAAATTCAGCTATCAAGATACAACAAATTAAAAGAAAAATGTAGTTAATATAATATATAAATAATATTAATGAAACACATTTCATCTATATTAATTTGACTTATGAATTAACAATAATTTTATTAGACGAACAGTGATAACCTTTAGCACGATCATATATGCGTGATGGAATATATTACATACCTTAACATCTGTGTGATTGATGTGTTTGAAATACCATTCATAAACTTCAAGTTCATTTTCAACAATATAACAGAGAGAATATTTGTGTTGGAGCCCTCATAAAGGGGTTCGTATGCCTTCTTAAGAAGAGGTAAATCATGAACATCATCAAAGTCATCATTTTCATGATCATCATCGTCGTTATCATCCATTCTAACATTAAATGTATCATGAATCAATGTATTTGTACCATCATCTTCAACTATGTTATTAATATGATCATCTTCTTCAATATGATCATTAACTTGTTCTTCGTTATTCATAGCTCCATGTTCCTACGGTACTTGTTCTAAAAGCACATCCTCTGGACGATATGCCGTAGGATGTATTTCCTTTATAATTACATGAAACCATCAATATATATTAGTTAATATAATAAATATTAAAATAATACATTTATTTACAAAAGCAATCAATATAAAAACATATATAATGCAAAACTTACAAATGGACGATATTCATGTCCCCTCTCAATATGTCCATGTTCCCTACAATTTTTTCTGGCTGTTGTGATTTTATTCTTCTCCTTTTAAAGCCCCTGCGTTGACTACATGGACAATAACATTTCCCATCACCCTTTCTTTTCAATCCATCCCACAATCTAGCAAGCAATTGTCGATTTTGTTCGTCCAGATCAGGAATATTGCTATTTGACATTTTCTCATAAAGCGCTTGAATGAAGATTATCAATCTTAAAAAATCAAGCTCCACACTTCACTATTTTTAATCACAAAAACAATTGAAATAATTGTGTATTCGTTTACGGAAAACAGTCTGTGCAAAGAATATAATTTACGCAAACCGTTGCTTGTATAGCAAACATGTCGAAATGTTCCCATAATTTATAGTTTTTTAAAATTTAAAGTTCATTGATCATCCGATGATATTACCATAGTTACCATTATGATATATATATTGGATATCTGACGGTCGTCAGTTATCCGACGACTCCATTCGGATAACCATCGGCCGCCGCCGGATAACCGAATGAAGTCGTCGGATAACCGACGACCATCAGATATCCGATAATGCCATGTATCAATTAAAAAAAATTGACCAAAATTCATAATTTTAAAGGTGAAATCCGACGACACAATCAATTTTTCCGAAATTTCTCGCCAGATTTTGGGTTCAAAATTTGTTGTGTTAATGATTAAAAGGATTTTTTTTGTTGACCCTTTAACCTTTTGTTGTCTCCCCGATGTGCCATGCTCGTTGGTAAGGTACGTCAGACCTTTGTTGACGCGCTCTGCACATTGACAGAGCACATTGGTGATGCCTAGTTCCTTTGTACAAGGCGTGTCATCCTTAAAAGATGCAAGTTGCTTGTGTGCAAGGTGTGACACTATTGGTTAAAATGGAAAAAGAGAGGCTTTGAGCAACTTCTCGAACCTCTGATTGTGTGGAGGCTTATTGTTAACACCCAAAAAGTGCTCAATAACTCATTCCCTTATTCACATGACCCATTTGTCTACTTTTTCCACCATTTGAGCCTCTAAAGCCATCAAAAGGTCACCAAAAAGACCATAATACACCTTTTTCCCCTCAAAATATGTATTTTTCCTCAAAAAACACAAAACCCCTCAAAAAGGGTCCAAAATTCCCCAAAAATATTAAAAGGGAATAAAAATATAAAAAATATTCAAAAATGGAAAAAGAGAGAAAAAGAGACCTAAACCATGTTGGTTAATACCATTGGTTTCCTTAAAACCATAATGGTATTCCCTATCACCAAAAACTATAAAAAGGTGACAGGGGCTCCTCACTATTCATCCACATTTCATCCTATCTTTATGCTGCCAAATTCCCTTTGAGAGCCATTGCCTCCCATTTCGAGTTTGAAGAACCCCATTGAAGCATTGGAGAAGAAGAGACCATTAGACATTGGAGCTTCTCAACCTTGGGGCTGTTCAACACTCACCATCCTCACCACTTGAGGTAATACAAAAGATTAAATTTCTTAATTTCTTGCTTTTGTTATAGATCTTATTGCTTATGTTTGAAATCTAGTTTTTTATTTATTTACACATGATTAATGTTAGATCAGATTATATTAGTTTATTCATAGTTGTTTTTGTTTTATATTTAAACTGCTATTATAAGTTAATATGTGCATCCTTGCACATGCTTGGTTGAAAAACCAAGCAACAGTTTTTAGCGACTCCGCTGGGTTTCGAACTTTAAACCTTTGCTTTAGATCTTTATTTTAGTAGTTTTTCCCATTTAAAACTGTAAATCTGCCATACTAGTCAGCTTCTTGATAGCTACCCTAGCCATTGGCCCTTTCTGCAGCCTAAAACAACCCAAAATTTCAATTTTTGGGTTCATTTTTCGACAACTTTTTCCATCTGGATGATCGCACAATTTTGACCCACAGGCGCGATCACATCGCAGCTTTTTAGCAGACAGTCGCGATCCATATCGATCCATATCGCAGGTTTTGACCCGAAATCCGCGATCCAGATCGCATTTTTTGAACAGAAAGTCGCGATCCAGATCGCAGGTTTTAGCTCGAAAGACGCGATCCTTGATCGCATGTTTTAGCCCGAAACCCATGATCCAGATCGTAGGTTTTAGCCAGAAACCTGCGATCTAATCACCTGATAGCGTGACTCAACTTTCGAATGCCCATATCTCCCTATCCCGAACTCCGTTTGAGACGATTTGTTTTTTCAAATTGGGTGTTTTTGAACAAGGAATCTGAATATACTATTAGATTTAAGAAATTTTTCATAGAAATTTCTCTAATTTTTTATTTTAGTGTTATTTATCATTTCAGTTCACCCATTTCGGCCCATATTTTCCCGCCATCTTCCCTGCACTTTTGAACAGCCTACTGTTTCGTTTTGCAACATTATTAATTTATTTTCTATTACATTTGCTTTATTAAATCTTTAAAAAAAAATCAGTTAAGTGAAAGAGAGATTATTTAGCATTTTTTCAGATTATAAGTTTTACATTTTGCAAGGTTAAAACCATCATTCTGAATTGCTCAATATTTTTCCCAAGCAAAGCATTAGAAATCCATTTATTTCTTTTACTTTTATGTTATTTGCTTTCCCTTGAAAATTTCAAAAATCCATGTTTTTTGAAACACCTTTTTGAAAAGCATTTACTTTTTAAAAGCGTCTTTTTTGCAAATTAAAATCGTCATTTTAGTTTGTAATTAAATCGCCCATGCAAGGTACACTGATTCAGTATACAACCCCACCATCACACAATCTATCACACTAATTTCAAGTGAGCCTTAAAAATTACCCTAACTCAACCAATATTCTAACCCCACTTGGGGAACACAAAAAGAATTTTGTAGCTAGGTAGGACTGAGGGGATAAGTATCAAAATAACACCCCTCACTCATTTTTCATGTTGAGACATAGTGATTTGACATTTAGGGTACCAAAATCCATTATTATTTGTTGACATGGTTATACACCAATTTATCGAGAAGGCCTCTCCCTTAGGAGGGTTGAAGTAGCCAGACTGGTTCCGGAAGCCTGAGTGGAATACTGCTATCCATTCAGTAATCGAAGGATACCTTTCGCAGTTCTCTGTGTACCACCCGTATGGGAGTACAGCGGTGATAGAACCAAACTGCAAATTCACCCAACCGAACGTGTCATGAACGAGGTATCTTAGTGGCCAAACTTTTAGGATTATCTACCCGGTATCCCTCCCGGTAGGGGGATATCTAGCCTTTGATTCCACTACTCATATTGTCTGACTTGGATTTCATCACCTTGCAGAGGATATGCTTCGTTGCGTCATAGTACCACTTTCAGTTAGGCGTTTGCATGCTCTGCCACCTCCCTTGGTCTAGTGAGCACCACTTTTTTCTAGGAGCCGCTTTTCTTGATTACTCCACTTACTATAGCACAGCTGTTATAGTAAGTGTTTTGAGGTTGATTGTTGGCCTGAGAGCCATTGTTTTTTCACACTCCCCTCCTGCACACATCATTGCACTAGGGTCTTGAGTTTTTTATCTCACCACCATCCATTGGCATTTCTAGACATATCTCACCATTGATAACTTAAGACGATCCCGGCGTTTTCAGGGTGAACCCCCTCAATTCAGTACACTTGACTCTACACATCATAGATGTAGAGCGTCATCCCTTGACTCCACACGTCATCGGCATAGAATCCAGTCATCCGATTTTGATGCACCTCATTTCACATCTGATTCTGAGGCTGAATCTAATCACCCTACCGAGACATCACCAACCAACCCCATGGCTGGATCACAATATGACCCCCTTTTCACTAGTGTTGTTGGGGCTATATCAACAACCCCCGCTACTACCATGACAACCACGGTAGCCACAACCCCCTTAGGCATTCCTAATATGGGGGCCACACCCGCTTTAGGCATGCCCAAGATAGGACCAACACCTATATTAGGTATGCCCAACATGGGGGTCACCCCCTCTCTCATCGCCACTACTCAGATCCCAGTGATTACTGAAACCATTCCTAACCCATCTGCAACCCATGTTGCACTTGGGAGCACAGGCCCCTCCCACACCACATCGGCTGGAGGACACATCCCTTTCACACCTAGCATACCCATACGGGGCACTGGACCAATCCATAATGCCACCATTAGCAATTATGCCCCAGTGACCATGCCACACCCATCTGCCAGTCTGCCATACATGGCTAGTCTAAACTTACCAGACCTGGCAAGGTTAACCAACGACCCTATTAGACACGACTCTAGGTGGCCCCCCATGCCCACAAAGCTCCCTTCAGACATCCCAAAATTTGAAGGAAAAGTTGGGGAAGACCGCCAAAACCACATCATGTCGTTTCACCTATGGTGTTCCTCGAACTCCATAGTAGATGATTCTATTCGACTTAGACTTTTACAAAGAACTTTCACTGGCTCTGCAACCAAGTGGTACATTGAGCAGCCACATGGGACACACCCCACTTTTACATCCCTCACCTCAACGTTCCTTCAGTTCTTTCAACTACCTGTATGCTATGATGCAAGAGTGGAAATACTTTTGTCTTGTAGACAGAACACCGCTACAAACATCACTGATCATATCCATGAGTGGCGTAAGCTCCGTAGCCTCTGCAAGATAAAGCTTGATGACCGTATCTTTTTGGATTGGTTCCTCAAATCACTCCTCCCCCTCATAGCCAAAGATGTAGCTTTTGAACGGCCCCAGTCGGAAGAAGAAGCCATCTTAAAATTCCAACAGTTTGACCTCATATATGCCCAGTATGGATATCTATACACCATTTTACCTTATGCCCCGTGTGACGATCCATCCCGCCATGATGCACCGGGGGCATCCCATGCTACAGATGGTATTATTGGCTAGGTTATGGTACAAAACAAACCTTTTACCATGATGAGTACAAACAACACCCCAGACCTTTCTAGGGCTACATCTCATTCTGGAGCTACAACTTTGTATGTTCCAGTAACACACACCCACCACACTCATGGACCCTAATGTCCACCACAATGTTATGGGAAAGCACCATCATCTTATGCACCACCTTCATACTATAACCAGCAGGCCCACAAGACTCCGGTTCAACCACAAGCCCAAGTGGCTTATTATCCTCAACAGGAAGCACCTCTTGCTCCAACACTTCCAATAGCTCAAGGTTACCCACAACCGCAACAAGCAATAGGTCCACCTCATAATCCTCTTGCTTACTACCCACCGCAACCTACTCCAGAGCCTCCACGACCTCAAAACACACCTACTGCCCAAGGGCATGTGTACGCACAACAAAACCAACCTCAAAACCAGAAAAACCAGCGTAACCAAGGAGGTCAACAAAATCACGGAAGAGGACGTAACCACGGAAACAACCAATAACAAAACCAAGGTGGACAACCACCTAATCCCCCAAATAATAACAACGCTGCTCCCCCCAACCAAAACCCTGACCGTCCACCAAAACAAGCCAAAAATAATAACTTCAGAACAAACCATCCATGTTCCATATGTGGAATCTACGGCCATTACACACATAATTGTCCCCATTGAGTGCGTCAACTCTGGATCGAAGAGGCCCAATGACAGGGACATGTTGCACAGCCAGCACCTCCACCTCAGCCACAACCCATGATATTGCAAAATCCCCTACCAAACCAAGGTGTGGTAAACACTCGTCCAAATGATCCCCCTCAAGGATCCGCTGCAACACAACAACAAATTACCTATGTGACAACCTTTTACCAGCATATAGAGTCCAACACTCACCATTTTCTAATGATGTCAATCTTCAAACCTGTCGAAATTAATACGGCTCCACCCCTGAGGCCACACCTACCAACTCATCTTCCAGTACTCTCCCAACCGATCGACCACTTCGCATACCCAATATGCCCATAGACGGGGGTCCAAAAGCACCTTGTTTCCCTTTGAGACGAATTAACAATAACCCTAACGCTCGTGCAGCTTCCAACTATAACATTGTAGGGGATTTAGCTCAGTCCCCCGCCGCTATGTCCGCTCTAGAAATCCTAAAAAATGATCCTGCACAGAGAAAATTGTTGTTATCTACCATCGGTGCCATAGACCCTAGCAACTCCAACATGATGGACTTCGACTTAGACCAAGTTGAACCTCGTCTGCCTTCATCTCTAGCTTTTTAAGTTTCTGTGTCCATTCGCAACCTCATCATTCATCGATGCATAATCGATGAAGGTGCCTCCACCTGCGTTATGTCGACTTTCGTATGGCAGAAACTTGGATCCCCAATGCTACAACCATCAACTACTGCATTGCGAGCTTACGATGGCCGTGTAGCTCAATCTCAAGGTTTGTTAGTGAACGTACCCATACAGCTTGTGGGAAAATTGGTTCTCATAGATATAGAGGTCATTAACGCCCAACTTGATTACAATATCCTTCTGGGACGAAGCTACATGTATAAAATGAAAGTTGTCGCTTCTTCAGTTTTCTGCCTCATGATGTCCCCCCATGAAGGACGCATAGTCAAAATCGACCAGATTACATACTATGATCCCAATGCCCCCGCAATTCCTGAACATGTTCTTCCCATGAATGAACAACCCGTTCAGAATGCACCCACATCGTTCGTCTCCTCAGCCGGACCCGGGATATATTCGGATAATCCCATGACCACAACTTTCCTTTCTATCCCACCCCCTCTCCAGGTAACTGAAGTATCTGATTTGTGCACCCTATCGCACAACGAACAAAAACATCCTCAACAACCTATACCACTACCACAACCACCCACCGTGCCTAGTCATATGGGAACAACACCGATCCACACTATTCCATTCTTTTTTCCATTTTTAGGAGTTTTCAGCATGCCAGTAATGGCTACACTCAACCTTCCAGGTTTAACGTTAGGATTACCTATATGGTACTTACCTGCCCCAAATCCCCCACCGACTCCAATCGTTGTTTTACAACCAGTGCAGCCCATCAATACTTCTAATAGACCACCCCCTGGTGTAGCAAACATCTAGAACCGGCCACTTCCAACTGGGACCACTGCATCAACATCTAGTAATGCTCCCCCTCAACTCTGCTACAATGGGGGCAGAGGACTACAATCCTACACCATTGGACCCACCACCTGCACCCCACCAACAACTCCAAAGTTGGCAAAGAATCCCCCAAAAATCCATGTTCCCCCTAAGTGCTCTTTGTGCGACGATATAGGCCATGCTACCCATCAATGTCCACAATTACTGGCACTTCAAGAGAATATGCAAATGCTAGATGATGACACTAACATTCCAGTTGTCAAACTTGAGCTTCCCCCTCAGCCTCATGATAAATCTTTGCGTACTAACCACCCTTGTGCGATATGAGGCATCTACGGCCATTATTCACATCACTACCCTGATCTCCCAGATTATAGAGCGGCACCATACGAATTGAATAATGCCGACCTAGATATATCCCCTCCTATCATTGAGGAAATTCATCCCCCACCATATTCCTCCTCAGAAGATATTAACACAATTTACATGGTTTCCAATGGAGACCCCTCTGTTCGGTTGACCCCTTCCATTGATCCCTCCGACCCACATATTCAACCTTTTCAAATCAAAGAGAAAACCACATGTCCACAGCATGGGGGCATGCCCGATACCTTGCCTACTCATCATCATTGTCATCGAAGATACTAGGGGAATCCACCCTGCAAGGGGAATCCCCCATCATCATATCATCACTTCAGCATGCCACCACAGCCCACAGCCTCATGGTACACCCCCCCTCCAGTAGATGGTCAATGCCCTGTTGATCCCTCTCTAAGACAGCATCTGCACCACATTGACACCTCTAAGTTTAGGGGCATAATAGATTAACTCAACCCTAGGATAGGGGGAATGATCAATCATTTTGAACCTTCCCCATCACATCTATCTCATTATTTCAATGACCCCATTATTCAAACCAACACATATGTGATCCAAAATCATAAACCCCATGCACATAGCATGGGAGTAGGTCATTAACCCTGCTCACTTTTTCACATGCGTGATCTCAACCATTTTTGAGGTCACATATCACTTGTATATTTGATTTGATTTGATACACCTAGTATTCTTCCCCCACGGGTCATCATTTCTCCCCACCACTGCATCCTTGTCTTGGTGGGCTCACCTTTATTTGTAGCCATTTTTTAACCTAGTTATTTCCTTTGACCATTCCAGAGTCCTTATGACCTCCGTTTTTTGCACCATTTGCACTGCCGGATTCATATTTTCGTGCCCGTGATGATGCTTGAGATCATTTCTCGCTCTCACCAAAAAATTTCGGGCATTCTTTCCATGCCCCTCATTGCATCAGTTTGTGTGCCACATCGGCCGTGGTCCATTTTTGACGAGCCTTATATCGTCAGGATTCAGTTTTCCACGCTCGTGACAATGCTTGAGACCATTTCTCGCTCTCACCACCAGATTTTTTGGGCACTTTTTACATGCCCTTTGTCACCTCGATTTGCGTGCCACATCGGTCATGCTCCTTTTTTTACGAGTCTTATATCGTTGGATTCCATTTTCCGCGCTCGTGATGATGCTTGAGATCATTTCTCGCTCTCACCCCCAGAATTTTTGGGCACTTTCTCACATGACCGTCGTCCCCTTGATTTGCATGCCACATCGGCAGCCGTCAGATTTTACAAATTTTTGCATAACAACTTATACGTGAGCCCACCACTCCATCCATACTACAATTATGGCGTTGTTTTGCTACCATTCATCAACCCGCAAGGAGGCCCCATTAGTGTTCCCCCCTATCACCGTGCTTGATCCCCATACTCATCGTTTGATTGAACAGTTCCTCCTTGCCTCTCCATTACTTTTGTTTGGTATAAATTTATCCCTTTTTTGGGCCGAGCAATTCCTTTACGAAAAAGGCACTTAGGAAGTTTCTGTTAAGCTCTTTTCTGACTCCTAAAACAATGAAAACATTGTCGAGCAATCTTGCTTCCTTTCATGCTCGCTAAAAGTATCTGAAAGGGCATCTACCTGGTATAAGTTTACCCATTTTCCGGACATTGTAGACTAATTACAAAAAAGGAATACTCTAGTCACATCAGCCAGAAGAGTTCTCCATTCGCATTATTTTATGCTTTTTCGGGCCTTGGAGACTAACACACAAAAAAGAACACCATTGGAGTCTACTTACTGCTTTCAGACTCTCTAAAACTGAAAGCAACCATGAGCATGAACAATCCTGGGCTCGCATAAATCCATATGATATTATCATTTTAGAGCACACTTTTATTCCTTCTTAGAGCTCATTAAAACCACGAAGAAGGACCCAACGGTGCTTTCCGGTGCCACAACAGATCATGTCTACTCATATGGCAGCTTCCCTATTATGGTCTCCTTTGTTCAGAGTATTCTGCAGTATGTCACCCTGAGAGTCTCCCAATAGCATCCATCAGCTTGTCCCCCAGAGTCACTCCAGTCTACAATACATACCCCTAAGCTATGATCCCCACACCTAATAGTCAGTTTTCTTATGTTGCCAGGTCAACCATGTCATCATGCTCTGAACAAAGAAAGTTTGAATTCCACCCACTATAGGACCCCAATTATTCCCCATCCTCATAGATTGTCAGTCCTACCATCAGTACTATCACACTTCAGTTGTACACCTCACACTCCTATCAAGGAAACATCATTGCCTTGGTAGTTGTTGGTCTCCCTCTGTCGATTCCAACCAAATATATTCCATAGGATAGACCCAGAGATCCATGTGCCTTGGACTCATCACCATTAGTGATGAGTACCTACGGATCATTTTGAAAGGAGTCCTCAGTGCCTCTCCAAATGATTGTTTCTCACATGCTCGACATCAACACCTTGATCGCATCGTTGAGACTCGTACAGGGTATCGGTCCTTTCGGTTATTTGTCGAAGACCCTAGATATCACCTAACTCTACCTCATTTGAGAGTCTAATTGAGGAAACAACCAGTTACATATAGATATTCGGGTTGCGCTTGGTGACAAGTTTCAGATGTACCGCAGTTTTATACTCCATCGAGTATACAGTTACATATATTCCTCAGAAGTTGACTCACGGTCATTGAATCCCTACAGATGTTGGACACCTTCAGCTCCGAAATTTCATCAACCCTTCTGAAACCTTTTTCAGAATGGTTGTTTCTCTTTTCCAATGTATCAGTTATTGAAATCAGTCATGGTATGACCATGAGTATGTCCCAACATTCTGTCCCCTCTGGACCATTATGATGTACCAACAAATTTTTATGTATTATTCAGGTCCCCCTTCTTGGGCCTAATTGTTATGTATATGTCTTGATATGAGCATGGGTATGCTCGCCTCATCCATTATCAGAGATTATTTCTCATTCATTTTGAGGCCATGTATTTTTTTTTCAGTTTTTGCAGCTTCCAAGGGGTCATTGTTCCAGTCTCCAATCGGTCTCTTCGCTTCTCCAAACCCCAGGAAAAAGACAAAAGAACTATGATGTCTATCGGCCATACGATGAGCTCCTGCCCTCACACATCAGGGGGCAATCTCTTAACACCCAAAAAGTGCTCAATAGCTCATTCCCTTATTCACATGACCCATTTGTCTACTTTTTCCACCATTTGAGCCTCTAAAGCCATCAAAAGGTCACCAAAAAGACCATAATACACCTTTTTCCCCTCAAAATATGTATTTTTCCTCAAAAAACACAAAAAAACCCTCAAAAAGGGTCCAAAATTTCCCAAAAATATTAAAAGGGAATAAAAATATAAAAAATATTCAAAAATGGAAAAAGAGGGAAAAAGAGACTCAAACCATGTTGGTTAATACCATTGGTTTCCTTAAAACCATAATGGTATTCCCCATCACCTAAAACTATAAAAAGGTGATAGGGGCTCCTCACTATTCATCCACATTTCATCCTATCCTTATGCTGCCAAATTCCCTTTGAAAGCCATTGCCTCCCATTTCGATTTTGAAGAACCCCATTGAAGCATTGGAGAAAAAGAGACCATTGGACATTGGAGCTTCTCAACTTTGGAGCTGCTCAACACTCACCATCCTCACCACTTGAGGTAATACAAAAGATTTAATATCTTAATTTCTTGTTTTTGTTATAGATCTTATTGCTTATGTTTGAAATCTAGTTTTTTATTTATTGACACATGATTAATGTTAGATCAGATTATATTAGTTTATTCATAGTTGTTTTTGTTTTATATTGAAACTGCTATTACAAGTTAATAGGTGCATCCTTGCACATGCTTGGTTGGAAAACCAAGCAACACTTATCCCTACATGTTAGGAAAGGTGGCACTCGGTCCCCTTACCTTGTGGGGTGATCCCTTAAGCTTCTCCCATAAATACTCAATCTCTCTTATCCCTTTAGGCCTATAAATATAAATTCCCTCTCCATGGTTAAGGAGGAGAAGGATAGAGTACTTGCATGCTGGTGAAATTCTACTAGGAGATCCCTTTCATCCATTAGGACGAAAAAGCTTTGATATTTGAGGCTAGGATCATTGGGAATGTGTTACGACGTCAAAGCGTAGTTGTAACCTCTCTCTATGTACTTTTTTTAATTACATTAATGCAAATTCTTTTCATAAACATATTTTCATTATAAGTTTTAGTATTGGATTCTTTGACCGCTAATATAGATTGATTTATGATTATATGCTACCATTACTTGTTTGTTTCCACTTGTTATAAGTTGTTTTGTAGATGAAGATCTGAAGATCAAGGGCCGTATCAAACAAGGAGATATGAATTGCATTCAAAAGCTGAGTTACTTCTTTATATCATTTTCAATTTGATCTATCTAGCAAGGAGAATTTTAGGGGCGAAATTTAGCCATTTTTCCATGCTTTTTTCCAAAAAAAGATTCGCCAATTTGCATTTTTTGAAGCCCCATTTTGCCCAATTTTGATTGGGTAAACTTTTTTTCACTCTAAAAATCACCAAATTATTATATAAACTATATAAAATCATTATAAATTGAAATAATTTTAGAAAAATATCGCCAAATATTTTATAGTTGACATTTTAATAATTGGTAAGATTCGCCAAGGTTTATACACTATTAAATAAGTATGGATCCTTAAAATTATCCCTGCTATCTAGGAAAGTAATTCGTGGTATTTACTTATTTTGTTCTAGATCTGAACCATTCAGACTAGGGAGATCAGTTTGTGTATGTACTTACAGATTGTCCACAAACAGTCCAAGATTATTCGTTCATGGTTGGACTATGATTTCGAATTCAAATTCTTAGAATAATAGTAATCATTGACATATTCTTCCATGGTATAATGATTTGTTTCCTAAGTATTTTAGTACTTGATGATCTATGAATAAAACAAATGGGTTACCCAATCAATAATGACAGAATTTCTGGAGAGAAAAATCATACCAAGTCCTTCGTGTTCCGTGGTCCAATAGTTGTGTTCTTCTTTATTCAACTTTTGACTGGCATAGAAATTTGGGCAGTCCATCTCATTGTTGATTTGATGTGTCATTACTACACCGGTCGCTATGGTTGATGCATTGATGTGTACATGAAATTTATTAGACCAATCTAGGAAGCACATTATAGGTTCTTTGACTAACTTTCTCTTTAATAGCTTGAAATATTCTTTTCATTCCTAATTCCATTTGAATTCAACATTTCCTATGAGTAGATCATCCAAGGGGAATGTGATGGATGAGTAGTAATGAATAAATTTATGATAATACCCTGTGTGTCCTAAGAATATCCTAATTTGATTTGGATTTAAGTTGATAATGACTTTTATTTTGTCCAGGTTGACTTTGATTCCTTCCTTGCAAACTATATGGCCTAAAAAGGATCCCAATCAATGTAGCAAAAATACACTTCTTTATGTTTAATGATAATTGGATTTGTCTACATATTTCTAGCATTAGGAGAAGCCATTTGATATGGTCTCTTAGTAAATTATATATTGTCCAGTCGTTGAAGTAGACATCCATAGTTTTATATAGATATTCCTGAAAATCTTTGATAACTATTCCAGAAAAGACTGCAGGTGCATTTTTTAGACAAAAGGGCATGACCTTGTATGTGAATGATCCAAATTCACAGACAAAGGTTGTTTTAGCTTGGTCTTCATTGGCTATTAGTACTTTGTTATATACTTGGAAACCATATGTGAAAGAGTAGCATTCATGGCATGCTGCCTCATTGATAATTTCATCAACAAACTTGTGTAGGGAAGGGATCTTTTAGGGTTACTTTATTTAGACCTCTAAATTCGACACATATACAAATTTTTATAGGACTGTGATTTTTGGGCTAAATGACCATTGGGCTAGCTCATTTTGACTAGTCGATTGGGTATATATTTCATGCAACTAACATTTTTTAAATTTATTTCTTGACAATGTATTTATATTTGTTTTCTAACGTATAGGGTCTCTTTTTAACTGGTTTAGAGGTTGGTACTAGGTCTATTTTAATTTCTCCCATCTCCTACACCAGCCATTTAAAATCTATGTAATCTCTAGCAAAAACATCTTGATATTCTCTAAGAATATTTATTATTTCTTATGTTTGTTCTTCTAACCAATAGTCTCCTATTTTGGCTAATTTAAGCTTATCATCTATGGATATGTCTATTTCTTTGGTTTTAAATTATGCATTCATACACTTGAGATATTTTGACTCATCAATCTATCATTCTCCTTCTTTAAACTCTGTGAATAATAGGGGGAGTTTTTTTCTCCTAGATCTATATTTTTTCTTTAGGTTTGGTCAATATTTTCATAACAGACATAACTGGGTGTGCAGTATCATAGTGATCTCGTTTCCATCTAAACATATTACCTGGAGTATTTTTAGTTTCTAATTCCAAGTGGTTCGGAAGTTGACTCTGTTGTTTTTGGTCAACAATTATGTTGTTGCAATTCAAATTTAAATGAGGGTCATATGGAATTCCAACAGTGCTCTCTAGTCAATATGAAGGTTTAATAAAACTATATAGTTATTTCACAGATTCCTTAAGATTTTCATGAGCAGGATTGAATGAGAAGGGCCTTAATAATTTTTCTTTAATGGATTTCTAGCTCAATGTATCACCTCTTGCTTCTTCTATCTTATATCATTTATTGTGTAAGTCATCTAGTGTATTTGGGAACATGTGCATCCATACCCTTTCATCGTGATATCCTAATATTTTCCATTCTTTTTTACATAATTTAATGTTGTCAATTGGATCATGCACTTGTATGAACTTAGGAATTTGTGTTGGTGTTTCTAAAAAATTTCCACCAAAACACTCAACGAAATATGTAGAAGTTGTATTCCATGTTTGCAGTTAGGATTGATGCATGTCCCACTATCGAGGAACTTGGACAGTGAAAGTTTCAACTAGTCTCTGTAGTCATCTGTGTTCTCCTACATTATTAGAGAGTTAATTGATGTGTGTAGATGGTGATTCTCATTCTTTGTACTGAAGCAGTGGAAGGTTTGTCGATTCGTTTCTGGTCGGCACCAGGGTTGGATAGTCTCAAGTTTTATTCTCGAATAATTTTGGTATGATTGTGATAGAAAAACATTTGCAGATGAAGTGGAAAGGAATAGCTACAATTTTCTATCACTCGCATGCTTTAGCTTCGTAGTTTTCTATTTGCCAATCATAGAGTTCTGAGTATGAATTCTAGCCGAATAACATGGGGGAACCTAGATGTAGTTCACCATTCTTGTTTGGATTAACTGAGTATTCATTTTTTGCATTACTTGATATAGTCACCTAATGCATTCATCATTGTTTCCAAGTTGGGTACGATAACCCTTTTTCCTTCTCCTTTTAGTTTTATTCTATCTTTTTAATAGGAAATGGAATCTTTCTTTTTATGTCCCCGGGGTTGACCGACTAGGGCTGGGAATGATTTATATCTTTCCTTGGGGTTGGTTGCTTCGAAGTCGACTTGTGTAGTTATGCACATGATTGTTTTGTTTATCTTTTTCCATATTTGTATCGGTTAAATTAATCCTTGGTCTACCAATTCGAGGAAAATTCATCATTCTGAGAGTTGTGGTTGACCTAGATTTTTCCATGTGCATCATGTCATTATTTTTTATTATTATCTGAATTCAAAACTGACTTGTGAAATACGATATCCTTCAAATTCTAGATCAACTAAAGGGTTGATGTCAATTTTATTCTTTTGATTTAGCCGGCATAAGTTCACAACTATTTTTTCATTTACTCAATTGCTTTTTACCATGGACATTAAATTGATTATTCAAGAGACATCATCTTCCTTTGTGGGTAATTGCAGTGGTTCATTAAGTGTTTTATTTCTGCTTTCTGAGTATCTTCTACCATTTCTAGTTCTTCAAAAATTCTTGATGCATCGCTGAAAAATTATTTTTTCTTATGCGGATAAGGATAGTTATTTCCTTTATTTTGAATTTTGGTGATGTTCAGATTATCACCTCCAATATTAGTGCCATGTCTGGTTATAATATGCAAATTTTTAGTATTAAAAATTCATGCTTAGGGACACCAGACAAAAGATTAACATTTTTCTTATTTATTTTCTCAAGAATTATGGGGAAATATTCTAAAGAATGATCACCACTCCACATTTGGTACCAAACTTAAGATCAGTTTTTCCCTTCCAATGATAGTCTCGGCTTAGATGTTCTTCACTAAAACATACATACCATCTAGATTTTCTTCCTCTACTAGCGGGTTGATTACCTCGATTATTATTATTATACTTTCCTCAACCGTGGTATCCTCCTCATTGGTTGTATTTGATTTTTCTATAGTCGTTGTTTATGTGGTTTCGATCATTATGTTCATTCTAGTCAACGGCTTATGCTTGGTATAACTATTGGTAATTTTTCTTTCTTGTGTGTTTAGATCACATTCGGTGGTATTGTGCGAATTATCTTCACAAATACCACACCATTTAGGCTTGGAATTCTTCATATTAAATGGGCATTCTTTTGTGGGATGTGACTTAAAATTTTGGCATATACCAGAATAATATTGGTGTGAATAACTCATAAATCATGTCATATATCGTCTTGTAGTCGACAGTTGTCTTTGGCATGGAATTCCATTGATCAAGTTGTACACCATAAGTCTGTATTTCTTAGGGTGAGTTTGCTAATGGATTTTTGCATGATTTCGAGCTTTTCTTCTAATATCTTGTCAATGAGTGCTACCAAATAATCATCATCAGACTCAATCTATTGTGCTTTTTTTAAGGCATCTTCATATGTTGAAAATTCATGAACTCTTAATGGTGTTCTATTTTTCTACAACAATCTTGTGACGAACCATTGTATAAGACTATTTTCATCACTATGATATGATATGTAGATGAAGAGGTATTTGAATCTTTTTTTAGATTCGTGTACTATCTCTCCTAGAATTTGTGTGATCTCTTTAATCTTTTTAGTTGCTAGATGCCTATTGGCTTGCATTTGGAATAATGTGAGAAATTTTTTCTTTATTTCACTCTTTGTTCTAGTAGGTATTTCTCTGAAATTCATGTACCAAGTGAGTACTTGTTTCCTAAGAGCACCAAAAAAATGTGTTATTTGTCTACCTTCATCGGGGACAAGATTAGCCTCCCATATGGTTTCACAGAAAAATCAATGACATTTAGGTTCTTCATCATCCTCATACATTGGCATGTGAACTAAATTATTGAAATCCATTTTGGAATCATTTTGAGTATGAGTATTTATTGGAGATCATATATTGGACTATGGTGTACTTACTTTTTCCTATCAGGTTTCATACTAGGTCATTCGAGCTTCTTATAACTATGTCTCCTTGTTTTGCTTATCAATCGACGGGATGTGAACTTCAGTCGATATTATTGCTGGAAAGGGGGTGCTTTCACGCAATCTGTGTAGAATAAGTAAAAGTTGTTTCTTCTTATTTTAGGGGAAAAAATGATCTAGTTACCTTGTAATGGTCTATGAATCATCATCCAGTCCATTATTTTTCCACATCTATTTATTTGAATCCATATGTTTCCTTGGCTAGGTATAATTTGAAAAACACATTCAACAATTTCTCTTACAGACGATCCATGGGATGACGTGATTGGTTTGCAGAATTCATTCTTTCAAGTGTTGTTATTTGCGGGTGTCACGTCCCCTTCCATCAATCCAGTGCAAGGAAGGAAATGTGAAGAAAACATGGGGTGTCTAACTTGTCCCCAAGCCATAATGATAAAAATTTTCCATTTAAAATAAGATGCACAATTCATTTACACAGCGGAATTAAACATAATAACACACAGCTAGAATGGAATGCATCAGCATACTATTCACAAACAGGTGATGAATTATAATGTGAGGAAGAAATCACATTCTCATGATATACACAGACATCATGCCAAATAACTTAAGATAATCATTTCATCCAAGTAATAGGAGTAATTTAACATACAGGATTAACACATTGTTGAACACATAATGCAGATAAATTAATCCTCAGAGAATACTTATCTTGAAATGCAACTGTCCAAACAACTGGCTACGTGAGAGTAACATTCCACCCAACCATAGATCTTTGTCCAGCTTGTATTCTTTCAGCTGAGAGATCACCCCCGAGCTGGGTTGTGTATCCACTAAGGAGGAACTAGACAGGCTCACTCACAACCATGGATTCACTCAAACGATCATGCTAAGCCAACACACAATGGGGTTTATCAAGCATACCAAAAGGAAATGGAGGAGGATGCTAAACCGGTGAGCTCAACCATAGAGCTGTAGACATCTCAAGCTAAATTCAAGCAATCCCATCCTCTGTTCAAACATCCACGCTTGGATTTCTCACCATTCTGGCAACAAATAACTCAATCCCGTCACTGGGTTTCTGGGCTATCAAAACTGGGTTTTCTAAGGGATTTCAGGGTAGCTAATTCTCCCAAATTCTCCCCAAGGTTCATACATATGGATCCTCCATTGGATTTCACTATCAAATACCAATTCTAGGCGTTTATGGCTCTTCAAAACGTGGGTTCTTTCAAAGTTGCGATTTCTGGTTTTTCTCCCTGCTGGCAATTCGTTTTTGGATGGAAAATGGTGCTGGTAACTTCCACAATGGAATGGGGATGATGAAGAAGCAACTCCCATGAGGTAGAGTGGCTTTTGGTACAAGAAAACAGAGTCCATACTTTGCCGTACGAATTTCTAGGCTGCCCGTGCTCCATTGAAGCCATGGACTAAATTCCTCAACTACTTCCTTACAACAGAAATAAATGTCAGCAAGGTAAGTCAAATGGGTTCTCAAGGTGACATATGGAAGCCTATGGTTCAATTCCATAGCCTCCTCACCACTCCCTAGTGGATACACATGGCCCCTTCTAATTCGTTGCCTCCATAGCCAGTTTTGGTATTTTATTGCAAGATGTTTATTTACATCATTTTTACAATGTTCCATGGCTAAATAGCACATGGGAAACATAATGTCTAATACTTGCCTTTAAATAAAATTCAAGCTTCCACTAGCAGGGCCTTGGACTTGAGCTCCACGCTAGGAAAACATACATCACATGTATACAACATTTACATTAAAAGCTAACATATCCTAAGGGTCAAAATGGGGTATTACAATGGGGCTCCAAAGTCTTCCTTTACCAAATGTAGTTCTTTGACCAATTTTGTAGCCCCATCATTTCTCTCTTTTGATCAAATTTCCCTCTACTTAAGTAGGCTTTTTGCCTGCTCAACTTTCTCTACTATCTTTTTCAAATTTATTTTGTTCCATACCGGACTTGTAATGTACATAATCTCTTCTTGTCGCTACTGTCAATTCTCCCATTCAATTATTTGAATATCAGATGTATCTTTATAATGTTACACCAAAATCGTGCTTGGACCTTCACTGGTTTCTTTTCTTCTTCGCTCGTCAACTAGCATTGTCTACTCATTCTTGTCGTATGGTTGGAGACCCTTCCATTTCCGACCCAACTATTTTTGGTCGATGGGGTTGGCATCAACGATCAATCTCATTTGTTGAGGAAATATTCCCACTCTCTTTCATTAATAAAATGTTCCCAATCTTTATATTTGTTTTCCTAGTTTGTAAAACCAATGGCTAGCGATGACCAATGTTTGACTATGTGGCCAATGCTCTTTTCAATTAGGTATTTATGAAGCAAGGAGGGAATTGTATAGAAAAAACTATCATGCAATTCATTATAAAACCTATATTTTACATCGTAAAGTGAAGTTTGTTCTTCTTTTCTCTTCGCAAAATTGTTTAGCTATCTTTTCGACCCACTCCGACAAGTTTGTTTGACAATCGTTCCATAGTTTTTGCATCAACAATGCTTCTTCAAGATATTTCAACCTAGTCATGAATGTTATCGAGAAATTTCTCGATTTCTTGAGGAATAGCTTCTATAAATTTCTTGAGGAATAAATTCTATAAATTTCTCGTGTGATTCTGTGAAGAATTTTTCTCTGCCCTATGCAAGTGTTAACTTGCTTCTTATAGCATAATTCTGAATATAATTTACAAATTTTCTATTCCACCATTCGTGGATTTCCTCCTCACTCAAAATTTATGTATAAATTCTCATACTTTGTTTCGATTCAATACTATCGTCAACAAACCAATGTTGTAATTAGTGGGATTACATGTGGTTACTAGTAGTATACTATAAATAGATAAGCATTCAATTATACATGAAATAATACATAAATAAAGAGAGTAAGGGAGAAATTAATGGTCACACTAGCAACACATCTTTATATTATATCATAGGTCCATATTGTATAATGGAAGACAATACTTATCTCTTTCTAGCTCACTAGCCTATATATGTGTGTGTATGAAGTATATGTGCAATTAGTCAATTATAAATGTGTAACTCTTGGTCAATCGGCTTAATTGACTCGACTGGATTGGGCCTACCTTATGGGTGGTCGATTGGGAGGACCTAGTTGACTTATCGACTAGGCTCCTCCAAGAGATCCCCCCTAATGGGTGGTCGGTCAGGAGGACCAAGTTGACTCATTGACTAGGCTCCTCCAATAGATCCCTTGATCTCATCTGTATGTTATCACTCTTTAGGCATGTGATGATCATCCCTTGTAACCACAAGGCCTCTATCCGAACTTCCCTATCGAACTAGGGGGTAAGATGTGCCTACTCGATGTTGAAGTCATTGATGCACAATTAGACTATAAGATTCTCTTGGGACGTAGTTATATGTACTCCATGAAGGAAATTTCCTCCTTGGTATTTTGAGTCATGATGTTCCCCCATAATGGGAAATTGGTCACCCTTGACCATCTCACCTACTATGAGAAGTTCCGCATGGATAACCCCAATAATATTTTTCCTCTATTTGGAATTAGTATCCCCCATCCCTTAATGAGATAGGATCAAGAGTCTACAAAGGTTGCTCCTTCCTAGGAAATATGTTGGACTTCTACCAGTCATACCATCGTCAATGGATGATCTCATGTGCACCATATTTTCCTCTATAAATCAAGCACCATTATCTACTTCCACCTCTATGTCCTCATTTGACATTGAGAGCCACATAGAAGAAAGCACCATTCCTCGGCCTTCTTCTTTGGTGTCAGTCATAGATATACTATTCATTCCCCCCCCTAGACATATAGGGAACTCCAGTCATGGCCACCCTCATTTTTCCTAGACTCACCCTCAAGATCCATGTATGGTATTTAAAACCTCCATACTAGAAAGAAGACCTGAAATCATATGTGCATATTAAATTTAAACCAATTATCTAGTTAATGCCTCACCATCTAAGATCCCATGGCTGGTAGTATAAACCATGGCGCAATTGTTGGTTCCAACCAATTCTCTAGATTGGGTCATGAAGACCCAAGTGAAAAAAGTTATAGCCTAACCTAGTAATCCACCTACATGATTTCCTCCACCATGTACCTTGTGTGACACAAGAGGTCATCCCACTAAACTATGCCCAACATTTCCTAAATTGAGGAACCTACTATCCACACCTAAAAACACTACCCCCATTTTAGAGTTGTTAACACTAAAAAATTCCTCACCATGCTCATCCTCTAGTGACATCACCACATGAACTCCTTCCCTCACACATCAAGGGGAAATCTATTAACACTAAAACATTCCTCACCATGTTCATCCCCTAGTGACATCACCAAATTCCTTATTTTTCCCCATTAAAATCCTTCACTAACCAACAAAGCCTAAGTCAAAAACCCACAAATTGGCTCATAATTATTTTTCCCTCTCCAAAATAGGGAAAAATGGATTTATTCCCTCCAAAAAAGTGAAAAGTCCCCCAAAATAGGGAAAATTCCCCAAAAGAGGAAAAAAAGAAAAAGAAAAAAGGAAAAGGGGGAAAAACATTCAACTTAGTCAAAAAAGGAGGGAAAACCCTAAACTTCCTCCCAAAACCAAGAGCCAACACCATGGTTTTACTAATACCACATGAAAGAAACCTAGGGAAAATGTTTCTATAAATATATGGTGAAGGTCCTCATTATAGAGAATTCACTCATTACTTTACCATCACTCTGTCGAAATTTCACCAAAAACCCTGAAGCCCCCTTTTGACTTCTAGTTTCACCCATTGTGAGTTTTCACCACCATTAGTGACACTTGTGTGGAGAACAACCCGAAGCTGCTTAGAGACCAAGGACTCGTTGCTTCAACCTTCTGCAAGGGCCATCTACTCACTCCATTTGAGGCAACCCCATTATTGTATGTTTTCATTTATTCAATAAAATAAAATAAAAACATTCTTCCCCTCCTCTCTCATATGTGTGAAAGGACAAAAAATATTTAGTTTAGTTTTTCTTTTCATATAATTTCTTCATGCAAATCATATATTTTAATTTTTACTTATTTTTATTTACTATTTTTTACCGCATGCATCCACCACCATTTTCGAACTATTACTAGGATTTCTCCAAGTCTTAGTAGGTGTATTTCTACACCAGCTAGTGTGAATAACCTAGCTACAGTTTTGGCAACTTCAACCGGGTTGATCTCCATCAATCTGTGGTTTGGTTAGGCTGGTAGATTTTCTAAGTTTTTTGTTTTTGTTTTTTCACTTGCATGGCCATTTACTACTATTATCAGACCCTTTCTGCCATCTCTCGAGTAGGAAAATGACCGATACTTGCAATTTTGGCCCATGCCAAAGCAATACAGTTTAAAATTTTGTTTTTTTTCCCGGGCCACATCTGTCGGACCCCGTTCCACACCTCAAAGTGCATTTTTTCCTTTGAGAGGTGTGTCTGACCACTTCCAGGCCAGGGCATGACTTTTCCTCCCTTTGGAATTCCCAAGCCGTTCTTTTCTCCTTGAAAAGAACGCCACAGGTCGCACTTTTCCTCCATAAAAGAGTGCCCTAGTCTTTGTTGCATTCTACATGCCCCCGCGCGACTTTTTTTCAACCTACAGTGCCCCAAGTTGCGACTATACCCCTGAAAGACATGAACTGCAACTATGTTTTTCTTTTTTCCAGCATTTTTTTTGCATATGGAACCCATTGTTTAGTTTATTCCCATTGCAACCTACTCTTTGACATCCAGAATCCTATTTGCAGAACCCTTGTCTTTCCATTTGCTTGATGTAGCACGTGTTTGGAAATTTCCTTCACACCCACTTTGTATCCCTTTGTTTTACTTTTGTTGTTGCATGTTATGAACAGTCATATAGATCTTGTGCATCTTCATTTTACATTTAATCAATTTGATTGGTTCAAATTTTGCTTGGATACATTATAGTTTAGATGCTTTATTTTCATTAAAAAATCAAAAGAAAAAGCTTATTTTTGTTGTTCAAGTTTTATTTTTAGCATCTATTTTCTAGTCGCTTACCACATAAGCACACAAGAGCACACCTTAAGTATCAACGCTTGGTCCTTAACCCAAAGCTGAACCTAAAATTTACATTAATCAAACACACATTTCACCTCACTTGAGGATTAAAAGAATATGGTATCAAGGTAGGGAATTGGGGTTAGGCATCCAAACAACACCCCTTTTCCATTTTCATCTGAGACATAGTGGTTGTCCTCTGGGGTACCAAAATCCTCTGGTATTTATTGGCACGATTGACACTGATTTTTTAGGGGACCTCTCCTCTAGGAGGGAAAGTGGCAAGATTGGTTCTAGAAGTCTGGGTGGAATGTCGCTCTCCACTGTGTACTGAAGGACACCAAATCATTATCCTCATTGTGCATGATGACTATCATACCAAGTGTGCAATGACCAAAGGGATGAAGCTGCGGAATGCCATTTCAGATGTGCTATGAAGGAGGTAGCTTTGTTGCCGATATTTTTTAGGGATCTTTTCCCTGGGATCCCTCTTGGTAGGGGGATATCCCTTAGACATTTTGGTCTTCCATTTTGTATCCTCTGACTGTGGATTTCATCACCCTATAGAGGATATAATTTGTGTGGGCTTCCATCTTTTAGCTACGAGGTTCCTTGCACCAATACCCCATAGGTTAGTGAGTCATTTTATGTTGATAGGTAGTATTGCTTCTTGGTTTTATGACCACTTTTTTGCCACTCACTTGTTGTAATAGGTTTTTTGAGCTTGCTTTTGGCCTGAGCACCCTTTTTTCTTGAGAGCTCTCCCCTTGCACACACGGTTGCATTGGGATTTTTTAGTAGTTTTTTCGACCATACCTATTTAGAACTCATACACCTATCACCATTAATCCCCCAAGATACTCCCGTAGGCTACAGGGGTAGTCACCACAGCACGGTCTGTTGGACCCTACTAGTCGTCCACTCCTCAAGTGCACCTCACTGTCTCCGAAATTTTTTCCCGAGGCCCCTTATTTCACTTCTGACTCCTCACAGTCAGATTCACCTATACATTCTCCCCCACATATCCCTATGGATGACATGAATCCCGACCCATTCTATGGAGGGATAATTGGTAGTGGGCACGGTAGTGGCCCTGTCACCACTACAACCTCCATTCCAACCATTTTATCAATGGGAACCATTATTCCCAACACCATTGGACCTACCCCCACCACTATAGTACATCTAGCCACTACGTCCATACTCACAGATGGCAGGCCCACTCCCATGACCACAGTAGATACCTCCACTAGATCCATTCCTTCTGGCAATGGTCACACCTCGATGGCTACAGTCCCTCAAGTCATGAGATTTATTCTTTGGGTAACTGGCCCCTCCTTCCAAGTTACATTGACCCTTGAGGTTGGTTCCATGATCTTCCCATGATGACCATGACCCATCCACCCTTCAATAGAGGTGGCCCCACGATCACTGATATGGCCAGCATGCAAGTCAGTTCTACTATGTCGCATCCTCCTGCTAGTTTTTCATCCATGGCCAATATTAATATTCTTGACCTGGATAGATTGAATAATGACCCTACTCGACATGACCCTATGTGGCCTCCCATGCCCACCAAACTCCCTTCGGACATCCCTAAATTTGAGGGGAAGGGTGACGAGGACCCTTAGAATCATATTATGTCCTCCCACTTGTGGTGTTCCTCTAACTATATAGTGGACGACTCTATTTGACTACGCATGTTACAACGAACCTTTACTGGAACTGCGGCCAAGTGATATATCGATCAGCCCCATGGGGCGCATTCCACCTTTGCATCCCTAGTCTTGACTTTCCTACAGTTTTTCCAGTTACCAGTTCATTAAGACCCTGGCGTTGAGATCCTCCTTTCTTGTAGACAAACTATGGCCACCCATATCATGGGCCATATCCATGAGTGGTGTAGACATTGAATTTTATGCAATATCAAATTGGATGACCGAATATTCTTAGATTGGTTCTTGAAATATCTTATCCCATCCATTTCCAAGGATGTGGCATCAGAATGTCCTCATACCAAAGAAGAGGCCCTCCTCAAAGCACAACAGTTTGACCTTATCTATGCTCATTCAAGCTATTTATATACTATTTTTCTTGATTCACTTCATGGCGATTCCTCTCAGAGAGATATGTCGGGAGCATCCCATGATGCCAACGGTGTCATTGGCCACGTAACATCTATCGGTAGGCCCTATGTACCTTTTCCTCCTGTACCGAATCCCACGTATAACCCCACCCCTAGTCCTATTCCTTCAACAATGAGTTGTGGCCCTGATCTATCACATGCAACGTCCCACTCCAGAGCGACACCCTCATATGTTCCTCCATCCCTCACTCCTCATGTCCATGGACCAACCTATGCAGAACCTAGTTTCAGGGTATGCTCCTCCTCCAGCGCCTACTTCTTACTACCCTTTCCCCAACCCATTGTTGGTCTCTCCTGCACCCACCCAACCTCAAGCTCCTATTATTCCTCAAGGAAACATTTATGCCCAGCAGAACTAGGACCAGACCCAACTAGCCCCCAAGAATTAGCAATGCCAACCCAATAGGAGAAGAGGTAAGAACCATGGTAACAACCCACACCAGGGAGGGGGTGGAAAACCTCCTAACCCTCTAGATAATAACGGTCCAAACTCTTCCAATCGAAACCCCAATAAACCACCCAGGAAAGGAAATAACCCACAACTTTGGACCAATCACCCATGTTCTTTATGCCGTGTCTAAAGACACTATAAGCATCATTTCCCCCATTTTCCAAAAGCCCGCCAACTATGGGACGAGGCTAATCATCGGGATGCCACTGCTGCCCCGCAAGCGCAACCTAATCCCCCACATCCAACCACATAGTTGATGGTGTTGAAAAACCACCTACCCACATAAGGGGTTGTCACCACACAACCATCTGATACATACACTACATATTCAAGTCATCTACCCGAGTCAAGAGTCCACCACCTCTTAATGACGTCTTCTTATGAAGTCAACCTCCAGACTCACCATAATCAGTATGGTTCGGCTACCGAGACCATACCCGTAGATAAGGCTATTGCATCTACCCCTATAGATCATTCTTTATGCATCCCTCCACCACTGACCAATGAGGCCCCCAAAGCCCCAAAATTTCCTTTGCATCGCATTACCAACAATCCCAATGTTCGAGCTGCTCCAAAATACAACATCATGGATAATTTGTCCCAATCCCCTACTGCCATGTCATCCTTAGAAGTTCTAAAGAACTATGCAATGAAAAATCATTTTTGTCTACCTTAGGTGTGATCGACCCATCTAACTCACTTTTGATGGCATTCAACTTGGATCAATCTGAACCCTACATGCCTTCACCCATCATGTTTCAGATCCCTGTATCACTTAGAAACTTGGTAATGCATTGATGCATCATCGATGAGGGTGCCTATACATGTGTCATGTCCACCATTGTTTGGCAGAAGTTTGGGTCCCCTCCATTGCAACCTTCCACGACAACACTGCCTTCTTATGATGGTTGCACAACTCAGGCACATGGCCTTCTCCCAAATGTCCCTATTGAGTTAGTCGAAAAAACCATCGTGATTGATATTGAAGTCGTTAATGCCCAACTCGACTACAACCTTCTTTTAGGAAGCAGCTACATGTATGCGATGAAGTTCGTTGCCTCATTCATGTTCTAGCTCTTGATGTTCCCTGATGAGGGAGATGTCATTAAACTTGACCAACTCACCTACTATGACCCCAAAGGGCCAACTACTCTAGAATATGTCCTCCCCATGGTAAAAAAATCTTCCCTCGGTGTGTTTGTTCCATCAATTTCCACCATGGGGATAGGTCTTTATTGTGAGTCTCCAATGAACACCATGTTTATAGCCTTTCCCTCACCACCCTCAACTATTGAAATATCAAACTTATGCACCGTTTCTTCAAGAAACCAGTCTTTGAATCGCATCCTGCCACTCATCCCGCACCCCAACCGTAACCTTAGAGGCACTCCCAACCTCAACCACCATCTGTACCCAGCCATGTAGGAGCGACCCCAATAAACACAATCCCCTTCTTGTTCCCACCATCAGGATTCCTTAGCATGCCTATGATGGCCACATTGAATATCCCAGGATTGACATTAGGGATTCTTTTATGGTACTTACCTGCACTAGATCCCATCTCAACCCCCCAGGTCATGTTACAACCGGTCCAACCAATCGACACCACCAATCATCCACCTCCTGGAGTTTCTACAGCAACATCCTCCAACCCTACTCCCCCTCCTATCAAGAAGTATAAGGGAAATGCTATGAATACCACTACCCTGGGGGCTACGAAAAAAGATGTGAATCTTCCTCCTCCTGCCTCATCTCGAGCACCTTTTCCTTACGCTTTGCGTGATGTATTAGGTCATGCTACCCAAAAATGTCTGCAATTTCCCATCCTATGCACTCACATACAAACTTTGGATGATGGAGAGAACATCCCGGTAGTTCAAGTGTGAGCCCCTCCTCAGTCATGTAACAAATATTTACGCATAAATCATTCTTGTGCGGTTTGTGGCCTCTACAGCCATTACTCCCACCATTTCCCTGACCTACTAGAGAATCGATTGGTGATGGCTGAGTTGCGCAAGTTGTCCTTGGAATCTCATATCACTGTTGTTGAATAAATCCATCCCCCGGAATCCTCTTCGACCCATACGAACACCATTTACGTCATTTCGACCATGGAGCGAATAGTCACATCGTCAGCTCCAACTGATCCCTATGATATTTCCACAAGATGCTTTCAAAATGATGAAGAAATACTCGAAGTCATAGGAGTCAATTCCGCTTGTCCAATATGGAGAAATCAGTAGTCCTTTTCCTAGGCCCCTCAACACTCAATAGTGAAAATGACATGTGGAATGTGAGCTCCCCCTAGTTTATAGCCCACTTTTTTTCCCTTTCTCTCCCGTTGACCATATCGGAGTCCTATGAAGTCCATTTTTTGCATCGTTCACACCGCTGAAATCAGTGTTCCATTCCCTTGATGATGCTTGAGACCATTTATCATTATCACCAAACTTGTTTTGGGCCATTATTTTGTGGCCCCACCTCAATTTGCGTACCATCACATAAGTCGACGCCTACTTGTACCTCTACACGAATTCCTCTATCATGGCCTATTCACAAGCCCTACACTCCCTCCATACTGTAGTTATTGCATTATTTGTCCACCATCCATCTTCTCGCAAGGAGGCCCCATCAGTGTTCTACCCCATCCTCTCTTTGGTCCACTCATTCCCATTCTCTTATTTTGAACACTTCCTCCTTGCATGTCATTTATGTCTTCCCCGAACAAGTTTATATCTTTTTCGGTCTGAGCAGACTACTTACGAAAAAGACACGTAGGGAGTTTCCGTTAAGCTCTTTTATGACTCCTTAAAGAATGAAAAGATCGCCAAGCAATCTTTCTTACTTTCATACTCATTAAATTATTTGAAAGGGCATCTATTCGATATAAGTTTACCCCTTTTTCAGGCCGGATGGACTAATTACAAAAAAGTAATACTCTAGTCCCTTTTGTCTAGAAGAGTTCTCCATTGCACACTTTTATGCTTTTTCAGGCTTTGGGGACTAACCTACAAAAAAGAACACCCTTAGATTCTTGTTCCTTTTTTCAAACTCTCTAAAATTGAAAGCACCAATGAGCATCCACCGTCTTTGGCTCGTCAAAATCCACGTGACGGTACCATATCAAGCACATTTCTATCCCTTCTTTGAGCTCATTAAACCATGAAGAAGGCCCAAACGGTGCCTTTCAATGCCCCTGCAGATCACATATAGTTCCACATTATGGTATCATTCCCCAGTATGGTCTCCTTTGTTTAGATTATTATGCTATAAGTCATCCTTGGAGTCCCTTGATATCATTTATCTTTCCCCTCTCCCTTTGAGTGCCCCCCATTGCAGCCACAGTTCCTGATCCCACAACTATAATCCCTTCCCCCAAGATCAGTTTCATATGCTGCCAAGTAAGCCACATCATCATACTTTGAACAAAGGAAGTTTGAGTCCCATTACTTAGTGGCCCTTGTATTCCACAACAGTGTCTCAGTCCCATATCTAGTTCTATAACATCTTGGTTGTATCCCTCGTGCTCCTATCAAGGAAACCTTATTGCCTTGGTATTTGCAAGTCTCCTACTATCAATGGTAGCACATATATTCCATAGGATAGACCCAGAGCTCCATGTACCTTGTCCTCATCACCATACATGGTGAGTTCCTATGGACCATCTGAGGGGAGTCCTTAGTGCCCCTTAGCTTGGTTGTTTCTCACATGCTCGACTTCAGCCCCATCATCGCACCATTGAGATTCATACAGGGTGTTGGTCGTTTCATTTATTGGTCGAAAACCCAGATGTCCCCTGACTCTATCATATTGGTAAGTCACTTTGGAACCCTTCCAGTAGTATGTTCCTGAGGATATTTAGGCTCCGTTGGCGACAGTGTTTTGGATCCCTTTAGTCATATGCTTCCTAGTGTATCTAATTCAGATGCAATTCACTGTACCTCCCAAATTCAAACTCTTAGTTGTTTGATTCCACACAGTTGTTGGACCCCTTCAAATCTAGCAGTGCAACATTTTTTGTGATACAACATTCAAAATCAATGCCATTGTTTCAAGTTTCAGTTCCTCAGATCATCCATGGTTGGACCATGATTACATTCCAGATTTGAGTCACGTTTGGACCATTATGATGTACACCGCAATTCTCTATGTATAATTCAAGCCTCCTTTAGGCCTCATCATTATTTGTATATCTTGATACATTGATACGAGCATGGGAATTTCCGCCTCATCCATGTATTTGAGCTTATATGTACCTCATCCATATTGAGTGTTGTATCTGCAGATTCGGCCCTTTTAGTCCCAGTGAAGCACTTGTCCTACCCTTCAATAAAGCTATTGTTCTACATACTATCCTGGAAAAGTAATCACCTATGATTTCTATCGACCATATGACGAGCTCCTGCCCTCACACATTAGGGGGAAATATGTTAACACTAAAAAATTCCTTACCATGTTCTTCCCCTAGTGACATCACCACATTCTTTATTTTTCCCATTAAAATCCTTCACTAACCAACAAAGCCTAAGTCAAAAACCCACAAATTGGCTCATAATTATTTTTCCCTCTCCAAAATAAGGGAAAATGGCTTTATTCCCTCCAAAAAAGTAAAAAATTCCCCAAAAAAAGAAAAAAAATGAGGGAAAACCCTAAACTGTCGCCTAAAACCAAGAGCCAATACCATGTTTTTCCTAACACCACGGGCAAGAAACCTAGGGAAAATATTTCTATAAATATATGGTGAAGTTCCTCATTATAGAGAATTCACTCATTACTTTACTGTCACTCTACCGAAATTTCACCAAAAAACCCAAAGCCCCCATAGTGACTTCTAGTTTCACCCATCGTGAGTTTTGGCCACCATTAGTGATACTTGTGTGGAGAACAACCCAAAGCTGCTTGGATACCAAGGACTCGTTGCTTCAACCTTCTACAAGGGCCCTCTACTCACTCCATTTGAGGTAACCCCATTATTGTATTTTTTCATTTATTCAATAAAATAAACATTCTTTCCCTACTCTCTCATATGTGTGAAAGGACCAAAAATATTTAGTTTAGTTTTGCTTTTCATATAATTTCTTCATGCAAATCATATAGTTTATTTTTTACTTATTTTTATTTATTGTTTTTTGCCACATGCATGCACCACCATTTTCGAACTATTATTAAGATTTCTCCAAGCCTTAGTAGATGTATTTTTGCACTAGCTAGTGTGAATAACCTAGCTACAGGACTCATCGAAAGTAGGAATACTCTCAACTCCACAAGTAGAGCCCCTCGAACTGAAGAATAAATCATCATGCATGAATCACATGTGCCCTATCGTTTCTTAGTTTGGTCACTACACTCATCATTGCCAAGATCTCCCCAAATTCTAGACTACCTTTGCTACTATTAATCACACCCAAATATCTCCCCTAGAGTTTGTCACCATTAATTCATATCAACATCGTAAGAGACACCTCCCCATCCCCAAATGTTCAACATGTACACATAGTGTTCATATGTTACCCCCAGACATGGGCACGGTTCAACCTACCAGAACCATCCAATAGTTTTTGGCTCACACATTCATCATCACACAACATTCTCATCCATGTCGACGTTGTGGGTTGATGACACATTATTCATTTGTATGCCCCATATTGCATGAGGAATTAGAAGTGTTCCTTGTGTAGTTAAGGAAATCACATAGCATATATCCCTCCTTGGTTTCCCTTTAAGTCTCGCCTCAAGAGGTGATATTTCCTTCGTCGCATGACACAACTGAAAATGTTGAATTTTTTTGCATATCATCATCCATTGCTTCTACAACCCATGACCAATTGTCATCATCAACAAAAATTTTCATTATTACATCGCTAATACTTACCCCAATGTCAACCATTGGCCCCTCAGCATCCACCATTAGGCATGATCTCTAAAAACATAGTCTCTTATAATGTGATAGACATGATGCATACACGCCATGTCACCATTTCAAATGATCATACTACAAATCCTACCACATTGGGACCTAGTGTTCCAAATAACTTCCTTGATCACCTCTTTCACTCAGATGAGGAAATTTTGGAATCCATGACTACTCCTGAGACACGATGGGATGATCTACATTATCACTCCTACTTATTTCCTCAAAAAACATTCACTACCAATACAGTTTCTTAATACACCACCAAAACTAAGGATTTTATCCCTCCTAACAATATCAATTGGTTCAAAAATCATATCCCTTCCCTTGATGTTTTTCGAGGAAAGCCACATGGCCAACATTTCACCTACCATCAAGGTAGATATTTCCTTCACTCCTAGCATCATTGCGAACATCTCACTTGCAACCTCTTGTTCCCCACAAGAAGTCATCACTTACAAAGCATTGCTCCAAGAAGTTTAAAGATATTTCCATATGGTCATATGTTAAAATTCTAGGGATCGACCCCACAATCATCAAAAATAATATTGACGCATGCCTAACACTTCACCAATACAATAGAAACAATGGCCAATACACCCCTACAAAGAACCTTCTATCAAAGAAGAAATAGAGAAACTCTATCGATACAAGTTTATCTATCATATTTCCTACACATCTTGGGTATCCAACCCTATCCCCATTAACAAGAAATAGGGAATTATTCATGTATGTACTAATTTTAAATATCTGAATCATGCTTGTCAAAACTAAAACTTTCCAACCCCCTTCATCAACCAATTTTTTTATGCTTATGCCAAACATGAAATACTATCTTTTATGGATGGATTTACTAGATACGACCATATATAGAACTACTAGTAGGATTATTATAAAACAACTTTCGCTACACCATGGGACACCTTCACCTATCAAGTTATCTCGTTCATACTTAAGAATGTTGGAGACACTTTTTAGAATGCTATGTCCTATGTGTTCAATGACCTAGCATGCATCATCTTGGCCTACCTCAATGACATAAAGGCTAAGTCTAAAAATTATGTTGAACACCTCAACAACCTTCGTACCATATTTTTTCAATAGTGACAATATAACATATTCTTGAACCCCCTCAAACGCATCTTATTTGTCACAATAGGTCATTTGTTTGGATTCATTGTCAATCAGCAAGGGATCACCATCAATCCCTTAAAATTTCAAGGCATCCTCGAACTACCCCACCCGAAGATAATGCCAATTGCAAAGCATTCAAGACAAAGCAAACTTTCTGCATCACTTTGTCCCCTATTACACTACGCAAACATAAGTATTTTCAAGGCTCCTTCAAAAGGACATCCCTTTCCAATGGGATGACCAAGCATAAAATTACTTCATGGTAATAAAGAAGGCACTTACCTCTACTCATTTAGTTCTACACCAAACTTTGATAATGATTTCATCCTTTACATTTCGAATTTCCCCATCTCAATTGTCGGAGTCTTAGGTCAAATGGGGGAAAATCATTGCAAGCATGTCATTTACTATGTCGATAAAAAATTGTCTATACCTCTGGTCAATTACAACCATGACTAGAAGTTGACCTTGGCTATATCCTTTTAGTGCAAAAACGTTTCCACTAGATCTTGTTATGCAAGACTAAATAATTGCAAACTCATACCCCATGTACTACGTAATAGTAAGCCAATAGATTATCAATGGTAAGTTCTCTCAATGGGTATTTATTCTTCGAGAATTCAACTTATATTTTGTGACCCCCAAAACTAAGAAGGATTTGGATCTCACTGATTTTATTACTAATCTCTGGAATATCACAGTGGGCCCCCCTTGAAAGAATATGTTTCATGATGAACACATGTTTAATCTTTCCATTAAATTCCCTTGGTACAATTACATCATGTAACAACCCAAAATTGTATTAAATTAATTATAAATAAAAACATAGGAAAAATAAATTATATATATATATATATATATTAAATATTAAAATAATAAATAAAGAAAGAAAAGGTGTGTTAATTAAAATTATTGAAATATACATGGTTCAAATACCAAAGGAAAGAAAATATTTTAAAAGGAGGATTGGAGGAGAGGGAAAGTATATTCTCCTTAGATGAGGAAGTGTAATGTCCCCATTTTTTTATACCACCATGGTCCACCATTACCCATTCAACCCCATGGGTTTTAGTGATAGTTTGGAATTAATTAATTAATGAGGGGTTAAGTTTTGAGGCATTAATTGCCAAAGTATTTAATTATATTTCCTTAAGTTTGAGATGCACTTAATAGAAGTTATTTTTTATTAATAAATATTTATTTTAATGAAATAAAGTGGATAATGATTCACAAGGGCACATTAGAGGATAATATTTGACCAAGAGATGGCTTGGAAAAGAAGAAAAGATGAAAGAAGTTAAAGCTAGGAAAGCAGGATAAATAAAGGAAAAGGTGGCACAAGGCAAAAAAGCAGTAAAGCTTAAGAAAATCATAATAAAGTAGAAAAGCAGATAAAAACATAAAGCAGGAAAAGTAAGAAAAAATAGGATAAGGCAGAAAAGCAGGAAAAAACAAAAAAAAACAAGATAGAAAAGCAAAAGCAGAAAGCAAAGCAAAAATAAAATCTTGAATGAAAGCTATCCTTATCCACTCCATGAGGGTGCATTAGTCTAGGTGAATTTCTCAACAAGTCACCTCCAGTCTATAAAAGAAGGAGTGCGCACCACTTTCCCATCTTTTGATAGTTTGAGAATTGAATTGAGAGCTATTTTGCCTTCAAGCTAGAAGATGTGCCCCTGCTTCTTCTGAGAGGAAGATGAAATCCAATATTCATCATTGAGTTTGTTGTAGGTCCTGAATTTTGATCGATTGAAGTTCGATCTTGTTTGCAGAGATTGAGAAGCCTCCCATTTGAAATCATGATGATTCCTAGTATTTCTCTAATGGATAATTCTTCTTCTTATGCATTTATTTCCTAATACTTCTATGAGATGTATTTCAAATTTTGATGGCTATCATTAATTTAATTTTTAATCTTTGAATTCCATTATGTATATTGAATAAACAGAAGTATGAGTTTCATATCAATTTCTTGCACCTAATCTAGATTGCCACGGAAAATAACTAGTTTTCAACATTTGAGCAATATAACTAGTTTTCAATATTTGAGCAATATATGAACTTATAAAACTACAATTTGATTTCTTTAAGTTGTTGATATCACTTAACATGTAAATAAACTCATTCCATGTCTGAAATCAATAATTCATATCCTTCTCCACCTATTTGGGAAATCCTGAAGTTGAACTAGTTGTGTAGTCCCAGGAGGAAATTTTGTTTGTTTGCTTTTGAAACCTCATAAAAAATTACTTAAACTTTTTGGTGCGAACCCAAACTGATATTTGACAGTCAACTGATGTTTTTTAATCCTTCCTGAGTCAAAATCCTTCACCACTGGTTCTCAGGTAGTGTCAAGTTGAAGTTCTAGTTTGAATATGTTGGGGTGCCTAGGAACCTTGGAGTAGACTTCAGCCTAGATAATGTTTGAAACATTAATGGTCCCGATACATTGTGCAAAGGATATATCATCTAGAATTATCCTAATTCCTTCCAGAGTTTTTTGAAATTTCCTTTCTACAGCTATTTAAGTCACTAATGTTCATTGTTTTTCCTTAAGTCTTGTAGGAGAGTCAATTAGTGTACAATCAAATATGATTGGTACATTACAGTGGTATCAGAGCACTTCCCTCTACTATTATGGAAGGTAAGCTGTCAATTTGAAGACTTTGAAGCCATGATACTAGCACCTGCTTGGGTTAATCTCTGTAGCAAGGCCAAGCTTCTTTGATTTATTGAAGAAATCACCAACATGTCTTTCCTTGGTTTTTCCAATGGGAGGAATAGAGATGAGATGATCAGATCTATGAAAAGGTTTAATGACTACATGGATTTGAGTTTTTATTACAGAAATGAATTGTCCTTCATAGATTATTATGTTTTTCAATACAATCTTGAATCAAAAAGGTCTGCTCAAAATTCAAATTCTCTCAAGAAGAACAAACCATCTATCTATGGGAATTTCTTGAGACAATTTACAATCAAGGGAACCAAAAAATCTTGTGAATAAGATGTTTCAAGGAAGAGGGAAACTACAATAATAGAAAAAACTACAAATCAACCTACTCACAATGCAAATCCTCATACTACACATGATGGAGATACTTCAAGATGCATGATGGAAGATAGAGAGGAATCAGATTCACTTGGGCATGAAGAAGGCTCTAATCAGTTATCATGTGCCCTAGAAGAATCCATACCACTAGATTCACTCCTATTTGATCTCCAACCAAAGAGGGTCGAATGCACACAAGATGAGGAGAAAGAATCTCATTTGATGATGGGGTATGAAGAGGAAAAAGGTGAAGGATATTTTGAAGAGGAAGATTGGATGACCTATGGATCAAATTTAGAAGAGGAAGGTCAGCTTAATGAGGATTTGAACATGTCACATTTTCCATATTGCGTGGAGCATGAGCATGAACACATGGCCAAATGCATTCATGAGGAGAAGGAGAAGCTTATTGATTTGATGGAGCATGAATATTTGCATGTGCATGAAGGATATTCAGAGTCGTTTGTGTATGAGGAGAGGGATGACATGGAGGATGTGGACCAATCACTTGTCTTGATGTCGAAGGAGGACATACCATTCATATCTACAAGCAAAGGCACTTGTTTTTACAAGGATTGTATATATAAGTACATAGTGGACATAAAGATCCAAGGATGCAGTAGACTTGCATACTTTAGAAGAAGGAAAATTGGCATGTCTCTCAAAGAGCCACCTGCTGAACAAGAAAATCCACATGCATGTCATATGCATGAGGATCATTCAGATCTACAAATGAAGGGGGTAGATGCATGCATGACTATTGGATCAACCAACAATAAATTATTTCGATTCACCATTTTGGTGGGTGTATCTTGTATAAATTTTGGAGTTCAATGGATGATATCCATTGGGGAGCCTGTTTTGCACTACCAAGTTTCTAACTCGGGATATTTTCTAAGGTCTGAGTACATTGAGAGGGTTTCAAAGTTCCTCATGACCATTCAAGGTACATCCATGAACATTTCTTTCCATTTTGGAGACATTTCAGGTTTTCTTCAAATGCGTGTGAAGGGATTGGAAGGTCTCCCACCGGGTCGACTGTTGATGTATATGTAACTTCGGAATGTATTTCATCTATGTATTTCATATATATTTATTGTACCCTTATTAGAGATGTGTTATTCCTCTATAAGGAAGTGTCATCATGTAGATTGACAAGTGTTGCAAGTGTGTGTACTTGCCGATGGGTTATTAGACCACCATGTGTGGGGTCGGACCTGAAATATATATATTATAATGTGGATGTACCTAGATAAACAAGTCGGCCCCATAAGGTCACTGGGAAAACGGGTTAGTATAAATAGAGATCAGGTGATCTCTATTTAGATCATTCGAAAAAGTACATCTCTCTCACTCAGAAAGTGGCACACTAGTGAGGAGGAGGATCGTCTGCTACTAGGAGACTATCTCAGTGTATTTTGGCTGTACTTTGGTTGAGCCATTGCTCTTTCTATCTCTGAGGAAGTTGTGGGGTTTTTCACCTTAGGGTTTTTCCCATGGAAACTCTGTGTCTCTTGTCTCTTATGCTTTTGATTCTTGTGATGCTTGTGATGCTTATTGTGATTGTCATGCATTGATATACTATATATGTTATTCTCTCAGTGAATATCCTAGAGTATTGTGAATTAATGCTCAAAATTTAACATGGTATCAAACCTAACCTGAGAAGAATACATTTTGTAGTGACGGAAACTTGAGTTTCTTGTTTATTGGGTTTCTCTCCACATTTTTTGGAAACGCAGTATAGTAGATTGACTCTACTCATCAAGGAGAATCTATCTGTCCAATCAGAATTCAATTCTAAGCATTTTCAGATTTGGCCCTAAAAATTAGGGTTTCCACAAAAATAGGAATTTCTGAAATCTGAAGAAATAGCTGTAAGCTCCTTGCAAAAATCGAAGTTTAGAGCTTTGGATCGATATTTTTGGCTAGGTATATCTCCGGGAAACTCAAACCCTAATTCAGGGCTCTCCCTAGTGAACCCAGGAGGACAAAAAGGCAAATCTGAAGGGCAAAAATTTGTTGATCTCAAATTCTGAATGCACCAGGATGATCAGCTCATCAAAGCGCATCTTTCTATCCTTTTAGAAAATTGAAATTTACATTTTGAATTTTTAGGGTTTTTCCGACAAACCCTAATTCGAGACCAGATCCAGTTTTCAACATTTCAAGTGGTAAGACCTAAATATTTTCTATTTCCATTTGAAGTACTCTTTAATATGTCTCACCACACCAAGATTGAGGATAAGCTTGAAGGGGCTGATAAATTTCGAGCTTGGAAGTATAGGATTGGGTTAATCCTAGAAGAGAATGAGTTGGACTCATATATAAAAGAAGACATCCCTATCCCAGAGGATGAAGAGGCCAAGGTATTGCATAAGAAGAACTTGGTCAAGGCAAAGAGAATCATTGTTGATTCTATCAAAGACCATCTCATACCCCATGTGTCTTCTCTAAAGACACCCAAGGAGATGTTTGACTCTTTGACCAAGCTATTTGAAGGGAAGAACATAAATCGGAAGATGACTCTGTGGAATCAATTGAAAGGGGTCAAGATGTTGAATGGAGAAACCATTCAATCTTACTTCTCCAAGGTCTCTCAGATCAAGGAGCAACTTGAAGCTGTGGATGAAGTAGTGGACAATGGTGAAGTTGTTATGACCACTCTGAATGGCCTACCTAGGTCATGGGACTCCTTTATTCAAGGAATCTGTGCAAGAAAAAAACTGATCTCTTTCAGTAAACTATGGGAGGAATGCTCTCAAGAAGAAGTTAGACTTGTAGCTCGTGAGGAAAATATGGGAGGTGAAGATCAAGCTCTTGCAACTCACACCAAAAGAAGCAAGCCCAAGAAGGAGCACTCTCGCTACAAAAGATCCTATCAAAAGAATAAGAAGGATCTAAGATGCTTCACATGCAATGAGAAGGGTCACTTTGCTTTAGATTGTCCCAAGAGCAAAAGGGATAATAAAAACAACTTCAGCAAGAAGAAGAAGGGCAGCAAAAGAAAGTTCCATGCTCATGCTACCGCAGATGATGAACCTCCAAAGAAGAAGGCTAGGGCAGAAAGTGATGATGACTCATCAAGTGAAGAAGAGTATGTCCTAATCTCTGCTCTCACAGGTACTATCTCCCATGGTTGTAATGATTGGTTGATTGATAGTGGTGCTTCCAAACACATGATTGGGTTTAAGGAATCTTTTGTGAATCTATCTAAATATGAATCACCCCATAAAGTGAAACTTGGGGATGATTATCAATACCCAATCAAAGGAAGTGGTGAAGCCTCCTACAACCTAGATTCTGGAAAATCTTTGAAGATGAAAGAAGTCCTTTATGTACCTGGGCTCAAGAAGAACTTACTCTCCATCTCTGCATTGGATGCAAAAGGTATGAGGGTTGCATTTGTGGATGGCCAAGTCCTAATGTGGCCAAAGGGAAAGACCATAGATGATGCAGTAGTGATTGGAGAGCAAGAGGGAGGATTGTATAAATTGAAGGGACAACCTGAACATGCCATGGTGCATGAATCCATGGAGCCAAGTGAACTTTGGCATAGAATACTTGCTCATATGCACTATAGGGCACTTCCAATTACAAGCAAGGCTGTAGAAGGTCTTCCTGAAATCAAGACCAAACATGAAGGTGTTTGTAAAGGATGTGCAAAAGGTAAGAACATTAAGAAGGCTTTCCCAAGCAATGAAAGCAAGGCCAAAGATATCCTGGAAATCATCCACTCAGATGTATGTGGTCCTATGTCATCCGGTTCTCTTAGTGGGTATGTTTACTATGTCTCATTTATTGATGAATTCTCCAGGAAGACTTGGGTATACTTCTTGAAGAACAAAGATGAGGTGTTTGATAAGTTCAAGGAATTCAAAACTTTGATGGAGAATCAAACTGACAAGAAGATCAAAACATTCAGATCCGACAATGGTGGAGAATTCACCTCAGGTGACTTCAAGAAGCTTTGTAGTGATTCAGGGATTAAGAGGGAGTTGACTGCTCCTTATAATCCTCAACAGAATGGAGTTACAGAAAGGAAGAACAGAACTATCATGGAAGCAGCAAGGGCAATGCTGCATGACCAGGATCTACCTATGCATCTATGGGCAGAAGCAGCTAGAACAGCTGTATATGTGCAGAACAGAACACCCCACAAGATATTGGATAACAAGACACCATAAGAGGTCTTTTCTGGTAAGAAACCTGAAGTCAGCCATCTCAAAATATTTGGTTGTCCAGTATACACTCATGTCCCAAAGGAAAATAGGACTAAACTAGATCCTTCAGGAAAGAAGGGTATCTTTGTGGGTTACAATGAAAGCTCGAAGGCTTACAGAATATACTTTCCAGGGTTCAAGAAGATTGATGTCAGCAGGGATGTAACATTTGATGAAAACTCAGCATTCATCAAATCAAGGAAGGCACCTATTGAAGTTTATGAAGAACCTAAGGAAACTAAATTTCAAGACACTACCCTGACTGAAGCAGTTCCAGAAGTTGTTTGTGAGTTTGAAGATCCGCAAGAACCTGTAGATCCACCCCGTGAGGATAACTCTCACAAGAGGAAACCTGCATGGGATAGAGAGCTAATTCAAGATGCATAAATATTTGGCATTCCAGAAGAAGAACATAGAGCAAAGAAGACAACCAGATCACATACCAGCTATGTTGCTTTACTCTGTGACATTATGAACAAAGAGCCTTTCAGTTATGAAGAAGCAGCGGAAAAAAAAGAATGGAAGGATGCCATGGTTGAGGAATACCAATCAATAATGAAGAATGATGTTTGGAATGTTGTACCAAGACCTAAAGAGAAGTCTGTTGTGACTTCTAAATGGATCTACAAAATCAAGCATGCTACAGATGGCAGTGTAGAGAAATACAAAGCAAGATTTGTAACTCGTGGCTTCTCTCAGAAAGAGGGAATAGATTATGAAGAAACTTTTGCACCTATAGCCAGGTATACTTCCATCAGAATAGTACTTGCCCTGGCTGCAGCGATGAAATGGAAAATACACCAGATGGATGTCAAGACTACCTTCTTGAATGGTGTAGTTGAAGAGGAAGTATATGTGGAGCAGCCACTCGGTTTCAAAATACATGACAGGGAGTCGTATGTGTGCAGATTGAAGAAAGCCTTGTATGGCTTGAAACAAGCTCCCAGAACTTGGTATGGTAGGATGGATAGTTTCCTATCTAGTTTGAGCTTTACCAAGAGTAAAGCGGATTCCAACCTTTACTACAAGGTTGAGGAAGGGAATCCTGTGATTCTACTCCTATATGTGGATGACTTATTTGTTATAGGAAATGACAGATTGATTGCAGATACTAAGAGGAAGCTTGCTGCTGAGTTCGATATGAAAGATTTGGGAATGATGCACTATTTCCTAGGTATGGAGGTGTGGCAGAGTGCAGGTGCGATCTTCTTTGGTCAAGGGAAGTACACGGTAGATATCCTGAAGAGATTTGGGATGATGGATTGCAAGGCCATGGCCACACCCATGGCATCGAATCTGAAGCTTCTATGTGATGCTTCATCTCAGCCGATTGATGTCTCTATGTATCGTCAGATGATTGGGTCCTTGATGTACCTGACGAACACGAGACCAGACATTTTCTTTGCTGTGAACACATTGAGTCAGTTCCTGACAGATCCAAGGCATGTTCACCTGGTTGCTGTAAAGAATGTTCTGAGGTACCTGAAGGGTACAGTGGATTATGGGCTCAAGTATGAAGTGAATCAAAAGTTTAACCTACAAGGTTATGTTGATTCAGATTGGGCTGGCAGTGCTGCAGATAGGAAGAGCACATCTAGGTGCTGCTTCAGTATGGGATCAGGTGTGATCTCTTGGTTTAGTAGGAAGCAGTCCTGCGTAGCACTGTGTACAGCTGAGGCAGAGTATGTTGCAGCCTGCTCAGCTAGTTGTGAGGCAGTATGGCTATGGAAGCTACTGTCTGAGTTATTTGATCTCCCGTTGGATTCTACTGGTATCTTTTATGATAACCAGAGTTGTAAGAAGCTATCTGAGAACCCAGTGTTTCATGATAGGTCGAAACACATAGAGATCAAATATCACTATATCAGGGATATGGTGCAGAGAGGAGTTGTGAAGCTCCTGTATATTGCGACGGACGAGCAGATTGCAGATGTGCCGACGAAGCCACTAGCCAGGGTGAAGTTCGAGTACTTCAAAGAGAGGCTTGGTGTTCTTCAGATTGATGACACTTCAAGGAAGAAGTAATGGACACATTTGCTGAAGCCATTCTAAGCATGTTGGAAGGAGGAACCTTCACATGACTGTGGATGTAAGTGCTGGATGATGAGCATCAGGATGATGTTCTGGTTTCTGCTTTGTATGATCAGTTAGATCATTTTTATGTATGTATGTATGCATCATGTTGGATGCTAGATATGATCAGTTGGATCATTTATATGTATGTATGCATCATCTTAGATGCTGGATATGATCAGTTGGATCATTTATATGTATGTACCCATCATGTTGGATGCTGGATATGATTATTTGGATCATTTATATGTATGTACGCATCATGTTGGATGCTGGATATGATCAGTTGGATCATGTGTATGTATTTTTGTATATGCATCATGTTGGATGCTTGGACCATGTATCTGTATATGTATCAGGTGGATACATTATATGATCAGGTGGATCATGTATGGTGATATGTATCATGTATTTGTATTTGTATCAAGTGGATACACTGTATGATTAGGTGGATCATGTATGATGATATGTATCAGGTAGATACTTGGTATGCATCAGGTAGATGCATTGTATGATCAGGATGATCATGGATGACGAGCTTCAGGATGTTGCTCCAGATGACAAGCAGCAGGATGTTGCAGTGATGATGATTAGGATGATCATGTGTACATCAAGATGATGTATGGTGAGTATCAGGTTGATACTCTATGGCCGTGGATCAAGTTGTGCAGATGAGCATATAATTTGGCCCTGGGAGATTTGCAGATAGTCTTTCGAGGTTTTGCCTATGGCATATAATTTGGCCCTGGGATATCTGGCAAATGCTCTTTCGAGGTTTTGCTCTGGGAGGACATATAATTTAGCCCTGGGAGATCTGCAAATAGTCTTTCGAGGTTTTGCCTATAGCATATAATCTTGCCCTGGGATATCTGGTAGATGCTCTTTCGAGGTTTTGTCCTATGGCATATAATATGTCCCTGGGAGATCCGATAGGTTGGGCTGTGTGCCCGTAATAAGTCCTGGGATGCTCTTGCGAGGTTTTGCCATGACCACATATAATCTGTCCCTGGGAGATCCTATAGGTAGAGCTGTGTGCTTGTAACAGCCTAGGATGCTCTTGCGAGGTTTTGTGGTGACCACATATAATCTATCCCTGGGAGATCCTATAGGTAGAGCTGTGTGCTCGTAACAGCCTGGGATGCTCTTGCGAGGTTTTGTGGTGAGGTCACATATAATATGGCCCTGGGAGATCCTATAGGTAGAGCTGTGTGCTCGTAATAGCCTGGGATGCTCTTTCGAGGTTTTGTGATGCACATAATAAGTCCCGAGGATTCCACAGTATGGGCAGTGATGACGAAGACCTGCAGGTGGTGGGCCTACATCCAGTATGAAAAAGGACTGGCTCTGTAGAACTTCCTATGATGAGTAGAGTCAGAGATTGGTTGAGATAGAAGCAGCAGTGACGATGACGATGACGATGATCCCGAGAAGAAGACTTGTCTAGCAGATCTGTGTCGAGAAATACCTTCCTAGTTAAGAGGGAGTGTTGATGTATATGTAACTTTGGAATGTATTTCATCTATGTATTTCATATATATTTATTGCACCCTTATTAGAGATGTGTTATTCCTCTATAAGGAAGTGTCGTCATGTGGATTGACAAGTGTCGCAAGTGTGTGTACTTGTTGATGGGTTATTAGACCACCATGTGTGGGGTCGGCCTTGAAATATATATATTATAATGTGGATGTACCTAGCTAGACAAGTCAGCCCCATAAGGTCACTGGGAAAACAGGTTAGTATAAATAGAGATCAGGTGATCTCTATTTAGATCATTCAGAAAACTACATCTCTCTCACTCAGAAAGTGGCGCACTAGTGAGGAGGAGGATCATCTGCTACTAGGAGACTATCTCAGTGTATTTTGGTTGTACTTTGGTTGAGCCATTGCTCTCTCTATCTCTGAGGAAGTTGTGGGGTTTTTCACCTTAGGGTTTTCCCCACGGAAACTCTGTGTCTCTTGTCTCTCGTGCTTTTGATTCTTGTGATGCTTGTGATGCTTATTGTGATTGTCATGCATTGATATATTGTATGTGTTACTCTCTCAGTGAAGATCCTAGAGTATTGTGAATTAATGCTCAAAATTTAACACAGACCATCTAACAAGGTGAAGAAGCATAAGGTTGAATTGAGGATGGATGTGCAATCCATAAATATATTTCATTACAAGTATTTGAAAAGGTTCAAGGAGGGAAATCAAAGGGACATCAAGAGTTTCTTTAATTGGGGACACATCAAACCAAGTCCTCTTGCATTTCTTATGGGCCTAGTGAAGATGAAGATCAGAATAGAGTGCACGTGCATAAGGAACAAAATCCTTAATAGGGAGATCAAGGAGGCCTTACACATTCTCCATGACACATATGTTTTTGTGTCGCAATCTTGTTGGAGAGTTGCTTCATTGGAAGATTCATCTTTCCTTGAGGCCATGGAGAAGATCCATAAAGCAATGACTACAATCCAAGGTAATTTATCACATATGCTTTCTAAAAGAGATTAATTGTATGAGCTTGTTCATATGTTGTAGGGAGCATCCTTGAATGATTATGAGGATATTTGAAATATCAATGATGAGTTGATGGACACCCAAGATTATTTGAGAAGCACTCAAAGTGCCCTCTTGGAATCCAAGATGGAGATAGAACAATTTCACCAAGAGTTGAAGAGATCACACATTCCCTCCTAAATTCCAATTAGCCATTCTCTTTCGGTTGACGACATTCAGAGTTCTATGGAGGAACCTCATGAGATGGTGGTTCGTGAGATGCAGAATGACCAGCATTTGTTTGAGGAGTTTTTGGATGAAAATTATAAGTTCCAAGCACATACTATCTCCTAGAGAGAAACTGAGCTTCTTCTTGGAGTGAGTCATTCCTGCATTGAGGGGTCAGAAGAGCTATTGTTTGATTGACCAGCCTTTGATGGAGTTGATGCATCCATTAGCTTGCTGGATGAAGGTTGCAGTGATGAGATTTTGGTCTGTGATACTACATCATTTCTTCCTACTTGTACCTTGTCAATTGAGGGATAAGTTTGGGTCAAGAATTTATTCTTGATGGTGCCGGAAGAGGAGTAGAAGGATCCCACATTCACTCTTGTTGATTCAAGGATGACACCACATCCCTCCTAGTAGTTGTAGAGGCATCCAATGCCTACCCTTGATTCCTTCACACATAAAGGTGCATATGGTTCCAACTTGACTTCATGTAGCATGGCACATTCTGATTGCATGCACCTTTTGACCAATGGCAGAGAATTGATTCATTAGGAGTATTCACATAGGGAATCACTTTGCTTTCCAGTTGGAGCATTGGGTTGGAGTGTCTCTTCTTTCCCTATTTGGGAGAAAAGACACATGATTGATATTCTTTTTTTCATCCACGGAAATTTCTTTGACATATCTTGCACTTCTTGTGAGCAGCATGGGCATCCATGGAATTTTAATGATTCCTACTTTTTTGGTGATTGAACATGGGACTCTGACCCTTGTCATTTAAACAAGAGTGTTTTGGTCTATGGTACTTGTGTGCATTAGGAACATGAGGTGCATTCTGATTTGTATGTTCTTGGGGAATTTGAGGTCAACCACAATGATACCAAGCACTTGTTCATCGCCTAAGAGATTATGAGTTTCCTCTAGGTGGTAGTTGTAGAGTTTTGGAGGAGGCACATGATCTCACTTCGGTTAATCCAACCATTATGGAGGACTGTTATATAGATTTGGTTCACCATTCTCCATCCCCCGCACATATGGAAGCCATCACACATAGGTATAAAGATTGGGTAAAGGGATCTTTTCTTTTGGTGCCACATGAGGAGAAGGAGGCTACCACACACTTACTAATCGTTTGATGGTTATAAATTGGGGTTTGACAAGTGCACTCGTCCCTTACTAGTTTGATGAGTAGCAGCAGAGGAATCTATATGATGTCTCCATCATGCATAGTAGTGCAGGGGAGTTCCACTTGAGCCAGTTAGGTGGAACAAGTAGCGGAGTAAAGAGTTGTTGCACCAGAGCGAACATGGTACATGGGGAATCTACAAGCTTTCCATCTAGATCACTAATGTGGACTATGCATTCATCCATTGATTTGGTGGATAGTTACACAAGGGATTTGAGTACCCCAAGGGTAAGTTTGTTGCTTGCATCAGTTGAAATTTTATGGACATGTCATTCATCTTTTGTGAGTAGTTGTATAGACATTTGTGGCTGATATGTGATGTCTCCAGTATAACTGGATGGACATGGAAGTTTCACCTATGTCTTATGGATGGAAATTGCAGTGCTAGTTTGCACATGGCACATAAGAAGTTTGATACTTGGTTGGAGAGTCTCACAGAGGTTCGGTTTTGCATTCGGAGTGATAAAATTCTAGTGTGGTGGTGGGATCCTGGTATCTTATATGATGATAGATCCTCCGCGATGGTAGTGATATTTGGAAGCATGCAGTTGAGACAATGGGATCCTGGCATTCCTTGGAGTATCAGGTTGCCACCCGAGATAGTGACATTGTATAACATGCATAAGTGGTAGTGGGATCTAGGATTTGATGGATCATTTTAGTTTGTATTGATGTTTGGAGGAATGAAACATAAGAAATGGGAATCTGAGATCATTTTTTGGAGATCCATTTATAACTAGAGTAGCATAGCGGTAGCATGGTGGCACCTACATTGAGTTCAGTTAGAATTTGAAATTCCAATGCTTTTCAAAGTTCAGCTATAGATCTTAAATTGATTGAGGACAAGAAATCATGGGAGGGGAGGACTGTAATGTCCCCATTTTTTTATACCACCATGGTCCACCATTACCCATTCAACCTCATGGGTCCTAGTGATAGTTTGGAATTAATTAATTAATGAGGGGTTAAGTTTTGAGGCATTAACTGCCAAAGTATTTAATTTTATTTCCTTAAGTTTGAGATGCACTTAATAGAAGTTATTTTTCATTAATAAATATTTATTTTAATGAAATAAAATGGATAATGATTCACAAGGGCATATTAGAGGATACGATTTGACCAAGAGATAGATTGCAAAAGAAGAAAATCTAAAAGTAGTTAAAGCTACGAAAGCAAGAAAAAGAAAGGAAAAGTTAGCACAAGGCAAAAAATCAGTCAAGCTTAGGAAAAGAAGAATAAAGCAGGAAAGAAGATAAAAGTAGAAAGAAGGATAAGGCAGAAAAGCAGGAAAAAGCACTCTAAAGAAAAAAACAGGATAGAAAAGTAAAAGCAGGATAAAGCAGAAATAAAAGCTTGAAAGCAAGATATCCTTATCCACTCCATGAGAGCGCATTAGCCTAGGTGACTTTCCCAACAATTCACCCCCATTCTGTAAAAGAAGGAGTGTGCACTACTTTCCCATATTTTGACAGTTTGAGAATTGAATTGAAAGTTATTTTTCCTCTATGACTTGGGAGATGTGCCCCTAGTCCAAGCTGGGATATGTGCCCCTGCTTCTTCTGAGAGAATGATGACACCCACTATTCATCAGTGATTTTATTTCAGGTATTGAACTCTAATCCATTGAATATATATCTTGTTTCCATATATTGAGAAGCATCCCACTCGAAATCATGATGGTTCCTAGTCTTTCTCTGATGGAGAATACTTCTTCTTATCACTAGTACAAAATGAGAGATAAGTGACTAGGTGACTAAAAACGTTAGTCACCACTGTTTTTTCAAGGGATAAACGACTAAAATTGAGCAATTTTAAATAAGGAAACAAAAAATGACTAAGATAAATGACTAATTTAGTCACGAGATAAAAAAAATATGACTAAATAACAAGTGACTAAAATAAGAATGACTAACATAAATGACTAATTTAGTCACGAGAATATAAATATGACTAGCTAACAACGATTAATGTGAATTAGTTGTTTATGTTAGTCAATTTTAGTTGTGTGCCTCAAGGAGACATCTAAGGCTAATCCCAATGCAAGGAATCCATGATTCCCAAACACATGGGAGAATAGAACTCAAGATGGAAGCCAAAAAAATGAGCAATTGAAGGGGAATACATCCTCTCATCATGAAGCTAAGATAATCCCGTTGAACATCAAATTCAATTATTTCAACCTTGACCTTGATTTTTGGAGGGAATCTTTGGTGGTAGAGAAGTGCAACCTCTTTGTCTTTCTTCTCAACCGTGGTTGCTTGGATGAGGATGCTTATTTAATTTTTTGCAGGATTGAGGTCTGGATATCCTCATTGTCCTAGCTGAATTTTCCTCCTTTGTCTCAATATTTAAATGGTGGATATGATCCCTGTTCACAAATTATGCAGAGAAATGGTAAGAGTTGAAGATATCACCTCCAAAACTTACAAAGTGAACCCCTTGATATTTGTTTCTCACCTTAAGCATGGTTGTAAGGATTTCACCTCCTTTTTCCCCATAGAGCCACCACATTTTCCCTATCTCTATATATCTTTAATGCTGGAAGCATGGGCTGAACAACAAATTGACGTAGATATGCCATTTGATCTAATGTACTTTTAATTTATCATAACCGCGTGTTAGTACCATTGAAGCTTCCCGTTTCTTGTTCAAAGTATCTAGGATGAACTTTTTGTTAAAGGCATAATAAGCTTACAAGTTTTTGTTTAGTTAGTATATATTCACCGATTTATATCTTATGATTATGGATAGAATCCATTATATCTACATATGATTGTTTCAAATTTAAGCGATAATAAAAACTCATTTACCTCTAAATCCTTGACCTCCAAAGGCAGTACCTTGTCCAATTTCTCAACAATATATAGATTTGACAAAACTAGAATTGAGGAAGTGGGTATTCCAAAACACAATGCCCCCCTACAAAATCACAAGACCAAATATATGGTAGATTCCTTACAAATGTTGTTATTAGAAAGAGTGAAAAGATCCTTTAGTTGCTTACCCATATACAGTAGTCATTTTACATCCACAGGGTCTCCATAATGTCCCAAAGTTTTATATTTAGGAGAACAATGTGATATGAATACTTTGCCAACAAAGAAATGGAATTTCCCTCAAGATTCCTCACAAAAAATTGCTATTCCTACCCACAACATTACCTAGATTCGAGGAAAGAGATTGGTCCTAAGAAGCTCCCAGTTATGCTTGAAATGTTGATCTACCCTCAAAAGAGAACCATTTCCTCTAAAAAAATAGATCGGCAATCATAAATATCAGATCGAAGCTTAGGTAAGATAGACCATAATATAAATGTATGATATATTCTCCTAAGGATAGAAAATCTCAAAAAAGAAAAATGCCATATTTGAAAATCCCTTTGGATCCATCCATGAGAGAGGGAGATGCCATACTTTCAAATAACTGCTCTTGTAGAATTTTTCATTTATGTGTGGCCATAAATTTGATGTGTTGAATTTGAAAGTACTAACCTCCAAAAGATCAATGTTTCATGAGATGGATACATAGTTGATCACCCTGTATAGCCATTGAGATAAATAGAGAAAGGGAGTATCCTTTCTTTCTTAATTTCCATTGGTAGTGTGAACATATCCTAAGCAACCAAGTCGATTCTGATCTCAAAGTCATGGTTTCCCTTTTTGTCGAACATTGAAAATTCCCATCCATTAAATCGCCTCTCACAATACGCAATCTAATGCATCTTCTTCCTAAGTTGAATCAAATACTAATTAATTGTTTGAATGCCCAAATCCCAACTTAAAAAATAATAATTGAATATTAAAAACTTGCTTGTATTGAGAAGATTGATTTATGCTCATAGGACATTTTCATTGAGCTCCTTTTTTCCTTTCTTTTATCTTTTCTATAATTGCTCTGTTTATTATACATTAAATTTGATTAGGCTACATGATTTATTCTCAAAACACTTTAGGGAGACACACCCTACCTTTTTTAGTGCATTTGATTTCCAAGGAGTTTTTGACTATTCCCATATTGCTTATGAATCCAATGAAGGTGGTGTAGAGGTGTCATGTGTCCACTAAAACAACTTTATGTTCCAAATTTGTTTGCTAACATCATTACACAATAGGATGTTGCTAGATTTTTTTCCTCACTCATGCATGTTAATGGGATTGGTAGACTTTTTTTTTTTAACACAACGCAATAGAGTTTCTTTTCTCTCTCTTTAGTTGCAGGTTAAACCTCTTTTTCTTAATGGAACCTTTAGGAGAGAATTTTTTATTTTGTTGCAAGTGATTGGCCAAGAAAAAGGGATTTATATTGAGAACTTAGGTTTATCTTCTTGATTTAAGTCAAAGTGCAAGTTGTGTTGACCAACGCGACCTCGGTCGACAGGGGTTCGCCTCACTGCCGACACATACCGCAGTCTCCCTGGGCACCAACCCGGGCAGGTTTGAGCCCACCCAGCAACACCCGCAGAGCGGATGAGGTCTCTCCCGAGGCATCTAGGAAGAGCAGATGGAATCATGTTTCCGTCGAGGGAGGAGGAGAGTTGTGGCTACACGGACTAGCTCTATTGCATTACTTAAACAGAAACTTTAAAAATTCGACATGGAGTTATAATATATTACTTAATCGCGGCAATTATCATCACAACAACAGTAAGCAGACATTGCATCAAGAAAATATAACAGCATTCACATATCATAACATTGCACAAAAGTCGTACCAAAACATCATCATGTTATTATTGTCGTAGTCATATACCAGAAGCAAAACAGAGATTTCCATAGACATACATTTCCTTATCTCTCGCCTGCTATTCTTTCCGTCTTCTTTCTATTTCTATCTAGCACTTACAACTCTCATATATTTATAAGCTTCTGCCATTACAATATTTGTCCACTTACAAATGAATTCCTAACCGACACTATGGACAAATGACCCAATATCTAACTGACTCGGTCCAAATTACCCAAAAACCCGCATACCACGGTGCAATTGACTCACTATTACATAACATATGGTCCAAGTGACCCAAAATCCGCCAACTGCGGTATCCTTTAAAACAAAATACTCCTTTCGTGCCCTCATCCGATGTGTCGTAGCATCGACGGTACCGCGACATTTCCCTATCGAACCGCCTGCCAACAGGTCCCCAACACAATATTGTGGCTTGCCCTCGAGCCACGTCAACTGCTGGACATAGTGCATTCGAACTGAACTATGTTCCGGTAACTGTTCTTGCTGTCTGGATCACACAGTGTTGTCCTACTCCTTCTGCTACACTGATCGTCGACTTATTGTCATGTAATTTTAACCCAAAAATGGTCATCGCCCAACTTGCTGTCATGTACTTCTCAAACTCATCCTCCAATCTCTGTGAATGGTACTGATGGGAAGGAAAAGAGGACAAACAGTACCAAGGTGCAAATTAGCAAATGGCTCTAGCACATCTATTTCACATCGACAAACGGCTCCTAATATGGGCGGGGAGCTACCACCCCAACCATCTCAGGGGTCAAGAAGAGCACAATCCTTCGAACAAATACTGCATACTTAACCATGCTGGACCAACCCTCGGCTCGGGCATAACACAATGTAAGTTCACCCGCCGTATCAAGGCGCTCAGGGACACTCGTCGTTCGGGATCGCAGGGCCCCTGGGGTGCTGCCACGGGAAACAAAGTGAAGCATTTCCACAGCCTCCTTGGAATTCCTCACAACTCAACTCGCATATTGATCAAATAGCATAACCACTCTATGTCAGAACGACTACTTTATAGTGAACTACCAGCTTCCTAGGCTACTTATAGCTGGACCAATCCCAGGTCACGACGGTGAGAATGATGCCCCACTAGCTCGCATCTACGTGTGTGAACCCACCGATTGACATAGCGGGGGGTGACCATGCTACCACCAAAGATCCCACGTGTCGACGTGTGAGCAATATCCTCACATCTTGCTGATCGTATCGGCCCGACGTGCCATGTGCAAAACATGTCATCGTCATGTGGTAACCCGACCGAATCTGTCAGGCGCAATCATGTATAGGGATAATGGGAAGTGGTCACAAGATGTTAGCGCAACAGTAGTCACAACATTGCCCCGTACCCCCCAAATCCTTCGTAATCATCACAAAACCCTTCATTAACTCAATGAAATCCTATCGTCGATCCTGGTCACAACACTGCCATGAGTCTCCGATTGCTCCAAACTTGTGGCACAAACCTCCCTGCTTGCGTAGTCCTTCTTTTGTTGGTGCGCCATTTTCTACCAAGCAACCTGCAACACATTTTTTTTTTCTTTTTTTCTTTTATCCGATGTGACTCGGACATTGCATTATTCCAAGCCCGATTGATAGGGCTTCAACCTATGACCATTTACCAGCTTGGGGAGCATCGCCCTATCCAACCACTGCAACTGAACCGCTCCACCTGAAGTAATACTGTTGATGCGATATGGACCCAGCCAATGCATCTACAATTTTCCTGGATGTTTCATAAACTTGCTGTTGTATAATAACACCAAGTCGCTTTGCTGAAACTATTTACTTTTGATGTGGCAATCATGCCATTCCTTCTAGCGATTCTTCTCCACCCCTTGGTGAAATTCAGCGATAAATCGATCCTCTTCCAGCTGCACCAATTGCGCTAGACGTTCATCTAATGCTGCAACATCATCCATGCTCGTAACAGCTGCAATTCGTAGACTTGGAACAATGTACTCCATTGGCATAATTGCTTCCTTCCCATATACCAGCTTAAAAGGTGTCTGACCAGTCAACCTTTACATGTGGTGTGATAGGCCCACAACACTGCTAGGATTTTTTAGATCCTAGTTGTCATGGTTTGCATTGCACACCTTTGTCAGCACATGCTCCAATACCTTGTTAAACGCCTCCACCATTCCATTCACCTGTGGGTGATAGGGTGTACTCTTCTTATGCTGTATCTGCAACTCCTCCGTTAATGTGATGATAGTGCGATTAAGAAAGTGGCTGCCTTAATCACTCAGCAATATCTTGGGGCAGCTGAAGTGAGTGATAATGTGATCAAACAAAAATCAAGCAGTCGTTGCAGTGGAGCAATCAACGACGGGTGCCACCTCAGCCCATTAGGTCAATTACTCTGTCGCCGTGACAATATACCGTGCACCTGTGCGTTTCCCTGGTGGAGTGATCGGCCCGACAAAATCCACATCCCATTTTTCTAATGGTTGCAATGTCACTTGAGGTAGCAGTGGCATCTCGTCACGTCTGGACGGCTTACCAGTTCACTGACAAACATCGCAAGACTGCGCATAGTCTGTCGCATCATTATGTAATGTGGGCCACTAAAGTCCTGCACGCAGTACCTTTCGGGAAGTTGACCGACCGCCATAGTGTCCTCCCGCTACTCCATCATGTTCCTTAGCCAATATCTGCGCTTGCTCATGCGGCAAGACACATCTGTGCAATATCTCATCAGCACCCAATTTATACAACTCTCCCGCGATTAGCTGAAAGTCAGTAGCCTTGACAACCAACTGCTTCTTTTGAGTAGTGGTAAAGTCAGTGGGCGTGGTGCCGGTCACCAGAAATTGAAGGATGTCATCAAAATATTGATCAGCAATGACAACTTTAAATAGTTGGGCATCCAGCAACCCATCTTCGATATTAGTCGGTTCCTCCCCTGTTTCAATCCATGACAAATGATCTGGTCCAGCATTCAACCGCCCCAGTTTCATAATGACTTCAAAATCAAACTCCTAAAACAAAAGTAGCCAACGGCAGATCTTCCCCCCCAAAACAGGCTTATTGACCAAGTATTTCAATGCAAAATGATCAGTGAACATTTTAAAATGGCCACCCAACAAATAATGGCTGAATTTCTGTAGTGCGTAAACCATGGCCAGACCTTCTCATTCTGTGGTAGTGTAATTGCGTTCCGCAGAGGACAGCTTCCGACTGGAAAAAGAAATGGGATGATCAAGGTCGCCTTCTCTAGGTTGAGCCAACACAACACCTAATGCAATCGATGAAGCATCAACATGGACATGGAATTCCTTACTCTAGTCTGGAAAGACCAAGATTAGTGTCAATGCCATCTTTGCCTTGAGCGTTTTGAAGCTATCTTGACATTCCGAGCTCCACTAGAATGCCGCGTCCTTCTTCAACAACTTTTCCATAGGGGCAATAATCGCAGCATAACCCCTGATAAACTTGCGATAATATCCCATATGACCCAAGGTCACGTGCAACTGCTTAACAGTGGTTGGCGGTTGTAACCCCAAAATGAGTGCAATTTTGGCTGGATCAACTAGAAATCCCTATTTACACACAATATGACCCAGCAATATCCCAAACAGTGCAAGGAAAATATATTTCATCAAATTCAGCGATATCTGGTGCTGTCGGCATCGCTTAAGCATTAACCGCAGATTGGCCAGATGATCACGAATCAATCCATAAATGGTCCAGTCATCCATATATACCTGCAAAAACTTCTGAATAAAATATTTGAATGCAGCAACAACGACCCGAGAGAATATCGCAAGTGCATTCTTCAAACCAAATGGCATTACCGTGTACTGAAAGCAACCCCATTCAGTAATGAAAGTTGTCTTATGGCGATCTTCCTTGGCAATGTGAATCTGATGGTATCCAGAGAATCTATCAATGAATGAGTACATCTCCTGGCCACCCACTCCCTCAAGTACTTCATTAGTAAACAGGGTTGGAAAAGGGTCATGCAAGCAGGCATCGTTCAACTTCTGCAAGTCGACACAAATGCGCACTTCGCCTGTTTTCTTGTCTTGCACCACTATAGGACTAATCCATTCAGACTCTTCCACAGGTTCAATAATACCAGCATCCAACATGCGATCAAGTTCCGCCTTGACCTTTTCTTTATGTCACGGATTCAGCCGATTAGGTCACCGTCGAACTGGCTTAGCATCTGGTTTTAATGGAATCTTCATCTCTCCTAAATCACCCAGGATTCCCTTCATTTCGAAAAAAATCGTGGGAAACACGTCTTGAAACTCATGAAGTAACTGAGTAACCTTACTCATCATCTCATCATCCCAATAATACCCAACATTAGCAAACTTGGGAGTAGCCTCTGTGTCGATATTCGTCTTGCGGAGCTGCAATGGTTGACTAAACGGATTACTTGGCGCAGTAGGTGGGACCACATCGCAACTTCCTTCATATTCGGGAATGCTAACATTCCAGGGATCATCATTGTCCTCTTGCCCATCGCTGATTTTGAAGCACTCCATGAGAGACTGCATCTGACAATATGTGTGCGAGTCGACAGGGTAGGCCGTTGGAACAACCTGAAGTACCACATTGCGGATGAGCTATAGGGCGTTATGGACATCAGGGTAGGCATCTGCAAAAGTGAACGTATGAGTGAAACAGACTGTCAACTCCCCCCATGTTTTAATGTCTTGGCGCAACTTTCCTGCAGTGTACCACGAGCACGACATCTCATCCAAAGTATGGATAAGAGCATGGACCCACTCATCTCTGGGTCGCGCTACCCATAATCGTTGGTACTCCATCACATGATCACTGGGATTACTCTGGCCATCATACTTTCTAGTGTGATAAACCTCAGTATCACCAAACCGAACCATCATCAACCTTCGACACTGTGACCAACCATTGATGAATTTCTTATGTGTGCCCACCTACATGTTGGAGCAGCCTTCAGTGCTTCCTCCAATGCCAGCAATCGTTTTGGTTCTGAGATGTAGTCTTCAAATTCTATTAAAAAGGTGGTTAGGCCAGGAAATCCCTCACAGACAGGCAATGTGATCATTTCTGTCGCAACACGACAGAAGGATTGCGTAACTAAGCCACATTTTTGGAATGGTACTTCATGCAATCGGTTCTGCCAATGTTCCAAGGCATCATCAAAGTTGGAAGAGGTAGAGCTCTCGCTGCGCCACTCCAACTCACTGTAGGCAGTAGGATGAATATAATCTTTAGAAATATTGAATGCATGGTCCCATCTAGCGGGATCATCATCTTTTATAGGCTCCACGTATCGGCGTCCTTCAGCCAGATCCAACGGGGCTATGACTCTGAAATCGTGATTCTCAAAGGTCATCATGCACTTCTTGAAGTTGATTACAGCTCCACTATCATTATCCCATCCAATCCCCAAGAGCACCAGATAAGAGATTCCTCCCTCAACCACTTCAATAACATCAAAGTAAGCATAAGTATTCATTCCCTCAATATCAATCGTGAGCCGCGGAACTCGCCCAATGGGTGTTACCTTCGCATGGTTAGCCAACCGGAGCTGCATAGGAGACCAGCTCAATGGGGGACTCCCCATCTTCTACCACGCCTGCTTGGTTAAGATGTTAACATCTGAACCAAGGTTAAGAATCACAGAGTCAACATCATATTCACCAATCTAAATATTCATTTGCATATCCTTGCCAATCTTCCATAGTTGTAGGGAGTTTATTGCCGACTCCTGCCGTCCTTTCAGAAATCGCTGCAACCATCCCTCAATCTCAACCAGGGAAGCCGAGTCTCGGGCCAATAACAGACAGATTTCAAGAAACTTTTGCAATGACCCCGGTGGTGGCGAACGAACAACATCTGATGTAGTATCAAAGATAGGCGGCATATCGCAAACAATAGCCTTACCGCGGTCTTTCTCCAAGGTGTGACATGCCTCCAGGAATGTCTCCCGCTCCGTATCAATGTCAAAAGGTACCGTCTTCTGACCAGCCAACCGAATTAGTGGCCGTGAACCATCTTCCCCAGTCGTCTTTCCTCCATGAGTGACAACTGCCACCGAATCATCTTGTGGCCGTGGTTCTGCAGAAATGGTCGGAATATTTGCACCCTGCTTCTGGTTCTACTGTAGATTCCCCAGTTGATTGACATTTTGATTGGTGTTCGGCGGTGGTCGTGGGGGCTGGTTCTGTACTGGTTGTTGTACTTAGTTCTGTACTAGTTTCTGTGGCTGGGCCTGATTCTGTAGTTGCAGAGCATTCCTAGCCTGCCATCATGCAATCAACTATGGACAATTCTCAACGTATGATCATTACCGAAATAGAACGTACATTGATTCTATAGTAGTGAGAAGTCACGCTGATAATGCCCCCATACCGCATAGTGGTAGCATTGAACAGGTCCATGAACACCTCGGCCTCCTCCTCCATGACCAAATCCACCACTGCGTCCGCCCCTGTATCCTCCTCGGTAGCCGCTCTGCTGCTGGTACTGAGGTTGGTTGAACTGTTGCTGCATTGGTACTGGTGGTATCCCTTTCCCTTGTGGTGCATACTGTGGTTGCTATACATACTGTGGCTGTGGGGGAGTCATCTGCATAGGAGTGTATTGCGGCATGAACTGCTGTGGTTGCTGTTGTTGTGGTGCGAGCTGCATCTACGGTTGCGGTAGAGGCTGGGCTACCTACGGTTGCAGTTGTGGGTTTTGCACGGCGCGTTGATCGTCCTTGACGTAGAATGCATCACACATCCTCTCGTTTAGCAACCCATATGCACGACAATCCTTGTCATCGTGACCCACTGACTTGTAGAATGTGCAATAAATATTTTGCGGGGTTGTGACCATTTTCTACATATACGGGCAATTATCTTGACTATGCCCAAACACTTGACAAACGTTACACCATGGCATACTTCCGCCATTCAACGGGTTTGGCGCACCTGACACCAAATAATTACGAAAATCCGGGCAATTATCCTTCATATTCCCTTCTCCTCGGCATCGCGTACACCATACTTCATTGCGTTGTTCCTTGTTCTTCTTCAAATATTGCAACTGTATAGTTAGGTTGGTGAGCTATGTCTGTATCTACGACATCCCGGCTGCATTATCTCCAATCGGTGACGCCTCCAATCGCATTGCAATCTTTAGAGATTTTCTAGGCATTGATATATTTTGTTGCATCAGCGGCAGCCGAATGTGGGTTAGCAGTGTTGCAATGAACCATTTTTTATGTTGGATGGCGCTCATATCGAAACTAACCTTTACCATCAGCATCTTGAATCGCTGGTCGAAATCCCATACCATCTCATTGGGATACTGCTTAATGTCCTTCAATTCAGTAATATATTGAGCCTCCGACTTTGGTCGTCTAAATTCAGCAATCAGCCCATCCCGAATCTCATCCAGTGACTTCTCTGGGGCCCCCATAGGGACTAGAATAAACTTCATGAACCAATATAATGCACGACCTCGCAGAGTCGTGGCTAACTATCCTTTCCAACCATCGGCATCAGTGATCTGTTTCATGGTCCAGATTGCTTCGCACAAAAACCAATATTGTTCTGGGTTGTCTGTCACACTTCCATGGAACAATGGTAACTTAGCATCATCGCCCGCCATTATGGGCTTCATTCCTCCCGTCGTTGTGCTACTACCAATTAACTTCTGCAGAATTGACGAACTTGGCTGTGTCAAAGTGGTCTTTCTTGCTATTTGTGAGTCAGTGAGCAGAGGTGTGGGTACATTGGTGCCGGGGTTTGGTCCTGCCTCTATCGTGGGTGTAGCCTGGTTGTCCCTATCAGGACTGTGAGGTCGCTTCGTCCTATGTGGTATTCCTTCACAGTTTTGCAGTTCGATCGCAGCGAGACCTTCTCTTGTCCTCTACCTCTTCTCCTGTCGAAACCTCACTCCTCCTCTTGTAAGACCACTTTCTTCCTCGGCTTCGCTCACAGTCTCCTCATGGTCTGCACCCATCTACCCCTTACCATTCCATGTATCGTTCCCTAGCAGGCGCGGTACCCACGACCTCCGCCCACCAGGCTATTTATTGTTCAAGGTGCATCTTTAATATACCCTTTTCGTAGATTAGCATCTTAATCGACAGTTGGAGCAACAGCAGAAACCTTCCCCTTGGTTCGCGGAAGAAGTATCTTTCAGCTTCACTATAGGATTTCTTCATGTCGACCGCAAATTCAGTGATATATCCTTCCAAGATGCTATCAAGCCAAACTTCGACAGCCCGCGATGCCTTATTATCGACTTCCTACAACTCCTGAATCAACTCCGGGGTCCAAGCCGTCGGCTCGCCACCCTGGAAGTTCCTCTTCTGGAAGGGAAGCTTTGACAACCACTCGTACAGAATGACTAGGAATTCACAGAAAAACCATTCATGCGGACCGTCGTGAATATATCTTCCCGGCTAGTGATCTACTATCAGTCGTGTGTTCCGGCTTTCTTCTTCAGCAAACTCCCACAATTTCTGATCAAACCAGCTCTGTATCTCCGGCTTCGTCGGGTGCCACAACATGACCTCCTTTTACTCTGCACATGGTCCCGGCAACGGAACCATTTGTTGACCAACGTGACCTCGGTCGACGGGGGTTTGCCTCACTGTCGACACATACTGCAGTCTCCCTGGGCACCAGCCCAGGCAGGTTTGAGCCCACCCAGAAACACCCGCAAAGCGGATGAGGTCTCACCCAAGGCGTCCAAGAAGAGCAGACAGAACCATGTTTCCACCGAGGGAGGAGGATAGTTGTGGTTGCACGGACTAGCTATATTGCAGTACTTAAACAGAAACTTTAAACATTCGACATGGAGTTATAACATATTACTTAATCGCAGCAATTATCATCACAGAAACAGTAAGCAAACATTGCATCAAGAAAATATAACACATTCACATATCACAACATTGCACAAAATTCGCACCAAAACATCATCATGTTATTACTATCGCAGTCGTATACCAAAATCAAAACATAGATTTCCGTACACATACATTTCCTTATCTCTCACCTACTATTCTTTCTGTCTTCTTTCTATTTCTATCTAGCACTTACGACTCTCATCTATTTATAGGCTTCTGCCATTACAATATTTTTCCACTTACAAACGACTTCCTAACCGACACTATGGACAAATGACCCAATATCTAACTGACTCGGTCCAAATGACCCAAAAACCCGCATACCGCGGTACAATTGACTCACTATTATATAACATTTGGTCCAAGTGACCCAAAACCCACCAACTTCGGTATCCTTTAACACAAAATACTCCTTTCGCGCCCTTATCCGATGTGTCGCAGCGTCAGTGGTACCATGACATCTCCCCATCGAACCACCTACCAACAAGTTGAGTTCGTTGATTACAAGATCCTAATAGAGACATTGAATGAGACCCACATACACAAACAATTGACATAGAGACTTAACCATGAAATATCTTACTTAGTATTCACGTCGCTTCACCTATCCCACAACTTTGAAAGAGATGTATCCTCCCAACAATGTTTCCTTCTATGAGGTTATATGTTCAAATCCAAATCTAGGTAGAGTATATACACCTCAATAGACTTTAGGAGTAAAATTGCTATGTAAAAAATTTTCTTTTTGTAAAAATAAAGGTCTCATTTACCAATTTAGTGTATAGCTTCACCATAACCTTAAAACTAAATTATTATTATTATATAATTCAACATTAATAAAACTAAATTTGAATAAATAATCCATAAATTAAGAAAAATAACAAAAACCATCACAATGAAATGTTGTTTTAATAAAATAAAAGAATCTAAACCCATTTAGGCAATGAAGGAAATGTTGTTTTTGGCGCCATTTAGTTTCTGCATCTTCCCCTGCAAAGAAAAAAACCAAAACTCAACCTTGGCCTTCTATTCTCCAGTCACTACTCTAGGCACAGAGAAGCAAAAATGGGGAAGGGAGGAATCAATAGCAGCAGGTAGAGGAATGGCAGAGCCACAGCACTGGGATCTGAGAACTCCAATCGGAATGAGATAGGTATGAGTTGTTTACTTGCTTGAGACAAATTAGGGATAGGAAGGGTGAATCGAATCTCTCTCTGTTAGAGAGATCGAACCCATGAAGCAGTTTTCTGTTGTTTGTTGGAGAGAAATTAGGAATTTTGCTAAAAATGGATCTTGATTTCCTAAATTCAAGAGAGACAGTGTTTTCCTCTGTTTATGTATGCATTGAACATGACTGACGGAGGTTAGGTGTTTTTGCGTAGATGAATACAAATCTTTGTATGTTTGCGGTGAGAAAAGAAAAAAAATAAAAACGTTCAAAGACCTCCTCTTGCTGTCTCAAAAATATGTGTGAATGAGTTGCAAGTCGGTGTGCGTGGAAACTGTCGGAATGATCTGAAGTTTAATTTGGTGTTTGAACAACAAAGCATTGTGTTCATTTAATTTTATCTGCGCTTAAATCTTAGTATCGTTGGTCTTCTGTTATTTTTTTCCAAAATGATAAAGAAGTTGGCATTTTTACATTTATAGACAGGTCATGCCAACTATTCAGTGATTTCAGAAAATAGTTGAACGCGTTGGGTAGACTTATAAGAAAAATAAAAACTCAGAAACTATAATACCACTGTGGTTTTCATTTATGGAACTTAACATTTACTTAATATATTTGCTACAGGAATTCTAGTAGTAGACGGAGATTTTGGGAGTGTTGTTTTTTTTGTTTTTGTCCTTGAAAAAGTGAAAGTTAGCTACAGAAAATCGTGACTCTTGAAAAACCTAGCCATGGCCTCAATGCCGGAATCCAGCAAATTTGGCATGCCACTCAAGGTAACCTGCTTGAGAATAGCACAGTTTTTGACAAACCTTATAAACCCTAGATTTGAAATGCACTTCTAGGGTTCCGAAGGGTTTCCTAATACTAATATCACTAGGGTTTCAATGTATTGGCAGGTCATTTGGAGATCTGAGTCCTGCAATTGATCAAGGCATGAATAGAAATTCAAGTGCTTAACATGTTCTAAGCGGCGAAGGAGAGAACAGAGGAGTGTATGCGACCTGATTGTGAGCTTGTGGGAAGCCTGTGTCAACACGTTGTTTCAATATTTGCATACCACAGACACCGACAGCCAATCCTGCGGCTCCAACAGCCGCCTTAAGATGCAAGACAAGAGGCCATCAGAAACCCATGCCGATAAGAGCTATTGGTTTGTAATAAGTGTTGGAGAGTATATGGAACCGTGTATGTTGAGAGCTTAGTGAATGAGTTGCTGTGTATTTTCTCCTGAAGTCTGCACCAATCAGTGTGCTTCGGTTCAATCTCCAATTAATCTTGCTGAATATTAAAGCTGTAAGGAGGATGACTGTTAACACCCAAAAAGTGCTCACTAGCTTATTTCCTTATTCACATGACCCATTTGTCCACTTTTCCACCATTTGAGCCTCTAAAGCCATCAAAAGGTCACCAAAAGACCACAATACACCCTTTTTCCCCTCAAAAGATATATTTTTTTCAAAAAACATAAAAAACCCTCAAAAAGGGTCCAGAATTCCCAAAAATATTAAAAGGGAATAAAAATATTCAAAATATTCAAAAAAGGAAAAAAGAGGGAAAAAGGTACCTAAACCATGTTGGTCAATACCATTGGTCTCCTCAAAACCATAATGGTATTCCCCACCACCAAAAACTATAAAAAGGTGGTAGGGGCTCCTCACTTTCGATCCATCCATCATCCTATCCTCACGCTGTCAAAATCTCTCCTGAGACTTTTGGCCATTTTCAGCATCTTGGAGAAGAGACCATTGGAGCTTGGAGCTACTCACCCTTGGAGTTGCTCAACATCATATCCTCACCATTTGAGGTATTTTAGTACAAAACATTCTTTTATTTCTTGTTCTTTCTATGAATCGTTTTTAGATTTATTTGTTATATGCACATGTTAGTTTAGATTTAGTTTTAATTCATAATCGTTTTTGCTTTCTATATTGAAACTGCTATCACATTGTTGATAGGTGCCCATTGCACAAAGCTTGGTTGCAAAACCAAGCAAACAATGACTTAAAGCCCAAGGTTATGTTGTCTGACAATGGTGAGGCAATTTCAGCTGATGGTGAGTTGAAAGAAAAAGATGAGAAGGATGATAAGGATAAATGTGTATTGAATGATCTAATTGGCTGTGAAAAATCATCTTCCAAAGCAACTACCTACTGGCAAGCAGTGTGGTAGGGTGGGGATGAAAAAGTGGAAAAATTTGAAGAGACTGATGGCCATTTAACTTCTGAAGATGTGAATGATATACCATTGGAGTTAGATGGAGCTTTTCTTTTTTAGCTTATTGATGCATATGAGGAAGATTATGGAGCTCATCCTGGTACAATATATCTATTTGGAAAGGTATGGTGACTAACTATTTTATAGATTTTCAAAATGTATTCAGTTAGAGCTTTGGGTAAACGGGTTGTACATTCTCATTTTGAGATATTTCCTCATGGCTGACAAAACAAAGAAAGTATACTATTTCATTAATCTAAACCTCACCGTTTGGACTCTTCAGTGTTACTCTTTTATGTCATGGGTTGAAGAAATAGAAACCTGAATGCAGAATTTTGATCAATCTTATTGGTTGCTTTATACATTTTTTCTACTACCTACTATTTATATGTAGTGTTACTTTTACAGTTTTAATAGAGATTGGCAGTAACTGATATGTCTTTACTGCCATTTGGTTATGAAATTGTAGGTATGTATACATTCTGGTTGAGTATTTTAAACCATCACGTGAGCCTAGGTTGAGCCATCTTGGTAAATTTGAGTAGGTGAATGGATGGGGAAAATACGAGCTTTGCAATTGTAATCTAACAAATATACAAACTATATTAGTTTCCTATTTTTTCCATAACAATGGTGTTGATTCCTCGGATATCGTAGCATCAATCAGAAAGGGATCCTCCCCAAGAGATGGTCCCAATTAGACTATCTCCCGTTTGGTGTAGGGGATCCGTCCGGTTAGCAGTTCCGGCAACCGTGGGTTTGGAGTTTTAATTCCGATTTGTATCGGTTATGGCCCGATCCACCTTTCTTTTTGGATTTTATGTCTTTTAAATGAGATGCAAGTGCCTAAATTATATTTGATCTAGATGCAACTAAAACAGATCTAAGTCTAGAAGCTGGAGTAAATCTACCTATCCTTGCAGGGAACACGCTTAAGGGATGAGCAATAAGTTGTAACAAATAACGTAAGGAAAGAACAGATAGCTGTTCTTTCTCACAAGTAAAGCTACAGCAAGATAGAGATCTTTAGAAGATAGCTTCTAATTCAGCATGGAACGCATCTATTGCTCATAAAACAGTCAAAAGCAAAAGATTATTTAATCTACGTAGAAAGAGTAAAGAAACCGAGCTAAATATAAACAAACTGAAATAACTCTAAAGATCCCTGCAGGGAGCACATTTAAAAGCATGAACAACGAGCCATAAGAGTCATCTTGAAAAAAAACAGTTAGCCATTTAATCTAAACAAAAGAACTCTACAGCAAAATAAAATATCAGCATATAGCTCCTGATTTAGTCTGAAACACATTCACTGTTCATGAAATGGAGAAAATCGTTCACACAGAAATAAGCAATATCGTTTGTTGCCAAGAAATAGTTCAAATAGCAATGCAGATTTCACATTACAGTATAGATGTCATCAAAAGAATCCAACACACATCCATCTTCCGTTCCCCATGTAAAACGTCCATCTCCCTGGCTTCTATTAGAAAATTCAATTTTACAGGCCCGATACAAGATAGCTCGTATGGGTTTCAAAATTTCATTCCCTGCCAAAAGTCCTGATCTCTTCTTCCTAGCATCTATTTATAATTACAAATCTGCCGTTTGGGCTGCCACCTAGCACCTTCCACTTGTCAATTACAGAAATTTCTTCTATAACCGACCACCAAGAAAATGGCCACTTCTTTTACAAAATCATTTTGACAAAAAATAGGGACAGCTGTCCCATGGCTTACGCCTTACATATTCGAGAGTTTCACAAAATATACATAGCAGAAATAATGCTAACACCCACGCTTTCCCTGCTGGACATGTGTTTGGTTGAAGAGAGTTGCTCAACTGAATTTAGTTTATTTCATTCCTGTGCGTGAGCTTCTGCTGGCAGAGGATCGCCCAAGTTAATTGCTGCTGAGGCTACCTGGGAAGAGGCACTCGAGCCTATTGCTGATGCTGCTTCTAATTGGGAAGGAGGGATTGAGCTGGCCAAACTCTCTGCCACTGCTGGGGAAAAGGGAATCGATCCCACTGCTGTAGCTGGGCTGGCTGCTGGGAGAGAAGGTCCTGGATCTGCTGATGCTCCTGCTGCTGCTGCAGCTTTCCTTTCCTCCTCTGCTATGTAGCTGTACCACACACCTGTGTCCCTGATGATTATGTTTACTGCAGCAGGAAACAGGATTTTCTGAGAAGTTACGTTCTTCCTGAGTTCTGTTCTGATACTTTGAACTTCTGCTACTGCAGCCTGATGCATCTCCTTCAGCAGATGGTTGTGGAGGGATGACAATCCAACATAATGTTGAAGGTCATCAATAGCCAGAACATCAATCCTTTTCACATACTCGGTTTGAGCGACTAGCTCTTCCTTTAGCTGAGACAGACGCTGCTCCTTTTCCGGAAAGTCCTCCAGGGTCTAAGGGAAACTCAATGTACATTTGACATGTGCCTCTTGGAGCCTTTGGTAGAGACTGCTGATTTTATCTGTTGTTCTTTGCACACTGGCCATCAGCTTACTGGCGCAGTTCCTTCCAAACTCCAACAGTGCTATGTCCTCATTAAAACTGTCCACAGATTTAAATGGGAGGTGCGCAGGGAAACCCCCTTTTCCTTCTCTCCATGCCATCTGACTGATGATATTTGCCTTAACACGGGTATTCTTCGCTTTGCGCCTATGGGCTTCCGCATTGATTTCTTTTAACCTAACCATCATGGCCTTGAGCTTGCAAACCTCATCAGTGATTAGCTCCTGAGTGTCATAAACTTGCTTCAGGATGCTGCATGACAGCTCATGGAAGGGATACATGTCCATTGTTCTGCTCTCCGCTTGCTCTAAACACTCAGCTAATGCCTGCTTGTCTGCTTCTAGCTGAGATGCCTTTTCTTCTGCTCCGTTCTTCTCTGCTTCTACAATCATTATTTGGAGTGCTAGCTGGTCCTTTTCCTCCTCCAGCTGGCTGTACTTGTTTGACAGCTCCTTATGCTCAGCGTACAAGCAATTATACTTGTTAACTACCAGATCTCTTTGGGCTTGTTCATTGGCCACATTCTGTTGTAGCGTACGAGCTCTCTTCTTTGTCAATATATTTTCTTTAACTATAACCTCAACATTGTCAAATGATGCCTTTGTTGTTGCTACAGCTGCGGATGCCATAGCAAAGGGGTCTTGATCTGTGTTTTTCATTACAGTGACCTCTCGGTGGGTAATGATGTCTTCATTGAAGGGACTTTTTATCCTCTCTTCTGATTTGAGGACCATAGATTTCCTTTTCTTGTCGTAGAAAAACTCATTCCACTTAGACACCGTATGCTTTCCCGATGGCGTGTACGGGACAATTGGTCGGTTTATAATGTCTATGTCCTCTTCTGTAGGTGGGGTCCGGACTTCCTGAGCTGGATCCATGCCCTCCTTTTGGGTACTAGAGCCTCCTGCTTGGGATGTGTCTATATCCATGTCTTGGACACCGGACCCACTGGCTTGAGCATCTTCCCTTGCTTTCAATTCTTCTTCTTCCTTCCTCTCTGCCTCAGCCTACTCAGCTTCAGCCTCTTTCTGCTTTCTTGCTTCCTCAGCTTTCCGCTGCAAGCTTTCATTTTCAGCTTCTTGCTGCATCCTTCCCACTTCAACATCCTGCTGCCCTTTTGCCATTTCAGCTTCCTGCTGCCACCTAGCTTCTTCCCTTAATCTGAACTCTTCCTGAGCTCGGGCATCCTCCGCTTCTTTCTCCTTCTGTTGGCTGGTCTTCTGGGCCTTGGTTGAGCTAGAGCTTGCTCCGATGCTTTGGCGACAGATTCATAGCTCAGCCATGTTGTTGATACCTCTGAATGCCTCTTCCTCGTTATCAGGATAGTGGGAGTACTCGAAGTGAGAATAGATCTCCTTACAATGCTCAGCAACTCTTCCCTTTCTGTCATTCCTGTGGAAGATCATCTCACCGAAGTGGAAGGCTTTCAGCTCTTGTATAAATTCATCGACCGAGGCAACCTCCGAGAACTTGTAAGCACCTATACAGAAAGGTAGAGGGGCAAAGGAGGCCTTATGCTGTTTGTGGAGCATTGCTCCAATCCCATCCAGGAAGAGTTGTCTTACTGCTTCTTTGAGAACCACATAGTCTGTGGCGTACTGTGGCAAGATGTATGGGGGCTTAATCCCTCCAAACATTCTCAGGTAGGTACCTTGCTCCGAAAAGTAAAAGTCCCCATAATCCTCAAGGACTTCCAAAGCATTCTCTGATAGGCAGTTTGGTTCTTCCTTGAACATTTTCTCGTATAGGGGCATGATGAACCCCTCACAGATGAGTTTGTAGCTGGGCTTGTAATTCTGAGCCCACAACATCTTGAACGCGATATAGACCGGGGCGGTGGCCCTATCCCATGTGCAGCCCAACTTGGGGAAATCTATCTTGGGCAAAATACAATCAATCAGATATGAGGACATGAAAAAATCAGCCTTCTTCAAGGCTAGTCCTTCTTTAGCAGCAACTATCATCGAGGCCAGACTATCTGACAGCATAGTGGCCCAGTCAAACACGGTTCCCTTGAATGCCACGTAGTGGATGATAGGGATCCACTGAATCTTATACACTGTGCCATCGGGCATGCCGAAGATTTTGCACAGCATTAGAGCGATCAATCTGAAAGGAGCTCTCAGATTCTGTACGTCATATTCATCACTTCCTTTCTTTCTCAAATGTTTTCCTGACATTAGCAATTTCTTGGCCATCTCGACGTTGTTCATCTGGCTCAACCATTCATCAGTCAGAGCCTGCTGGACACGGGGAAATTTGTAGGCTGCCGCAATATATGCGGGTTGAAATGAGGCAATAGCCACTTTCCCGCTATCATTTATCACTCTCCCTTCAGCATCGGCATGTTGGAGTATCCATCCGATCACTTCAACATAGGGGAACATCTCAGGGCAGGTAGCGGCTCTAGTTATGCCTGAGGCTCTGATATTTAGATAAATTGGCCCTTCCTTTAGCAACATATCTGGGATCTCTTGGTCCCGGATCATTCTGTAGATGTCACCCCATCTGATTTCAGGAGGGACACCGGTGGTGCACCTAGTGTCCTGCAGTGAAGTTTCAGTTTTGAGTGGCGCAGGCTTCTTTTCTGTCATCTTAGCCTTCTTCTTACCGGCTTTCGGCATCTTGACATATCCCTGATAACACCCATGTACAAGTCATCATGAACTTGAGCAACAAACTGTGAGATTTCAACAGAGAGCATCATCATTTTTTAATATGAGAATGTGAAGCTGTATGTTTAGGAAGCAAAATACACCATTTCAACCTAAAATACAAATTAAAACATTTGAATCTTTAAAAGGGAAGAATTTGGAATGCTCCCGAGAGGATAGGTGTATCACGGAACAATCCGCTCTCGGGTTGCCCTTTGACTAATGATATTCGTTTTTAGCAGGAACAAGATTATCAATTTTAGCCATCCTAATTCTTTAAAGGGGCAGGTTTGGGATGCTTATGTGAAGATAAGCGCGTTGCGGAAGCAACGTGCTTTCGGTTTAGCTCTGGGGAAGAGGGTGACTTTCGTCACTGCTGCGGTTTGAAAGGCTAATTGTGGGTAAGCTCAGGTTGGGAAGACTCTGTGACGAAATAAGGAGGCATTTCGTATCTACGACCCGACGCGGGTTTCGAATGCTATTGTTATTTTACGACACTTGCCGAGGTGCTCTATGGGAGGTTTGAACAGGGGCAATGGCGCTTGTCCTAGGATTTGAATTGGGTAACGGTCACGTTGGGACTGAGGTTTACGAAAAGGCCCGGGGTTTTACGTCTTAAGCTTTCGGTCGGGATATGAAAAGTCCGTGGGGCTTCGGCGGTTTTGAAATAACGAGGCATGCGGCCCGGGGAGGAAGATGGAAAAAGCTTAACCGTCCAAACTAGCTGTCTCCACCCACAAAACAATTTTATCCTGTCTCTATTTTATGTGACGAGTAGAACTCAATTCAAATTGTATTTGACAGGAAAAAATCGCCCATGACGGGCGTTTTGCCCGTCAAAACCCCACCAATGCCCATCATTTTCAAAAGAAAGATAACCCAATAGCAATACGACGTGTAGAAGGGACAAATGCAAGGTTAGGATCCTACCTGGCACTGATGAAAAACGCTGACTGAGGTGGCCGCGAACGTGGTTGCGCAGGATGAGCTAGAATGGTCGCGCGGCGTCCGATGGTTTTGTCAATAAACAAATTGACAATGGGTTGTGGTTCGAGCCCCCACCGTGTATTTAAACAAATCTGACACGTGTGGGGCGTTAATATGGTTGGTGGCGTTTTAAAATCGGTTTTAAATGCACCGTACGCCGGCATCAAATCAAGCCACCTCGGTTTGCGTGCGACCGCCTCTGGCGGGGAAAAATCGTGAATCTTTCCCACCATTGTGGAAGGATATAGTGGAAGCTTCCGCGGTTTCGGGAGGCAATGGTGAAACTTTTCCGCAAAAATAATCATGACGCTCTTGGAAAGGGCTCCCGCGGTAGCGGAGAGAAAACTTTCAAAATATTCCAACGTTTCGGAAGGTTTCGGTGAACGCTTCCACAGAAGGCTTCCGAAAACTTCAAAAGTTTGTAAGTCATGGCCGGGCCTCGAGAGAGTGTCGGAAAACCTTTGCCTTTAGCCTCCTCCGTTTCGAACGGGACGGGTGAATGCCTCCGCCGTTACGGATGGGTTCTTTGAAAGGTTCCGCAAAGATTTGGAATAATTTGGCGTTTCAGCAAAGTTTTTCGACGGTCTCCGCAACTGCGGAAGGAAAACCCGAAAGGCTTCCGCGAGTGTGGGCGGCTCCGTAAAACTCTTCCGCCATTTCGGGAGGTATACACCATAAGCTTCCGCAATTTTAACGAAGACTTTTCAAAACTTTTCGGGAGGCTTGGACGAACGGTTCCCTCCGTTTCGGGAGCAACTCTTGAATTCTTCCGCTGTTGCGGAAAGAATTTGCCAATGCATCCCGCAACTCATGGGCAAAACCTTTTCGGAAAGATATCGTGATGGCTTCCGCACATTTCGGGCGGTTTCGCTGAATTCTCCCGCCGTTTCGGGAGAGAAAACCGAATCTCTCCACGAACAAAAACCAAAAATTTTCTAAGTCCTTTCTCGGGAGCTAAATGCAAATGCTTTTCGCTGTTTCGGGAGAACAACCGAAATATTTCCGCCAATTCTCTGTTTCGGAAAGGTAGCCCGAGAGCTTCCTCGGTTTCGGGAGCAAAGGCTGAAAGCTTCCGCGAAGTTTCCTTGGCTCGTTCTGTAACGTTCTTTCCAAATTTCTAAGTTCTTTTCACAGTTTCGGAAGAAGTTCGTGAATTTCTCCGTGGTGTTTCGGAAAGCTTTTGTGGATGGCTTCCTCCATTTCGGGAGGAAAACCCGAAGGTTTCCGCAGATTTTCGAAAGTTTTCTAAGTCTCTTTTCGGAAAGCTTATGATGAACGCTTCCGCTGTTTCGGGGAAAAAACTTGAATTGCTCCGCCGTTTCGGAAGCAGAATTTTTTTTTTTTTTTTTTTTTTTGCAATCACAATCGTTTCGGGAGGAAAACTTGAATTGTTCCGCAAAAACAAAATCGAAAATTTTCCTAAGTCTTATCTCGGAAGGCTTAGATGGGCGGTTTATGAGATTGGCCTCCGCCGTTTCGAAAGGATAGCCCGAGAGCTTCCGCGGTTTCGGGAACATAAGCTGAACGATTCTGCACCGTTTCCTTGGGGTGTTCTGCAACTTTTAAAAATAATCTAAGTTTTTTCGGCAAGCTTAAGAGGAAGGCTTCCGCCATTTCGGAAGGATAGCCCGAGAGCTTCCGCGGTTTATTCGATGAAAGTTTCTAATTCCTTTTGCGGGCGTTTAAGCGAGAGGCTTCCGCCACTGTGGGGTTTTAGCAAATCGTTCCATGACTTCGAAGAAGACTTCATTGAAAGATTTTCTATTTGAGAGACAAAAATCTTCTGGCAGCCTTGGAGTTTCTCATGGCGAGACTTTCTATTTAATAGCAAAGATAAAAGCTGGGAAAGACTTTTAAGGCATCCTTTCTAAAATTATAAAGGAGGGGCCCCAATATGTACAAAATTTTGGGGGGAGTGTTGCTGCAACAACAATGGCGAGTCGCTGGCGAACATAGATCTCTGAAAAATTCCTCTTCATGGTCCGAAACCTCATCAAAAACATCCATCTTGGCTGCACTACTCGGCTGAGCACTTTAAAGTCATGTGAGGGGAAGAAAGTACTCTACCTGCCAGCCATTGGGGAAAAGGGAGCTTCGACTGAGACATCTTCACCACTCTCCAAGGGCCAATATATGAGATTCATTTTAGGAGGGTCATCTTTCAGATGGTCACTATTGCCGGACTCCATAGGATCTGCAACACTTTCTCATGGACATTATTGCTCTTGTTCCTCATTCTCATGCTGCTTGCATCCTCTTGGATGTTTGTACTTTGGACAGCTTAGCTGTTTGAGCCTTCCAGAGATATTTTCTTTTGGGACATGATCTTTGATTTAGGCTCCTCAATCCATAAGGTCCTTTTGTGTGAGTTAGAAATTTTATTGATTTGATCAAACTTCACGGACGGAGAGGAGCCCATTTTGAGCTGGGCCTTTTGGACAGCCTTCTTAATTTTACATGTCTTCTGCTTTTGTCTCAGCCATGCTTTATTTGAGGCGAGAATCTCTGGAAAACAGACTCTTGAATGTAAGCCATTTTGGCTGTTAAATCTGCAGCATGGAGTCATTTCAATACCCCATGTCCTCGAGAGGTGCCACTTTCCATGGGTCCAACTTTGGTAACCCTCTTGAGATGCCTTTAAAGTGTGGGAGTGGGTGGAGCCCAACGATAATAGTGAAGATGGTCATAGGTCTCTGCTATTAAACAGGATTAGTGTGACTAGCAGGGTAGGCTTCCTCCCTTCTGAACATTTCAGCAAGAGCACAACAGACCGGATTTACTTGAGCAGAGTTCCAGACTCATGGGTCGTAAGTTTTCTTTGAGAGAGTTATCTTCACGGGGATCTCAACCAAAAGGGTATTCAGAAAACAAAACTTGTCGCAAAAGTCAAATAACAAAGAGGGAACAACATGGCCGAAAAAAAAAAGCAACTAAAGGCTAAAGCAAAAAGAAAACTTTATTTATGTACAGGAAGTCTCGAAAAGACTATGCGAAGTATTGTTTCAGAGCGAGGTCATTGAGAGGAAGGGTTACTTCTTCTCCCTCGAGATTTGTCAATTTGTAAGTGGATGGGCCTAATTTTGCAGAAATTTGGTACAGGCCTACCCATAGATGTTGAAATTTCGTATGCATTCCTTTGCCTTCATGATTATAGTCCCATTTCAGGACTAAATCTCCAACTTCAAAATCTCTCTTACCGGATTTCCTCTTATCGAACCATCTCTTAACTATGTCCTGGTGTTGATGGAATCGATCTTTAGCTTTGTGTCGGGCTTCTTCAAGTTGAAGCAGGGTGTTGATCCTGGATTGTAAGGCTTGGCTACCAGAACCCCGAGAGGCTTGGGACAATCGCAAGGATGGTAATAAGATGTTAGGGGGAAGAATGGCTTCCTTGCCATAGACAAGAGTGAAAGGGGAGACACCTAAAGCGCTCTTCGAGGTCACCCTATCTGCCCATAAGGCATTTGGGAGAGCCACATGCCATCTTCTCTGGTTTTCTATCACAGTCTTCTTAAGAATTCGAATCAGATTTTTGTTTGAGGATTCAGCTAATCCGTTCCCCTGAGGGTAGTAATTGGCTGAATAATGCAACTTAATTCCCCATTCATAAAGAAACTCATTTATCTTGCAAGATGAAAAATAAGTAGCATTATCAAAAACAAGGGAAATTGGAACCCCAAACCTGGTTATGATGTTCTCTTTCAAGAAGCTGATGACTGCGTCTTCATTGATCTTGCGCAACGGGATGGCCTCCGTCCACCTAGTGAAGTAGTCGGTAGCTGTCAGGATGTATCGATGTTGCAATGAAGAATTTGGATTTATTTCTCCGATAACATCTATGCCCCATTGCTCAAAAGGCTTAGAGATGATGACCGGTTGCAATGGTCCTGCTGCCTTAGGTAACTTCCCAGCGCTTCTTTGACATACATCACAGTTTCGTGCATATGTGTGGGCATCTCGGAACAGAGTGGGCCAATAATAACCAGCTCTCAGTATCTTGTGTGTTGTTTTCTCACCTGAATAATGTCCGCCTGCGGGGCCATCATGCAATTCTTTGACAACTTTGTTTGCATCTTCCTTTTCTAGGCATCTGAGAAGAACTCCATCATAATTTTTTCTGAACAGTACCCCATCAATGATTTGATACGGAGCCGATTTCAAACGGAGTGCCCTTCTTTGTTTAGAGTTCCAGTGCTCAGGTAGATATCCCTGCTGTAAATAGTGCACCAGATCTCTATACCATGATTGAGGGGCTATGAAGATATGACATACTTCAACCGAATTGAGCTCAGCCTCATTTTTCCAATGTTGTTCCTCATCAGTTGAGTTTCCCGCAAGTAACTTGCACAGGCCTTGTCCTTTGATGATCGTGGATGGTTTAAATTCCAAATCATATTCCTGAAGAGCTGTGACCCAGTTCCCTCTCCTTTCTCCCAACTCCTTTTGAACGAAAAGGGATCTAACGGCTGGATGGGGAACTATGACCTTAGTTCTGCTCTTCAAAATGTATGGCCTAAACTGCTTGACTGCTTTGAAGACCGCATATGCATGCTTGTCCACTACGGGATAGTTCAGCTCGGCCCCCTGCAGACCAGTGCTCATAAACAAAATTGGGTATTCGTCCCCCAATTCCACCTTTTGCATGAGTACAGCTGCGAGAGAGTCATCCGAGGCAAAGGCATACAAGATGAAATCCTTATCAAAATCTGGGCTTCTTAAGGAAGGAGCCTTAGCTACAGCTGCCTTGATATCTCTAAATGCGTCCTTCTCCAAATCTGTCCACTTGAATTGTATGCTTTGTTTAACCATCTGTTGTAATGGCTTAACAATTTGTGCAAAATCCGGGACAAATCTGCGGACAAAATTGATGGTGCCCATAAAAGACTGCATAGATTTCTTGTTGTGGGGCATTGGAATCTTATTAATAGCTTGGACTCTTTCTTGGTCAATTGACACTCCTCCTTTGGAGATGATATGACCCAAGAGCTTACCTTCGGGCACAGCAAATACGCTTTTCTTGGGATTCAGGGAAATACCATATTTCCGGCAGCGATCAAAAATATGCTTCAGATGCATGACATGATCTTCCCTTTTCTTCGAAAAGACTGTCACATCATCTAAGTAAACAACAACACATTGCCCGCCCAATCCTCGGAAGGCGATATCCATCGCCCTCTGGAATGTAGCTCCTGCATTTATCAGACCAAATGGCATTCTTCTGTAGGCGAAAGTTCCCCACTTAGTTCTGAAAGTAGTCTTAAGGCGATCTTCTTCGGCTACTAACACTTGATTGTATCCAGAGAAACCATCGAGGAGAGAAAACAATTCGGATCCCGACACCATTTGTAGGATTTGCTCCATTGAAGGTACGGGGTAGTTGTCTTTATCCGAGGCTTTGTTTAAATTTCTGAAATCTACACATAGCCTTATCTCTCCCGACTTCTTCCTTACGGGAACCAAGTTTGCAACCCATTCAGAATGCTGGACTTTGAAGATTATCTTAGCGTCCAGGAGCTTCTTTAATTCCTTTTGGATTAGCGGTTCTAGAGTAGGATGCATCCTTCTTAGCTGCTGCTGAAATGGCTTGACACCCGCTTTCATTGGTATAACATGCTGAATGATGCGGACGTCATATGTTTTCAGATCTTCATAGGTCCATGCGAAAACATATTTGTATTGCTTAAACAATTTGATGAACCTATGTCTTTCTCCTGGTGAACAACACTTGCCAAGGTTGACAAATTTTGGTTCTGCCTCAATACCCAAATTAACTAACTCATGTTGCATTGATGAGCTGTTAGTTTTGGTATTAGCAGGCCTTTTGAACTTATTTTGAAGATCGAACAGCATTTCGAGGGACCTTACTCCCTTGGGCATGAAATTTCCTTTCTCCTCATCCTTCTTCATTAAATCAGCATCATGTTCTTCCTCATCTATTGCATCTCCTTGAAAGCCATCTTCGTTTGTTAGGAAGCTGATAATTTGTTCATCATCATCGAAGACTCTGAATTTTGTGATGTTATCGGGGACGGAAGGCCTAAAAATCAGTTCAATTGAGCACTTATTATTTGACGGCACCAATCTAGAAGCAGATGTTGCTAACAAATCAGCAGCAGAATTTTGCAATCTGGGAATTGATTTTATATTGAAAGCGTCAAAATGCATGATTAACTCCCATACCTCAGCCTGATAACCTTTCAAGTGAGGTGAGAGACAATGAATGGTGTCCCTTACCTATCTTACAACTATCTCGGAGTCAACAAAGACCTTCAGGTACTTAACATTTAAGCCAATGGCTTTCTTTAATCCATGCACCAAAGCTTCATATTCAGCGGTGTTATTAGTGCAATCGAATTCTAATCTACAAGACAAAAAATACTTGTTTCTTTTTGGATCCATTAGAACACAACCGGCTCCGGATCCTTCCAGAGTTTTAGAACCATCAAAGTATAATGTCCAAAAAGTATCTTTAGATTCAACTAAGTTAGTCTCTTTGTGATCTATGTCAGTAACTAAATTGACTATGTTACAATCAACATCATCAGCCCGAGAGAAATGAAGGAGATCGGACTGTTTATTTGATTCATGGCTAATGGTTTCAGATGGATAATTACCCGGATCCATTTCTAAGAAGTAATTCCCCAGAACCGAGGATGAGAAGGCTACGACCTCATTCTTTTCTTCTAACTGAGTTACGTTTTGTTTCATATGAGGTTCCCTAAGAACTTTAATCTGATTCTGTCTGTTCTGATAAGGAAGCCATAGGTGTGACCAATCAGTAGCAAAATAGCCACTTAGCTTGGTAGACCAATCCCTACATAAAATCAGCCCATACGCTTCAGGGATATCGACCACCATTATGTCAATGAATTGACAGACTCTGGGGTCAGCTAATAGTCTAATTAAAACATCTTTCATCTCCCCAATTACTTTGACAGCAGTCCTATCTAATTGGATGATTTGAGCTGGAGATGGAACGGGCTGCCCATTAATCTTTTTACAAATTGACAATGGCATAACGTTTGAGGATGCTCCAAAATCTACCAAACAGTTGTGAACATTATGGTTGAAAATTTCGAAAGTCAATAGGAATGGCAAAGTTTGAGATTTAGACTTTCCACCGATGCTAGCCTCATTAATTTCGGGATTGTCTTGAGAATCCATTAACGGAGTGCTAGTCTGAGGTTGTAGAACATGCAACAGTTTGTCTCGTTGATGGGGCAAGCTACACATGTCAAATATTGACACATTCGCTTTGACCTTCTTGATATCTTCGATAATATCGTATCCTATATCAGATTCATTCCCAATTCGACTTGGCTGATCTGTTTTGCTCATTGTGACCTTAGGTGGCTGAACTATGTTGTCAGCGCTTGGCTGTTTGGCCGTTGTTTGGTTAACTTTGGGTTGTGGTGGGATGATTGGTATATGCCTCCTAGGTGGATCTTTTGAAACTTTAGGCTTATGGGGAACGATGGCTGGCACAGGATCTGCAATTGGGCCCTTGCTGCGAGTAGCAACATTTATGGTAGAGGGAGAGCCATCTAGGTGATCTTCTTCTACTAATTCAGTCATAGGTACCCAATCCCACAACACCATACTAGTGTCCGGGGTTGGTTCCTCTAACTCAGGGCTCGATTCTTCTGGAGGATCATCCTGGTCTGGGATCTGAGAATCTAGCATTTGGTTCATGACTAAGCTCATGGAATTAATCCATTGCGGGCAGCTTTTTTCCGAATGCGGTTCTTGGTGAAAAGTGCAGAAATTTTCCATCCCAATCTCATTTAAGTTTAAAACAGGGGCAATGTTCATTGGTGGATGAGACTGTTCCCCGTCTTCCCTTCTTTTATAAAATGGCTTGAAAGGTTTCCTAGATGTGCTGGCAGCCTTGTCTTTCTCGAGATCTACAATTTTGTTAGATAATTTCTGCATCATCTTGACTACATTTTCCATGTCTGTAGATGGCTCTTCTTTACCTCTAGTGAGCACCAAAGGTTTTTTGCTAGCTGTTGGTTTTGGTTCTACATCTAAGGCATGTTTAGCGATGCTATCAGCCTCTTCCTCTACCTTTCTAGCTTCCTCAAAGTTCTCTATCAGGGTAGTTTTCTTGGATCGTTTTACGAACATTGCGATTGGTCCTTCAAGAGCTGTTGTGTAGTATTCAATCAGAGACTCCTCTGCTGGTTTATTAGCTTCACTGAAGATATTTAACAGCGTGGTGAATCTTTGATTAAAGTCTTGGACCTTTTCTTTCTTTTCCATTCTCATGGATAAGAGTTCTTTCATAAGCGTGGCCACAGTCTTTTGGTTTCCGTATTTCTTTAAGAAACACTTTTCGAATTCGTCCCAACTAGAGATTGAGCTGGGTTGTAGGCTAAAGTACCAAGATGATACCTTTGGCTCGAATGTGTACGGAAACAACCTGCAGACTACGTCTTCATGTTGTACATTCAAAAGGTTCAGAGCTAAGTAAAAACTCTTGAGGTGATCTTCCACCGAAATGGATTTCCATGGATCGTACTTAGGAAAGACCTTTTCTGGGTTTTTAGGAAGATTATGGAATGGTCCAGCTAAGTTCAGCGCTCCCCTTGCCCTCCAAGCAGGTACAACCATGTTTGGATGTGGAGATCCTGGTGGAGAATCGTAGGGTGAATTCTGAGGAGTACTTTTGGGAGTGGTAATTTCTTCAAGGTTTTCTTGGTCTAAGATTTTGTCTGAGTTTTCCAGATCTGCCTCTTTAAGAGTGTCTGAAATTTCTTCCAAAGTCATATTTACTAGTTATTCAAAACTTTGAACGAGAATTGAATCAAGGGTGTACCGTGGCTCCTTTCTAGGTGTAATTTTCTTAGGGAGGAAGTTGACAGCGCTTAAACCACCTAGCTTCCTAACGTAGGATCTGGTATGTCTTCTTAAATCCTCTACTTCTGTAAAAGGGACAGCGTACAAAGATTATTGAATCTTAGGGTCAGAAATGAGGCGTTCTTGATTTGTTAATCCAAGATCTGGGCTGTTTGCAATGCTTTCTTTAAGCGGGTTTTTAGTGTCTTCTATGGCAGTGGGAGATTTTCCTCTATCATCCGCTCACTTTCAAGGCCCTCCTTCTAGCGCCAAAAACTGTTGATGCCTCGGATATCGTAGCATCAATCAGAAAGGGATCCTCCCCGAGAGATGGTCCCAATTAGACTATCTCCCGTTTGGTGTAGGGGATCCGTCCGGTTAGCGGTTCCGGCAACCGTGGGTTTGGATTTTTAATTCCGATTTGTATCGGTTATGGCCCGATCCACCTTTCTTTTTGGATTTTATGTCTTTTAAATGAGATGCAAGTGCCTAAATTATATTTGATCTAGATGCAACTAAAACAGATCTAAGTCTAGAAGCTGGAGTAAATCTACCTATCCCTGCAGGGAACACGCTTAAGGGATGAGCAATAAGCTGTAACAAATAACGTAAGGAAAGAACAGATATTTGTTCTTTCTCACAAGTAAAGCTACAGCAAGATAGAGATCTTTAGAAGATAGCTTCTAATTCAGCATGGAATGCATCTATTGCTCATAAAACAGGAAAAAGCAAAAGATTATTTAATCTACGTAGAAAGAGTAAAGAAACCGAGCTAAATATAAACAAACTGAAATAACTCTAAAGATCCCTGCAGGGAGCACATTTAAAAGCATGAACAACGAGCCATAGGAGTCATCTTGAAGAAAAACAGTTAGCCATTTAATCTAAACAAAAGAACTCTATAGCAAAATGAAATATCAGCATATAGCTCCTGATTTAGTCTGAAACACATTCACTGTTCATGAAATGGAGAAAATCGTTCACACAGAAATAAGCAATATCGTTTGTTTCCAAGAAATAGTTCAAATAGCAATGCAGATTTCACATTACAGTATAGATGTCATCAGAAGAATCCAACACACATCCATCTTCCGTTCCCCATGTAAAACATCCATCTCCCTGGCTTCTATTAGAAAATTCAATTTTACAGGCCTGATACAAGATAGTTTGTATGGGTTTCAAAATTTCATTCCCTGCCAAAAGTCTTCCTAGCATCTATTTATAATTACAAATCTGCCGTTTGGGCTGCCACCTAGCACCTTCCACTTGTCAATTACAGAAATTTCTTCTATAACCGACCACCAAGAAAATGGCCACTTCTTTTACAAAATCATTTTGACAAAAAATAGGGACAGCTGTCCCATGGCTTACGCCTTACATATTCGAGAGTTTCACAAAATATACATAGCAGAAATAATGCTAACACCCACGCTTTCCCTGCTAGACACGTGTTTGGTTGAAGAGAGTTGCTCAACTGAATTTAGTTTATTTCATTCCTGTGCGTGAGCTTCTGCTGGCAGAGGATCGCCCAAGTTAATTGATGCTGAGGCTACCTGGGAAGAGGCACTCGAGCCTATTGTTGATGCTGCTTCTAATTGGGAAGGAGGGATTGAGCTGGCCAGACTCTCTGCCACTGCTGGGGAAAAGGGAATCGATCCCACTGTTGTAGCCGGGCTGGCTGCTGGGAGAGAAGGTCCTGGATCTGCTGATGCTCCTGCTGCTGTTGCAGCTTTCCTTTCCTCCTCTCTATGTAGCTGTACCACACACCTGTGTCCCTGATGATTATGTTTACTACAGCAGGAAACAGGATTTTCTAAGAAGTTACATTCTTCCTGAGTTCTGTTCTGATACTTTGAACTTCTGCTACTGCAGCCTGATGCATCTCCTTCAGCAGATGGTTGTGGAGGGATGACAATCCAACATAATGTTGAAGGTCATCAATAGCCAGAACATCAATCCTTTTCACATACTCAGTTTGAGCAACTAGCTCTTCCTTTAGCTGAGACAGACGCTGCTCCTTTTCCGGAAAGTCCTCCAGGGTCTGAGGGAAACTCAATGTACATTTGACATGTGCCTCTTGGAGCCTTTGGTAGAGACTGCTGATTTTATCTGTTGTTCTTTGCACACTGGCCATCAGCTTACTGGCGCAGTTCCTGCCAAACTCCAACAGTGCTATGTCCTCATTAAAACTGTCCAGAGATTTAAATGGGAGGTGCGCAGGGAAACCCCCTTTTCCTTCTCTCCATGCCATCTGACTGATGATATTTGCCTTAACACGGGTATTCTTCGCTTTGAGCCTATGGGCTTCCGCATTGATTTCTTTTAACCTAACCATCATGGCCTTGAGCTTGCAAACCTCATCAGTGATTAGCTCCTGAGTGTCATACACTTGCTTCAGGATGCTGCATGACAACTCATGGAAGGGAGACATGTCCATTGTTCTGCTCTCCGCTTGCTCTAAACGCTCAGCTAATGCCTGCTTGTCTGCTTCTAGCTGAGATGCCTTTTCTTCTGCTCCGTTCTTCTCTGCTTCTACAATCATTATTTGGAGTGCTAGCTGGTCCTTTTCCTCCTCTAGCTGGCTGTACTTGTTTGACAACTCCTTATGCTCAGAGTACAAGCAATTATACTTGTTCACTACCAGATCTCTTCGGGCTTGTTCATTGGCCACATTCTGTTGTAGCGTACGAGCTCTCTTCTTTGTCAATATATTTTCTTTAACTATAACCTCGACATTGGAAAATGATGCCTTTGTTGTTTCTACAGCTGCGGATGCCATAGCAAAGGGGTCTTGATCTGTTTTTTTCATTACAGTGACCTCTCGGTGGGTAACGATGTCTTCATGGAAGGGACTTTTTATCCTCTCTTCTGATTTGAGGACCATAGCTTTCCTTTTCTTGTCGTAGACAAACTCATTCCACTTGGACACTGTACGCTTTCCCGATGGCGTGTACGGGACAATTGGTCGGTTTATAATGTCTATGTCCTCTTCAGCAGGTGGGGTCCGGACTTCCTGAGCTGGATCCATTCCCTCCTTTTGGGTACCAGAGCCTCCTGCTTGGGATGTGTCTATATCCATGTCTTGGACACCGGACCCACTGGCTTGAGCATCTTCCCTTGCTTTCAATTCTTATTCCGCCTTCCTCTCTGCCTCAGCCTGCTCAGCTTCAGCCTCTTTCTGCTTTCTTGCTTCCTTAGCTTCCCGCTGCAGGATTTCATTTTCAGCTTCTTGCTGCATCCTTGCCACTTCAGCATCCTGCTGCCCTTTTGCCATTTCACCTTCCTGCTGCCGCCTGGCTTCTTCCCTTAATCTGAACTCTTCCTGAGCTCGGGCATCCTCCGCTTCTTTCTCCTTCTGCTGGCTGGTCTTCTGGGCCTTGGTTGAGCTAGAGCTTGCTCCGATGCTTTGGCGACAGATTCGTAGCTCAGCCATGTTGCTGATACCTCTGAATGCCTCTTCCTCGTTATCAGGATAGTGGGAGTACTCGAAGTGAGCATAGATCTCCTTACAATGCTCAACAACTCTTCCCTTTCTGTCATTCCTGTGGAAGATCACCTCACCGAAGTGGAAGGCTTTCAGCTCTTGTATAAATTCATCGGCCGAGGCAACCCCCGAGAACTTGTAAGCACCTATACAGAAAGGTAGAGGGGGAAAGGAGGCCTTATGCTGTTTGTGGAGCATTGCTCCAATCCCATCCAGGAAGAGTTGTCTTACTGCTTCTTTGAGAACCACATAGTCTGTGGCGTACTGTGGCAAGATGTATGGGGGCTTAGTCCCTCCAAACATTCTCAGGTAGGTACCTTGCTCCGAAAAGTAAAATTCCCCATAATCCTCAAAGACTTCCAAAGCATTCTCTGATAGGCAGTTTTGTTCTTCCTTGAACATTTTCTCGTATAGGGGCATGATGAACCCCTCACAGATGAGTTTGTAGCTAGGCTTGTAATTCTGATCCCACAACATCTTGAACGCGATATAGACCGGGGCGGTGGCTCTATCCCATGTGCAGCCCAACTTGGGGAAATCTATCTTGGCCAAAATACAATCAATCAGATATGAGGACATGAAAAAATCAGTGTTCTTCAAGGCTAGTCCTTCTTTAGCAGCAACTATCATCGAGGCCAGACTATCTGACAGGATAGTGGCCCAGTCAAACACGGTTTCCTTGAATGCCATGTAGTGGATGATAGGGATCCACTGAATCTTATACACTGTGCCATCGGGCATGCCAAAGATTCTGCACAGCATTAGAGCGATCAATCTGAAAGGAGCTCTCAGATTCTGTACGTCATATTCATCACTTCCTTTCTTTCTCAAATGTTTGCCTGACATTAGCAATTTCTTGGCCATCTCGACGTTGTTCATCTGGCTCAACCATTCATCAGTCAGAGCCTGCTGGACACGGGGAAATTTGTAGGCTGCCGCAAGATACGCGGGTTGAAATGAGGCAATAGCCACTTTCCCGCTATCATTTATCACTCTCCCTTCAGCATCGGCATGTTGGAGTATCCATCCGATCACTTCAGCACAGGGGAACAGCTCAGGGCGGGTAGCGGCTCTAGTTATGCCTGAGGCTCTGATATTTAGATAAATTGGCCCTTCCTCTAGCAACATATCTGGGATCTCTTGGTCCCAGATCATTCTGTAGATGTCACCCCATCTGATTTCAGGAGGGACACCGGTGGTGCACCTAGTGTCCTGGAGTGAAGTTTCAGTTTTGAGTGGCGCAGGCTTCTTTTCTGTCATCTTAGCCTTCTTCTTACCGGCTTTCGGCATCTTGACTTATCCCTGATAGCACCCATGTACAAGTCATCATGAACTTGAGCAACAAACTGTGAGATTTCAACAGAGAGCATCATCGTTTTTTAATATGAGAATGTGAAGTTGTATGTTTAGGAAGCAAAATACACCATTTCAACCTAAAATACAAATTAAAACATTTGAATCTTTAAAAGGGAAGTATTTGGAATGCTCCCGAGAGGATAGGTGTATCGCAGAACAATCCGCTCTTGGGTTGCCCTTTGACTGATGATATTCGTTTTTAGCAGGAACAAGATTATCAATTTTAGCCATCCTAATTATTTAAAGGGGCAGGTTTGGGATGCTTCTGTGAAGATAAGCGCGTTGCGGAAGAAACGTGCTTTCGGTTTAGCTCTGGGGAAGAGGGTGACTTTCGTCACTGCTGCGGTTTGAAAGGCTAATTGCGGGTAAGCTCAGGTTGGGAAGACTTTGTGACGAAATAAGGAGGCGTTTCGTATCTACGACCCGGCGCGGGTTTCGAATGCTATTGTTATTTTACGACACTTGTCGAGGTGCTCTATGGGAGGTTTGAACAGGGGCAATGGCGCTTGTCCTAGGATTTGAATTGGGTAACGGTCACGTTGGGACTGAGGTTTACGAAAAGGCCCGGGGTTTTACGTCTTAAGCTTTCGGCCGGGATATGAAAAGTCCGTGGGGCTTCGGCGGTTTTGAAATAACGAGGCGTGTGGCCCGGGGAGGAAGATGGAAAAAGCTTAACCGTCCAAACTAGCTGTCTCCACACACAAAACAATTTTATCCTATCTCTATTTTATGTGACGAGCAGAACTCAATTCAAATTGTATTTGACGGGCAAAAATCGCCCATGACGGGCGTTTTGCCCGTCAAAACCCCACCAATGCCCATCATTTTCAAAAGAAAGATAACCCAATAGCAATACGACATGTAGAAGGGACAAATGCAAGGTTAGGATCCTACCTGGCACTGATGAAAAACGCTGACTGAGGTGGCCGCGAACGTGGTTGCGCAGGATGAGCTGGAATGATCGCGTGGCGTCCGATGGTTTTGTCAATAAACAAATTGACAATGGGTTGTGGTTCGAGCCCCCACCGTGTATTTAAACAAATCCGACACGTGTGGGGCGTTAATATGGTTGGTGGCGTTTTAAAATCGGTTTTAAATGCACCGTACGTCGGCGTCAAATCAAGCTGCCTCGATTTGCGTGTGACCGCCTCTGGCGGGGCAAAATCGTGAATCTTTCCCACCGTTGCGGAAGGATATAGCGGAAGCTTCCGCGGTTTCGGGAGGCAACGGTGAAACTTTTCCGCAAAAATAATCGTGACGCTCTTGGAAAGGGCTCCCGCGGTAGCGGAGAGAAAACTTTTAAAATATTCCAACGTTTCGGAAGGTTTCGGTGAACGCTTCTGCAGAAGGCTTTCGAAAACTTCAAAAGTTTGTAAGTCATGGCCAGGCCTCGAGAGAGTGTCGGAAAACCTTTGGCTTTAGCCTCCTCCGTTTCGAACGGTACGGGTGAATGCCTCCGCTGTTACGGATGGGTTCTTTGAAAGGTTCCGCAAAGATTTGGAATAATTTGGCGTTTCGGCAAAGTTTTGCGACGGTCTCCGCAACTGCGGAAGGAAAACCCGAAAGGCTTCCGCGAGTGCGGGCGGCTCCGTAAAACTCTTCCACCGTTTCGGGAGGTATACACCATAAGTTTCCGCAATTTTAACGAAGACTTTTCAAAACTTTTCGGGAGGCTTGGACGAACGGTTCCCGCCGTTTCGAGAGCAAATCTTGAATTCTTCCGCTGTTGCGGAAAGAATTTTCCAATGCATCCTGCAACTCACGGGCAAAACCTTTTCGGAAAGATATCGTGACAGCTTCCACACATTTCGGGCGGTTTTGCTAAATTCTCCCGCCGTTTCGGTAGAGAAGACCGAATCTCTCAACGAACAAAAACCAAAAATTTTCTAAGTCCTTTCTCGGGAGCTAAATGCAAATGCTTTTCGCTGTTTCGGGAGAACAACCGGAATCTTTCCACCAATTCTCTGTTTCGGAAAGGTAGCCCGAGAGCTTCCTCGGTTTCGGGAGCAAAGGCTGAAAGCTTCCGCGAAGTTTCCTTGGCTCGTTCTGTAACGTTCTTTCCAAATTTCTAAGTTCTTTTCACAGTTTCGGAAGAAGTTCGTGAATTTCTCCGTGGTGTTTCGGAAAGCTTTTGTGGATGGCTTCCGCCGTTTCGGGAGGAAAACCTGAAGGTTTCCACAGATTTTCGAAATTTTTCTAAGTCTCTTTTCGGAAAGCTTATGTCGAACGCTTCCGCTGTTTCGGGGAAAAAACTTGAATTGCTCCGCCATTTCGGAAGCAGAATTTTTTTTTTTTTTTGCAATCACAATCGTTTCGGGAAGAAAACATGAATTGTTCCGCAAAAACAAAATCGAAAAGTTTCCTAAGTCTTATCTCGGAAGGCTTAGACGGGCAGTTTATGAGATTGGCCTCCGCCGTTTCGAAAGGATAGCCCAAGAGCTTCCGCGGTTTCGGGAACATAAGCTGAACGATTCCGCACCGTTTCCTTGGGGTGTTCCGCAAATTTTAAAAATAATCTAAGTTTTTTCGGCAAGCTTAAGCGGAAGGCTTCCGCCATTTCGGAAGGATAGCTCGAGAGCTTACGCGGTTTATTCGATGAAAGTTTCTAAGTCCTTTTGCGGGCGTTTAAGCGAGAGGCTTCCGCCACTGCGGGGTTTTAGCAAATCGTTCCGTGACTTCGAAGAAGACTTCATTGAAAGATTTTCTATTTGAGAGACAAAAATCTTCTGGCAGCCTTGGAGTTTCTCATGGCGGGACTTTCTGTTTAATAGCAAAGATAAAAGCTGGGAAATACTTTTAAGGCAGCCTTTCTAAAATTATAAAGGAGGGGCCCCAATATGTACAAAATTTTGGGGGGAGTGTTGCTGCAACAACAAATGGCTATGATGGATACGGGATAGTTACATTCAATGTTTGACATCAATGGTGGTAGGAAACGTATTGTAATAAAATCGTTGCTGAACATTTCAGGTAAAATTCAGAAACTCATATGCTAGTTGTTGTGCGGTGGTACAAAACATGCAAGGGTATGTTTTTGTTGTACCAACTCCTTCAGTCTTCCCAAATAAAGTGATTGCAGATCTTGAGCAAGGTGCAGAAGATGGTGTAGTTGAACAATCTACATTGTGGAAAAAGTTGCAGGTCCTTCAAATTCTTTTATGTATAAATATTCTAGAAATGCCATCGATATTTTCTTGATTAGATTATGATTTCCAATAATTTAAGGACGAAGCAGGGTCACTGTTTTTAATGTTGATGGACATCATAGGAGATGGCATCAGGCCTAAAGCAAGAAATCTCACAAAAATTAATGGATTTGAATGTGACTAATTTCAGTATGGTATCATTCAAGGTTTGTTATCTGAAATTCATATGATTTTTTGTCTAAAGAAACACATTTATACTGTCAAGCCTGTTAAGTTTGGACTCTAGAGGGATGAGCATTTTTAGATAGCTATTGCAATATGCAAATGCAGGCAGTGAGAGTATGCATGCATCTCCGAGGACTGTGCCTGTCTGTTTTTTTTTTATATTGGAAAATTATTAAGGGCCATGTTTTAATATCCAATTTACAACTTTGGACCTTATTATAGGTTTTTTTGGAGGTCATGTTTAATTGTTGTTTGTACATTTCAACGATGCAAATATTTCTCTATACATGAAAATTGCTCTCAATTCTTTTAGATCTTGATTAGCATGTTCTTTCTATGCATATGTCAAAGTTTCTTGGAAATTTATGTTGTTTACATGGATGATGCACAGTTTCTAAATGGTGAATCATTGTGCAGCGTAACTATGCATTTGAGTGGTCTGATGTACCAACTAGAGAACGCCATGTCTTGAAATTGAGCTATCCTTTTAAGGCAATACCATTGCTTTAAGATTTCTTTGGCAATCCTTGTTTCGAAAGAGCTATTAGTATATATTCTCTATTTGATAATCTTATTATTCTTCTCTTCAACAATTGTTTTTAGTTATCTAGAAAGGCCTTTAAAAAAAATTAGGCTAAGATTATTCCATATGTCGGATCCAATTATAAATTTTCAAAGATCATTGAAGAATGTTGATGCTTATAAATATTCAGTTGTAGGTATTTGTAGTGTAAAATTGTAAGACTTGTTAATGTTCAAAATCGTCTGGTTCCAAATATTGACTTGGGAAGAGTTAATACTTGAAATTGGAAGAGATAAAAGGTAATTAGGATCCTTAGAAACCGAAGTGCCATGGAGGGGGTTACAGGCGATGGTGGGTCTCTCGTTGCTCTGGCTAGATGGAGAAATGATTTCTCTTGGAGATTTCAATATTACCTCGATAAACCAATGCCGCAAACGTTTGGGAGATGGATTGGATCTCTTGCTACAGCTATTTCATTTTCTGATTGAGACCCATTTCCAGATTGAGATCCAACCCTTTGAGTTTTGGCTAATGAAGCAGTAGATCCAACTGTTCTAGCAGGTAATATTTTCCCTCGATCTCAATAAGGGCTCTATGGAGGTAAGCTTAAATGATTTAGAGTGATGTAATGTTGGAACAATTTTTCTTGCTTATTTCCCATTTTTTTCTTGCTCATAGCATACTTTCTGGTACATGGATAGAATTGCTAGTTCTCCTATGTGGAGCATGTATTTCTATCCCTTGTTACTTATGGATTCGATGGATAAGGGGTTTCTGGTACTTCCCCTGCTGGGAGGTACTGGAGCTAAGTGAATTATACCTATTACAACCATATCTGCTGCGCACCTTTCATATTTGTTTGGGTGCCAAATCCTTCTATAATAAAGGGGCAAACAACGCCGGATGAAATCACAGAATAATGATGGCAGGAGGGCCGGGTCGAAGAAAGAACACAAACCAGATCGCTCACTGCATCTCCCGAATTATTTTATGGATTTTTACATATAATACTTGTCCTATCTAACAGTTGCTTATTATATAGTGCCACCCTACTATTATAAATTCCGCTTTAGGTACCACTCGAACCCCAAATTTCTAGGGGACGGCCAGATGGTGAACGACAAAAAATATTAAAAAAGATAAAAATATTAAAGAAATAAAAAATTAAAAGCAGAGATGCTAGAACAAGGACTATAATACAACTCATTAAATGTAGCACTTCTTAAATAATGAGTTTGAAAGACCTTGTCTGTGTGGATATTATACCCTCCCCCAAAAGGTAGATATAACATACAAGAACCTACCAAACATGGTAGTAAAAAATTATTGTTGCAATTATCTGCCATTACCAAAGCATGCTACATGGTATTCTGACATGAATGACATAAATAACAAGTATATTGGTGTGAATGTTGAACCCATAAGTGAATTTTTGTTTGGAGAACCGGTGCCACATGGATGTTTGTTTGCACAAGGAATGTGTAGATGTCCTCAAAACTATCAAGGAATGTGGTCATTTATAATTTTATTGGACACTAATAAAATTATCTTATCATAGATGTCCTCATTTTCTGGGGTAAAGGGGGGAAATGAGAAAAAAACATTGAAAGAAGTCAAGGTCAATATGCTATAAATCTGAAATCATGATGAAGTATTTTATGATGGAGTATTTTTTCTTCTGTGCATACAACTGTTTTTCATGTTTGTTATTTATTGTCCCTCATTGTTCTTTTTGTCTTTAATTTTCCATTTTTGTTTACAATTGTGTTTCTATTTCCATCTGTGTTTGCTGGTAACTTAGCAGAAAAGTTATGTGCTAGACAAGAAATTAGAACCATTATTTTCAGAGATAGTTTTTGTACACATAGCATATTTCCCCTTATATTCCAGTGGATCTCCAATAAAAAAGCGAGGGGGGTGCGGGAAGAGAAAAAACATTCTATGCTAACAGTTCACATATTTATATTGACAGAAAACCAAGTTATGAATCTGCAAATCTGAAATCACGATGGAGTATTCTATGATTTAGTGTTTCTTTTTTTCCCCTGCAGATACAACTGTTTTTTATGTTTGTTATGTAATGTCCCTCGTTGCTGATTCTATCTTTAAATTTCCATTTATGTTTACAATTGTGTTTCTATTTCCATATCTGTTTGCTGGTAACTTAGCAGAAAAGTTATTTGTTGAACCAGAAGTTAGAATCATTATTTTGAAATTTCCCTACTATTATTGTCTCTCATATTAAATGTTTTGCTTATTTTATATGACACCACATTAACCTTCACCCAAGGCATGCCTACTGTTCTGATTGAACAGGGTAACATTGCTATTGTAAATAAGAAGGGATACAAAAAATTAAACAGTTTCTGTTAAGATAAATCTTCCTTCGTCAAAATTTGCAGCAGGGAATAAACCTACCTCATTCTGAGTATTGGAAAATATCAGTTGATAAGCATGATTTGTTCTCCAAAGTGATAGTCACTAGAAGAATTGTGTTGTATCAGTCTTCGAAGGAGAAAAGAAGGCATATTCCACATTTTGTAGGAGCTGAATCAAGTCAAAAATAAATTTGTAATGATAGGATAGCATGTAATTCAAAGGAGAACATGACCTAACAGGGGTTACAAGGGATACGAGCAAGAGAATTTTTGGTTGGGAATTGCAAGGAAATGAAAGCCCACCTGCAATATTCCATATTTGAAACCAGCACTTTGGATTTCCTGCAGAAGAGATTTGTGAAAGATTCTACTATTATTTGGAGAAGCAAGGTCGCCCAAGGAGTAGCAGCTACAGTAGATTGGGTTCTTGAGCAGATATGTGATCAGCTGAATGTGAATACTTCAACAAATTTGGAGGTGACCGTGTTGAAAACAATGATTCACCTCAGAAGACCACAATAAAGTCATATCAGCATACTTCCAATATTTAGGGATGAATTTACAAGGGATTGGCAATGAAGTAGCTCTCAGTACATCTTGCTATCATGACCACATGTCTCTAAATTTGTTGTCCACAAGCTGAGAGACAACAATATTTAAAGAGCATCGATACACTTGGGAAAACCATGACATACAATGCGCTTGTTCCAACAAAGTAGTATATTGATTGGAGCAATGACGTAGTTCTTTTCTAATTGTAGGGGGATCATTCAAATGATCAATGAGAACATGCAGCCTAGATTCTTTTCTTATAGATATACTTATAGTCTATCTAAGTAGCATGTATAGCCAACGAATTTCCAAATTTGATGAGATTTAAAGCATGAAAGCTAAGTCAATAGATAGTTCTAAAAGGGTATTAAATAAACAGTAAGTTTGACACCTTTTTGAAAGAAAGTTGTTGTTTGATGGATTGAGACAGCGAGTTTCCATAATGCAGAGTTGGCAGCAACTAGGAAATCAAAATTAGGAGGTTCAACAAGAGTGATAAGGTAGTTATTTTGTGATGAATGGAAGGCAGAAAAGAGCTCTACCAGAATAGAAAAAAGGCCTCACATGCAGTTGCATGCATGTTTATTTTGCATATGATCTTTCTTTCAACTCTTTTTCCAGCAGTCAAGGTGACTAGGTCTAAGAAGGGGGAGTGTTCTATATGTTTTCTTTGTACGGATATTTTCTTTTTATTTAATATCCTTCTTAGGCTGCACTGCCATATATATATGTATATATTATATAACCTTGTTCTGAGTTGTTGGTTCAGGAATCCCTCTCTTCATTCCAAGGGCTATCCTTAGTATGTCATGCTACAAATTGTAAGGCCTAAGGAAGGTTTATAAGATGAATTGATAGAATACAGTGAAAGCTATGCAACATTTTGCAACTGTAACACCCATTCTTAAGTAACTTAATAAGTGGTAGGCTTGATTAAAAGTGGTACGCTGTTAAAATAGATCATGCATCTCAAAGCCTGTGGATTGTGTAACCTTTGATACAATATTCTATACTTCAACTGATTAGGCAAAGTGTTGATGAAAGGAGCATTTTCAAATTAAGATAATACTTGTCAGGAATAGATTTGAAATTTGAATACAAATAAATTGGAAACTAGTTGGGATTTTAGTATTGAACACATGGCTTTGGATATACAATCATATTTCAAGACTTGGCATGGCTTTGGAATCTTGGATATACATTCATATTTCAAGACTTGGGAGTCTTGGACAAATATTTCCTTGCAAAATTTGAGTGTCTAGGTTCCCTAAAAAATAATTTATTAGTATTTTGTTTTTTGAAATGAACTGTTGATGCTTTGATGATTTTTTTGGCACTGAAGGAAAATTTAATAGACATTATTATTGATGCTATGATATTTTAAACATGCAAGTATATTATCATTTTAATGGATTTCTGGTTTACATGAATTATTTGTAGGTTTGTGACTCATTACTATCTTTACTGGACCATTATTTTATTTGCAGATGGATTACAGACCCCCCCCTTGGAGATTGTGGTTCCAGCAAAACACACACCATGGCCTGATCCACCACCTGTATCACATACATCATCTGTTGCAGGTGACAATATCCTTCCAGATAATTCAGATAAATGCCGAGGAAAAAGTGGAAAGTCTTCCAAGTCGAGAAGAAATAAATGAAAACATGACAGCCAAACTGAAGCTCAGCAAGTATCACGAGTTTCAGAAAGGGATGGAACAAATAGATGAGAGCTACATTTTGTGAATGCAGGTCTGTATGACAAATATTTTTGGTTGCCAGTTTCTTGATGTAAGCCTTCAGGTAACCAAGCTGACCTGTACTGCTGCAGGAATTCTGATAGATGTCAACTTAATTTGCTAGGTGAAATCTTTTTATTGTTTCTGGGGTTCATATTCGTCAAGATATCAATGCCAGCCAAACAGGGGAACCTCCCTGATTAAGCTTATTAGGCAGGCCAATCTATACAATATTGAGGTTGATAAGATATGATCTGAGGTTGTTATGATGGTATCTTGCCATGGTGTGATGCAAGTTGCTCTTCCATAGCCGTCTATACTATATTTTGCTGTGGTGAGGTGAAGATTGATCTTCCTTAGTCATCTACTACAGGTATTGTTCAACACAATTCATGGAGTACCCTTGTATGAATCATCCCCTAGTGTAGCACCTGCCACAATCTACTTGGCATTTGAATCTAATTGTTGTTTGGTTCACTATATGTTCAAGGCCCTCTTTGAAGAAACTTCGAAGTAATAGTCCTCATCTTCATTTCAGTTCTTTCATTTTCCTGTATAAAAATGAAACTCATCACTAAGATGCTTCGGTGGAGTCTTTGTAGTTTTAAATTTTTTGTATTAATTTATCATCCTTCTAGTTGTCAATGGTTAACATTACATAAGCAGTCTTTTGCTTTTTGAGAGAGGATCGTTTTTTCTTTGGTGAGACAATAAGTTTGGAAGAAATCAATTTGTACATTTTTTGCCTCTTAAATTTCAGTGTTGTATGTTATTTGTGCAATATATGATTATTATCCTAAGTTGCCAAGGTTCGTATGTTTTTCAAATCAGGATGCAGAGAGATGTTGGGGTGCTTCATACATAAAATTTGTATTCGTGTAAAAAAATCAGAAGTTGAAAAAAATCAAAGTGGATTTTTTTGTGAAAAAAAAAATCTTGACTGTCATGACTTATGATACCCACTTTGTCCCTTTCATTGCAAAGTCCTAGCTTTTGTTTAATTGTCTTTCAATACAGTATATGATTTTGTTTATTCCATTTTACGTTGTGGACATATATTGACTGGGGATTGAGAGGATTTTGCTTTTCCCTTTTACCCTCAGAACATCTATTGATAGGGGATTGAGAGGATTTTTGCTTTTCCCTTTTACCGTTTGAGCATATATGGGATTGAGAGGATTTTTATTTTCCCTTTTACCCTCTGAGCATATATGGGATTGAGAGGATTGTTTGAACTAGATATGATGTGAAATGAAAAAGATAAAATAAATTTAGATAACATAATCCCCAAGGGATATTTTTAATTGCTTGGCGTTGTTTAGTGAGTCAAAGATCCATGGCCAGATGAACAAAAAACACTTAGATGGAGGTGGTTTTTATTTTTGATTCTTTTGGTGGCTACCACAAATGGGATTTTGCTAAGAATTCAACTCATGAATCTCAACAATGCCTCCTTGTCTTTCTTGTTCTGGAAAACAAGACAAAACCTTTGCACTAAAAAAAATTCAAGGGTTCTTTTTAAGAAATATTGGGCCCTGAAGAGATACCCTAGGGTTTGCAACTAGGGCCTGCCATTTTCCCTCCAAAAACATGCCTATTTTTTGAAGGTTTATGGTGCGCACAACTCTTCGAAGCTCAAGACTCAAATCCTTACCGCCATTCCTTTTTTTGAACGTGCTGGACAAACTCATCATGCTGCTTAACTTGCTCATCTTAGCTTCAATGATTACAAAATCTCTTCTCCTCCATTCTCTGTCATACATTACTATCTTGGAATAGCTTGAATGAGTATTAAATTTCCTCTCCTTTGGCTCTCTCTGTCTAAAGACTCTAAACGTACTGCCTTGCTAATTCTATTGTAAAATTAGTAATTTTTTTTTACCTGTATGGTTAACTATTTGGATGGGAAAGTGTATATCTGGATAAATGCATCATGTCCCGTGCATTATCGATTATGTTTTCCCCGAAGGCATCCGTTGAGAGTACTGAAAATATTGTGAGCTTGTCAAACTCTCGACTCTTGTCATGATCTCCATTTTTTTTTTTAAGCTTTCTGGTGAATATCTTGGTTTCATAGCTGTTGGACCCATATATGTACATGTAATGATTTGGCCAACCTTTCTGTATGTACCTATGCTTTCATTTCATCAGGCTAAAGGTGTGAACACCATATACTATCAACTACCTTTTATCTTTTGGAAATAAAGGGCCTCTCAAGGATAATTGGATATTGTCAACCACCTTTAGGCTTTTACCTTTTGGAAATAAAGGGTCTTTAAAGGTAAATTGGATTCAAAAGGCATGAAAAGGATTGCCCACTCAACACACCAACACGGATCCTATGCGGAGGATTGATTATTTTTTGTCTCTGTTTTGAGTCTTATATGGAGATATTTGCTTCATCTTCTCCAAGCTGCAATGCCTCAAGTCTTGGTACAACCTACACACAACAACCAATTACCACACAAAAATGATCAATAATTGGGGTTGGTTCCTTCGTGGTTTATCCTAGGTAGGCTCACAAGCTTTTGGTGGTCAGGCATATATGAACTAAATCTTGGCGCTTTCTTTGTCACCCAGTGCGCTCACAAGATTTTGATGGTCAGGATTATATGAGCTAAGTCTTGGCGCTTGCTTTGTCACCCAGTGCCCTGTTTCCAAAGATGGCTATCGAGCCTCTGTTCTCGGCGATGTTATGATTGCATGCTCCTACGCTCAGGATAAAGCAGAGATTTTATAAGATATAGATCATTGAATATGATTTTCTAATCTATTATGTTGAGCAGGTTCAGTCCCGAGGCATTGAGATTTACTTCTAAAAGGGTCTCCTTGGTTGGTTGGATTAGTTAAAGCCTTGTTTTCACGAAATTGTTGAACCACAGAGAGATTGATATGTTTCTCTTTTTACATGGAATTCTTTCCTAAGATGCAGTGTAGCCTTGCAAGAGGGTTTTCGACAAAACGACTTCCCCTATACTCTAGAATAGAGTGTAATATCCTGGGCAAGATCTGACCGAGATATTAATTCCACTTCAAAAACTTTTATAACTTTTACTAGTAAAATTTTATGTCAAATCCTTCGAACCGGGCAGGAGGTAAGTGAGGGGTACTGAGGTAAGGATTGAGGATGGTGGGATGAATATACAATTCTGGAAAATGTATGAGTTTAGGTGCAGAAGCAGGTCAAGGAGGTCAGATCATATTTGTCTTATGCACAAGGTACCAGTACCATTCACTTTTCAACATAGAACAAGTCTATGTCTACTTCGAGGCTCCCTGGGTAGCTGGCATATGCATATTGGACAAGGGGGGGATACTGGAAGTTGATGAAAAATTTTATATCAATCAAATGATGGCTGGTTATGTTCAGAAATATATTTTTGCAGACTTGTGAAAGTTTGGGAAGAATTGGGGTTTTTGGGCTCTCCCACGATTGTTGAGCTAGTATTTTTCTTATCTTTCCAGGAAAGGTCAAGAGGCTTCCAAATTCTAATTTTTTTTTACTGATATGGATACTAGACTGAGTTAAGGACTAGCTCCAACTGACAGAATGTAAAAATAGTGAATAAAATAGATTTGGCACGAAAAGTGGTGAAACTAGTCTAGAATTGTCATCAATCTAGCTAGTCTTGCATTTTAACTTCACAAACTGCTCTTAAGAATTAGAAACTCTACTATGACATTAATTTAATCTCTGATATAATATATTTCATCCAAAAAACTTGAAATTTGACATTTAGAACATTCCTTCTTTTATTAATGCTAGCTTCTCAAATCATGATGCCTCACAGGCTAGTTTTTTGTTACAATAATGGAGAAATAGATGAGAGAAGAGAGAAGTTACTTCGAATCTGTAATGGAGATTATTATCAGTCCATCTAATGTCTATATGGCTGAACTTCCTGCATTCTAAACATGCTGGTCTTCAATGGTTGCAATCTTCAACTGGTTCTCTCCTGTGGGGAAATCACCTCCAAAACTGGCTGTGGGAGTAGTAGAGGTAGAAGAAGAGAGTAGAATGGTTCTAATATTCGATCTATGGAATTTAGAAGCCTTTAATCTCTGCATCATAAGTTTATAGAACTCACTGGAGGTCCTGGGTACACCTCTCCATAATTATCTCCATCCTCTAGTGCTCTTTCTTCAAATCTAGTAGCAAATCTCCTTCAATGGTGGTCTCCTTTTCAATCTGACATTAGATCTTCATGGCTGAACTATACTGGACATTAATGGTGTAATACTGCTTGCTGGACCTACATAGCACTCTCAAGAAACTCAAGGGGCCTTGGGGCACATCACCCAAGCATAACTTGTTGAGGCACACCACTCAACTTGGAGGGCTCAAAGCTCTCACTCACAAATTCCAATAATGATAAAAAATTCTTGAATGAAGTTGGAAATATTCTTAAATAGAATTCCTATTGACCTATTGAGCAAGTTACTTGGCTTGGTGACCTGTGAGAACAGGTCACCCATAAGTGGACATACTTTCCTTGCTTTGCTTTGGATTTCCTTCTTTTTTTCTCTTTTTCTGACTTTCCTTCTTTTCTGAACTTTCCTGCTTTCTGGATTTATGCTGCTTTTCCTGAAATATTCATCTTTTCTCGTTTTTGGCAACATTTTTGGACTCTAGTGCTTACTTGACATCTACTCCAAGTAATTCCTTGATTTTCTGAGTTTGCCACTTAGGCAAGTTTGGCCCACTTGACCAATTCGAATTTCCTAGCCCACTCACCAACCACTTGGCACATTTATTAGCAATAAACATTTAAATAAAATATTACAACTCATAAATAATTTAACTTAGCAATTAATTAATTATTCATTAATTAATTAATTATTATGGTGCAATGCCTCAAAAAATATCTCCATTAATTTAATGATAACTCCATTAGTTTCCTTAGAACCTTAGTTTGATTATTAATAACTTCCGGGAGCCCACCTTATCCATTTAATACCCAAATAAAACCTTAGACATCTTCCATAAGATAGTTTCCATACTTTCTCATCAATTAAATAATTATTGCCTAGGTGACTTAGGCCAAAATTACCCCATGGACCATAGCAAAAATCTGGGGATATGATAGTCCTCCCTTCCCAATATTGGTTGTCCTCAAGCAATTTTAGGATCCCACCAAGCTGCTGCTGCACCACTCTGATTATATTTGTCCCCATCCACTGAATAGTCTGAAAATTAAACTTGGGCCTTCAAAAAAAATGAAGAACAACTGCACTGTAATCTATAACTGCAATTAACCAGCAATGAACAAAATTTTCAACCCAGCTAGGATAACTTGAGTAGAATTCCTGGATCCCATTATTTCTCCTGCAATGACCATAAATTTTATGTCACCTTTGGCAATCTGTCACTCCCATGAATGCCCGGATCCCAAAGTATCAACTGCATTTTCTCAATCTTCGAAATCAGTTGAAAGAATCGATCATCAAACATGTGCCCTTTCATCCGGGGAATAACTGAAAGGACATTACTGCCAACCAAACCAAGTAGAGAGAAAAATGCTTCTTCAAGTGAAAACATCCAATGGCTCATCTCTCTTCCATTGGAGAAAAAATGCAAACATACCCCCAAGCATGTGGATTCCCTCCACATAGGCCAACCTCTGCGAGTAAAATGTTCCATTAATTTATCTTGGTAACTTTCCTGCTTAGCTGCCTTCCCTTGACCATAAGCAGAAACATTTTTGCAAGGAGATTTCATGTTTGTCAGGTAATATTTCACCCAATCGATATGTGGATGAGTGACCTCCAATGGCTGCAAATTATGCCTTTTCTGCTGCTTGCAAATCATAGAAAAATCAACAATATTGAAAACAATTTTCTTGCAACAAAACATAAGACTTTTACCTTCCAGATTTTCCATTTCAGTGATGCCTTTATTCATCCATCCTGTCGATGAATCAGAGATCTTGATTGCTGATTTATATGAGCTATAATCAGCCATCTCTTCTGTAATAGGATCTATCTCCCATGGGGACAATGCATGATTCTCTTGCTGTACATGTGACACAAACCAGAAAAATTTCTTCACCCACTGTTCATTCCCCAGTGGTGTTGCTGAATCTAGGACATGTGGGAAAGAACTATGAACCTTCTTTGCATGTCTGCAACCTTCAGTAAGTAGACTTACGGCTGCAAATTCTCCATCATTGTCTGGCCCAAATTGGGTGCTCTCATCCCACTCTTCCATGGGAGAGTGACTGTCTTCAAGGAACAACTCAAGTTCCCTTGGAAAAAAGTCAAGTGCTTGGTTCTTATCAAACTGTTCTGCACACTCTTCAAGCACATATAAAAATGAATGATACTCATGATCCACCATCTCATGAAATTCCTCCCTATGTTCAAGAATTCTTTCAGCCAAATGAAGTTGACTGAATGGTGTGTAGGAGGGTAGGGGGGCTCTTTGCAACTTTTCATGAAGCTGCAATATTTCTATCTTGCATTCTTGGAGGGCACTTTGAGTGCTTCTCAAAGAATATTGGGTGGCCATTAATTCCTCATTGAGATTTCTGATCTCTTCATCATCCTTCATGGATGCACCATGAAACAACTTTACAATCTCCAACAAACTATCTCTATCAGAAATCAGGTTCAAGAATTTACCTTTTATGCTTGCCATAGCTTCCTGAAATTCTTCCATGTCTCTCATGGAAGACCGCTCCCCAAAATTCCAACAAAGGTTATTCATTAAGGAATGTGTGTAATTGAGGGTTTGAAGGGATTCTTGGATCTTCTGTTCATCCATCTTTAAAGATCCTGCAAGAAGATGAGGTCCTTGTAGATGGTTCTCCTCTTCATTTCCCATCGTCGGATCAATTTCATGCGGTGCACTTGAAGTTTTGAAATCTGATCTATATGTTTCTGTTGCAATATTTTCATCTTGGAGGTCCTCAAAAACATAATTTGGGCTGCAATATAAGTGCTCATTCATCCTTGATGCAACAAAAAGATATTTTCTTAAATTTTCAGCCTTCATACTGCTTTCCTTTTTAACACCAGAATTCTGAACCTCATCACTATGGGGGTCAACCATTCTAAATTTTTCAATGGAAATGGCTTCCATATTAGACTGACATAATGGCACATAAAAATAAGAACTTACTAATTCACCATGTGTCATTTTATCCTTGTTATGTGGTGTAATTTTGATGGCTTGTTCATCCACCCATTTCTCTGCTTCACACCCTATTGAGATGTGCTCAATTTCTGCTTCCTAGCGAGGCTCCAGGGGTGAGTGTAAATCTGAATTATGTTCTTCCTTTGGATAAAATTCAAATGATGTCTCACCTTCATCAATCTGTCCCATTTATTCTGCACTTGTTTTGAAATCAACCATTAAAAGATCGAGAGTGATTTTACCTCCTTGATCACCAACAATCAAGTGTTTGACTGTTGGATCTTCTTCTGTGCATTGACCTTCTTCATCCACTTCTTGGAGTAATGGGACACCAGAAAGGTCTTCTTATTCATTTCTTTCCAAGAAACTTGATGTCTCTCCACATTGTGTGGTGCTCAAATAACAACCTTTGGACTTCCTTCTTGAAGAAAAACCAAACAGTCTCACAATGCTTGGCCCTGCAAGTGACCTTGATGAAACTTCCTTCTTGATTCCTTTTCCCTAAGATTGGGATGGATCCATATGTAGGGCTGCAAATTCATCTTTATTTTTTCTGGATTCTTCTCCACCCGAAGAACTAGGTGGCTCTTGGTTTCCTCCCTTAATTTTTCCAGGCTGTGTGGACACATCTTTATTCCTCCCTTCTATCCTAGCTCCTAGGGGTAAAGATCTTGCCTTGACTTCTTTGCATACACCATAAACCATATGTGCAATCCTTCTTTTGCTATCACTATTGTAGGGGTCCTTGAACAAACTTTGAATTTCTAAATCACAATAGTCTCTAAAGGTCAGGGACTTCTAAACCTCCTTCTTCAAGGCAGAGTACTCCATGAAGTACTCATAGGATTTCTTAGGGTTACCTCTTTTGAGTATTCTTTCATAATCCCAATTAGTCATAGGTAGGTAATTTCCTATGCTCTCTTCAAGCATTTGTTCATCAAGGAAATCATGTTCAACTTTGTGCAAATAATAATTTCCAATAGGGGTTAAAGGCTCCTCTTCATATGGCTCAAAAATAAATTCTTCTTCTTCAGTGACTGGTAGGAGCCACATTTTGCCTCTATGAGAATATCTTCAATCTTCCTTCCATCAATGAGATTATTTCTTTCCACAGGGGTGGAGGAAAGTGATCTGATACCACTATAATATCCTGGGCAAGATCTGACCCAGATATTAACTCCACTTCAAAAACTTTTATAACTTTTACTAGTAAAATTTTCTGTCAAATCCTTCGAACCGGGCAGGAGGTAAGTGAGGGGTACTAAGGTAAGGATTGAGGATGGTGGGCTGAATATATAATTATGGAAAATGTATGAGTTTATGTGCAGCAGTAGTTCAAGGAGGTCAGATCAGATTTGTCTTATGCATAAGTTACCAGTACTATTCACTTTTCAACATAGAACAAGTCTATGTCTAGTTCGAGGCTCCCTGGGTAGCTAGCATATGCATACTGGCCAAGGGGGGGATATTGGAAGTTGATGACAGAGTTTATATAAGTCAAATTATGGCTGGTTATGTTTAGAAAGATATTTTTGTAGATTTGTGAAAGTTTGGGAAGAACTGGGGTTTCTGGGCTCTCCCAGGATTGTTGAGCTAGTATTTTTCTTATCTTTTCAGGAAGGGTCAAGAGGCTTCCAAATTCTGATTTTTTTTTACTGATATGGATACTATACTGAGTTAAGGACTATCTTCAACTGACAGAGTGTAAAAATAGTGAATAAAATAGATTTGGCACGAAAAGTGGTGAAACTAGTCTAAAATTGTCATCAATCTAGCTAGTCTTGAATTTTAATTTCACAAACTACTCTTAAGAATTAAAAACTCTGCTATGATATTAATTTAATCTCTTATATAACATATTTCATCCACAAAAGTAGAAATTTGACATTCAGAACATTCCATCTTTTATTAATGCTAGCTTCTCAAATCATGATGCCTCACAGGCTAGGTTTTTGTTACAATACTGGAGAAATAGATGAGAGAAGAGAGAACTTACTTCGGATCTGTAATGGAGATTATTATTAGTCCATCTAATGTCTATATGGATTAAATTGATACATTCTGAACATGTTGGTCTTCAATGGTTGCAATCTTCAACTGGTTCTCTCCTATGGGGAAATCACCTCCAAAACTGGTTGTGGGAGTAGTAGAGGTAGAAGAAGAGAGGAGAATGGTTCTGATATTCGATCTATGGAATTTAGAAGCCTTTAATATCTGCATCATCAGCTTATAGAACTCACTGGAGGTCTTGGGCACACCTCTCCATAATTATCTCCATCCTCTAGTGCTCTTTCTTCAAATCTAGCTGCAAATCTCCTTCAATAGTGGCCTCTTCTTCAATCTGACATTAGATCTTCATGGATGAACTGTACTGGACATTAATGGCTGTAATAATGCTTTCTAGACCTACATAACACTCTCAGGAAACTCAAGGGGCCTTGGGGCACATCACCCAAGCATAACTTGTTGAGGCACAACACTCAACTTGGAGGGCTCAGAGCTCTCACTCACAAATTCCAATAATGATCAAAAGTTCTTGAATGAAGTTGGAAATATTCTTAAATAGAATTCCTATTGACCTATTGAGCAAGTTACTTGGCCTGGTGACCTGTAAGAACAGGTCACCCATGAGTGGACATACTTTCCTTGCTTTTCTTGCTTGCTTTGCTTTGGCTTTTCTTCTTTTTTCCTCTTTTTCTGACTTTCCTTCTTGTCTGAACTTTCATGCTTTTCATACTTTCCTGCTTTCTGGATTTATGCTGCTTTTCCTGAAATATTCATCTTTTCTCATTTTTGGCAACATTTTTGGACTCTAGTGCTTACTTGACTTCTACTCCAAGTAATTCCTTGATTTTCTGAGTTTGCCACTTAGGCAAGTTTGGCCCACTTGACCAATTCAAATTTCCTAGCCCATTCACCAACCACTTGGCACATTTATTAGCAATAATCATTTAAATAAAATATTACAACTCATAAATGATTTAACTTAGCAATTAATTAATTATCCAGTAATTAATTAATTATTATGGTGCAATGCCTCAAAAAATATCTCCATTAATTTAATGATAACTCCATTATTTTCCTTAGAACCTTAGTTTGGACATTAATATCTTCCGGTATCCCACCTTATCCATTTAATACCCAAATACAACCATAAACATCTTCCATAAAATAGTTTCCATACTTTCTCATCAATTAAATAATTATTGACTAGGTGACTTAGGCCAAAATTACCCCATGGACCATAGCAAAAATCTGGGGATATGACATAGAGCGTCCTAGATAGAGTCCTCATTATGACATCTTGCTTTTAAGGAGATTATATTTTCTATTTTCTATGAAATACTGTTGAATTAACTCCATTTATTTTTTATTACAAGATGGCAAGTCAGCCTGCCATGAATAGCAGCAGACCTGCTACTGTACAAATGAAAGGGCAGCCTGGTGTTCAAAAAAGTGGTTGTTGCTCATAAGACAATTCCTAGAATAATTTTTACTGCAACTGGTTTTGAAGAAGTGAAGTTGAAGATAATTGTATGTATTTTGGATCTCAGACAGGCAAACGTCTCTAGCTGTCGAGAGATCAACAATTGATAGACAATTAAAACAAATTTATTGCAAGTTGGATCTTGTATTCTTTTATGTCTGTGAAGGGCAACAACTTGCTTTTGTTCCTGATAATTTGTACAGCCATGGATTATTGTACTCATGCGTAGTTTGTAAGATCATTTTTCTTTGAATTTTCATCATTGTCACAGTTGAACTGCTATATCTTAGAATTCTTTTAGTACTTAAAGCATTATTCTTGAATATGTTTGACATTCATTTTGTTTCCATGCAGAATTTGTTTGAATATCATCATTGTCAAGCAATAACAACTTCTTAAAGGGTGCTAGCTCAATGTTAGAGCACCCGCCTAATTATAGGCAGGAGATTGGTGGTTCAATTCCTCCGTACCCTATCATAAATTAGTGACTAAGAAAACGACTAATTCACATATATACGACTATTAGTAGCTAATTTCCAGTATCTTATAGCGCGACTAACGTTTAGTCGTATTTATATTAGTCATTAATATATTGTCATCTAGTAGTTTATTTAGTCATATATTTGGTCATTAATTGTGACAATCAATGACTAAATCAATGACTAAATCGGTGACTAAATCAGTAAGTATCAATGACTAAATCAGTGAGTATCAATGACTAAATCAATGAGTATCAATGACTAAATAAATGACTTAATCAGTGACTATCAATGACTAAATCAATGACTAATAAGTCAACCAATTAATGACTAGTGAAATACGACTAGAGATAAGATAGTGAAAATCGGATACTATTAGTCACCGACTCAAAAATAGTCGTTTATAGTCGAATTTTAGTCCTTTTTTTAGTCATTAATTTCTCATTTTGTGCTGGTGTATGTATCTTTCCTGATACTTCTATGAGATGTATTTAAAATTATTATTGTTGTCATTAATGTAATGTTGAACCTATGAATTCTATTCTTCATATTGAATAAAGAGAATCCCGAGTTTCATATCAATTTCTTGCACCTAGTCTAGATTGTAACTAGTTTTCAGTATTTAAGAAATAGATGAACTTATACAACTACAATTTCATTTATTTCAATTTCTGATATCACTAAACATGTCAATAAACGCATTCCATGTCTGAAATAAATAATTCGTAGCCTTCTCCACCTGTCTGGGAAATCCTAAAGTTAAACTAGTTGTGCAGTCCCGGGAGGCATTTTTGCTTGTTTGCTTTTGAAACCTTATCAAAACTTAATTAAACTTTCTGGTGAGAACCCAAACTAATATTTGACAGTCAATTGATGTTTTTTAAGCCTTCTTGAGTTGAAATCCTTCACCATTGGTTCTCAGGTAATGTCGAGTTGAAGTTCTAGTTTGCATATGTTGGGGTGCCTAGGAGCCATGGAGTAGACTTCATCCTAACTGATGTTTGAAACATTAATTGTCCCCGTACATTGTGCAAAGGATATATCAGCTAGAAGTATCCTAATTCCTTCCATATTTGTTTGAAATTTCCTTCATACATCCAGTCAAGTCACTAGTGTTCATTGTTTTGCATTAAGTCTTGTAGGAGCGTCAGTTAGTGTACAATAAAATCTGATTGGTACATTCCAGGAAGGGAGACAGTAATGGTTTTGGGAGGTAAGAGAATAGATCTGGATACATTTTATTAGTTGAGAGCTCAAGGTATCTCAACATTTCACCAACGGGTTGGTTGGGTGGAAATTCATCTCCCACACTTTGTTTTCCCACGTCGCTCATAGTGATATAAAGATATAATATATATATAGCTCATTGGATTACAAGTACATTTTCTCCTTGTTCCATTAAAATTGTTTTTATAATATATTAAAAATGTTTTAGATCTACTTACTCATGGGAATGAATTTTTTTTTAGTTAATTTTCATGTGATATTACAATTTTGTAATCTTTTTGTAAGAAATTTTGTTTTAAGGTCGGTCCAAGCCTTGCATTTGGTATCAAAGCAAAGGTTTATAACCCTAGGACATATGGGCACTTCCTGTTGACAAGAATTCGTTACCTACTCGTCAACGTAAGAGAAGTGACCCAGTCCGGGGTTCTTAAATCAAAACCCAAGCCATTTATAGTAGTCACTTCTGATGAGTTTTATGGCTCTGTTAGCCACTAAGTGAATTTTCTTCTTGAGAGGAGGTTTGTTGTTTAAGTTTGACTAATTTTCTAAAGATAATTCTAATCTAAATGTAAAGAAAAACTAAAACTAATTGAAGAAATCTAATCTAAATGTAACGTAGTAACTATAGCCATATAGCTACATAATCACAAAAAATGAAAACAAAAATAAAATCTTTTTTGGATAGAGCAAAACAATCTAAAACTAATTCAATCCGCATTTGAAGATGAATCATGTGATAATTAAAATATGTGGAAAACATTCTACAATTAACTTATCATATGTTGTTGAGTATAAAAACCTTTCAGGAATCCATAGATGTCAATCATAAACATTACATAAAAGTTTTCATTTATGTAGAATGAGAATTAGTTAGTAGCCGATATAATGAATTAAAGACTAATTGTAAATTACAAAAGACATCTTGAAATTTAACAATTATTAGAAATTGAATAAAATTGAAAAAAAAAAAAAAAAAAAAAAAAATAGTTCCAGATTTTACCAAAATCCATAGAAAAACAATGATTGTCAGAGAGGTAGATCACTTATATGTTGGAAATATTAATTATGATTTGATTGTGTATCTAGTCTACGTCGTCTAAGTCATCCATTTTGTCAAACAATCAGTCAGTCATCCTGCCATAAATCCGATGCACGTCTCCTTGTATTTATCTACCTATGTAGTTCAGAAGTCAAGTATTTAGGTAGACGTCACTCAGAAATTTAATTACAATCTTTAATGTTACTCGATAGCTTCCAAGAGAAGCCATTTCTTGGTCTTTGTATTTAGCATTGAAAAAATGAGTCATTTTGTAATAGAGAATGCATGAGTGAAAGAAGAAAAAGGTGGACGTTGAAGTAAGTTTTGGATTCTAGAAGCACTCCGTGAAGTCCAAGAGCTCAAACTTGTGAGAATCAGTTTGTTGAGCTCTTTGTAAAATCCAATCCCAGTTTTTTTGGTCTGGTAAAATATATTTGCAATTGCTTTGTTTTATTCCGCAATAGTAAATTTCACATGTTGCTCATATTTCCTGGACCTTGAATGTTCAAATTTTCTCCTTTATAAAGAATAAAAAATCATTTTATTAAATTTTAAGTTTATTGTGATTGTTAGAGTATTCTCACCGTCATTTTTGTACTGCATGCATGCATGCAATTGCATGCATCCAGTCATCAGTATGGTAGTCGCCCAGCACCTAGTCCTTATTTTGCAGCCCTAGGAGCCTGTTTTTGCTCGGTTTTATCCCTCCTAGCCATTGATGCTCCCTTGTTTTCATCACTGGAGTACAAGTGTTCCCTCTTCCACCTATTTAGGATATTCTTCAGTTAGTTCCATGATTAGTGGATCTGCTCCTTGATCTGAGGATTGATTACTAGTTTAACTGAATGAACCACTTAGATAGACCTCCAGAGAGACTAGATCAGCTATACTGACTACTGATAGTTCCTCACGTGCCCTCATTGGAGTCTCCTTCCCTAGATTAGTGCTCATGCACTCAATTAGACTCATTTGACTGACTATTTGACTATTGTGACTACTACCACTGATTTGCGTGATGTCTCCAATGCTATCCAAGCCACACATTGAGGAGAATTCAAATGAACTTAGAGACATTCAACTCCATTTGATTGTATTCAGTTACTGTAGATAGGGTTTTCACCCTAGCTTGTGCAAATGAGCACCTACTAAGGAGAAAGGACTCCTTAGTAGCAGTTCAGAAAAATAGTAAATGAAAGACAATACAGTAAAATAGTAACTACTCTAAGCATGTGCATAAAACAGAAAAGACAAGATAATAACAAGGGTTTTTGTATTTATTATACCTCCCATGTGAAAGTTGGTGAAGCCTTTGCAGCAGTCCAAGAGGGTTACTTCCAAGCTCCAGTTTTGTTCCTTTCTCTTTCTCCAAAGGGATTTGGAAATGGGCCAAAGGGGCACTCAAATGTGAAAGTAGCTCAAGGGTGAGCTAGGGTTTCATGAGTGATTTTGGCAGAGTAAGGGTGTGGTTGACTGTGGATATGAAATGAGGGGCCTCCATCACCTATTTATAGGTTTTTAGTGGTGGAGTGTTGGCCCATGGTTTTGGGCACCATATGGTTTAGTTTAGCTGTATAGGGTTTTTGCTTCCTTTTTCCCTCTTTTTCCTCTTTTTTGTTTTCTTTTATTCCATTTTTAGAGGGTTTTTGCTATTTTGGAGGAATTTTGGGTTATTTTGGGGGGAAAAGGGGTATTTTGGCCTTTTGGAGGCTTTTTAAATGGTTTTGTGGCCTTTTGGAGGCTTTTTAATGGGATTTTAAGGTTTTGGAGGCAAATATGGTAGGAAATATGGACAAATGAGTCATGTAATGGGGTAGATGGGGTAGTGAGCACTTTTTGGGTGTTAACCGTTACTATTCACTATTCAGAGTGCCAGCTTACAGCTGATGTATGATACAACAGTTTTTGTCATTTATGTGTTAATGAGTGAATATTGATTCAACATTTCTTCTTTTCTCCTCTGTTATTCTTGAGTGAGTTTTAGTCAGGTTTTCTCCAGCTGTGTGATTGCTTCTGTAAAATATCACATGGTATCAGAGCTGGATTCAGTTATTCGAATTGTAGCAGCAGCAGCAGTTGCAGCAATTCTTTGACCAGTTGTCTTTCATTGAGGACCAAAAGCCTCTGGATTTCCACAGCAAATCCTGGTGCAATTGTCTTGAATTCACCGGAGCAATCCAATGAGGTCTAGTTAGGTGTGAAGGATCCAGTCACATGTGCTAAGTGTCCTAAGGCAGTGTTCAATTTGAATTGCAGCAGATCTCTATTTACAATTCTCATTGTTTTGCAAGTTAGCTCATCTTCAATTCGACTTCTTCAGTATCATGGATCTCAAATTGAATTCATTCAACTACTTCAAATGGAAGGAAAAGATGGAAATCTTCTTGAAGTCCAAGAGCCTCTCTAGATTGGTGAATGGCTTTGTAGTTGATCCCACTAGTGCAGTAGAGAAATCCAAGTACTTAGACAAGTTTGATGAAGCAGTAGGACTGTTGCTGCTTAGCATTTCTGAAGACCTACATTTTCATGTTATTGATCTGAAGACTCCCAAGGAGGTTTGGGACAAGCTCGAATATCTTCTTGGTCAGAAGGTTGACTTGAAAGGTCATAAGTTAGAAAATGAGCTCATCTCCTTGAGCCCAAGAAGTTTCAAAACTATCACTGAGTTTCTCAATAAGTTCAAAAATATGATTTCACAATTGAAGAGATATGGGATTGAGAAGGAAGAGAAACAACTCATCCTTGCCATACTATCCAAATTAGGTCATGACTATTCAGTGTTTGTCTCTACTTTTCAGTCAGCAAAGTTATCAATTCCAAGATGGAAATTCCCTACACTTGAAGACTTCATCCAATCCCTCACTCTTGAGGAGGAGAAGTTAGTTCACATGGGGATGATAAAACCCAAACTGGATTCACCTCTTGCAGCCACTGAGATGAAAAGAGCGAATGGCAAGAGTAAACAAAAAGTTTCTGAAAGAAGGTCGAATGACCAAAAGCAGAAGGAGGCTCCAAACTCATCAGAAGGAGTTTCGAATCCAAATAAATACAAGCAATCTAAGAAGGGAAAATCCAAATGCACATATTGCAATAGAGGATATCACCCTAAGAGTTCATGTATGAAGAAGACCATAGATCTCATGGATTCACTTCTAGAAAGAAATAGTCTCCTAGTACCTGCAAGTGCTAGGAAGAAAGAGAGTGAACCATCTAGATCTGAGGACAAAGAGAGATACCATGCTCTCATGGCAAGAGAATCATCACAATCCTCCTTCATCATAGATTCTGGAGCATCAGGACACATGTCTTCCTCCAAGGATCTCTTTATTGGTTTCAAATCCACTGTTGGACCATCCATCATGTTGGGGAATGATTCCGAGGTATCTTTTGAAGGGATAGGAAGAATCAAACTAGATCATGGGTACTTCTCAGATGTGCTCTATGTCCCTACATTGACTACAAATATTCTTTCAATATATCAGATGATTCATACTGGAGATCCCAAGAGGGTAATCTTTTATTCAAATGAGGTTGAATTTCAAAACATGGTATCAGGTGATATCATTGCAAAAGGTGTTGCAAACCATAAGTTGAAACTCTACGAGTTCTCCCACTTTATACCTCTCTCCAACTAGTATACTCTTCACACTCATGCAAATGAAGAGAGTAGGCTATGGCATGAAATATTTGGGCATCTCAAGTATCAGTACTTGCAAGATATGCATACTCAAGAGATGGTTGAAGGGCTGCCCAAGATCAAGTTTGCTAAAGGCAACTGTCATGGTTGTTTGATGGGAAAGCATCCAGAAAAAGAAGTTTGAGAAGGGGAAGGCAAGGAGAGCCTCTCAATCTCTAGATCTCATTCATAGTGATGTTGCGGGTCCATTTCCATATCTATCCTTAAACAAGGCAAGGTATATTCTTACTTTTATTGATGATTATTCAAGATTTACGTGGGTATACTTTCTCAAGTTAAAGTCAGAAGTATTTGGATACTTTAAGTTTTTCAAGTCTTCTGCAGAATTTTTTTTAGAGAGAAAAATCAAGGCCATTCACATTGATAATGGAGGTGAGTACATCAAGGGTGACTTTCAAACCTTTTTGTGCTAAAAAATGCATTGGGATGCAACATATTGTTCCCTATACACCACATCAGAATGGTGTTGCTGAGAGGAAGAACACAACATTGAAAGAAATGGCCACCTGCATGCTAAAGTCGAAAGGATGGCACCCTAGTCTTTGTTGATGTATTTGTAACTTCGGAAGATATTCTCCTATGTATTACATTTTTACTTTATTGTATTCCTGATGGATATGTATTATTCCTCCGATCAGAAGTGTCGTCATTTGTATTTGCAAGTGTCGCAAGTATTATTGTAAGTTTCATAACTTATATTTGATGGGTTATTAAACCACCTTAGAGGGGTCCAACCAGTATGGGTTAAAGGGTTATTAGACCACCCTAGTGGGGTCGTCCTAGTGACAAGTGGTAATGGGTTATTAGAATCTCTTAAGGGAGGTTGGCCCAGTTAGAGTTAAAGGCAGGTCAAGTCATTGTATAAATAGAGAGTGTGACTCTCTCATTCTATTCATTCACATACTCACTCACTTCGCATTAGTGAGAGAGAGGAGGAGTGCGCACACGTGGAGGTGGATTTGCTTCTAGGAGACTATCTCTTGTTTTGGGGTTTGATCTTTGTGATCTTTGTATTGGTTCTCATTCTATCTCTGAGGAAGTTGCGGGGTTTTTCACCTTCTTGGTTTTCCCCGGTGAAATGATTTGTGTCTCTTATCTCTTGTGTTTGCTATGCTGTACATGTTGTTCTCTCAGTTAAGATCCTAGATCAGATTGAATTAAATGCTGAAAAAATAACATGGTATCAGAACTAGCTTGAAGGAAGGCATTGTATGGCATTTATGACACTTGTTGCACTTGCGGAAAATTGGAAGCTAGGGCTTGATATAGTAAAAACCAGACACCATGGAAATTTCGCTACAAATCCGTTTTTGCGAAGGTTCATAATCTGAAACTTTTACAGGCCAAAGATGAAATGTTCATGTACCTTGTATCCAAATATCAGCCTCAGATTTGTTGTACTTTGTGATATATGATTCGTACAAATTAGGGTTTCTACCTCTTCCAGAATGCAGCCCTAAACAGGTGACCTAGGCACATAGGTCATATCTCGGGATAGGAAGCTCCAAATGGAATTCCATAAAACAATTTAGTTAGGGAATGGACTGTAGTTTCAAAGGTCTGAGTTTCAGAGGCTGAAGTTGAAATAGTGACACATGGCACTCCGTACAAGTTCGCTATGTTATTTTAACCCATAAACAGGTCATGTTGCGACACTTAGCATATCTCTATCATAGAGAATCCATTTGAGGTCAGATCTGTGGGGTTGAAAAGATGACAGGTCATTCTACCATAGGCCAAAGTTTCAAACCCTAAGGATCCAAAATTTTAGAGATGAACCAAAAACAATATGGAATATATTTCTGTCAAAATAGAATTGGATTCTGAGCATTTTCATTTTGGCTTGTCACTGCTGCGGGAAATTAGGGTTTCTACAAAACTTGGAATTTTTGGAATATGAGATGATGGCTGGATGATCCTCATCAAAATCAAAATTTAGATACCAAGATCGAATTTTTTGGTTGGGTAGAACCCCGGGCTCTTTCAAACCCTAGTTCGGGTTTTTTACCAGAAAACCAAAATTTGATAGAAGCTGCAGATCTGAAACTCGCAGGTCAATTTTGAGGGGTCAATTGTTGGAGTTTTCAAAATCTGAGCACACCTCCTTGCTCACCTCAGTCATCTACATCTCCCTATCCAGACAGAAGTTTGAAATTCCAAGTTTGGATTTTTAGGGTTTCTCTGTCAAACCCTAAACAGCTCCAGATCCAGTTTCAGCAAATCAAAGTGTATAGGATTGGGTTAATCCTAGAAGACAATGAATTGGACACATAAATAAGTGAAGAAGTTCCAGTTGTAGAGGGAGATGAGGCTAAGGCCTTACATAAGAAGACTACAAGCCATCCCGATAGGTATGACTTGAGGAGATACAGGTATGTTTTGAAATCTGTTCATGATAAAGTTTATGATATGTTTGTCTTCATATTATTGAGGTTAGTACAATCTTGATTAATTTTAGACTTGTCTTATAACCCTAGTAAAAGTATGAATGCATGTGAATGATAGAAGACATTCATTGATTAGGGTTATGAAACTTATGATTGTACTAATACGATGTGGTGTTGTATGAGGATGATGTTGTCCGCTAACATGAAAGGTACATCAAGAAAGAAAAATCAAGTTCTAGATCGAGAACATATGACCATGGTGACATGAAGAAAAAGACTCATCCATAGCCATTGATCACATAGAAGCTCTACTTACGAGGTATGTATAATTTGATTCTACAATGCTTAACTTATGAGATATGCAGGTTACTAGCACAAGCTCTCTAAATCATTGAAGAGAACAAAGAAGATATTGTTTGGGTATGTTAGACATAACTAGAAAACATGATAATCCAGGTATGTTTTTTTCCTATATCAAGTTAGAATGCTACCTTGTGTTAGGATCTCATATAAGTATACTTTTGTGTGATTGATAATGATTATTCATGAAGTTATAAGTTTGAGTAATCATGGGTTTATGCATATTATGCTTATTACTTTGAATAATGATGTGACAAACCAGAAGCGTCCTATGGTCAAATAAGAATATGCATGAGTAAAAGAATTCCTCCCAAAAACCTTAAATACTAACGCCTAGGATAACTTAACTGTGTATGAAATGACCATGACCATACATGTTCACGATTATTTAGAATCATAATGTTTTGATAGTATTGAGATTATATTAATGAATGTATGATTATGTATGAGATCTTGAGGATGACACAATGATGACACTAGTGCAAACTTAAGCACGCATAATGGTCCAGGATGGATATAAGTTCAAAGACAGATAATCCAGGAAGCAAAGATCAAGAGGGAGCACACTCCAGTAGTTCCTGCAATGAAGAAAAGATCAAGAGGGAGCACACTCAAGTAATTCTTGTAAGGAAGCAAATATTGAGAGGTAGTCCACCCAAAAAGAAAACAAAGATAAGTATTTGAATGATGTTGTTCATTCATGTGCATACTTATGTTCCGAGATTTAGGATGTACATTATGCATTTTAGAAAAGTTGCATTAATGAACAAGATACTACTAATATAGTAATGGGTAAGTGGCCTATGGTACTGTACAACACTCCATTGCTACTTATCTAGAATGAAACCTCTTTGCTAACATGTTGGGAGTTGTGCACACTCTTAACAATGTTCTGGTAGAGATGGAAGGCATCTAGAAAGTTACGGGATATGGATAAATGTTGTATTGAAGCATTGGCTAAGATAATTGCATGACTGTATGACATATATTCTTATGTGTAAGATTTGGTTTTGAAAACTATGAGAAGTTTCTAATCATGCAATTGAATTTGACTTGTAGGAAAAATTGTGTACAATCACCTACAAAAGAAGGACGACAACATTTGTTCCAACAATGAAGTTCAAGAAAACTATCTATTGAAGATATTGAATAATCTGAAGTTCCCAGGATCAGGGATGCAGTAATGAAAGGATTCCATGATCGAGGAGCACCAGTCGATCATGAAGAATGATGTCTGGGATGTGGTCTCAAGACCAGAAGGGAAGTCTATTGTGACTTCCAAGTGGATCTACAAAGATCAAGCATGCTGCAGATGGTAGCATAGAGAAATACAAGGCAAGGTTTGTGGCTTGTGGATTCTCCCAAAAAGAAGGGATAGATTATGAAGAAACATTTGCACCTGTAGCTAGATACACTTCCATCAGAACAGTACTTGCTCTGGATGCAGTAATGAAATGGAAGATACACCAGATGGATGTCAAGACAGCTTTCTTGAATGGTGTAGTCGAAGAGGAAGTGTATGTGGAGTAGCCACTTGGTTTTGAGACACATGACAGTGATTCATATGTGTGCAAGTTAAAGAAAGCCTTGTATGGATTGAAATAAGCACCCAAGACATGGTACAGTAGGATAGACAGCTTCCTGACCAGTTTGGGCCTTACCAAGAGTAAAGCTGATTCCAACCTTTACTACAAGGTTGAGGAAGGAAATCCAGTGATACTTCTACTGTATGTGGATGACCTGTTTGTGATAGGTGAGTATAGGTTGATTGCCGACACGAAGAGGATGCTTGCTTCCGAGTTCAAGATGAAGGACTTGGGTATGATGCATTACTTTCTAGATATGGAGGTATAAAAGAGTGCAAATGGAATCTTCCTTGGACAAGGGAAGTATGCAGTAGAAATCTTGAAGCGGTTCTAGATGATGGACTGCAAGGCCATGGCCACACCTATGGCATCGAACCTGAATCTATTGAGTGATGCTTCATCAGAGTCGGTTGATGCCATGATGTATCGTCAGATGATTGGGTCCTTGATGTACCTAACGAACACGAGACCATATATTTAATTTGCTGTGAACACCTTGAGACAGTTCCTGACAGATCATAGACATGTTCACTTGATTGCTGCAAAGAATATTCTGAGGTACCTGAAGGGTACGGTTGATTATGGGATCAAGTATGATGCGAATCAAAAGTTTAACCTGGAGGTTTATGTTGATTCAGATTGGGCAGGCAGTGTTGCAGATAGGAAGAGCACTTCAGGGTGCTGCTTCATTATGGGATCAGGTGTGATCTCTTGGTTTAGTAGGAAGCAATCCTGTGTAGCACTAAGTACAGCCGAAGCAGAGTATGTCATAGCTTGTTCGGCTATTTGTGAGGCAGTATATCTAAGGAAGCTACTGTCTAATTTGTTTGATCTCTAGTTGGATGCTACTTGTATCTTCTGTGACAACCAGAGTTGTGTGAAGTTGTTTGATAACCCAGTGTTCCATGACAAGTCGAAGCACATCGAGATCAAGTATCACTATATCAGGGATATGGTGCAGAGAGGAGGAGTGAAGCTCCAGTATGTTGCGATGTATGAGAAGATTGCAGATGTGTTGACCAAACCACTAGCCAGAGTGAAGTTCGAGTACTTATGAGAGAGGCTTGGTATTCTTCAGATAGAAGATACATCGAGGAGGAAGTGATGGGACACATTTGAAGGAGCCATTCCAAGCATGGTGGTAGGAGGATTGTTCCCATGGCTGTGGATGTAAGTGTTGTGTGATGAGCATCAAGACAATGCTCCGGATGATGCTATGTATGATGATGACCAGGATGATCATGTGTGATGAGCATTAGGACGATGCTCTAGATGATATGCATCAGGTCAATGCTATGATGAGCATTAGGAGGATGCTCCAGGTGATATGCATTAGGTCGATGCTATGATGATGATCAGGATGATCATGTGATGATGATATGAATTAAGACGATGCTATGATGATGATTAGGATGATCATGTGATGATGATATGCATCAAGATGATGCTATGATGATGATCAGGACGATCATGTGATGATGATGTGCATTAGGATGATGCACTGTATGATGATGATCAGTATGATCATGAGCATCAGGATGATGCTCCATGTCAGGATGATCAGGTTGATCATGAGTATCAGGATGATACTCCGTGGCCATGGACAGGTTGTGCAGTAGCATATAATAGCTCCCTGGGAGATCCGATAGGTTGAGCAGTAAGCTCGTAATGAGTCCTGGGATGCTCTTTCGAGGTTTTGCGAGGTAAGGATGTAATCAATCCTGGAGATCTGATAGGTTGTGCTAGGCACATAAAAGTCTTGGGATTCTCTTTAGAGATCTTGCAGGTCACAAGACACTCTTTTAAGGTTTTGCTAGACCACATGTAATCAGTCTTGGAGATCCGATAGGTTGTTATAGGCACGTAAAAGTCTTGGTCCTAGGATGCTCTTTAGAGATCTTGTAGGTTTCAAGACACTCTTTTAAGGTTTTGTGGGGACCACATATTATCAGTCCTAGAGATTCGATAGGTTGAGCAGTAAGCTTGTAATCAGTCCTGAGATGCTCTTTAGAAGTCTTGCAGGTCGCAAGACACTCTTTTAAGGTTTTTTGGAGGTCACATGTAATAGCTCCCTGGGAGATCCGATAGGTTGAGCAGTAAGCTCATAATCAGCCCTAGGATGATCTTTCAAGGTTTTGTTGATGCACGTAATCAACCCTAAGGATTCCATAGGATGGCCATCTCGCAGAGATGATGAAGACCTACAAGAGGCTAGGCCTACATCCAGCATGAAAAAGGGCTGGCTCTATATAAATTCCTATGACGAGAAGAATTGAGAGATAGCACTAGTGATCGAGATGAAGTGTACAACAGTAGTGACGATGATGCTCCGTGATCCAGTGACGATGATCCAACTCCAGAATTGAAGACTTGTGCCTTTATGTATTGATGACCTATGTCAATAGAATACCTTCTTAGTTAAGAGGGATTGTTGATGTATTTGTAACTTCGGAAGATATTCTCATATGTATTACATTTGTACTTTATTGTATTCCTGATGGAGATGTATTATTCCTCCAATCAGAAGTGTCGTCATTTGTATTTGCAAGTGTCGCAAGTATTATTGTAAGTGTCATAACTTATATTTGATGGGTTATTAGACCACCTTAGAGGGGTCAGCCCAGTATGGGTTAAAGGGTTATTAGATAACCCTAGTTAGGTCGGCCCAGTGACAAGTGGTAATGGGTTATTAGAATCTCCTAAGGGAGGTCGACCCAGTTAGAGTTAAAGGAAGGTCAAGTCATTGTATAAATAGAGAGTGTGACTCTCTCATTCTATTCATTCACACACTCACTCACTTCGCATTAGTGAGAGAGAGGAGGAGTGTGCAGAAGTGGAGGAGGAGTTGCTACTAGAAGACTATCTCTTGTTTTGGGGTTTTATCTTTGTGATCTTTGTATTGGTGCTCATTCTATCTCTGAGGAAGTTGCGGGGTTTTTCACCTTCTCGGTTTTCTCCGGTGAAATGATTTGTGTCTCTTATCTCTTGTGTTTGATATATTTTACATGTTTTTCTCTCATTTAAGATCCTAGATCAGATTGAATTAAATGATAAAAAACTAACAGTCTTTGGGCAGAAGCCATCAACTGTGCCACCTATCTTCAATACAGAGTTCCGCACAAAGGACTAAAAGATATGACTCCTTTAGAAGCATGGATGGGATACAATCCTGATGTGTCTCATCTGAGAGTGCTTGGATATAGAACATGGGAAAGGATTCCAATAGATAAAAGGAGATCCCTAGATCCACAAAGCAGAGAGTGCATTATGGTGGGTTATGCATTGAATGCAAAGGCCTACAAGCTTATTGATCCTTCTACTATGACAACATTCCTTGATAGGAGTGTACAGTTTGAGGAATGTCCTCTACATGATGCTCATCCTTTTGAGCAAGAGAAATTTCCTACCACACCTCGACTACTTGATGAGCTCCAAGAGAGTGAACCTTCATCACATGATAGTTCAGATTGAAAGTATGAGAGTGAAGATGATGAAGAGCGAATGCTAGATCCAGATCCACAAGAACTTGAAGATCTAGAACCTATTAGTGAAGATGAGCGAATGGAAGACGAAGATCTAGATCTACAGCTTGCAGATCCTCCTCTTCCTAGATGGGTAGCCACTACTCTTAGATCTTTTGGAGATCTTGTGGGAGATCCACTTGATCAAAGGAGGACCGGATCTGATTATCATAATGGAAGGTTTAATCCTTCTCACATTATTGATCCATTTTTTGCCAATAGATCCTTCTTCGGTGGAGAAGTTCACTTACCATTTGGGGTGAGTGAATATACATGATTGATTATCCTACCACGGTCTATTTTTTTTGTGGGGGGGCTTTCTTCCCATTGGGTTTTCCCTCTTTCCTCACTTTATCTTTATATTTGTTGTACGGGGTGACCTTTGGTCTTAGTTACCAGGGCCCTATAGTTTTTAGTTATGTGTTACCTCATAGTATAGCTTGCAGGGGGTGTTGGAGTATTCTCACCATTAGTTTTATACTCCATGCATTTTTGCATGCATCCAATCATCAGTATGGTAGTCTCCCAACACCTAGTCCTTATTTTGCAACCCCCAAGAGCATGTTTCTACTAATTTTTATCCCTCCTAGCCACTGTTGCGCCCTTGTTTTCATCATTGGACCACAAGTGTTCCCTATTCCACCTATTTAGGAGATTCTTCAGTTAGTTCCATGATTAGTGGATCTTCTCCTTAATCTGAGGATTGATTACTAGTTTAATTGACTAAACCACTTAGATAGACCTCAGCAGAGACTAGATCAACTATACTGACTACTGACATCTCCTCATGTGCCCTCATTGGAGTCTCCTTCCCTAGATTAGTGCTCATGCACTTAGTTAGACTCATTTGACTGACTATTTGACTATTATGACTAATACCACTAATTTGGGTGATGTCTCCAATGCTATCCAAGCCACACATTGACGAGAATTTGAATGACCTTAGAGGCATTTGAATCCATTAAATTGTATTCAATTATTATTCACTATTAAGAGTGCTAGCTTATAGCTGATGTATGATACAACAACTTTTGTCATTTCTATGTTAATGAATGATTATTGATTCAGCATTTCTTCTTCTCTTCTCTCCTATTCTTGAGTGAGTTTTAGAAAGGTTTGCTCCATCTATGTGATCTCGCTTGTAAAATATCACAGTGATGTGAAAACTGAAGATTGCAGAATCACCGCGCATAAACTTAGGAACTAGTCCTTAAATATCACGCACAAAGTTATAAGTTTTTAGGTTTGTAAAAGTTCACATATGAAAAAGTATTTACTTTTGGATGTAAGGAGTAAATATATTTTAGTTGCAAAAAGGTGAAATAACTTTTACAAAGTAATTATAAAATTTTGGGTTAGTGCACAAACACTACAACAAATACTGGAATTAGCGTCTGTTTTAGCTCCCTTTTTAGCGTCCACTATCACTTTTAGTGTATTTTTCATCATTTTTTGTACAAAGTGGACGCTTTTCCACAAGATGACACTTTTAATGGTGTTATTTGTGTCCTTTTTTGAAAGTATATGTGAATTGGGACACTAATTAGCAACCCAATGAATGTCCCAATTAGCATCTCTATTAACGTCCATAATAACATCCCATTTAAAGACCAGAATAGCCTCCAAAATAATGTCTAAATTAGTGTCAGGTATAGAGTAAGCGATTGCGCCAAGAATTTTGAAAGGAATTGCGCCATGAATTGAACTAGGAAAAATGTCCAATATAGCACCGGGTGTAGAACCAAGCATATCGCCAGGCATAGTGCCTGGAATTGCTCCAGGAAGTTTGAAAGGAATTGCACCAGAAAAAAGTTCCAGGAAAACTCCAATGTTGCGCCAGGGATAATGCTAGGCATGTCGACAGAAGTAGAACCTAAATGGCCATTTTGGAAACTGAGAGACCCTAATTAATCGTAAATAACCCTGAGGAATCCTATGGTCCATAACGAAATTATAGTGTTCCTAATGACATGTTGATGCATATATTGACAATTATAAATATGGCAATGATGATTTATATAATATTTAAATGTTGATGATGACGATGATGTCAATGTCAATAATGATGATGCAGGTTATTATAACACTATTTGATATTGGTTGGTCCTAATGGAAACATAATTCACATTAATGGCATCAGAGTAACCATAATATCCCCTACATGATCCTAATCGCATCTGACTATCCACTAGTACAAAATAAGAGATAAGTGACTAGGTGACTAAAAAAGTTAATCGCCACAGTTTTTTCAAGGGATAAATGACGAAAATTGAGCAATTTTAAGTGAGACAACTAAAAATGACTAAGATAAACGACTAAGATAGTCGCGGGATAAGATATATGACTAGATAACACATGACTAAAATAACAATTACTAATGTAAATGACTAATTTAGTCACATGAATAAAAATATGACTAGCTAACAACGAATGAGAATATTAATTAGTCGTTTATGTTAGTCATTTTTAGTTGTGATACCTCGTCAATTGAAATTACAATTTTAGCTATTAATTTGTACAATTTACTAAATTTTAACACTGCAGATGGATTCTGAATCCATCTACAGTGTTAAAATTTAGTAAATACACTATATTAGATGGATTCATGAGAGACCCCTTATATTAGTAAATCACCAATGAATGCGCCATCTCCATCTCTAACCCATAGGGTTATTTTACTCTATATAAATATAACCTTTTTAACCTTTTTTTAATGTGATGTGGGCCCTATCATATGAAAGAATTTTGAATTGCTTCTAATAGAGTGGGATGCAAAAATGATGAAAGAAAATGGTTGTCAAGGAAATATCATACCTCAGAACGACAAATTGACAGAAGGCTAGGGTTTGGTGCATTTTGCGAAGAGTTTCCGACTCGATCCATCTACGACAACCATAAGGAAAGGTAATGGACAACCAAAACTACCTCAACGCTATGAAATGTGACAACCGTTACATCATAGAAAAGTCCCCAAAAGAATATTAGGATCAGCCAAGGATAAAAAATAGAAAGTGCCCACCTTGATTCTGCCAAAATAGGCAACCTACGACAAAATAGTAGGCTAATTTGTAGAAAGGTACCAAACCAAAATGGAAATAGGAAAAATTAGTTGGAAAATAAATTGGTAATATAGGGAGAAAGTGAGGCCTGACAACCCTAGAATAGAAGTGATAATGAAAAAACTGCAGTAAAAAATTAAAATTCTCACTTTTTTCTCTTGGTCAGTACTGGACTAGTCATTAAGACAAGCTTGACTCCAAGTTAACTGCAGTAGTTTCAATATTTCCTATCTAGTATTTCCAAGTCACTCCTTTTCTACCAAGATCCCCCTCTAAAGTTTCACATAACACCATCCTTCCTCCACATATAGATATCAACATATACATACATTTTTAGAAAAAAAAGAGGAGACAATACATTTTTTAAATTATATATATAATGAGGTGCGATATTTCTCATTGGAATCTCAGTGGTAGGGTGATGTGAGTGATTGCCACATATATGAATGTGGGCCCACATTCATATTAAACACACAAGTTCCCTTAGGGCATGGAAAATCCATAGTCTATCTTCTCAAAATCGAGTTTCTCCTACACTGTGGAGAGAGGTGCCAACTTCCCTAGAACTAACTGGATCATTCTTCATTACGAAGCATCTCCTTCCACACTCGACTTATCACGTCAAAAGAGTCTTATACCACCCTTTCGAACCAAAAGCACTATAAACGCCCTTCCTAACCTAGGAATTTATCGTTGATTTGCCAAAGTAACACTAGTACAAAATGAGAGATAAGTGACCAGGAAACCAAAAAATTTGGTCACCACAGTTTTTTCAAGGGATAAATGACCAAAATTGATAAATTTTAAGTGAGCTAACTAAAAATGACCAAAATAAATGACCAATTTGGTCACGGAACTAAAAATGACCAAAATAAATGATCAATTTGGTCATGGGATAAGAACTAAACTAAAAATGACCACATAACAATTGGTCATTTATTTGGTCATTTTTAGTTGTGTCACTCCGACAATGGAAAATTACAATTTTGACAATGAATTTGTACAATTTGCTAAAAATTAACACTGCAGATGGATTCAAAGACCCCTTTCTAGGGGGTCTCTAAATCAATCTACAATGTTAAAATTTAGTAAATTGTAGACCCCCTCATGTGTCACAGCTCAGCATTAATGCATGAAGCATATTTGCACTGCTTAGTATGATCGGGTATGCTCTAAATCTCCATCCAATCCGTGTTTCTGAGTTATTATCGTCGTTGTCTTTCTCAGCAACAACCACACCCAGTTTTGGTCGGCTAGCTACGAAAATCCTGCAATAAGTTACTTTTATTGTGCCGAGAGGCACTCTACAGCCCAGTATGAGGGATATCTTGTAACATTTGTCGATATTATGTCGGCCATAAATAATATTGTCGAGTATGAGGGAGTTGTTGTAACGTTTGTCTTTAACAAAATAATATTTCCGAATGAGGAAGATGTTGTAACATTTGTTCCTAACAAAAGAATAATAAAAAATAATAAATATTATGTCGGCCATTAATAAAAAGACGTGTATTTTCATTTGAATAAAATCAATGGCTATATGATACACCAAAGCTAATATAAAATTATAAAAAAATTATTTTTTATTTTATTTTTGCCAGCCTATATTAGCTTCAAAAAATTAATTTTTTGAAGCTAATATGTTAAAACAAAATAAATTATAAAAAAAAAAAATTGGGTCATGAATATGCGGCAAAGAGAAGGGAACCAACGAAGAGGGAATCTAAGCAAGTAAAAATTTCTCCGAGCAGGTAATTTTAAATATAGCTCCTCACCATTCTCCAGCTCCAGATCCTTTCCATTCCCTAGCTCCAACCTAGATCCAAATCACTGTTGCGCCTTCCCTCCATGCGACCTCACCTCCACGTGACCTCTCATCCATGAGACCTCTCCTTCCCGCCTATGCAGCCTTGCGGCTCTCTATATCCACCTGGTCGTTGCTTGCACCCTCCTCTCCTTCACCATGTTGCCTCCCTCCTGCACCCTCCCACATCGCATCCCCTCCTCCCCAACCTCCCCTCCTCCCCACCCTCCACAGACCTACTTCTACCCATATCCACCCTCCACCTCCTACACCCTCCCACCGTCGCTTGCACCCTCCACAGCCTTGCAGCTCCCCTCCTCCCCTCCTTCGTGACCTCCCCTCCTCCCTTCCCTTCGCATCCCTCCGCTCCCTCCACAACCATGCTTCTCCCCATATCCACCTCATCACCGCTTGCACCCTCCACATCCTTGCCCTCCGTCCTAGCCACTAACCTCCCCTCCTCCCCTCCCTTCTATCCACTGATGCGCCCTTGTTTTCATCACTGGAGTACAAGTGCGCCCTATTCCATGTATTTAGGAGATTCTTTAGTTAGTTCCATGATTAGTGGATCTTCTCCTTGATCTGAGGATTGATTACTAGTTTAATTGACTGAACCACTTAGATAGACCTCCAGGAGAGACTAGATCAACTATACTGACTACTAACAGCTCCTCATGCACCCTCATTGGAGTCTCCTTCCCTAGATTAGTGCTCATGCACTCAGTTAGACTCAGTTAGACTCATTTAACTGACTATTTGACTATTGTGACTAATACCACTGATTTGGGTGATGTCTCCAATGCTATCCAAGCCACACATTGAGTAGAATTTGAATGACCTTAGAGGAATTTGAATCCATTTGATTGTATTCAATTATTATTCACTATTTAGAGTGCCGGCTTACAGCTGATGTATGATACAACAGTTTTTGTCATTTCAATGTTAATGAGTGATTATTGATTCAACATTTCTTCTTCTCTTCTCTCCTATTCTTGAGTGATTTTTAGTGAGGTTTGCTCCATCTGTGTGATATATCCTGTAAAATATCACAGTGATGTGAAAACTGAAGATTGCAAAATCACCGCGCATAAACTTAGGAACTGGTCCTTAAATATCATGCACAAAGTTATAATTTTTTGGGTTCGTAAAAGTTCACATGTGAAAAAGTATTTACTTTTGGATGGAAGGAGTAAATATATTTTAGTTGCAAAAAGGTGAAATAAATTTTATAAAGTAATTATAAAATTTTGGGTTAGTGCACAAATTAATAAGTCATTTGTGCACAGTAAAAGTGTAAAGTTGTGCATAGGATAGTGAAAGTAAAGTATGCACAGTAAGCATCAAATTTGCACAGTAATTCCCAGTAAATTGTAAATTGTGAAAACTATGCTGTGATATCTTGACTTGCGCAATACTCCCTTGATATGATATCAGAGCAAATTTTAAAAGTTTGGTTTAAGAAGAGGAGCAGCTATGTTTTACAAGAAGGTGATTTCCAAAAATTAAAGATGGCCTCCACTTCTAGTGCAAGTCTGTAGACTCTTATTTTTACAAGCAAGAATTATGAATATTGGTCCCTTACCATGAAGGCTCTATTCAGAGGTCAATATGTATGGGAGATAGTCGAAAATGGCTATGCTGAACCAACAAATCAGGCAGCATACAATGCTCTCACACAAGCTGAGAAGGATATCTTGAAGGAACAAAGGAAGAATGATGGAAAAGCCATGTTTTACATACATCAAGAAATACATGAAAGTATATTCCCAAGAGTAGCAACAATAAAGACAGCCAAAGAGACATGGGATACACTACAGAATGCCTATCAAGGTTTGGAAACAGTAAAGACTGCTAAATTGCATATTCTTAGAAGAGATTTTGAATCTCTGTCAGTGAAAGATACAGAATCAGTAAAATCATTTTATACTTGAGTAATTGGACTGATAAATCAAATGAAATCTCATGGAAAACCTGTAGAGGATAGGAAAGTTGTTCAAAAGGTACTTAGAAGCCTTCCCCCCAAATTTTAGTCTTTAGTTGTGACTTTGGAAGAAAACAAAGACTTGAGCAATTTCAGCATTGATGAGTTGCAATCCTCTCTCATCAATCATGAAAATAGAATAAATAGACCAAATACATCATTGAAAGGTGCATTTGCAGCATAGTCATCCATCAATCATGGAAGAGGAAGGGGGAGATCAAATTTCAGAGGCAGAGGAAGAAGTTCTTCTAGAGGAGGACGCAACAACAGTCTTGCAAATGTTGTTCGTAGAAGTCAAAATCAAAATTCTGGGTAGCCAAGTAACCAAATATTTGATAAATAAAAAATACAATGTCATTACTGCGAGAAATTTGGATATTTTGCATATGAATGTAGAAAGAAACAGCATGACTAGAGCAAGCAAGGTCAAAGCCAGTCAATTAACACTACCACCTCCTCCAACAAATTTTTTTAGCATGTGCAACCCCAATTGGATGTAATATTGCATAAGAAATCCCATGTGACATATGGTCTTTAGACTCAGGCTGCAGTAATCATATGTCTGGAAATTTAGATTTGTTTTCTAGTCTAGACAAATTAGTTCAAACTGATGTCACACTTGGAAACAATATCCAATTCATTGTTTTGGGCAAAGGCTTTGTTGATATTCTAACCAAACAGGGGGAGAAAAAAACTATGTCTAATGTTTATTATGCCAAAGGTCTAAAACACAACTTAATGAGTATTGGGAAGTTGTTACAAAAAGGCTACAGAGTCTACGTGAAAAACAATCATTGTGTAATTTTGGACAAGTATCCAAACAAACAATTGATGGCTAAGGTGAAAATGACAAGAAACCGCTTGTTTCCTTTGAGGATAAGGCCAGATATGAAGGGAATGAAAAATCAAATTGTTCATGAAGCAGAGGATGAGCATTCCGGAGCAACATTCAAGGCAGATAGTAATAAAGAAGAAAAAGATAGTGGTGTAGAGATGCAAGTAGCATTTCAATCATAAGTTCAAGATGTATCTTGGTTGTGGCATTTCACATTTGGACATCTGAATTTTGGTGGGATGAAGATATTGCACATGAATAATATGGTGAAAGGTTTTCCATTAATTGAAAAACCAAAAAGAATATGTGGAGGTTGCATTTTTGGCGAGCAACATAGAGAATCCTTTCTAGTGGGAAACTCATATAGAGCACGCACACTACTTGAAATTGTGCACTCTGATATTTGCATACTAATGCAAACACCATCCATAGGTGGATGCAATTATTTTCTTACATTTATTGATGATTTTACAAGAAAAACATGGATTTATTTTCTTAAACACAAACCTGATGCATTTGGCTGTTTTTAGCAGATTAAGGCACTTATGGAGAAGCAAATTGGTCACTTCATCAAAGTCTTAAGGACAAACATAGGTGGTGAATATGTCTCAAATGATTTTCTAAATTTCTATGAATCTCATGGCATACATAAGAAATTCACTATGCGGTATACACCTTAACAAAACGGTGTCACAAAAAGAAAGAACAGAACCATTATGGAAATGGCGCGCAACATGATGGAAGCCAAGAATTTTCCAAATGAATATTGGGTTGAGGTAGTAACAACTATTGTATACATCATGAATAAGTTCCCAACAAAGTGTGTGAAGAACAAAATTCCTCAAGAAGCATGTACATGTATGAAACATAGTGTTTCTCGTTTAAAACAAATTTGTTGTGTCGCATATGCGCACATCCAAGAAGAGATGAGAAAGAAAATAGATAATAAAGGACATAAATGCATATTTGTTGGTTATTCAGAAGACACAAAAGCATACAAATTGTATGATCCTGCCGCGAGGGAGGTCGTAATTAGTCGTGATGTTAAATTTGTCAAAAATGAAGCACGGGATGGAAACCCTCCCACACCGTCAAAGCATGCGTCTAGTCTAACTGTTATCACTCCGGGAGGCTCTCTTAGGTTGTATTCAGAGATGCTTGGTAACTTAAAAATTATCTTTAATGATGGGGTTTGTTTGGATCAAATTGGATGACTGAGATCAAACTCGCACACTCAGGACACACATAGGGATGCTCAGGGAGACAAGGCCTTGACTACTGCTTTTCAGAGGGTTGCTAAAAGGTTAATGGGCGTGGATCCTTATTGTGCCAGCAGACTCATACACATAAATTTGTATATAAATGGATAATCAAAACAAAATATATAACATGTATGTCCAGTTCTCAAATGACAAAACATGATAACAGTTATCTAGCATAGACAAGTGAGCATATAGGAAATAAACCATCCACAGTAAATACATAAAACATAAGAAAGAGAAATCTGAAAGAAAATAGTAAAGGAAGCTTATATTATCTGAGAAGTCACTGAAGTCTGAAAGTACAAATATAGATCAGTCTCTCCAAAATCGAACCCACATTCTACTTTAGTTCTGGGCTTTATAGCCATTACAAAGTTTTTTCAGATCCCAAAAGATGGATCGAATATACTAAAAATAACAACTAAGAACAGTTGATGAAAGATGTAACAATGTGTCATGATCAAAATAATTGATCTTTGCTAGTACGCCTACGCTTGATAGCTGAGACGAGCGTCTTGGAGCTGTACGGCGAGTGTGAAACTGCTATTCTGCAAAAAATCTGTAGGCGTCTTTTCTAAAAATAGGCAGGAATATTTCACTGTCAATTCTGCCAGCGCTCTCAATCTATGACCAGAGGCGATCATGGTGCACTTGAATGCTTGTCAATCCCTTGGAAAATGCCTTCAAGATGCTAGGACCAACACAAAAGGGGTTTGATGCCCGAAGACAAACCTGTGCGTTTTTTTAGTTTTCGGTAGCTAACAAAACTGGGCTTGAAGGTGATAAGCAACCGAAAGCCTGGTATTTGGTGATTAATGAATTAGAGCAATGCTTCATCTAAACCATCGAAATGCTTAAGAGTGTTGGAAAACCTTATTTCTTTTCGGTATCTGGGAGGGTGCTGCCTACACGTAGTAAACCACCAAAATGGGATTCGGAAGCTAATGAACAACTCCTGTGTTTGCCCAAGCTGCTGAAAATCATGCATGATCCAGCCTGCAAAAATTTAGCGAACCTGTGTTTCTGTCCCCTTCCTACCTGGATTTTTCTTCCTCCTGGGCCAAAGCCGGAGGGTTTGCAAAGTTGATTGCAGCTGTTGCTAAGGTCTCCAGGTCCAAATACACTATGGGCTGGGGACTCTGAGTTTCTCCCTTACCCTCCAAAACTTCAACCTTCCTCCTCAATCTGATGTTTTCCCTGATAAGCCTAATGTTCCTCCCTCTCATTTTTCCATGTTTCCTGGTCAACCCCTGGAAAGAAACATACAGCTCATTATACCTTTCGGTTAGCCTCTGATTCTTTTCCTTGATGACTCTTTGGAGTACCTCACATTCATATGCTTGCCGGAGGAGTCGATTGATTTTCTGTGAGACATAAATCTTTGTGTTGTGAATTGGTCCCTCAAGTACCTGCTGACCTTGTTCCTCCACAAGTATAGGAGAGGAAAAATTGACATAGGAATTCTCTTGTTCCATCACGGATGGGGCTGCTTCCTGGGGTTCCTGTTTTGTTGCCACCTCCTCTTTTTCTGCTCCCACTTCCTGTAATTCATCCTCATCAGAATCGGTGTATGGGAGGTTTAAAATATTAGTACTCCTTGAAGGGGTCTCTTCTTAAACAACTCCCTCTTCCTCATCCTTATCTTTAAATGCCAGTTTCCTTTTGGCCTTCTTCACCTGTGGATCTGAGTAAAGGGGTGGATGATTTCTATTTCTTTTCCCACTTCTAGGGGTGGATGATTTCTTCCCATCTTCTGGTTGCAATTCTATCTCGAACCCATTCCAGAACAGGAAGAAAGCCCAGTTCGTGCTTTTTCTCTGCAATAACTCAGAGACCAAGAGTTTTATCATACCATGGTGGTACAATCTGCCTTCAATTTTGGTGGGCTAAGCCTTTACTTGATGTGCCATTCTGGTGAGGCTCTTGTGGAGGTAGAAAGGGAGATTTAGAGGGCTCTTTCCAGTGAAGTGATCCAGTAGTTTAAAGTGGTAAATTAGCACCTTGTTATACCTACCCTCACAGGTTATATAGACCAGAATGGACTTCAATAAAAGCTACCATTTATCCTCTAGATATGTCATGGGAATGTCTTTTTTCCATACCAGGTTCCTATGCTTTGATTTCAGGTATGATTGAAATTCGAAATCCTTTTTGACAGTGGTCTTAAACCAGCTTTCTCCGGTTGTTGGAATTTCTGTCACCTAGGCTATAAGGGCCTCGTCCACCTGGAATTATTCCTTGCCTATCACAGCTTTACTGCCGTCAAACATGAGGGCGAATGCTTCGGCCACTTGTTGATGAGAACCCTGTAGCTTTTTGCAGAAATTATAGCAGCCGACATTCTTGAAAAATTGACATACCTCAGGGTGGCCCTCCAGGTAGCAGATGTCACTCAATTCCTTTCTGAGGACCGCTCCTCCTCCTTTCTTCATCGGTAACCTGCTCACTAGCGCCTGCTGCTCAAATCGGGACTGAGGGGGAGATGGGGAAACAGGGAGAAAAAGGTTTCAATCGACGTGGTGAGGGCGAAAATAGAAAGGTGGTGTGCCTTTTCGGGAGCTAACTCTGAGGGTATGAAAAGGTGGATAATCATGAGGGAGTAATGATGGCCACTGCGGCATGATTGCACCAAGGGAATGAATTTTTAGAAATGCTGCTATGTGGATGGGAAATGATGTTGGTCTGGTCAGAGTTATGGCGTTGGTGTCCGGCCTTCCCTCGGGGTAATCGTGTTTTCGCTGAAATGGCCCTTTCGGAGGCTAAGCCATGATGGGTTCCCTGAATTATGACCAAAACCCCCTGATTTGACGTTTCCACCAATCGACGCCAACTCCCTTTTCGGCAACCGATAATCCTCCCTTAATCCCGTTTGCCGTAGGAAAATGATCTGAACCAGTGCTTTTAGCTTTCGGTGGTTGCAGATGACCCAGCCTTTGGATGTTAAGCTACATAAAGTATCCGCCTTTTCGATGGCTAATGAACATCGTTGTGTTCGCCCAAACCACCGAAACGGCCTCACGGAGTGCGAAAATGACTTTTTCTTTTCGGCGGCTAAGGAAGGTTCTAAATTTGCATCGCGAACTGTAGAAAACATTTACCTTTCGATGGCTAATGAACACCGTCGTGTTCTCCCAAGCCACCGAAACTGCCCCATAACTCACACTGTGATTTTACCCTTTTGGTAGCTGGAGCGTATTTTCTTTCACATGATAAGCCACCGAAAACAGGGTTTTCGGTAGCTAACGAACCATTGCCAGGCCCGCCTAAGCTAACGAAACTTGAAATTTGTATTTTGAAGGAGAGCTAACTTTAAACAGTTATTTCAGACTTAGTTACCTTCTTCAACCTATCCGACCAGACCTTAAACACACGTAAAAGAACAAAAATTAAAGACTTCCTATCACCTAGACACCATGACTAGTCTATGTTTATTGAGGAGATAACACTAACCATGCCAAATTTCAGTCCAAACAAGCACAAATTTAAAAAAATCAACGTTGGCCCCATGCAGTACATGATCAAGCACGCCATTTGGGTTAGCATGATAATTGGGCATTTCCTTACTGAACTTCTATTTGTTTATAGAATAATTTAATATTATCTACAGAACAAGGCCAACCACGTGAAGGTGGAAGATCTTATGCCCCCCCCCCTCACATCACTCTCAATTCCCCATAACCCGACAAAATCTATGTACAAAAAAAATTAATTGTGTTTTTGTCATACTTAAGAATCAATGTTACTAATTATAACATATGCGAACACACAGGAAAATGGAAAAATAACTAAGAAACAGTTAATTTATACATACCAATAAAATTCAATAATTCTATCGCATATTAATCAAAATATATAGAGTATATATATTAAGGCATACCTCATACACTTCAATGGACTTCATCATCTTCTTCATCCAAGTCCTCATCTGTATGATCCGAACTAGAGTCAGCATTGTATGGATTTTCCATATCATCATCGTCATCGATGTCAATTACGATCATCATGTCATCGTCGATATCATCTTCATGGATATTGTCTGCTACATCATCTGATTCAACTAATTCTTCGACATCTTATTCTGGAACATGATCATCTAACTCATGTTGATCATCTTCAACATCATATTCTTCTTCAAGACCCTCTTCATTACCTTCCTGTACGTTATACTTTACCGGCCTTCCCCTTGGATCATGTCTCACAATAAATGACCAACCCCCTCTACCTGGAGCTTCAGAGTAAAATACATGTTCACATTGGATTGGAAGAACATAGGGCTCCGTTCCTGGCTCAAATAAAATTGTATTAACCACGCTAAATCCATTATCATGTTCAATAATAGTTTTGTCAGGATCACGTTGATTCAATCGTAACCTATACCATTTGAAAACAAACATAACTACCTTGAAGGATTTAAAGTCACATTGAACAATATCTTCCAAATAACCGTAGTATCGATTTTCTGAGAGTTATGGATGTCTATCACTTCTAGAGGAAACATTCGTCACCTCAAAGACTGCAGATATCTCGCAATCTAATGTTTTCTTCGTTTCATCCAACTTTTTGATGCAATATTTACATCCATTGCACCACATAGCCTTATGGCATTTTACCTACAACAAGTCATACACGTAAATATTACATCATGATCCATTTGTGCAGATTAAGTGCATGTTTATGCCCTACATGGAAAAAAATCAACGTGTACATCAATATGTTTGCAAAAACAATAAATAGTGTGGTTGATTAATATGCTTTCCTGCTTATCTTTTAAACCATATGCTAAATCGATTTCCCTTTGTGTAATAATATCGGTGTCTCCATTGCGATGTGATGCTTTAAGAAATGAATCCACACCTTCCCATGATATGCCATGACCAGATTGTTCACATCGTTCAATCCATACTTTAATCCAGTAAATATTGTTTGTGATGTATAAATGAAGTGCATCCCACTCTCGACCAACTGTTTGATGAAAATAAATTAAAATCCAATACAAATGTATATTCACTTAACACAGTATACACTTTTAATTGATGAATATTGAATATTAAAAATAGAATAAGTATGGTATTTACATAAAAATCAACAGTCAAATGTATTATATTAATTAATCTCCACTAGCTAATAATTACCTTTCACCTTCCTCGATCTACCTTTCCCCTTCAGGTACTCCCCCTCGAAATTGTTATTGGAGTCTGGATCACAAATGCGACCTAAATTGAGCTTTGATGCTAATTTAGGAAGATATTTACTAATATACAACATGTTTTGGTATACCATATATCCCTCCCTCATAGTAACCTCAGGACGTGCTCGTTGTCTAACCAAACCCTTCAAAAATTTCAAGTGCCTCTCAACCATCTACATGGACCTTGAGTGTACAGGTCCACACAATTCAATCTCCTCAACTTGATGTATGAGGTAGTGTTCTTATGCATTGAGAAATGTTAAAAGTATATGCTTATGCATTTCACACATGAGACGAAGAATTTCTCTCCTCCAATACTGTATATATTCTTTATGGATTTCTTTAGATGACAACCATATACAACTAATGCAGGCCAATCAGGAGATTTAACAAAAAAAAACATCATATTACATAACTTGAATTAGTGCACAAAAATCATTTGAATATAAGTTCTATAATGAATTAAACAAACACTAAGCGCATGCAAAAAATTGCTACTTACCTCATGTATTTCCCAATATTATATATAACTTGTTTGACATTGTTGTCGAATTTGTCCGAGAGAGAGAGAGGTAGAACATACTGTAACAATATACAAATCTTTTCATTTTTTTTACAAAAAGTAGACAAAAAAATACCAACAATATGCACTGGAATAAAAAAATATAGAAATAATTATATGCATACCATAATAATTACCTTCATGAAGATATGTCAATCATGCGTTTTCACCCCCGCAAAATCACCTTTCTTTGTTATGATATTCTCCATGTTCGAACAAAATCCGGTGGGAAATTTCATATTTCGCATGACTTCTTTTACAACATTAATTTTCTGCTCCATTAACATCCATGGAAGTGAGTTTATATTAATTTGGTCTCCGTTTCTATGAAATTGAATGACGCCTTTCATTGCATGGTTACTTTCTTGAATGTCTTTGCAAATTTTGGCAATTTTTTCTTTCTCACTCCTTCCATCCAATATTCACCATAATGTTTCAGTCACATTCTTTCTGATATGCATTGTATCAAACATATAGAAAATTTGTAGGTGCTCATAGTAGGGAAACCTATTGAATTGTTTAGGATAAATTTTCATTCCTCGTGGAATCCCATTAATGCCTAAATGATCACGATAGACATCATGAATCATAGTTTATAGTGAAATTACATAAATCAATGTCAATTATAGTAGACAACACACAATAAATAAAATTTAATAACATTTCATATACGATGATTCATACGTACCTTGATGATTAATTCTATTATATTGCAACTTCCATAGGTGAGGTATCATTCTCTGCGGTTTTAATGCAGTCTCTTGCTTCCCATTGAACAAATATTTTTCGGTAGTTCGATACCTATGATTCTTAGAGAGGAAGTGCCTATACTCATCAAACATCTCATTTCCTAAACTTTTTGAATGGGGAGATTTGATCTTAGGACCACAAACAGGACATGAAAATTTTCCCTTTTTTTGAAGACCTACATAAAGAGATGGATTATCTATGTCAATTAAAATTATATATAAAATGAAAGGATTATTTAAAAAACATGCGTGCATATTATATTAACTAGTTCATAAAAATAAATGCAATTATAGTGGAACTTATAATTACAAACCGCAAAAATGGGTTAACCCTGGGGCATCATGTATTTTCCATACAAGCAATATTGCATGGAATTATGAAATTTCCTTTGTCATATTGGTCTAGATACGTCATATATAGTAATGTCATTCCATAACTTTAGTAGCTCGTCAATAAGAGGTTTGATATATGCATTCATATCTTTAACTTGGTACTTACTTGATTGATTTGAACATATAAAATATATAATTATTACAACCATTTATATATATAAACCATGCACAAGAGAAAAAAGAAAAAAGAAATATATATATATATATATATATATGACATTATGAAACAAAATACGACAAATGAGATGCCACTACATTAAAAAAAAAAGTTGTAGACACATACTTGGAATAATCATCGACAACATTACGTGCTCCCTCTTTATTGAAAACCATGGAGGAATGTTATTGTTGATAACAAAAATAGGCCATAAGTAAACGGATCTCATCTCTGCAAATGGATTGACACCATCTGCTGCAAAAGAAATCCTAAGATTACGAGGTTCTTCTTTAAAGTGAGGCCATTTTTCCTCCATATCTCTAAATGCAGACCCATCTGCAGGCATTCTAATAATGTCATATTGACTTATGTTCTATGCATGGTAATCCATAAATTGCGCTATGTTTTTGCACCTGAACGGTCCTTGCAAATGTAGAATAATGGGAATATAATGAAAAACCTTATGAGGCACCTTTTTTGTTACTTGATCTATTCGATATCTAATGATATGACATTCCAGACATTTTGTTTCAAATTCATGTTGATTATAATATATAACATGGTCATTGGGGCATGCATGAATTGCTTCATACTGCATTCCAATTTCTTTCATGATGGCAGATAAATATCGATATGTGCGAGGTAAAATATTTGACTGTAGTAACAAAAATTCAGCTATCAAGCTACAACAAATTAAAAGAAAAATGTAGTTAATATAATATAGAAATAATATTAATGAAACACATTTCATCTGTATTAATTTGAGTTATGAATTAACAATAATTTTATTAGACGAACAGTGATAACCTTTAGCGTGATCATATATATGTGATGGAATATATTACATACCTTAACATTTGTGTGACTGATGTGTCTGAAATACCATTCATAACCTTCAAGTTCATTTTCAACAATATAACAGAGAGAATATTTGTGTTGGAGGCCTCATAAAGGGGTTCGTATGCCTTCTCAAGAAGAGGTAAATAATGAACATCATCAAAGTCATCATTTTCATGATCATCATCGTCGTTATCATACATTCTAACATTAAATGTATCATGAATCAATGTATTTGTACCATCATCTTCAACTATGTTATCAATATGATCATCTTCTTCAATATGATCATTAACTTGTTATCCATTATTCTTAGCTCCATGTTCCTACGGTACTTGTTCTGAAAGCACGTCCTCCAGACGATATGCCGTAGGATGTATTTCCTTTATAATTACATGAAACCATCAATATATATTAGTTAATATAAGAAATATTAAAATAATACATTTATTTACAAAAGCAATCAATATAAAAAGATATATAATGCAAAACTTACAAATGGACGATATTCATGTCCCCCCTCAATATGTCCATGTTCCCTACAATGTTTTCTAGCTGTTGTGATTTTATTATTCTCCTTTTAAAGCCCCTACATTGACTACATGGACAATAACATTTCCCATCACCCTTTCTTTTCAGTCCATCCCACAATCTAGCAAGCAATTGTAGATTTTGTTCGTCCAGATCAGGAATATTGCTATTTGGCATTTTCTCATAAAGAGCTTGAATGAAGATTATCAATCTTAAAAAATCAAGCTCCACACTTCACTATTTTTAATCACAAAAACAATTGAAATAATTGTGCATTCTTTTACGGAAAACAGTCTGTGCGAAGAATATAATTTACGCAAACCATTGCTTGTATAGCAAACATGTCGGAATGTTCCCATAATTTATAGTTTTTTAAAATTTAAAGTTCGTCAAATATCCGACGATATTACCATAGTTATTACCGTTATGATATATATATCGGATATCCGACGGCCACCGCCGAATAACCGAATGGAGTTGTCGGATAACCGACGACCATCAGATATCCGATAATGCCATGTATCAATTAAAAAAAAATTGATCAAAATTCGTAATTTTAAAGGTGAAATCCGACGACACAATCAATTTCGTCAGATTTTCTCGCCAGATTTTGGGTTCAAAATTTGTTGTGTTAATGATTAAAAGGATTTTTGTTGTTGACCCTTTAACCTTTTGTTGTCACCCCGATGTGCCATGCTCGTTGGCAAGATACATCAGACCTTTGTTGACGCGCTCTGCACATTGACAGAGCACATCGGTGATGCCTACTTCCTTTGTACAAGGCGTGTCATCTTTAAAAGACATAGGTTGCTTGTGTGCAAGGTGCGACACTATTTGTTAAAATGGAAAAAGAGAGGCTTCGAGCAACTTCTCGAACCTTTGATTGTGTGGAGGCTCATCCCTACATGTTAGGAAAGGTGGCACTCGGTCCCCTTACCTAGTGGGATGATCCCTTAAGATTCTCCCATAAATACTCAACCTCTGTTATCCCGTTAGGCCTATAAATATAAATTCCCTCTCCATGGTTAAGGAGGAGAAGGATAGAGTACTTGCATGCTGGTGAAATTCTGCTAGGAGATCCCTTTCATCCATTAGGACGAAAAAGCTTTGATCTTTGAGGCTAGGATCATTCAGAATGTGTTACGATGTCAAAGCGTAGTTGTAACCTCTTTCTATGTACTTTTTTTAATTACATTAATGCAAATTCTTTCCATAAACATATTTTCATTATAAGTTTTATAATTGGATTCTTTGATCGCTAATATAGATTGATTTATGATTATATGCTACCATTACTTGTTTGTTTCCACTTGTTATAAGTTGTTTTGTAGCTGAAGATCTGAAGATCAAGGGCCATATCAAACAAGGAGATATGAATTGCATTCAAAAGCTGAGTTACCTCTTTATATCATTTTCAATTTGATCTATCTAGCAAGGATAATTTTACGGGCAAAATTTAGCCCCTTTTCCATGTTTTTTTTCCAGAAAAAGATTTGCCAATTTGCATTTTTTGAAGCCCCATTTTGCCCAATTTTGATTGGGTAAACTTTTTTTCACTCTAAAAATCGCCAAATTATTATATAAACTATATAAAATCATTAGAAATTGAAATAATTTTAGAAAAATATCGTCAAATATTTTATAGTTGACATTTTAAGAATTGGTAAGATTCGCCAAGGTTTATACACTATTAAATAAGTATGGGTCCTTAAAATTATCCTTGTTATCTAGGAAAGTAATTCGTGGTATGTACTTATTTTGTTCTAGATCTGAACCATTCAGACTAGGGAGATCATTTTGTGTATGTACTTACAGATTGTCCGCAAACAGTCCAACAATATTCGTTCATGGTTGGACTATGATTTCGAATTCAAATTCTTAGAATAATAGTAATCATCGACATATTCTTCCATGGTATAATTATTTGTTGGCTAAGTATTTTAGTGCTTGATGATCTATGAATAAAACAAATGGGTTACCCAATCAATAATGACAGAATTTTTGGAGAGAAAAATCATACCAAGTCCTTCGTGTTTTGTGGTCCAATAGTTGTGTTCTTCTTTATTCAACTTTTGACTGGCATAGACAATTGGGTAGTCCATCCCATTGTTGATTTGATGTGTCATTACTACACCGATCGTTATGGTTGATGCATCGATGTGTACATGAAATTTATTAGACCATTCTAGGAAGCACATTATAGGTTCTTTGACTAACTTTCTCTTTAATAGCTTGAAATATTATTTTCATTCCTAATTCCATTTGAATTCAACATTTCCTATGAGTAGCTCATCCAAGGGGAATGTGATGGATGAGTAGTAATGAATAAATTTATGATAATACCCTGTGTGTCCTAAGAATATCCTAATTTGATTTGGATTTAAGTTGATAATGACTTTTATTTTGTCTAGGTTGACTTCGATTCCTTCCTTGCAAACTACATGGCCTAAAAAGGATCCCAATCGATGTAGCAAAAATACACTTATTTATGTTTAATGATAATTGGATTTGTCTACATATTTCTAGCATTAGGAGAAGCCATTTGATATGGTCTCTTAGTAAATTATATATTGTCCAGTCGTTGAAGCAGACATCCATAGTTTTATATAGATATTCCTGAATATCTTTGATAACTATTCTAGAAAACACTATAGGTGCATTTTTTAGACAAAAGGGCATGATCTTGTAAGTGACTGACCCAAATTCACAGACAAAGGTTGTTTTAGCTTGGTCTTCATTGGCTATTAGCACTTTGTTATATACTTGGAAACCATATGTGAAAGAGTAGCATTCATGGCATGCTGCCTCATTGATAATTTCATCAACAAACTTGTGTAGGGAAGGGATCTTTCAGAGTTACTTTATTTAGACCTCTAAATTCGACACATATACAAATTTTTTTAGGACTATGATTTTTGGGCTAAACGACCATTGGGCTAGCTCATTTTTACTAGTCGATTGGGTATATAATTCATGCAACTGACATTTTTTAAATTTATTTCTTGACAATGTATTTATATTTGTTTTCTAACATATAGGGTCTCTTTTTAACTGGTTTAGAGGTTGGTGCTAGGTCTATTTTAATTTCTCCCATCTCCTACACTAGCCATTTTAAATCTATGTAATCTCTAGCAAAAACATCTTGATATTCTCTAAGAATATTTATCATTTCTTATGTTTGTTCTTCTGACCAATAGTCTCCTATTTTGGCTAATTAAAGCTTATCGTCTATGTATATGTCTATTTATTTGGTTTTAATTTATGCATTCATACACTTGAGATATTTTGACTCATCAATCTATCATTCTCCTTCTTTAAACTCTGTGAATAATAGGGGGAGTTTTTTTCTCCTAGATCTATATTTTTTCTTTAGGTTTGGTCAATATTTTCATAACAGACATAACTGGGTGTACAGTATCATAGTGATCTCTTTTCGATCTAAAAATCTTACCTGGAGTATTTTTAGTTTCTAATTCCAAGTGGTTTAGAAGTTGTCTTTGTTGTTTTTGGTCAGCAATTATGTTGTTGCAATTCGAATTTAAATGAGGGTCATATGGAATTCCAACAGTGCTCTCTAGTGAATATGAAGGTTTAATAAAACTATATAGTTATTTCACAGATTCCTTAAGATTTTCATGAGCAAGATTGAATGAGAAGGACCTTAATAATTTTTCTTTAAGGGATTTCTAGCTCAATGTATCACCTCTTGCTTCTTCTATCTTATATCATTTATTGTGTAAGTCATCTAGTGTATTTGGGAACATGTGCATCCATACCCTTTCATCGTGACATCCTAATATTTTCCATTCTTTTTTACATAATTTAATGTTGTCAATTGGATCATGCCCTTGTATGAACTTAGGAATTTGTGTTGGTGTTGCTAAAAAATTTCCACCAAAGCACTCAATGAATTATGTAGAAGTTGTATTCCATGTTTGCAGTCAGGATTGATGCATGTCCCGCCATCGAGGAAATTGGACAGTGAAAGTTTCAACTAGTCTCTGTAGTCATCCGTGTTCCCCTACATTATTAGAGACTTAATTGATGTGTGTAGATGGTGATTCTCATTCTTTGTACTGAAGCAGTGGAAGGTTTGTCAATTCGTTTATGGTCGGCACCAAGGTTGGATAGTCTCAAGTTTTATTCTCGAATAATTTTGGTATGATTGTGATAGAAAAACATTTGCAAATGAAATGGAAAGTAATAGCTACAATTTTCTATCACTCGCATGCTTTAGCTTCATAGTTTTCTATTTTCCAATCATAGAGTTCTGAGTATGAATTCTAGTCGACTAACATGGGGGAGCCTAGATGTAGTTCGCCATTCTTGTTTGGATCAACTGAGTATTCATTATTTTTCATTACTTGATATAGTCACCTAATGCATTCATCATTGTTTCCAAGTTCAATCCAAGATTTTCCTTGAGATGGATAGTTGGGTACGATAACCCTTTTTCCTTCTCCTTTTAGTTTTATTCTATCTTTTTAATAGGAAAAGGAATCTTTCTTTTTACGTCCCCAGGGTTGACCGACTAGTGCTAGGAATGATTTATATCCTTCCTTGGGGTTGGTTGCTTTGAAATCGACTTGTGTAGTTATGCCCATGATTGTTTTCTTTATCTTTTTCCATATTTGTATCGGTTCAATTAATCCTTGGTCTGCCAATTCAAGGAAAATTCATGATTTTGAGAGTTGTGGCTGACCTAGATTTTTCCATGTGCATCATGTCATTATTTTTTATTATGATCTGAATTCAAAAATGACTTGTGAAATAAGATATCCTTAAAATTCTAGATCGACTAAAGGGTTGATGTCAGTTTTATTCTTTTGATTTAGCCGGCATAAGTTCACAACTATTTTTTCATTTACTCAATTGCTTTTTACCATGGACATTAAATTGATTGTTCAAGAGACATCATCTTCCTTTGTGGGTAATTGTAGTGGTTCATTAAGTGTTTTATTTCTGCTTTCTTGAGTATCTTCTACCATTTCTAGTTCTTCAAAAATTCTTGATGCATTGCTGAAAATTTATTTTTTCTTATGCGGATAAGGATAGTTAGTTTCTTTATTTTGAATTTTGGTGATGTTCAGATTATCACCTCCAATATTAGTGCCATGTCTGGTTATAATATGCAAATTTTTAGTATTCAAAAATTCATGCTTAGGGACACCAGACAAAAGATTAACATTTTTCTTATTTATTTTGTCAAGAATTATGGGAAAATATTCTAAAGAATGATCACCACTCCACATTTGGTACCAAACTTAAGATCAGTTTTTCCCTTCTAATGATAGTCTCAACTTAGATGTTCTTCACTAAAACATACATACCATCTAGATTTTCTTATTCTACTAGCGGGTTGATTACCTTGATTATTATTATTATACTTTCCTCAACCGTGGTATCCTCCTCATCGGTTGTATTTGATTTTTCTATAGTCGTTGTTTATGTGGTTTCATCATTATGTTCATTCTAGTCAATGGCTTATGCTTGGTAGAACTACTAGTAATTTTTCTTTTTTGTGTGTTTAGATCACATTCAGCGGTATTGTGCGAATTATCTTCACAAATACCACACCATTTAGGCTTGGAATTCTTCATATTAAATGGGAATTCTTTTGCGGGATGTGACTTAAAATCCTGGCATATACCAGAATAATATTGGTGTGAATAACTCATACATCATGTCATATATCGTCTTGTAGTCGACAGTTGTCTTTGGCATGGCATTCCATTGATCAAGTTGTACACCATAAGTCTGTATTTCTTAGGGTGAGTTCACTAATGGATTTTTTCATGATTTCAAGCTTTTCTTCTAATATCTTGTCAATGAGTGCTACCAAATAATCATCATCAGACTCAATCTATTGTGCTTTCTTTAAGGCATCGTCATATGTTGAAAATTCATGAACTCTTAATGGTGTTCTATTTTTCTACGACAATCTTGTGACGAACCATTGTATAAGAATATTTTCATCACTATGATATGATATGTAGATGAGGAGATATTTGAATCTTTGCTTAGATTCATGTACTATCTCTCCTAGAATTTGTGTGATCTCTTTAATCTTTTTAGTTGCTAGATTCCTATTGGCTCGCATTTGGAATAATGTGAGAAATTTTTTCTTTATTTCACTCTTTGTTCTAGTAGGGATTTCTCTGAAATTCATGTACCAAGTGAGTACTTGTTTCCTAAGAGCACCAAAAAAATGTGTTATTTGTCTACCTTCATCGGGGACAAGACTAGCCTCCCATGTGGTTTCACAGAAAAATCAATGACATTTAGGGTCTTCATCATCCTCATACATTGCCATGTGAACTAAATTATTGAAATCCATTTTGGAAGAATTTTGAGTATGAGTATTTATTGGAGATCATATATTGGACTATGGTGTACTTACTTTTTCCTGTCAGGTTTCATACTAGGTCATTTGAGCTTCTTATAACTATGTCTCCTCGTTTTGGTTATCAATCGACGGGATGTGAACTTCAGTTGATATTATTGCTGGAAAGGGGGTGCTTTCACGCAATCTGTGTAGAATAAGTAAAAGTTGTTTCTTCTTATTTCAGGGGTAAAAATGATCTAGTTACCTTGTAATGGTCTATGAATCATCAGTCAGTCCATTATTTTTCCACATCTATTTATTTGAATCCATATGTTTCCTCGGCTAGGTATAATGTGAAAAACACATTCAACGATTTCTCTTACAGACGGGCCATGGGATGACGTGATTGGTAATGGGTTTGCAGAATTCATTCTTTCAAGTGTTGTTATTTGCGGGGTTCCAAATCCTTCCTTTACCAAATGTAGTTCTTTGACCAATTTTGGAGCCTCATCATTTCTCTCTTTTGATCAAATTTCCCTCTACTTAAGTAGGCTTTTTGGTTGCTCAACTTTTTCTACTATCTTTTTCAAATTTATTTTCTTCCATACCAGACTTGTTATGTACATAATCTCTTCTTGTCGCTACTGTAAATTCTCCCATTCAATTATTTGAATATCAAATGTATCTTTATAATGTTACAACAAAATCGTGCTTGGACCTTCACTGGTTTCTTTGCTTCTTCGCTCATCAACTAGCATTGTCTACTCATTCTTGTCATATGGTTGGAGAACTTTCCATTGCCGACCCAACTATTTTTGGTCGATGGGGTTGGCATCAACGATCAGTCTCATTTGTTGAGGAAATATTCCCACTCTCTTTCATTAATAAAATGTTCCCAATCTTTATATTTTGTTTCCCAATTTGTACAACCAATGGCCAGCGATGGCCAGTGTTTGACTATGTGGCCAATGCTCTTTTCAATTAGGTATTTATGAAGCAAGGAGGGAATTGTATAGAAAAAACTATCATGCAATTCATTATGAAACCTATATTTTACATCGTCAAGTGAAGTTTGTTCTTCTTTTCTCTTCGCAAAATTATTTAGCTATCTTTTCGACCCACTCCGACAAGTTTGTTTGACCATCGTTGCATAGTTTGTGCATCAACAATGCTTCTTAAAGATATTTCAACCTATTCATGAATGTTATCGAGAAATTTCTTGATTTCTTGAGGAATAGCTTCTATAAATTTCTTGAGGAATAAATTCTATAAATTTCTCATGTGATTCTGTGAAGAATTTTTCTCTGGCCTGTGCAAGTGTTAACTTGCTTCTTATAGCATAATTTTGAATATAATTTACAAATTTTCTATTCCACCATTCGTGGATTTCCTCCTCACTCAAAATTTATGTATAAATTCTCATACTTTGTTTCGATTCAATACTATCATCAACATAACCAATGTTGTAATTTGTGGGATTACATGTGGTTACTAGTAGTATACTATAAATAGATAAGCATTCAATTATACATGAAATAATACATAAATAAAGAGAGTAAGGGAGAAAGTAATGGTCACACTAGCAACACATATTTATATTATATCATAGGTCCATATTGTATAATGGAAGACAATACTTATCTCTTTCTATCTCACCAGCCTATATGTGTGTGTGTGTGTGTGTGAAGTATATGTGCAATTAGTCAATTATAAATGTGTAACTCTTGGTTAGTCGGCTTAATCGACTCGACTGGATTGGTCCTCCCTAATGGGTGGTCGGTTGGGAGGACCTAGTTGACTTATTGACTAGGGTCCTCCAAGAGATCCCCCCTGATGGGTGGTTGGTCAGGAGGACCAATTTGACTCATCGACTAGGCTCCTCCAATAGATCCCTTGATCTCATCTGTATGTTATCACTCTTTAGGCATGTGATGATCATCCCTTGTAACCACAAGGCCTCTATAAGAACTTCCCTATCGAACTAGGGGGTAAGATGTTCCTACTCGATGTTGAAGTCATTGATGCACAATTAGACTATAGGATTCTCTTGTGACGTAGTTATATGTACTCCATGAAGGAAATTTCCTCCTTGGTCTTTTGAGTCATGATGTTCCCCCATAATGGGAAATTGGTCACCCTTGACCATCTCACCTACTATGAGAAGTTTCGCATGGCTAACCCCATTAATATTTTTCCTCTATTTGGCATTAGTATCCCCCATCCCTTAATGAGATAGGATTAAGAGTCTACAAAGGTTCCTCCTTCCTATGAAATATGTTGGACTTCCACCAGTCATACCATCGTTAATGGATGATCTCATGTGCACCATATTTTCCTCTATAAATCAAGCACCATTATCTACTTCCACCTCTATGTCCTCACTCGACATTGAGATCCACATAGAATAAAGCATGATTCACGGGCCTTCTTCTTTGGTGTCAGTCATAGATTAACTATTCATCCCCCCCCCCTAGACATATAGGGAACTCCAGTCATGGCCACCCTCATTTTTCCTAGACTCACCCTCAAGATCCATGTATGGTATTTAAAACCTCCATACCAGAAAGTAGACCTGAAATCATATGTGCATATTAAATTTACACCAATTATCTAGTTAATGCCTCACCATCTAATATCCCATGGCTGGTAGTATAAACCATGGCGCAATTGTTGGTTCCAACCAATTCTCTAGATTGGTCATGAAGACCCAAGTGAAAAAAGTTATAGCCTACCCTAGTAATCCACCTACATGATTTCCTCCACCATGTGTCTTATGTGACACAAGAGGTCATCCCACTAAACTATGCCCAACATTGCCTAAACTTAGGAACCTACTATCCACACCTAAAAACACTACCCCCATTTTGGAGTTGTTAACACTAAAAAATTCCTCACCATGCTCATCCTCTAGTGACATCACCACATCACCACATGAGCTCCTTCCCTCACACATCAGGGGGAAATATATTAAAACTAAAACATTCCTCACCATGTTCATCCCCTAGTGACATCACCAAATTCCTTATTTTTTCCCATTAAAATCCTTCACTAACCAACAAAGCCTAAGTCAAAAACCCACAAATAGGCTCATAATTATTTTTCCCTCTCCAAAATAGGGAAAAATGGCTTTATTCCCTCTAGAAAAGTAAAAAATCCCCCAAAATAGGGAAAATTCCCCAAAAAAGGAAAAAAAGAAAAAGAAAAAAGGAAAAGGGGGAAAACATTCAACTTAGTCAAAAAAGGAGGGAAAACCCTAAACTTCCTCCCAAAACCAAGATCCAATACCATGGTTTTCCTAATACCACAGGAAAGAAACATAGGGAAAATGTTTCTATAAATATATGGTGAAGGTCCTCATTATAGAGAATTCACTCATTACTTTACCATCACTCTGCCGAAATTTCACCAAAAACCCTGAAGCCCCCTTTTGACTTCTAGTTTTACCCATCGTGAGTTTTGGCCACCATTAGTGACACTTATGTGGAGAACAACCCGAAGCTGCTTAGAGACCAAGGACACGTTGCTTCAACCTTCTGCAAGGGCCCTCTAGTCACTCCATTTGAGGTAACCCCATTATTGTATGTTTTCATTTATTCAATAAAATAAAATAAAAACATTCTTCCCCTACTCTTTCATATGTGTGAAAGGACCAAAAATATTTAGTTTAGTTTTTCTTTTCATATAATTTCTTCATGCAAATCATATATTTTAATTTTTACTTATTTTTATTTACTATTTTTTATTGCATGCATCCACCACCATTTACGAACTGTTACTAAGATTTCTCCAAGTCTTAGTAGGTGTATTTCTACACCAACTAGTGTGAATAACCTAGCTACAGTTTTGGTGTTAAATTTTGAGCATTAATTCACAATACTCTTGGATCTTTACTGAGAGAATAACACATACAGTATATCAATGCATAACAATAACAATAAGCATGACAAGCATCACAAGAATCAAAAGCATGAGAGAAAAGAGACACAGAGTTTTCGTGGGGAAAAACTGAAGGTGAAAAACCCCACAACTTCCTCAGAGATAGAGAGAGCAATGGCTCAACCAAAGTACAACCAAAATACATTGAGATAGTCTCCTAGTAGCAGATGATCCTCCTCCTCACTAGTGCGCCACTTTCTTAGTGAGAGAAGTGTGAGTTTCCGAGTGATGAAAATAGAGATCTTCCGATCTCTATTTATACTAGCTTGTTTTCCCAGTTACACTATGGGGCCGACTTGTATATCTATATGCATCCACAATATAATATATATATCAGGGCCGACCCCACACATGGTGGTCTAATAACCCATCGGCAAGTACACACACTTAAGACACTTGTCAATCCACATGACGACACTTCCTTATAGAGGAATAACACATCTCTTATAAGGGTACAATAAATATATATATAATACATAGATGAAATACATTCCGAAGTTACATATACATCAACACTCCCTCTTAACTAGCAAGGTATTTCTCGACACAGTTCTGCTAGATAAGTCTTCTTCTCGGGATCATCGTCATCGATGCATCGTCATCATCATCGTCACTGCTGCTGCTATCTCAACCAATCTTTGACACTACTTGTCATAGGAAGTTCTACAGAGCCAGTCCTTTTTCATACTGGATGTAGGCCCACCACATGCAGGTCTTCATCATCACTAGACATACTGTGGAATCCTCAGGACTTATTACGTGAGTCACAAAACCTGGCTGTAGCATCCCAGGATATTACGAGCACTCAGCTCTACCTGTCGGATCTCCTAGGAGCACATTACATGTGACCCATCACAAAACCTGGCTGAAGCATCCCAGGCTATTACGAGCACACAGCTCTACCTGTCGGATCTCCCAGGAGCACATTACATGTGATCTCACCACAAAACCCGGCTGAAGCATCTGAGGCCTTTTTCATCCTGTCCAGATCTCCCAGGAGCAAATTACATGTGGTCATGGAAAAACCTGGCTGAAGCATCTAAGGCCTTTTTCATCCTGTCCAGATCTCCCAGGAGAAAATTACATGCCATAGGACAAAACCTTGCAAGAGCATCTCAGGATGTTACGGGTACACAACTTTGACCTGAAATCTCCCAGGGCACAAATTACATGTCCTCCCAGAGCAATTTCTCGAAAGAGCATCCCAGGATATTACGGGTACACAACTCCGACCTATAGGATCTCCCAGACATGCTCATCTACACAACCTGATCCATGGCCACAAAGTATCATTCTGATACTCACCATACATCATCCTGATGTACACATGATCATCCTGATCATACAATGCATCTACCTGATGCATACCCAGTATCTACCTGATACATATCATCATACACAGTGTATTCACCTGATGCATAGATACATGATCCACACAATGTATCCATCAACATACATGATCTACCTGATCATACTTGATACATATCAACATACATGATCTACTTGATCATACAATGTATCCACCTGATACATATACAGATACATGGTCCAAGCATCTAGCATGATGCATATACAAAATACATACAAATGATCCAACCGATCATATCCAGCATCCAACATGATGCATACATACATATAAATGATCCAACTGATCATATCCAACATCCAACATGATGCGTACATACATATAAATGATCCAACTGATCATATCCAGCATCCAACATGATGCATACATACATATACATATAAATGATCCAACTGATCATACAAAGCAGAAACCAGAACATCATCCTGATGCTCATCATCCAGCGCTTACATCCACAGCCATGTGAAGGATCCTCCTTCCAACATGCTTGGAATGGCTTCAACAAATGTGTCCATCACTTCTTCCTCGAAGTGTCATCAATCTGAAGAATGCCAATCCTCTCCCTGAAGTACTCGAACTTCACCCTGGCTAGTGGCTTCGTCAGCACATCTGCAATCTGCTCGTCTGTCGCAACGTACAGGAGCTTCACAACTCCTCTTTGCACCATATCCCTGATATAGTGATATTTGATCTCTATGTGTTTCGACCTGTCATGAAACACTGGGTTCTCAGACAGCTTCACACAACTCTGGTTATCGCAGAAAATACCAGTAGCATCCAATGGGAGATCAAATAACTCAGACAGTAACTTCCGTAGCCATACTGCCTCACAACTAGCTGAACACGATGCAACATACTCTACCTCAGCTGTACTCAGTGCTACGTAGGACTGCTTCCTGCTAACCCAAGAGATCACACCTGATCCCATACTGAAGCAGCATCCATATGTGCTCTTCCTATCTATAGCACTGTCAGCCCAATCTGAATCAACATAACCCTAGAGGTTAAACTTTTGATTCACTTCATACTTAAGCCCATAATCCACTGTACCCTTCAGGTACCTCAGAACATGCTTTACAGCAATCAGATGAACACTCCTCGGATATGTCAGGAACTGACTCAATGTGTTCACAGCCAAGCAAATATATGGTCTCATGTTCGTCACGTACATCAAGGACCCAATCTTCTGATGATACATAGAGATATCAACTGGCCCAGATGAAGCATCACATAGAAGCTTCAGATTTGATGCCATAGGTGTGGCCATGGCCTTGAAATCCATCATCCTGAATCTCTTCAAGACATCTACTGTGTACTTCCCTTGACCAAGGAAGATCCCATCCATACTTTGCCATACCTCCATACCTAGCAAATAGTGCATCATTCCTAAGTCTTTCATATTGAACTCGGAAGCAAGCTTCCTCTTAGTATCTGCAATTAATCTGTCATCTCCTGTTACAAACAAGTCATCCACATACAGGAGTAGAATCACAGGATTCCCTTCCTCAACCTTGTAGTAAAGGTTGGAATCCGCTTTACTCTTGGTAAATCCCAAACTAGATAGGAAACTGTCCATCCTACCATACCAAGTTCTGGGAGCTTGCTTCAAGCCATACAAGGCTTTCTTCAATCTGCACACATATGACTCCCTGTCATGTATTTCAAAACCGAGTGGCTGCTCCACATATACTTCCTCTTCAACTACACCATTCAAGAAAGCAGTCTTGACATCCATCTGGTGTATTTTCCATTTCATTACTTTTATGTTTCTCTATGCTGCCATTTACAGCATGCTTGATCTGATAGATCCATATGGAAGTCATAACAAACTTCCCTTCAGGTCTTGAGACTACATCCCAAACATCATTCTTCATGATCAACGGATCATGGCATTCTTCCCATATCCTGGGAACTTCAATATCTTCAGTAGATAATTTTGTTGTTGAACAAATGTTGTAGTTCTTCTTTTGTAGGTGAAGGTATATGGTCTTTCCTACAAAACAAGTTAAATTGCATGATTAGAAACATCTCATAATTTTCAGAAAAAATTCTTTCACATAAATAAATATGTCATACGGTCATGCAATTGTTTAAGCCAGTGCTTCAATACAACATTTATCCATGTTCCATAACTTTCTAGATGCCTTCCAGTCTCTACCAGAACATTGTTAAGAGTTTTCACTACTCCCAACATGTCAGCAAAGAGGTTTCATTCTAGATAAGTAGCAATGGAATGTTGTACAGTGCCATAGGCCACTTACCCATCATATGCATATTAGTAGTATACTGTTCATTAATGCAATCATTCTAATATGCACAATACATCTACGAACATGAGCATATACATCATTGAACAATTTTATTGAAACAAACAAATATGCAAGAAATGATAATTGAAATACTTATCTTTGTTTGTTTGTTGGATAGACTCCCTCTGAGTCTTTGCTTCCTTGCAAGAGCTGCTGGAGTCCTAATCTAAAGTAGATTCTTCTACACCTTTCTGTTGTGAAATGTAGACAGATGATCAACTCCCTCTGAATATATGCATCCTTGCAGGAAGTACTAGAGTGTGCTTCTTCTTCAGCTTTGCTTCCTTGCAGGGGCAACTAGCAACTAGAGTGTGCTTCCTCTTGATCTTTGCTTCCTGGATCACCTGTCCTTGAACTTATATTCATCCTTGGTCCCTAAGCATGCTTATTAGTATCATGATTGTGTTATCCTTGTGATCTCATACAAAATCATACATTCATTAGTATATTCTCAATACTATCAAAACACAATAATCTCAAGCATGTATAGTCATGATCATTTCAAACAGAAATAATAAGCATTAGCATTCAGGGTTTATATAGGACTCTTATGGTTAGTCATAACATGTCTAAACCTGTGATCACTCAAACCTATGACTCTTCTTGGTTAGTCATAATATTAAATAAGGTAAGACACATAATATGCATATACCCATGATTATTCAAACCTATGTCTTTATGAACAATCATCATCAATCATGCCATGCATACTTATATAAGAGATCCTATGATATAAGGAAAACATACCTGTTCACCATATTTGCTAGTTATGTCTAGCAATGTTTTCTTGTTCTCTTCAATGTCCTGCATAACTCATAAGTTAACCTTTTAAAAAACAATTTATACATACCTCTATGTGATTCACGACTATGGATGAATCTTTGTCTTCATGTCACCATGGCATGTTCAGGTTGCCCCTTCAATTTGTACAATCCTCCCTCTTGCTCTCCAATCACCACTGCATCATCAATAGATTTACCCTTTGGCCACATTAGGACTTTTCCATCCACAAATGCAACCCTCATGCCTTTTGCATCCAATGCAGAGATGGAGAGAAGGTTATTCTTGAGCCGAGGTACATAAAGGACTTCTTTCATCTTCAAAGATTTTCCAGAATCTAGGTTTTAGGAGGCCTCACCACTTCCTTTGATAGGGTATTGGTAGTCATCCCCAAGTTTCACCTTATGGGGTGACTCATGTTCAGATAGGTTAGCAAAGGATTCTTTAAACCCAGTCATGTGTTTTGAAGCCCCACTATCAATTAACCAATCATTACAACCATGGGAGATAGTACCTGTGAGAGCAGATATTAGAACATACTCTTCTTCGCTTGATGAGTTATCATCATCACTTTCTGCTCTAGCCTTCTTCTTGGGAGGTTCATCATCCTCGGCAGCATGAGCATGAAACCTTCTTTTGCTACCCTTCTTCTTCTTGTTGAAGTTGTTTTTGTTGTGGTTGTCCCTTTTGTTCTTGGGACATTCTGAAGCAAAGTGACACTTCTCATTACAAGTGAAACACCTTAGATCTTTCTTGTCTTTGTGATAATGATGAGAATATTTCTTCTTGTAATCGGTTGGATCCCTCTTGAACTTGCCCTTCTTAGTGTGAGCTGTGAGAGCTTGATATTCATTCCCCATCTTTTCTTCTCTTGCCACAAGCCTTGCTTCTTCTTGAGAGCATTCTTCCCGCAATCTGTTGAAGGAGATCAACTTCTTCCTTGCACAAATTCCTTGAATAAAGGAATCCCATGACCTGGGTAGGCCATTTAGAGTGGTCATGACAACTTCACCATTCTCCTCCATTTCATTTACCGCTTCCAGTTGTTCCTTAATCTGGGAGACCCTAGAAAAATAAGATTGAATGGTTTCTCCATTCTGAAACTTTACTCCTTTCAATTGGTTCCGCAGGGTCATCTTCCGATTTATGTTCTTCCCTTCAAATAGCTTGGTCAAAGAGTCAAACATCTCCTTGGGTGTCTTTATAGAAGACACATGGGGTATGAGATGGTCTTTGATAGAATCAGTAATGATTCTCTTTGCCTTGACCAAGTTCTTCTTATGCAATACTTTAGCCTCTTCATCCTCTGGGATAGGGATGTCTTCTTTTATATATGAGTCCAATTCATTCTCTTCCAGGATTAACCCAATCCTATACTTCCAAGCTTAGAAGTTATCAGCCCCTTCAGGCTTATCCTCAATCTTGGTGTGGTGAGACATCTTAAAGAGTACTTCAAATGGAAATAGAAAAGATTTAGGTCTTACCACTTGAAATGCTGAAAACTGGATCTGGTCTCGGATTAGGGTTTGTCGGAAAAGCCCTAAAAATTAAAAATGTGAATTTCAACTTTTTGAAAGGATAGAAATATGTGCCTTGATGAGCTGATCATCCTGGTGTATTCAGAATTTGAGATCAGCAAAGCTTTACCCTTCAGATTTGTCTTTTTGTCCTCCCGGGTTCACTGGGGAGAGCCTTGAATTAGGGTTTATGTTTCTCGGAGATCTACCCAGCCAAAAATCTCGATCCAAAGCTCTAAACTTCGATTTTTGCAAGGATCTTCCAGCTATGTATTCAGATTTCAGAAATTCCTATTTTTGTGGAAACCCTAATTTTTAGGGCCAAATATGAAAATGCTCAGAATTGAATTCTGATTGGACGGATAGATTCTCCTTGATGATTAGAGTCAATCTACTATACTTCTTTTCCAAAAACTGTGGAGAGAAACCCAATAAACAAGAAACTCAAGTTTCCGTCACTGCAAAATGTCTTCTTCTCAAGTTAGCTCTGATACCATGTTAAATTTTGAGCATTAATTCACAATACTCTTGGATCTTTACTGATAGAATAACATATACAGTATATCAATGCATAACAATCACAATAAGCATGACAAGCATCACAAGAATCAAAAGTATGAGAGACAAGAGACATAGAGTTTCCATGGGGAAAACCCTAAAGGTGAAAAACCCCACAACTTCCTCAGAGATAGAGAGAGCAATGGCTCAACCAAAGTACAACCAAAATACACTGAGATAGTCTCCTAGTAGTAGATGATCCTCCTCCTCACTAGTGTGCCACTTTCTGAGTGAGAGAAGTGTGAGTTTTCGAGTGATGAAAATAGAGATCTCTCGATCTCTATTTATACTAGCCTGTTTGCCCAGTTACACTATGGGGCCGACTTGTCTATCTAAATGCATCCAAAATATAATATATATATCAGGGCCGACCCCACACAGGGTGGTCTAATAACCCATCGGAAAGTACACACACTTGCGACACTTGTCAATCCACATGACGACACTTCCTTATAGAGGAATAACACATCTCTTATAAGGGTACAATAAACATATATAATACATAGATGAAATACATTCCGAAGTTACATATACATCAACATTTGACAACTTCAACCAGGTTGATCTCCATTGATCTGTGGTTTGGTTAGGATGGTATATTTTCCAAGTTTTTTGTTTTTGTTTTTTCACTTGCATGGCCATTTAGTTCTGTTATCAGACCCTTTTTGCCATCTCTCGAGTAGGAAAACGACCGGTACTTGCCATTTTTTCCCCTACCAAAGAAATACAATTTAAAATTTTGTTTATTTTGCCTGGGTCACATCTATCGGACCCCGTTCCACACGTCAAAGCGCATTTTTTCCTTTGAGAAGTGTGTCTGACCACTTCCAGGCCAGGGCATGACTTTTCCTCTCTTTGGAATTCCCAAGTCGTTCTTTTATCCTAAAAACGAATGCCACAGGTCGCACTTTTCCTCCAGAAAAGAGTGCCCTAGCCTCTGTTGCATTCTACATGCCCCCGCACGACTTTTTTTCTACCTGCAATGCCCCAAGTTGTGACTATACCCTTGAAAGACATGACCTGCAACTATGTTTTTCTTTTTTCCAACAATTGTTTTTCATATGGAACCCGTTGTTTAGTTTATGCCCATTGCAACCTACTCTTTGACATCTAGAATCCTATTTGCAGAACCCTTGTCTTTCCATTTGCTTGATGTAGCATGTGTTTGGAAATTTCCTTCACACCCACTTTGTATCCCTTTGTTTTACTTTTGTTGTTGCATGTTATGAACAATCATATAGATCTGGTGCATCTTCATTTTACATTTAATCAATTTGATTGGTTCAAAGTTTGCTTGGATACATTGTAGTTTCAATGCTTTATTTTCATTAAAAAATCAAAAGAAAAGTTTATTTTTGTTATTCAAGTTTTATTTTTAGCATCTATTTTCTAGTCGCTTACCACATAAGCACACAAGAGCACACCTTAAGTATCAACGCTTGGTCCATAACCTAAAGCTAAACCTAAAATTTACATTAATCAAACACACATTTCACCTCACTTGAGGATTAAAAGAATATGGTATCAAGGTAGGGAATTGGGGTTAGGCATCCAAACAACACCCCTTTTCCATTTTCATCTGAGACATAGTGGTTGTCCTCTAGGGTACCAAAATCCTCTGGTATTTATTAGCATGATTGACACTGATTTTTTAGGGGATCTCTCCTCTAGGAGGGAAAGTGGCAAGATTGGTTTTGGAAGTCTGGGTGGAATGTCGCTCTCCACTGTGTACTAAAGGACACCAAATCATTGTCCTCATTGTGCATGATGTCTATCATACCAAGTGTGCAACTGTCAAAGGGATGAAGCTGCGGAATCCCATTTCGGATGTGCTATGAAGGAGGTAGCTTTGTTGCCAATCTTTTTTAGGGATATTTTCCCTGGGATCCCTCTCGGTAGGGGGATATCCCTTAGCCATTTTGGTCTTCCATTTAGTATCATCTGACTGTGGATTTCATCACCCTATAGAGGATATAATTTGTGTGGGCTTCCATCTTTTAGATAGGAGGTTGCTTACACCCATACCCCATAGGTTAGTGAGTCATTTTATTTTGATAGGTAGTATTGCTTCTTGGTTTTATGACCACTTTTTTGCCACTCACTTGTTGTATCACACAGTTGTAATAGGTTTTTTGAGCTTGCTTTTGGCCTGAGCACCCTTTTTTATTGAGAGCTCTCCCCTTGCACACACACATGGTTGCATTGGGATTCTTGAGTAGTTTTTTCGACCATACCTATTTATAACTCATACACCTATCACCATTGATCCCTCGAGATACTCCCGTAGGCTACAGGGGTAGTCACCACAGCACGGTCCGTTGGACCCTACTAGTCATGCACTCCTCAAGTGCACCTCACCGTCTCCGAAATTTTTTCCCGAGGCCCCTTATTTCACTTCTGACTCCTCCCAATCAGAGTCACCTATACAGTCACCCGCAAATATCCCTATGGATGACATGAATCCCAACCCATTCTATGGAGGTATAATTGGTAGTGGGCATGGTAGTGGCCCTGTCACCACTACGACCTCCATTCCAACCATTTGATCAATGGAAACCATTATTCCCGGCACCATTGGACCTACCCCCACTACTATAGTACATCTAGCCACTACGTCCATACTCACATATGGCAGTTCCACTCCCATGACCACAGTACATACCTCCGCTGGATCCATTCCTTCTGGCAATTGTCACACCTCGATGGCTACAGTCGCTAAAGTCACGGGATTTATTCTTTGGGTAACTGGCCCCTCCTTCCAAGTTACATTGACCCTTGAGGTTGGTTCCATTATCCCCCCCATGATGACCATTGCCCACCCACCCTTCAATAGAGGTGGCCCCACGATCACTGCTATGGCCAGCATGCAGGTCGGTTCTACTATGTCACATCCTCCTGCTAGATTTTCAGTCATGGCCAGTATTAATATCCTTGACCTGGATAGATTGAATAACCAACCTACTCGACATGACCCTATGTGGCCTCCCATGCTCGCCAAACTCCCTTCAGACATCCCTAAATTTGAGGGGAAGGGTGACGAGGACCCTTAGAATCATATTATGTCATCCCACTTGTGGTGTTCCTCTAACTATATAGTGGATGACTCTATTCGACTATGCATGTTACAACAAACCTTTACTGGAACTGCAGCCAAGTGATATATCGATCAGCCCCATGGGCCGCATTCCACCTTTGCATCCCTAGTCTTGACTTTCCTACAGTTTTCCCAGTTACCAGTTCATTATGACCTTGATGTTGAGATCCTCCTTTCTTGTAGACAAACTATGGCCACCCATATCATGGACCATATCCATGAGTGGCATAGATGACGAATTTTATGCAAGATCAAATTGGATGACTGAATATTCTTAGATTGGTTCCTGAAATATCTTATCCCATCCATTTCTAAGGATGTGGAATCGGAATGTCCTCAGACCAAAGAAGAGGCCCTCCTCAAAGCACAACAGTTTGACCTTATCTATGCTCATTCAAGCTATTTATATACTATTTTTCTTGATTCCCTTCATGGCGATTCCTCTCAGAGAGATATGCCGGGAGCATCCCATGATGCCAACGGTGTCATTGGTCATGCAACATCTATCGGTAGGCCCTATGTACCTTTTCCTCCTGTACCGACTCCCACATATAACCCCACCCCTAGTCCTATGCCGTCAACAATGAGTTGTGGCCCTGATCTATCACATGCAATGGCTCACTCCAGAGTGACACCCTCATATGTTCCTCCATCCCTCACTTCTCATGTCCATGGACCAACCTATGCAAAACCTAGTTTCAGGGTATGCTCCTCCTCCAGCGCCTACTTCTTACTACCCTTTCCCCAACCCATTGTTGGTCGTTCTTGCACCCACCCAACCTCAAGCTCCTATTATTCCTCAAGGAAAATTTTATGCCCAGCAGAACCAGGACCAGACCCAACCAACCCCCAAGAATTAGCAAGGCCAACCCAATAGGAGAAGAGGTAAGAACCATGGTAACAACCCACACCAGGGAGGGGGTGGAAAACCTCCTAACCCTCCGGATAATAATGGTTCAAACTCTACCAATTGAAACCCCAATAAACCACCCAAGCAAGGAAATAACCCACAACTTTGGACCAATTATCCATGCCCGTGTTCTTTATGTGGTGTCTAAAGACACTATAAGCATCATTTGCCCCATTTTCCCAAAGCCCGCCAACTATGGGATGAGGCTAATCATCGGGATGCCACTACTGCCCCGCAAGCACAACCTAATCCCCCACATCCAACCACATAGTTGATGGTGTTGAAAAACCACCTACCCACATAAGGGGTTATCACCACACAATCGTCGGATACATACATTGCGTATTCAAGTCATCTACCCGGGTCAGGAATCCACCACCTCTTAATGATGTCTTCTTAAGAAGTCAACCTCCAGACTCACCAAAATCAGTATGGTTCAGCTACCAAGACCATAGCCGTAGATAAGGCTACTGCATCTACCCCTATAGATAATTCTTTATGCATCCCTCCACCACTGACCAATGGGCCCCCCAAAGCCCCAAAATTTCCTTTGCATCGCATTACCAACAATCCCAATGTTCGAGCTGCTCCAAAATACAACATCATGGATAATTTGGCCCAATCCCCTACTGCCATGTCAGCCTTAGAAGTTATAAATAACTATCTAGTGCAATGAAAAATCATTTTTTTCTACCGTAGGTGTGATCGACCCATCTAACTCACTTTTGATGGCATTCAACTTGGATCAATTTGAACCTTACATGCCTTCATCCATCATGTTTCAGATCCTTGTATAACTTAGAAACTTGGTAATACATTGATGCATCATCGATGAGGGCGCCTATACATGTGTCATGTCCACCATTGTTTGGAAGAAGTTTGGGTCCCCTCCATTGCAATCTTCCACGACAACACTGCCTTCTTATGATGGTCGCACAGCTCAGGCACATGGCCTTCTCCCAAATGTCATTGTTGATTTAGTCGGAAAAACCATCCTGATTGATATTGAAGTCGTTAATGCCCAACTCGACTACAACCTTCTTTTAGGAAGCAGCTACATGTATGCGATGAAGTTCGTTGCCTCATTCGTATTCTAGCTCATGATGTTCCCCGATGAGGGAAGGGTCATTAAAATTGACCAATTCACCTACTATGACCCCAAAGGGCCAACTACTCTAGAATATGTCCTCCCCATGGTCAACAACTCTGCCCTTGGTGTGTTCGTTCCATCAATTTCCACCACGGGGATAGGTCTTTATTGTGAGTCTTCAATGAACACCACATTTACAGCCTTTCCCCCACCACCCTCAACTATTGAAATATCATACTTATGCACCGTTTCTTCAAGAAACCAGTCTTTGAATCGCATCCTGCCACTCATCCCACACCCCAACCGTAACCTTAGAGGCACTCCCAACCTCAACCACCATCTGTACCCAGCCATGTAGGAGCGACCCCAATAAACACAATCCCCTTCTTGTTCCCACCATCAAGATTCCTTAGCATGTCTATGATGGCCACATTGAATCTCCCGGGATTGACATTAGGGATTCTTTTATGGCACTTACTTGCACTAGATCCCATCTCAACCCCCAGGTCATGTTACAACCAGTCCAACCAATCATCCACCTCCTGGAGTTTTTGCGACAACATCCTCCAACCCTACTCCCCCTCCCGTCAAGAAGTATAAGGGAAATGCTATGAAGACCACTACCTCGGGGGCTACAGAAAAAAGCCATGAATCTTCCTCCTCCTGCCTCATTTCGAGCACCTTTTCCTTACGCTTTGCATAATTTATTAGGTCATGCTACCCAAAAATGTCTGCAATTTCCCATCCCATGCACTCAAATACAAAATTTTGATGATGGAGAGAGCATCCCAGTAGTTCAAGTGTCAGCCCCTCGTCAGTCATGTAACAAATATTTACGCATAAATCATTCTTGTGCAGTTTGTGGCCTCTACAACCATTACTCCCACCATTTCCCTGACCTACTAGAGTATTGATTGGTGATGGCTGAGTTGTGCAAGTTGTCCTTGGAATCTCATATCACTGTTGTTGAATAAATCCACCCCCCGGAATCCTCTTTGACCCACACGAACACCATTTACGTCATTTCAACCATGGAGCTAATAGTCACATCCTCAGCTCCAACTGATCCCTCTGATGTTTCCATCCGATGCTTTCAAAATGACGAAGAAATACTCGAAGTCACAGAAGTCGATTCTGCTGGTCCAATATGGAGAAATCAGTAGTCCTTTTCATGGGCCCCTCAACACTCAATAGTGAAAATGACACGTGGAATGTGGCCTTCCCCTAGTTTATAGCCCCCTTTTTTGCCCTTTTTCTCCCATTGACCATATCGGAGTCCTCTGAAGTCCATTTTTTGCATCGTTCACACCGTTCAAATCAGTGTTCCATTCCCTTGATGATGCTTGAGACCATTTATCATTATCACCAAACTTGTTTTGGGCCATTATTTCGTGGCCCCGCCTCAACTTGCGTGCCATCACATAAGTCAATGCCTGATTGTACCTCTATACGACTTCCTCTATCGTGGCCTATTCACAAGCCCTACACTCCCTCCATACTGTAGCTATTGCATTATTTTTCCACCATCCATCTTCTCGCAAGGAGGCCCCATCAGTGTTCTACCCCATCCTCTCTTTGGTCCATTCATTCCCATTCTCTTATTTTGAACACTTCCTCCTTGCCTGTCATTTATGTCTTCCCTGAACAGGTTTATGTCTTTTTCGGTCTGAGCAGACTACTTACGAAAAAGACACTTAGGGAGTTTCCGTTAAGCTGTTTTCTGACTCCTTAAAGAATGAAAAGATCGCCAAGCAATCTTGCTTACTTTCATACTCATTAAATTATTTGAAAGGGCATCTGTCTGATATAAGTTTACCCCTTTTTCAGGTCGGATGGACTAATTACAAAAAAGTAATACTCTAGTCCCTTTTGTCTAGAAGAGTTCTCCATTGCACATTTTTATGCTTTTCAGGATTTGGGGACTAACCTACAAAAAAGAACACCCTCGGATTCTTCTTCCTTTTTTCAAACTCTCTAAAATTGAAAGCACCAATCAGCATCCACCGTCTTTGGCTCGTCAAAATCCACATGGCGGTACCATATCAAGCACATTTCTATCCCTTCTTTGAGCTCATTAAACCATGAAGAAGGCCCAAACGATGCCTTTCAATGCCCCTGCAGATCACATATAGTCCCACATTATGGTAGCATTCCCTAGTATGGTCTCCTTTGTTTAGATTATTATGCTATAAGTCATCCTTGGAGTCCCCTGATATCATTTGTCTTTCCCATCTCCCTTTGAGTGCCCCCCATTGCAGCCACAGTTCCTGATCCCACAACTATAATCCCTTCCCCCAAGATCAGTTTCATATGCTGCCAGGTAAGCCATGTCATCATACTTTGAACAAAGGAAGTTTGAGTCTCATTACTCAGTGGCCCTTGTATTCCCCAACAGTGTCTCAGTCCCATATCTAGTTATATAACATATTGGTTGTATCCCTCACACTCCTATCAAGGAAACCTTATTGCCTTGGTAGTTGTAGGTCTCCCGCTGTCAACGCTAGCACATATGTTCCATAGGATAGACCCAGAGCTCCATGTACCTTTTCCTCATCACCATATGTGGTGAGTTCCTACGGACCATCTGAGGGGAGTCCTTAGTGCCCCTTAACTTGGTTGTTTCTGACATGCTCGACTTCAGCCCCATCATCGCACCATTGAGATTCATACAGGGTGTTGGTGCTTTCATTTATTGGTCGAAGACCCAGATGTCCCCCGACCCTATCATATTGGTAAGTCACTTTGGAACCCTTCCAGTATTATGTTCTTGAGGATATTTAGGTTGCGTTGGTGACAGTGTTTTGGATCCCTTTAGTCACATGCTTCCCAGTGTATCTAGTTCAGATGCAGTTCATTGTACCTCCCAGATTCAGACTCTCAGTTGTTTGATTCCACACAGTTTTTGGACCCCTTTAGATCTAGCAGTGCAACATTTTTTGTGATACAACATTCAAAATCAATGCCATTGTTTCAAGTTTCAGTTCTTCAGATCATCCATGGTTGGACCATGATTACATTCCAGATTTGAGTCACCTTTGGACCATTATGATGTACACTGCAATTCTCTATGTATAATTCAAGCCTCCTTTAGGCCTCATCATTATTTGCATATCTTGAGACATTGATACGAGCATGGGAATGCCCGCCTCATCCATGTATTTGAGCTTATATGTACCTCATCCATATTGAGTGTTGTATCTGCAGATTCGGCCCTTTTAGTCCCAGTGAAGTAGTTGTCCTACCCTTCAATGAATCTATTGTTCTACATACTATCCTGGAAAAGTAATCACCTATGATTTCTATCGACCATATGATCATCTCCTTCCCTCACACATTAGGGGGAAATATGTTAACACTAAAAAATTCCTTACCATGTTCTTCCCCTAGTGACATCACCACATTCCTTATTTTTCCCCATTAAAATCCTTCACTAACCAACAAATCCTAAGTCAAAAACCCACAAATTTGCTCATAATTATTTTTCCCTCTCCAAATAAGGGAAAATGGCTTTATTCCCTCCAAAAAAGTAAAAATCCCCCAAAATAAGGAAAATTCCCCAAAAAAGGAAAAAAATGAGGGAAAACCCTAAACTGTTGCCTAAAACCAAGAGCCAATACCATGTTTTTCCTAATACCACAAGCAAGAAACCTAGGGAAAATATTTCTATAAATATATGGTGAAGGTCCTTATTATAGAGAATTCACTCATTACTTTATCGTCACTCTACCGAAATTTCACCAAAAAACCTACAGCCCCCATTTGACTTCTAGTTTCATCCATCGTGAGTTTTGGCCACCATTAGTGACACTTGTGTGGAGAACAACCCAAAGCTGCTTGGATACCAAGGACTCGTTCCTTCAACCTTCTACAAGGGCCCTCTACTCACTCCATTTGAGGTAACCCCATTATTGTATTTTTTCATTTATTCAATAAAATACAAATTCTTTCCCTACTCTCTCATATGTGTGAAAGGACCAAAAATATTTAGTTTAGTTTTGCTTTTCATATAATTTCTTCATGCAAATCATATAGTTTATTTTTTACTTATTTTTATTTATTGTGTTTTGCCACATGCATGCACCACCATTTTCGAACTGTTACTAAGATTTCTCCAAATCTTAGTAGATGTATTTTTGCACTAGCTAGTGTGAATAACCTAGCTACGGGACTCATCGAAAGTAGGAATACTCTCTACTACACAAGTAGAGCCCCTCGAACTGAAGAATAAATCATCATGCATGAATCACGTGTGCCCTATCTTTTCTTAGTTTGGTCACTACATGCATCATTGCAAAGATCTCCCCAAATTCTAGAATACCTTTGCTACTATTCATCACACCCAAATATCTCCCCTAGAAATTGTCACCATTAAATTCATATCGACATCGTAGGAGACACCTCCCCATCCCCAAATGTTTGACATGTACACATAGTGTTCATATGTTACCCCCAGACATGGGCACGGTTCATCCTACCAGAACCATCCAATAGTTTTTGGCTAAGACATTAAACATCACACAACATGCTCGCCCATGTGTACGTTGTGGGTTGATGACACATTATTCATTTGTATGCCCCATCTTGCATGGGGAATTAGAAGTGTTCCTTGTGTAGTTAAGGAAATCACATAGCATATATCCCTCCTTGGTTTCCCTTTAAGTCTCACCTCAAGAGGTGATATTTCCTTTGTTGCATGACACGACTGAAAATGTTGAATTTTTTTGCATACCATCATCCATTGCTTCTACAACCCATGACCAATTGTCATCATCAAGAAAAAAATTCATTAGTACATCGCTAATACCTACCCCAATGTCAACCATTGGCCTCTCAACATCCACCATTAGGCATGATCTCTGAAAACATAGTCTCATATAGTGTGATAGACATGATGCATACACGCCATGTCACCATTTCAAATGATCATACTACAAATCCTACCACATTGGGACCTAGTGTTCCAAATAAATTCCTTGATCACCTCTTTCACTCAGATGAACAATTTTGGAATCCATGACTACTACTGAGACACCATGGGATGATCTACATTATCACTCCTACTTATTTCCTCAAAAAACATTCACTACCAATACAGTTTATCAATACACCATCAAAACCAAGGATTTTATCCCTCCTAACAATATCAATTGGTTCAAAAATCATATCCCTTCCCTTGATGTTTTTCGAGGAAAGCAACATGGCCAAGATTTCACCTACCATCAAGGTAGATATTTCCTTCACTCCTAGCATCATTGAGAACATCTCACATGCAACCTATTGTTCCCCACAAGAAGTCATCACTTACAAAGCATTGCTCCAAGAAGTTTAAAGATATTTCCATATGGTCATATGTAAAAATTCTAGGGATCGACCCCAAAATCATCAAAAATAATATCGATGCGTGCCTAACACTTCATCAATACAATAGAAAAAATGGCCAATACACCCCTACAAAGAACCTTCTATCAAACAAGAAATAGAGAAACTCTATCGAGACAAGTTTATCTATCATATTTCCTACACATCTTGGGTATCCAACCCTATCCCCATTAACAAGAAATAGGGAATTATTCATGTATGTACTAATTTTGAATATCTGAACCATGCTTGTCAAAACTAAAACTTTCCAACCCCCTTTATCGGCCAAGTTTTTTATGCTTATGCCAGACATGAAATACTATCTTTTATGGATGGATTTACTAGATACGACCATATATAGAACTACTAGTAGGATTAGTATAAAACAACTTTTGCTACACCATGGGACACCTTCACCTATCAAGTTATCTCGTTGATACTTAAGAATTTTGGAGACACTTTTTAGAATGCTATGTCCTATGTGTTCAATGACCTAGCATGCATCATCTTGGCCTACCTCAATGACATAAAGGCTAAGTCTAAAAATTACATTGAACACCTCAACAACCTTCGTACCATATTTTTTTAATAACGACAATATAACATATTCTTGAACCCCCTCAAATGCATCTTATTTGTCACTATAGGTCATTTGTTTGGATTCATTGTCAATAAGAAAGTAATCACCATCAATCCCTTAAAATTTCAAGCCATCCTCGAACTACCCCACCTGAAGACAATGCCAATTGTAAGCATTCAAGACAAAGCAAACTTTCTGCATCACTTTGTCCCCGATTACACTACACAAGCATAAGTATTTTTAAGGCTCCTTCAAAAGGACATCCCTTTTCAATGGGATGACCAAGCACACAATTACTTCATGGCAATAAAGAAGGCACTTACCTCTACTCCTTTAGTTCTACACCAAACTTTGATAATGGTTTCATCCTTTACGTTTCGAATTTGCCCATCTCAATTGCCGGAGTCTTAGGTCAAATGGGGGAAAATCATTGCAAGCATGTCATTTACTACGTCAATAAAAAAATTTCTAGACCTCTGGTCAATTACAACCATGACAAGAAATTGACCTTGGCTATATCTTTTTAGTGCAAAAACGTTTCCACTAGATCTTGGTATGCAAGACTAAATAATTGCAAACTCATACCCCATGTAATACGTAATACTAAACCAATAGTTTATCAATGGTAAGTTCTCTCAATGGGTATTTATTCTTCGGGAATTCAACTTATATTTTGTGACCCCCAAAACTAAGAAGGATTTGGCTCTCGCTGATCTTATTACTAATCTCTGGAATATCACAGTGGCCCCCCCTTGAAAGAATATGTTTCATGATGAACACATGTTTAATCTTTCCATTAAATTCCCTTGGTACAAATACATAATGTAACAACCCAAAATTGTATTAAATTAATTATAAATAAAAACATAGGAAAAATAAATAATATATATATATATATATATTAAATATTAAAATAATAAATAAATAAAGAAAAGGTGTGTTAATTAAAATTATTAAAATATACATGGTTCAAATACCAAAGGAAAGAAAATATTTTAAAAGGAGGATTGGAGGAGAAAGAAATTATATTCTCCTTAGATGAGGAAGTGTAATGTCCCCATTTTTTTATACCACCATGGTCCACCATTACCCATTCAACCCCATGGGTCCTAGTGATAGTTTGGAATTAATTAATTAATGAGGGGTTAAGTTTTGAGGCATTAATTGCCAAAGTATTTAATTATATTTCCTTAAGTTTGAGATGCACTTAATAGAAGTTATTTTTTATTAATAAATATTTATTTTAATGAAATAAAGTGGATAATGATTCACAAGGGCACATTAGAGGATAATATTTGACCAAGAGACAACTTGGAAAAGAAGAAAAGATGAAAGAAGTTAAAGCTAGGAAAGCAGGATAAAGAAAGGAAAAGCTGGCATAGGGCAAAAAAGCAGTAAAGCTCAAGAAAAGCAGAATAAAGTAGAAAAGCGGCTAAAAACATAAAGCAGGAAAAGGCAAAAAAGCAAGAAAAACAGGATAAGGCAAGAAAAGCAGGAAAAAGCAAAAAAAAACAAGATAGAAAAGCAAAAGCAAGATCAAGCAAAAGCATAAAGCAAAACAAAAATAAAAGCTTGAATGAAAGCTATCCTTATCCACTCCATGAGGGTGCATTAGTCTAGATGAATTTCTAAAGTCACCTCCAGTCTGTAAAAGAAGGAGTGCGCACCACTTTCCCATCTTTTGATAGTTTGAGAATTGAATTGAGAGCTATTTTTCCTTCAAGCTAGTAGATGTGGCCCTAGTCCAAGCTAGGAGATGTGCCCCTGCTTCTTCTGAGAGGATGATGAAATCCAGTCTTCATCATTGATTTTTTTGTAGGTCATGAATTCTGATCGATTGAAGTTCGATCTTGTTTACAGAGATTGAGAAGCCTCCCATTTGAAATCATGATGTTTCCTAGTATTTCTCTAATGGAGAATTATTCTTCTTATGGATTTATTTCCTGATCCTTCTATGAGATGTATTTCAGATTTTGATGGCTATCATTAATGTAATTTTTAATCTTTGAATTCCATTATGTAGATTGAATAAAGAAAAGCATGAGTTTCATATCAATTTCTTGCACCTAATCTAGATTGCCACGGAAAATAACTAGTTTTCAACATTTGAGCAATATAACTAGTTTTCAATATTTGAGCAATATATGAACTTCTAAAACTAAAATTTGATTTCTTTAAGTTGTTGATATCACTTAACATGTAAATAAACTCATTCCATGTCTGAAATCAATAATTTGTATCCTTCTCCACCTGTTTGGGAAATCTTGAAGTTGAACTAGTTGTGCAGTCCCAGGAGGAAATTTTGTTTGTTTGCTTTTGAAACCTCATCAAAAATTACTTAAACTTACTGGTGCGAACCCAAACTGATATTTGACAGTCAATTGATGTTTTTTAATCCTTCTGGAGTCAAAATCCTTCACCATTGGTTCTCAGGTGGTGTCAAGTTGAAGTTCTAGTTTGCATATGTTGGGGTGCCTAGGAGCCTTGGAGTAGACTTTAGCCTAGATAATGTTTGAAACATTAATGGTACCGATACATTGTGCAAAGCATATATCATCTAGAATTATCCTAATTCCTTCCATAGTTTTTTGAAATTTCCTTCCTACAGATATTTAAGTCACTAATGTTCACTGTTTTTCCTTAAGTCTTGTAGGAGAGTCAATTAGTGTACAATCAAATCTGATTGGTACATTACAGTGGTATCAGAGCACTTCCCTCTACTATTATGGAAGGTAAGCTCTCAATTTGAAGAGTTTGCAACCATGATACTAGCACCTACTTGGGTTAATCTTTGTAGCAAGGCCAAGCTTCTTTGATTTATTGAAGAAATCACCATCATGTCTTTCATTGGTTTTTCCGATGGGAGGAATAGAGATGAGATGATCAGATCTATGAAAAGGTTTAATGACTACATGGATTTGAGGTTTGATTGCAAAAATGAATTGTCCTTCATAGATTATTGTGTTTTGCAATACAATCTTGAATCAAAAAGGTCTGCTCAAAATTCAAATTCTCTCAAGAAGAACAAACCATCTATCTATGGGAATTTCTTGAGACAATTTACAACCAAGGGCACCAAAAAATCTTGTGAATAAGAGGTTTCAAGGAAGAGGGAAACTACAATAATAGAAAAACCTACAAATCGACCTACTCACAATGCAAATCCTCATACTACACAAGATGGAGATACTTCAAGATGCATGATGGAAGATAGAGAGGAAGCAGATTCACTTGGGCATGAAGAAGGCTCTAATCAGTCATCATGTGCCATAGAAGAATCCATACCACTAGATTCACTCCTATTTGATCTCCAACCAAAGAGGGTCGAATGCACAGAAGATGAGGAGAAAGAATCTCATTTGATGATGGGGTATGAAGAGGACAAAGGTGAAGAATATTTGTCATGTCCCCTCCCATCATACCAGTGCGATGGAGAGGATCGTGATGCTAAAACCAGACATCTAGCCCCATGTACTTATTAAATAAGCATTCACATAATATAAAAAGACATATGGAAATGTATAATTATAAGAAAACACAATGGAAGTAATTTCAATTACACATCCATCATACATTCAAGATATTCATCAAATAAATAATTGCAAAGTTAACACAAGAGAATACTTATCTTATAACAAAGTAGTCCCAAGCAACTAGCTATGCAACTGCAACGTTCCACCCAAACATAGGCCAGTTGTGATCATCAATATCTCAACACATTGCCACCCCCGAGCTGGACATGATCTCTACAAGGAATCAGGGAACATTAGACTCACACATAGCTCAAAGATACACCAAATCATCCAAGCCAAGCTACAGTTGGGTTTATCAGGCTGTTAGGCAATGGAAGGAAGAATTGCTAAGCTAGTGGGATCATCCATGAGATATGGGCACCCTCTGCAAGATCTATCTAGCTTGGTCTCCACAATACCTACACACCTGGCACAAGGAAGTATTCCCTTCACTAATACACAGTTCCTCAGGCCATACCTCCCATTCTAGTGTTCTTCAAGGTGTGCATAGAAGAGAAACCAACCCTTTTGATACTCTTGAGAGGTTACCTCCTCACTAGGTTTATCAAGCCAATTCTGGTCCACTTCCACTCCTAATTCTTGCTCATAATTTCCAACCAACACAGGGATGCACCCTACAAAAAAACACAAGTGCTGAAAAACGTGGGCAACCAAAACGAACTGGTAGATGGGAAATAAACCCTGGGAGAGCAAATTCGTTTTCAGAAAACGTTTTTTCTGCATTTCAGGGGCAAAAAAGACCTCTATAAACCCCCAAAATGTGACTTCCTTTCTCCCAGCCACTGTGCAACACAAAAACAAGCTCCCAGCTATGGAAAAATGTAGGAAATTGGTAAAAAACATGATGGGGAAAGCCCAGCTAGCTCAGACTGCGTGAGAGAGGAAAGACTATGGGTTCATAATGGCTTTGGGCACCATTTCGTGGGTGTTTTCTTGCCCCAGAAGAAAAAGTACGTTTTTCCAGTTTGATGGCTTGCCCATGCACGAAATGGGCTGCCATACCTCTTCATTGCCAAGGCATTAACTGCCTCAACCAATTTCTGGAAGAATTAAATGATTGGGTGCATAAGTCAAAATGGGTAGTTGAGGGTTTATGGGTTTTCTCATTGACACATGGATTAACACCATTGGCTCAAGGGTTTGAATAATTTCCCTCCCTATTCCTTGTAGAATCATGCCCCCATCTCTTTGTTGCATTGCATAGCTAGTTGTGGGTTTATCATTAAAGTTCGTATTTACATGATGTCTTTATTTACATTGTGCCTATCTCGCACAAGAACCATAGGCATCTTTTTTTTTAATTGTCGATACATAAAACACTAAATCAATGGCGGGGCCTTGGCCTTGAGCTCCTCACCATGATTAAATAACAATATTTACATCATTTATGATTTAATGCAAAAGGGGGTCAAAATGGGGACGTGACATTCCCCTCCCCTTACATCAGCACTATCCTCAGTGCTCATCAAAACTGAACAAAAATGGATATGCCACCCTCATGGCATCCTCCAGCTCCCATGTAGCCTCATCGGGACCGTAGTACTTCCATTGCACCTTTACCTGTATGATGGCTCGGTTCCGGAGCAATGTTACCTTCTTCTCTAGGATGCGCAATGGATCAGTTTGGAACTCTCCTTCGGGTTCCACCTGGATCACATCCCAATTAATCACATGGTTAGGATCATGTACATATTTCTTAAGTAAAGAGACATGAAAAACATTATGAGCTTTAGTGCTAGCAGGCAATGCAAGTCTATATGCAATTGGCCCTATTCTTTCAAGCACTTCAAATGGCCCACAATATCTAGGTGATAGCTTGGCACAACTCCCAAGATTCAAAGAACCCTTCCTTGGCCTCACTCTAAGATACACATGATCCCCAACACTGAATTCCCTATGGATCCTATGCTTATCTACATAGCTTTTGTGTCTATCTTGGGCTACTTTTAAATTTTGCCGGATCTTTGCAACCTCTTGTTCCATTTCCTTAAGCAATTCTGGCCCAAGTACAATTCTGTTCACTGGATTGTCCCAAGTCACTGGTGTCCTACACCTTTTGCCGTACAAAGCCTCATATGGACTCATTCCCAATGATTCTTGCTTCCCATTATTATATGCAAACTCTACCAGGTGTAGATAATCCTCCCACTTAGATGGCTTGTCCATTACATACATGCGAAGCATGTCTTCAAGCACCTGATTTACTCTTTCTGTTTGCCCATCTGTTTGAGGATGGTACGCGGTGCTAAAGTTCAACTGTGTACCCAAATCTGCAAAGAGACCTTTCCAAAAATTGGAAGTGAACTTGGTATCCCTGTCAGAAATTATTGCCTTAGGTAACCCATGTAATCTGAAAATTTCCTTCATGAAAATATTTGCAATGGCATCGGCTTTGTGTGTGGAATTAACCGGTATTAAATGTGCTGCCTTTGTTAACTTGTCCACCAAAACCATGATGGAATCATTTTGTCTCATAGTCATTGGAAATCCTGTAATAAAATCCATGGATATTACTTCCCATTTCCATTCTGGAATTGGCACTGGTAGCAATAAACCTGTTGGATGTTGGTGTTCACTCTTCACCTGCTGACATTCCATGCACTTAGAAATGTATTCAGCGATGTCCTTCTTCATGCCTAGCCAGAAATAATATTTTCTTGCTGTAGTAATTGTTTTCTGATATCCTGGGTGACCAGAGTATGGAGCTTTATGGATTTCATCCATAACAATCCTCCTCAAATCTGCCACATTTGGAATATAGACTCTATTCTTATAAGTAAGAAGTCCGCCTTCTTCCAAATGATGGCCTTCATACTTCTTGCCAAGGTCTTGCTGCTGCAATTTGTCCTTTATCTGCACGTACACTTCATCCTCAACAATATGGTTAACAATCTGCTGCTTCAAATCTGGTTGGCAAGTACTAAGTGCTACCACATGCATTTCATGTACTTTCCTGCTGAGTGCATCAGCCACCTTGTTTTCTTTCCCTTTTATGTGTTTGATTTCAAAATCAAATTCACACAAAAATTCCAACCATCTAGCTTTCCTAGCATTTAAAGTTGCCTGATCAAACAAGTATTTCAGACCACAATGGTCTGTCCTTAACTCAAATTTTCTTCCCATTAAGTAATGCCTCCACATCTTTAAAGCATGTACTATGGCTGCAAGTTCTATATCATGAGTAGCATAGTTCTTCTCATGCTCCTTCAACTTTCTTGACTCATATCATATCACGTGGTTGTCTTGCATAAGAACTCCTCCAAGTCCTTGATTGTATGCATCGGTACATACCACAAAGTCTTTCTCTGGGTTTGCAATTTTCAAAATTGGTGCACTTGTAAGAAGATTCTTCAACCGTTGAAAACTTTCCTCACATCTTGTTGACCATTCAAACTTTATCCCCTTCTTTTGTAAAGAATTGATCGGGTTTGCAACCTTGGAGAATTCTTCGATAAACCTCCTGTAGTAACCAACAAGGCCCATAAAAGATCTCACATCAGTCACATTCCTTGGAGTTGGCCAATTCATAATGGCTTCAATCTTCTCAGGGTCTACAGATATTCCTTCGTCGGAGATGATGTGACCCAAGTAATGAATTCTATCTTTATAAAAGTCACATTTGCTCAACTTTGCATACAGCTTATGCTCCCTTAGTAATTGCATTGTCATTCTCAAATGTTCTTCATACTCTTCTTCATTCTTAGAATAGATGAGAATGTCGTCTAGGAATACAAGAACAAACTTGTCCAAATACTTGCTAAAAATTTTATTCATGAGAGACATGAATGTAGCTAGTGCATTTGTGAGGCCGAATGGTACCACTACAAACTCATAGTGTCCATACCTTGTTCTAAAGGCGGTCTTATGAATATCTTCTTCTTTGATTCTTACCTGATGATAACCATACCTCAAGTCAATCTTTGAAAATACCTTTGCTCCTCTCATTTGGTCAAAAAGGTCATCAATTCGGGGCAATGGGTATTTGTTCTTCATAGTGACTTTGTTCAACTGCCTGTAGTCAATACATAACCTGAGTGTTCCATCTTTCTTTTTCACAAATAGAACAGGTGCTCCCCACGGGGACACACTTGGCCTAATATATTTCTTTTCTAGCAACTCTTGTAATTGCATTTTCAATTCTAGCAATTCCGGTGTACTCATCCTATAGGGTGTCTTAGACATTGGTGCCGCTCCTGGCACAAGTTCAATTGTAAAGTCAATGTCTCTCTTTGGAGGGAGTCCTGGAATCTCATCAGGAAAAACATCCCTGAATTCTTGCAATACATGATAGTCCTCCAATTTAAGAGTTTCATTCTTTGCTGCCTCTAAAATGTGGGCTGCATACAATTGACATCCCTTCCTACAGAACTTCTTTAGTTGCATGGCTGAAACCTATCTAACAGAAGTCACCTTTGGAATGCCTTTTACAACCCTCGGGTTTCCTTCTTTGTCCATGCATTCAAATGTCTTATTGTAGCAGTCAAGTTTAACCCTGTGTGCTTCTAACCAATCCATTCCAATGAGAATATCATAGGAACCCAGTGGCAAAATATTCAGATTTGCGTAAGTGAATAGCCCATCCATCTCTAATGGACATTTCTCTACAATTTCACTAACTTTTCTCTTGGTTCCAGTGGCTAGTTGAACTAACCATGATTTACTATGCTTTAATTTCTTGAAAACACAAATCTCAACAATTCTAGGAGTGACATAATTGTGAGTAGATCCAGGATCAATCAAAATAGAAACAGATTGCTTAGCAATCTTACCTTCAACTTCAACCACAGTTGACTAATGATCTGCTTGGCGGTCGTCTAGTGCTGCATAGATTCTAGGGATTGTCCTCGCCACTTGACCCATAGTTTCAGCTCCTTGGATGTTGTGAACTTGATTTGGATTCCCATTCCGATGTGGACAGTTCCTAAGCATGTGCTCCCCTCCACAACCCCAACATTGAAGTGGTTCTCTTGGCTCCTTTGGATCTCTTGGGTTGTCTCCCATCACCCTAGTTGGCTTAGTCACAACCTGTGATGGTTTCCTTTGCTGATTCAGGAATTGAGGAGGCTTGAACCCCTTCTTCCTTTGATCAAACTTTTTGTTTTTCTTATCCTTCCATGCCTTATGGAATTCTGGTTTGCTTTTGTTTTGATCAAATCAATACTTGGCCTTTCTTATGGCCTCCTCTAGAGTTCGAGGTTCATCGAACTCAATTCTGTCTTTATATGACAGGGGCAGTCCACTTAGGAAACGCTGAATTTTCACCTTATCATCTCGAATATACCTGACATACCTCAGCAACTCCAAGAACTTGTTTGCATATTCTTCCATGGTCAATTGTCCCAATCTCAGCTCATGGAACTCTTTGATCTTATCATCATATTACCTATCAGAGAGGTACTTCTACTTGAAGTATTTCTTGAACTGCTTCCACACAATCTTCCTTTCGTTGATTTTATTCACTTGCCTGATGTGTTCCCACCATATAGATGCTCTTCCATTCAAGTTGAAGATGGCAACCCTTGCCTTCATATTCCTAGAGTAGTCTTGGATTTGGAAATATTTTCTCATCCCAAGAAGCCACGCTTCAGCTTCTTGACCAGATTTTACCTCTCCGTCAAATGTAGGGGGTTTCACCTTCTTAAATTCCCCATGCGAATTGTTCTTTTAGTGCCTCTTCCTCTTGCTTCTGCGGGATGAAGAGCTCGAACCCTCAATGGATTCTTCAGAGTCAGATGATTCATTAAAAGAGATTTCTGGAGTATAAGTTCGGTCCGTAGAAACTCTTCTTGAGCTACTAGCCCTCTTACGGGAATTCCTTCTAGAACTACTCCCACCCCTTTCTGGATTTGATGTCTGATGCCCAGAGTTTATTTGCCCTTGGATGTCTGTCAAACTCTATAGCATGGCTGCATTCAACTGATTTTGTTCTTCCTGAGCTTTAATCATCCTTTCATTATCTTCTCTACAGCTTTGCAACTCCACCCTTATGCTTCTCATGGTGGCTGCAATATCTGGAGGAGTCTCTTGATTTCTTCTCCCATTATATTTTGTTTCAGCATTTTCAACATGTATGTTCTCCCCCATGGCATCTGTCTCAAGCTCATAGGGATCCTGTGCATCATCCATGATGTTGATTTTCTTGGACCAAACAAGATCCAAAACTTTCCAACTATACTATCTAGAGTGTTGCCCTGATGTAACTGTGATTTTGCAAAATGTGTTCATCAACACAATTGTTAGCTGCATTATATTCTCAGAAATTCATAAATTACTTTCATGCACGTGGGAAAATATTATATTGACAATTTTTCAAATCATAGAATTTTCTCACAATCAACGACATATGAGGGGGAGGGGGGGGGGGGCGACGGGGGTCAAGGGGGCTTTCCCCCTTGTGGCTTCCCATTTCGTGCAATCTGACGCATAAGTTCCATGGCAATTTTTTCATTTTCGGTACCTGAAAATCTCCCTGAAAAACAACTAAAATTTCTTGTTTCGGAGTGACTCATCTAGTTCTTCTGCCCTGTTGCGGAGCAACTCGCTGAGTTCTTCCGACCTGTTGTGGAGCAACTCGCTGGGTTCTTCCACCGAAAACACTTAGAAAAATTTTGAGATTTTTCCGACCAACTCGCCGAGTCCTTCCGCCATTGCAGGCCAACTTGCTAAGTTCTTTCGCAATTTCGGGCCAACTCGTGGAGTTCTTCCGAAATTTCCCTTTGACGCCGAACACTTAGAAAATGTTTCCGTTGTTTCGGGGCAACTCGGTGAGTTCTTTCTCCGTTGCGGACCAACTCGTGGAGTTCTTCCGAAAATTTCCCTTTGACACCGAACACTTAGAAAATTTTTCCGTTGTTTCGGGGCAACTCGGCGAGTTCTTCCGCCGTTGCGGACCAACTCGCGGAGTTCTTCCGAAAATTTCCCTTTGATGCCGAACACTTAGAAAAATTTTCTGCTGTTTCGGGGAAACTCGGCGAGTTCTTCCGCCATTGCGGACCAACTCGCGGAGTTCTTCCGAAAATTTCTTTTCGACGGCGAAAAACACTTAGACAAAATTTTCAAAAACTCTTAGGAAAATTTGAAATCTTTCTTTCTTTCTGTGATGACTGTTGCTCAGCAGGAGGCGATCTTACCCCTGCAAACTATCCAACTTAGCCATTTTAGGCCCAATGCTGATACCTGTGGTAATTAGGAAGGGACCTTCCCATGTAACTGTAATTAGATTTGGCCCATAGGGGTCCAATGCTGTAGCCTATGGCTCTGATAGCATTCTGTCACGTCCCCTCCCATCATACCAGTGCGATGGAGAGGATCGTGATGCTAAAACCAGACATCTAGCCCCATGTACTTATTAAATAAGCATTCACATAATATAAAAAGACATATGGAAATGTATAATTATAAGAAAACACAACGGAAGTAATTTCAATTACACATCCATCATACATTCAAGATATTCATCAAATAAATAATTGCAAAGTTAACATAAGAGAATACTTATCTTATAACAAAGTAGTCCCAAGCAACTAGCTATGCAACTGCAACGTTCCACCCAACCATAGGCCAGTTGTGATCATCAATATCTCAACACACTGCCACCCCCGAGCTGGGCATGATCTCTACAAGGAATCAGGGAACAACAGACTCACACATAGCTCAAAGATACACCAAATCAGCCAAGCCAAGCTACAGTTGGGTTTATCAAGCTGTTAGGCAATGGAAGGAAGAATTGCTAAGCTAGTGGGATCATCCATGAGATATGGGCACCCTCTGCAAGATCTATCTAGCTTGGTCTCCACAATACCAACACACCTGGCACAAGGAAGTATTCCCTTCACTAATACACAGTCCCTCAGGCCATACCTCCCATTCTAGTGTTCTTCAAGGTGTGCATAGAAGAGCAACCAGCCCTTTTGATACTCTTGAGAGGTTACCTCCTCACTAGGTTTATCAAGCCAATTCTGGTCCACTTCCACTCCTAATTCTTGCTCATAATTTCCAACCAACATAGGGATTCACCCTACAACAAAACACAAGTGCTGAAAAACGTGGGCAACCAAAACGAACTGGTAGATGGGAAATAAACCCTGGGAGAGCAAATTCATTTTCAGAAAAAGTTTTTTTGCATTTCAGGGGAAAAAACGACCTCTATAAACCATCAAAACGTGACTGCCTTTCTCCTAGACACTGTGCAACACAAAAACGAGCTCCCAGCTATGGAAAAATGCAGGAAATTGGTAAAAAACGTGATGGGGAAAGCCCAGCTAGCTCAGACTGCATGAGAGAGGAAAGACTATGGGTTCAAAATGGCTTTGGGCACCATTTCGTGGGTGTTTTCTTGTCACAGAAGAAAAAGTACGTTTTTTCAGGTTGATGGCTTGCCCATGCATGAAATGGGCTGCCATACCTCTTCATTCCCAAGGCATTAACTGCCTCAACCAATTTCTGGAAGAATTAAATGATTGGGTGCATAAGTCAGAATGGGTAGTTGAGGGTTTATGGGTTTTCTCATTGACACATGGATTAACACCATTGGCTCAAGGGTTTGAATAATTTCCCTTCCTATTCCTTGTAGAATCATGCCCCCATCTCTTTGTTGCATTGCATAGCTAGTTGTGGGTTTATCATTAAAGTTCGTATTTACATGATGTCTTTATTTACATTGCACCTATCTCGCACAAGAACCATAGGCATCTATTTTTTTAATTGCCGATACATAAAAGGCTAAATCAATGGTGGGGCCTTGGCCTTGAGCTCCTCACCATGATTAAATAACAATATTTACATCATTTACGATTTAATGCAAAAGGGGGTCAAAATGGGGACGTGACAATATTTTGAAGAGGAAGATTGGATGACCTATGGATCAAATTTGGAAGAGGAAGGTAAGCTTAATGAGGATTTGAACATGTCACATTTTCCATATTGCATGGAGCATGAGCATGAACACATGGCCAAATGCATTCATGAGGAGAAGGAGAAGCTTATTGATTTGATGGAGCATGAATATCTGCATGTGCATGAAGGATATTCAGAGTCGTTTGTGTATGAGGAGAGGGATGACATGGAGGATGTGGACCAATCACTTGTCTTGATGTCGAAGGAGGACATACCATTCATATCTACAAGCAAAGGAACTTGTTTTTACAAGGATCGGATATATAAGTACATAGTGGACATAAAGATCCAAGGGTGCAGTAGACTCGCATACTTTAGAAGAAGGAAAATTGGCATGTCTCTCAAAGAGCCACCTGGTGAACAAGAAAATCCACATGCATGTCATATGCATGAGAAGCATTCAGATCTACAAATGAAGGGGGTATATGCATGCATGACTATTGGATCAACCAATAATAAATTATTTCCATTCACCATTTTGGTGGGTGTATCTTGTATAAATTTCGGAGTTCAATGGATGATATCCATTGGGGAGCCTGTTTTGCACTACCAAGTTTCTAACTCGAGATATTTTCTGAGGTCTGAGTACATTGAGAGGGCTTCAAATTTCCTCGTGACCATTCAAGGTACATCCATGAACATTTCTTTCCATTTTGGATACATTTCAGGTTTTTTATAGAAGCGATTGGAAGGTCTCCCACCAGGTAGACCATCTAACAAGGTGAAGAAGCATAAGGTTGAATTGAGGATGGATGTGCAATCCATAAATATATTTCATTACAAGTACTTGAAAAGGTTCAAGGAGGGAAATCAAAGGGACATCAAGCGTTCCTTTAATTGGGGACACATCAAACCAAGTTGTCTTGCATTTCTTATGGGCCTAGTGAAGATGAAGATCAAAATAGAGTGCTTGTGCATAAGGAACAAAATCCTTAATAGGGAGATCAAGGAGGCCTTACACATTCTCCATGACACACATGTTTTTGTGTCGCAATCTTGTTGGAGAGCTGCTTCATTGGAAGATTCATATTTCCTTGAGGCCATGGAGAAGATCCATAAAGCAATGACTACAATCCAAGGTAATTTTTCACATATGCTTTCTGAAAGAGATTAATTGTATGAGCTTGTTCATATGTTGCAAGGAGCATCCTTGAAGGATTATGAGGATATTTGAAATATCAATGATGAGTTGATGGAAACCCAAGATTCTTTGAGAAGCACTCAAAGTGCCCTCTTGGAATCCAAGATGGAGATAGAACAATTTCACCAATAGTTGCAGAGATCACACATTCCCTCCTAAATTCCAGTCATCCATTCTCTTTCGGTTGATGACATTCAAAGTTCTATGGAGGAACCTCATGAGATGGTGGTTCATGAGATGCATAATGACCAACATGTGTTTGAGGAGTTTTTGGGTGAAATTATAAGTTCCAAGCACATACTATTTCCTAGAGAGAAACTGAGCTTCTTCTTGGAGTGAGTCATTCCTGCATTGAGGGGTCAGAAGAGCTCTTGTTTGATGGACTAGCCTTTGATGGAGTTGATGCATCCATTAGCTTGCTGGATGAGGGTTGTAGTGATGAGTTTTTGGTTCGTGATACTACATCATTTCTTCCTACTTGTACATTGTCAATTGAGGGATAAGTTTGGGTCAAGAATTTCTTCTTGATGGTGCCTGAAGAGGAGCAGAAGGCTCCCACATTCACTCTCGTTGATTCAAGGATGACACCACATCCCTCCTAGTAGTTGCAGAGGCATCCAATGCCTACCCTTGAAGCCTTCACACATAAAGGTGCATATGGTTCCAACTTGACTTCATGTAGCATGGCACATTCTAATTGCATGCACCTTTTGACCAATGGTAGAGAATTGATCCATTGGGAGTATTCACATAGGGAAGCACTTTGCTTTCCAGTTGGAGCATTGGGTTGGAGTGTCTCTTCTTTTCCTATTTAGGAGAGAAGACACATGATTGATATTCCTGTTTTCATCCATGGAAATTTCTTTGACATATCTTACACTTCTTGTGAGCAGCATTGGCATCCATGGAATTTTGATGATGCCTACTTTTTTGGTTATTGAACATGGGACTCTGACCCTTGTCATTCAAACAAGAGTGTTTGGTCTATGGTACTTGTGTACATTAGGCACATGAGGTGCATTCTGATTTGCATGTTCTTGGGGAATTTGAGGTCAACCACAATGATACCAAGCACTTGTTCATCGCCTGAGAGATTATGAGTTTCTTCTAGGTGGTAGTTGTACAGTTTTGGAGGAGGCACATGATCTCACTTCGGTTAATCCAACCATTATGGAGGACTGTTATATAGATTTGGTTCACCATTATCCATCCCCCGCACATATGGAATCCATCACACATAGGGATAAAGATTGGGTAAATGGATTTTTTCTTTTGGTGCCACATGAGGAGAAGGAGGCTACCACACACTTTATTGATGGTTTGATGGTTAGAAATTGGGTTTTGACAAGTGCACCCATCCCTTACCAGTTTGATGAGTAGCAGCAGAGGCATCTATATGATGTCTCCATCATGCATAGTAGTGCAGGGGAGTTCCACTTGAGCCAGTTAGGTGGAACAAGTAGCAGAGTAAAGAGTTGTTGCACCAGAGCGAACATGGTACATGGGGAAGCTACAAGCTTTCCATCTAGATCACTAATGTGGACTATGCATTCATCCATTGATTGGGTGGATAGTTACACAATGGATTTGAGTACCCCAAGGGTAAGTTTGTTGCTTGCATCAGTTGAAATTTTATGGACATGCCATTCATCTATTGTGAGTAGTTGTATAGACATTTGTGGCTGATATGTGATGTCTTCAGTATAACTGGATGGACATGGAAGTTTCACCTATGTCTTATGGATGGAAATTGCAGTGCTAGTTTGCACATGGCACATAAGAAGTTTGATACTTGGTTGGAGAGACTCACAGAGGTTCGGTTTTGCATTCGGAGTGATAAAATTCTAGTGTGGTGGTGGGATCCTAGTATCTTATATCATGATAGATCCTCCTCGATGGTAGTGATATTTGGAAGCATGCAGTTGAGACAATGGGATACTGGCATTCCTTGGAGTATCAGGTTGCCACCCAAGACAATGCCATTGTATAACATGCATAAGTAGTAGTGGGATCCAGGAGTTGACGGATCATTTTAGTTTGTATTTATGTATGGAGGAATGAAACATAAGCAATGGGAATCTCAGATCATTTTTTGGAGATCCACTTATAACCAGAGTAGCACAGCGGTAGCATGGTGGCACCTCCATTGAGTTCAGTTAGAATTTGAAATACCAATGCTTTTCAAAGTTCAGCTACAGATATTAAATTGATTGAGTACAAGCAATCATGGGAGGGGAGGACTGTAATGTCCCCATTTTTTTATACCACCATGGTCCACCATTACCCAATCAACCTCATGGCTCCTAGTGATAGTTTGGAATTAATTAATTAACGAGGGGTTAAGTTTTGAGGCATTAACTGCCAAAGTATTTAATTTCATTTCCTTAAGTTTGAGATGCACTTAATAGAAGTTATTTTTTATTAATAAATATTTATTTTAATGAAATAAAATGGATAATGATTCACAAGGTCATATTAGAGGATACGATTTGACCAAGAGACAGCTTGCAAAAGAAGAAAATCTAAAAGCAGATAAAGCTAGGAAAGTAGGAAAAAGAAAGGAAAAGTTGGCACAAGGCAAAAAAGTAGTAAAGCTCAGGAAAAGAAGAATAAAGTAGGAAAGAAGATAAAAGTAGAAAGAAGGATAAGGCAAAAAAGCATGAAAAAGCAGTCAAAAGAAAAAAAAAAGGATAGAAAAGTAAAAGCATGATAAAGCAAAAATAAAAGCTTGAAAGCAAGATATCCTTATCCACTCCATGAGAGAACATTAGCCTAGGTGACTTTCTCAACAATTCACCTCCATTCTGTAAAAGAAGGAGTGCGCACTACTTGCCCATATTTTGACAGTCTGAGAATTGAATTGAAAGTTGTTTTTCCTCTATGACTTGGGAGATGTGCCCCTAGTCCAAGCTGGGAGATGTGCCCCTGCTTCTTCTGAGAGAATGATGACACCCACTATTCATCAGTGATTTTATTTCAGGTATTGAACTCTGATCCATTGAATTTATATCTTGTTTCCATATATTGAGAAGCATCCCACTCGAAATCATGATGATATCTAGTCTTTCTCCGATGGAGAATTCTTCTTCTTATCACTAGTACAAAATGAGAGATAAGTGACTAGGTGACTAAAAAAGTTAGTCACCACTGTTTTTTCAAGGGATAAACGACTAAAATTGAGAAATTTTAAATAAGGCAACAAAAAACGACTAAGATAAACGACTAATTTAGTCAGAGATAAAAAATATGACTAAATAACAAGTGACTAAAATAAGAATGACTAACATAAATGACTAATTTAGTCACGAGAATATAAATATGACTAGCTAACAACGATTAATTTGAATTAGTTGTTTATGTTAGTCAATTTTAGTTGTGTGCCTCAAGGAGACATCTAAGGCTAATCCCAATGCAAGGAATCCATGATTCCCAAACACATGGGAGAATAGAACTCAAGATGGAAGCCAAAAAAATGAGCAATTGAAGGGGAATACATCCTCTCATCATGAAGCTAAGATAATCCCATTGAACATCAAAATCAATTATTTCAACCTTGACCTTGATTTTTGGAGGGAATCTTTGGTGGTAGTGAAGTGCAACCTCTTTGGATTCCTTCTCAACCGTGGTTGCTTGGATGAGGATGCTTATTTATTTTTTTGCAGGATTGAGGTCTGGATCTCCTCATTGTCCTGGCTGAATTTTCCTCCTTTGTCTCCGTATTTAAATGGTGGATATGATCCCTGCTCACAAATTATGCAGAGAAATGGTAAGAATGGAAGATATCACCTTCAAAACTTACAAAGTGAACCCCTTGATATTTGTTTCTCACCTTAAGCATGGTTGTAAGGATTTCACCTCCTTTTTTTCCATAGAGCCACCACATTTTCCCTATCTCTATATATCTTTAATGCTGGAAGCATGGGATGAACAACAAATTGATATAGATATGCCATTTGATCTGATGTACTTGTAATTTATCATAACCGCGTGTCAGTACCATTGAAGCTTCCCGTTTCTTGTTCAAAGTATCTAGGATGAACTTCTTGTTAAAGGCATAATAAGCTTACAAGTTTTTGTTTAGTTAGTATATATTCACCGATTTAGATCTTATGATTATGGATAGAATCCATTATATCTACATATGATTGTTTCAAATTTAAGTGATAAGACTACATATGATTGTTTCAAATTTAAGCGATAAGAAAAACTCATTTACCTCTAAATCCTTGACCTCCAAAGGCAGTACCTTGTCCAATTTCTCAACAATATATAGATTTGACAAAACTAGAATTGAGGAAGTGGGTATTCCAAAACGCAATGCCCCCCTACAAAATCACAAGACCAAATATATGGTAGATTCCTTACAAATGTTGTTATTAGAAAGAGTGAAAAGCTCATTTAGTTGCTTACCCACATACAGTAGTCATTTTAAATCCACAAGGTATCCATAATGTCCCAAAGTTTTATCTTTAGGAGAACAATGTGATATGAATACTTTTCCAACAAAGAAATGGATTTTCCCTCAAGATTCCTCACATAAAATTTCTATTCCTACCCACAACATAACCTAGATTCGAGGAAAGAGATTGGTCCTAAGAAGCTCCCAGTTATGCTTGAAATGTTGATCTCCCTCAAAAGAAAACCATTTCCTCTAAAAAAAATAGATCGACAATCATAAATATCAGATCATGTGAAGAACTTGCAATAATTAATTAATGCAAATACACGAGATATAAAAAATAACAGAACTCAAAATCACTTTTATATTGATCACGAGCCACTTCGAGGGGGCAACCTCCTTTGAGCAAGATCAATACAATTAAATTCACAGTGCCTTCATAGGCCTCAACACACACTTATATACTAAGTCTAGGGGCCAATACCATGGGTCAATACCATGTGTCAATACAAACCATGGGCCAATACAAAATATGGATCAACAATTACTATGGTTCAAAACCATGGGCCAATACAAACTATGGATCAACAAAACTATGGGCGAATTACAAAGCATATGCGCCAACAACAACACAAACTATGGATCAACAAATACTGCGGGACGACTTACAAAGCATATGCGTCCAACAACAATATACTAACAAAGTAAAGTCATGGGTTCCTAAAATCCCCTCTCCCTTATAAAAAGCTTTGTCCTCAAAGCTTTAGATGTGGAAATTGATGCAGAATCTGAAGGAGTGGGTCCCCTGTAGCATCCTCGGGTTGCATTCCGGGCCACTGGCGCCTTTTGAGTTTTAGGGAGGATTGCGTGGAAGGATGTAGACAAAGAAGAACCATATCAACTATGTGAAAAGTGCGCGCAGAACGGTGTTGATCGGCTTCTTGTTTCAGTTGAATTCTTACCATGTGAATGTCTTGCAGAATGAGAAGAAGTTGATTGCGGTTTCGAAGAATTGAGTCAATTTCCTGAACTGGGGAGCTACTGAAGGTGTATGGAAGAACTGGTGATGCCTGTCCAGAGACTGCTTCATATGGTGTCCTTTTAGATGTGGTACTATACCACTGGAGCACTTCCAGGAAATCCATAGAAATAGTTGTCCAAATCTGTGTAGGGATGGGCAAGGGTTCGAGCAGTCCCGAAAGGAGGGTCGTTTCACCCTTGTTGACCTGGAAAGTATCACAGTCAACCACCATCCATTGAATTGTCATTTTCAATCCCTGCCAAAAGAAGGTACATTGTTCTTGGTCATACGTTTTGAGGAACCCAGAGTGCCCTGCTGATGAAGAAGCATGGAGTTCATAGAAGAGATAACCCCATTGAACATATTGCAACCAATTTGGAACAAGCAGAGAAATAACTGTAAGAGAAACTAGGTCATCAAATGTGCGAGAAGGAGCATCTGCCACCATATTGTCCTTACCCTTCTGGTAAGTGGTCGCATAGTCATAACCCATGAGTTGGAGAACCCATTTGAGGTGTGTTGGGGAGGAGACCCGTTGTTCCAGGAAAGTTTCCAGACTTTGGAGATCAGTCTTGATGCAGAAATAATTCCCCAATAGGGATGGATGCCACTTCTGTATTGCATGCAAAATAGCCATCATGTCCTGCTGAGATGTAGATGCGGAAAAATGCTTACCGGAAAGGTCTCGTGAAGGCGACAAGCCCACTGGTGCAACAAAGACACCTGCATATCTATCCAAGGAAGTAGTGGAGACCGTTGGTGGGTGCATTTGAAGGGAATGGAGCTGAGCAATGACACCATGTGAATTCTTCTTAAGGATATTTTCCAAGCGATGTGAACTGATGATGCAGAGAGACCCTGGTTGTAAGCCCATAAATTTGTGTTGTGTCCCATTGACTGAAAACTGCATCCAAAGTTCATCAAAATCCCATAAGATGGGGCCAAGTGTGTGTAACCATTGAACGCCCAAAACTACATCACATCCACCTAAGGACAAGGCAAACATGTTAGAGCGTAGGTTATAATCTTCCATAGAGATACGCACATTATGACACTTCCCCTTGCAAGGTAAGGTGCCCCCATTGGAAACCATGACTTCAAAGTTGGAACAAGGATGGAAAAAACAATCAGCTTGATTGGCAATTCGAGGGTCAATGAAGTTATGAGTGCTACCAGAATCAATGAGTATGGTAAGAGGGAGCTTCTTGAAGTATCCCCTGGCCCGCATTGTTTGTGGGGTGGTGATGCCAGTTACAACATGGAGAGAGATCTCGGGTGGGTCATCTTGAGATGGGGTATCAACAGGCGGGTGCTGAGTGTTGACCTGAACATCTACTGTATCGGGAGCTTCTTCACCAAGTTCTGAGGCAGGCGGAGAATCCACATCCAAGAGATAGAGCTTTTGTTGAACACATGTATGTCCCCGAGTGAATTTCTCATCACAATTATAACAAAGCCCTTTTTCTCGGCGTGCCTGCATCTCTGTTTCAGACAAATGCTTGATAGGAGTTCGTCTAGGAGCAGGCGTGATGGGAGGTCGTTGGTAACCCATATTTCTGAAGGGAACAAAGGTGGGTTTGGAGCGTTTTTGAGCTGTGATATTGTCCTATGCCAACTTAGCCAACCCTAAGACTTCCATCATTGTGTTGGGACAAAATTTTTTGACTTCTGAGCAGATTTCATCCTTAAGACCATTGATAAAACAACTCCTGTAGAATTCATCAGACAATCCTTCTATGTGATTGGCTAGTTTCTCAAATTCTGTCTGATACTCTCTCACTGTGCCAATTTGGTGAAGTTTAGTGAGTGCTCCTGTGAAGTCATCAAAATCACTAGGAACAAATTGTGGCAAAAGGAGTTGGCAAAAATCTGTCCAATTTGGCTCAGGATGAGCTTTGATGTACCAACTGTACCATTGAAGGGCTTCCTCTTCCAAATGAAAGGATGCAAGTGGAACTTTCTAGACATCAAAAGTATTATGTAAACTGAAATATTGTTCTGCTCGGTATATCCATCCAGTCAGATCAGTACCATTGAAGTGAGAAAAATCAAGTTTCATCCCATGAAAATTGCTGGAAGAAGAGAACCCGATGGCTGCAAAAGATTCTGGCTGTCGGTTATTGTTCATGGCTGAATGCTGAAGATGGAGGCTGAGAAATTTTTCATCTAGATATTGGAGTTTGGTTTGGATGGATGCAAGTGCTTCCTCCATGGTGTGTGCTCCTGCACGAGTGACAACCATAACCAGGAATTTTTTTTTTTTTTTTTGTGGGGGGGGAATGGACAGAAAAACACAAACACAAGCTTATTTAGTAAGGGGAAATTTGGATTTGGGAAAAACTCGGAGGGGTAATTGGGGTTTGACTAGGTTTTCGACACTTTCTGAGGGTCAGGGAAGCAAAAAATGCGGATTTCAGAAGCGGGAACTCTATGGTAAAATTTGAAGGCAATCAGGTGAAAATTGAAGAAGTTATGGCAAATCCTAAAAATAGACAAATGTGAGATTTCGGGTGTTGGGAAGTAGAATTTGGGATAGGGTTCTCAAGAATGAAAGATGCAGAATGGGATTACAGGGGTGTTAGAGAAGTTTCAAGGGAAATGGAGGTAAAACAAGGGAGATATGGCAAAAAAATAGTTTTTTTTTAAGAAATGGATCGACAACAGCGGCGTGGAAGGGATCTGCAACAGATGGATCTGGAATGACGCGGAAGGGATCGAAAATGGTTGGATCTGAAACGATGACTAGATCTGGAACAACTTTCAGAATAGATCTGAAACGAATGGATATGGAGCGGAAGTGATCAGCAACAGTTCAGCTGAAAATAGATATGGACCCCAGGTATGTACGGCTTCCTAACAGTTCAGGTGTTTCACTCGGTTACCAATGTTGTCTGAAAGCTTGCGTATTGGGGCAGTACCCCTCACTCCATGGCTCAGGTAAAACTGATAACCGCTTTGCTACAAACGACAGCTCTTGGTTTACCTCACGGGTGGGAACTAGTCAATCAGGTAGGGGTCGTTGCCCTTTTCGCTAGCAGGTCCTCTCAATGTGCCAGCTACTTTGGGGTTCCTGTGGTACTCCTCACAATGCGTTTTAGGGCTTATGCCCAAGTACTTCCCACAGTTAAACGAATAGGAATTATTCCCAAATCCGAAGCTGCAACAAATGCAAAAACAAAAAAAAATTTGGCAGAAATTCCACCCAACGAGCCCAAGAAAGTGCTCTGATACCAGATGTGAAGAACCTGCAATAATTAATTAATGCAAATACACGAGATATAAAAAATAACAGAACTCAGAATCACTTTTATATTTGATCACAGGCCACTTCGAGGGGGCAACCTCCTTTGAGAAAGCTCAATACAATTAACTTCACGATTCCTTCATAGGCCTCAACACACACTTATATACTAAATCTAGGCGCCAATACCATGGGTCAAAAACATGTGTTAATACAAACCATGGGCCAATACAAAATATGGATCAACAATTACTATGGATCAAAACCATGGGCCAATACAAACTATGGATCAACAAAACTATGGGCGACTTACAAAGCATATGCGTCAACAACAATAACACAAACTATGGATCAACAAATACTATGTGACGACTTACAAAGCATATGCGTCCAACAACAATATACTAACAAAGTAAAGACATGGGTTCCTAACAGATCAAAGCTTAGGTAAGATAAACCATAATATAAATATATGATATATTCTCCTAAGGATAGAAAATCTCAAAAAAGAAAAATGCCATATTTGAAAAGCCCTTGGATCCATCCATGAGAGAGAGAGATGCCATACTTTCAAGTAACTGCTCTTGTAGAATTTTGCATTTATGTGTGGACATAAATTTGATGTGTTGAATTTGAAAGTACTAACCTCCAAAAGATCAATGTTTCATGAGATGGATACATAGTTGATCACCCTGTATAGCCATTGAGATAAATAAAGAAAGGGAGTATCGTTTCTTTCTTAATTTCCATTGGTAGTGTGAACATATCCTAAGCAACCAAGTCGATTATGATCTCAAAGTCATGGTTGCCCTTTTTGTCACACATTGCAAATTCCCATCCATTAAATGGACTCTCACAATACGCAATCTAATGCATCTTCTTCCTAAGTTGAATCAAATACTAATTAATTGTTTGACTGCCCAAATCCCATCTTAAAAAATAATAATTGAATATTAAAAACTTGCTTGTATTGAGAAGATTGATTTATGCTCATAGGACATTTTCATTTAGCTCCTTTTTTCCTTTCTTTTATCTTTTCTATAATTGCTCTATTTATTATACATTAAATTTGATTAGGCTACATGATTTATTCTCAAAACACATTAGGGAGACACACCCTACCTTTTTTAGTGCATTTGATTTCTAAGGAGTTTTTGACTATTCCCATATTGCTTATGAATCCAATGAAGGTGTTGTAGAGGTGTCATGTGTCCACTAAAACAACTTTATGTTCCACATTTGTTTGCTAACATCATTACACAGTAGGATGTTGCTAGATTTTTTTCCTCACTCATGCATGTTAATGGGCTTGGTAGACTTTTTTTTTTTTTAACACAACGCAATAGAGTTTCTTTTTTCTCTCTTTAGTTGTAGGTTAAACCTCTTTTTTCTTAATGGAACCTACACGAGAGAATTTTTTATTTTGTTGCAAGTGATTGGCCAAGAAAAAGGGATTTATATTGAGAACTTAGGTTTATCTTCTTGATTTAAGTCAAAGTGCAAGTTGAGTTCGTTTATTACAAGATCCTAATAGAGACATTGAATGAGACCCACATACAAAAACAATCGACATAGAGACTTAACCATGAAATATCTTACTTAGTATTCACATCGCTTAACCTATCCCACAACTTTGAAAGAGATGTATCCTCCCAACAATGTTTCCTTCTTTGAGATCATATGTTCAAATCCAAAGCTAGGTAAAGTATATACATCTCAATAGACTTTAGGAGTCAAATTGCTATGTAAAGAGGTTCATTTTTGTAGAAATAAAGGTCTCATTTACCAATTTAGTGTATAGCTTCACCATAACCTTAAAACTAAATTATTATTATTATATAATTCAACATTAATAAAACTAAATTTGAATAAATAATCCATAAATTAAAAAAAATTAACAAAAACCATCACAATGAAATGTTGTTTTAATAAAATAAAAGAATCTAAACCCATTTAGGCAATGAAGGAAATGTTGTTTTTGGAGCCATTTAGTTTTTGCATCTTCCCCTGCAAAGAAAAAAACCAAAACTCAACCATCACCGTCTATTCTCCAGTCACTACTCTAGGCACAGAGAAGCAAAAATGGGGAAGGGAGGAATCAATAGCAGCAGGTATAGGAATGGCAGAGCCGCAGCGCTGGGATCTGAGAATTCCACTTGGAATGAGATAGGTATGAGTTGTTTACCTGCTTGAGACAAATTAGGAATAGGAAGGGTGAATCGAATCTCTCTTTGTTAGAGAGATCGAACCCATGAAGCAGTTTTTTGTTGTTTGTTGGAGAGAAATTAGGAATTTTGCTAAAAATAGATCTTGATTTCCTAAATTCAAGAGAGACAGTGTTTTCCTCTGTTTATGTATGCATTGAACATGACTGACGGAGGTTAGGTGTTTTTGCGTAGATGAATACAAATCTTTGTATGTTTGCAGTGAGAAAAGAAAAAAAAAGAAAAACGTTCAAAGACCTCCTCTTGCTGTCTCAAAAATCTGTGTGAATGAGTTGCAAGTCTGTGTGCGTCGGAGCTGTCAGAACGCTCTGAAGTTTAATTTGGTGTTTGAACAATAAAGCATTTTGTTCATTTAATTTTATCTGCGCTTAAATCTTAGTATCGTTGGTATTCTATTAATTTTTTCCAAAATGATAGAGAAGTTGGCGTTTTTACATTTATAGACAGGTCATGCCAACTATTCAGTGATTTCAGGGAATAGTTGAACGCGTTGGGTGGACTTATAAGAAAAATAAAAACTCAGAAACTAGAATACCACTATGGTTTTCGTTCATGGAACTTAACATTTACTAAATATATTTGCTACAGGAATTCTGGTAGTAGACGGAGATTTTGGGAGTGTTGTTTTTTTTGTTTTTGTCCTTGAAAAAGTGAAAGTTAGCTACAAAAAATCGTGACTCTTGCAAAACCTAGCCATGGCCTCAATGCCGGAATCTAGCAAATTTGGCATGCCACTCAAGGTAACCTGCTTGAGCATAGCACAGTTTTGCACAAACCTTATAAACACTAGATTTGAAATGCACTTCTGGGGTTCCGAAGGGTTTCCTAATACTAATATCACTAGGGTTTCAATCTACTGGCAGGTCATTTGGAGATCTAATTCCTGCAATTAATCAAGGCATGAATAGAAATTCAAGTGCTTAATGTGTTCTAAGCGGCGAAGGAGATAATGGAGGAGTGTACGCAACCTGATTGTGAGCTTGTGGGAAGCCCGTGTCAGCACGTTGTTCCAATATTGGCATACCACAGATACCGACAGCCGATCCTGCGGCTCCAACAGCCGCCTTAAGATGCAAGACAAGAGGCAATCAGAAACCCATGTCGATAAGAGCTATTGGTTTGTAATAAGTGTTGGAGAGTATATGGAACCGTGTATGTTGAGAGCTTAGTGAATGAGTTGTTGTGTATTTTCTCCTGAAGTCTGCACCAATCAGTGTGCTTCGGTTCAATCTCCAATTAATCTCGTTGAATATTCAAGCTGTAAGGAGGATGACTTAAAGCCCAAGGTTATGTTATCCGACAATGGCGAGGCAATTTCAACTGATGGTGAGTTGAAAGAAAAAGATGAGAAGGATGATAAGGATAAATGTGTATTGAATGCTCTAATTGGCTGTGAAAATTCATCTTCCAAAGCAACTACCTACAGGAAAGCAGTGTGGCAGGGTGGGGATGAAAAAGTGGCAAAAATTGAAGAGACTGATGACCGTTTAACTTCTGAAGATGTGAATGATCTACCATTGGAGTCAGATGGAGCTTTTCTTTTTTATCTTATCGATGCATATGAGGAAGATTATGGAGCTCATCCTGGTACAATATATCTATTTGGAAAGGTATGGTGACTAACTATTTTATAAATTTTCAAAATGTATTTAGTTAGAGCTTTGGGTAAATGAGTTGTACATTTGCATTTTGAGATATTTCCTCATGGCTGACAAAACAAAGAAAGTATACTATTTCATTAATCCAAACCTCACCGATTGGACTCTTCAGTGTTACTCTTTTATGTCATGGGTTGAAGAAATAGAAACCTGAATGCAGAATTTTGATCAATCTTATTGGTTGCTTTATACATTTTTTCTGCTACCTAGTATTTATATGTAGTGTTACTTTTACAGTTTTAATAGAGATTGTCAGTAATTGATATGTCTTTACTGCCATTTGCTTATGAAATTGTAGGTATGTATACATTCTGGTTGAGTATTTTAAAGCATCACGTGAGCCTAGGTTGAGCCATCTTGGTAAATTTGAGTAGGTGAATGGATGGGGAAAATACAAGCTTTGCAATTGTAATCTAACAAATATACAAACTACATTAGTTTCCTATTTTTTTTGTAACAATGGCTATGATGGATATTGGATAGTTACATCCAATGTTTGACATCAATGGTGGTAGGAAGCGTATTGTAATAAAATCCTTGCTGAACATTTCAGGTAAAATTCAAAAACTCATATGCTAGCTGTTGTGCGGTGGTACAAAACATGCAAGGGTATGTTTTTGCTGTACCAACTCCTTTAGTCTTCCCAAATAAAGTGATTGCAAATCTTGAGCAAGGTGCAGAAGATGGTGTAGTTGAAAAATCTACATTGTGGAAAAAGTTGCAGGTCCTTCAGATTCTTTTATGTATAAATATTCTAGAAATGCCATTGATATTTTGTTGATTAGATTATGATTTCCAATAATTTAATGACGAAGCAGGGTCACTGTTTTTACTGTTTATGGACATCATAGGAGATGGCATCAGGCCTAAAGCAAGAACTCTCACAAAAATGAATGGATCTGAATGTGACTAATTTCAGTATGGTATCGTTCAAGGTTTGTTATCTAAAATTCATATAATTCATTGTCTAAAGAAACACATTTATACTGTCAAGCCTGTTAAGTTTGGACTCTAGAGGGATGAGCATTTTTACATAGCTATTGCAATATGCAAATGTAGCCAGTGAGAGTATGCATGCATCTCTGAGGACTGTGCATGTCTATTTTTTGTTTATATTGGAAAATTATTAAGGGACATGTTTTAATATCCAATTTGAAACTTTGGACCTTATTATAGGTTTTTTTGGAGGTCATGTTTAATTGTTGTTTGTACATTTCAACGATGCAAATATTTCTCTATACATGAAAATTGCTCTCAATTCTTTTAGATCTTGATTAGCATGTTCTTTCTATGCATATGTCAAAGTTTCTTGGAAATTTATGTTGTTTACATGGATGATGCACAATTTCTAGTTGGTGAATCATTGTGCAGCGTAACTATTCATTTGAGTGGTCTGATGTACCAACTAGAGAACGCCATGTCTTGAAATTGAGCTATCCTTTTAAGGTAATACCATTGCTAGAATTTAAGATTTCTTTGGCAATCCTTGTTTCGAAAGAGCTATTAGTATATATTCTCTATTTGATAATCTTATTATTCTTCTCTTCAACAATTGTTTTTAGTTATCTAGAAAGGCCTTTAAAAAAAATTAGGCTAAGATTATTCCAAATGTCGGATCCAATTATAAATTTTCAAAGATCGTTGAAGAATGTTGATGCTTATAAATATTCAGTTGTAGGTATTTGTAGTGTAAAATTGTAAGACTTGTTAATGTTCAAAACCGTCTGGTTCCAAATATTGACTTGGGAAGAGTTAATACTTGAAATTGGAAGAGATAAAAGGTAATTAGGATCCTTAGAAACCAAAGTGCCATGGAGGGGGTTACAGGCGATGGTGGGTCTCTCGTTGCCCTGGCTAGATGGAGAAATGATTTCTCTTGGAGATTTCAATATTACCTCGATAAACCAATGCCGCACACATTTGGGAGATGGATTGGATCTCTTGCTGCAGCTATTTCATTTTCTCGTTGAGACCCATTTCCAGATTGAGATCCAACCCTTTCAATTTCAGCTAATGAAGCAGTAGATCCAACTGTTCTAGTAGGTAATATTTTCCCTCGATCTCAGTAAGGGCTCTTGGAGGTAAGCTTAAATTATTTAGAGTGATGCAATGTTGGAACAATTTTTCTTGCTTATTTCCCATTTTTGTCTTGCTCATAGCATACTTTTTGTTACATGGATAGAATTGCTAGTTCTCCTATGTGGAGCATGTATTTATGTCCCTTGTTACTTATGGCTTCGATGGATAAGGGGTTTCTGGTACTTCCCCTGCTGGGAGGTACTGGGGCTAAGTGAATTATACCTATTACAACCATAGCTGCTGCGCACCCTTCATATTTGTTTGGCTGCCAAATCCTTCTATAATAAAGGGGCAAACAATGCCGGATGAAACCACGGAATAATGATGGCAGGAGGGCCGGGTCGAAGAAAGAACACAAACCAGATCGCTCACTGCATCTCCTGAATTATTTTATGGATTTTTACATATAATACTTGTCCTATCTAACAGTTGCTTATTATATAGTGCCACCCTACTATTATAAATTCCGCTTCAGGTACCACTCGAACCCCAAATTTCTAGGGGATGGCCAGATGGTGACGACAAAAAATATTAAAAAAGATAAAATATTAAAGAAATAAAAAATTAAAAGCAGAGATGCTAGAACAAAGGACTATAATACAACTCATTAAATGTAGCACTTCTTAAATAATGAGTTTGAAAGACCTTGTCTGTGTGGATATTATACCCTCCCCCAAAAGGTAGATATAACATACAAGAACCTACCAAACATGGGAGAAAAAAATTATTGTTGCAATTATTTGCCATTGCCAAAGCATGCTACATGGTATTCTGACATGAATGGCATAAATAACAAGTATACTGGTGTGAATGTTGAACCCGTAAGTGAATTTTTGTTTGGAGAACTGGTGCCACATGGATGTTTGTTTGCACAAGGAATGTGCAGATGTCCTCAAAACTATCAAGGAATGTGGTCATTTATAATTTTATTGGACACTAATAAAATTATCTTATCATAGATGTCCTCATTTTCTGGGGTAAAGGGGGGAAATGAGAAAAAAACTTTGAAAGAAATCTAGGTCATTAAGCTATGAATCTAAAATCATGATGAAGTATTTTATGATGGAGTATTTTTTCTTCTGCGCATACAACTGTTTTTCATGTTTGTTATTTATTGTCCCTCATTGTTCTTTCTGTTTTTAATTTTCTATTTCTGTTTACAATTGTGTTTCTGTTTCCATCTGTGTTTGCTGGTAACTTAGCAGAAAAGTTATGTGCTGGACAAGAAATTAGAACCATTATTTTCAGAGATAGTTTTTGTACACATAACATATTTCCCCTTATATTCCAGTGGATCTCCAATAAAAAAGCAAGGGGGGTGCGGGAAGAGAAAAAACATTCTATGTTAACAGTTCACATATTTATATTGACAGAAATCCAAGTTATGAATCTGTAAATCTGTAAATCTGAAATCACGATGGAGTATTCTATGATTTAGTGTTTCTTTTTTTCCCCTGCAGATACAGTTGTTTTTTATGTTTGTTATGTAATGTCCCTCATTGTTGATTCTATCTTTAAATGTCCATTTATGTTTACAATTTTGTTTATATTTCCATATATGTTTGCTTTTAACTTAGCAGAAAAGTTATTTGTTGAACCAGCAGTGAGAATCATTATTTTGAAATTTCCCTACTATTATTATCTCTCGTATTAAATGTTCTCCTTATTTTATATGACACCATGTTAACCTTCACCCAAGGCATGCCTGCTGTTCTGATTGAATAGGGTAACATTGCTATTGTAAATAAGAAGGGATACAAAAAATTAAACAGTTTCTGTTAAGATAACTCTTCCTTCGTCAAAATTTGCAGCAGGGAATAAACCTACCTCATCCGAGTATTGGAAAATATCAGTTGATAAGCATGATTTGTTCTCCAAAGTGATAGCCACTAGAAGAATTGTGTTGTAACAGTCTTCGGAGGAGAAAAGAAGGCATATTCCACATTTTGTAGGAGCTGAATCAAGTCAAAAGAAAATTGTAATGATAGGATAGCATGTAATTCAAAGGAGAACATGACCTAACAGGGGTTACAAGGGATATGAGCAAGATAATTTTTGGTTGGGAATTGATGAGTGCAATTTTCAGGTATTTGATAAACCTTTTTCCCGCAGTCAAGCTCAAGCAATGGCGAAGAAGCACACTCATTTGTGGGAAAATGTTTTACTTTAATTATTTAATGAAGTTGTTTTTGACGATTATTCTTGTATGATTAAAATGCGTATTCAATAAACTAATTCTGTGGAAATCAAGCGTGATTGAGTAGGTTCATGGGCATTCAAGGACGAACGCGTAGAAGACTGAGGGATCATGCAGCTCGACGCCCTGTTTCCTGATTTATAGAGAACGCACTCATGTTCAAGGAGAATTGGCATTTAGACATTTATTTAAGTTCAACATTAAGAATTATATAAATATGGACCTCTCGGGTAGCGAGAGGTCTCTGTTGACATTTTTGGAGAAACATTGTTTTACGTTTTTACACTATTGAGATACTTTTGAGTTCCAGACTTTTGTGAAGACATGGAGTTTATATTTTAATGGAAGATTGATGTTAAATCCTAGTCAGTGTCTATAAGTTTCTTTTCCTCCTGACTGCGGGTTGGAGAGGGGCCCCTCCAACACGTAAGTCAGGGGACTTCCATTTTCAAGTATTTCTGATTATGTGTTTTACAGTGATGAAAATTTATATCGCATATGGAAGCATTTGAATGATGTCTTGATTCTGTAGTAATTTATAATACGTTCTGTAGTTCAACAATACGGTTTCAATAGTCCTGTAGTTGCTTTCTTCCAACGCACATTTTAAATAACGATTCCATATATATTAGCATTGCCTTCAAAAATCATGGTTTAGATATAAGGTTTATGAATGTTCCCATCATGATTAATTGCTTCTCGAGAGTGATTGCTCTGATTTCTTAATAATAGATGTGTAGCATGAGATGTTAGATTGGAATTCTAGTTTTATGCATAAGTAATTACAGACTTCGCTTTCCTTAATTTAGAATAGATCTGTTATGGTATTTCACTTTCATAGTCTAGATTCACCATTCTGCACTAGGTAGATTCATAGAAATATCTCTTTCACTTTCAACATTTTTAATTCTTTAAAATAGATTTCCTGTTTCCCAGTATTTAATTCTCTAGTATAAATAGTTTTATGTATTGAGTAGGCAACCTTTAAAACATTGATACTGATACCCAACCGTGACAAAAATTATCCTATAAGAGCACAGATAGTGCCTGTACCTCTAAAGGTTGTACATTCCCCGGGTTGATAATTAAAGTAGGCTCTTAGTAAAACCGCCCTCATTAGGCATCCCTTCATGGATGATTTCACACCCTATGGACAGACCTTTGACCAGGCATTGAACAATCTTGAATTAGTATTAAAAAATGTATTGAAATGAGCTTGTGCCTAAGCAATGACAAATGCAGGATGTTAATGGAAGAAGGCATTGTTCTAGGACATCATATATCACAAAGAGGGATAGAGGTTGATCAAGCCAAAGTCTCAGTAATCAGAACGCTTCCACCACCTGGTAAACAAAGGGATGTGAGAAGTTTCCTTGGACAGACAAGGTACTACAGAAGGTTTATTGAAAATTATAGCAGAATTGTTGCCCCAATGTTTGCACTTCTCACAAAAGACAATGAGTTCATATGGACAAGCAACTGCATGACAACATTTGAAAGTCTTAAGTAGAAAAAAATCACAGCACCAGTACTCCAAGGACCAAACTGGGAAATTCCATTTCACATCCACACAGATGCATCAGATAAAGCCATCGGATTTGTGCTTGGACAAGAATGAGACAAACAACCCTATGCCATATACTATATAAGCAAAAATTTGGCTGGGGCAGAACTCAACTACACAGTCACAGAGAAGGAATTTCTGGCAGTCATACACACAATCAATAAATTCAAGCATTACATCACAGGATACCAAAGTTTTATCCACACTGACCACTCAGCAATTAGATATCTATGATTAAGCCTAATACTAGTGCAAGAATTATTACATGGATGCTACTTCTACAAGAATTTGACATTACTATAATAGATAAACCAGGCAAGCATAATGTGGTAGCCGACTTTTTGTCAAGAGTCACACATGGAAGAGATAATAAATTGGTTCACGATAATTTCCCTGATGAGCACCTTTTTGCCATATCAACAAGAATCCCATGGTTTGCTAACATAGCAAACTATTTAGTATCCGGGAAGTTTCCAGAACATTACAGTTATAAAGAAAAGACAAAAGTAATAAGACAAAGTGCAACATACACATGGATAAAAGGCATGCTTTTTAAACAGGGACCAGATCAAGTATTTAGAAGGTGCATTAGGGAAGATGAAGTACATGACATAATGCATGCCACTCACAATGAACCCTATGGAGGACACTATGCTGCAAAAAGGACAACCTACAAGATCTTGCAAACAGGGTATTATTGGCCAACACTCCACAAAGATGCTTATGAGTATGTGTCCCACTGTGATGATTTCCAGAGAATGGGAAAACCAACACAAAAGCAAGAGATGCCACTCCATCCACAAATCGCCTTAGAGGAATTTGAAAAGTGGGGATTTGATTTTGTTGGCCCATTCAACCCACAGTCAAATCAGAAAAGCTACATCCTCATATGCACTGATTACCTTACAAAATGGACAGAAGTAGCAGCACTGGCTGCTGCAAATGAAACCAACGTTGCCAAATTCTTTACTGAGCAGATCTTTCACAGGTTTGTGGTGCCAAGAGAAGTAGTTTCTTATCAGGGCCCACAATTTACATCAAATTTAATTGAAGACTTGATGAAAAGAAACAATGTAAAGCACATACAGTCATCCTCCTACCACCCTCAAGCAAATGGTCAAGCTGAGGTAACCAACACGGAATTAGAGAGAATCTTGACAAAAATTGTCCAACTTCACAAAAGAGATGGGGCAGACATACTTAGTGAGGCAGTTTGGGCTTACAATACTACATGGAAAACAACTACAGGATTCACACCTTATGAACTAGTCTATGGAAAAAAGGTCATGCTGCCAATCGAATTTGAAATAAAAACATTAAGAATTGCAGCAGATTTACATATGGATCTATCAAAAATTCAAAACGAACGCATGCTACAGCTGAATCAACTGGATGAGCACCGCCAACAAGCACTTATACATACCAAAATCATCCAACAACAAAGAAAAAAATGGCACGACCAACATTTGAAGGATAAAAAGTTCAATGAAGGTGATTCAGCACTACTTTACGACTCCAGATTTCACACATTCAAAGGGAAGCTAACCACTAGATGGCTTGGACCTTACATTATATAGAAGATTTATGAAAATGGAGCTGTGAGAATTATTACAATTGATGAAGAGGAGTTCCCCATGATAGTGAATGGGCATCGCCTAAAACTTTACAAGAAACCGCAGTCAAAAGAAGAATTTACACATCAACTCTAACAGCAACAATTGATGCTGATATACGACGCAACAAATCAGTGAAATTCAACTCATAAAAAGAAAAAGAGAAAAAAAGAAAAGAAAAAACGAAAAAAGACAAAAAGAAAAGAAAAACATCCAATATGAAGCATCCATGAACATATCAGCACTCAAGTGAGCCTGCAATTCAATTCAAGTGAGCCAAATACATTACATATCAGCACTCAAGCGAGCCTTCAATTCAATTCAAGCGAGGCAGATACATTACATATCAGCACTCAAGCGAGCCAACCACGTCTACATTCAGCAATCAGTAATCAACTACTACGCAATTCTTCAAATGCGCCATTCCATTCTTTTCAGCATACTCACGCGAGCCTACAAATTATTCAAGAGAGACAATCACATACTGCCATTCAATCATCCAATATGAAGCATCATCACAGGAGTTGTATCAACAACTGGCACAACTTTCAAAAGAAGCCAGTTCAACAAATTCAAACGAGCAAAAAGGAAAAAGCAACCCACACACGTAACTACTGACATGCAGAAATCTACTACAGAATCCGCCATCCATGAAAAACGCACCAGATCATCAATGTAGGTACGCATACACAGCAAGGTGATCTCTAAAACGATTTTATTTTATTCTTAAAGTAAAACATTATACCACACTACATTCGTTTCTAGTCAGCTGAGGACAGCTTCTATTTTAAATCGGCGGCATGGTAGAATGACCTTAATAAGTCATGATCGCTACCTAAGTCCTGTCACCTTAATAAGTCATGATCGCAACCCTCATCATATGAAGTACAGAGATCGATCATGGAAATATAGAGATCAATAATGGGAAAAAAGGGATTAAAAATGACAAATACAAGAATGATGGAAAGGATATGTGCAGAAAGATAGCAAGTAAGGCTGCATAATCTTCCACGATTTTGCATATAAGGAACCGCTCGAAATTCCCGAGAAGCAACAGACCAAAGCTAGTGCGCTCACTTAGCCAGCATTGCAATCCTCAAGCCTGTAGGCAGAGCCCGACCAGTTGAGGGTATAAACCACGTTCCAAAGTTCTGGTTTTTGTCTGATCATATTGGAGATTCTAAAATGACAAAGGGTTTCAAGAAAAGTGAACCAGAGGATCACAACACCATTTATCAGAGCTTGAGAATCCTGCAAATCATTCGCAATGTAGGCTGGATGCCTTTCATCCTTGGATTGAAAGGATACGATACAGGGGTAGCTCAGGAGTTTGCAAGAAAATTCAAACATATTAAGGATGAATAGTACGTCACTCAAGTGAAGGGGTTACGTATTAAGATTGATGAGGATGTAATTTCCAAATACACTAGACACAGAAAGGTTTGCATTGGAGCAGGGATGACAGGGAGGCGAACCAGGAAGCAAAAACAACCTTCTTCGAGCAAGGAGAGGTCTATGACGAAGACAAAAACGGAGTCAAAAGACTCTCCATGCCAACGCCATGGGAAGACATGGCTGAAATTGTTATGAGGTTCACCACGTGCTCTGGTAGGTTAAGCTATGTTCCCATCTTTCATTTTCAGATCCTAGAGCTATTAAGACACAAAAGTCACATTTCATCAAACAACAACATTAGTATTCCATTTTACCTGCTCCAATCCCTAGCAGAAATGAGCAAAAAGGTGGCTAAAGGTAAGGAGGATTCCTTGGCCCATCATGGGATAATCAAGTTAATCGTTTGTGAAGAATTAAAGGCGCAGATACCAGAGCTTTCGTGGGAAGATTTCATGTTGGTATCCACAGAAGATGTTCAAAGGATGAAAAGTACACCCATAGCTAGCATACCACAAGGAGAAATGAACAGAGCTGCCTCTGCATCAGGGGTTAAATGGAAGATTGACCTGGACCATGTGGCAGAGACCCTGGTAAAATTCAAACATTCAAGAGAGGACTCCCCCAAGGAAAACCCAGAGATTCCTGCCAAAGATCAGGAGCCGAAGAGAAGGAGTAAGAGATTCACCCAAGCATCCCGAATCCGAATAGACAAGGAAAAAAGTAGGGAACCCAGTCCCATTGTTCAAAATGTGTCGGATGGGGATGATGATCAGTGGGTAGATCAGAGAGACCCCATTATAGAAGAGGAGCAGGATGAGCAAGAAATGTAGGATGAAGAAGAAGAAATGGATAAAGAAGAAGAGCGGAGCTTACAAAAGCAAGGCAACTTCCAGGGGAACCCTCCAGAACATAATGAAAAACCCGAGGTCGTTACCCAACTCGCTAAGGCACGGGAAGAATTGGAAAATCTCATAAATGAGCTGGCAACGTTAAGAATTGGGCTAGGAAGCCAACCCACACCTCCCCCGTTCTCAGCTGAGAAGACACAAATCCTGAAGATGCATCATGCAGAGGAACTACGGCTGGCTGAGCAGAAGAATTCAACGCTTCAAGAAAAATTGGCTGAGGCACAAAATGAATTAGCCAAAAAGGACCAGGATATTACCAAATTAAAGGACGATTTAGCCACCACTACTAACATATATGATAGACTGCGGGACCTCAGACCGTCGTCGGCAATATATGCAGTTTATGTACAGGAGAAATGGGGAAAATTCTAGCTCCAGAGGTTGAAGCAAGGACTCCCTATAGAGATAAGCAATCCCAAAGAGTTTATGGATGCATCTTTGAACTCCATAGAGCTAGAGAAGGACCAATTGAGTGAATTCTTCTTACATAATTTCGTAGTTTCTGGCTCACCCAACTGGTCGCCAAACCCATATGTGGGTGACTTCCAGTTGAGGGCATTATGTTGTGGATGAACCACGAAATTGAGCTAGCCCAGGACTACCATATCTATGTCGCATCGAAATGGAAAACCCCATTGATGATCAGAGCAGAGCCAACTCACCCTGAAGGGATAATCTACAACCATAGGATCCTCACCCAGGACGAGGAACTAATCCCCATTCTCCTTGCAAAATAGCAGGAGGCTATGACTCATTTTGACATTACACACCGAAGCAAACAGAAGGAAGTTCATGAGTCCATTAAGGAAAGGTGGAGCAAAGTGGCAAGCGATCTGAAAAGAAGAGAACTCCACTCCCCCCTCAGGCTTGATGATTCTCTTTTCAAAGCCACACTCTACAAGGAATCTCTGGAAAGAAATCAACTCAGATGGATTGGGATGAGGCTGAATCCCCCATTCTTTCTTTCCCCAGTCATCAAGGGACAAATTAATGAAGAGGAAGAAAGGAGGGCATGGGCCAAGGAGGATCAGAATTTTGGATATCACAGGCAGGCAGGGATCCCTAGGGTGGTAGCATGGGACATTAGGGAGGTCGTCGACGAATTAAGTAAGTCACCCAAGGATGGGTGAATCCTTCAAGTATGGGAGAGAATGATGAGTCCAATTTTCCGGTATTTGATAAACCTTTTTCCCGTAGTCAAGCTCAAGCAATGGCGAAGAAGCACACTCATTTGTGGGAAAATGTGTTACTTTAATTATTTAATGAAGTTGTTTTTTATGATTATTCTTGTATGATTAAAATGCGTATTCAATAAACTAATTCTGTGGAAATCAAGCGTGATTGAGTAGGTTCAGGGGCATTAAAGGACGAATGTGTAGAAGACTCAGGGATCATGTAGCTCAGCGCCCTGTTTCCTGATTTATAGAGAACGCACTCCTGTTCAAGGAGAATCGACATTTAGACATTTAGTTAAGTTCAGCATTAAGAATTATATAAATATGGACCTCTTGGGTAGCAAGAGGTCTCTGTTGACATTTTTGGAGAAACATTGTTTTACATTTTTACACTCTTGAGATACTTCTGAGTTCCAGAATTTTGTGAAGACATCGAGTTTATATTTTAATGGAAGATTGATGTTAAATCCCAGTCAGCGTCTATAAGTTTCTTTTCCTTCTGAGTACGGGTTGGAGAGGGGCCCCTCCAACACATAAGTCAGGGGATTTCCATTTTCAGGTATTTCTAATTATGTGTTTTACAGTGATGAAAATTTATATCGCATATGGAAGGATTTGAATGATTTCTTGATTCTGTAGTAATTTATAATTTGTTATGTAGTTCAGCAATACAATTTCAGTAGTCCTGTAGCTACTTTCTTCCGATGCACATTTTAAATAACGATTCCATATATATTAGCATTGCCGTCAAATATCATGGTTTAGATCTAAGGTTTATGAATGTTCCCATCATGATTAATTGCTTCTCGAGAGTGATTGCTTTGATTTCTTAATAATAGATGTGTAGCATGAGATGTTAGATTAGAATTCTAGTTTTATGCATAAGTAATTACAGACTTCGCTTTCCTTAATTTAGAATAGATCTGTTATGGCATTTCACTTTCATAGTCTAGATTCACCATTCTGCACTAGGTAGATTCATAGGAATATCTCTTTCACTTTCAACATTTTTAATTCTTTAAAATAGATTTACTGCTTTCAGTATTTTAAATTCTTTAAAAGTAGATTTACTGCTTTTAGTATTTTAATTCTTTAAAATAGATTTACTGTTTCCCAGTATTTAATTCTCTAGTATAAACAGTTTTATGTATTGAGTAGGAAACCTTTAAAACATTGATACTGATACCCAACCATGACAAAGAGTATCCTATAAGAGCACAAATAGTGCCTGCACCTCTAAAGTTTGTACGTCCCTCGGGTTGATAATTAAAGTAGGCTCTTAGTACAACTGCCCTCATTAGGCATCCATATTGGGAGCTCACTAGGAATTGCAAGGAAATGACAGCCCACCTGCAATATTCCATATTTGAAACCAACACTTTGGATTTCCTGCATAAGAGATTTGTGAAATATTCTTCTATTATTTAGAGAAGCAAGTTCGCCCAAGGAGTAGTAGCTACAATAGATTGGGTTCTTGAGTAGATATGTGATCAGCTGAATGTGAATACTTCAACAAATTTGGAGGTGACCCCGTTGAAAACAATGATTCACCTCAGAATACCACAATAAAGTCATATCAGCATGCTTCCAATATTTAGGGATGAATTTACAAGGGAATAGCAATGAAGTAGCTCTCAGTACATCTTGCTATCACAACCACAGGTCTCTAAATAGCATGTATAGCCAACAAATTTCCAAATTTGATGAGATTTAAAGAATGAAAGCTAAGTCAATAGATAGTTGTAAAAGGGTATTAAAAAAACAACAAGTTTGACACCTTTTTGAAAGAAAGTTGTTGTTTGATGGATTGAGACAGTGAGTTTCCATAATGCAGAGTTGGCAGCAACTAGGAAATCAAAATTAGGAGGTTCAACAAGAGTGATAAGGTAGTGCTTTTGTGATGAATGGAAGGCAGGAAAGAGGTCTACCAGAATAGAAAAAAGGCTTCACATGCAGTTGCATGCATGTTTATTTTTCATATGAGCTTTCTTTCAACTCTTTTTCCAGCAGTCAAGGTGACTAGGTCTAAGAAGGGGGAGTGTTCTATATATTTTCTTTGTACGGATATTTTCTTTTTATTTAATATCCTTCTTAGGCTGCACTACCATATATATATGTATATATTATATAACCTTGTTCTGAGTTGTTGGTTCAGGAATCCCTCTCTTCATTCCAAGGGTTGTCCTTAGTATGTCATGCTACAGATTGTAACGCATAAGGAAGGTTTATAAGATTAATTGATAGAATACAGTGAAAGCTATGCAACATTTTGCAACTGTAACACCCATGCTTAAGTAACTTAATAAGTGGTAGGCTTGATTAAGAGTGGTACGCTGTTAAAATAGATCATGCATCTCAAAGCCTGTGGATTGTGTAACCTTTGATACAATATTCTATACTTCAACTGATTAGGCAAAGTGTTGATGAAAGGAGCATTTTCAAATTAAGATAATACTTGTCAAGAATAGATTTGAAATTTGAATACAAATAAATTGGAAACTAGTTGGGATTTTAGTATTGAACGCATGGCTTTGGATATACATTCATATTTCAAGACTTGGCATGGCTTTGGAATCTTGGATATACATTCATATTTCAAGACTTGGGAGTGTTGGAAAAATATTTCCTTGCGAAATTTGAGTGTGTCTAGGTTCCCTAAAAAATAATTTATTAGTATTTTGTTTTTTGAAATGCACTGTTGATGCTTTGATGATTTTTTTGGCACTGAAGGAAAATTTAATAGACAATTTTTGATGCTATGATATTTTAAACATGCAAGTATATTATCATTTTAATGGATTTCTGGTTTACATGAATTATTTGTAGGTTTGTGACTCATTACTATCTTTACTGGACCATTATTTTATTTGCAGATGGATTATAGACCCCCCTTGGAGATTGTGGTTCCAACAAAACACACACGATGGCTTGATTCACCACCTGTATCACATACATCATCTGTTGCAGGTGACAATATCCTTCCGGATAATTCAGATAAACGCCGAGGAAAAAGTGGGAAGTCTTCCAAGTCAAGAAGAAATAAATGAAAACATGACAACCAAACTGAAGCTCAGCAAGTATCACAGGTTTCAAAAAGGGATGGAACAAATAGATGAGAGCTACATTTTGTTAATGCAGATCTGTATGACAAATGTTTTTGGTTTCCAATTTCTTGATGTAAGCCTTAAGGTAACCAAGCTGACCTGTACTACTGCAAGAATTCTGATAGACGCCAACTCAATTTGCTAGGTGAAACATTTTTATTGTTTCTGGGGTTCATATTCGTCAAGATATCAATGCCATCCAAACAGGGGAACCACCCTGATTAAGCTTATCAAGCAGGCCAATCTATACAATATTGAAGTTGATAAGATAGAATCTGAGCCTGTTATGATGGTATCTTGCCATGGTGTGATGCAGGTTGCTCTTCCATAGCCGTCTATACTGTATTTTGCTGTGGTGAGGTGAATATTGATCTTCCTTAGTCATCTAGTGCAGGTATTGTTCAACACAATTCATGGAGTACCCTTGTATGAATCATCCCCTAGTGTAGCACTTGCCACAATCTACTTGGCACTTGAATCTAATTGTTGTTCGGTTCACTATGTGTTTGAGGCCCTCTTTGAAAAAACTTCGAAGTAATAGTCCTCATCTTCATTTCAGTTCTTTCATTTTCATGTATAAAAATGAAACTCATCACTAAGATGCTTCCGTGGAGTCTTTGTAGTTTTAAATTTTTTGTATTAATTTATCACCCTTCTAGTTGTCAATGGTTAACATTACATAAGCAGTCTTTTGCTTTTTGAGAGAGGATCGTTTTTTCTTTGGTGAGACAATAAGTTTGGAAGAAATCAATTTGTACATTTTTTACCTCTTAAATTTCAGTGTTGTATGTTATTTGTGCAATATATGGTTATTATCCTAAGTTGCTAGGGTTCGTATGTTTTTCAAATCAGGATGCAGAAAGATGTTGGGGTGCTTCATACATAAAATTTGTATTCGTGTAAAAATATCAGAAGTTGAAAAAAAATCGAAGTGGATTTTTTTTGTGAAAAAAAAAAAATCTTGACCGTCATGACTCATGATACCCACTTTGTCCCTTTCATTGCAAAGTCCTAGCTTTTGTTTAATTGTCTTTCAATACAGTATATGATTTGGTTTATTCCGTTTTACCCTGTGGACATATATTTACTGGGGATTGAGATGATTTTGTTTTTCCCTTTTACCCTCAGAACATATATTGACAGGGGATTGAGAGGATTTTTGCTTTTGCCTTTTAACCTCTGAGCATATATGGGATTGAGAGGATTTTTCTTTTCTCTTTTACCCTCTGAGCATATATGGGATTGAGACGATTGTTTGAACTAGATATGATGTGAAATGAAAAGGTTAAAATAAATTTAGATAACATAATCCCCAAGGGATATTTTTAATTGCTTGGCTTTGTTTAGTGAGTCAAAGATCCATGGCCAGATGAACAAAAAACACTTAGATGGAGGTGGTTTTTATTTTTGATGCTTTTGGTGGCTACCACAAATGGGATTTTGCTAAGAATTCAACTCATGAATCTCAACAATGCCTCCTTGTCTTTCTTGTTCTGGAAAACAAGACAAAACCTTTGCACTAAAAAAATTCAATGGTTCTTTTTAAGAAATATTGGGCCCTGAAGAGATACCCTAGGGTTTGCAACTGGGGCTTGCCATTTTCCCTCCAAAAACATGCCTATTTTTTGAAGGTTTATGGTGTGCACAACTCTTCGAAGCTCAAGACTCAAATCCTTACCGCCATTCCTTTTTTTGAACATGCTGGACAAACTCATCATGCTGCTTAACTTGCCCATCTTAGCTTCAATGAGTACAAAATCTCTTCTCCTCCATTCTCTGTCATTCCTTACTATCTTGGAATAGCTTGAATGAGTATTAAATTTCCTCTCCTTTGGCTCTCTCTGTCTAAAGACTCTAAACGTACTGCCTTGCTAATTCGATTGTAAAATTAGTAATTATTTTTTACCTGTACGGTTAACTATTTAGATGGGAAAGTGTATATCTGGATAAATGCATCATGTCCCATGCATTATCAATTATGTTTTCCCCAAAGGCATCCGTTGAGAGTACTGAAAATATTGTGAGCTTGTCAAACTCTCGACTCCTATCATGATCTCTATTTTCTTTTTTAAGCTTTCTGGTGAATATCCTGGTTTCATAGCTGTTGGACCCATATCTGTACATGTAATGATTTGGCCAACCTTTCTGTATGTACCTATGCTGTCATTTCATCAGGCTAAAGGTGTGAACACCATATACTATCAACTACCTTTTATATTTTGGAAATAAAGGGCCTCTCAAGGATAATTGGATATTGTCAACTACCTTTAGGCTTTTACCTTTTGGAAATAAAGGGTCTTTAAAGGAAAATTGGATTCAAAAGGCATGAAAAGGATTTCCCACTCAACACACCAACACGGATCCTATGCGGAGGATTGATTATTCTTGGTCTCTGTTTCGAGTCTTATATGGAGATATTTGCTTCATCTTCTCCAAGCTGCAATGCCTCAAGTCTTGGTACAACCTACACACAACAACCATTTACCACACAAAAATGATCAATAATTGGGGTTGGTTCCTCTGTGGTTTATCTTAGGTAGGCTCACAATCTTTTTGTGGTCAGGCATATATGAACTAAATCTTGGCGCTTGCTTTGTCACCCAATGTGCTCACAAGATTTTGGTGGTCAGGCTTATATTAGCTAAGTCTTGGCGCTTGCTTTGTCACCCAGTGCCCTATTTACAAAGATTGCTATCGAGCCTCTGTTCTCGGCGATGTTATGATTGCATGCTCCTACGCTCAGGAGAAAGCAGAGATTTTATAAGATATAGATCATTGAATATGATTTTCTAATCTATTATGTTGAGCAGGTTCAGTCTTGAGGCATTGAGATTCACTTCTAAAAGGGTCTCCTTGGTTGGTTGGCTTAGTTAAAGCCTTGTTTTCACGAAATTGTTGAACCCCAGAGAGACTGATATGTTTCTCTTTTTACATGGAATTCTTTCCTAAGTTGTAGTGTAGTTTTGAAAGAGGGTTTTCGACAAAACGACTTCCCCTATACTCTAGAATAGAACGTCCTAGATATAGAGTCCTCATTGTGACATCTTGCTTTTAAGGAGATTATATTTTCTATTTTCTATGAAATACTATTGAATTAACTCCATTTATTTTGTATTGCAGGATGGCAAGTCAGCCTGCCATGAATAGCAACAAACCTGCTACTGTACAAATGAAAGGGTAGCCTGTTGTTCAAAAAAGTGGTTGTTGCTCATAAGACAATTCCTAGAATTATTTTTACTGCGACTGGTTTGAAGAAGTGAAGTTGAAGATAATTGTATGTATTTTGGATCTCAGACAGGCAAACATCTCTAGCTGTCGAGAGATCAACAATTGATAGACAATTAAAACAAATTTATTGCAAGTTGGATCTTGTATTATTTATGTCTGTGAAGGGCAGCAACTTGCTTTTGTTCTTGATAATTTGTACAACCATGGATTATTGTACTCATGCGTAGTTTGTAAGATCATTCTTCATTAAATTTTCATCATTGTCACAGTTGAACTGCTATATCTTAGAATTATTTTAGTACTTGAAGCATTATTCTTGAATATTTTTGAAATTCATTTTGTTCCCATGCAAAATTTGTTTGAATATCATCATTTTCAAGCAATAACAACTTCTTAAAGGGTGCTATCTCAATGGTAGAGCACCTGCCTAATTATAGGCAGGAGATTGGTGGTTCGATTCCTCCATACCCTATCATAAATTAGTGACTAAGAAAACGACTAATTTGCATATATACAACTATTAGTAGCTAATTTCCAGTATCTTATAGCGCGACTAATGTTTAGTCGTTTTTAGCTTAGTCATTAATATGTTATCATTTAGTAGTTTATTTAGTCATATATTTGGTCATTAATTGTGACAATCAATGACTAAATCAGTGACCAAATCAGTAAGTATCAATGACTAAATCAATTACTAAATCAGTGAGTATCAATGACTAAATCAATGACTTAATCAGTGACTATCAATGACTAAATCAATGCCTAATAAGTCAACCAATTAATGACTAGTGAAATACGACTAGAGATAAGATAGTGGAAATCGGATACTATTAGTCACCGACTAAAAAATAGTCGTTTATAGTCGAATTTTAGTCATTTTTTTAGTCATTAATTTCTCATTTTGTACTAGTGTATGTATCTTTCCTGAGACTTCTATGAGGTGTATTTCAAATTATTATTTCTGTCATTAATGTAATATTGAACCTTTGAATTCCATTCTTCATATTGAATAAATACAATCCCGAGTTTCATATCAATTTCTTGCACCTAGTCTAGATTGTAACTAGTTTTCAGTATTTGAGAAATAGATGAACTTATACAACTACAATTTGATTTATTTCAATTTCTAATATCACTAAACATGTCAATAAATGCATTCCATGTCTGAAATAAATAATTCGTAGCCTTCTCCACCTGTCTAGGAAATCCTAAAGTTAAACTAGTTGTGCAGTCCCAGGAGGCAATTTTGCTTGTTTGCTTTTGAAACCTTATCAAAAATTCCTTAAAATTTCTGGTGAGAACCCAAACTAGTATTTGACAGTCAATTGATGTTTTTTAAGCCTTCCTGAGTTGAAATACTTCACCATTGGTTCTCAGGTAGTGTCAAGTTGAAGTTCTAGTTTGCATATGTTGGGGTGCCCAGGAGCCATGGAGTAGACTTCATCCTAACTGATGTTTGAAACATTAATTGTCCTAGTACATTGTGCAAAGGATATATCAGCTAGAATTATCCTAATTCCTTCCATATTTGTTTGAAGTTGCCTTCATACATCCAGTCAAGTCACTAGTGTTCATTGTTTTGAATTAAGTCTTGTAGGAGCGTTAATTAGTGTACAATCAAATCTGATTGGTACATTACGGGAAGGGAGAGAGTAATGGTTATGGGAGGTAAGAGAATAGATCTGGATACATTTTATTGGTTGAGATCTCAAGGGATCTCAACATTTCACCAAGGGGTTGGTTGGGTGGAAATTCATCTCCCACACTTTGTTTTCCCACGTCGCTCATAGTGATATAAAGATACAATATATAGATAGCTCATTGGATTACAAATAAATTTTCTCCTTGTTCCATTAAAACTGTTTTTATAATATATTATAAATGTTTTAGATCTACTTACTCATGGGAATGAATTTTTTTTTAGTTAATTTTCATGTGATATTACATTTTTGTAATCTTTTTGTAAGAAATTTTGTTTTAAGGTCGGTCCAAGCCTTGCATTTGGTATCAAAGCAAAGGTTTATAACCCTAGGACATATGGAAACTTCATGTTGATGAGAATTTATTACCTACTTGTCATTGTAAGAGAAGTGACCCGGTTTGGGGTTCTTAAATCAAAACCCAAGCCATTTATAGTAGTCACTTCTGATGAGTTTTATGGCTCTGTTAGCCACTAAGTGAATTTTCTTCTTGAGAGGAGGTTTGATGTTTAAGTTTGACTAATTTTCTAAATATAATTCTAATCTAAATGTAAAGAAATACTAAAACTAATTAAAGAAATCTAATCTAAATGTAACTTAGTAACTATAGCCATATAGCTACATAATCACAAAAAATGAAAACAAAAATAAAATCTTTTTTGGCTAGAGCAAAACAATCTAAAACCAATTCAATCCGCATTTGAATATTAATCGTGTGATAATTAAAATATGTGGAAAACATTCTACAATTAACTTATCATATGTTGTTGAGTATAAAAACCTTTCAGTAATCCATAGATGTCAATCATAAACATTACATAAAAGTTTTCATTTATGCAGAATGAGAATTAGTTAGTAGCCGATATAATGAATTAAAGACTAATTGTAAATTACAAAAGACATTTTGAAATTTAACAATTATTAGAAATTGAATAAAACTGGAAAAAAAAATAGTTCCATATTTTACCAAAATCCATAGAAAAACAATGATTGTCAGAGAGGTAGATCACTTCTATGTTGGAAATATTAATTATGATTTGATTGTGTATCTAGTATGCATCGTCTAAGTCATCCATTTTTTCAGAAAATTAGTCAGTCATCCTGCCATAAATCTGATGCATGTCTCCTTGTATTTATCTACCTGTGTAGTTCAGAAGTCAAGTTTTTACGTAGACGTCACTCAGAAATTTAATTACAATCTTTAATGTTACTTGATAGCTTCCAAGAGAAGCCATTTCCTAGTCTTTGTATTTAGCATTGAAAAAAAGAGTCATTTTGTAATAGAGAATGCATGAGTGAAAGAAGAAAAAGGTGCAAGTCGAAGTAAGTTTTTGATTCCAGAAGCACTTCGTGAAGTCCAAGAGCTCAAGCTTGTGAGAATCAGTTTGTTGATCTCTGTGTAAAATCCAAACACATTTTTTTTGGGTCTAGTAAAATATATTTTCATTTGCTTTGTTTTATTTTGCAATAGTAAATTTCACATGTTGCTCATATTTCCTAGAGCTTGAATGTTCAAATTTTCTCCTTTATAAAGAATAAAAAATCATTTTATTAAATTTTAAGTTTATTGTGATTGTTGGAGTATTCTCACCGCCAGTTTTATACTGCATGCATGCATGCAATTGCATGCATCCAGTCATCAGTATGGTAGTCTCCCAGCACCTAGTCCTTATTTTGCAGCCCCTAGGAGCCTATTTTTGCTCAGTTTTATCCCTCCTAGCCACTGATGTGCCCTTGTTTTCATCACTAGAGTACAAGTGTTCCCTCTTCCACCTATTTAGGAGATTCTTCAGTTAGTTCCATGATTAGTGGATCTGCTCCTTGATTTGAGGATTGATTACTAGTTTAACTGAATGAACCACTTAGATAGACCTCCAGAGAGACTAGATCAACTATACTGACTACTGATAGCTCCTCACGCGCCCTCATTGGAGTCTCCTTCCCTAGATTAGTGCTCATGCACTCAGTTAGACTCATTTGACTGACTATTTCACTATTGTGACTACTACCACTGATTTGGGTGAAGTCTCCAATGCTATCCAAGCCACACATTGAGGAGAATTCGAATGACCTTAGAGGCATTCGAATCCATTTGATTGTATTTAGTTATTATTCACTATTCAGAGTTCCATCTTACAGCTGATGTATGGTACAACAGTTTTTGTCATTTATGTGTTAATGAGTGATTATTGATTCAACATTTCTTCTTCTCTTCTCTACTATTCTTGAGTGAGTTTTAGTTAGGGTTTCTCTAGCTGTGTGATCTCTTCTGTAAAATATCACATGGTATCATAGCTAGATTCAGTTATTCGAATTGCAGCAGTAGTAGCAGTGCAGCAATTCTTTGAGCAGTTGTCTTTCATTGAGCACCAGAAGCCTCTGGATTTCCACAACAAATCCTGGTGCAATTGTCTTGAATTCACTGGAGCAATCCAGTGAGGTCTAGCCAAGTGTGAATGATCCAGTCACATGTGCTAAGTGTCCTAAGGCAGTGTTCAATTCGAATTGCAGCAAATCTCCATTTACAATTCTCATTGTTTTGCAAGTTATCTCATCTTCAATTTGACTTCTTCAGTATCATGGATCTCAAATTGAATTCATTCAACTACTTCAAATGGAAGGAAAAGATGGAAATATTCTTGAAGTACAAGAGCCTCTCTAGAGTGGTGAATGGCTTCGTAGTTGATCCCACTGGTGCAGTAGAGAAATCCAAGTTCTTAGACAAGCTTGATGAAGTAGTAGGACTGTTGCTACTTAGCATTTCTGAAGACCTACATTTTCATGTTATTGATCTGAAGACTCCAAAGGAGGTTTGGGACAAGCTCAAATATCTTCTTGGTAAGAAGGTTGAATTGAAAGGTCATAAGTTAGAAAATGAGCTCATCTCCTTGAGCCCAAGCAGTTTAAAAACTATCACTGAGTTTCTCAATAAGTTCAAAAATATGATTTCACAATTGAAGAGATATGGGATTGAGAAGGAAGAGAAACAACTCATCCTTGCCATACTATCCAAATTAGGTCCTGACTATTCAGTGTTTGTCTCTACTTTTCAGTCAGCAAAGTTGTCAATTCCAAGATGGAAATTCCCTACAATTGAAGACTTCATCCAATCCCTCACTGTTGAGGAGGAGAATTTATTTCACATGGGGATTATAAAACCCAAACTGGATTCACCTCTTGCAGCCACTAAGATGAAAAGAGCGAATGGCAAGAGTAAAAAAAAAGTTTCTGAAAGAAGGTCGAATGACCAAAAGCAGAAGGAGGCTCCAAACTCATCAGAAGGAGTTTCTAATCCAAATAAAGACAAGCAATCTTAGAAGGGAAAATCCAAATGCACATACTGCAATAGAGGATATCACCTTGAGAGTTCATTTATGAAGAAGACCATAGATATCATGGATTCACTTCAAGAAAGAAATAGTCTCCTAGTACCTGCATGTGCTAGGAAGAAAGAGAGTGAACCATCTGGATCTGAGGACAAAGAGAGATACCATGCTCTCATGGCAGGAGAATCATCACAGTCCTCCTTCATCATAGATTTTGGAGCAGAAAGACACATGTCTTCCTCCAAGGATCTCTTTATTGGTTTCGAATCCACTGTTGGACCATCCATCATGTTGGGGAATGATTCTGAGGTATCTTCTAAAGGGATAGGAAGAATCAAACTAGATCATGGGTACTTCTCAGATGTGCTCTATGTCCCTACATTGACTATAAATATTCTTTCAGTATATCAGATGACTCATACTGGAAATCCCAAGAGGGTAATATTTTATTCAAATGAGGTTGAATTTCAAAACATGGTATCAGGTGATATCATTGCAAAAGGTGTTGCAAACCATAAGTTGAAACTCTACGAGTTCTCCCACTTTCTACCTCTCTCCAACCAGTCTACTCTTCACACTCATGCAAATGAAGAGAGTAGGATATGGCATGAAATATTTGGGCATCTCAACTATCAGTATTGGAAAGATATGCATACTCAAGAGATGGTTGAAGGGCTGCCCAAGATCACGTTTGCTAAAGGCAACTGTCATGGTTGTTTGATGGGAAAGCATCCAGAAAAGAAGTTTGAGAAGGGGAAGGCAAGAAGAGCCTCTCAACCTCTAGATCTCATTCATAGTGATATTGTAGGTCCATTTCCATATCTATCCTTAAACAAGGCAAGGTATATTCTTACTTGTATTGATGATTATTCAAGATTTACATGGGTATACTTTCTCAAGTTAAAGTCAGAAGTATTTGGATACTTTAAGTTTTTCAAGTCTTCTGCAGAAAATTTTTCAGATAGAAAGATCAAGGCCATTCACATTGATAATGGAGGTGAGTACATCAAGGGTGACTTTCAAACCTTTTTGTGCTAAAAAAGGCATTGAGATGCAACATACTGTTCGCTATACACCACATTAGAATGGTGTTGCTGAGAGGAAGAACATAACATTGAAATAAATGACCACCTACATGCTAAAGTCGAAAGGATGGCACCTTAGTATTTGTTGATGTATTTGTAACTTCAGAAGATATTCTCCTATGCATTACATTTTTACTTTATTGTATTCCTGATGGATATGTATTATTCCTCCAATCAGAAGTGTCGTCATTTGTATATGCAAGTGTCCCAAGTATTATTGTAAGTGTCATAACTTATATTTGATGGGTTATTAGACCACCTTAGAGGGGTCGGCCTAGTATGGGTTAAAGGGTTATTAGACCACCCTAGTGGGGTTGGCCCAGTGACAAGTGGTAATGGGTTATTAGACTCTCCTAAGGGAGGTCCGCCCAGTTAGAGTTAAAGGCAGGTCAAGTCATTGTATAAATAGAGAGTGTGACTCTCTCATTCTATTCATTCACACACTCACTCACTTTGCATTAGTGAGAGAGAGGACGAGTGCACACAAGTGGAGGAGAATTTGCTTCTAGGAGAATATCTCTTGTTTTGGGGTTTGATCTTTGTGATCTTTGTATTGGTGCTCATTTGATATCTAAGGAAGTTGTGGGGTTTTTCACCTTCTTGGTTTTCCCCGGTGAAATGCTTTGTGTCTCTTGTCTCTTGCGTTTGCTATGTTGTACATGTTGTTCTCTTAGTTAAGATCCTAGATTAGATTGAATTAAATGCTGAAAAAATAACATGGTATCAGAGCTAGCCTGAAGGAAGGCATTGTATGGCATTTATGACACTTGTTGCACTTGCGACAAATTGGAAGCTAGGGCTTGATATAGTAAAAACCAGACATTGTGGAACTTTCGCTATAAATCCGTTTTTACAAAGGTTCAGGATCTGAAACTTTTACAGGGCGAAGATGAAATGTTCATGTACCTTGTATCCAAATATCAGCCTTAGATTCGTTGTACTTTGTGATATATGATTCGTACAAGTTAGGGTTTCTACCTCTTCCAGAATGCATCCCTAAATAGGTGACCTAGGAACATAGGTCATATCTCGGGCTAGGAAGATCCAAATAGAATTCTGTAAAACTTTTCAGTTAGGGAACAGACTGTAGTCTCATAGGTCCGAGTTTCAGAGGCCGAAGTTGAAATAGTGACACATGGCACTCCATACAAGTTCGCTATGTTGTTTCATCCCATAAACAGGTCATGTTGCGACACTTAGCATATCTCTCTCATAGAGAATCCATTTTAGGTCAGATCTATGGGGTTGGAAATATGATAGGTCATTCTACCATAGGCTGAAGTTTCAGATCCCAAGGATCCGAAATTTTAGAGATGAACCAAAAACAATATGAAATATATTTCTGTCAAAACAGAATTGGATTCTGAGCATTTTCATTTTTGCTTGTCACTGTTGTGGGAAATTAGGGTTTCTACAAAGATTGGAATTTTTGGAATATGAGATGACGGCTGGATGCTCCTCATCAAAATCGAAATTTAGAGACCAAGATCAAATTTTTTGGTTGGGTAGAACCCCGGGCTCTTTCAAACCCTAGTTCGGGTTTTTGACCAGAAAAACCAGAAAACCAAAATTTGACAGAAGCTACAGATTCGAAACTCACAGGTTAATTTTGAGGGGACAATTGTTGGAGTTTTCAAAATCTGATCACACCTTCTTGCTCACCTCAGTCATCTACATCTCCCTGTCCAGATAGAAGTTTGAAATTCCAATTTTGGATTTTTAGGGTTTCTCTGTCAAACCCTAGACAGCTCCAGATCCAGTTTCAGCAAATCAAAGTGTATAGGATTGGGTTAATCCTAGAAGAGAATGAATTGGACACACAAATAAGTGAAGAATTTCCAGTAATCTACAAGCAATCCCGATAGGTATGACTTGAGGAGATACAGGTATGTTTTGAAATTTGTTCATGATAAAGTTTATGATATGTTTGTCTTCATATTATTGAGTTTAGTACAATCTTGATTAATTTTAGACTTGTCTTATCACCCTAGTAAAAGTATGAATGCATGTGAATGATAGAAGGCATTCATTGATTAGGGTTATGACACTTATGATTGTGCTAATACACTGTGGTGTTGTATGAGGATGATGTTGTCCGCTAACATGAAAGGTACATCAAGAAAGACAAATCAAGTTCTAGATCAAGAACATATGACCATGGTGACATGAAGAAAAAGACTCATCCATAGCCATTGATCACATAGAATCTCTACTTATGAGGTATGTATAATTTGATTCTAGAATGCTTAACTTATGAGATATGCAAGTTACTAGCACAAGCTCTCTAAATCATTGAAGAGAACAAAGAAGACATTGTTTGGGTATGTTAGACATAACTAGAAAACATGATAATCCAGGTATGTTTTTTTCCTATATCAAGTTAGAATCCTACCTTGTGTTAGGACCTCATATAAGTATACTTTTGTGTGATTGATAATGATTATTCATGAAGTTATAAGTTTGAGTAATCATGGGTTTATGCATATTATGCTTCTTACTTTGAATAATGATATGAAAAATCAGAAGAGTCCTATGGTCAAATAAGAATATGCATGAGTAAAAGAAGTCCTCCCAGAAACCTTGAATACTAACGCTTGTGATAAATTAACTGTGTATGAAATGACCATGACCATACATGTTTAAGATTATTTAGAATCATAATGTTTTGATAGTATTGATATTATACTAATGAATGTATGATTATGTATGAGATATTGAGGATGACACAATGATTACACTAGTGCAGACTTAAGCATGCATAATGGTCCAGGATGGATATAATTTCAAAGACAGATAATCCAGGAAGAAAAGATCAAGAGAGAGCACACTCCAGTAGTCCATGCAAGGAAGTAAAGATCAAGAGGGAGCACACTCCAGTAATTCCTGTAAGGAAGCAAAGATTGAGAGGGAGTCCACCTAACAAGCAAACAAAGATAAGTATTTGAATGATGTTGTTCATTCATGTACATATGTTCCTAGATTTAGGATGTACATTATGCATTTTAGAGAAGTTGCATTAATGAACAAGATACTACTAATATAGTAATGGGTAAGTGGCCTATGGTATTGTACAACACTCCATTGCTACTTATCTAGAATGAAACCTCTTTGCTGACATGTTGGGAGTTGTACACACTCTTAAAAATGTTCTGGTAGAGATGGAAGGCATCTAGAAAGTTACGGGATATGGATAAATGTTGTATTGAAGCATTGGCTAAGATAATTGCATGACTATATGACATATATTCTTATGTGTAAGATTTGGTTCTAAAAACTATGAGAAGTTTCTAAACATGCAATTGAATTTGACTTGTAGGAAAAATTGTGTACAATCACCTACAAAAGAAGGACAACAACATTTGTTCCAACAACGAAGTTCAAGAAAACTATCTATTGAAGATATTGAATAATCTGAAGTTCCCGGGATCGGGGATGTAGTAATGGAAGAATGCCATGATCGAGGAGCACCAGTCGATCATGAAGAATGATGTCTGGGATGTGGTCCTGAGACCAGAAGGGAAGTCTATTGTGACTTCCAAGTGGATCTACAAAGATCAAGCATGCTACAGATGGTAGCGTAGAGAAATACAAGGCAAGTTTTGTGGCTCGTGGCTTCTCCCAAAAACAAGGGATTGATTATGAAGAAAATTTTGCACCTGTAGCCAGATACACTTCCATCAGAATAGTTCTTGCTCTGGATGCAGTAATGAAATGGAAGATACACTAGATGGATGTCAAGACAACTTTGTTGAATGATGTAGTCAAAGAGGAAGTGTATGTGGAGCAACCACTTGGTTTTGAGACACATTACAGGGATCCGTATGTGTGCAAGTTAAAGAAATCCTTGTATGTATCTGCCTACAGGTGCAAAATTTTCTTCATAATCGATCCCTTGTTTTTGGGAGAAGCCACGAGCCACTTCCATCAGAATAGTTCTTGCTCTGGATGCAATAATGAAATGGAAGATACACTAGATGGATGTCAAGACAACTTTGTTGAATGATGTAGTCAAAGAGGAAGTGTATGTGGAGCAACCACTTGGTTTTGAGACACATTACAGGGATTCGTATGTGTGCAAGTTAAAGAAATCCTTGTATGGATTGAAACAAGCACCCAGGACATGGTACGGCATGATAGACAGCTTCCTGACCAGTTTGGGCCTTACCAAGAGTAAAGCGGATTCCAACCTTTACTACAAGGTTGAGGAAGGAAATCCAGTGATACTCCTATTGTATGTGGATGACCTATTTGTGATAGGTGAGGATAGGTTGATTGCCGACATGAAGAGGAATATTGATTCCGAGTTCGAGATGAAGGAATTGGGTATGATGCATTACTTTATAGGTAGGGAGGTATGGAAGAGTTCAGATGGAATCTTCCTTGGACAAGGGAAGTATGCAGTGTTAAATTTTGAGCATTAATTCACAATACTCTAGGATCTTCACTGAGAGAATAACATATACAGTATATCAATTCATAACAATCACAATAAGCATGACAAGCATCACAAGAATCAAAATCATGAGAGACAAGAGACATAGAGTTTTCGTGGGGAAAACCCTAAGGTGAAAAACCCCACAACTTCCTCGAGATAGAGAGAGCAACTGCTCAACCAAAGTACAACCAAAATACACTTGAGATAGTCTCCTAGTAGCAGATGATCCTCCTCCTCACTAGTGCGCCACTTTCTGAGTGAGAGAAGTGTGACTTTCCAAATGATCAAAATAGAGATCTCCCAATCTCTATTTATACTAACCTGTTTGCCCAGTGACCTTATGAAGCCGACTTGTCTAGCTAGGTACATCCACAATATAATATATATTTCAAGGCCGACCCCACACATGGTGGTCTAATAACCCGTCGCCAAGTACACATACTTGTGACACTTGTCAATACACATGACGACACTTCCTTATAGAGGAATAACACATCTCTTATAAAAGTACAATAAATATATATGAAATACATAGATGAAATACATTCTGAAGTTACATATACATCAACACTCCCTCTTAACTAGGAAAGTATTTCTTGACACAGATCTGCTAGACAAGTCTTCATGTCGGGATCATCGTCACTACTACTGCTATCTCAACCAATCTCCGACTCTGCTTGTCATAGGAAGTTCTACAGAGCCAGTCCTTTTTCATACTGGATGTAGGCCCACCACCTGCAGGTCTTTGTCATCACTGGCCATACTATGGAAATCTCAGGACTTATTACGTGCATCACAAAACCTTAAAAGAGTCTCTTGACTAGCAAGAACCCTAAAGAGCATCTAAGGCCTTTTTCATCTTGTCCAGATCTCCAGGACTTATTACATGTGAGCCCACCACAAAACCTCGAAAGAGAATCCCAAGACTGATTACGAGCACAAGGCTCAACCTATCGGATCTCCCAGGGCACAAATTACATGTGGTCACCACAAAACCTCGAAAGATCATCCTAGGATTGATTACAAGCACATGGATCAACCTATCGGATCTCCCAAGGAACAAATTACATGTGGTCATGGAAAAACCTCGAAAGAGCATCCCAGGACTGATTACGAGCACACGACTCAACCTATCGGATCTCCCAGGGCACAAATTACATGCCATAGGAGAAAACCTCGAAAGAGAATTTGCCAGATATCCTAGGGCACAAATTACATGCCATAGGAAAAACCTCGAAAGACTATTTACAGATCTCCCAGGGCACAAATTATATGTCCTCCCAAGTAAAACCTCAAAAGAGCATTTTCCAGATATCCCAGGGTACAAATTACATGCCATAGGCAAAACCTCGAAAGACTATCTGCAAATCTCCCAAGGCACAAATTACATGCTTATCTGCACAACCTGTTCCATGGCCACAGAGTATCAACCTGATACTCACCATACATCATCTTGATCATCATCACTGCAACATCCTGCTGCATGTCATCTGGAGCAACATCCTGAAGCTCGTCATCCATGATCATCCCGATCATACAATGCATCTACCTGATGCATACCAAGTATCTACCTGACACATATCATCATACATGATCCACCTGATCATACAGTGTATCCACCTGATACAAATAAAAAATACATGATACATATCACCATACATGATCCACCTGATCATACAATGTATCCATCTAATACATATACAGATACATGGTCCAAGCATCCAACATGATGCATACACAAAATACATACAAATGATCCAACCGATCATATCCAGCATCCAACATGATGCGTACATATATATAAATGATCCAATTGATCATATCCAGCATCCAACATGATGCATACATACATATATAAATGAATGATCCAACTGATCATACAAAGCACAAACCAGAACATCATCCTGATGCTCATCATCCAGCGCTTACATCCACAGTCATGTGAAGGATCCTCCTTCCAACATGCTTGGAATGGCTTAAACAAATGTGTCTGTCACTTCTTCCTCAGAGTGTCATCAATCTGAAGAATGCCAAGCCTCTCCCTGAAGTACTTGAACTTCACCATGGCTAGTGGCTTCGTTAGCACATCTGCAATCTGCTCATCCGTTGCAACATACAGGAGCTTCACAGCTCCTCTCTGCACCATATCCCTGATATAGTGATATTTGATCTCTATGTGTTTCGACCTGTCATGAAACAGTGGGTTCTCGGACAGCTTCACACAACTCTGGTTATCACAAAAGATACCAGTAGCATCCAACGGGAGATCAAATAAATCAGACAGTAGCTTCCGTAGCCATACTGCCTCACAACTAGCTGAACAGGCTGCAACATACTCTTCCTCAGCTGTACTCAGTGCTACGCAGGACTGCTTCCTACTAAACCAAGAGATCACACTTGATCCCATACTGAAGTAGCATCCATATGTGCTCTTCCTATCTGCAGCACTACCAGCCCAATCTGAATCAACATAACCCTACAAGTTAAACTTTTGATTCGCTTCATACTTGAGCCCATAATCCACTGTACCCTTCAGGTACCTCAGAACATGCTTTACAGCAACCAGGTGAACACTCCTCGGATCTGTCAGGAGCTGGCTCAATGTGTTCACGGCAAAGCAAATATCTGGTCTCGTGTTCGTCAGGTACATCAACGACCCAATCATCTGAAGATACATAGTGACATCGATCGGCTCAGATGAAGCATCACATAAAAGCTTCAAATTCGATGCCATAGGTGTGGCCATGGCCTTGAAATCCATCATCCTGAATCTCTTTAGGATATCTACTCTGTACTTCCCTTGACCAAGGAATATCCCACTTGCACTCTACCACACCTCCATACCTAGGAAATAATGCATCATTCCCAAATATTTCATAACGAACTCGGAAGCAAGCTTCCTCTTAGTATCTGCAATCAATCTGTCATCTCCTGTTACAAATAAGTCATCCACATACAGGAGTAGAATCACAGGATTCCCTTCCTCAACCTTGTAGTAAAGGTTGGAATCCGCTTTACTCTTGGTAAAGCCCAAACTAGATAGGAAACTATCCATCCTACCATACCAAGTTCTGGGAGCTTGTTTCAAGCCATACAAGTCTTTCTTCAATCTGCACACATATGACTCCCTGTCATGTATTTCGAAACCGAGTGGCTACTCCACATATACTTCCTCTTCAACTACACCATTCAAGAAAGTAGTCTTGACATCCATCTGGTGTATTTTCCATTTCATCACTGCAGCCAGGGCAAGTACTATTCTGATGGAAGTATACCTGGCTACAGGTGCAAAAGTTTATTCATAATCTATTCCCTCTTTCTGAGAGAAGCCACGAGCTACAAATCTTGCCTTGTATTTCTCTACATTGCCATCTGCAGCATGCTTGATTTTGTAGATCCATTTGGAAGTCACAACAGACTTCTCTTTAGGTCTTGGGACAACATCCCAAACATCATTCTTCATTATTGATTGGTATTCCTCAACCATGGCATCCTTCCATTCTTTCTTTTCTGTTGCTTCTTCATAAATGGAAGGTTCTTTGTTCATGATGTCACAAAGTAAAGCAACATAGCTGGTATGTGATCTGGTTCTCTTCTTTGCTCTGTGTTCTTCTTCTGGAATACCAAATCTTTTTGCATCTTGAATGAGATCTCTAGCCCATGCAGGTTTCCTCTTATGAGAGTTATCCTCATGGGGTGGATCTACAGGTTCTTGCGGATCTTCAAACTCACAAACAGCTTCTGGAACTGCTTCAGTCATGATAGTGTCTTGAAATCTACTTTCCTTAGGTTCTTCATAAACTTCGATAGGTGCCTTCCTTGATTTGATGAATGTTGAGTATTCATTAAATGTTACATCCCTGTTGACATCAACTTCTTGAACCCTGGAAAGTATATTCTGTAAGCCTTTGAGCTTTCACTGTAACCCACAAAGATACCCTTCTTTCCTGAAGGATCTAGTTTGGTCCTCTTTTCCTTTGGGACATGAGTGTATACTGGACAACCAAATATTCTTAGATGGCTGACTTCAGGTTTCTTACCAGAAAAGACTTCTTCTGGTGTCTTGTTGTCCAATATCTTTTGGGGTGTTCTATTCTGCACATATACAGCTGTTCTAGCTGCTTCTTCCCATAGATGCATAGGTAGATCCTAGTCATGTAGCATTGCTCTTGATGCTTCCATGATTGTTCTGTTCTTCCTTTCTGCAACTCCATTCGGTTGTGGATTGTAAGGAGCAGTCAACTCCCTCTTAATCCCTGAATCGCTGCAAAGCTTCTTGACGTCACCTAAGGTGAATTCTCCACCATTGTCGGATCTGAATTTTTTGATCTTCTTGTCAATTTGATTCTCCATCAAGGTTTTGAATTCCTTGAACTTATCAAGTACCTAATGTTTGTTCTTCAAGAAGTATACCCATGTCTTCCTGGAGAAGTCATCAATAAATAAGACATAGTAAACATACCCACTTAGAGAACTGGATGACATAGGACCACATACATCTGAGTGGATGATTTCTAGGATATCCTTTGCCTTGCTTTCACTGCTTGGGAAAGCCTTCTTAATGTTCTTACCTTTTTCACATCCTTTGCAAACACCTTCATGTTTGGTCTTGATTTCAAGAAGACCCTCTATAGCCTTGCTTGCAATTGGAAGTGCCTTGTAGTGCATATGAGCAAGTCTTCTATGCCAAAGTTCACTTGGCTCCATGGAGTCATGTACCATGGCATGTTCAGGTTGACCCTTCAATTTATACAAACCTCCCTCTTGCTCTCCAATCACTACTGCATCATCTATGGTCTTTCCCTTTGGCCACATTAGGACTTGGCCATCCACAAATGCAACCCTCATACCTTTTGCATCCAATGCAGAGATGGAGAATAAGTTCTTCTTGAGCCCAAGTACATAAAGGACTTCTTTCATCTTCAAAGATTTTCCAGAATCTAGGTTGTACGAGGCTTCACCACTTCCTTTGATTGGGTATTGATAATCATCCCCAAGTTTCACCTTATGGGGTGATTCATGTTCAGATAGATTCACAAAAGATTCCTTAAACCCAGTCATGTGTTTGGAAGCCCCACTGTCAATCAACCAATCATTACAACCATGGGAGATAGTACCTGTGAGAGCATAAATTAGAACATACTCTTCTTCACTTGATGAGTCATCATCACTATCACTTTCTGCCCTAGCCACCTTCTTTGGGGGTTCATCATCTTCGGCAGCATGAGCATGATATCTTCTTTTGTTATTCTTCTTCTTCTTGTTGAAGTTGTTGTTGTTGTCTTTCTTCTTCTTGGGACAGTCTGAAGCAAAGTGTCCCTTCTCATTGTAATTGAAGCATCTGAGATCTTTCTTATCTTTAAGATAATGGTGGTGTGAGAATTTCCTGTTATGAGATGATTCCTTCTTGGACTTGACTTTCCTAGCATGTGCTGTGAGAGCTTGATCTTCATTTCCCATGTTTTCTTCTCAAGCCACAAGCCTAGCTTCTTCTTGAGAGCATTCTTCCCGCAATCTATTGAAGGAGATCAACTTCTTCCTTGCACAAATTCCTTGAATAAAGGAATCCCATGACTTGGGTAGGCCATTTAGAGTGGTCATCACCACTTCACCATTCTCCACCATTTCATCCACTGCTTCTAGTTATTCCTTGATCTGGGAGACCCTTGAAAAATAAGATTGAATGGTTTCTCCATTCTGAAACTTTACTCCTTTCAATTGGTTCTGCAAGGTCATCTTCCGATTTATGTTCTTCCCTTCAAATAGCTTGGTCAAAGAGTCAAACATCTCCTTGGGTGTCTTTAGAGAAGACACATGGGGTATGAGATGATCTTTGATAGAATCAACAATGATTCTCTTTTCCTTTCCCAAGTTCTTCTTATGCAATACTTTAGCCTCTTCATCCTCTGGGATAGGGATGTCTTCTTTTACATATGAGTCCAACTCATTCTCTTCCAGGATTAACCCAATCCTATACTTCCAAGCTCGGAAGTTATCATCCCCTTCAAGCTTATCCTCAAGCTTGGTGTGGTGAAACATCTTAAAGAGTACTTCAAATGGAAATAGAAAAGATTTAGGTCTTACCACTTGAAATGCTGAAAACTAGATCTGGTCCCAGATTAGGGTTTATCGGAAAAACCCTAAAAATTCAAAATGTGAATTTCAACTTTCTGAAAGGATAGAAAGATGCGTCTTGATGAACTGATTAGCTTGGTGTATTCATAATTTGAGATCAACAAATCTTTGCCCTTCAGATTTGCCTTTTTGTCCTCTCGGGTTCATTAGGGAGAGCCCTGAATTAGGGTTTGAGTTTCCCGGAGATCTTCCCAGCCAAAAATCTCGATCCAAAGCTCTAAACTTCGATTTTTGCAAGGAGCTTCCAACTATGTCTTCAGATTTCAGAAATTCCTATTTTTGTGGAAACCCTAATGTTTAGGGCCAAATCTGAAAATGCTTAGAATTGAATTCTGATTGGATAGATAGATTCTCCTTGATGAGTAGAGTCAATCTACTATACTTCTTTTCCAAAAACATTGGAGAGAAACCCAATAAACAAGAAACTCGAGTTTCCGTCACTGCAAAATGTCTTCTTCTCAGGTTAGCTCTGATACCATGTTAAATTTTAAGCATTAATTCACAATACTCTAGGATCTTCACTGAGAGAATAAAATATACAGTATATCAATGCATAACAATCACAATAAGCATGACAAGCATCACAAGAATCAAAAGCATGAGAGACAAGAGACACAGAGTTTCCGTGGGGAAAACCCTAAGGTGAAAAACCCCACAACTTCCTCGAGATAGAGAGAGCAATGGCTCAACCAAAGTACAACCAAAATACACTTGAGATAGTCTCCTAGTAGCAGATGATCCTCCTCCTCACTAGTGCACCACTTTCTGAGTGAGAGAAGTGTGACTTTTCGAATGATCAAAATAGAGATCTCCCGATCTCTATTTATACTAACCTGTTTTCCCAGTGACCTTATGGGGCCGACTTGTCTAGCTAGGTACATCCACAATATAATATATATTTTAGGGCCGACCCCACACATAGTGGTATAATAACCCATCGCCAAGTACACACACTTGAAACACTTGTCAATACACATGACGACACTTCCTTATAGAGGAATAACACATCTCTTATAAGGGTACAATAAATATATATGAAATACATTCCGAAGTTACATATACATCAACATGCAGTAAAGATCTTGAAGCGGTTCTGGATGATGGACTGCAAGGACTTGGCCACACCTATGGCATCGAACTTGAATATATTGAGTGATGCTTCATCAGAGTCAGTTGATGCCACGATGTATCGTCAGATGATTGGGTCGTTGATGTACCTAACGAAAACGAGACCAGATATTTGATTTGCAGTGAACACCTCGAGACAATTCTTGACGGATCATAGACATGTTCACTTGATTGCTGCAAAGCATATTCCGAGGTACCTAAAGGGTACGGTTGGTTATGGGCTCAAGTATGATGCAAATCAAAAGTTTAACCTGGAGGGTTATGTTGATTCAGATTGGGCAGGCAGTGTTGTAGATAGGAAGAGCACTTCAGGGTGCTGCTTCAGTATGGGATCAGGTGTGATCTCTTGGTTTAGCAGGTAGCAATCCTGCGTAGCACTAAGTACAGTTGAAGCAGAGTATGTCCCAGCTTGTTTGGATATTTGTGAGGCAGTCTGGCTAAGGAAGATACTATCTGATTTGTTTGATCTCTAGTTGGATGCTACTTGTATCTTCTGTGACAACCAGAGTTGTGTGAAGTTGTCTGAGAACCCAGTGTTCCATGAAAAGTCAAAGCACATCGAGATCAAGTATCACTATATTAGGGATATGGTGCAAAGAGGAGTAGTGAAGCTACAGTATGTTGCAACATATGAGCAGATTGCATATGTGTTGACCAAACTAGTAGCCGGAGTGAACTTCGAGTACTTATGAGAGAGGCTTGGTGTTCTTCAGATAGAAGATACATCGAGGAGGAAGTGATGGGACACATTTGCAGGAGCCATTCCAAGCATGGTGGTAGGAGGATCCTTCACATGGCTGTGGATGTAAGTGTTGTGTGATGAGCATCAGGACAATGCTCCAAATGATGCTATGTATGATGATGATCAGGATGATCATGTGTGATGAGCATCAGGACGATGCTCCAGATGATATGCATCAGGTTGATGCTATGATGAGCATCAAAAGGATGCTCCAGGTGATATGCATCAGGTCGATGCTATGATGATGATCAGGATGATCATGTGATGATGATATGCATCAAGACGATGCTATGATGATGATTAGGATGATCATGTGATGATGATATGCATCGGGATGATGCTATGATGATGATCATGTGATGATGATGTGCATCAGGATGATGCACCGTATGATGATGATCAGTATGATCATGAGCATTAGGATGATGCTCCGTGCGAGGATGATCAAGTTGATCATGAGTATCAAGATGATACTCCATGGCCATGGACAGGTTGTGCAGTAGCATATAATAGCTTCCTGGGAGATCCTATAGGTTGAGCAATAAGCTTGTAATTAGTCCTGGGATGCTCTTTCGAGGTTTTGCAAGGTAAGTATGTAATCAGTCCTGGAGATCCGATAGGTTGTGCTAGGCACTTAAAAGTCTTGGGATTCTCTTTAGAGATCTTGCAGGTCGCAAGAAACTCTTTTAAGGTTTTGCTAGGCCACATATAATCAGTCCTAGAGATCCGATAGGTTGTTCTAGGAACGTAAAAGTCTTGGTCCTGGGATGCTCTTTAGAGATCTTGCAGGTTGCAAGAAACTCTTTTAAGGTTTTGTGGGGACCACATATTATGAGTCCCGGAGATCCGATAGGTTGAGTAGTAATCTCTTAATCAGTCTAGGGATGCTCTTTAGAGATCTTGCAGGTCGCAAGACACTCTTTTAAGGTTTTGTGGAGGTCACATGTAATAGCTCCCTGGGAGATCTGATAGGTTGAGCAGTAAGCTCATAATCAGCCCTAGGACGATCTTTCGAGGTTTTGTTGATGCACGTAATCAACCCTGAGGATTCATAGGATGGCGATCTTGCAGAGATGATGAAGACCTATAGGAGGATAGGCCTACATCCAGCATGAAAAAGGGATGGCTCTATAGAAATTCCTATGATGAGAAGAATTGAGAGATAACACCAGTGATCGAGATGAAGAGTACAACAGCAGTGACGATGATGCTCCGTGATCCAGTGATGATTATCTAGCTCCAGAATTGAAGACTTGTGCCTTTATGTATTGATGACTTGTGTCAATAGAATACCTTCCTAGTTAAGAGGGAGTGTTGTTGTATTTTTAACTTCGGAAGATATTCTCCTATGTATTACATTTGTACTTTATTGTATTCCTGATGGAGATGTACTATTCCTCCAATCAGAAGTGTTGTCATTTGTATTTGCAAGTGTCGCAAGTATTATTGTAAGTGTCGTAACTTATATTTGATGGGTTATTAGACCACCTTAGAGGGGTCATCCCAGTATGGGTTAAAGGGTTATTAGACCACCCTAGTGGGGTCAGCCCAGTGACAAGTGGTAATGGGTTATTTGAATCTCCTAAGGGAGGTCGGCCCAGTTAGAGTTAAAGGAAGGTCAAGCCATTGTATAAATAGAGAGTGTGACTCTCTCATTCTATTCATTCACACACTCACTCACTTCGCATTAGTGAGAGAGAGCCGGAGTGCGCACAAGTGGAGGAGGATTTGCTGCTAGAAGAATATCTCTTGTTTTGGGGTTTGATATTTGTGATCTTTGTATTGGTGCTCATTCTATCTCTGAGGAAGTTGTGGGGTTTTTCACCTTCTCGGTTTTCCCCAGTGAAATTCTTTGTGTCTCTTATCTCTTGTGTTTGATATGTTGTACATGTTGTTCTCTCATTTAAGATCCTAGATCAGATTGAATTAAATGCTGAAAAACTAACAGTCTTTGGGCAGAAGCCATCAACTGTGCCACCTATCTTCAAAACAGAGTTCCACACAAAGGACTCAAAGATATGACTCCTTTCGAAGCATGGATGGGATACAAACTTGATGTGTCTCATCTGAGAGTGTTTGGATCCAGAACATGGGAAATGATTCCAATAGAGAAAAGGAGAGCCCTAGATCCACAAAGCAGAGAGTGCATTATGGTGGGTTATGCATTGAATGCAAAGGCCTACAAGCTTATTGATCCTTCTACTAAGACAACATTCCTTGATAAGAGTGTACAGTTTGAGGAATGTCCTCTACATGATGCTCATCCTGTTGAGCAAGAGAGCTTGCCTACCACACCTCCACTACTTGATGAGCTACAAGAGAGAGAACCTTCATCACATGACAGTTCATATTCAAAGTATGAGAGTGAAGATGATGAAGAGCGAATGCTAGATCCAGATCCACAAGAACCTGAAGATCTAGAACCTATTAGTGAAGATGAGTGAATGGAAGACTAAGATCCAGATCTACAGCTTGCAGATCCTCCTCTTCCTAGATGGGTAGCCACTACTCTTAGATCTATCGAAGATCTTATGGGAGATCCACTTGATCAAAGGAGGACCATATCTAATTATCAGGATGGAAGTTTTAATCCTTCTCACATTACTGATCCATTTTCGGCCGACAGATCCTTCTTCGGTGGAGAAGTTCACTTACCATTTGGGGTGAGTGAAGATGCATGATTGATTATCCTACCATGGTCTATTATTTTTTGGGGGGGGGCTTTCTTTCCATTGGGTTTTCCCTCTTTCCTCACTTTATTTTTAGATTTGTTATACGGCGTGACCTTTGGTCTTAGTTACCAGGGCCCTACAGTTTTCAGTTATGTGTTACCTCATAGTATAGCTTGCAGGGGGTGTTGGAGTATTCTCACCATCAGTTTTATACTCCATGCATTTTTGCATGCATCCAATCATCAGTATGGTAGTATCCCAACACCTAGTATTTATTTTGCGACCCCTAGGAGCCTGTTTTTGCTCAGTTTTATCCCTCCTAGCCACTGATGCACCCTTGTTTTCATCACTGGAGTACAAGTGCGCCCTATTACACCTATTTAGGAGATTCTTTAGTTAGTTCCATGATTAGTGGATCTTCTCCTTGATATGAGGATTGATTACTAGTTTAACTGATTGAACCACTTAGATAGACCTCCAGAGAGACTAGATCAACAATACTGACTACTGACAACTCCTCATCCACCCTCATTGGAGTCTCCTTCCCTAGATTAGTGCTCATGCACTCAGTTAGACTCATTTGACTGACTATTTGACTATTATGACTACTACCACTGATTTGGGTGATGTCTTCAATGCTATCCAAGCCACACATTGAGGAGAATTTGAATGACCTTAGAGGCATTTGAATCCATTTGATTGTATTCAATTATTATTCACTATTAAGAGTGCCAGCTTACAGCTGATGTATGATACAACAGTTTTTGTCATTTCTATGTTAATGAGTGATTATTGATTCAACATTTCTTCTTCTCTTCTCTCCTATTCTTGAGTGAGTTTTAGTGAGGTTTGCTCCATCTATGTGATCTCTCCTGTAAAATATCATAGTGGTGTGAAAACTGAAGATTGCACAATCACCGCACATAAACTTAGGAACTGGTCCTTAAATATCATGCACAACGTTATAATTTTTTGGGTTCGTAAAAGTTCACATGTGAAAAAGTATTTACTTTTGGATGTAAGGAGTAAATATATTTTAGTTGCAAAAAGGTGAAATAACTTTTATAAAGTAATTATAAAAGTTTGGGTTAGTGCACAAACACTAGAACAAATACTGGAATTAGCGTCTGTTTTAGCTCCCTTTTTAGCATCCAATATCACTTTTAGTGTATTTTTCATCATTTTTTGTACAAAGTGGACGATTTTCCACGATATGGCACTTTTAATGGTGTTATTTGCATCCTTTTTTGAAAGTATATGTTAATTGGGACACTAATTAGCAACCCAATTAACGTCCCAATTAGCATCCCAATTAACGTCCATAATAACATCCCATTTAAAGACCAGAATAGCCTCCAAAATAATGTCCAAATTAGCGTCAAGAATAGAGTAAGCGATTGCGCCAAGAATTTTGAAAGGAATTGCGCCATGAATTGAACCAGGAAAAACGTCCAATATAGCGCCAGGTATAGAGTCGAGCATATCGCCAGGCATAGTGCCTGGAATTGCTCCAGGAAGTTCGAAAGGAATTGCACTAGAAAAAAGTTCCAGGAAAACTCCAATGTTGCGCCAGGGATAATGCTAGGCATGTCGACAAAAGTAGCACCTAAATGGCTATTTTGGAAACTGAGAGACCCTAATTAATCGTAAATAACCCTGAGGAATCCTATGGTCCATAACGACATTATAGTGTGCCTAACGACATGCTGATGCATATATCGACAATTATAAATATGGCAATGATTATTTATACAATATTTAAATGTTGATGATGACGATGATGTCAAAGTCAATAATGATGATGCAAGTTATTATAGCACTATTTGATATTGGTTGGTCCTAATGGAAACATAATTCACATTAATGGCATCAGAGTGACCATAATATCCCCTAGATGACCCTAATCGAGTCTGACTATCCACTAGTACAAAATAAGAGATAAGTGACTAAAAACGTTAATCGCCACAGTTTTTTCAAGGGATAAATGACCAAAATTGAGCAATTTTAAGTGAGACAATTAAAAATGACTAAGATAGTCGCGGGATAAGATATATGACTAGATAACATGTGACTAAATTAACAATTACTAATGTAAATGACTAATTTAGTCACATGAATAAAAATATGACTAGCTAACAACAAATGAGAATATTAATTAGTTGTTTATGCTAGTCATTTTTAGTTGTGATACCTCGTCAATTGAAATTACAATTTTAGCCATTAATTTGTACAATTTACTAAATTTTAACACTAGAGATGGATTCAAAATCCATCTGCAGTGTTAAAATTTAGTAAATACACTATATTAGATGGATTCATGAGAGACCCCCCATATTAGTAAATCACCAATCAATGCGCCATCTCCATCTCTAACCCATAGGGTTATTTTACTCTATATAAATATAACCTTTTGAACCTTTTTTTAATGTGATGTGGGCCCTATCATATGAAAGAATTCTAATAGAGTGGGATGCAAGCACGATGAAAGAAAATGGTCGGCAAGGAAATATCGTACCTCAGAACGACAGATTGACAGAAGGCTAGGGTTTGGTGCATTTGGAAAGAGTTTCTGACCGAATCCATCTACGAAAACCATAAGGAAAGGTAATGGACAACCGAAATTGCCTCAACGCTATGGAATGTGACAACCGTTACATCACAGAAAAGTCCCGAAAATAATATTAGGATCAGCCAAGGATAAAAAATAGAAAGTCCCACCTTGATTCTACCAAAATAGGAAACCTGCAACAAAATAGTAGGCTAATTTGTAGAAAGGTACCAAACCAAAATGGAAATAGGAAAAATTAGTTGGAAAATAAATTGGTAATATACAGAGAAAGTGAGCCCTGACAACCCTAGAATACAAGCGATAATGAAAAAACTGCAGTAAAAAATTAAACTTCCCACTTTTTTCTCTTGGTTGGTACTGGGCTAGTCATTAAGACAAGCTTGACTCCAAGTTCACTGCAGTAGTTTCAATATTTCCTATCTAGTATTGCCAAGTCACTACTCTGCTACCAAGATCCCCCTCTAAAGTTTCACATAACACCATCCTTCCTCCACATATAGATATCAACATATACATACATTTTTAGAAAAAAGAGAGGAGAGAATACATTTTTTAAATTATATATATAATGAGGTGCAGTATTTCTCATTGGAATATTAGTGGTAGGGGGATGTGAGTGATTTCCACATATATGAATGTGGGCCCACATTCATATTAAACACACAAGCTCCCTTATGGCATGGAAAATCCATAGCATGTCTTCTCAAAATCGAGTTTCTCCTACACTGTGGAGAGAGGTGCCTACTTCCCTAGAACTATCCGGATCATTCTTCATTACGAAGCATATCCTTCCACACTCGACTTATCATGTCACAAGAGTCTTATACCAACCTTTTGAACCAAAAGCACTATAAACGCCCTTCCTAACCCAAGAATTTATCGTTGAATTGGCAAAGTAACAATAGTACAAAATGAGAGATAAGTGACCACGCAACCAAAAAATTTGGTCACCACAGTTTTTTCAAGGGATAAATGACCAAAATTGAGAAATTTTAAGTGAGCTAACTAAAAATGACCAATTTGGTCACAGAACTAAAAATGACCAAAATAAATGATCAATTTGGTCATGGGATAAGAACTAAACTAAAAATGACCACATAACAATTGGTCATTTTTAGTTGTGTCACTCCGACAATGGAAAATTACAATTTTGACAATGAATTTGTACAATTTGCTAAAAATTAACACTGTAGATGGATTCAAAGACCCCTTTCTAGGGAGTCTCTAAATCAATCTACAATGTTAAAATTTAGTAAATTGTAGACCCCCTGATGTGTCACAGCTCAACATTAATGCATGAAGCAGATTTGCACCTCTTAGTATGATAGGGTATGCTCTAAATCTCCATCCAATCTGTGTTTCTGAGTTATTATCGTCGTTGTCTTTCTCAGCAACAACCATACCCAGTTTTGGTTGCCTGGCTACGAAAATCCTGCAATAAGTTACTTTTATTGCATCGAGAGGCACTCTACAGCCCAGTATGAGGGAGATCTTGTAACGTTTGTCAATATTATGTCGGCCATAAATAATATTATCGAGTATGAGGGATTTTTTGTAATGTTTGTCTTTAACAAAATAATATTTCCAAATGAGGAAGATGTTGTAACATTTGTTCCTAACAAAAGAATAATAAAAAATAATAAATATTATGTCGGCCATTAATAAAAAGATGTGTATTTTCATTTGAATGAAATAAATGGCTATATAATACACTGAAGCTAATATAAAATTATAAAAAAATTATTTTTTTTTTAAATTTTTGTCAGCCTATATTAGCTTCAAAAAATTAATTTTTTGAAGCTAATATGTTAAAACAAAATAAATTATAAAAAAATTAATTTGGGTCATGAATCTGCGGCAAAGAGAAGGGAACCAATGAAGAGGGAATCTGAGCAAGTAAACATTTTCCGAGCAGGTAATTTTAAATATAGCTCCTCACCATTCTCCATATCCAGCTCCTTGCCATTCTCCTGCTCCAACCTAGATCCAAATCAATGTTGCGCCTTCCCTCCTGCACCTTCCCTCCATGCGACCTCCCCTCCACACGGCCTCCCATCCACATGTTCTTCCCTTCCCGCCTGTGCAGCCTTGCGGCTCTCCGTATCCACCTCGTCGTCGCCTGCACCCTCCTCTACTTCACCACGTCACCTCCCTCTTGCACCCTCCCACGTCGCATCCCCTCCTCCCCGGCCTCCCCTCCTCCCCACCCTCCACAAACCTACTGCTCCCCGTATCCACCCCTCCACCTCCTGCACCCTCCCACCGTCGCCTGCACCCTCCACAGCCTTGCAGCTCCCCTCCTCCCCTCCTCCGCGACCTCCCCTCCTTCCCTCCCTCCGTAGTCCTCCCCTCCCTCCGTAGCCCTGCTTCTCCCCGTATCCACCTCATCACTGCCTGCACCCTCCGCAGCCTTGCAACTCCCCTCCACCGCCCCCTCCTCACTTCATCATTTAAATTTTTAATTTTAATTTTTAACATATTAAATTTAATTTTTTTTAATTTTAAGATATTAAATTTAAAATATAATTTAATTTTTTTTTTATTTTAAGATATTAAATTTAAAATATAATATAATTTTTTTTTAATTTTAAGATATTAAAATTAAAATATAATTTAATTTTTTTTAATTTTAACATATTAAAATTATAATATAATTTAAAATTTTTAATTTTAACATATTAAAATTAAAATATAAATATCATTTTATATGTATGGGGATTATAGTCCTGATGCAAACATATAAATATATTATTTCGTTTAACTTCCAAACAACTGGGTGTATCCCATTGGTAACACATTGTGGTGGTTATAGGTAGGTCATGGGGTCAAACCCTGTTGATCCACCCTTTAGGGACAATCAAAATTTCATGTTCTGTTGCAAGCGGACTTAGACATCTATTTCCGTAAGCACACATAATTGCATGTTATGTTGCAATAAATTCTCTCTATATATATTTGATGTGACCAAAGTAGCATAAAGATTGTTAATTTATCAAATGATGTTATATAAGTAGTATAATATAACATAAATGGAAGGAAATAACCATATTAAGTTATTTCTATAAGATAAAATAAAATCAATTTTGTTAATGGCGAATAAAGTAGTAACCATGAATAGGTCAAACTTGGGACTAGTAGGTATGAGAGTATCAATACACAGTGGGAATGTGAAAGAATCTCCTATAAGAAACTTAGATTATTATTTTAAGTATGAGAATTATAGTCCCGATTCAAACATATAAATATATTATTTCGTTAACTCCCAAACAACTGGGTGTATTCCATTGGTAACATATTGTGGTGGTCATAGGTAGGTCACGGGGTCAAACCCTATTGATCCACCCTTCCCCCATTTTCCCCAAATGCAATATTATTCAAGTTTATATATAAGTTCTTTGCTAGGTATAATAAGAACTACCTACGACCATGGTTGGCAGGTGTGGGGGAAGTAATTTATGACTCCATGGGGAACAAGCAGATAGAGTTTGCTTGGGGCATTGGGAGAAAGACCAACAATGGAGTAGAATGGCTCGATGTCATTAAAGGTCTGGAGATAGCTATAAACCTAGGAATCGATAACTTGGCAGTCATTGGGGACTCCTTAATTTTCATTAGAGAGGCTAGAAACATCGCCACCAACAGGAAAAATCCCTCCTCTAAGATGCATCATCTCTCAATCAACATCAGTAAGGAATTCAAAGAAGTTACCTTTCTACATATTCTGAGAGGACTAAACGGGAAAGCTGATGGCATGGACAACAAAGGAGTTGGGATCTCCTATGTCTTCCTAAGTTGTGACAATGTTATCTATGAAAATGCATGGATCCCTTAGCCTATGGCTCCTCCATAGAACTTGGGATCTCCAATTCCCAATAAGGGGCCTTCATAACCTTTTGGTCTCATACTCTAGAACTAATAATTTCTTTTTTTGGGAAACTCAATCAGGCCTTTTGACGGCCACCCTAATCTGCGAGGGATCCTCATTCATTTCAGCATTTATGTCATCCGTCCAGTCTGTCAGTTGGCCGACATGCGAGGCTTTGGAAAATGTTTAAGACAAGACGGGAGGGCATCCACCTGCATTCATTCCTGCGCTGGTTCTTGCTGTCCAAATCGCTCTCTGTTTGGAGTGGTAGTCATCGTGTTGGAAGCCATTATGCTGTGAGCATGGAGAATCACATTGTTAGGCATCCGTAGGAAGGGGTCGATGTGTTATTGAAGTGTTTGATGTGTAGAAATCCTATTAGGAGTTCTAATGGAGGTTGTAGCTAGGAAATCCCGATGGTGGATGAAACTATGGGAGATTTGGTGGGTAAGGACCATAACAGCATCCCTGGGCTCGGCCCCTGTCGCAAGCATGCCTAGGATGGAAGATTTCAGGGGCATAATGTGAAACACGGTGCTACTAAGCACAAAGGGGGAAATCTGAATCGTTTGCAGGAAATGGAGACTCAAGTCCTCCTGATTCGTAATGAAAATATGGAATTCAAACGGGTTTTGACCCGTCTCTACTCCCTATCACAAGCAACACATTCTGAGGTGAAGGATCAGAATAGTAATCTGGCTGAGAAGATAGAACAGCCGGAAGAGACTCAGGGTCTCTGTTACCCCCACAAAACTCAAAAATATAAAGCAACGAGTAGCAAAATGGAAGACCTTGGCAGGAAGATGGACAAGCTGAAAGAGTTCATGGTTGATGCTGGAAATTCCGTGGACCTCAACTCTGAAAAGAATGGGGTAGCTGATTCTGAAGGTGTAGTCATGGACATGAGTCTACATTAGCAGTTTGACGATTGGCCCTTCTTTTTTTTGGTTCGGTTATGCCTCCAATATTGTTTTTATGTTTTTTGCACAGTTCTTCTGTAATCCACGGAATGGGAGCTTTCCATAGGCTCGACAATCTTTTAGAATGCTCCACTTTTTCAGTTTTTGTATAAGGCAGCACTGTAGCTATGTTTTATTCCTGTATTTTCCTGCCTGGACAATTTGTAAGGGGCTATAGTTTTCATAGAAAGGGTAGATATCATGTCAGCTATAAGCTTGAAAAGGATGAACTTGGAGTGATGGATTCCTTCTTGTTATGGGAGCAATCTGTCTACTTACCTATGTAATTTCCATTTTTATATAATCAAAGCTAATCAACCGTTTCTATAAAAAAAAAAAACTATCTGCGGTATAGTGGTAAGGGTATTTGGATAATGGGCATGAGTTCCAAGGTTCGATCCTCCCAGATCACCTAATTTTTTTGAAAATATATTGAATTTCATTATCATGTAAAGTGAGTTTTATACTTGCATAGATTTCTCTCGAGGTTATACAATACCTTGCGAAAATAAGTTAGAAGGTTATTGCATCTCCTTTACATAACAGATTTATACAAGATCTCTTTTTACAATCTGTATAAATCCTGTTATTGTATAACCTCTCCTTGAATAACTCCTTGAGTGCAATACCTGAGAACAGGTTTGCACCTTGGGAGATTTGATCCCTCTCAGCGCTTGATAGAGCCTATGATTTGGATCTAGTCTGGTCTTAATTCCAAAATCCCCAAATTTTGAAGTGTCAGAACATGACACCATAGGAAACCCTAGTGAATTTTTTTGCAAAATCATTTTGTCTACATAGTCATGTCTATGGCAATATGCTTATCACATCTGTATCTCGTTTCTCCAATTAAGCTTTTGTATGACCCCTTCGATAGACTTGCCAAGTTGTGTCTTTTACGTCGTCACAGTTCAATTAGTGTCGTGTCTAGGGGATTGGTCGTTTCTTGTTCAAAGCATCATCATGTCTTGAATTTTATACCATTTTTTTCAACTTATCGAATTGATCAATGCATTCATATTTTGTTTGGAAAAAATATATCATCACCGTTTGACCCTTTCGACACTCGGTTGAAGTTTCAGCAAGTAAGAATCTTTTGCATCTCATCGGTTGAAATATGCCTATTTTGTGCCTCCCGATTAATTCATTGATCTTATCTATATATGGACACCAACTCATCACATCTATGTATAGAATGTTAGAAATACCACCTTGGTGTTCCCTTGGAGAAAAAAGGCATATATTGTCCATTTATGAAAAGTAAAAAACCTTATTTTTGCAAGTTATTTGCAACCTTTGTTTTTTATTGATGTTGGATACGATTGGTCGATGGAGGATCCTCCATAAATGGAATGAATTTTAAAAAGATTTTGAAAAACCTAATTTTCATGAGGAAGATGGCCTTAGGTTATATAACACTCCAACATTAATCAAGTCATTTTGAGTAGACACAATTTCACATTGATAAACGTAATTACAACTTCACAATGGAATTTTTACCTATCCATTAAAATGATACCTATATTTATGCAGATCTAATACTTATATTTATGCTTTACACCAGCAAGTTATAATAACACATCGCATGTAACCAAATTAACATATAGGGGGTGAACCTCCTCTATATGCCCAATAACTCATTTGAAGAACACACTATGGGACTCCTCATTTGTGTTGTTTCCTCTTCATTTGTTGCTTTGTTCCTTTGACTCAACCGGATGCGTGCCTGAATGTGTGGCATCTCTGCCAAAAAAATACTTTGAACATGCCAACTCCTGTTGGCTATAACTGACCCAGAGGTTTTCTATAAGACCCAGGTTCTTCGCGGTTTCCCTTTGACCAACAAAACCCCTTTGCACCGGCCCTTTCAGAAACAACCTGTGAGCAGGTTGAGGTCTCACCCGAGGTGTATCTATGGGGTACTGCGGAATCAGGTTTCCACAGTAAGTGACGAATTGCTTGGATGGACGTACTGCGTAGCACAGGCTAAGGAAGATACGTTGCGAGACCAGATTGTGTGGCGCGCAACAGGATATGCGTTGTGGGAAAATACTGCGAGACGGCAGGAAACACTATGGTCTGCACTTCCAAATCCTTCTATCGCAGGGCTTCTACTGAAACTGTGAACTATGTAGTTCTACTTTATACTCTAACTACCTTGAACATGCTTAAGGATTTGAATTGAGTGTCACTCATCCACTCATTCAACTACTTAGCCGATTATCCATCTACTATCCGTTCATCCACTTGGTATGGTTACAATTTGATCATATTCTATTGATACAATCTAATTGTTATGCATTTTTTCTATTGCGCATAAGGAAGTACTTAAGTGATCTCTTAACACTTAACCAACTAACTGATTCACTGTTCTCAAACACAAGCTAAATGTTCACCATTCATCTATTCATGCAGAACTTAACATATCATCTCCATACTTCTTCTGATGGAAAATGCATACAACAGTTCTCTCATAACAACATGCAAGGAAACATCTAGACATTCATTTACATAAAACACAGATAAGCATTCATCCATAAAACACAAACGCACAACACAATATTTAACATTGTTCACTCCCCCTGATGGGAAGCTACGTCCACAAGAACGGTTGGTAATATATATCTTTAAAGGGGATGGGGACAACCGTTCTTAGTCTTCGCACTCAGCTGCAGACTCTCCTTCCTCTCAGATAGGTCTCTGCGCACACAGCTGCAGAGCCTTTACAATCTTCTCAACTCAAAAGATATTTTACAATACAACCACTCAACTTATTCAACAACATTGAGAGAACCTCAGAACCCAGAACCCCATCCCATACAAAATTGTCTTCTTAAATAGACCTGTTGTTGCAGCAACACCCCTCCCCAAAATTTTGTACATGTTGGGGCCCCTCCTATACTTTTTGTAGAAAATTTGCTTGAGAAGCCATCCCAGCCGTCAGCTCTGTTTTCAACATAAAATTTTGCTTCCCTACTGAACAGCTTGCCGTCAATCCTACCATGTTCTCCCCAATGAGCCAAAATATAACTTAGTTTTTGCCCAAACGTTTTGGAGTAATCGGGACATTGTCCCGAAGCGGCGGAAGTCAAACGTCCAACCTTTCCAAAAAGAGGACTTAGGTTTTCTTTGCCGAAAGCAGCGGAAGCCATTGGGTAAGACCACCCGAAACGGCGGGAGCTTTCACCCAAACCTTCCGCAACCACGGAGAAATTCGAGTTGTTCTCCCGAAACGGCGGAGCAATTCAGCTCTGTCTTCCGAAACGGCGGAAGCCATTCGGATAAACTCGCCGAAATAACACAAAGGAGTTCATCATTTTCTTCCGAAGTAAAAGCACTTGGAAAATTTTCAATCATTGCTTCTGCGGAACGGTTCAAGCTCCGAAACGACTTAGTTCCCGAAATGGCGGGGCTCATTCGCCTTAGTCTCCCGAAAAGGACTTAGTTTTTCTTTCGATTAGAAAACTGCGGGAACAAAGGACTTAAAGAAATTTTCGTAAAATCCTTCCGCAACGGCGGGGGAATTCAAGGAACCCTTCCGAAACAGCGGAAGCCGCCGCGATATCTTCCCAAAAGAAACTAAGCGGAGACTTTTGATGAAACCCTTCCGAAACGGCGGAGAAATTCGAGTTGTTCTCCCGCAACGGCGGAAGCCATTCGGTTAAACTTGCCGAAATAACACTTTGGACATTTTATAACCGTCCGCGGAGGAATTGGAGTTCCCTTCCCGAAACGGCGAAGGAATTCAGTAAAACGTCCCGAAACAGCGGAAGCCATTTGGATAATTCCCGCGGAGGGATTCACGATTACCCTCCGAAAACCATGAAAAGGACTTAGAATTTTCTCAAGAAAGCTGTCGCGGAGGCCTTCAGCCTTTTCTCCCGAAACGCGGGAGCCTTCGGGCTACCCTTCCGAAACAGCGGAAGCCAACCGCTTAACCCGCTCGGCGAAAGGATTCCGAAACGACCCCGGGCGAATATGCGGAAATATAAGTTTCACTTCCGAAACGGCGGAAGCCATTCCCAAAAGCTTTCCGAAACTAGCGGGAGCCTTCGCCAAACCTTCCCGAAAAAATCAACGAGACTTTGAAATTTGGGATCGCGGAAGCTTTCGCAAAAGTCTTCCGAAAATACCGGGAGCATTCGCTATATCGTTCCGAAAGAGCGGAAGCTTTGGCGTTACCCGTCCGCTACGCGGCGGTCTCTCGCGGAAGGCTTCGAGCTTCTTTTCCGCAGTAAGCCCCGAAATGTCGGAAGCTTTCACTGAACCCTTCCGCAACGGCGGATGCAATTCGCGAACTGGCCCCGCAAGTGACGGTCACACGGAAACCGAGGTGCTTTGACGTGACCGCTACGCGCGGCGAATTTAAACCCCGTTTTAACCACGCCACCTACCCAATTAAATGCTCACACGTGCCCATTCTTTATAAAACACGGTGGGGGGCTCGACCAATACACCACTGTTTTGAACCGGCCAGCGACGTGTGATACCGTGCAAATCGCTCCAGCTCACCTCGCGCATCCGTGCTCGCAGCCACCTTGCTCAAGCAATCCCCACGGTGCCAGGTAGGATCTTAACTCTGATTTTCACCACTGAGTTTTCCTTTTGGGGAAATTATTGGGTTTTAGTGGGATTGTGACGGGAAAAACACCCGTCAAGGGCTATGTTTTGCCCGTCAGGAACAGTAAACGGAGTTTTCATTTTACAAAATTGTAATAGGCCTTCATGAAAACGTTTTTTTTTTATTTGCTAGTGATGGGTGCGGGCGGTTAACCATGCCCCTTTTGTTTTAAACCCCGGGCCGCGCCCCTCGTCTTGGGTGAAGTTGCCGAAGCCCTACGGGCTTTCCATGTCCCGGGCCGATAACTCAGACTCAAAACCCGGGCCCCTTCCATAAGCCTTAGCCCCTACACACGAGCCGAAACTTAAAGCCACAACCGCCCTAGCGCTCCCCGTCAGCATATCCCGGCGCCGTTACCTTCGCCCGGACTAAAGTCTCCCGTAGTGACTCGGCGAGTGGCCGCGCATGACGATAGCATCCATAGCCCTCACCGAGTCAACCCGCGTCTTCCCCTCCTTCGACCTCTCCAACCGCAGCCATAGCGAAAGACTTCTCCTTCCGCGAGGCGGAACCGGAAGCCGATTGCTTCCGCGAATCGCCTATCGGTCCAATAAAGCCAATAGCGTCCGCAACATAGCTTATCCCATACTCATCTTTTAAGAGCTTCAAATGTTTCAATGTGTGTCTTATGATTGAAATAATGTTTTACTTCCTAAATATTTGCTTCATTGATTTATCTCATTAAAACGATGTTGCTCTCTGCTAAAACCATACAACCTGTTGCTCAAACTCATGATGAATTGTATATGGATGTTATCAGGGATAATTCAAGATGCCAAAACCCAGTAAGAAGAAGGCGAAGATGACAGAAAAGAAACCTGCCCCTCCTAAGATTGAAACCTCGCTCCAGGACACTAGGTGCACCACGGGTGTCCCTCCGGAAATCAGATGGGGAGACATCCACAGAATGATCCGGGACCAAGAAATCCCAGATATGCTGCTAGAGGAAGCACCAATCTATCAAAATATCAGAGCCTCAGGCATAACTAAGGCCGCTACCCGCCCTGAGCTGTTCCCCTGCGCTGAAGTAATCGGATGGATACTCTAACATGCCGATGCTGAAGGAAGAGTGATAAATGATAGCGGGAACATGGCTATCGCCTCATTTCAACCCGCATATCTGGCGGCAGCCTACAGGTTCCCCCATGTCCAGCAAGCTCTGACTGATGAATGGTTAAGCCAGATGAACAATGTCGAGATGGCCAAGAAGCTACTGGTGCAAGGGAAACATTTGAGGAAGAAAGGGAGTGAGGAGTATGACGTACAGAATCTAAGAGCTCCTTATAGATTGATCGCCCTGATGCTGTGTAGAATCTTCGGCATGCCCGATGGCACAGTATACAAGATTCAGTGGGTCCCTATCATTCACTATGTGGCATTTCAGGGGACAGTTTTTGACTGGGCCACTATTTTGTCAGATAGTCTGGCCTCAATGATAAGTGCTGCTAAGCCCGGGCTGGCCTTGAAGAAGGCTGAATTCTTCATGTCTTCGTACCTGATAGACTGTATCTTGGCCAAGATAGAGTTCCCCGGATTGGGGTGTACATGGGATAGGACCACAGCCCCGGTCTACATCGCATTCAAGATGTTGTGGGCTCAGAATTACAAGCCCAGCTACAAACTCATCTGTGAGGGGTTCATCATGCCCCTATACGAGAGAATATTCAAGGAAGAACCAAGTTGCCTGTCACAAAACGCTTTGGAAGTCCTCGAGGATTATGGGGACTTCTACTTTTCAGAACAAGGCACCTACTTGAGAATGTTTGGAGGGACTAAGCCCCCATACATATTGCCGCAGTATGCCACAGACTATGTGGTGCTCAAGGAAGCAGTAAGACAACTCTTCTTGGATGGGATTGGAGCATTCCTCCACAAGCTACACAAGGCTTCCTTTCCCCCCTTACCTTTCTGCATAGGTGCTTACAAGTTTTCAGGGGTGGCCTCTGCCGACGAATTTGTTCAAGAGTTGAAAGCCTTCCATTTCGGTGAGGTCATCTTCCACAGGAACGACAGAAAGGGTAAAGTGGCCGAGCATTGCAAGGGGAACTATGCGAACTTCGAATATTCCCACTACCCCGATGCCGAGGAGGAAGCTTTCAGAGGCATCAGCAACATGGCTGAGCTACGGATCTGTCGCCAAAGCACTGGAGCAAGCTCTAGCTCAAACAAAGCCCAGAAGACCATCCAGCAAAAGGAGAGGGAAGCCCAGGATGCCCGAGATCAGGAAGAGCTCAGATTAAGAGAAGAGGCAAGGTTACAAAAGGAAGCCGAGGAAGCGAGAAAGCAACAGGACGCTGAAAATGAAAGACTGTGGAAGGAGGCTGAAGAAGCCCAAAAGCAGAAAGAAGCAGAAGCTGAAGAAGCCCAAAAGCAGAAGGAAGCAGAAACTGAGCGAGCTGAAGCAAGGAAGAAGGCGGAGGAAGAATTGAAGACAAGGGAAAATACCGAAACAGGTGGGTCCGGTGCACAGGACATGGAGATAGACACCTCTCAGGCAGGTGGCTCTAGTACCCAAAAGGAAGGGACAGACCCCGCTCAGGAAGTCCGGACCCCACCTATGGAAGAAGACATAGACATCATAAACCGACCAATTGTACCGTACACTCCATCTGGGAAGCGTACGGTGTCCAAATGGAATGAGTTTGTCTATGACAAGAAAAGAAAAACAATGGTCCTCCAATCAGAAGAGAGGATTAAAAGTCCCTTCCATGACGACATAGTTACTCACCGAGAGGTCGCTGTCATGCAGAACACAGATGCGGATCCCATTGCCATGGCCTCTGCAGTTATAGCGACGGCACAAGCATCATTTGCCAATGTGGGGGTTATAGTCAAAGAAAATATATTGACAAAGAAAAGAGCACGTACCCTGCAGCAAAATGTGGCTAATGAGCAAGCTCAAAGAGACCTGGCGGTGAACAAATACAATTGCTTGTACGCTGAGCATAAGGAGTTGGCAAACAAGTACAGCTACCTGGAGGAGGAAAAGGACCAGCTAACACTCCAAATAATGATTGCAGAAGCGGAGAAAAGTGGAGCAGAAGAAAAGGCTTCCCAGCTAGAAGCAGACAAGCAGGCATTAACTGAATGTTTAGAGCAAGCGGAAAGCAGAACCTTGGACATGTCCCCCTTCCACGAGCTGTCATGCAATATACTACAGCAAGTGCATGGCTCTCAAGAGCTAATCACTGATGAGGTATGCAAACTCAAGGCCATGACGGTTAGGCTAAAGGAGGTTAATGCGGAAGCCCACAGGCTCAAGGCTAAGAATACCCGTGTCAAAGCAAATGTCATAAGTCAGATGGCATGGAGGGAAGGGAAAGGAGGTTTCCCCCCGCATCTTCCTTTTAAGACAGTGGAAGATTTTAATGAAGATATAGCCTTGTTGGAGTTTGGCCGGAACTGTGCCAATAAGCTGATGGCCAGTGTGCAGAAGACCACAGATAGAATCAATAACCTGTACCAAAATCTCAAAGGAGTCCATGATAACTGCTCATTGGGTTTCCCTCAGACCCTAGAAGACTTCCCGGGAAAGGAGCAGCGGTTATCTCAACTGAAAGAATAACTAGGCGTCCAGATGGAGTATGTAAAAAGCATTGATGTTCTTGCCATGGATGATCTCCAACATTACATCGGTTCATCAACACTTCACAATCATCTGTTGAAAGAAACATATCAGGTTGCTGAAGCAGAAGTACAAAGCATTAAAATAGAGCTCGGGAAGAATGTAACTTCTCAGAAAATCCTGTTTCCTGCTGCAGCAAACATAATCATAAGGGATACAGGTGTGTGGCACAGCTACATAGAAGAGGAGGTCAGGAAAGCTGCAGCAGCAACAGAAGCATCAGTGGATCCGGCAGCCCCGCTCCCAGCAGCATCTTCCCCAGCAATGGCAGAAAGTCTGGCCAGTCCCATTCCCCCTTCCCAATTAGGAGCAGCATCAGCAGGGGATTCGAGGGCCTCTTCCCAGGCAGCATCAGTGACCATCAACTTGGGCGACCCTTTGCCAGAGGAAGCTCACGCACAGGAATAAAGAGGCTGAATTCAGTGAGCCACTCTCTTCAGCCAGGCACGTGCCCAGCAGGGAACGCTTTGAGTTTAGCAGATTTTCTGTTGTATGTAAGGCGTAAGCCGTGGGACAGCTGTCCCTATATTTTGTCAAAATATTTTTGTAAATGAAGTGGCCATTTTTTTTGGTGATCGATTATATTAGAAATCCCTGTAAATGACAGGTGGGGAATGCTAGGTGTCAGCCCAGAGGGCAGATTTGTAACTATAAATAGGAGCTAGGAAAGATTAGAAAGGTCTTTTTGCAGGGAATGAAAATTTTGGGCAAATGATATGAGCTATCTTGTATCGGGTCTGTAAATTGATTTTTCTAATAGAAGCCACAGGAGATGGACGTTTTGCCTGGAATGTTGGGTTGCTTTATGTTGGACTATTCTAATGACTGCAATTCTACAATGTGAGATCATTCTTGACTTCTGAATTATTTCCTTGTATTAATGATTTTGCTTTCATCTATGCATGCGTCCTCCCTATTTCATGGACAATGAATGCGTTCCATATTAAATCAGGAGCTACCTGCTGATACTTTTATCATTGCTGTAGATTTTTCTTCTAGATCGAATGGCTAACTGTTCTTTCTTCATGATAATTCGTATGGCTCATTGTGCATGCTTTTAATTGCTCCTTGCAGGGATCTTTTAGTTTAAATCCAGTTTCGTTGCATCTAGATCTGTTTCTTTATTCTTGTTACTTAGATCAGACAATGTTGATTTCTTCTGTTCATAAGCAATAGATGCGTTCTGTAAGTTTCATTGTAGATCTGTTTCCTTATCCTGTAGCTTTCCTCTGTTTTCTCTGAGCAATAGATGCGTTCCATTTTGAATGAGAAGCTATCTTCTCAAGATCCTCATCTTGCTGTAGCTTTGACCGTGAGAAATAATAGCTATCTGTTCGTTGCTTACGATATCTGTTACAGCTGATTGCTCTCCCCTTAAGCGTGTTCCCCTGCAGGGATAGATAGATGTGTTCCTGTTTCTAGATTTAGATCTGTCTCAACTGCATTTAGATTAAATATAATTTAGGCATGTGCATCTTATATAAAACACATAAAACCCCAAAAGAAAGGTGGATCGGGCCATAACCGGTAGAATCGGATTTAAAGTCCAAAACCACGGTTGCCGGAACCGCTAACCGGACGGATTCCCTACACCAAACGGGAGATAGTCTAATTGGGACCGTCTCTCGGGGAGAATCCCTTTCTGATTGGTGCCACGATATCCGAGGCATCAACAGTTTTTGGCGCTAGAAGGAGGGCCTGAAGTGCATGGCTGATAGAGGAAAATATTCCACGGTCATAGATAACACTGAAAACCCGCTTGAAGAAAACTTTTCAAACAGCCCAGATCTTGGATTGACAGACCAAGAACGCCTCATTTCTGACCCTGAGCCTCAGGAAGCTTTATACGCTGTTCCTTTTGCAGAAATAGAGGACTTGAGAAGACATACTAGATCCTACGTTAGATAGCTAGGCGGTTTAAACGCTGTCAACTTCCTCCCTAAGAAAACCACACCCAGAAAGGAGCCGCAATACACCCGTGATTCAATCCTCGTTCAGAGTTTTGAAGAACTGGTAAATCTAACGTTGGAAGAAATCTCCGGCACTCTTAACAAGTCAGACCAAGAAAATCTCGAAGAAATCACCACTCCCAAAAGTACTCCACCGAATTCACCTTACAATTCTCCACTAAGGTCTCCACGTCCAAACCCAAACATGGATGTACCTGCTTGGAGAGCAAGGGGAGCGCTGAACCTAGCTGGACCATTCCATAATCTCCCTAAAAACCCAGAAAAGGTCTTGCCTAAGTACGATCCAGGGAAGGCCATTTCGGCGGAGGATCACCTCAAGAGTTTTTACTTAGCTCTGAACCTTTTAAATGTACAACATGAAGACGTAGTCTGCAGGTTGTTTCCGTATACATTCGAGCCTAAGGTATCATCTTGGTACTTTAGCCTTCAACCCAGCTCAATCTCCGGTTGGGATGATTTCGAAAAGTGTTTCCTCAAGAAATACGGGAACCAAAAAACTGTAGCCACGCTTATGAAAGAGCTCTTATCCATGAGAATGGAGAAGAAGGAAAAGGTTCAAGACTTTAATCAAAGATTCACAACGCTGTTAAATAACTTTAGTGAAACTAACAAACCTACAGAAGAGTCTTTGATTGAATACTACACAACAGCTCTTGAAGGTACAATCGCAATGTTTGTAAAACGATCCAAGAAAACGACCCTGATAGAGAATTTTGAGGAAGCTCGAAAGGTAGAGGAAGAGGCTGATAGCATTGCTAAACATGCCTTAGATATGGAAACAAAACCCGCAGATGGCAAGAAACCTTTGCTCCTCACGAGAGGCAAGGACGAGCCATCTACGGACATGGAAAATGTAGTTAAGATGATGCAGAAGTTATCTAACAAAATCGTAGATCTTGAGAAAGACAAGGCTGCTAGTACATCTAGGAAACCTTTCAAGCCATTCTATAAAAGAAGGGAAGACGGGGAACAGTCACACCCACCAATGAACACTGCCCCTGTTTTAAATTTAAATGAGATTGGGATGGAGAATTTCTGCACCTTTCACCAAGAACCACACTCGGAGAAGAGCTGCCCACAATGGATCAATTCCATGAGCTTGGTCATGAATCAAATGTTAGATTCTCAGATCCCAGACCAGGATGTGTCTCCAGAAGAGGCGAGTACTGAGATTGAGGAACCAACCCCGGACACTACTATGGTGCTATGGGATTGGTTACCTATGACTGAATTAGCAAAAGAGGATCCCATAGATAGTTCTCCCTCTACCATAAATGTTGCCACTCGCAGCAAGGGCCCAATTGCGGATCCTGCACCAGTCATCATTCCCCATAAGCCTAAAATTTCGAAAGATCCGCCTAGGAGGCATATACCAATCATCCCACCACAGCCCAAAGTAAACCAAACAGCTGCCAAACAGCCAAGCGCTGACAACAAAGTTCAGCCGCCTAAAGAAACCATGAACAAAACAGATCAGTCCATTCGAATTGGGAATGAATCCGATATAGGGTATGATATTATCGAAGATATCAAGAAAGTTAAAGCAAACGTATCAATATTTGACATGTGTAGCTTGCCCCATCAACGAGACAAACTACTGCATGTTTTACAACCAAAACCCAGCGCTACATTAACAGATTCTCAAGACAATCCTGAAATTAACGAGGCTAGCATCGGTGGGAAATCTAAATCCCAAACATTGCCATTTATGCTAACATTCAAAATTTTTAATCACAATGTTCATAACTGTCTGGTAGACTCCGGAGCTTCTTCAAACGTTATGCCACTGTCAATTTGTAAGAAAATTAATGGGCAGCCCGTACCATCTCCAGCTCAAATCATACAATTAGACAGGACTGCTGTCAAGGTTATAGGGGAGATGAAAGATGTTCTAATTAGACTGTCGGCCGACCCTAGAGTCTGTCAATTTATTGACATAATGGTGGTCGATATCCCTGAAGCTTATGGGCTGATTTTGAGTAGGGATTGGTCTACCAAGCTGAGTGGCTACTTTGCTACCGATTGGTCCCATCTATGGCTGCCTTATCAGAACAGGCAGAATCAGATTAAAATTCTTAGGGAACCTCATATGAAACAAAACGTAACCCAGCTAGAAGAAAAGAATGAGGCTGTAGCTTTCTCTTCCTCGGTCCTGGGAAATTACTTCTTAGAAATGGATCCGGGTAACTATCAATCTGAAACCTTTTGCCATGAATCAGACAAACAGTCCGATCTCCTTCATTTTTCTCGGACTGATGAGATGGATTGTAACATAGTCAATTTGGTTGCTAACATAGACAACAAAGAAACTAACTTAGTTGAATCTAAAGATACCTTTTGGACATTATACTTTGATGGCTCTAAAACTCTGGAAGGATCCGGAGCCGGTTGTGTTCTAATGGATCCAAAGAAGAACAAGTATTTTTTGTCTTGTAGATTAGAATTCGATTGTACTAATAATACCGCTGAATATGAAGCTTTGGTACATGGTTTAAAGAAGGCCATTGGCTTAAATGTTAAGTACCTGAAGGTTTTTGGTGACTCTGAGATAGTTGTCAGACAGGTAAGGGACACCATTCACTGTCTCTCACCGCACTTGAAAGGTTACCAGGCTGAGGTATGGGATTTAATCATGTATTTTGACGCTTTCAATATAAAATCAATTCCTAGATTGCAAAATTCTGCTGCTGATTTGTTAGCAACATCTGCCTCTAGATTATTGCCGTCAAATAATAAATGCTCTATTGAATTGATTTTCAGGCCTTCCATTCCCGATAACATCACGAACTTCAGAATATTCGATGATGATGAGCAAATTATCAGCTTCCTGACAAACGAAGGCAGTTTTCAAGGAGCTGCAATAGATGAGGAAGAACATGATGCTGATTTGATGAAGAAGGAAGAGGAGAAAGGAAATTTCATGCCAAAAGGGGTAAGGTCCCTCGAAATGCTTTTCGATCTTCAAAATAAATTCAAAAGACCAGCTAATACCAAAACTAACAGCTCATCAATGCAACATGAGTTAGTTAATTTGGGTACCGAGGCAGAACCAAAATTTGTCAACCTTGGCAAATGTTGTTCACCAGGAGAAAGAGAAAGGTTCATTAAGTTGTTTAAACAGTACAAGGATGTTTTTGCATGGACCTATGAAGATCTGAAAACATATGACGTCCGCATCATTCAGCATGTTATACCAATGAAAGCGGGTGTCAAGCCATTTCAGCAGCAGTTGAGGAGGATGCATCCCACTCTTGAACCGCTGATCCAAAAGGAATTAAAGAAGCTCCTGGACGCTAAGATAATCTTCAAAGTTCGGCATTCCGAATGGGTTGCAAACTTGGTTCCCGTGAGGAAGAAATCAGGAGAGATTAGGCTATGTGTAGACTTCAGAAATTTAAACAAAGCCTCAGATAAAGACAACTACCCCGTGCCTTCAATGGAGCAAATCCTACAAATGGTGTCTGGATCTGAACTGTTTTCTCTCCTCGATGGTTTCTCTGGTTATAATCAAGTGTTAGTAGCCGAGGAAGATCGTCTCAAGACTACTTTCAGGACTAAGTGGGGAACTTTCGCTTACAGGAGAATGCCATTTGGGCTGATAAATGCTGGAGCTACATTCCAAAGGGCGATGGATATTGCCTTCCGAGGATTGGGTGGGCAATGCGTTGTTGTTTACTTAGATGATGTGACAGTCTTTTCGAAGAAAAGGGAAGATCATGTTGTTCATCTGAGGCACATCTTTGACCGTTGCCGGAAGTACGGTATTTCCTTGAATCCCAAGAAGAGCGTGTTTGCGGTACCCGAAGGTAAGCTCTTGGGTCATGTCATCTCCAAAAGGGGAGTGTCAATCGACCAAGAAAGAGTCCAAGCTATTAATAAGATCCCAATGCCTCACAACAAAAAATCTATGCAGTCTTTTATGGGCACCATCAATTTTGTCCGCAGATTTGTTCCGGATTTTGCACAAATCGTTAAGCCGTTACAACAGATGGTTAAACAAAGCGCACAATTCAAGTGGACAGATTTGGAGAAGGACGCATTTAGAGATATCAAGGCAGCTATAGCTAAAGCTCCTTCCTTAAGAAGTCCAGATTTCGATAAAGATTTCATCTTCTATACCTTCGCTTCGGATGATTCTCTCGCAGCTGTACTCACGCAAAAGGTGGAGTTGGGGGACGAATACCCAATTTCGTTTATGAGCACTGGTCTGCAAGGGGATGAGCTGAATTACCCCGTAGTTGACAAGCATGCCTACGCAGTCTTCAAAGCAGTCAAGCAGTTTAGGCCATACATTTTGAAGAACAGAACTAAAGTCATAGTCCCCCATCCAGCTGTTAGATCCCTGTTCGTTCAAAAGGAATTGGGAGAGAGGAGAGGAAACTGGGTTACAGCTCTGCAGGAGTATGATCTGGAATTTAAGCCTGCTACAATCATCAAAGGACAAGGTCTATGCAAGTTACTGGTGGGAAACTCGACTGATGAAGAACACCATTGGAGAAATGAAGCTGAGCTCAATTCGGTTGAGGTATACCATATCTTTACAGCTCCCCAGTCATGGTATAGGGATCTAGTGCACTATTTACAGCAGGGATATCTACCCGAGCACTGGAACTCTAAACAAAGAAGGGCACTCCGCTTGAAATCAACACCCTATCAGATCATTGATGGGATCCTCTTCAGAAAGAATTATGATGGAGTCCTTCTTAGATGTTTGGAAAAGGAGGATGCAAACAAAGTTGTCAAAGAATTGCATGATGGCCCCGCAGGTGGCCATTATTCAGGAGAGACGACAGCACACAAGATACTGAGAGCTGGTTATTATTGGCCCACTCTGTTTCGAGATGCCCACACATACGCACGAAACTGTGATGTATGTCAAAGAAGTGCTGGGAAGTTACCTAAGGCCGCAGGCCCATTGCAGCCGGTCATCATCTCTGAACCTTTTGAACAATGGGGCATAGATGTCATCGGAGAAATAAATCCAAATTCTTCATCGCAACACCGATACATTCTGACGGCCACCGATTACTTCACCAGGTGGACGGAGGCCATCCCGGTGCGCAAGATAAATGAAGACGCAGTCATCAGCTTCCTGAAAGAGAATATCATAACCAGGTTTGGGGTTCCAATTTCCCTTGTTTTTGATAATGCTACTTATTTTTCATCTTGCAAAATAAATGAATTTGTTTATGAATGGGGAATTAAGTTGCATTATTCAGCCAATTACTACCCTCAGGGAAACGGATTGGCTGAATCTTCAAACAAGAATCTGATTCGAATCCTTAAGAAAACTGTGATAGAAAACCAGAGAAGTTGGCATGTGGCTCTCCCAAACGCCTTATGGGCAGATAGGGTAACCCCGAAGAATGCTTTAGGTGTCTCCCCTTTCACTCTTGTCTATGGCAAGGAAGCCATACTTCCCCCAAACATCTTGCTGCCATCCTTGCAACTGTCCCAAGCCTCTCGGGGTTCTGGTAGCCAAGCCTTACAATCCAGGATAAACACCCTGCTTCGACTGGAAGAAGCCCGACACAAAGCTAAAGACCGATTTCATCAACATCAGGACATAGTTAAGAGATGGTTCGATAAGAGGAAATCCGGCAAGAGGGACTTTGAAGTTGGGGATTTAGTCCTGAAATGGGACCATAATCACGAAGGCAAAGGAATGCATACGAAATTTCAACATCTATGGGTAGGCCCGTACCAAATTTCTGCAAAATTAGGCCCATCCACTTATAAATTGACTAATCTCGAGGGAGAGGAAGTATCCCTTCCTCTCAATGGCCTCGCTCTGAAACAGTACTTCGCATAAGTCTCCTCGAGACTTCCTGTACATAAATAAACTTGTCTTTTCGCTTTCGCTTTTAGCTGTTTTATTTTTCGGCCATACTGTTTCCTTCTTTGTTATTTGAACTTTTCAATAGGTTTTGTTTTCTGAAGCACCCTTTTTGAGTTTCCCGTTGAAGATAGCTCTCTCAAAGAAAACTTGCAACCCATGAGTCTGGAACCTTGCTCAGTAAACCCGGTCTGCTGTGCTCTCGCTGAAATATTCAAAAAGGGGAGGCCTACCCTGCTAGTCACACTAATCCTGTTCAATAGCAGATACCCATGGCCATCTTCACTACTATCGTTGGGCTCCACCCACTCTCACACTTCAAAGGAATCTCAAGAAAGGTTACCTAAGTTGGACCCATGGAAAGTGGCACCTCTCGAGGACATGGAGTATTGAAATGACTCCATGCTGCTGAGTTAAAAGCCAAAATGGCCTACATCCAAGAGTCTGTTTTCCAGGGATTCTCGCCTCAATTAAAGCATGGCTGAGATAAAAGCAAAAGGGACATGTAAAATCAAGAAGGCTGTCCAAAAGGCCCAGCTCAAAATAGGCTCCTCTCCGTCCGTGAAGTTTGATCAAATCAATAAAACCTCTAACTCACACAAAAGGACATTATGGATTGAGGAGCCCAAATCAAAGATCTGTCCAAAAAAAAAAAAAAAATATCCCTGGAAGGCTCGAACAGCTAAGCTGACCAAAATACAAGCATCCCAAGGATGCCAGCAGCATGGGAATGAGGAACAAGAACAATAGTGTCCATGAGGAAGTGTTGCAAATCCTGTGGAGCCCGGCAGTAGTGACCATTTGAGGGATGACCCTCTTAAAATGAACCTCATATGCTGGCCCTCTGAGAGTGGTGAGGATGTCTCGGTCGAAGATCCCCTTTCCCCAATGGCTAGCAGGAAAAGTGCTCCTTTCACCGCATGAGTCTAAAATGCTCAGCTGAGTAGTACACCCGAGACGGATGTTTTAATGAGGTTCCAGACCATGTAGGGTATTTTTTCAGAGATTTGTGTTCGCCAGCGACTCGCCATTGTTGTTGCAGCAACACCCCTCCCCAAAATTTTGTACATGTTGGGGCCCCTCCTATACTTTTTGTAGAAAATTTGCTTGAGAAGCCATCCCAGCCGTCAACTCTATTTTCAACATAAAATTTTGCTTCCCTGCTGAACAGCTTGCCGTCAATCCTACCATGTTCTCCCCAATGAGCCAAAAGATAACTTAGTTTTTGCCCAAACGTTTTGGAGTAATCGGGACATTGTCCCGAAGCGGCGGAAGTCAAACGTCCAACCTTTCCAAAAAGAGGACTTAGGTTTTCTTTGCCGAAAGCAGCGGAAGCCATTGGGTAAGACCACCCGAAACGGCGGGAGCTTTCGCCCAAACCTTCCGCAACCACGGAGAAATTCGAGTTGTTCTCCCGAAACGGCGGAGCAATTCAGCTCTGTCTTCCGAAACGGCGGAAGCCATTCGGATAAACTCGCCGAAATAACACAAAGGAGTTCATCATTTTCTTCCGAAGTAAAAGCACTTGGAAAATTTTCAATCATTGCTTCTGCGGAACGGTTCAAGCTCCGAAACGACTTAGTTCCCGAAATGGCGGGGCTCATTCGCCTTAGTCTCCCGAAAAGGACTTAGTTTTTCTTTCGATTAGAAAACCGCGGGAACAAAGGAATTAAAGAAATTTTCGTAAAATCCTTCCGCAACGGCGGGGGAATTCAAGGAACCCTTCCGAAACAGCGGAAGCCGCCGCGATATCTTCCCAAAAGAAACTAAGCAGAAACTTTTGATGAAACCCTTCCGAAACGGCGGAGAAATTCGAGTTGTTCTCCCGCAACGGCGGAAGCCATTCGGTTAAAATTGCCGAAATAACACTTTGGACATTTTATAACCGTCCGCGGAGGAATTGGAGTTCCCTTCCCGAAACGGCGGAGGAATTCAGTAAAACGTCCCGAAACAGCGGAAGCCATTTGGATAATTCCCGCGGAGGGATTCACGATTACCCTCCGAAAACCATGAAAAGGACTTAGAATTTTCTCAAGAAAGCTGTCGCGGAGGCCTTCAGCCTTTTCTCCCGAAACGCGGGAGCCTTCGGGCTACCCTTCCGAAACAGCGGAAGCCAACCGCTTAACCCGCTCGGCGAAAGGATTCCGAAACGACCCCGGGCGAATATGCGGAAATATAAGTTTCGCTTCCGAAACGGCGGAAGCCATTCCCAAAAGCTTTCCGAAACTAGCGGGAGCCTTCGCCAAACCTTCCCGAAAAAATCAACGAGACTTTGAAATTTGGGATCGCGGAAGCTTTCGCAAAAGTCTTCCGAAAATACCGGGAGCATTCGCTATATCGTTCCGAAAGAGCGGAAGCTTTGGCGTTACCCGTCCGCTACGCGGCGGTCTCTCGCGGAAGGCTTCGAGCTTCTTTTCCGCAGTAAGCCCCGAAACGTCGGAAGCTTTCACTGAACCCTTCCGCAACGGCGGATGCAATTCGCGAACTGGCCCCGCAAGTGACGGTCGCACGGAAACCGAGGTGCTTTGACGTGACCGCTACGCGCGGCGAATTTAAACCCCGTTTTAACCACGCCACCTACCCAATTAAATGCTCACACGTGCCCATTCTTTATAAAACACGGTGGGGGGCTCGACCAATACACCACTGTTTTGAACCGGCCAGCGACGTGTGATACCGTGCAAATCGCTCCAGCTCACCTCGCGCATCCGTGCTCGCAGCCACCTTGCTCAAGCAATCCCCACGGTGCCAGGTAGGATCTTAACTCTGATTTTCACCACTGAGTTGTCCTTTTGGGGAAATTATTGGGTTTTAGTGGGATTGTGACGGGCAAAACACCCGTCAAGGGCTATGTTTTGCCCGTCAGGAACAGTAAACGGAGTTTTCATTTTACAAAATCGTAATAGGCCTTCATGAAAACGTTTTTTTTTTATTTGCTAGTGATGGGTGCGGGCGGTTAACCATGCCCCTTTTGTTTTAAACCCCGGGCCGCGCCCCTCGTCTTGGGTGAAGTTGCCGAAGCCCTACGGGCTTTCCATGTCCCGGGCCGATAACTCAGACTCAAAACCCGGGCCCCTTCCATAAGCCTTAGCCCCTACACACGAGCCGAAACTTAAAGCCACAACCGCCCTAGCGCTCCCCGTCAGCATATCCCGGCGCCGTTACCTTCGCCCGGACTAAAGTCTCCCGTAGTGACTCGGCGAGTGGCCGCGCATGACGATAGCATCCATAGCCCTCACCGAGTCAACCCGCGTCTTCCCCGCCTTCGACCTCTCCAACCGCAGCCATAGCGAAAGACTTCTCCTTCCGCGAGGCGGAACCGGAAGCCGATTGCTTCCGCGAATCGCCTATCGGTCCAATAAAGCCAATAGCGTCCGCAACATAGCTTATCCCATACTCATCTTTTAAGAGCTTCAAATGTTTCAATGTGTGTCTTATGATTGAAATAATGTTTTACTTCCTAAATATTTGCTTCATTGATTTATCTCATTAAAACGATGTTGCTCTCTGCTAAAACCATACAACCTGTTGCTCAAACTCATGATGAATTGTATATGGATGTTATCAGGGATAATTCAAGATGCCAAAACCCAGTAAGAAGAAGGCGAAGATGACAGAAAAGAAACCTGCCCCTCCTAAGATTGAAACCTCGCTCCAGGACACTAGGTGCACCACGGGTGTCCCTCCGGAAATCAGATGGGGAGACATCCACAGAATGATCCGGGACCAAGAAATCCCAGATATGCTGCTAGAGGAAGCACCAATCTATCAAAATATCAGAGCCTCAGGCATAACTAAGGCCGCTACCCGCCCTGAGCTGTTCCCCTGCGCTGAAGTAATCGGATGGATACTCCAACATGCCGATGCTGAAGGAAGAGTGATAAATGATAGCGGGAACATGGCTATCGCCTCATTTCAACCCGCATATCTGGCGGCAGCCTACAGGTTCCCCCGTGTCCAGCAAGCTCTGACTGATGAATGGTTAAGCCAGATGAACAATGTCGAGATGGCCAAGAAGCTACTGGTGCAAGGGAAACATTTGAGGAAGAAAGGGAGTGAGGAGTATGACGTACAGAATCTAAGAGCTCCTTATAGATTGATCGCCCTGATGCTGTGTAGAATCTTCGGCATGCCCGATGGCACAGTATACAATATTTAGTGGGTCCCTATCATTCACTATGTGGCATTTCAGGGGACAGTTTTTGACTGGGCCACTATTTTGTCAGATAGTCTGGCCTCAATGATAAGTGCTGCTAAGCCCGGGCTGGCCTTGAAGAAGGCTGAATTCTTCATGTCTTCGTACCTGATAGACTGTATCTTGGCCAAGATAGAGTTCCCCGGATTGGGGTGTACATGGGATAGGACCACAGCCCCGGTCTACATCGCATTCAAGATGTTGTGGGCTCAGAATTACAAGCCCATCTACAAAATCATCTGTGAGGGGTTCATCATGCCCCTATACGAGAGAATATTCAAGGAAGAACCAAGTTGCTTGTCACAAAACGCTTTGGAAGTCCTCGAGGATTATGGGGACTTCTACTTTTCAGAACAAGGCACCTACTTGAGAATGTTTGGAGGGACTAAGCCCCCATACATATTGCCGCAGTATGCCACAAACTATGTGGTGCTCAAGGAAGCAGTAAGACAACTCTTCTTGGATGGGATTGGAGCATTCCTCCACAAGCTACACAATGCTTCCTTTCCCCCCTTACCTTTCTGCATAGGTGCTTACAAGTTTTCAGGGGTGGCCTCTGCCAACGAATTTGTTCAAGAGTTGAAAGCCTTCCATTTCGGTGAGGTCATCTTCCACAGGAACGACAGAAAGGGTAAAGTGGCCGAGCATTGCAAGGGGAACTATGCGAACTTCGAATATTCCCACTACCCCGATGCCGAGGAGGAAGCTTTCAGAGGCATCAGCAACATGGCTGAGCTACGGATCTGTCGCCAAAGCACTGGAGCAAGCTCTAGCTCAAACAAAGCCCAGAAGACCATCCAGCAAAAGGAGAGGGAAGCCCAGGATGCCCGAGCTCAGGAAGAGCTCAGATTAAGAGAAGAGGCAAGGTTACAAAAGGAAGCCGAGGAAGCGAGAAAGCAACAGGACGCTGAAAATGAAAGACTGCGGAAGGAGGCTGAAGAAGCCCAAAAGCAGAAAGAAGCAGAAGCTGAAGAAGCCCAAAAGCAGAAGGAAGCAGAAACTGAGCGAGCTGAAGCAAGGAAGAAGGCGGAGGAAGAATTGAAGACAAGGGAAAATACCGAAACAGGTGGGTCCGGTGCGCAGGACATGGAGATAGACACCTCTCAGGCAGGTGGCTCTAGTACCCAAAAGGAAGGGACAGACCCCGCTCAGGAAGTCCGGACCCCACCTATGGAAGAAGACATAGACATCATAAACCGACCAATTGTACCGTACACTCCATCTGGGAAGCGTACGGTGTCCAAATGGAATGAGTTTGTCTATGACAAGAAAAGAAAAACAATGGTCCTCCAATCAGAAGAGAGGATTAAAAGTCCCTTCCATGACGACATAGTTACTCACCGAGAGGTCGCTGTCATGCAGAACACAGATGCGGATCCCATTGCCATGGCCTCCGCAGTTATAGCGACGGCACAAGCATCATTTGCCAATGTGGGGGTTATAGTCAAAGAAAATATATTGACAAAGAAAAGAGCACGTACCCTGCAGCAAAATGTGGCTAATGAGCAAGCTCAAAGATACCTGGCGGTGAACAAATACAATTGCTTGTACGCTGAGCATAAGGAGTTGGCAAACAAGTACAGCTACCTGGAGGAGGAAAAGGACCAGCTAACACTCCAAATAATGATTGCAGAAGCGGAGAAAAGTGGAGCAGAAGAAAAGGCTTCCCAGCTAGAAGAAGACAAGCAGGCATTAACTGAACGTTTAGAGCAAGCGGAAAGCAGAACCTTGGACATGTCCCCCTTCCACGAGCTGTCATGCAATATACTACAGCAAGTGCATGGCTCTCAAGAGCTAATCACTGATGAGGTATGCAAACTCAAGGCCATGACGGTTAGGCTAAAGGAGGTTAATGCGGAATCCCACAGGCTCAAGGCTAAGAATACCCGTGTCAAAGCAAATGTCATAAGTCAGATGGCATGGAGGGAAGGGAAAGGAGGTTTCCCCCCGCATCTTCCTTTTAAGACAGTGGAAGATTTTAATGAAGATATAGCCTTGTTGGAGTTTGGCCGGAACTGTGCCAATAAGCTGATGGCCAGTGTGCAAAAGACCACAGATAGAATCAATAACCTGTACCAAAAGCTCAAAGGAGTCCATGATAACTGCTCATTGGGTTTCCCTCAGACCCTAGAAGACTTCCCGGGAAAGGAGCATCGGTTATCTCAACTGAAAGAAGAACTAGGCGTCCAGATGGAGTATGTAAAAAGCATTGATGTTCTTGCCATGGATGATCTCCAACATTACATCGGTTCATCAACACTTCACAATCATCTGTTGAAAGAAACATATCAGGTTGCTGAAGCAGAAGTACAAAGCATTAAAATAGAGCTCGGGAAGAATGTAACTTCTCAGAAAATCCTGTTTCCTGCTGCAGCAAACATAATCATAAGGGATACAGGTGTGTGGCACAGCTACATAGAAGAGGAGGTCAGGAAAGCTGCAGCAGCAACAGAAGCATCAGTGGATCCTGCAGCCCCGCTCCCAGCAGCATCTTCCCCAGCAATGGCAGAAAGTCTGGCCAGTCCCATTCCCCCTTCCCAATTAGGAGCAGCATCAGCAGGGGATTCGAGGGCCTCTTCCCAGGCAGCATCAGTGACCATCAACTTGGGCGACCCTTTGCCAGAGGAAGCTCACGCACAGGAATAAAGAGGCTGAATTCAGTGATCCACTCTCTTCAGCCAGGCACGTGCCCAGCAGGGAACGCTTTGAGTTTAGCAGATTTTCTGTTGTATGTAAGGCGTAAGCCGTGGGACAGCTGTCCCTATATTTTGTCAAAATATTTTTGTAAATGAAGTGGCCATTTTTTTGGTGATCGATTATATTAGAAATCCCTGTAAATGACAGGTGGGGAATGCTAGGTGTCAGCCCAGAGGGCAGATTTGTAACTATAAATAGGAGCTAGGAAAGATTAGAAAGTACTTTTTGCAGGGAATGAAAATTTTGGGCAAATGATATGAGCTATCTTGTATCGGGTCTGTAAATTGATTTTTCTAATAGAAGCCACGTGAGATGGACGTTTTGCCTGGAATGTTGGGTTGCTTTATGTTGGACTATTCTAATGACTGCAATTCTACAATGTGAGATCATTCTTGACTTCTGAATTATTTCCTTGTATTAATGATTTTGCTTTCATCTATGCATGCGTCCTCCCTATTTCATGGACAATGAATTCGTTCCATATTAAATCAGGAGCTACCTGCTGATACTTTTATCATTGCTGTAGATTTTTCTTCTAGATCGAATGGCTAACTGTTCTTTCTTCATGATAATTCGTATGGCTCATTGTGCATGCTTTTAATTGCTCCTTGCAGGGATCTTTTAGTTTAAATCCAGTTTCGTTGCATCTAGATCTGTTTCTTTATTCTTGTTACTTAGATCAGACAATGTTGATTTCTTCTGTTCATAAGCAATAGATGCGTTCTGTAAGTTTCATTGTAGATCTGTTTCCTTATCCTGTAGCTTTCCTCTGTTTTCTCTGAGCAATAGATGCGTTCCATTTTGAATGAGAAGCTATCTTCTCAAGATCCTCATCTTGCTGTAGCTTTGACCGTGAGAAATAATAGCTATCTGTTCGTTGCTTACGATATCTGTTACAGCTGATTGCTCTCCCCTTAAGCGTGTTCCCCTGCAGGGATAGATAGATGTGTTCCTGTTTCTAGATTTAGATCTGTCTCAACTGCATTTAGATTAAATATAATTTAGGCACGTGCATCTCATATAAAACACATAAAACCCCAAAAGAAAGGTGGATCGGGCCATAACCGGTAGAATCGGATTTAAAGTCCAAAACCACGGTTGCCGGAACCGCTAACCGGACGGATTCCCTACACCAAACGGGAGATAGTCTAATTGGGACCGTCTCTCGGGGAGAATCCCTTTCTGATTGGTGCCACGATATCCGAGGCATCAACAAGACCATGCTTGAAGGTCATGTCTTTACAATGCTGAAGACCTAAACCCAAAACCATTAGGGTTTACAAAAATGTGTCGGTTTCCCTATACCGGCTTGCTAGCATCTGGTAGCATCTGCTTCATCGTGGCGGTTCTCCACGTCTTCATTCTATTGCTATCGGCCTTCCTATCGCATGCATGCCAACAGGTCACTTTCATTGAACCGTTCATCTCTAACAGTCTCTCCCACTAGGCATGCCAAGCCATCGCTTTCCCTGAGCTGTCCTTTTCTTAACGAAATCGTGTATTGGCCACCTTTTTGAATTGCTTGTGCCCGTCGCTCGGCACTACTGGAGCATCTTTCCAAAATTAGACCACTACTGGTCCATCCAGTACCTGTACCTGATCCTCTTCCAGCACTCTAATTTTTTGGCTCCACATGGCCTGACTGCTTCGCAGCACTACTTCCTCGCAGCGCTGGTCTTCACGGTACTGCCAAAATTCGGATGCTACGCACAACTTCGTAGCATGGTCAAAACTTGGATGCTGTGCACAACTTCACAGCACCATCAACACTTAGACAAAATTTTATCTTTTTTCTGAGTTGTGCTCAACTTAGCTTTTCCTGCTTATCAAAAGTGTTACCAAAACTTTGCCCCAACTTGGGCCCAAAATGCCTCTAACACTTACATGTGGCTCGTCCCTGAGCCACTTCCTGCTTTGGCCATCTCACTCTGCTCCGTGACTGGTGGAGCTAATTTGGCCGAGACCTCATTATAGGTGCCAAACAACTATTCCACTGCTTCTCTAGTATCTTGTTCAACTTGTTTTACTGTCTCAAGCAGTGCTGGAGTTATCTCTTCTCCAATCTGTCCTTGTACCTTCTCCTGGTTGTCGCTTAGTTCCTTCATCTTGTCTTCTATCTACTGCGACATTGCTATGGCATCCTCCAGGAGTTACTGTGACTGATTATCCATCTCAGTCTCTTTTTCTCTTAATGCCTGGACTTCCTTCTTCAAGCCTGATATCTCCTTATACCTCGACAGCCTCTCCCTGCGTGGCAGAGCCTTGATCTCTGTGTCCAACTTTTCTAGCGCGGTCTACTTTTCTTTTATCGCGGTCTTCACGTGCAGTATCCCTTGATCCTCTTCAAGGGTAGTGAATTCCTTTGAAACCTTCTCCAAGAGATCTTGGCACTTAGCCATCTCACATGTTATGCTCTGCGTGGCGGCACTCACTGCTTTCTCTCTTAACTGCTGCTCAGTTAATGGCATCTGCGTATTCAGTTTTTTCTTCAAGACGAGAAGATTGGCCTCATAGAGGATGTCCTTATCCTGCATCTCCATCTTCAAAGATCTCACCTTTTCTCCGATCCTCATAATAGTGTCCGCAGGATCGTCATGGAGTTCTAAATCTTCAATATCTTTCGTGACATCAGTAATGGTGTTCTCCAGTCGTACCCGATGGTCCTATTCATCATAAAATTGTATCTGCATGCGCGAACTAGAGTCCTCGAGCAGCCTATTTGCGGCTTGCAGCTCCGCCTGCGACTTCATGGATTCTATTGTTCTTTCATGCATCTCATCGACGATATGCATGTGCAGATAGTGTAATCCAGGCAAAAGAATCTTGGCCAAGTCGAGCTCTTCCCGCTCGACACCCTTTGTGTCCAGAATGATCTGTTTTACCATTGGTAATGCTATGGTCAATGGGTCCAGATGAACAACCTTGGTCTTTGAAGGCAGCGTTATGGCTAGCTGCAGCGGTGTTTGCTGCGAGGTTCCTACCGACCTCCCTTCAGATTCTGCTTCGCGTGGCAAGGTTAGGCTCTTTCGGACATCGTCCATTTTTTATGCAGGCCCTCTCCTAGGCCTGCCCAGTCTCGAGGATCAACAACCTCTATGACATACTCCTCCTTGAGCACACCCTTCAATCCTAAAGCTCCTTCACCTTAGTATTCAAGCCAACTTAACTCTTCCATCCAAACTCAGCCATTAGCCAGGTTTGGCTCTCTTCCCATACTTTTCCATCCCAATCCAATTCGAGGTGCCACAAATTTTCCTATTTTCTGTCAATAACGATCCAAACCCTAATGAATTTCAAAGCCGAGAGCAAACGTGGAGTGTTAGCCAAATCTTGATCTGCAGAGCTTCAAATGCCCGTCTTCTTATGGAGAACTCAATGGCCGGAGAGTTCAAGGGTTCAAATCTTGCATCCAACCTCGTAATCCTCTGTGCTCAACAACAATCTGTGGACTTCCATGGCCGTCTTTTCTTGACCATCGTTGGATCACACCATGACCTACAGGAACCATTCATTTTCTGTCGCCAATACATTCAACCGACTCCCTTGATCTACCTTGAAACACTCAGGCTTCGTTGATTTACTGTGTAATTCCTCTCTGCACATGTGAATTTAAATTCTGCCTGCAATTTCTTATGAAATCTTCGTTGACTCCTATCAATCGCTTAGATTTTTATTCATATGATCACAATATATAATTTCAACAGGAATTGTTCCTAATTAAGTCAGAAAACTTAATCATTCATTTACCCTATGCGCATTACACCCATGTTACACAGAAAATGACAGAAAGATCCTAAATTCATCAATATACTAACGGACTTCTTCTACTTACACTTGCACCTGGCAATTACAGTATCCTTCTACGTTAGAATGCACAGTCATTCAAACTAGCTTGTCAAACACATTGTATACAGAATGCAAAGGACAATCACTACATAGAATGGCGAACGTTTTGTCTTCATTAATCCAATGAAACTGTACATGTAATTTCAAGAGCCCCTAACCTACTCTGCATACGGCCTGATACCCTTTCAATGGCCATCTTTCTACACTCTCCCCCTCTAAGTTCTACCCATAGGCCTTTTTCTTTTTTTTTCCATCCCCTTTAAGGCTGGGCTTATCTAGTTCTTTAAAAAAACTCCTAAAACTGTTACAATTCCTATATTTTTGTAACAGTTCCTATCCTATTTTTAGAACTCCAATTCTATCTTCCTATGACTCATCGAGTTATTGGCTATATACATTCAATTACTCATTATTTCTCTCTCTCGTGTCATCCCATCATTTCAGGGATATGTTACATAATCATTAATGACTGACACCTAACCAAACTTTAGACTCCTCTATCCCTATCTATGCTTATATAATTTTTTTTTACAATGGCTTTACATTTAACCCCTCCTTGGGAAAAGGTCTAGACCTTTAGGTCTAACCATACATTTTTCACTTGGACTGGAGATCGAATGCTCCTGCATTAGACTCCCAAAGTAGAAAGAAGACATGATCACCTAATCATGTACCTTCTGTCTTCATCCTTCCTGGGTCCCAAACTCTGGTTCGCTGCTGCCCATAAGCTGCATTGTTTTCATGTCTCTTTAGCTGTAACCTTCCATGCTTCCACAACTTATACTGAAGTGCTCCATTGTCTTTACCCTTATCATTCTTCATTCTCCAGTGATCTTCACAGTGGATTACTTGCTTGACTCTACTGTAGTTCTCCTTAGGAATTTGCAACAATTTCACTAGTTCATCTATGGCCTTTTCCAATTCAGGTTTCTGCTGATTACCTTCTTCAACTTTTCTTGCTTCAACCTCTGCTATTGCTCTTGAGATTGCTTCAAATACTGTCCCATATATTGCTGCCTCCCAAACTTCCTGAATATCCTTACTGATATCTCCCTCTAAAATATCCCTCTTGTGTTCACTGCCTGCAAATTTACCTTCAAAAATTAATTTGTCTTCCAACACCCTGACTACAGTAACATGCCTATTCACACTTGCCTGCATACTAGCAAACATAACAACGTTTAGTAAACTAGTATCTGTTTCTATCTTAGCCAAAAATTGAGACATCCCCCTGTCACTGTCTATAATCTCTTTCTCATACTCAAATGCTTCCAGCAAAAATTTCAACCATTCACTTATTACTTGACTCTTCTCAAGCACTTCCTCATTATGCTGCTCCTTAAATTCAGCATAACTCTCCTCCTCTTCTCTCTTAACAATATTCCATTGTTTTCCTTCAGCTTCTTGATTGATTTTGATAACCAATTCAGCCCCCTTTAGTTCTAGGACTGATTCTTCTTCAGCTTGAGACACATTTGCCTCAGCTCCATCCAATTTCAATTGTACATTCAAAATATTCATCCTCTGGTTTGCTAGTCTATTTTCCAAAGGACTTAGCTCGTGCCACACATCTACCATATCACTTGGAATTTCTTCTGAAAACTCTGTGCAATCTTTACTATCTCCTTCTTTGTCACAAATCCAGTCTCTTTGCGACACTGCTTCTTCATCCTCTATCAGAATAAAATTATGATCCTCCATCACTGTGATAGCTCTAGATTCCTGTCCCATAGTCTTCTTTTGGCCACTTAAGAAATCCAGCTTCTCCCTGTCCTCAACAATAACAGGTTCCTCCTCATAAAATATAACTGTCTCATCTCCATTGGAGATGCTTCCTTCACTAGGTAAGGAGTCTATGAACTCCATCTACTGCAATAGTTCATTCCTGTCTTCTTCTGAAAGAAATTCTTCATCATACCTTGCTTGGTAACCTTTAGCCTCATTTAAGACAACTCCAAAAAATGGTTTGTCTTCTGCAAAACCTGCAATCACACTCCAATTGTCAATTTTAAAATCCCAAGACCCAATGGCCTTATTTGATGATTCAGTCATAAAATATTCCTGCTGTTCCAAGTCTTCCACATGACCAAGAAAGTATTCAATAGTCCTCTTCTCAGCTTCCTTAAACATAACATCTGAATGCTTGATGTCCTTCTTTGCCTCTTCCTGGTTCTGGACATCATCATAAACCAAACTCGCTTTGCTCTCAGCCTTTACAGTATGCTGAAAAGCATCACCTTCACTCAACTGTACATATACATTTACATGAGACTCAATTGTTCCCTCCTCTTCCAAAACAAAATTCAGGTTCTGTCCTCTTCCTCATCCTTTATGACAATATTAGCAAATTGTCTTTCCTCGTTCTTTGTACCTGCAAGAATACACAAAATATCATTTTCAAAGGACCTCTTGGTCTCACTTGAAGCTTCGGTCTTCAATACTTCCCTCAAACAATCCCTTGCTTTGAGTACCTCTTCCTTCGATTGAGCATTTATCAGTTGCTCTCTTTTCCTTTGTAGCTTATGCCACTTCAACTTTCTTTTCACATGAAAACCACACCTTTGGTCTTCCTCCTTCTCCAGTAACAGCTCCATCATAACTTCCAGATGGAATTCTATCTCATCCCTCTCCCTCTCATACTCTTCATCTGTCATTCTTCTCCTCGTGCCATTTTCCTTAGCATCTTATGTCTTCACTTTGTGGTTGTCTCCTAAACCTCCTCTATGAATCTTAATAGTCATCTTTCCTCTCTATGGTGGACTTGTCCTTGTTCACTAAGCCTCTACAATAGCAAGTCTGTTTCACCATGCTATAGTACCTCACCAAGTTTCCTCTATGAACTTGGAATTTTGGTAACTATAAGGTCCTTTTCCTCTAGAACCTTCTCGCTGAGCTTCCTCTACTCATTAGGCTTCTACCTTTTTCTCCGAGAACTCCCTTTGTTCTCTTTTCCAACCTCAGTTAGAATTGTTACAGCTTCTTGCTGTAAGGTTCCTCTGCCACAAATCTATTTTGACCCACTGTTACCTGCAAATTTACATTGATATTGTTAATTAAACAAAAAAATATAATATCAAACTAACTCTGAATTGCACTTCTCAGAGTTCTCCAACTTCTTTTACTGGAATTGTTCACTGACTGCCTACAATTCCTTGTTGCAGAATCATTGTCTCCACTGTCCCTCAACTGTTTCTACTACCAAAGTAGAAAATATCCTTACTCAGTGTTCTCAAAGAGAATCATGGTTCTTTCCTTGTCTTCAGAGCTTAACCTACCAAAATCAATCCTTTGAAGGCTCTGCTACTGCTCTCAATCATCACTGCTCTTTCAAAATTCAGTCCTCTTTCACATATCAGTTCTCCACTGAACTTGATCTTTTCGTTACAAATTCTTTAATTTTAAAAGTTTTTAACACCTCTAACATTTCAAGAGGTTAACTTGTAAGCTTCAATCCCTTGCTTGAATTAACATATAAAAACTTCCTCCCATTAGATTGTACCAAACCTAATTCTGCCACAGTTTCTATTACTGCTCTATTTTCAAAGTGATTAACCTTGTACCAATGATCCAACTTAACAAATGTCACGCTTTAATGTATACAGAATATGCGCCTTGGATGGTTGAATTAAATAAAATATTGAGAGATCTGGGAATGTATTAATACCTTGCGTGTTGTAATATCTTCAATTTTTAACATTTACTCATGTTCTGGTGCTCTCCGAAAGAAAACAATTGTTGCTAACTGTAACATGAATTTTCAATCTGCAATTTGAAACTACTCAATTGCAATCTGCAACTGAACCAAGCAATAACCAATCACCTACAATCATCATTTGCAAACATCTCCAAGCAATTATCTTTTTCCCGCTCTGATACCAATTGATGCAGGCCCTCTTCTAGGCCTGCCCAGTGCCGAGGATCAACTCCCTCTATGATGTACTCTTCCTTGAGCACACCCTTCAATCCTAAAGCTCCTTCACCTTAGTATTCAAGCCAACTTAACTCTTCCATCCAAACTCAACCATTAGCCAGGTTTGGCTCACCTCCCATACTTGTCCATCCCAATCCAATTCGAGGTGCCGCAAATTTTCCTATTTTCCGTCAATAATGATCCAAACCCTAACAAATTTCAAAGCCGAGAGCAAACGCAGAGTGTTAGGCAAATCTTGATCTGCAGAGCTTCAAATTCCTGTCTTCTTATGGAGAACTAAATGGCCAGAGAGTTCAGGGGTTCAAATCTTGCATCCAACCTCATAATCCTCTGTGCTCAACAGCAATTTGTGGACTTCCATGGCCGTCTTTTCTCTACCATCATTGGATCACACCATGACCTATAGGAACCATTCATTTTCTGTTTCCAATGCATTCAACCGACGCCCTTGATCTACCTTGAAACGCTCAGGCTTCGTCGATTTACTATGTAATTCCTCTTTGAACATATGAATTTAAATTATGCCTATAATTTCTTATGAAATCTTTGTTGACTCCTATCAATCGCTTAGATTTTGATTCATATGATCACAATACATAATTTCAATAGGAATTGTTCCTAATTAAGTCAGAAAACTTAATCATTCATTTACCCTATGCGCATTACACCCATGTTACACAGAAAATGACAGAAAGCTCCTAAATTCATCAATATAATCACGGACTTCTTCTCCTTGCACTTGCACCTGGAAATTACAGTATCCTTCTACATTAGAATGCAAAGTCATTCAAACTAGCTTGTCAAACACATTGTAGACAGAATGCAAAGGACAATCACTACACAGAATGGTGAATGTTTTGTCTTCATTAATCCAATGAAACTGTACATGTAATTTCAAGAGCCCCTAACCTACTCTGCATACAGCCTCATACCCTTTCAATGGCCATCTTCCTACACTCTCCCCCTCTGAGTTCTACCCATAGGCCTTTTTCTTCTTTTTTTTCCATCCCCTTTAAGGCTGGGCTTATCTAGTTCTTTAAAAAAACTCCTAAAACTGTTACAACTCCTATATTTTTGTAACAGTTCCTATCTTATTTTTAGAACTCCAATTCTATATTCCTATGACTCATCGAGTTATTGGATATATACATTCAATTACTCATTATTTCTCTCTCTCGTGTCATCCCATCATTTCAGGGATATGTTACATAATCATTAATGACTGACACCTAACCAAACTTTAGACTCCTCTATCCCTATCTATGCTTATAGATTTTTTTTTACAATGGCTTTACATTTAACCCCTCCTTGGGAAAAGGTCTAGACCTTTAGGTCTGACCATACATTTTTCACTTGGGCTGGAGATCGAATGCTCCTGCATCAATTTTCTTCATAAGACCTTGCAATGTGAGCCTAGTCTTTTGCAGGTCATCCTGGATGACCTTGTCCTTCTTATATTTTTCTGTCATTAGCTCCCCCATCTGTTCTGAGACCTTTTTTGCAATTATGTCAAAGTATTCTTCGTTCAGCACTGTTTCAGATTGACGCTTTGTTGCTTTCATTTTCTTCCGCGCCTTTGGATTCTGCGGGGTTTCAGGTTCCTTCCTCTTTCCTTTTTCTTCGACAATAGGGCATGATAGCGAGATGGGTTCATCTTCTTCTGAGTCAGTTTCCACATCCATGACTTCAACACGGAAGTCGGCCGGCCAGTCCTTCATGAGGATGTCAATGTCCTCCTCATACATATGGTAGTTACCCGCATACCATTCTGGCTTCTTCATTCCCACTTTGGGTGAAATAAAGATACATCGCATATCCGCCATAAAATCAATAACGCGAATATACTTCAACGTTACCTGCTTTGTGATGCGGGATGTATTGGTGATCACATTGAGCAGCTGAGTGTAATATTGATAGAAAACTTCAGCTGTCGCGTGCTGTCACTTTGCGTTGATATTTGCCAAGAGGTTGGAAAAATGGAACCCTCTAGGATCGTTGCTTTCTGTAATGACACCCACATAGTCCTTTGGCTCCTTCCATCTGGAAAAGGCAATGAGGATGATCAGCCATGTAAAGTGGAACTGTCTGCCATTCTCCTGGGTATCATTGAGTTCGTCCAAGAACTCATTAAGAAGATACTGACACCAATTGAATTGGGTGCCTTCAGTCGCTGCAGCACCGAGTAGTATTACGCTTACAGGCAAGTCCACGGGCCTGGAAGTTCTCAGAATCTTCCCTGTGAGCAGCTGGGTGACAAATCTTGTTGCTCTATCTTCAATTTCTTTTGTGGGAAAACCTATTTTCCCTTTCACCAATGCATGAGTTTTCTTCAACTTTTCGACCGCTTCTTTTTCCTTATTCTTCCCCTGGAAGAATTGCTTGGGATCCTTACCGCACTTGCTTATCCCTGTGGCACAGTGGATAAAGTCAATGTTTACATTGACATTTCTGTCGAGCCACTGATATCCCTGGTGGATTCATTCCATCAGCATGCAAACCACCACATTCACTTCTGGTGAACGATCAAACTGTGGCAACCTTAACAAATTCAGCAATCCTGACTGAACGATGGGTGTCAGCTAGCTTTCGAAAACAAAGTTAAAAGTGCCCTTGGAATCCTTTTTCCATCACATATACTGGTCCAGCTGGAACTGTGGGAACTATGGATCGTGGGGCTCTTCCTTTTGTATGCCTAGGAGGTCGTAGTCTTCCCATTTACAGTCTGGGATCTTCCCAAGTAGGTTCTTGGAAACCTCTACATGTTTTGAAATCGGCGACAATGGGATTTCATATCTAGCATTCTTAGCCAATTTAAAGACTGGGGCATCCAACGCCCATGGTGATATATAATCCAGTGTCAATTTCAAGGGTTCCTTCTGAAAGACCGGCGATCTTGGCACCACTTGGCTTGTCCTTGGAATCTTGCTTCGTGGTCCAGTTATGTCTTTCCCTTTGTCCTGCATGATTGGATTATGGCGAGGTGATCTTCTGGATGCTTGACCGGGTTCGAGTATAGTATTCTTGGCATGGGTTTTCATTAACTCTGCAATTCCCCCATGCTGAAAGACTCGGATTGCTTCTTGAAGTGTAAGCTCTTGTTCTTTGTCTGGTGATTTAGACATTCATAGGCGAGATTAGGCAACTGTTCAGGAATATGGATAAGGATTGCTAATACAAGAGCCAAGGCATGAAAATTCTAAGTGTCTGGTAACGCTTGCGAGTCCTTATGCGGCCTTATTTATAGGTGCAGTTGAGTCCTCCTCGCACCTTCCAACGGCTAGATGGGCATTTAATGTAGTGTCTGTTGGTGAATTTGAGCGAATCCTTTAGTCCCTTCCGTCGTCAGCATGTTTAGAATGGTTATCTTTTCGTTAAATTCTCAAGCGGTTCATTGCAACAGTCATATAACGACTATTTTTCTCAAAAAGTAGTGTAACGGATATTTTTATGAGTACTACGCCGAGCTGCATGGCAAGCCATCTGCGACCCTGTGTAGTTACTTCGTAGTGCCAAAAATTTTCAACTGCGCGTTTTTTTTTTTTCCTTTGCACAGCTTCAGCAGTGCTGCGCAGTGCATACATCATCCTTCTTATCATACCTTGTTCCTCTTATCATACATGAACAGACTCCTTTACATTTCTAGTGTCCAATTTCAACTGTACTTGACACTTAGAACTTTCTTCCTCTGCTTGTTATTCAGGATTTGATGAAGCAGGACTATCGTGATACAGCTTTAGTCTGCTTCCATTTATAAAAGTTGGTAGGGTATCGCCAGTTAAATTGGCTAACTGGACTGCACCAGTGTTAGTAACATGTATCACAGTATATGGGCCAAGCCAATGCATCTTAAATTTATCGGGGAACTTCATGAATTTGCTATCATACAGGAGGACTAGCTCACCTACTTGAAAGCACTTTTTCTTTATATGGCGATCATGCCAAGCTTTCTCACGGTCTTTCTGAACTTGCTGGTGGAAGCCAACAATGAAGCGATCTTCCTCCAACCCAACAAGGTGTAGCAACCTTTCTTCTAATGCTGCGCGGTCTTCCATCCCTGTGAATGCGGCAATCCTTAAACTAGGGACAATATATTCCATTGGAATTATAGCTTCCTTCCCATAAGCCAACTGAAAAGGTGTATGTCTTGTCAATTTCTTGCATGTAGTCCTGTATTCCCATAACACAGAGGAGACGCACAGATCCCAATCATCTCTATTTACATTGCAGACCTTAGTGAGTGCGTTCTCCAGTATTTTATTGAAATCCTCAATAGTGCCATTCGCCTGTGGATGATATGGAGTACTGCGTTGATGACGAATGTGGAATTCCTCTGTAACTGCCTCAATGGTCTTGTTCAAAAAGTGAGTACCTTGGTCACTCATCAAAATATTCGGACAACCAAATCTTGACAATATTTCTTGAAAAATGAATTGCGTTGCAGTCCTTTACTGGCTTTGCTTCCGCCCATATGGTGAGGTAATTAGTAGCAGTAATAATATACCTCGCACCAGTTCTTTTTCCTGGTGGGTTTATATGACCCACAAAATCAATTGCCCATTTTTCAAATTCCTGCAAGTTCAACTGTGGGTTCAATGGCATCTCATCTCTTCACGAAGGTTTCCTTGTCCTCTGACAGACATCACAGTTCCTGCAGTGTTCTTTGGAATCTTTGTGGATCATGGGCCACCATAGCCCTGCGCACAATATCTTCTGCGCAGTAGCCCTTCCTGCATAGTGACCTCCCGCGATCCTTGAATGCGCATATGCTAGAATAAACGGTTTCTCATGATCTAGTACGCATCTGCGCAGGACTTCATCCGGCTCAAGTTTGTATAACTGACTTGCAAGTATAGTGAAGTCTGTGGCACGCAACACTAGCTGCTTCTTTTGCTGGACAGATAATTCCTGCGGTGCCAGCCTTGTTGTCAGAAAATTAATGATATCCTTATAATAATCATCGGAAACCTGTATAGAGAATAGCTGTGCATCAGGGAGACTGTCTTCAATGTCCATCGGCTCTTCTCCTGACTCAATCCTTGACAGATGATCAGGTCCCAAGTTCAATCTACCTGGCTTAACGATAATCTCAAAGTCATATTCCTCGAACATCAGTAGCCATCTGCATATGCGTCCCCCTAACACTGGCTTATTGACCAAGTATTTAAATGCAGAATGGTCAGTGAACATAAGGAAGTGCGCACCAAGCAAGTAATGTCTAAATTTCTATAGGGCATATACCATCGCAAGGCCTTCCCTCTCGGTAGTAGTATAGTTCTTTTCTGCTGTTGAGAGCTTCCTGCTCGAGAATGCAATAGGGTGGTCAATACCTCTTTCTCCTGGCTGAGCTAATACGATTCCCAGGGAAATGTATGATGCGTCAACATGGACATGGAATGGCTTCATCCAGTCTGGAGAGACTAGAATCGGCGCAGTCACCATATTTTCTTTTAGTGTATCAAAACCCTATTCGCATTCCGCATTCCAAATGAATGGTGCGTCTTTCTTTAGCAGCTTCTCCATTGCTGTAGTTATCTGTGCGTAACCCTTTATAAATTTCCTATAGTATCCAGTATGGCCTAAGGTAGAGCGCAACATATTGACTGAATTTGGTGTTGGCAAATTCACAATAATGGCAATCTTCACAGGGTCCACCATCAATCCCTGCTTACAAACAATGTGCCCAAGTAGAATCCCATAAGGAACACAAAAAATTCACTTATTTAGATTTAAAGCAATCCGATGTTGTCAACACTTCTCAAGCATCATTCTGAGGTTCACACAATGGTTCTTCAATAGACCAAACACAGTCCAATCATCAAAATAGGCTTTGAGAAACTTATGCATAAACTCTTTGAATGCTGCGATGACCACTCTGGAAAATATGGCAGGTGTGTTCTTTAGGCCAAAAGGCATTACTGTGTACTAGAAGGACCCCCATTATGTAGAAAAAGTCATCTTATGCCTATCTGCGGGATCAATCCTTATCTGATGATACCTCGAAAAACCATCAGTAAAAGAATAGGCCTCATTCCCTCCAACATTATCAAGCACTTCGTCCGTGAAAGGAGTAGGGAATGGGTCGTGCATGGAAGCATCATTTAGTTTTCTAAGATCCACACAAATCCTGATCTCACCTTTTGTTTTCTTGTCTTAAGCGACCATGGGGCTAATCCACTTGGACTCTTCGACAGGTTCAATGATTCCTACTTCAAGCATCTTATCCAACTCTGCACGTACTCTTTCTTTATAGCGCAGATTTAATCTGTATGGTCTCTGCTTTACAGGCTTGGCGCCTGGCTTCAAGGTGATCTTCATGACTCCTAGGTCTCCCAGAATTCCTTTCATTTCTGTAAATTTTGTCAGAAATAGCTCCTGATACTCATGTAAGGTGTCTGCGATCTCTGCAACAGTCTGATCGTCCCAATAGTCTCCTATTGCTGTGAACTTGGGTTCTTCGCTTGTGCCAATATTCACCTTCTGCGTCTTTACTGGCCCACTCATATCTAGGATTTCTAGCGGAGGTCCTTCTACGTTGCACGCGCCCTCCGATTCTGGTATGGCTATGTTGTGCGGTTCGTCCTCATCATCTTAATTTATATAATCAATGTCTTCAGCGAGGTTGTAACACTCGCTGGGGTGTTCTTTGTGTTCCTTCCATTCTGACTGCAGGTGCACAGGAACACAATCTGCCCCGAAGAATTCCTCCAATGTCATATTTCTGTGAGGACAGTCTTCCCTGAATATGCGTTCCTTAATTATTTGCAATGCATCATGGATCAATGGGTTCTCATCCTCAAAGCTGAAGTCCCTCTGGAAGTTTGCAGTCAGCATGTCCCAATCAGTGGTTTCCCTGCACAACTCCAGGTCTAGGTACCATTTCTTTGAAATGTCATCATCCAGCATATGTACAAATAGATGCACCCATTCTATGTGTGGCCTTTCTGCCCATGCCTATGAACAGACTTCAATGTGTTGACTAGGATCTGTCCGTCCATTAAAATTTTCAAAGGGTAAGGTAACCCTTCCAGCAAATCGGATCTGCATCTTAATTCTGCATTGATCCCAAATGGTCAATGTCTGCTTGTGCGCATTCCACCATCTGGCAGGTGTGTCGCACAGTTCCATATCCAATGCTGGTAATTTGTGCTCATCTGTAATGGCCGCAGTATATTCCTGGATGAAATTGTAAGCATTAGCAGAACCATCATATGTGGGAATAGGACTTACCTCCTTCCCGATCTAGCGGAGTGATTTCATAACCTATGCACAACTTCTTGTTGATACTTCATGCATCCAGCTTTGCCAATTTTCCAGTCCTGCCTCCGAATCAAAGACACAGGAGCTGTCACATCTCTAGCTAAGTGTACCATCTGCAGTAGGATTAATGTAATCTTCCTGGTTCGTTGTGAGCTGGTATAATTGGTCCAAATCTTGAGCCTTGGATTCCTCCTGAATCGGCTCGTTGTATCTGTCACCATCTGCAGGATCCAACGGCGCGATGACCCTAAGATGCTTTCCTTCAAATATCATCTTCATTGTCTTAAGATTTATGATAGCCAAGTTATTAATAGCCCAGTCAATTCCTAGCAGCGCAGGAAAAGGTTGACTATCATCCACAATCTCGATAACTTCAAAGTCTGCATGAATTTGGACTCTATCGATGTCGACTACTACATCCGCTAACCGGCCAAAAGGTATGACTTTCTCTTGGTTAGCCATTCTCAACTGGATAGGTGACCATAGAAAATTTGTTCGACCCATCTGCTGCCATGTATGCTTAGTCAAGACATTTACTTCGGATCCTAGATCAAGGATGACTTCATCCATTTCAAAATATACTATCTGTGCGGTAAGCCTCATTTCTCGGCTTGTTCTTTTATGCTTCCTTATGTGATGTATGGTGCTATCAGAAATTTATGTTCCCGTATGTGGTTCATATTGGTTCATGAGCTTCTGTAGCTCTAATATGGCATTTTCACTTTTTAATAACTTCATGCAGCTTCGCAGGAGCTGTGCAACAGAAGTGCTGACATCTGTTGCGGTACTTGTTTTATCATAAGCCACTGGCATGTCTTCAACATGTGGTGCTTCACTGTGCAACGGGATCCACTGTGATTTTGTTACCGGATCTCTGAAGGTATCCCGCGCGTCGATAAAGACTTCCTTGTTCTTTCGTAGGTCGAGAGCAGGTATTTTTCCCGGAACTTTCCTTATCCATATTGTCTCAAGAGGGATCTACTTTGTGTGAGCCACCCCTGACGTGGAAGCTTCTGCTCCCCTATCGCGTCCTGTCTCAGTGCCACTGCACGTGACCACATTGTTGCTCGAGTCTACTGGTTTGCTCTCCACTGCGATCCACTGGACGTTCGTGTTTGGTGCGTCCGTCTGTCTTCTTTTTTGCATTTCCACTTCTAGCACTGGGAAATATTCAATAACATGCTCGAATGATTTACAGTAATTGCATGTAGTGCATGGGTTAACACAATCTCTAGATACGTGACCTAGCTAGCCACAAGTATAGCAAATAACCTGGCTGCGGCCTCTTCCCTGCACCGGGCCAACATTTCTTCCTCTGCCGCGGTATCCAGCACCACGACCTCTGTATCCTCCTTGGTCATATTTTGCATTCTCTTGTTTCAACTGGTTATCTTCTTGTACGTGGTAAAATCCAACGCCTCTCATTGATTCCATATCTCGTTTTCTCTCATTCATTAGCTCATATGCACGGCAGTTGGATTCATCATGTCCAACTGATTTACAGAAAGCGCAGTATAAATTTTTAGGTGTTTTCACGTACTTCTGTATGAGATAGCAGTCTTCAGGTCTGTGTCCTTTGGTTCTACAAATTTCACACCATGGGGCCTGATTCTAATTTATTGGGTTGGGCGCACCACTATTAAGATAGTCGCAGAACACAGGGCAGTGCTCCCATTCATGGCATTCTCCTTTGCAACTTGTACACCGGACATCATGTCTAGGTTCATACCTTTGTTCTTTGCCATTCTTCATGCTTTGCAATTCTAGTGTCAGGTTGGTCAGCTGGTTCTAGATATGAGACATCCCAGAACTAGTCTCACCAATCAGCGAAGCCTCTAGCTTCATTGCGATTTCCAAGGCCTCTGCCTGCCACGTAACCTTCTGCTGCATCAATGGTAATCTAATATGGGGCAACAACGCAGTAATAAACCATTCCTTGTGTTGTTCCGGAGCTATAACAAAGCTTACCTGGTCCAATAGGGTCTTGAACTTCTGATCAAACTCCCAAACCATTTCAGTCAGTTTCTGCTTTATTTCTTTCAACTCGGTTATACACTGAGATTCAGATTTGGGTTTCTTAAACTCTGCCACAAGCACAACTTTAATTTCTGCGAGGGTTCTTGGCTATGTGTTAGAGTACTTCATGAACCAATGTAAATCTCTATCCCTGAAAGTGGTGATGAGCTATGCTCTCTTTACGGCATCATCTTGGATCTGTCTTACACTCCATACGGCTTCACAAAAAAACCAATGCTGATCAAGGTCTTCTAGGCCAGTTCCTTTGAATATTGGGAGCTTCATATCAGTGTTTTCCATTGTTATATTAGGTGGTGGGGTACCCGGATTAGCGCGCGGCTGCTGTGAGGGGCTCTGCGCAGCAAAAACAAATGGGGATATCGGACTATGCTGTGGGGTGGGCTGTGTAACAGGCGGGCTCTGATGCAAAGGTGGCGCGGTTTCTGCAACTGGCGGATTCTGAGGGGTGAATGGTGGTGCGGCTTCGTTGTTAAGGTCATAAGGGATCTCAGTGTCTATATGGAGCACAATGCCTCCAAGATTCTAATGAAATTTATATCTCTTGCCACTTATAAGATTATGGGTATCTTCGTCAGAATCACTATATATACTATTTACCATGACAGACTTGATAATATTACTACATTCTTAAAACACCTTTCTCAGCTAACAACATCTTAATGTTTAGACTGAGATTGTTCAGCAAGTTACCTTGGAATCCTTTGAAAAAGTATGCTTCTGCTTGGCTGTAGGATTTGTGTGTGTCTACAGCAAATTCTGTTACAAATCCTTCTAGCATATGATCGACCCAGAAGTCAATTGCGCTTGACAATGGGCTGTCTATCACTTTGAGTTGCGCTGTGAGCTCAAGAGTCCACTCTGTAGGAACTCCTCCTTGAAAACAAGTTTTCTTTTCTGCGAGCCGCGAGATCCACCCATGCAGCTCATTTGGACATGATTCCCAGAAAATCTCATGAATATCTTTCCACAAATATCTATCCAACCACTGTGTGTCACATAGACGCGGATGTCTATTCTCTTGCCTTGTAAAGTCTCTTATGGTATTGTCCCACCAAGCTTGGATTTCTATCTTTTTAGGATGCCAGTTGTCAGAGCCTTCTGGGAACTGATATTCTTTGTCACACATCACGATTGCAACTCATCACGGATTCTAGTGTGGTAATGAAACCATTTGTTGGCTATAACTGACCTAGAGGTTTTCTATAAGACCCAGGTTCTTCGCGGTTTCCCTTTGACCAACAAAACCCCTTCGCACCGGCCCTTTCGGCAACAACCTGCAAGAAGGTTGAGGTCTCACCCGAGGTGTATCTGTGGGGTACTGCGGAATCAAGTTTCCACAGTAAGTGACGAGTTGCTTGGACAAATGTACTGCGCAGCACGGGCTAAAGAAGATGTGCTGCGAGACCATATTGTGCGACGTGCAACGGGATATGCGCTGCGGGAAAAGACTGCGAGACGACAGGCAACACTGCAATCTGCACTTCCAAATCCTTCTATCACGGGGCTTCTACTGAAACTGCGAACTATGCAGTTCTACTTTATACTCGAACTACCTTGAACATGCTTAAGGCTTTGAATTGAGTATCACTCATCCACTCATTCAACTTCTCAGCCAATTATCCATCTACTATCCGTTCATCCACTTGGTATGGTTACGATTTGAGCATATTCTATTGATACAATCTAATTGTTATGCATTTGTTCTATTGCGCATAAGGAAGTACTTAAGTGATCTCTTAACACTTAACCAACTAATTGATTCATTGTTCTCAAACACAAGCTAAATGTTCACCATTCATCTATTCATGCAGAACTTAACATATCATATACATACTTCTTCTGATGGAAAATGCATACAATAGTTCTCTCATAACAGCATGCAAGGAAACATCTAAACATTCATTTACAGAAAACACAGATAAGCATTCATCCATAAAACATAAATGCACAACCCAATATTTAACGTGGTTCACTCCCCTGGATGGAAAGCTACATCCACAAGAACGGTTGGTAATATATATATTTAAAGGGGATGGCGACAACCATTCTTAGTCTGCGCACTCAGCTGCAGACTCTTCTTCCTCTCAGATAGGTCTCTGCGCACATAGCTGCAGAGCCTTTACAATCTTCTCAACTCAAAAGAGATTTTACAATACAACCACTCAAATTATTCAACAACACTGAGAGAACCTCAGAACCCAGAACCCCATCCCATACAAATTTGTCTTCTTAAATAGACCATGCCCGAAGGTCATGTCTTTACAATGCCGAAGACCTAAACCCAAAACCCTTAGGTTTTACAAAACTGTGTCGGTTTCCCTATACTGGCTTGCTGGCATCTGGTAGCATCTGCTTCATCATGGTGGTTCTCTAAGTCTTCATTCTGTCTCTATCGGCCTTCCTGTCGCACGCATGCAAACAGGTCACTTTCACTGAACCGTTCATCTCTAATAGTCTCTCCCACTAGGCATGCCAAGCCATCACTTTCCCTGAGCTATCCTTTTCTTAACAAACTCATGTATTGGATGCCTTCCTGAATTGCTCGTGCCCGCCACTCGACACTCCTGGAGCATATTTCCAAAATTATACCACTGCTGGTCCATCCGGTACCTGTACCTGATCCTCGTCCAGCACTCCGCTTTGATGGCTCCACGCGGCCTGACTGCTTTGTAGCACTGCTTCCTCGCAGCGATGGTCTTCGCGGTACTGCCAAAATTCAGATGCTGCGCACAACTTTGCAGCATGGTCAAAACTTGGATGCTGTGCACAACTTCGCAGCACCCTCAACACTTAGAAATTTTTTTATCTTATTCTGAGCTATGCTCAACTCAGCTTTTCCTGCTTATCAAAAGTGTTACCAAAAATTTTCCCCAACTTGGGCCCAACAAATCCCCCTGATAAAGTAGAAGAGACAGATGGTGACATCATGAAGGATCAAGGGAACCACGATATGTGTTTGAGTTGTACAATAAAGTTAAAGTACTCCAACAGGAACAACTCCAGTTAAACTGCGGCTCATCATTACATTTTCCTTTATCCTCCTTCTGATCATTAGATTTTAGCATGGGTCTCCAGGCTTGAAAGTGTCTTTCTAATGATAAGGAATACTTTCATCATAAAGAGTAAGAATAGGACTAGAGGAATGGTTTTTTCATTTAATTATACAACATTTTTTCATCATTATAGAACTCTTGTTGGCCAAATGTACTAATTAACAATGTAAGTGGTGCTCGAATGCCTGGTAGGGTTTATGGGTCCTATAAATCCCACTTCCCATTTCTAAGAGTCAGTGATTTTATAATCTCCATTCATTGGCTAGCTCATAAAACTATTTTCTTTGCTAACTCGGCTACTTCCAAGCAAGCGATCTCATTCATCCCATCAATTCCACCCACATGGGAGTTTATACATTTACAAACCACAAGGATAGTAAGGAGGCTATTAAAATCCCGGAAGTCATACTTTATGTATTTAAATTAGAACCATGTAAAAGGAATAAGGCTTAGATATTGAAGACCTTGGGGATACTTATGTTTATGTAGATCTAATACCAATTAAAGAAATCTATAATATATTTATTATATGTAATATATTAATATTGATCAATTAAGAAAAAACAAGAATATATAAAGAATCAAACAAATATAAACAAATAATATTAATAACTATATATTACTATTAATATATAGTTATTAATATTAATATCAACAAATATAAACAATAAAATAAATATATTAAAAAATAAAAATAAAAAATGGACCAAATAGGAAGAAAGAAAGAACGAGCGAGAAAAAAAGCACAAAATTGAAAAAGAGAATGAAACGGAAAATTGAAATAAATTATGTGAAAAAATAATATTTGTAGATTCTGAGCCAAGGAGATGCAAATCTGACTTTTATTTTGGATAGTCTGACAGACCAACTCTTTTTCTCACCTTCCATCACCCAAAATTTGTTGACCTCTCTATCTGTCTATGTGTAAAACTGTAAATTGACCTAACCTCAAGAATACTTTGTAGAGATTAAATATTACAAACCCTTGAAAGAGGATTGCAAGGGCATAGAGCTTAAACCCTTCACAAAAAACAGACTTCATAGAGATTAAACATTCCATAACAGTGGAAGATCCCCGGAGCACACATTTTGATTTGAATATTTTCTTGAAGACATGGCGCCTGATCCAAAAGAAGAGTTAGAGGAGAAGAACCCGAGGCCTCTAGATGAGGACATAATTGCTTTGTTCAAGACTTATATATGTATGATTTCTTCTATGTTTCTCATACCCCTCTCCTACTTCGTTATTTTGACTCAGAGATTAATATTTTTGGGTTTAATTTTTGTGCAGGGGTTGGGTCCTTATTTGACTGATAAAGACTATTATTCTAGTTCATTGAATATCTACATCATATATTATTGTATGTTGGGGCAGGTGAGAGATAGATATTCACCTTATGCATGCAATAGTTTAGTGTTCTGGGTTTCTTTAGTTTTGAGTGAAAAACTCTTGTAAATTCACTATGAAATTGCGTATTATAGCTTTAACTTCCTCCAATTGTTTTACCAGCTCCTCAAGACCAAGAGATAGCGCTTGTACCTTAGAACACCTATGGATATTTTTCCTTAAAACATAAAACCTTGACTATGAATAGGTGCAGAACTTTGGATATTTTTCCCTAAAGCGTAAAACCTTGACTGTGAATAGGCGCAGAACTCTGGTACTTCTTCAATAGAAGAGTGGAACTCACAATGGAATCTACTATAAAAAGACTCCACTTGGGTTTGGACATAGAACCTACATGGTTAATCCACCAAAATAGTTCTAGGACTTGATCATGAATCTTTGATCATGGGAACATGCCCTGTAATAGTACGGCTTTATCCATCCCAATTTTCAACATATAAAGGGGCCAATTGCAACCGTTATATTTAGGGCAGACCTTTGTTAATTTTAAATTCCACTTCAACAACAAGTAGAAACCCACCCTTACCTCTCTTTCCAGCTATTATGGGGCAAGGCTATGAATTTAGTTGAGCGGTGAGCATGCTATAGCCATAGGATCAACAACCCAGGTTGCAAAAGAAGGAAAGGCACATTGGGTAGAGGCGCATTGAGGAGCATTGTGAGCAATGCATTATGATAAACGGTGTGAAGTATCTTTCCTGCATTTGATCATCTTAGCATTGTGAGCAGTGCATTGTGAGAAACTGTGTGAAGCATCTTGCCAGCAACTGGTCATCTCAACATTGTGAGCAGCAGTGTGAGAATTTGTGAGAAACTGCAAACATTTGTCATTTCTCAGGCCAGTGTCTTCCATGTACGCTTGTTGGCAGGCGGTTTGGTAGAGTGCTATCGCAGCATCTCTGATGCTGCAACAAGGAAAAATATTATGTGAATGGCGAATATCGAAAGATTAGTTATGTATTTTGGGTCAATTGTACCATGGAATGCAGGTTTTGGGTCATTTGGACCACATATTATGTAATTTTGAGTCAGTTATACCGCAGAATGCGGGTTTTTGGTCGGTTTTGTACCAAGTTAGTTAGATATTGGGTCACTTGTCCAAATGTCGGTTAGGAAATTGTTAGTAAGTGGACAAGCATTGTAATGGTGGAAACCTATATATAGATAAGAATCGTAGGTATTACGAGGAGAAGTGAGCGGGAGGAAGAGGAGATAGGGGTGGAATCAAGCTGAAGAAAAGAGCATGTTTTTGTGTAATGTCCCCTCCTACCATACCAGTAGGATAGAGAGGACGTGGTGCTCAATCCGGGCAATTAGCCCCATATCCATTAATTAAACTTATTGATACAAAGACATGTATATGTGCATGCTATAGAAACAAAACGGAAATTAAATAAATCCTGTTGATATCTAACATCCATTCAAGATTTCTGTGATAGCCATTAAATAAAGACCTTTGCAGAATTATAAAAGATCATATGGAAATGCATAAACTTTTAAAAACACAGCGGAAGTAAATTCATTTAACACATCCACATACATTCATAATATTCATCAAATGATAATTGCAAATTTAACACAAGAGAATACTTATCTCAATAAGGTAGTCCCAAGCAACTGGCTATGCAACTGCAACGTTCCACCCAACCATAGGCCAATTGTGCTTATCAATCTCTTCATACCACTGACACCCTCGAGCTAGGAATGATTACTACAAGGAACCAGGGAATGAAAAACTCACACATAGCCAAGCATACACCAAGATGAGCCAAGCTAATCTGCAATTGGGTTTATCAGGCTGCTAGGACATGGAAGGGAAGAATTGCTAAGTTAGTGAGCTCAACCACAGAGCTATGGGTACCTATCCCATATCTATTCATCTTGGCACTCACAATGCCTACACACCCAATCACAAGGAAGTATTCTCTTCACTGCCACACAGTCCCTCAAGCCATACCTTCCTTTCTAGTGCTCTCAGGGTGTGCATAGAAAAGTAGCCAGCCCTCTTGATCTTCTTGAGAGGTTACTCCATACACTAGGTTTATCAAGCCAATTTTGTCCACTACCACTCCAGTTTCTTGCTCACAGGTTCACATCAAAACAAGGATGCACATAACAACAAAACTACACTTGCTGAGCATGAGCAAAACATTTCAACAGTGGGATGCATGAGATGGGGTTTCCTGAGCTTCAAAAAAACGTGGGTAGACTCAAAACGTATGGGAACTTGGAAAATTCGACTGGGAGAGCAAAACCCATTCCAGAAAAATGCCCCAAGGGCAAAAACGACCTCTCCCTCAGTCCCAATTCGCGTCCCTCCTTCCCCAGCTATTGCACAATACCAAAAATGAGTTCCTGGGCATGGAAAAACGCAGGGTTATGGTGAAAAACGTGAGGATAAATTCCAGTGAGCTCTGTCTGCGTGAGAGGAAGAATGTAATGGATGAAGAATTGCCTTATGCAACATTTCGTGGGGGTTTTCTTGCCCAGCAAGCCAAAAATACGATTTTCAGGTTGATGGCTTGCCCATGCACGAAATCTGACTGCCATACTTCTCCAATCCCAAGACATTAACTGCCCCAACCAATCTTTGGAAGAATTAAATGATTGGGTGCATGGGACAAAATTGATAGTTAAGAGTTCATGGGTTTTCTTATTGACACATGGGCTGACCCTAGTGGCTCAAGGGTTTGGTTATTTACCCTCCCTATTCCTTGTAGAATCATGCCCCATCATTTTGTTGCATTGCATAGCTAGTTGTGGGTTTTTCTATTAAAATTCGTATTCACATGATGTCTTATTTACATTGTTCCCATCTCGCACAAGAACCATAGGCATCTATTTTAATTGCCGATACAAAATGCTAAGTCAATGGTGGGGCCTTGGCCTTGAGCTCCTCACCATGATCAAATTACAATATTTACAACAATTACGATTTAATACAAAGGGGGTCAAAATGGGGACATTACATTCCCCTCCCATTACATTAGCACTGTCCTCAGTGCTCATCAAAATTGAACAAAAATGGATATGCCACCCTCATGGCATCCTCCAGCTCCCATGTAGCCTCATCGCGACCGTAGTGCTTCCATTGCACCTTTACCTGTCCGATGGCTCGGTTCCGGAGCAATGTTACCTTCTTGTCTAGGATGCACAATGGATCGGTTTGGAATTTTCCCTCGGGTTCCACCAGGATCACATCCCAATTAATCACATGGTTAGGATCATGTACATATTTCTTAAGCAAAGAGACATGAAAAACATTATGAGCTTTAGTGCTAGCAGGCAATGCAAGTCTATATGCAACTGGTCCTATTCTTTCAAGCACTTCAAATGGCCCACAATATCTAGGTGATAGCTTGGCACAACTCCCAAGATTCAAGGAACTCGTCCTTGATCTCACTCTAAGATACACATGATCCCCAACATTGAATTTCCTATGCACTCTATGCTTATCTGCATAGCTTTTCTGTCTATCCTGGGCTGCCTTTAAATTTTGTCGGATCTTTGCAACCTCTTGTTCCATTTCCTTAAGCAATTCTGTCCCAAGTACAATTCTGTTCACTGGATTTTCCCAAGTCACTGGTGTCCTACACCTTCTGCCATACAAAGCCTCATAAGGACTCATTCCCAATGATGCTTGTTTCCCATTGTTATATGCAAATTCTACCAAGTGTAGATAATCCTCCCACTTGGATGGTTTGTCCATTACATACATGCGGAGCATGTCTTCAAGCACTCGATTTACTCTTTCGGTTTGACCATCTGTTTGAGGATGGTATGCGGTACTAAAGCTTAGCTGTGTACCCAAATCTGCAAAGAGACCTTTCCAAAAATTGGAAGTGAACTTGGTATCCCTGTCAGAAATTATTGCCTTAGGCAACCCATGTAATCTGAAAATTTCCTTCATGAAAATATTTGCAATGGCATCGGCTTTATGTGTGGATTTAACCGGTATGAAATGTGCTACCTTTGTTAACTTGTCCACTACAACCATGATGGAATCATGTTGTCTCTTAGTCATTGGCAATCCTGTAATAAAATCCATGGATATTACTTCCCATTTCCATTCTGGAATTGGCACTGGAAGCAATAAACCTGCTGGATGTTGGTGTTCACTCTTCACCTGTTGACATTCCATGCACTTAGAAATGTATTCAGCGATGTCCTTCTTCATGCCTGTCCAGAAATAATATTTTCTTGCGGTAGCAGTTGTTTTCTGATATCCTGGGTGACCAGAGTATGGAGCTTTATGGATCTCATCCATAACCATTCTCTTTAAATCTGCCGCATTTGGAACATAGACTCTATTCCTATAAGTAAGAATTCCACCTTCTTCCAAATGATATCCCTCATACTTCTTTTCAAGGTTTTGCTGCTGCAATTTGTCCCTTATCTACACGTACACTTCATCCTCAACCATATGGTTAATAATCTGCTACCTCAAATCTGGTTGGCAAGTACTAAGCGCTGACACATGCATTTCATGCACCTTCCTGCTGAGTGCATCAGCCACCTTGTTTTCTTTCCCTTTTATGTGTTTGATTTCGAAATCAAATTCACACAAAAATTCCAACCATCTAGCTTGCCTGGCATTTAAAGTTGGCTGATCAAACAAATATTTCAGACCACAATGGTCTGTCCTTAACTCAAATTTTCTTCCCATTAAGTAATGCCTCCACATCTTTAAAGCATGTACTATGGCTGCAAGTTCTATATCATGAGTAGCATAGTTCTTCTCATGCTCCTTAAACTTTCTTGACTCATAGCATATCACGTGGTTGTCTTGCATAAGAACTCCTCCAAGTCCTTGATTGCATGCATCGGTACATACCACAAAGTCTTTTTCTGGGTCTGCAATCTTCAAAATTGGTGCACTTGTAAGAAGATTTTTCAATTGTTGAAAACTTTCCTCACATCTTGGTGACCATTCAAACTTTATCCCCTTCTTTTGCAAAGAAGTGATCGGGTTTGCAACCTTGGAGAATCCTTCGATAAACCTCCTGTAGTAACCAGCAAGGCCCATAAAAGATCTCACATCAGTCACATTCCTTGGAGTTGGCCAATTCATAATGGCTTCAATCTTCTTAGGGTCTACAGATATTCCTTCGTCGGAGATGATGTGACCCAAATAATGAATTCTATCTTTATAAAAGTCACATTTGCTCAACTTGGCATACAGTTTATGCTCCCTTAGTAATTGCATTATCATTCTCAAATGTTCTTCATGCTCTTCTTCATTCTTAGAATAGATGAGAATGTCGTCTAGGAATACAAGAACAAACTTGTCCAAATACTTGCTAAAAAAATTATTCATGAGACACATGAATGTAGCTGGTGCATTTGTGAGACCGAATGGTACCACTACAAACTCATAGTGTCCATACCTTGTTCTAAAGGTAGTCTTATGAATATCTTCTTCTTTAATTCTTACCTGATGGTAACCAGACCTCAAGTCAATATTTGAAAATACCTTTGCTCCTCTCATTTGGTCAAAAAGGTCATCAATTCGGGGCAATGGGTATTTGTTCTTTACGGTGACTTTGTTCAACTGCCTGTAGTCAATACATAACCTGAGTGTTCCATCTTTCTTTTTCACAAATAGAACAGGTGCTCCCCACGGGGACACACTTTGCCTAATATATTTCTTTTCCAACAACTCTTGTAATTGCATCTTCAATTCTAGCAATTCCGGTGTACTCGTCCTATAGGGTGTTTTAGACATTGGTGCCGCTCCTGGCACAAGTTCAATTGTAAAATCAATGTCTCTCTTTGGAGGGAGTCCTGGAATCTCATCAGGAAAAACATCCCTGAATTCTTGCAATACATGATAGTCCTCCAATTTAAGAGTTTCACTCTTTGTTTCCTCTAAAACATGGGCTGCATACAGTTGACATCCCTTCCTACAGAACTTCTTCAGTTGCATGGCTGAAACCTGTCTAATAGAAGTCATCTTTGGAATTCCTTTTACAACCCTCGGGTTTCCTTCTTCGTCCACGCATTCAAATGTCTTATTGTAGCAGTCAAGTTTAACCTGGTGTGCTTCTAACTAGTCCATTCCAATGAGAACATCATAGGAACCCAGTGGTATAATATTTAGATCTTCATAGGTGAATAGCCCATCCATCTCTAATGGACATTTCTCTACTATTTCACTAACTTTTCTCTTGGTTCCAGTGGCTAGTTGAACTAACCAGGATTTACTATGCTTTAATTTCTTGAAAGCACAAATCTCAACAATCCTAGGAGTGACATAACTGTGAGTAGATCCAGGATCAATCAAAATAGAAAAATATTGCTTAGCAATCTTACCTTCAATTTCAACCACAGTTGACTGATGATTTGCTTGGCGGTCGTCTAGAGCTGCATAGATTCTAGGGATTGTCCTTGCCACTTGACCCACAGTTCCAGCTCTTTGGATGTTGTGAACTTGATTTGCATTCCCATTCCTATGTGGATAGTTCCTAAGCATGTGGTCTTCTCCACAAGCCCAACATTGAAGTGGTTCTCTTGGCTCCTTTGGATCTCTTGGCTTGTCTCCCATCATCTTGGTTGGCTTAGTCACAACCTGTGATGGTTGCCTTTGTTGATTCTGGAATTGAAGAGGCTTGAACCCCTTCTTCCTTTGATCAAACTTTTTGTTTTTCCTATCCTTCCATGCCTTATGGAATTCCGGTTTGCTTATGTTATGATCAAAGCAATACTTGGCCTTTCTTATGGCCTCCTCTAGAGTTCGAGGTTCATCGAACTCAATTCTGTCTTTATAGGACTGGGGCAGTCCACTTAGGAAATGCTGAATTTTGACCTTATCATCTCGAATATACTTGACATACCTCAGCATCTCCAAGAACTTGTTTGCATATTCTTCCATGGTCGATTGTCCCAATCTCAGCTCATGGAACTCTTTGATCTTATCATCATAGTACCTATAAGAGAGGTACTTCTGCTTGAAGTATTTCTTGAATTGCTTCCACACGATCTTCCTTTCATTGATCTTCTTCACTTGCCTGGTGTGTTCCCACCATATAGATGCTCTTCTATTCAAGTTGAAGATGGCTACCCTTGCCTTCATATTTCCCGAGTAGTCTTGGACTTAGAAACACTTTCTCATCCCAAGAAGCCAAGCGTCAGCTTCTTGACCGGACTTTATCTCTCCATCAAATGTACGAGGTTTTGCCTTCTTAAATTCCCCATGTGAATTTCTCTTGTAGTGCTTCTTCTTCTTACTCATGCGAGATGAAGAGCTTGAACCCTCAATGGATTCTTCAGAGTCAGATGATTCATTAGAGGAGGTTTCTGGAGTATATGTTCTGTCTGTAGAAACTCTTCTTGGGCTACTGGCCCTCTTACGGGAATTCGTTCTAGAACTACTCCCACCACTTTCTAGATTTGATGTCTGATGCCCAGAGTTTATCTGCCTTTGGATGTCTGTCAAACTCTGTAGCATGGCTGCATTCAACTGATTTTGTTCTTCCTGAGCTTTAATCTCCTTTCATTATCTTCTCTACAGCTTTGCAACTCCACCCTTAGGCTTCTCATGGTGGCTACAATACCTGGAGGAGTCTCTTGATTTCTTCTCCCATTAGATTCTGTTTCAGCATTTTCAACATGGATGTTCTCCCCCATGCCATCTGTCTCAGGCTCATAGGGATCCTGTGCATCATCCATGATGTTGATTTTCTTGGCCCAACCAAGATTCAAAATTCTCTGACTGTATTATCTAGAGTGCTACCCTGCTGTAACTGTGACTCTGTGAAATGTGTTCATTAACACAACTGTTAGCTGCATTACATTCTTAGGAATTCATAAATTAATTCATGCACGTGGAAAAATGCCATATTGACAATTCGTCAAATCACAAACAACGACATATGAGGGGGAAAAAGAAAGGGGGTCAAGGGGGCTTGCCCCCTTGTGGCTTCCCACTGCAAGGCGGGTCGAGGGCAGCGCCCTCGTTTTTTTTTTTTTAGGAATCTCTCCGTAGCTTCGGGCGACTCGCCGATCGCTTCCGCAATTGCGGAGCAATTCGGCGAATGCTTACGCAGTTGCGGAGCAATTTGCCGAACGCTTCCGCGGTTTCGGGGCGGTTTGGTGAACACTTCCGCAACGAGAAGTTTCGCCGAACTCTTCCGCAATTGCGGGAAGGTTCGCGGAACTCTTCCACAATTTAGGGAAGGTTCGTGAAACTCTTCCGCAACGGGAAGTTTCGCCGAACTCTTCCGCAATTGCGGGAAGGTTCGCGGAATTCTTCCGCAATTGCGGGAAGGTTCGCGAAACTCTTCTGCAACGGGAAGTTTCGCCGAACTCTTCCGCAATTGCGGGAAGGTTCGCGGAACTCTTCCGCAATTGCGGGAAGGTTCGCGAAACTCTTCCGTAACGGGAAGTTTCACCGAACTCTTCCGCAATTGCGGGAAGGTTCGTGGAACTCTTCCGCAATTGTGGGAAGGTTCGCGGAATTCTTTCCGTAGTTTCGAGACGACCTCCCGAAACAGACTTTAAACAAAAGTTTCCAAAAACTCTTATAATTTTTTTTTAAATTTTCCCTTCTTTTAGTGATGATTGGATTTGGCCCATATAGGTCCAATGTTGCAACCAGCAGCTCTGATACCAAACTATAATGTCCCCTCCTACCATACCAACAGGATAGAGAGGACGTGGTGCTCAATCCGGGAAATTAGCCCCATATCCATTAATTAAACTTATTGATACAAAGACATGTATATGTGCATGCTATAGAAACACAACGGAAATTAAATAAATCCTGTTGATATCTAACATCCATTCGCGATTTCTGTGACAACCATTAAATAAAGACCTTTGCAGAATTATAAAATATCATATGGAAATGCATAAAAATTTAAAAACACAGCAGAAGTAAATTCATTTAACACATCCACATACATTCATAATATTCATCAAATGATAATTGCAAATTTAACACAAGAGAATACTTATCTCAATAAGGTAGTCCCAAGCAACTGGCTATGCAACTGCAACGTTCCACCCAACCATAGGCCATTTGTGCTTATCAATATCTTGATACAACTGCCACCCCCGAGCTGGGCATGATTACTACAAGAAACCAGGGAACGACAGACTCACACATAGCCAAGCATACACCAAGATGAGCCAATCCAATCTACAATTGGGTTTATCAGGCTGCTAGGACATGGAAGGGAAGAATTGCTAAGCTAGTGAGCTCAACCACAGAGCTATGGGTACCTCTCCTAGATCTATTCATCTTGGCACTCACAATGCCTACACACCCAATCACAAGGAAGTATTCTCTTCACTGCCACACAGTCTCTCAAGCCATACCTTCCTTTCTAGTGCTCTCAGGGTGTGCATAGAAAAGTAGCCAGCCCTCTTGATCTTCTTGAGAGGTTACTCCCTACACTAGGTTTATCAAGCCAATTTTGTCCACTACCACTCCAGTTTCTTGCTCACAGGTTCACATCAAAACAAGGATGCACATAACAACAAAACTACACTTGCTGAGCATGAGCAAAACGTTTCAACAGTGGGATGCATGAGATGGGGTTTCCTGAGCTTCAGAAAAACGTGGGTAGACTCAAAACGTATGGGCACTTGGAAAATTCGACTGGGAGAGCAAAACCCATTCCAGAAAAATGCCCCAGGGGCAAAAACAACCTCTTCCTCAGTCCCAATTCGCGTCCCTCCTTCCCCAGCTATTGCACAATATCAAAAATGAGTTCCTGGGCATGGAAAAATGTAGGGTTATGGTGAAAAACGTGAGGATAAATTCCAGTGAGCTCCGTCTACGTGAGAGGAAGAACGTAATGGATGAAGAATTGCCTTAGGCAGCATTTCGTGGGGGTTTTCTTTCCCAGCAAGCCAAAAATATGATTTTCAGGTTGATGGCTTGCCCATGCACGAAATCTGACTGCCATACTTCTCCAATCCCAAGACATTAACTGCCCCAACCAATCTTTGGAAGAATTAAATGATTGGGTGCATGGGACAAAATGGATAGTTAAGAGTTCATGGGTTTTCTTATTGACACATGGGATGACCCTAGTGGCTTAAGGGTTTGGTTATTTCCCCTCCCTATTCCTTGTAGAATCATGCCCCATCGTTTTATTGCATTGCATAGCTAGTTGTGGGGTTTTCTATTAAAATTCATATTCACATGATGTCTTATTTACATTGTGCCCATCTTGCACAAGAACCATAGGCATCTATTTTAATTGCTGATACAAAATGCTAAGTCAATGGTGGGGCCTTGTCCTGGAGCTCTTCACCATGATCAAATTACAATATTTACATCATTTACGATTTAATACAAAGGGGGTCAAAATGGGGACATTACATTTTGGGTATTTCTGCGCATCTGTGATGTATTGCAGAGACTTGATCTTGAGGAGATATTGTATCTAAGATTTTGCAGTAATAATATGATATGATGAAACTGTTCTAGTGCAACCCCTGGGTTCTTTTTGTTATTTTTGGTAATACAATGTCACACTTCATGAATAATGCTATGTTTCCTTGATGCAATGTTGCTTTACTGTTATTACTGCAATAATAATGAATGTTGCGATTGAATAATGAATTACGAATCATGTCAAATGTTTGAGATTCCAGTTTAGTGTTGCAATAGAGTTAGTTCATGTAGCCACAACCCTCCTCCTTCCTCGGCAGAAACATGGTTCCGTCTGATCTTCCTGGACGCCTCGAGTGAGACCTCATCTACTCTGCAGGTGTTGCTGGGCAGGATAAAACTTTCCTGGGCCATTTCCCAGGGAGACTGCGGCATGTGTCGACAGTGAAGTGGAACCCCTGTCGACTGGAGTCGCGTTGGTCAACAAATGGTTCCATTGTCGGGATCGTGTGAAGAGTGAAAGGAGGACATGTTGTGGCACCTGACAAAGCCGGATATACAGAGCTGGTTTGATCAGAAGTTGCGGGAGTTTGCTGAAGAAGAAAGTCAGAACACGTGACTGACAATAGATCACGGGGTGGGAAGGTATATTCACGACGGTCCGCACAAATGGTTTTTCTGTGAATTCCTAGTCATTCTGTACGAGTGGTTATCCAAGCTGACCTTCCATAAGAGGAATTTCCAGGGTGGTGAGCCGACGGCTTGGACCCCAGAATCGATTCAGGAGCTGCAAGAAGTCGATAACAAGGCATCGTGGGTTGTCAAAGTTTGGATCGATAGAATCTTGGAGGGATATATCACTGAATTTGCAGTTGAAACGCAGAAAATCCTATAGTGAAGCTGAAAGATATTTCTTCCGCAGACCAAGGGGACCGTTTCTGCTGTCGCTCCAACTATCAATTAATATGATAATATGCGAGAAGGGTATATTGAAGATGCATCTTGACCAATAGACATCCTGGTGGGCAGCGGCTGTGGGTACCGCGACTGTTGGGGAACGGTACATGGAATGGTAAGGGGTAGATGGGTGCAGACCATGAGGAGACCGTGAGCGAAGCCGAGGAAGAAAGTGGTCTTACAAGAGGAGGAGCGAGGTTTCGACAGGAGAAGAGGCAGAGGATAAGAGAAGGTCCTGCTGCGATCGAACCGCAAAACTATGAAGGAAGACCACACGGGACAAAGCAACCTCACAACCCTGAAAGGGATGACCAGGCTACACCCAGGATAGAGGTAGGACCAAACCCCGGCACCAACGTACCCACACCTCCGCTCACTATCTCACAAACATCAATAAATACTACTTCGACACCGCCAAGTTCGTCAATTCCACAGAAGTTAATTGGTAGCAGCACAACGAAAGGAGGAAGCAAGCCCAGAATGGCGGGTGATGATGCTAAGTTACCATTGTTCCACAAAAGTGCGACAAACAACCCTGAATAGTACTGGTTTTTGTGTGAAGCGGTCTGGACCATGAAACAGATCACTGATGCTAATGCTAAGAAAGGAGAGTTAGCCATGACTTTGCGAGGTCGTGCATTAGATTGGTTCATGAAGTTTGTTCTAGTCCCTATGGGATCCCTAGAGAAGTCACTGAATGAGATTCGGGATGGGATGATTGCTGAATTTAGATGGCCCAAGTCCGAAGCTCAATACATCACAGAATTGAAGGAAATTAAGCAGTATCCCAATGAGACAGTATGGGATTTCGATCATTGATTCAAGACGCTGATGGAAAAAGTTAATTTCGATATGAGCGCTGTCCAACATAAAGAGTGGTTCATTGTGGCATTGCTCCTGCATTTTCGGCTTTCGCTGATGCAACAAAACATTTCAACGCCCAGCGAATCTCTAGAGATTGCAATGCGATTAGAGGCTTCACCAATTGGAGATAATGCAGCCGGGATGTCGCAGATACAGACATAGCTCGCTAACTTGACTATACAATTGCAAGATTTGAAGAAGAACAAGGAACAACGCGATGAAGTATGGTGTACGCGATGCCGAGGAGAAGGGCATATGAAGGACAATTGCCTGGATTTCCGCAATTATTTGGTGTCAGGTGTGCCAAACCCGTTGAATGGTGGAATCATGCCATGGTGTCGTGTTTTTCAAGTGTATGGGCACAGTCATGACAATTTCCCTTATATGCAGAAAATAGTTATAACCCCGAGAAATCTCTATTGCACATTTTGCAAATCGGTGGGTCACGATGACAAAGATTGCCATGCATATGGGTTGCTACAAGAAAGAATGTGTGATGCATTCTACATCAAGGACGATCAGCGTACCGTACAACAACCACAACTGCAACCGCAGGTAGCCCAGCCACTACCTCAACTGTAGATGCAGTTTGTACCAGTAACATCCCGAATTTTCATAAAAATTTAAAATTTTAGATAACAACATTAATTATGATAATTAAAATTGCGGAAATATTAATTGTTTGTTTACGACAGCTCTAATTAACAGTCGTTAACACTAAACATAATATACTTTCTATTTTAGCAGTAATGTGACAATGACAACTTTAACACATTGATAACAGTCATGATATGGTAACAAATGACTAACAGATTGGAATTATGATGCCACACTTTTCTTTTACAAGCTCAAGGAAACCCCATTTTGTGCATCCCACAGTAAAAACGTCTCACTTCATGCCCAACACTTGTGTTTTTTCTGTTATGTGCATCCCTGTTTTGGTTTGATATTGTGAGTAGGAATTTAGGAGTGGAAGAGGACAAAATTGGCTTGATGGGCCTAGTGAGGAGGTAACCTCTCCAGAAGATCAAGAGGGCTGGCTACTCTTCTATGCACACTTTGAACAATACTAGATTGGAAGGTATGGCCTAAGGGACTGTGTGGTAGTGAAGGAAATACTTCCTTGTATTGGGAGTGTCGGTAATGTGGGTACCAAGATAGATAGATCTGGTAGAGGTATCCATAGCTCTGTGGATGAGCCACTATCTTAGCAATTCATTTCCTTCCATTGCCTTAGCAGCCTGATAACCCGAACTGTAGATTGGATTGGTTGATTCTGGTGTATCTTTGGGCTATGTGTGAGTCTGTTGTTCCATGGTTCCTTGTAGAGATCATGCCCAGCTCGGGGGTGGTGGTGTGTTGATATATTGATGATCACAACTGGCCTATGGTTGGGTGGAACGTTGCATTTGCATAGCCAGTTGCTTAGGACTACTTTGTTATAAGATAAGTACTCTCTTGTGTTAACTTTGCACTTTATTTATTGGATGAATCTCATGAATATCTTGAATGTATGATGGATGTGTAATTGAATCTATTTCCGCTATGATTCTTATATTTATACAGTTGCATATGTCTTTTTATATTATGTGAATGTTTTTATTTAATAAGTATGGAGCTAGATGCCCGGTTTTAGCATCACGATCCTCTCCATTGCACTGGTATGATGGGTGGGGACCTGACAATGCTGTCAAAGGTCAAGAGCACAAGGTATGTAAGATGAAAAAGGCCTTGTATGGTCTCAAACAAGTTCCATGATCTTGGTACAGTCGAATTGATTCTTACCTCATAAAAAATGGATTCAACGGGAGCAACAATGAACACACTCTGTATGTCAAAATAGATCATGAAGGTAACATTCTACTTGTATGTATTTATGTTGATGATATGATCTATACTGGAAATTTGATGCTAGAAGAGTTTAAGGAAGTCATGAAAAAGGAGTTTGAGATGACTGATCTTGGTCTTATGAAGTTTTTCTTTGGTCTGGAAGTTGATCAAAGTGAAAATAGGACCAGCTGTAAATTCTACAATTTACAAAAGATTAGTAGGCAATTTAATGTATTTGAATGCTACTAGACCTGATTTGATGTATGTTGTCAGCCTTATTTCTATATTCATGGAGTCTCCCAAAGACTCTCACTGGAAAGTTGGAGAAAGAATTATGAGATATGTTGCAGGTACAATTGATTATGGACTTTAGTACACTCACTCACAATACTGTACTCTCATAGGGTACACAGACAGTGATTTTGCAGGTAGTATTGATGATAGGAAAAGCACATCTAGTTATGATTTTCATTTTGGTACCAGTCTTATTTATTGGGCTTCTAAAAAACAACCCATTGTGAGCATGTCTTCAGTAGAAGAAGAATATATTGTAGCAACTACAACAGCATGCCATGCCGTTTGGCTCACAAGACTCTTGAAGGACATGGGACATACAGAAAAAGAACCAACATCCATCTATTGCGACAACAGTTCTGCCATATAGTTGTCTAAACATAATGTATTTCATAGGAAGAGTAAACACATTGACACTCGCTATCACCTTATACGCGAGTTAGTCAATAATGGAGAGATTAGTTTGATGTTTTGTGGCTCTAAGGAGCAATTAGCTGATATGTTTACCAAACCTTTGGGTACATCTGCATTTGAGTTTCAAAGGCAACACTTAGGCATTGATGGTGCTGAACACACCATCCCACTTGAGATTAAGGGGGTGTGTTAAGAGTTGTAATCTCAATGGTCCTAATTTGGTTAGTTAGTTGAGTCAATGGTCCTAAGTTGGTTAGTTGATTGTTGACTAGGACATTAGATTTCCCATGGTATTCACTGGCCCATAGTATTAGTCGGCGGTTTTGGTCTTATGTATTCCTATATATATGTGTGTTTAATAATGAGAAGGAAATCAATATTCCCTTTGTGTTTCCGCTCTTGTTCTGTGTCTTTGCAAACTGTAACACTCTAGAAGAACTTGCTCTTTATGCAAAGAAGGCTCTAGAAGGCGGTGAATTGGGAAGAGGCGGTGAATATAGGCTTGAGAAGGCGGTGAATTGCATTTGAGAAGGCCATGAATTGCATTTAATTGTCCAAGCTACTTGGAAATAGACACGGAGCTGGAAAGAGGCGGTGAATTGCATTTGAGAAGACGTGAATTGCATTTAATTGTCCAAGCTACTTGGAAACATACATGGAGCTGGAAAAGGCGCTGAATTGCATTTAGTTCCATATTGCATGGGAAATCCCCAATGGCATGTTAGATAAATGAATTAAAATATTTGAGAAAAATGAAAAACTCTACTGTCTATAAAATAAAAAAAACTCTACTGTCTAATGTAAGAGTTAGGAAAATTGAGATAATACTGGTTGGCCATAAATGGGATACAATATATCTACCTATCCATAGGTATAATAAGAAGGCCATAATTTATATATGATCTACATAAATTCATGCCTTTAACCTATTATTAGTCCCTACCGAAGGGGTAACTATTGTATTCGATTGGCTTTGACTTCCTATTAATTTATCTTTGATTTTGCATATTTGTTCATATATCCTATATTTTTTGACATTGCTGATAAATTTATCCTATTATTATTTCATTCCATATTATTTAACTGAAATGTTATTGGCTCAAACTTTGAACCGTTATTGCCGGACTAGCGACATAGCTCTTGGGAACAAGGGTGGTTAATTAATGTATCGTTTAATGTTGGTGCTTATGTGTAAGGTGTAGCACAACTTTCAAGCTTTCCACTGTTTGCTACACCTCCCTTCCCCGTTCATCATCACTTCCATCGCCATCCCTTCACTATTAACCACCACTGCTTCATTGCCTCTCCTTTCATTCTCGATTTGCTTCTAAATTCCAAATTTCAATTGCATTGTTGTTGTTGGTGGCAAGAACCTTAATGAAATATTTCATAGGTTGGTATACAATGTTGATCCAATGAACTCGTGCACGTAGCTAAGTGCCTCTTTTCCCGAAGGACATCGTCCACTTGGAGCATATAGTGCACCTTCACGACATGACCTTGCAGCAGGAACTACATACGATGTTGCATACAAAGAGGTATGTTAGTTATGAGTCCTGATTTCTGGGCATTGAATCGAAATTCTATGAGGATCACTCAAAGCTATTAATGCATCCATGTATTAATTGTTACCTATTTGATAGAAATAAAATGAGAATTGTAATCACGATACAAAGTAACAATAATCAATGCATTCGGAAGGTGAACAAAAATGAGTATTAAGAACAAATAATATTAGTGAAAAATTTGTTGAGGTCCAACATTGTCACTTCTGGAAAACCAATAATTTTACACTATGTACTACGCACATTTTCAGTCTCTACCTGTGTTACTGTCAGACAAGTCAGCAAAAAAAGGCAGGCTAGGTTTCTTTGAAATATGGAAACTGCAACAAGAAACGTGAACCTCAACAAGGTGCAAGAAAAAGTGCTTACCTCTATAGTTTCATGTAGGTGAGTAATATTAGGATGGTCAATATATCGATCTCCGACAGAAGACTCCCATGCAACTTTTCCTGGCAGTTGCAATTTCCTTGATAGAAACATCATAACCCTTCAATATGTTCTTTGCATACCATACAATCGAGAACGAGCCATATTTGACCTAATCAATGACAAAGTAGTCCCCTATCTCCACGGGCTAATTTCCATAAATTCCCACCTTTTAAAAGAGTAGAAGCTTAAGGCGCAGAAGCTTAGCTTAGCAGTAGTGCTAAATTCGAGTTTTAACAATGTAGTGGCAGCAGACGATGAAGGGGTGGCGTACTTCACCTATCTATACTTAACCTCGATACCAACTCTTGAAATTAGGTTCTACCAATTGCACAATATTGATGTGTATAGAACTGCATTGGGGAATCCAATAGATACTAGGAAAATACCAGGAAGATTCGAGTAAATAGAAATATAAATACCATGAACCTCAATCACTTACAGAGAATGAATGTGTTATTTTTTTCTCTATGCTTCTCAGCACCAACACCAAACATGCCTAGATTACTTTCCCGCCTTTTAAAATTCATGTGCCAGACAACATGCCACTACTGGAAATATTTCTCACCTCATCAATGTTGCAAATGCATGCATTTCAAGACCTAAGGAAAATTAGAATTATAGCCTGACTTGTTTCTTGAGACAACCTCAAGATGTATGTCTTGGTCTACACACATGATATCCAACCTACAACAATGGCCGCAAATCTAACCTGTTAACACTCTCGTTGTTTGTATGTTGATTTTCTATGGCACATTGATCTACTAGTGAAAATAAGAGGTACAATATCAAAAAGGGGAAACCACAAGTATTCCGTCCAATACTTCAAACTCTTGTACATATTGTAAATCCCATGATTTGTCTGGTATTCCTTGCAATTGTGAAAGAGAATGTGAAACTTCACTTCTTGTTCGCATTTGTATGAGTTATTCCTCCATTCACGGTCGCAAAAAAGCCATACCTTCATTTAAACTCGCAAAATTTAGTAGATTCTGATATGAAATCAAAACAAATGAAGTTAAAGGAGGGGATTGGAAGCTAATGTGGGATAAAACCTTGCCACTTAATCTATGACTTTAATCAAAGCTCCACAAACCCAAAACAAATATCAGCTGGGAATCTCGTGCAGGACATTGACAGGAAAAAATGCTTTCCATCATGCTCCCTGGTGGATTAAGGATGATAGCTCTAGGAATCCAAATGTAACACATGCACATAGAGCATTTCCAGTTGTAATCCTTGGGGTTAATGCTTTTACTGGGATACAACATAGCCCACGCACTACTAGTTCATCAATTTTTCAGTTTTACGTCTTTCAATTTTGAAATTTCAATTTCGTCGAACAACTACAAATGATGGCAGGTTCACATATTTCAATTTTCAAATTCAAGTTCTACCAACGGACTTAGGTCTAGTGCTATTCCTTACGCTCCTGATTTCAATGGGAAATAATGTTGGATTCATGGATCGACTTGGAGAACTGCGACCACGTTGAATTCAACAAGGTATAGTTCGGGAGAGGGTAACAACTGGAATGCACTTTCTTATTTATTTGAAAATCGAGTTCTAACAATGGATTAAATAGAGAAACAACAAAAAATGTGTGACCCTGAAACTTATGAATACCGACAATGAGCTTCATTGATACAATTCTTCCCAGGTGAGGGCTTTTTGATCAAATTGTTTCCAAGGGCCATTATGCAAAATGCGAGGTCATTGTTGTTAGACGTATAATTTTGGAATTCATCCAAGTAAGTATGCCCAATCTGCCATCCATCTTATTGTAATAACACTTGGCACCCGAGGATGAAAGATGAGACCTGTGCTTGTCCAATTGATCAAACCTCTGAAATTTAAAATCCTAGTGTCACGTCCCCCATTTTGACCCTTAAAATATTTTGGGCTATAATGTAAATAATGTATGCATATTATGTATGATTCCTAGCATGGAGCTCAAGGCCAAGGCCCTGCTAGTGAACGCTCGATCTAGAAGAGGCAAGTATTGGAAATTATGCTACCCATGTGCTAGTGAACCATGGGAATTGTAAATATGCATCTTAATATAAATGCCCACAACTAGCTATGCAATGCAACAAGAGATGGGGGCATGATGTTACAAGGAAATTGGGAGGGAAATATTCAAACCCTTGAACCAATGAAGTCAAGCCAAGTGTCAATGAGAGAACCCATCAACCATCAACTACCCATGTTGACTTTGGTGCCCAATCATTCATTTCTCCCAAGAGTTGGGTGAAGTAGTAAATGCCTTGGGGATTGGGGAGGTATGGCTATCCAAATTCGAGTATGGGCAAGCCACCCTCATGGAAAATCATGTTTCTCCTTCTTGGGAAAGAAAAAACCCACGAATTTCCTTCCCAAGCCATTATTCATGGTTAGACTGCATCCTCTCACGTTTTTAGAGCTTGCTGGGCGTTTTTGGCTTCTTGGGTGTTTTATTTTGAAGCTTGCTTGGTGTTTTTGAAGCTTGTTGGGCATTTTTTTGGAGCTTGCTGGGCGTTTTTGGCTTGTCGAGAACTCGTTTTTGGTTAGCACAGTGGCTGGGAGAAGAGAACCACAAATTGGGGGTTTAATGGAGGTCGTTTTTGCTCCTGGGTTGTCCCCACACGTTTTCTGAAACGAAATTGCCTTTTCAGGGTTGTTTTCCCCATTTCTCACTTCGTTTTTGGGTTGCCCACATTTTTCCATCCATACCCAACACTTGGGGTTTTGCTGTTATGTGTACCCATGCCCAGTTTATGAGTTTTCTGTGTGTAGGATATTGTTGGGGTTGAAATGGGTCTCCATTGTTTTGGCTTGATCTTGAGTGGAACCATCCACAAATGAAGAGGGTTTAGACTTAGCCTGATAAACCCAACAGTGGTCTGGCTTGGCTTAGATCCAAATGATTATTTGGCTGTGTATGAGTTTGAAATCCCCTTTTCCCCTTGTAGATATCATGCCCAGCTCAAAGGTGGTCTCTGAGTGTTGAAATAATACAGGCTGGGAAGAGACCTATGGTTGGAAGGAACGTTGCAGCGACATAGCTAGTTGTTTGGGACAACATTACATTGAGATAAGTATATTCTCTGCTTGTATTTAATTCTACAATGTGTTAAGTTAAATGGTTGTTATTGATATATTGAATGCACATGAAATTATGTGTGTGGATGAATTTATCTCCGTTGTGCATGTTTGTTGAATTTACATTTGCACACATAGGTTTTTAAAAATATGAATTTTAATGAATGGTTGAGTTTGCTTAAAAAGCCCCATAGATTGGCTTCATGCTCCCTCCCTTGCCTTGGATGGATAGGTGGGGACGTTACATTTGGTATCAGAGCTTATGGTTCAACACTATGGTTGTTGGGCCCTTCATAGAAATATAAATCATTGTCTACACATGTATTTTGTATTTGGAATCAAATTGAATTAAATAAACTTGAAGGTCCCATGGATTCTAATTGATTAGGATGGGAAGTCATTTCTATGACTGTTTTGGGGATTGTTTCGAAAACTGCTTGCATTGATTCCATTCTATGAAATTGAGGAAGAAAGAAGAAAATCCCTTTTCAGTTTGAATGCTTACTTTACATTGTTTTCTAATGCAGTAGCAATTTGTTCTTGTATTTTTTGTTTGCCTCCATGGAGGAGAGAAAGGAGGCGCAACCCCTTGCTATCTATATATTATTCTGTTGTTTTATTTTGACATAGAAGAAGTGCAATTTCTTGAAATACTGTTTTGTTCTGTGCAAGTATGATCTATGAGTGGCTTACTCTATAAAGAGAAGAATGATACATTTCTAGAAAAAAATTCTATCTGTTTTTGAAAAAATTCTAATTGTTTGTGCAAATTTGCAAAAAAATTTCTAAGTATATATGAGTTCTGCTAAGGCTCTGGCGGCAATTTTTAGCGTCAAGTTCTACGCGCACAGCGGTAGAATTAATGTTAATATTGCGCCACGGGCGTGGCGGCAAAGTTAAGCATAACTCTGCATGCACAGCGCCAAAATTAGCATAAATGCTGCGTTGAAAGGGAAGAGAGATTCAAAAAAAATTCTAAGTATCTTTTAAAAAAAATAATTGTGCAGCGCTGGCGGCAAAGTTAATGGTAAGTTTTGCACGGTGCTGGCGGAAAAGTTAATGGTAAGTTTTGCGCGGCGCTGGCGGAAAAGTTAATGTTAAGTTTGCGACGCGTGGCAGTGGAGTTAAGGTTAAGTTTTGTGCGCGGCGGTGGCAATTTTAACTTTAAAATCTACGATGCGCGTGGCGAAGTTAATGTTAGATTTTGCACTAGTCGACAACGACTTTAAGGTTAAAACCTGCGCTACGGCGGTGATTTAAGGGTTAGATACAACTCCAAGGGCAGCAATGGTAAGGATAAAACCTGCACTACGACGGGGAAGTTAAGTCCAGCGATGGTCGCAGAGGGAGGAGCCAAAAAAAAAAGTATAGAGGCCAAAACTTGATTTTTGGGTAGAAGGAGAAGTTGAGCTCATAATGGGATGATTCCCGTGGGGATCAGAGGCCATTAACGAAGGCCATGAAAGAACCATAGAAGGTCTCGAGCCCAGTATGCTCCGATTTGACAGAAAATGGAGAATAGTGACTTTTGCAAGACGATGTCCCGAGGCTTGACGGAGGGTTGATTTGAGCTGAAATCGATATGGCGTAGCCATGGAGCAGGAACATTGTTAAGTTTGGAATCTTGGAGCTGAACTCCAAAGGATGTGGAGTTGGGGTGGACCAGAAGGCCAAAAAGCACTGTTCCGGGCCACTTTTTCGGGATTTTGAAAAGCTTGTGGACAGTAAAAGTGACCCTAGATGTTGGAATAATTTTTATTACTGAACTAGACATTTCATATTCTCATTAAGACAGACAATTTCTGTTAGAGGAAGATTTTCCAGAAATGCATAGTTTGGGAGATAGCCATTTTCGGCCAAATTTTGAGATTTTGGGGAAAAAGTGAAAAGTGAGAAGTAGCCACACCCCGAATTTTATAGAAGCTGACTGGTGCATCAGAACAGGGATCTGAAGGTTGCTGAGTGTTCCTTGTTATATGGACTACCTTCTCCTGGTAGATACATTTTCATGTTTCTTCATAAATTTGCTTCTACAAGCAGCTGAAGTTGGCCTTTCAAAATAAATTGCAGCTGTGCAAAAGTGCCGAATTTCGGACAAAGTTTTCAATTTTGGAAGAATGTAAATCCCATGTCCTGGGTCGGAATGGAGCACAAGGATAGGAGTTGGAAAGATTATCCAGAGGAGAACAGGGATGCATGACCAGAGTTTGACTGGGGTCCAGATGTATCATAGATATTTGGTGAAGAAGAGTGACAGCTGTTGTTTTAACAAAAACAAAATTTTGTTGTCAATATGGGCAATTTCTACAATTGCATGACTGGAAGGAAATCAGACCAACTATGATATGGAAGAGGGATTCCATGTTATGATGAGGGATTGAAAAGGGAGAATTCCTTAACCCCTGTTTTGATGTCGTATTTATAATTATAAAATTGTCATGCATATAAACTATGGCATAGGAATGTGAAAATGTAAGAGATTACATAGATGCATATGCACTAGATGGCATATTAACAAACATCGCATAATGCATGTGAAAATGTTTGTGCATGGATAGGATATTGCATATTGGTGAAATAGTGAAGTTTTACATATGCAAATGAGCCACTTAAGACAACGATTGTGGTTGCTAATCATTAGTTGTGTTCGCATTGGTTATAGGACCAAGGGCAACTTAAGCATGGCTAAAGATGAGGATGATGTTGTTTCATATGACCAACAACCGTATGAGGAAGGGATGGCGCAACAAATTTATGATAATGAGGTTGGAAAAAGGACTATGTAGCCTTGGTAAGAGACCAACTGATCAGGTAACATCAAGTGATGTTAATATCAGCCATGCAGGTAATGGTTATTGATGCTTAATTGCATGAATGTTGAAAGAAGATTTGGTGAGATCCCTTCAACTATGTTGAATTGTTTGCATGTGGTATTGAGTGACCGAATGGGAATGTTAACCTACCGAGTATGGTAAGGTGTGGGTAAGTGCAGGCAATGATCCTTACACCCTATGATTGCTTAGAAATCTCAATGCATTCATATGCAATATTATATGCATAGAGACTTACAAAGCGTTTGGCTGATGGAAGTTTCAGATTTCAGGTAGATTGTTTTGGGCATGGAAAATATTGGTAAGTCCATGATGAAGATTGAAATCTACCATGAGAAAGAGCCAAACGATATGAGAATATACTCATGGCTAAGCGAATCAATTTCCGTAGAGGACAGAATTGCAATTCATACTTGAATTTAATTATCAATGCCATTGACTAATTAGAGAAATCAGATTTGAATTTTATTGTTAAATGCTGCTAACTGTTTGGCTATTTGATAAATGTGCCAGGAAGACACATTGCAGGAAGACCAAGAGTGATGGCCTGCAAAATCCAAACTAGATGGAAAGACCCCATTCTTTGGAAATGGGTTCAGGGTGAAATGCCATTGATAATGTCTCAGCCAAACCGCACGTCGGTAAACCATGAGAGTGAGATGGTAAAGCTATGCCCAGAAGGCATGTGAGATACATCTGCAAAATGAATGAGTATTCTGTGACCCTAGACAAGAACATGCATGTCTAAATTATTAGGGTTAATATGCAAAGCATGCTCTATCTTATTGATATCATTGCAGATTGCTTGAGTATGATTAGGGCCTACATGGTGCACATCGGAAAGGGGGTACACACCTTTTATGGTGCTGGGTCATGATAGGGTTTTCAATATTGAATACACCCTAAGGGAATGGACGCATTCCTGGTGTTTCAATACTTGATAGTGAATGATATGGATTATGGTTACAAAAATTGAACAGCAATACTGATGAGCTTGCTTATCCTTCTTGTGTTGTTAGCCTACACAGATGCAGATTGATACTGCACATTAAGAGGCAAAGTAAAGAAGGGTACGCAAAAGGACTATATAGGAATTGGAAACCTTTTTATGCTCACACGAAATATTACCAAAAGGGATGGATAGGCCAGAAGAGCTGTGTAATAAGAAGAGGTATCGTCATTGTGTGAGTGGGGTCATGTTAACCTGTAGTCAAGAAATTCACCTATAAAGTTACAAAAAGGAACCACCGATTTGCACAATAGAAGGAGTGGCGTCCTTGTATGAATGAAGAGTTGATGTGTGTGTGAAGGGTTATGGTTCAAGAAGGTGTGGTGACAATGGTGAAGGCATAAAATCTCTATTGGGTCAGCAGTGGGAGGGCGGGCGTCGAAGACTGATTGAAAACCCTGAGATGCCTATGGCTCCATAGTAGAGCCTTGACCTATAATGGTCAGGTGGTGCAGTTTCCTTCCATTGGTTGATGACCCAGACGAATGTGCTGGCTCGGCAATGGAGAGGGCCAACCAAGTATGGGACTGGTCGGGCACCACCAAATGCTTGATAAATCCAATCGGCGTGAAGGTGTACTGGTGAAGCATTAACTACATCCAAGTCCATAGGCATTTCCAAGGCTTGCAAAGTGAAGCAAGACCCTGTGGACTAGAGGGGAAATGCACAATACAGATAAGTATTCGTTTTCATTTATGTCTTGTTTGGAATAATGAAGATTTCAGGTATAAATCTTTTAACAGCTAAGTTGATACACTAGTGTTTTCCTTGTTGGAAACCTTGGTCATTGCGGGAAGGAAAGGCCCTAAAAGACTATAAATTACTGAGAAATCTAGGGAGTAGCTGGATGAACGCTATAAAGTTCTTGATAAATCCAGAGAGTAACTGGTTGGGCATTCACTACTTAATATTGTGAAACAGTGTGTATGCTGGCCCAATACCCCTTAAACAATTGATAAAAACCAGTCGGCATAATGGCCTGGCATTGCCTATTCGAATGGTTGTGGTTATCCTACTTGCTATCCCAACATTCATTATTGTATTCACGAGAAATCCAATGCTTGGAAAGCAAGAAGGATCCTGTGGGATAAAGTGAAGAAATCCAATACAGATAAGTATTTGGTTATCTTGCAACTTCTTGCTTATGAATATACGTGTGTATATGATTTGGTTATGATTTCTCAAACTCTTGCTTAGAGAAAAACATTATGAAATAGACTAAACATGTGAATTGATTCAATGTTTGAGTGTAGGTATTGTTGGAAGCAAAGACCAGGAAGGCATCATAGGGATGCATATGGACATATGACTGTCCCAAAAGAGCTCAATATGAGCAGTAATAAAAGATGATGCTAGTGAACATGAGTGGGTCCTAGCAACCAGGGGTTCTGTAAGTAGAATGGGAAGGGGTACCCAAGTTGAAAAGCTTTAAACACCTTAGACACTAAGTGTCATAGCCAATAAAGGGCAATTCAAGAATTCACATTAAAGTGAAAGAGACTAGGGAGCATGAAACCACAGTGATGGCATAGCTCCGTAATAAAACAAGACTATGAGGGAGAAACTTTTACTCTTCTCCTTCCTTTTTATTGATGCATTTATAAAACAAAGAATTGTTGAATGCATGTCATGACTAGAAGAAGAATGTGTTTATTTGCTTGAATAAATTGTGAATGCTAAAATAGTTATTTCACTGTGAAAGGATGAACATGAAAGAGATCATGTGTATGTTGGGAAAGCATGAAAAATTTGGAAGTCGCATGAGTGAAGCATGGACGTTCCATGTCAATTGGGAAATAATTGACAAATTTTAATATTTATATTATGCTTGTCCTAACAAGGAGTTTCCATGATAAATTTCACAGGTGAGAAATTGAAACAATTGGTTGCAGCCGACACAAGCAAGTGTTGCTAGTAAGCAGAGTGTGGTCAGCTGTGCACATTGACCATGGCGGCAGACCAAGGGCTATTAGAATTGGCTGAAAGTCTTCTTCAAACAATTGCAAAAACCTAAGAAAATCTTGGAGAGATGCTCAAGCTACAAAGGATACAGAATGAGATGAACCACAAGGTTTTGCAGGACTCTATTCGTCTACAAAGAGAGGTAAAAAACATTCTGGGAGCAATCAGTAAAGGGAAGGAAAATAGATCCATGAAGAAGCATTCATCCAATCGGGCGATTAAGAAACGTTCCAGGTGGGAAGACTCAAAGGAATTTGAGAAGGAAAAAGTAAAGCAACCAATGAAATGTTGGGGATGTGGAGGAAATCATTGCCTCTATAACTGCTCAACAATGGAACATCAAGAGGGTAGCTGCCATAAAGTTTCCAGACTTGTAGATCAGCAGGAAGGTAAAGAAGAGGAAGGGATTGTTTTTGAACAATGCCCTCATGCAGAGCTAGAAGGTCCCCGCTAATAGGAACAGTTTGTGAAGGCCAACAGACTTGGTCCTGAAAACCCAAGTAAAGGGTGAGATGGAAGACAGACCTACCATATTTTGTGAATTTTGGACATGTATATAACGTGTATGTATTCCTAGGTATTGGAACATCGAGGACGGTGTTATTCCAAGGGGAGGGGAATGTCACGTCCCCCATTTTGACCCTTAAAATATTTTGGGTTATAATGTAAATAATGTATGCATATTATGTATGATCCCTAGCGTGGAGCTCCAGGCCAAGGCCCTGCTAGTGAACGCTCGATCTAGAAGAGGCAAGTATTGGAAATTATGCTACCCATGTGTTAGTGAACCATGGGAATTATAAATATGCATCTTAATATAAATTCCCACAACTAACTATGCAATGCAACAAGAGATGGGGGCATGATGTTACAAGGAAATTGGGAGGGAAATATTCAAAACCTTGAGCCAATGAAGTCAAGCCAAGTGTCAGTGAGAGAACCCATCAAGCATCAACTACCCATGTTGACTTTGGTGCCCAATCATTCATTTCTCCCAAGAGTTGGGTGAAGTAGTAAATGCCTTGGGGATTGGGGAGGTATGGCTGTCCAAATTCGAGTATGGGCAAGCCACCCTCATGGAAAATCATGTTTCTCCTTCTTGGACAAGAAAACACCCACGAATTGCCTTCCCAAGCCATTATTCATGGTTAGACTGCACCCTCTCACGTTTTTAGAGCTTGCTGGGCGTTTTTCGATTGTTGGGTGTTTTATTTTGAAGTTTGTGGGCATTTGGGAGCTTGCTGGGCGTTTTTTAAGCTTGCTGGGCATTTTTTTGGAGCTTGCTAGGTGTTTTTGGCTTGCTGGGAACTCATTTTTGGTTAGCACAGTGGCTGGGAGAAGAGAACCACGAATTAGGGGATTAATGGAGGTCGTTTTTGCTCCTGGGTTGTCCCCACACGTTTTCTGAAACGAAATTGCCTTTCCAGGGTTGTTTTCCCCCATTTCTCACTTCGTTTTTGGGTTGCCCACGTTTTTCCATCCATACCCAACACTTGGGGTTTTGCTATTATGTGTACCCATGCCCAGTTTATGAGTTTTCTGTGTGTAGGATATTGTTGGGGTTGAAATGGGTCTCCATGTTTTGGCTTGAGCTTGAGTGGAACCATCCACAAATGAAGAGGGTTCAGACCTAGCCTGATAAACCCAGCAGTGGTCTGGCTTGGCTTAGATCCAAATGATTATTTGGTTGTGTATGAGTTTGAAATCCCCTTTTCCCCCTTGTAGATATCATGCCCAGCTCAGGGGTGGTCTCTGCTGGGCAGAGACCTACGGTTGGGAGGAATGTTGCAGCGACATAGCTAGTTGTTTGGGACAACATTACATTGAGATAAGTATATTCTCTACTTGTATTTAATTCTACAATGTGTTAAGTTAAATGGTTGTTATTGATATATTGAATGCACATGAAATTATGTGTGTGGATGAATTTATCTCTGCTGTGCATGTTTGTTGAATTTACATCTGCACACATGGGTTTTTAAAAATATGAATTTTAATGAATGGCCGAGTTTGCTTAAAAAGCCCCATAGATTGGCTTCATGTTCCCTCCCTTTCCTTGGATGGATGGGTGGGGACATTACACCTAGATGATCATACTCCCCATCAATTCTTCTTCTTGGGATAGGTTACAGACAATTCAATTCACTGAAAGACCTGAAAAAAGCACATCAGATGCCATGGACAATCTATGTCTGAGCTGTGCTTGAGAATAGAAGAGCAATGAACTTGAGATTCCAACCCCACGGGCAAGGGAGATGATAGAATTAGATAGCCATTAGCAAACATATTCAGGAATTAACCATTATTGTTGAGGATGCATAGACGTCCCATTGCTCATGATTCAATTACAAGTTCTGCAAACCATTTTTTATTTGAAAACATTTTTTAGTACACTATTTATTTATTTCAAGAAGTAAAATATATTATTTAAATTAATGATGGATACTTCTTCGTATTATTTATCCTCATGTCTAATCTTTTTAAAAGTAGTTAAGATCATGCTTAACAAGCCTTCCGCATTGGTTTGGTCTGATCTAGGTTCTAGAGAGAGCAGAGATCTGTCAACGCATTACTATAATTTAGGTTGTAATTCATACTTAACATAATTACTTTGTTGTAATGATCTTAGGTTGTAATTTATGTTGAACATGCCTTTAACAACGGGTTATTATAATTTACCTTTGTTTCTAATACACCTTGAGAGTTTTTTTTTTTTTTTTCTATATTGTAATTTATGTTGAACATGCCTTTAACAACGGGTTATTATAATTTACCTTTGTTTCTAATAAACCTTGAGAGGTTTTATTTTTTTTAATTTCTATATTTATCAAAAATTAAGTGTAAAAATTTGAATCACAATGTTATTTACCTTTTCATTGTAAAAAATTGCATAAATTAAACACGAGGAATTCTTATCGACAAAGGCCTGTTATCCGCATATTCAATATGGTTTGGATAGCTAAAGGGTAATTGCGTCAAGTGATGCGTCAATTGGTGTTAATATACCATGGATAATGTAAAGTAATGATACCATATGTAGTTTTTATGTCATTGTTAGACAGATTTTCAAATGTTAATAAACAATAATAACAATACTTTAATTTTAAAGTTTTCATTTTATTAAACATTAAATTTATATATAAGATATTAATTTTATTAATTGTATCATTATTTTAAGGTGCTGACATTTATAAATATAATTCTTTGTATCATTCTATAACCAAATAACCAAATTCTCAAAAGTATCTTGTTTTTAAATAATTTTGTATGGCTAAAGATCCAATAAATATATTTGATTTAATTTAGAATTGGCAATAGTATCTTGTCTTTAAATATTTTTTCTCATGACAAGAGGTCATTTAGAGTTATCAATATAATAGATCAATATACATTCATGAATGGTAAACATAATTTATCACAATGAACATAATTTATCACAATGACTAGATTCATGCACCATTGTTTCATAGATCTCTTAGGATTGGTTGTTTGTCTTCTTTCCTTCAAAAAGGAAAAAAATATTCAAAATATAATGAACTACAACCATCTTCACATGTTTAGCCACATACCAAAATCATTATAGAATTTATTATTGCTTGTATTTTGACAGGAATATTGGCTCTTAACCATTTTCCCAAGATTTTTGAACTCTTGCATAAAACTATATGCATTTCAACAGTGGCTAAAATATTGTAGGTGGAGGAGGTTAAGCAGTTGCATATCAACAAAATTACATCATTTACAAATTCATCCAATAAACAATTGCATAGCTGCAAAATTACATCATTTACAAATTCATCCAAACTTTGACAGGAATATTGACTCTTAACCATTTGCCCAAGATCTTTGAACTTTTGGATAAAACCATATACATTTCAGCAATAAGTAAAAGATGGTAGGTGGAGGAGGTTAAGCAATTGCATAGCTACAAAATTACATCATTTACAAATTCATCTAGTAAAAAATTACATAACTGCAAAATTATATCATTCACAAATTCATCCAAAATGTGCATGTATCAACATCTACAAATCACAACCACAAACATGGACAAATATTTCTCGACAGGGACATCACCACTACTGTAGCACTTGTTAACCCATGTAAAGTTTTACAAAACATTTTTAAAATTTAAAATTTATTTAAAGGTCGTCGTGAATTAGTATAAACCAAAAAAAAAAAAATATCGACCAATGCAATTGAATTTCATGTCATCATCAAAATGCTTATTTGTAAAGTATTTACAAAACTTTTCAAAAATGTTTTACATATGCATATTTTATCTAGCCTTTACATATTAATACGTATGTGTCTTTACATATTAATACTTGTGTAATATATAGAAAAGAAAAAATGAAAAAATAATTAAATATTTGAATATAAATTATTTTCAAAACTTCTTTGTAACAATTTACTTTATTTCATACAAAAAAATTTCTATTTATGTTTATTTATTTATTTTTAAAATATTTTATTTATATTATTTATATTATCAACATTATTTACAAGTTTTATGTGCTTGTTTTGCAGGGTAAATTTTTTGTGGAGATTGCTCTTTTTGAGATTAAATGGCCAAATATCAAGTAAAAGGTAGAGTTTATAAAAATTAATGCAAGTAAAAATAGAGTTTATAAAAATCAATGCTTTGGCTTAAATAAAAAACAACGTGTTCGTCCCTAACCTTTAAAATATATTCTTTTAAGGTGCAAGATGAATATGAATAAATAACTTCAATATGAATTTAAGTAAGTATTGATGAACACCAATAAAATCAAAGATCTCTTTGACACACATCATCAAAATCACCAAAGCATCGTTTCATGAAAACTGAGCAAAAGAATAAAAAAAAATATCAAACATGTGAGAAAAAAGAAACCATCAAATCATTTCCTCAATCTAACCAAAAAGAGTGCTTTCAAAATTTAGAATGGGCCCCTAAAATTTTGTGAAAATTTGAAGGGTTGGTGGTGAGCCAACACTTCCTTAATTGATGGATCTATATAAATCTCGCATGTTTATGTTTGATCTAATAAATTTATGTTAATATAGTAGATCTGCATTACATGTACATTAGATATAGTAGTAGGATAGATTTGAAAAAAGGGGGGATTTAATCTCTAAATATAGATCTGGAATATAGATCTAAAGCAAATTGTATGTAAACTTGGAATTTTGATTTAAAGTTTTACATTTGAAATGTAGATCTACTATTAAAATAAAATTAAGAAAAAATTAGAAGATGCATATCATATATTCCATAACTTAATCAATTATCTACCACAACACCTTACAAGATCTACCAACTTAGTCATATGAGGTTAGATTTGGAATTGTCTCATGCATTTGAAGCTCAGAAGCAATGATCAACCCCATCAATTATGAGAGATATGGCTCATTTTCATGTAAGGAAGTCCTTGCTATGTTTTTCTATGTAGAAAGGCCATCATAGAAAATTATTAAGGTAGCTTCTTATGGTAAATTCGAAAATAAAATCATGATGAAAATTTACTCCAAAGAATAGATGAATCTCTAGATAACTTTAGATTATGTTGAGTATTTGAACCTGCATTTATTGGATTGTAACGTCCCCATTTTGACCCTATTGCATTAAAATTGTAAATGATGTAAATATCGTTATTTAATCACGGCGAGGAGCTCAAGGCCAAGGCCCCTCCATCGATTTAGCTTTGTATGTATCGGCAATTAAAAATAGATGCCTATGGTTCTTGTGCTGGACATGCACAATGTAAATTAATACATTATGTAAATACAAATTTTAATGAAATACCCACAACTAGCTATGCAATGCAACAAAGAGATGGGGGCATGATTTCACAAGGAATATGGAGGGAAATTATTCAAACCCTTGAGCAAATGGTGTTAATCCATGTGTCAATGAGAAAACCCATAAACCACCAACTACCCATTTTGGGTTATGCACCCAATCATTTAATTCTTCCAAGAGTTGGTTGAGGAAGTTAATGCCTTGGGAATGGAGAGGTATGGCATTCAATTTCGTGTATGGGCAAGCCATCAATCTGGAAAATCTTATTTTTGCTTCTTGGGCAAGAAAACACCCACGAAATGGTGCCCAAAGCCATTCTGAACCCATGGCCTTTTCCCTCTCACGCAGTCTGAGCTAGCTGGACTTTCCCCATCACGTTTTTCACCATTTTTCCTGCATTTTCCATGCCTGGGAACTCGTTTTTGCTTTGCACAATGACTGGGAGAGGAGGACCATGATTTGGGACTTTTATGGAGGTCGTTTTTGCCCCAGAATGTCCATGGACGTTTTTCTGAAAATGGATTTGGCATCCCAGGGTTGTTCCCCATCTTCCATTTTCATTTTTGGGTTTCCCATGTTTTTCTGAAGCTAATGAAAACCCCATCTTTGGGCATCTCACTGTAAAAACGTTTCTTCATGCCCATCACTTATACTTTTGTTGTTATGTGCATCCCTGTTTTGGTTTGAACCTGTGAGCAAGAAGTTTGGAGTGGTAGTGGACAGAATTGGCTTGATAAACCTAGTGGGGAAAATAACCTCTCAAGAATATCAAGAGGGATTTGGCTACTTTTCTATGCACACCCTAAGAGCACTAGAAAGGAAGGTATGGCTCAAGGGACTGTGTAGCAGTGAAGAGAATATTTCCTTGTGTTCGGTGTGTAGGTATTGTGGGTGCCAAGTTAGATAGATCTTATAGAGGTATCCATGGCTCTGTGCTTGAGCTCACTAGCTTAGCAATTCTTCCTTTTCCATCTCCTAGCAACCTGATAAACCCAACTGTTGATTGGCTTGGCTGATTTTGGTGTATTTTGGCTATGTGTGAGTCTGTTGTTCCCTTCTTCCTTGTAGAAATCATGCCTAGCTCAGGGGTGGCAGTTGTATCAAGAGATTGATAAGCACAACTGGCCTATGCTTGGGTGGAACGTTGCAGATGCATAGTTGGTTGCTCAGGGACTACTTTGTTTCAAGATAAGTACTCTCATGTGCTAATTCTATATTGTTTTAATTGATGAATGACATGAATACCTTGAATGTATGATGGATGTGTAATAGAATTTAATTATGCTGTGATTTCAAATATTTATGCATTTCCATATGTCCATATTCATTTTATATGAACCTTCGTTTACTAAGTATGGGACTAGATGTCTGGAATTAGAGTGATGTTCTCTCCCATGTTGGTATGATGGGAGGGGACGTTACAGAATGGTATCAGAGCCCATGGTTACAACACTGAGGCTATTGGGCCAACATCCACACAACATATTAGGAAAATATGATTTTGTGTGTTGTGCATGGGGTATGTTGTTGTGTGTTGGTTGCTATTTGTTTCTAATTGTTGTGCATATGAAATAACACATCATGTGCTTGAGGACTTGATGAATTATGACTCCTTGTCCCTTGGATGTCCATGATGTTTTGAAATCATGAAATTGAATGTTGGGCATGGCTGATATGAGTTTTTGTGTGTTAATTTCATGATTGAAATCCTGAACAGTTGGTTGTTACAACCCCATATCTTAATGATGTTTGTTAATTACAATGAACCAACATTTATGTGGCCGATTGATAGTTTTTGGAAGCGAGGAAAGCTTGTGAATTATGCCCTTATGCTCACGATTTTTCCTTGCCCATGCTTGTTTGGTGCTTGAAGATTGATTGTGAATCCATTGGTTGGATTCTTGAATTTGAAATGAAAAGAAAATCCCTTTTCAGAGATGCAAGTTCTTGGCATTATTTTATTGTTTTTATGCAAGTTTGAACTGTAGTAACTCACCTCTATAAAGAAACGAAGGGCACATTCCAGGAAAAAAAAATTTCTAACTATCTGTGAAAATTTGCAATTTTTCTAAGTAATTATAAGTTCTGCTAAAGGCTCTGTCGGCGATTTTAGCATTAAGTTCTATGCGTGCGGAGGCAGAATTAACGCTAATTTTTGCAACATGGTTGGCGGCGCAAATTTAAGGGTAAAATCTGCACCATGCGCGGCGGCAAACTTGGTGATAGGACCCATGGAAAATTTAAGGGTAAAGTCTGCACCATGCGTGGTGCGCGGCGGAAAACTTGGCGATAGGACCCACGGAAAATTTAAGGGTAAAGTCTGCGCCATGCACAGTGGAAAACTTGGCGATAGGACCCGCGGCAAATTTAAGGGTAAAGTCTATGCCATGTGCGGTGCACGACAGCAAAAATATGTTGCTTTCAAACATTATTGAGTTTCTAAAGATGATTGAGTAAATATTTTTTATTAAAAAAAACTTTAATGCAAGTATTTTTGGAGAATAATTGTGATATAAGGGATTCATTTACATTAGTTTGTTTAAAAAGAAAATTACTGTTGTATTTTCGTCGTTTATCATTGATATTTAACTACCCATGTTTTACAATTAAAATTAAGATGAATTTATTGATATTAGAATTGATCTCCAAAATGTAAATGCAGCGTCTATGGTACAATTATCATAAATCTAATCTGAGTTAGATAAGTATCTATAACCATTCTACCACTTGATTTCTTCAATGATAACGATATGGTATGAATAATATACCTCTATCCCAAAGATTTGCTCAAATAATCTCCTCCCAGAGATGGTTATGAAGCATGTTTCCTCCTCATGATGATGATGAAAGAGGGTGCATGGTGCATCTCCTCAACCCCGCAGTGGGCACACAACTGTCAGGTGGGACTATCATGGGTGATCTATTTGAAGAATAAAATAAGTCTCCAACATAAGCACCTGTGGATTATATCAGGACCTTCCTGAAGTTTTATCAGTCATTGGCTAAGATGTTCGTAAATCATGCCCCCTTCATCCATACCATAAGTGTCCCTCCACCATTCTAAAGGTTTCCGTTTCCTGAAGCCTCTCTCGTCTTTCTCTCCCTGCCAATATTAATTGACCGTCCTCCAAATGCAATCCTGTAAGGGATGAAGGATTGGTGGATTGGGAATAAGATTTTGGAGGGTTGGCTCTTGTTGCCAGGAATCGGTCCATAATTTGGCCAACGAGTCCTCTCTAATTTTATAGAAACTATGTTTTTGGATCATAAACTTCCCCGCCCTTTCCATTTTCCATATATGGGATCCTGTCTCAGGCCCCTCAAATCAGATAAGGTGTTCTTTGGGAATATCTAGGGCATACTTCTTGCACCATAAACTAGCCCATGGTTCATTAGTATGGGCGATCCATCACCACCATACTTTCACCCCACAAACAATGATGAGTCTTTCATGGTCATGAAGTCCTAGACCACCATCTTTCTTAGGTTGACAGAGAGTGTTCCAGTCGACAAGTGACCATTTACGGTGGTCAGTTGTACCTCCCCATAAAAAGGATCTTTGACTACTTTGGATTTATTTCATCACAGACTTTGGAGCAGCCAACACAAAGAAAAGATACAAAGACATCGCCTGTAAAACTGATTTGACCAAAACCAATCTTCCAGGGAAATTTAAATCCCGCAACGTCCAACTCGAAAGTTTATCCTTCATTTTATTAAGGAGTTCTTCCCAGGAGATATTTTTCAGAACTGAGACAGATAAGGGTGCTCCAAGGTATTTGGTTGGAAGGGAACTCTGTTTGAAACCCAAGATCCATAGTATATTCCTTTGATTAATGGGAGGGGTGTTAAAAAAGAACACCTGATACTTGTCCTCATTTATGGTTAATCTAGAGGATTTGAGAAAAATGTTTAACCCCTTCTTTAGTTTTCTTGGTTCCTGAACCGAAGAATGTCCCATGAGAAGAGTATCGTCCACAAATTGTTGATGAGTCAAGGATTTTTAATAAGGTGGAAATCAGAGGCCTTTGAGGGTCTGTTGGTTCAACATGTGAGTAATAAGGTGACCCAGGCCTTCAATCATTAGGACAAAAATGAACTAGGATAAGGGATCTCCCTGACGAATACCTGTCAAAGGTTTGAAGACATCAGAAGGAGTTCCATTAATAACGATGGAGAAGAAAGCTGAGGAAGTTAGATTTGTTATCCATCGAATCCAATTGTCTCCAAAACCAAAGGAGCTCATAATCTCTTTCATGAACTTCCAGTTAATATTATCATAAGCTTTAGATAGATCCAGTTTCAACATCATTGCTGCTTTTTTGGTAACTTGGAGGGAGTGTAAAACTTCATGGGCTAAGCTAATGCCATCTAAAATTTGTCTTCCCTCCACGAACCCCAATTGTTCATGGGATATTAGAGTAGGAAGGAGGGGTTTGAGATTATTTTCCAGGACCTTTGTGATTATTTTGTAAACCATGTTACATAGGGAGATAGGTCGAAACATCTCAGGTCTCTCAACCATTTCTATTTTGGGAATCATGGTTAGAAAAGTGGAGGACTCCCCTTATTTTCTTGTATTCCTCCACAACTTCCTAGACTTCAATCTTAATCAAATTCCAAAAGAGGTGAAATAAATTTGTAGTGAAACCATCAGGGCCGAGAGATTTGCCATGCTCCATTTGGTCGATTTCTCCCTCCACTTCCTGAAGATCGATGGGTCTTATGAGCATCTCATTCTTCTCTGTTGTTACCAACTAAGGGATAACTCTTTTGATTTCCCTAATGGCTCCAGTTCTGTCAATATTAGATTCGGTAAGCAAAGACTTGAAATGGAGGATCATCTCCTTCTCAATATCTTCATGGGTATCCACAACCTGACCATTGTGAGTTTTTAAATTGTTTATTTGATTATGGTGCATGTGCTGATATTGATGTATTTGTAACTTTGGAAGATATTCACCTGTATATTGTATGTATTACATTTGTACTTTATTGTATCTCCAATGGAGATGTATTATTCCTCCAATTGGAAGTGTCATCAGTTGTACTTGCAAGTGTCGCAAGTTATATTGTAAGTGTCGTAACTTATACTTGATGGGTTATTAGACCACCTTGATGGGGTCGGCCCTATATGAGTCATGTGGGTTAAAGGGTTATTAGACCGCCCTAGTGGGTTCGGCCCAGTCAGTATTATTTTGTGTGGTTGATTTGGGGCCGACCTAGTTGAGTAAAGGTCAAGTGAAAGTAAAAGTATAAATAGAGAGCGTGACTCTCTCATTTGACACATTCTCTCATTCACTCACTTCGCATTAGTGAGAGCGAGGAGGAGTGCGCACAAGTGGAGGAGGAGGAGTTGCTATAGTAATCTATATCTTGGGGTTTGATCTTTGTGATCTTTGTATTGGTGCTTATTCTATCTCTGAGGAAGTTGTGGGGTTTTTCACCTTCTTGGTTTTCCGCGGTGAAATGTTTTGTGTCTCTTGTCTCTTGTCTCTTATGCTTGATATGTTGTACATGTTGTTCTTTCAGTTAAGACCTAGATCTATTGAATTAAATGATGAAAAACTAACATGGAATCAGAGATAGCATGAAGGAAAGCATGGTATGGCATTTATGACACTTGTTGCACTTGCGACAAATTGGAAGCTAGGGCTTGGTATAGTAAAAACCACACATCGTGGAACTTTCACTATAAATCCATTTTGGAGAAGGTTCAGGTTTTGAAACTTTTACAGATTGAAGATAACATCTCCATGTACCTTGTGTCTAAAGCACAACATATAATTCGCTTTACTTTCTGTTTTATGATCCGTACAATTTAGGGTTTCTTCCTCTTCCAGATCTCACTCATAAACAGGTGACTTGGGAAAAAAGGTCACAACTTGGGCTAGGAAGCTCCAAATGAAATTATGTAAAAACTGACAGTAAGATAATGGACTTTAGTTTCACAGGTCCATGTTTCAGAGGTTGAAGTTGAAACAATGACACGTGGCACTCCGTACAAGTTCGCTATACTGTTTAATCCCATAAATAGGTCAGATTGAGACATTTGGAATATCTCTCTCTCAGAGAATCCATTTGAGATCAGACCTATGGGGTTGGAAAGATAACAGGTCAGGCTATCATAGGATGAAGTTTCAGACCTTGTGGATCCTAAATTTTAGAGATGCACCAGAAACAATAAGGTACATATTTATGTGAAATACAATTGGATTCTAAGCATTCTCATTTTTGGCTTGTCACTGCTGCAGGAAATTAGGGCTTTTGACAGAAGTGGAATTTTGAAGTGATCTTAGCATAGGATTACTCTCATTAGAAAAATCAAAATTTAGAGACCAAGTTCAAAGTTTTTGGTTGGGAAGAACCCCGAGCATTATCAAACCCTAGTTCGGGATCTTGATCGGAAAATTGGAAAATTAGGGTTTCTGCAAAAGTTGAAATTTTTGGAATTTGTGACCACGGCTGGATGCTCCTAAGAAAAATTGAAGTTTAGAGAAAAATATCAAACCTTTTGGCTGGGCAGAACCCCGAGCATTATCAAACCCTAGTTTGGGATTTTGACGAGAAGATCCGAAAGTTTCAAACGCAATTTTGAGGGGTAAAGTTTTGGAGATTTCAAAATTGAAGTATGCCAGCTTGATCAAATCAGTAAGGCGCATCTTTTCATCCAATCAGAAGTTTGAAATTCAAAGTTTCAATTCTTAGGGTTTCTTTGTCAAACCCTAGCCAGCTCCAGATCCAGTTTCAACAAATCAAAGTGGATTGGGTTAATCCTAGAAGAGAATGATTTGGGACACCTACATAAGTGAAGAGATTCCAGTTCCAGAGGGAGAAGAGGCTAAGGCCTTACATAAGAAGATTACAAGCAATCCCAACAGGTATGACTTGAAGAGATACAAGTATGTTTTGAAATATTTTCATGGTTAAGTTTATGATATGTTTGTCTTCATTTGAGGTTGGTACAATCTTGATTAAATTTAGACTTGTCTTATCACCCTAGTAAAAGTATGAATGCATGTGAATACATTCATTGATTAGGGGTATGACACTTATGATTGTACTAATACACTGTGCTGTTGTCCACTAACATGAAGGGTACATCAAGAAAGACAAATCAAGTTCTAGATCAAGAACATATGATCATGGTGACATGAAGACAAAGACTCGTCCATAGTCATGGATCACATAGAATCTCTACTTACGAGGTATGTATAACTTGGTTCTACAATTATTAACTTATGAGATATTCAGGTTGCTAGCACAAGGTCTCTAAGAGAACAAAGAAGACATTGTTTGGGTATGTTCAACAAGCATGATGATCCGGGTATGTTTTCCTATATCGAGTTTGTGTTAGGATCTCATATAAGTATACTTTTGTATGATTAATAATGATCATTCATGAAGTTATAGGTTTGAGTAATTATGGGTTTATGCATATTATGCTTCTTACTTTGATTGATGATATGGCAAACTAGAAGAGTCCTATGGTCAAATAAGAATATGCATGAGTAAAAGAAGTACTCCTTGAAACCTTGAATACTAACCCTTGTGATAAATTAACTGTGTATGAAATGATCATGACCATACATGTTTAATATTATTTAGAATCTTTATGTTTTGATAGTATTAAGATTATACTAATAGATGTATGATTATGTATGAGATCTTGAGGATGACGCAATGATGACACTAGTGGACACTTAAGCATGCATAATGGTCCATGATGGATATAAGTTCAAGGACAGATAATCCAGGAAGCAAAGATCAAGAGGGAGCACACTCCAAGTAGTTCCTGCAAGGAAGCAAAAGATTGAGAGGGAGTCCACCTACAACCAAACAAAGATAAGTACTTGAATTGTCATTTATTATATATATGATTACTTAAATGATGTTCAGTCATGTACATACTTCTGTTCCTAGATGTATATTATGCATATTAGAAAAGTTGCATTAATGAACAAGATACTACTAATACGCAAGTAATGGTTAAGTGGCCTATGGTATTGTACAACATTCCATTGCTACTTATCTAGAATGAAACCTCTTTGCTGACATGTTGGGAGTTGTGCACACTCTTAACAATGTTCTGGTAGAGATGGAAGGCATCTAGAAAGTTACGGGATATGGATAAATGTTGTATTGAAACATTGGCTAAAGATAATTGCATGACTGTATGACATATGTATTTATGCATAAGAATTTTTTTTTGAAAAAATATGAGAAGTTTCTAATCATGCAATTAAATTTGACTTGTAGGAAAGATCGTGTAGAATCACCTACGAAAGAAAGACAACAACATTTGTTCCAGCAACGAAGTTCAAGAAAACTACCTATTGAAGATATTGAAGAATTTGAAGTTCCAAGGATTAGGGATACAGTAACGGAAGAATGCCATGATCGAGTAGTACTAGTCGATCATGAAGAATGATGTTTGGGATGTGGTCCCAAGACCAGAAGGGAAGTCTGTTGTGACTTCCAAGTGGATCTACAAGATCAAGCATGCTGCAGATGGCAGCATAGAGAAATACAAGGAAAGGTTTGTGGCTCGTGGCTTCTCCCAGAAAGAAGGGATAGATTATGAAGATAATTTTGCACCTGTAGCCAGATACACTTCCATCAGAATAGTACTTGCTCTGGTTGCAGTGATGAAATGGAATATACACTAGATGGATGTCAAGATAGCTTTCTTGAATGGTGTAGTCAAAGAGGTAGTGTATGTGGAGCAGCCACTTTGTTTTGAGACACATGACAGGGATTCATATGTGTGTAGATTGAAGAAAGCCTTGTATGGCTTGAAAAAATCACCCAGGACATGGTATGGAAGGATAGACAACTTCCTATCTAGTTTAGGCTTTACCAAGAGTAAAGCGGATTCCAACCTTTACTACAAGGTTGAGGAAGGCAATCTAGTGATTCTCCTACTATATGTAGATGACCTATTTGTGATAGGTGAGATTGGGTTGATTGCTGATACAAAGAGGAAGCTTGATGCCGAGTTCAAGATGAAGGACTTGGGTATGATGCATTCCCTTCTAGGTATGGAGGTGTAGCAGAGTACAGATGGAATCTTCCTTGAACAAGGGAAGTATGCAGTAGAGATCCTAAAACGGTTCGAGATGATGGACTTCAAGGCCATGGCCACACCTATGGCACACAACCTGAAGCTATTGTGTGATGCTTCATTAGAGTTGTTTGATGCCATGATGTATCGTCATATGATTGGGTCCTTGATGTACCTGACGAACACAAGATCAGATATTTGCTTTGCGGTGAACACTTTGAGCCAGCTCCTGACGGATCCTGGACATGTTCACCTGATTGTTGTAAAACATATTATGAGGTACCTGAAGGGTACAGTTGACTATGGGCTCAAGTCTTATGCGAATCAAAAGTTTAACCTGGAGGGTTGTGTTGATTCAGATTGGGCAGGTAGTGCTACAGATAGGAAGAGCACTTCGGGGTGTTGCTTTAGTATGGGATCATGTGTGATCTCTTGGTTTAGCAGGAAGCAATCCTGCGTAGCACTAATTATAGCTGAAGCAAGGTATGTCATAGCTTGTTCGGCTGGTTGTGAGGCAGTATGGCTTAGGAAGCTACTGTTTGAGCTATTCGATCTCCCGTTGGATGCTACCTGTATCTTCTGTGACAACCAAAGTTGTGCGAAGTTGTCTAAGAACCATGTATAACATGACAGGTCGAAGCACATAAAGATCAAATATCACTATATTAGGGATATGGTGCAGAGAGGAGTAGTGAAGCTCCTGTATGTTGCGACGAACGAGCAGATTGCAGATGTGTTGACCAAACCACTAGCTAGAGTGAAGTTCGAGTACTTTAGAGAGAGGCTTGGTGTTCTTCAGATAGAAGATCCTTCGAGGAGGAAGTGATGGGACACATTTGCAGGAGCCATTCCAAGCATGGTGGTAGGAGGATCCTTCCCATGGCTGTGGATGTAAGCACTGTGTGATGAGCATCAGGACGAGGCTCCGGTTGTTTCTATGTATGATGATCAGGTTGATCATGTGTGATGAGCATCAGGAAGATGATCCAGATGATATGCATCAGGATGATCATGCGATGATGATATGCATCAGGACGATGTTGTGATGATGATTAGGATGATCATGCAATGATCATATGCATCAGGACGATGCTGTGACGATGATCAGGATTATCATGTGATGATGATGTGCATAAGGATGATGTACTGTATGATCATGATCAGTATGATCATGAGCATTAGGATGATGCTTTGTGCGAGGATGATCACATTGATCTTGAGTATCAGGATGGTACTCTGTGGCCGTGAACAAGTTGTGCAAGGGTAGCATGTAATACGTCCTGGAGATCCAGACAGGTTGTGATAGTCATGTAAAAGGCCTCAGATTCTCTTTAGAGATCTTGCTGGGCAAGACACTCTTTTAAGGTTTTGCTAGACCACATGTAATACGTCTTGGAGATCTAGGCAGGTTGTGCTAGTCACATAAAAGGCCTTGGATTCTCTTTAGAGATCTTGTTGGGAAAGCCACACTTTTAAGGTTTTGTGGGGACCACATGTAATACGTCTTGGATATCTAGACAGGTTGTGATAGTAACGTAAAAGGCGTCAGATTCTCTTTAGAGATCTTGCTGGGAAAGACACTCTTTTAAGGTTTTGTGGAGATCACATGTAATACGTCTTGGAGATTCGGACAGGTTGTGCTAGGCATGTAAAAGTCCTTGAATGCTCTTTAGAGATCTTGCTGGGAAAGATACTCTTTTAAGGTTTTGTGAAGGTCACATGTAATAGCTCCCTGGGAGATCTTGCCGGTTGTGCTTAGGCACATAAAGGATTCTGGGATACTCTTTCAAGGTTTTGCTTATGCACATAATTAGTCCTGAGGATTCCATAGGATGGGCCGCTCGCAGAGATGATGAAGACCTACAGGAGGCTAAGCCTACATACAACATGAAAAAGGGCTAGCTCTGTAGAACTTCCTATGACGAGAATATTTGAGAGATAGCCCAGTGATCGAGATGACGAGTACAGAAGTAGTGACAATGATGCTTCGTGATCCAGTGACGATGATCCAGCTCCAGAATTGAAGATGTGTACCTATATGTATTGATTACTTGTTTCAAGAGAATACCTTTCTAGTTAAGAGGGAGTGTTGATGTATTTGTAACTTCATAATATATTCACTTGTATATTGTATGTATTACATTTGTACTTTATTGTATCCCCAATGGAGATGTATTATTCCTCCAATTGGAAGTGTCGTCAGTTGTACTTGCAAGTGTCGCAAGTTATATTGTAAGTGTCGTAACTTATACTTGATGGATTATTAGACCACCTTGATGGGGTTGGCCCCGTACGAGTCATGTGGGTTAAAGGGTTATTAGACCAGCCTAGTGGGGTCATCCTAGTTAGTATTATGTTATGTAGTTAATTTGGGGATGGCCTAGTTGAGTAAACGTCAAGTGAAAGTAAAAGTATAAATAGAGTGTGACTCTCTCATTTGACACATTCTCTCATTCACTCACATCGCATTAGTGAGAGAGAGGAGGATTGTGCACAAGTGGAGGAGGAGTAGCTTCTGTAGTCATATATCTCTTGGGTTTTGATCTTTGTGATCTTTGTATTGGTGCTTATTCTATCTCTGAGGAAGTTGAGGGGTTTTTCACCTTCTTGGTTTTCCCCGGTGAAATGTTTTGTGTCTCTTGTCTCTTATGCTTGATATGTTGTACATGTTGTTCTTTCAGTTAAGATCCTAGATCTATTGAATTAAAAGATGAAAAAATAACAGCTGAATGGTAGCTCGGTGAAAGAACTTTGTATTTTTATCCCCGTCCCTTAACCACTGATTCCGAAATTTTTGTTTCCAGAGGATTTCTTCTTATTTTTCTTGTTCCTGAAGATGTTCAGAAACAAGCTTTTCCTTAGAGTAGAGATCATCTATGAGTCTCTCCATCATGATGGTTTCCTGTATTTTTCCCATTTGGTGCTCTAACTTAACATTTTCAAGCAGTATGTTACCAAAGACCACTTTATTCCAGATCTTCAATTTTTGGTTTAGAAGCTTCAATTTTTGTTGGAATTGGTACATCTTTGTACCTTTAGGAGGGATGATTGTTTGCCACCAAATATCCATTTGAGCATAGAAATCCTGATGAGGAATCTTCTTGGGTGCAGGAGAAAAGTTCAGCCCGTAGGCTAGGACCCTGCGTGTAGAATCATCCAAATAAAACTTTGACCTGTTGACAATGGTTCTATATTTACCATTGGTAGGTGTCTTCCCACTGCTCCCTATGGTTTCCTTGTTGTACAGCTTGACCGTGGTATTGTTGAGGTTCCCACAACATTGTTTCTTGTTCTGTTCGTGTAGTTCTCCTTGTTATGGACGCATCCATCTGTTAGTTGATCTCTGCTATGGACGCAGACGCAGTCGTCAGGTAGTCGATCCCTTTTGTGGACGCAACCATCTGCTAGTTGATCCTTTATATTGACGCAGTTTTTTTCTAGTTGATCCATGTTATGAACACATCCATCTGCTAGTTTATCACTATTCCTATGTTAAGGTGTTGGTTATTATTTTGTTTATTTTTTAATTTCAGGAATTTCCAAGTTGTTGTTGGTTTGTTTGTTTTTTTTTTGTTTTTTTTTTCTTCTTCCGGTCAATTTTTGGAAGGTTATATTAACTCTGAAATGATTTAACGCTGTTGGCCAGCTTTAGGTGTAGACACAAGAATTCCCTAGATAAATGATTTAATATGTTCCTAGATTTTTTTATTTCTTTTTTTAATAGTATCATGCTCATGTTGTGGAAAATTCTGCGTACTTACCTTTATTCAGATAGTGTTGAATCGTGACACATTTAGGTATTATACTGTCATCTCTCCATCTTTCCATCGGGAAAGCTAGATCAGCTAGACCATGAGTGATTTTGAGTCTCTTCCTTTCAAAGGATCGTATCTCATTGAGTTTATCCCTACCATATAGGGATATGATCATCTCGTTCATGTGGTTTTCACAGTCATTCAAATTTGCAGAATTGGATAAAATATCGACATTTCGGGCTGAGTAGCACAACCTATCTTCAAGGGTTGGTTTAAATAGTCTTGAGAAGTTACGTGCAATGTTGAATTGTAGGTCGTTTTGTTTTTGTTTTGTTTTTTTTAATTAGGTTATTATATTAATTTGTGTTTACATGTTAATTTTTGTTTTCTTAACCTAATCTTAATTGAATAAAAATCTTTATTAATGATTTATTTTTATATATGTGTTACTAATATTATTCCTTAAGATAATGTGATAACTTCTACACTAATTTAATATTATTGATTACTATAGTAATTAATGAAAATTACTATAGAATTAATTTTCAATCCTTTGAAATTTTTAATAATAAATTATTTATGTGTGTTAAAAATATTATTCATTGAAATAATGTGATACTTTTTAAATTAATATGTTATTTTTTATTATTATAAATTTAATTTTAATTAGTTAGAGCTTGTTTTAACCACGTGAATGAGATATACTTAGTTCATGTGAGAGTTATTGTATGTCATCATCGTACATGAGCTTTTGGGGAAACATAATTCCATCGCATGACCTAATGAAATGCACTTTATCCTTCCATACACCTTTCCATCACTTATTAAATTCGACATTCAATTTTGACAACTCCATCACCTTTTTTCAACTTGCGCGATATTGAATGTATATATCATCAAATTAATTTCATGCGCACAAACGATTTTCATTCAACTCTATAAGAGTTCCATGAAAAATTCTCGATTCATCACCATTGCATTCATGCACTTCTGTGTCGCATTCTTTTCTAGTTCTTTTCTTCTCTTTCAATGGTGTACTTCTATCACAGAATAAGCAATTCCCTTGAGAATGTGTGCCTTATCGTCCAGACTCAGCAATCTAATTTTACATGCCTAAGAGTTGATATGGGTGCATGGCAACGTTGGATGGAGAATGTTAAGTACCAATACCAGTACCAATATAATTTTCTCAAGCACGGATGTATCTCATACATTCTAAGAATTTACCCACTTGAGCCATCGGGTTGATAATCTGGAGCGCCATCAACAACTAATTTTAGATGAATTTTCCTTGCTTCGGCATCAACATAATGAGACATCATCATCTGTGATGCTACAAATTCTCTCTATGCACCCATATTCAGAGTGTACTACACTGGTGCCAGTGGCTTTGGAGCTTCGTCTTGCGAACCATCCTGACACAGAACTTGACCTTGAGTTACGACTATAGATTGCTTTATCATGTCTAAATTTTGGCTAAATAAATTTGGCTTCGGTATGGATTTCTGACTCATGCAAGTTCGTAAAGAATTTGACTTTGAATATAATGAAAAGTTCCTTTTTGCACATACTCATGTATATCATTCAGGAATGTTTGTTTCTTTGTGCAACGATTTTCTTTTTGCGTCTACACTGCTAAATTTAAACATATTACTCTACTCTATAATGTATCACTTGCAAGATAACTTAATAATAACTTAATGCATGCATGTATCCTTTCTGCTACATAATAAATATTGACAGATAACCTTGTGCAACCAAAATGAATGTTGCGACGGGCGCATTCTAACCACACACCTAAATAACATACCCCTTGAATCCCTTAAGATGCATCATGTTGAATTCAAGGGTCTCACTTTATCTTTTTCAAGATCAACAGGAGGAGAAGCTATTGCTTGCTGCTTTAGATGTACTTGAATTGTTTGCTTCTTCTATGCGCTTTGGAGTATATTTCCTTACCCAATATTTCTTGTGCGCACTTCTATCTTGATTCTGCACCAGATATTTTTCACTATAGTACCTTTGAATGTGATATCCTTTGTGTAATAAATCTTCATTAGAATATTTCATTGCTCTTCAACAATTTACAGCCTTATGTCCAAAACCATCACATGCATAGCATCTCACAGTTTGACAATCTTTTTCAACATGACCAAAGAGATTGCATAGTATGCACTTCATCCTATTGATCCTTCTTTGATTAGTATATTGAGAAGAGTTGTAGATGAAGGAACCATCATACCTTAAGGACTTATCATAATGTTCTTTTTCGTGGACCTTTTTTGGTGTTTTTACATAACCAAGTCCTTATTTGTCTTCAGGAGTCCTTTGATTATTCAGAAGTTTGCAGGATTAATGAGCTATCTTTGAACTTGTTCTACACTTTATCTTTGGATTCTGACTTGTCACTTTTTTATTGTGCGCAAATGGGATTACTGCTTGCAATACGTACATGTCCCTTTCCTTTTATCTCAATCAATTTGTCTTCCAGATGAGATAACTCTTTGTCCTTCTCCTCAAGTTGACTTGTCAGCATTCTGATGTTCTACGCCGATTCTTCCAGAGAAGCTTTCAATGTCGATTTCTCTTCCTCGAGTACTTTAACCTTGTCTTGTGTGAAACTCAATTGTATCTCATAGCTGGTTATATTTTCACGAACTTTTGTGATAACAGATTCATGAAATGGTTTGTCCTGTTCTTCATACTTTGACAATTGTTCATGTAGGAGTTTATTCTTCTTTCTTGACATCTTTAAGTCATCCAGGGCACTAATCAATTCACCTTCCTAGTCAATATTTGTAGTTTCTTTAACATCTTCGGATTGACTAATAGTATTGACCTTTGCAACAGGATTTGGAAGTGTGACTGGATCTGGAGGCGTTTTGAATGATCCACTGAAAAAGTATTTGTCTAGTGATCCTGGTTTGTTTTGTGCAACAAGAGTATTTTTTGAACTACTCTTCTTCTTTTCATCTTTGCTTTCTTCTTCCACAAAGGCCATAAAAAGTACTTATTTTGGTTCTTCATCGCAATCTCTTCATTTATATTCATTGCTTCCTTCCTTAGTATACAGGATCTTCCTTTGTTTTGGAATCCTCCTTTTATTTTTCAAGTCTGTGTTGAGATCGCGCAGTCTTCTGATCATACGAACTAGATTCCTAATCGTTGTCACTATATTCATGTTATTTGTATGGAAACTTATAGGCATAATGACCTACTCCTCCACATTTAAAACATTTGAAGGGAAACTTGATCCTGTACTTACCTCGTCCTATTTTCAAATTTTTGACAAAGTTTGATTCTTCATCATTCGATTCATCACAACAGTCCTTGTCATGATCATGCTTATCCTTTCATGTGGATTTAAAAGCAGTTTCCCTTCTAATGGGAACTCTTTCTCAGTTCTCATCTTGTATGCATTCAAAATCCCCTAAAGCTTGTCCTTCATCAGGTCTTCAAGATTAGCTCGATATTCTAACACGGACACCTTCGCATTAAATCTTGAAGGTAAATTTCTCAATATCTTATGGACCATCGATTCTTCTTCCAGGGTAACCCCAAGACTTTTGATAGCATTTACTATCTCATCCACTCTTAAGAAGTAAGCAATAATGTTTTCTTCATCCTTCATTCTCAAATATTCAAATAACCCAGAGTAGTTTTGCAGCTTTGCTTTGTTTACCTTTTCGTCACTTTCATAGACACCTATGAGTTTGTCCAAAACTTCTTTGGCTGATGTGCAGTGCATAACCTTGACGAATTCATTGTCTGTCAAGCCACATAGCAGAGCATTTATGGATCTTGCATTGCTTTCATAGATTCTCCTTTGTATTGGATTAAATGGCATGATTGTTGGGACATTGTAACCGTCAACAATGGATTTCCAAACATCTTCTCCCAATGATTGCAAGTATACTTCCATTCTGACCTTCCAGAAGGTATAATTGGTGTTGTCAAACCTTGGTTCTATGTTAGTGTAAAGGCCTTCCTTCTTATCCATATATGTGCAATGATATATCTGCCAGATGTTAATATGTTACTGAATACACCCTCTCTAATACCAATTGTTGGAATCGATTTAATACCGAGGGGCGATGAATCAGTATTAGCGTAGTTATCAACAGTTTTTATCTTCTTTAATAGATTACCCTTAAATTGATCTTTATTTATTCATCCAATATAAATATATCATTCATCCATACATGCACCAAGACAAAGAACACATAACACACATAATTTTAGCGTGGAAACCCATATGGGAGAAAACCATGGAATGCTCTTTTGTAATTAAAATAATACATTCAAGGAAGCACCAACTTCCTGTATTTACCAGCACCAACTATAAGGAGGCACCGACCCCCTAGTTTTACAGGAACTGACCTGAAGGAAGCTCCGACTCCTTGTGTGTCTCCATCACCAATTGGAAAGAGGATACAACCTCCTTTCTCTTTGCCTTGTCTTTCCACCCATATATTCAATATACGATTATGACTTGTTGAACTTCAACTTGCGCAGACTTCTGATATTAGTTATGTTGTTCGCTAACTTCGTATGAAGACGATTCATTGTCATTGTACTGCATACATCACTTGACTTATCATTCCACTCAATTATTCTCTTCTACCAATGACTTAGTTCATATAATGTGTGATACTGAATCTGTAGTCTATGTCATGGTTCACTCTGTTGTTCTACTACTGCGTGACTACAATGACCAACTAATATTGTGCTTCAATTGATAGCTTGTTTTGCTGAGAATTATGCATCAGTATCATATGGAACTGTGCACTTACTGAAGTGTCAATTTTTTTTAAGAAAAAAAAGAAGAACTTTATATTACATACTGGTAAAAGATTACATTCGTTTTCTTGTCACCTTGCACTTCTGAGAAAAAAAAATTCCACAAAGATAAATTCCCATGACTGCTACTAGACTTAGATACTGAAAACAGAGAATATATTGCTGACTGAATTCCAAAAATTAGCACAAAAAGACCCAGATTTGATAAATTTTCGCTCATGTATATCACAGTGTGCCTCCATATCCAAAACGATAACACCCAATAGACTAACAGACTTGGTATAATGTCGAAACATACTAACAACTAAAAAATTCTGATATAACAGAGTAAAGACCTATACCCTCCCATATACATGCAAAAAGACCCAGAGAATTTACACAGAAGGATGAGGACCTTCATCCTAAGTAGGGGCTTGAGGAGTCACGGTCGCCATTGGATGATTGCTGAGGACTATCAATTTGGGCTGAGTCGTAACCTGAGGTTTTGTCAAAAAAGAGATGCCAAGATGTTCATCTATGGCATCCATCTTTATATGCATAAAGTGGGAGTCTTCATTGTGGTCTTTGAACATCTCTTAGTGGTCCTTGAACATCTACGAACCAGTGATGATGTCAACCAATGCCTCCCTCGACTGAGAAACTAGAGTCTTCATAACCCAGAGTGTAACCACTACACGGTTGTAAAGCACCATCCTACCTTTGGTATTCATAGGGTCCTGAATCCAATTGGCCATAGCTACTACCTCTAGTGGGGGTTCTTCCTCACCCACTCTTAGCCAGAGGTTTTCCTCAAATTCCTCAATCTCGTTCTAAATTTCTTGTGTAAACATTTGGCGAAAGAAAACCACCATGGTGGCTGCATGCCATTGGCCCTGACTAGGACCTCCTTGGTCCTGGTGACCACCCCTCACCAGTCTACCTCTGCGTGGCATACTCCTTCTTCCCTTCCTCCCGTTAACAGGCCAGAGAGGAGAAAGAGACAAAAAGGGGAAAGAGAATGCAATTTCAGAGCTATGGAACATGTGTATGAACACACACAAGGGATGGATATTTAAAGGGGAAGCACCACTCGCGGCCATAATGCCGAACATAATTTCCATAGCTCGACTAGTACTTTCATTGTACTTAACATCCCTAAGCAAATAATTATCCCTATTGGTCTCACGTAACAAAATCATGTGAGAAGGATTGATTGTAATCTTCACACACCCCCACCTCCTATAAAAATATTAATAATTAGATGAAGGGATGGTGCGAGCGTGCTTAATTAATATACCCTCCGGTCTATAGTCCACCTGTGCAAGTGGTAACGTGGAGGTCATGTGGCGTGACATCACACTACTCAGTTTTAGGTTCCCAAGGACATAAGAGGGATCTTGGGTCCTCATTTCAGCACTTTCGATCTGCTGGAAGTCAATCTGGCATGTTTCAATAGTCATGTCTTGTAATGATCCTTCCCATCCGTCCGTGTTACAAGTAGAGCCTTGGTTAGAGAGACGGTCCGCCAGAGTGTTTGCTTGACAGTGTACATGGTGGAAGGAGACAACATTATAAAGGATAGGATATCTCCAAGACAGTGGGTGCAAAAAGCAAGATGCCAGGATGGAACCACCTTTTCAACTTGGGACCCATGGCATAATATGGTCACGAGCTGGAGCACCACCTTTGAGTCACCTTCCACTTGCAGTCTGTTGTAACCACGTCATCTTGCCATGCAAAATCCTTGTAGGAGAGCTTCAATTTCAGCCACATTATTCGTTTCCATCCCCAGGTAACCGTAGAGAATACCAGTCACCTTACCCTGCTCATCGCGGAAGACTCCTCCATAGATAGCTTTTCTGGGGTTGGCTTTGGACGCCTCGTCGAAATTCAACTTGATCCAAATAGGGGGAGCTGGAGTCGAAACAATCGGACTATCGGGAGATAATTGTCATCGGTGAATGCTACCGATGTGGATAGGGAGAGTTTGCATTCCCCAAGTGCGTAAAAGGAGCCTCTATGTGTCTGGAATTAGTAGATCTTGTTTGTTCCATAGAGGGTTCCAAACAAACTGTTGATTCCGGTGTTTACCTGTAAACATTTTCCTATTGCGTTCTTTCCAAACCTCCTAGAAGAGGAATCGTGGAAACAACTTCCATATCCGGTTGGGTATTCTACCCTGGAAAGGTTCTCCCCCCCATATTTTAATTGAAGTTGCGGGGTCTATGTGGACTCTATCGGTTGAAAAAAATATCATTGCTCCTTTGTCCCACAGTTCAGAGGTGAAGCTACATACATCAAGGAGATGGGAAATGGTTTCGGTTTCTTCACCACAAAAAATACATTAAGAGGGTCCTGCAATGCCCCTTTTCATCATGTTATCCCAAGTTAGGATTCGGCCTTTTAAAACCAGCCATAGGAACAATGTAATTTTGGGCCAATATTTGTTAGCCCAAAGTTTCATCCATTCATGGCCCACAGGTTGTTCCTCAAATCCATTCTGCAGAGAGTATGATTCATTAATACTAAACATGCCTTTGGGAGAGTATCTGCAGCGGATTATATCATGACCTTCCTGAATTTTTATCAGTCGTTGGCTAAGATGTTCGTAAATAATACCCCCTTCATCCATACCATAACTGTCCCTCCACCATTCTAAAGGTTTCCATTTCCTGAAGCCTCTGTCGTCTTGCTCCCCCTACTAGTATTAATTGACAGTCCTCCAGTTGTGATCCTATAAGGGATGAGGGATTGGTGGATTAGGCATAAGATTTTGGAGGGTTGGCTCTTGTTTCTAGGAATCGGTCCATAATTTGGCCGACGATCCCTCTCTAATTTCCCAGAAACTGTGTTTTTGGATCAGAAAATTTTCCTCCCTTGCCATTCTCCATATATGGGATCCCATCTCAGGCCCCTCAAATCGGATAAGGTGTTGTTTGGGAATATCTGGGGCATAATTCTTGCACCATAAACTAGCCCATGGTTCATTAGTATGGATGACCCATCGCCACCATACTTTCGCCCCACAAACAATGATGATTCTTTCACGGTCACGAAGTCCCAGACCCCCCTCTTTCTTAGGTTGAAAAAGAGTGTTCCAGTCGACAAGCGGCCATTTACGGTGGTCAGATGTACCTCCCCATAAAAAGGATCTTTGAATACTTTGGATTTCTTTCATCACAGAATTTGCAGAAGCCAACACAAAGAAAAGATACAAAGGCATCGCCTGTAAAAATGATTTGACCAAAACCAAACTGCCAAGGAAATTTAAATCCCGCAACGTCCAACTCGAAATTTTCTCCTTCATTTTATTAAGGAGTTCTTCCCAGGGGATCTTTTTCAGAACTGAGACAGATAAGGGTACTCCAAGGTATTTTGTTGGAAGGGAAATCTGTTTGAAACCCAAGATCCGTAATATATTCCTTTGAGTAATGGGAGGGGTGTCAAAAAAGAACACATGATACTTGTCCTCATTTATGGTTAATCTAGAGGATTTGAGAAAAATGGTTAACCCTGTCTTTAGTTGTTTTGCTTCCTGAACTGAAGAATATCCCATGAGAAGACTATCGTCCACAAATTTTTTATGAGTCAAGGATTTTTAATAAGGTGGAAATCAGAGGCCTTTGAGGGTCTATTGGTTCAACATGTGAGTAATAAGACGACCCAGGCCTTCAATCATTAGGAAAAAAATGAATGGGGATAAGGGATCTCCCTATCGAATACCCCTCGAAGGTTTGAATACATAAGAAGGGGTTCCATTAATAAGGATGGAGAAGAAAGCTGAGGAAGTTAGATTTGTTATCCATCGAATCCAACTGTCTCCAAAACCAAAGGAGCTCATAATCTCTTTCATGAACTTCCAGTTAAGCTTATCATAAGCTTTAGATAGATCCAATTTCAACATCATTCCTACTTTTTTGGTAACTTGGAGGGAGTGTAAAACTTCATGGGCTAAGATAATGACATCTAAAATTTGTCTTCCCTCCACAAACCCCAATTCTTGATGGGAGATTAGAGTAGGAAGGAGGGGATTGAGATGATTTTATAGGAACTTTGTGATGATTTTGTAAACCATGTTACATAGGGTGATAGGTCGAAACATCTCAGGTCTCTCATCCATTGCTATTTTGGGAATCATGGTTAGAAAAGTGGAGTTGAGTGCCATGACGACTCCCCTCATTTTCCTGGATTCCTCCACAACTTCTCAGACTTCAATTTTAATCAAATTCCAGAAGAGGTGAATGCAATTTGTAGTGAAACCATCAAGGCCGGGAGATTTTTGTAACATCTCAAAATTTCATAAAAATTTAAATTTTTTTATAACAGCATTAATTATGATAATAATAATTGTGGAAATAATAATTGAGATTATGACAACATTAGTTGTACAGTTGTTAGTACTAAGCATGCTTTATTTTCTATTTTAGCAGCAATAAGATAATGACAGTTGTTAACACATAACTAGTAAACATGATTATGATGACAATGAAATAAACAGGTTGGGAATATGATGCGACACTTTCTCTTTTGCGATGATACTGACAGTTTGACTTTGTTGCATAACGGTGTCCTACGAGGTACCCTGGAGCTTACTTAGCTGCAACGCTAAAGATTATTGAATGTCCTATGTGCATACGATGGATAAGAAGTTTCAAGGCTACGTGTAAAGTTCAAATTCAACGTCGTAATTAATAACATGTTATAATTCTGTTGCGATCCACCAAAAGTGTACAGGTATGAAATTCATAGCTAGAATTATTGTCTTTCCGATATACGTCTTATGATTCCACAATGTTTAAAATAGAATCATCTATGTACGTCATCCTTCTGATGGTTTTGTTGCCATAATTCTAGTCATGGTTATAACTGGCTTTGTCGTCGTCTTTAACTTCCCAATGCTGAAGTAACAATGTATCTCCAAATATCAGTTAAACGTTGTAATGTGAGAATATTGTAAGAACTCAAAGCATTCAGTTAGTCTTCATGTTAGATATATAACATTATAGCCATGAATGTATACTATATACCATTTAATTTTACAGAGTTCATATGATCACAACTAAATTTCAAAGTTAACATTAGAATCTACTATGTATGGGCTATCCCATTCGTACCCTTATAATGTTTAACTAGTGATACTTATAACCTTTCCAAGGCTTATATCTAAATTGTAAGATTGGCATAAAATGATACTTATATCAAAAAGTGTCTAAAGTTATCCTATCAACTAATATCTATGTCCAAACCACGATTTATAACTAGCAACTATATAAGTTTCGAATTGATACTCTATATAACAATGAATTTATCATGTAAAAGGGATGGGATTATATAGATATATAAAATAGTCATTGACATTTTAATACTATAACGTGTTTTATAAATCATAGCTTAGAACCATATAAAAATTTGGATTCGAAGATTTATATATAATGTTATATCGTTGTGTAACAAAACTTGCATTTATATCATTGGGAGCGAGTGCTGACAGATATTAAATGTGATGGACAGGTTGATGGCTTCACAAGTGATACGAAATCGTTGATAGTGATTGTGATCTAGGTCTACACTAAAGACTTGAGTCAACAATCTAGCTGACGAGGATTGCCAGCGATCCATGTAATATGAATTTGATGTAATTGTTGCTTCGATTGCCAATGTGTAAGGGTTAAGTGTTTTGAAACGCCATCGAGTTAGTTGTTTGATCATTTCTCCATGTGCCAAAGTGGCAATGCCGAGCTTGTACTGTGCAGTGGGTATTAAATGCCATTATTGCTTGTCCCAATGCTAAATCGCTGGCACCATGGTGATCGTTGATGGTGTTAAGTTTGGGCCGTTAGATTACAACCCTATCTTCTGTCGTTGATTTTCGTTTAAGAGTTTGGAATGTTGTTTATTGTTGTTATTGTTTTTGGTATGCATGGCTGATAGGATGCCGAAATTTCTAGGGTTGGCAAGTTTGCAGGAGGTCTTGACTTCGAGTCCTATAGGTAGGATTTGCAGGTCCTAAACCCTTGTATTGGCATTGTAAAAAGAGGTCAGTTCTCTAGTTTGAGTTGTTAAAGTGATGAGGGTTCAAAACTCTTCGTTAGAGTTTGTATGGAGCATACCCAGTGTGAAATGATAGAAGTTTCTCCATCTTATTTACAGTAGAGATCTCTTTGTCTTTCTGGTGTTCGCAATGAACTTGGCCTCCGTTTGTAATGGTAAGTTTTTGAACGTATAGTAAAGTTGTTTTTTGGAATTTTGATTCTTTTGTTAAGTTATAAACAATACTGTTATCAATTTCTAAGCTGTGGTTCTTTTGTCAAATGTAGGTTTTCAAGGACCGAAAGTGGGCAAGGGTTTTTTAAAAGGGAAAGCGAGCTTCCATCCCTGTTAAGCTTCGGATCTTTCGAAACCCTCATAGATGCTCCTTTGTTCTCAGATGAAGTAGTTGGTTCCATCAATGAGAAGTCGATCTTACCAAGGCGTCTTCTGTAAAATGATCTTTTGATAAGATTTTGTGTTGATGCTAAAACTTCTACGACGAGAGACCTTCGTTTCTATCCTCTGTGTTTGTTTTGATGCTTAGATTTTTTCAAAAAGGAAAAGTAAAACTCAGGTTTACGAATTCTATGGTGAAGGGAATAAAACCCTGTTTTGATTTCGTTTTAAACATAATGTAAAGTTTTGTTATTGGGAACTATTGATTCCTCTTTCTTGAGTTTGGAAACTTATAATGGTGGAAACATTTGACATCCCACTTGTTGATATGTGTTATTGTGGGAATGTAATGGAGCCGAGGCTCGTCTAACTTGTGAATAAAAACTCTGCTTCTCGAAATGCTATACTGTTGTTTATATACAGTGCTATCTGGTTTGATTTCTAGGTAATAGTTATATCTGGTGCATTTGTTTCAAAGATTTCGAAACTGTAAAATTCGGGTCAACAATAGAATAGGTCTTGTTTTTTTTGTATAAAAAAAAATAACGGCCATGCCCCAAAATGGCGATTTTCAAGTTTGCAATTCAAAGTATCAAACTGAAAATTCACGAATAAGAGATATCAATCGGGTCTGTATTAAACAACTTAATGTTGTAGATTGAAATCATAAATTTACGAACTAGGGTTTGTGTACTATGTTGTAGGTGAAAACTGTGTAGAGTATAACCTTGAACTGGTTTGTCTCTTTGTTTGTAAAGAAAACAACAGATCAAAATCTACTTTGTGTTTTTGATTTGATTAGAGATCAAATTCTTGAAATGAACTTTTAGAAGAACTTTGGCTCGATCCAAGCTTGTGTAAAATAAGTTTTGCAAAAACGATCATATAACCCATGTGAAATCCAGTCTTAAGCAAAATTTTGAAATGTCGGACTTAAGACATTTGCATTATTTTCTTGGTCTCCAAGTCCTGCAAACCAAAGAAGGAATCTTTCTTTCTCAGTCTAAGTATGCTTGTGACCTTCTTCGTCGGTTTCACATGGAAGATTGTACACCAGCCCCTTCTCCCTTCCAGTCTGGAGTCAAAATTTCTGCCACTTGTACTTCACATGAAGTAGATACCACCTTGTATCGTCAGCTTGTTGGTAGTCTCTTATACTTGACTCATTCCCGTCCTGATCTTTCCTTTTCCGTTGGTCGTGTTGCCCATTATATGCAAACACCTCATGAAAGTCACTAGAAAGCAGCTAAAAGAATACTTCGATATATTAGGGGTACAATTTAGTTTGGGATTCATTATAGTACAAGGGGGAAACCTTTGTTGGTTGGTTTCACTAATTCAGATTGGATCGACGATCCTAATGATCGAAAGTCTACTGCAGGTTATGTTTTTAGTCTGGGATATGGACCTGTCACTTGGGCTTGTAAGAAACAACAAGATCTTGATCTTTCTTTAGCAGAGGCAGAATACCAAGCCGCAGTTAATGTCAGTCAGGAAGCTTTATGGCTTTGACAGATCCTTTCAGAGTTTGGATTCGAGCAGCAGCAGCCTACTCCACTTTGGTGCGACAATCAAAGTGCCATCAAGCTTGCCAAAGATCTAGTCCTACATCAATGCAGCAAACACTTTGAGCTACATATGCACTTCATCAGAAATCTTATTCATGATCATGTTCTTGAAGTGCTCTTTTGTCCTACAGATGATCAAGTTGCAGACATATTCACCAAGTCTCTTATAGAAGCGAAGTTTTCTAAGCTTCGATCTATGTTAGGAGTTCAGGAACTTGTCATTAAGGGTGGATAGGCTCTAATGCCTCCTTCCTTCTCCTAATAGTGTCACTTTTGTAAATACTTCAATCCTATCCCAAGTTGTTCTTAAGGGGGGATGTTAGGATATTTAGACACTTAGGAGTTAGTTAAGATCAACTTGTGTAATATATCCGTTAGGAAAAGTGTGTTTCTTTAGTATGCATTTGTAAATATTTAATCCGACGGTCACGATATGTTCGTGATCCGACGACTCAACTTCTCTTAGATCATACCTAACCTTGATCCATGGCTTAATACCTGATTGGTCCATGATCTCTATTTAAAGAGCATGGAGGGTCATTGTCTAGTTGATCAATTATGAGAAGCTCATTTGTAACTTTCTTTCTTTGCATAATAAATTGCTCCATAGAAGCTATTTGGCTAGGGCCATGGAGTGTTTCCCTCTCGAGGGTTTAAACCACGTCAAAACATCGGTGTATCGATCTGTGATCTGTTTGTATGAAGTGGTTGCTCTAGGTGTTCGGGCTTTTGGAAGTACCCTGTGTACCCGAACATTGTGAATATTGTTAAATTACATTGGGTTATATTTGCTTATAATATCATGGATCATGTTATTGATTATGCTATTTTCTTTCACATATTATATGCACTTGCTTGTACTTGTTGTTGAGACTAATCTACAGGTTCAAGTGTAGAAGTTGAAAGCTCAATAGGGATCTACTTCGAACATCCGGTTGAAGGTTGATCTTTTCTCGATTATCTTAGCATTGTCATTTATATAGCATTGCATTGGGAATTGAGTCATTTTCTGGTAGTCAGTTGTCTGTTGTGGTCTGCCCCAAGCCATAGGAAGCTTTCTCTGTAACACGGACATACAAAACAACCTGTAAGAAGTTGACAGGCCATACATCTTTCAGATTGGCCTATGGACAGGAAGATCTGATGCCGATGGAGTATATTATACCAAGCTTGAGGATTGTTGCATTTACAGACATGGCAGATGAACAGACATTGCAAGAGAGGCTTCTGCACTTGGTTGGATTGGAGGAAGATCACTTTATCGCAAGATTTCACCAGCAAGTGCAGAAGGACAGAGAAAAAGCATGGCATTATCACCATATCAAGCACAAAATATTCTAGGTAGGAGACCTTTTCCTCCTGTATGATAGTAAGTTTATGAAATTTCCTAGAAAAATTAAAATGCATTGACTTGGCCCATATACTATTATGCATGTTACTAACGGTGGCGCAATTCAGTTAGCCACATTAGTTGGAGACAAGCTACCAGGATTAGTTAATGGAAGTAGACTAAAACCCTATCGGAATAGTCCTACTTTTCCGAACACTCAGTGAAATGTATCTACGCAGAGCAGAGAAACAAAAAAAAAGAAAGAAAGAAAAATAAAAGACAAGTAGACACGTGTAGTTGCGAAGTTCAAAAGGCAGTCGCGCGGATCAAAAGAAACAGGATGGATGCAAAGACCACTACGAAAAAAAAAAGTAGCACCGCGCAGTGAACCGTGCTGGGAGTGACGACGACCAGTCCACACAGTTCAACACGACACCTCAAAATAGGCGTTAGAGATGAAAACTAGCCGTTATACAGTGATTTTGTCGATGATTGTTTGAGCATTTAACACAAAATTAGCCATTCTGAATAAGTTAATGAAGGAAAGGACTGAAATCCTCGACGGATTTGGCCAATGGACATGACAATTAATGCTTATCTAGTCATTTTTTAGCATGACTAAGCCTAACTGCGCCTATAAATACCGTCAACACTGGACTCGCAGGCATTACCGAAACCTTAAATTATTTTCACAAGCCATAACTTCAGTCTATTTACAGTGAGTGCTAAGTAATTCCGTCAATCTAGAGACCAAGTTCCAGTGAATGTTTGATGATTCCACAGTTGAGCAGGAGTCCACAGTCGAGTAAGTTGTGAGGGATTTGAACAAACTGGGATCGAAGGGTTGATGAGAACCCCTTCCAAGAAGGCCGTTACAGAAAAAGGCCAGGGTTCACGCCACTCACCATGACATTCTGTACCAATGCAAAGCAAGGGTAAGGAACCCGTAGCTGAGAAAGTAAATCCAAAGATAATGGGCTCCAAGCTTCCAGAAGTTCCACCAGAGGGCAAAGAGCTGCCATTGTCTTTAACCCCAGATTATATTTCTCTGCGTGCACCAGATGCACCACCTGTGAAGCTTGCCAAAAATGCCAAGTATGAAATACCACTACCGCCAATATCCCGTCATGTAAAGCCACATGAAAAGTTATTGGGCAATCTCGCAGATTGCAAATTCAAGGATTATGACATGACTTGATGCAACAGCAAAAGGATCCAAAGGAGCCAAAATACCCACAATTTCAGCCAGATAGATATATGTGCCGAAAGATGGATGTGAAGAACAACCTGCTGCTGGTAGCGTAGAGCTCGTTGTCCGAAGTCATGGAATCAGGGCTTCTAAACCTGTTGCGGCTTCCACACTTCAACTGGATTCCGGAACTAAATGCGGTGGTGTGCACACTGATATCGCGCACACACTAAGGTTACCTCTAGTTGGACAGAAATGTCGACCTCAACATAGACTTGATCCATAGGATCACAGTGTTAAGCAAGTGAGGCGAGGACCCTAAAAAGTTCTTTGCCGGAAAAACCAGAGATAAGGAGATCGTCGCGCAAATGAAGGAAGAATATCATATCCCTAAAGGAAAAAGAGGGTTTTTTTAAGTTTAGCCTAATTTGACTAGCAAGGTCACTGAAAGAAACACAATCACAAGATAGACAAAGATTTACCCTGGGAAACCCTCATGGGGTAGAAAACCTAGCAAAGCTTTCCTCAATATAGATAATCAACCAAATACAAGATGTAGTCCAAGAATAGAGCTCCTTCTCCTCCTATGGAGACCTCTCTCTCACTTGTGTGCTACTACCAAGTGGATGAGTCAATGAGATAAGTGAGGAACAACCTCCTCTACTTATACTTGTTTTTCGACCTACTTTTTACTTTAATGGGGCCGACCTCTCCCAAGAGAGTCTAATAACCCCCAAATAATAAACTCGGGGCCAACCTCACATGGGAGATCTAATAACCCTAGTTACCACACTCTCTCGAAGGAATAAACATCTCCGGATATACAATAGGGTCACCATGGAGGAATGTACCATCTCCGGAATAATAAAATAAAAATATAATATTCTTTGAAGTTACAATATTTCAACACTCCCCCTTAACGAGAAGGATATTATAACAACATATGCAGGAGCAAGGAGTCATCAACTACATGGTACATGATACATCTATAAATCATTGGAAGCTTTCTTTATACATCATCAATAACTCAAACAGTTACTGGAACATCTTCAATATCTTCAATGCTGGAATATCAACATCTTCAGTACTGAGTCTTCATCTTCTGCAGTACCCAAACATCTACAGCATCATCATCTGGATCATCTCGATCTACAACATCTGGATCATTTCGATCTATAGCATCTTCATCACACGATCATCTGCATCGTCATCATACAATCATCAACATCATCATCATACGATCATCGGCATCGTCATAGCAGCATAAACTGCAATACACATGATCCAATTTCAGGATGATCAATCCTTATCAATTTTAAACAAGTCTCATGTCTATGGACAATGCAATCTAGATCTACTTCCAGGATGATCAATCCTCATAACTTTAGGGCATGAGTCCAAGGACGATGCAATCCTATCACATACATTTTGAACCAAATGTCCAGGGACGATGCAGTGCTATCATTAATTCTCGGAGACATTTGTCTATGGATCAATTATGGGACCGAAGTCCGAGGATGATACAATCCCCTCATTCTCGGAGACATCTGTCTATGGATCAATTCTGGGACCATCGTCCGGGGATGATACAATCCCCACATTCTCGGAGACATCTGTCTACGGATCAATTCAGGGACTGTCATCCAGGGATGATACAATCCCCACATTCTCGGATACATCTGTCTACGGATCAATTCTGGGATCGAAGTTCAGGGATGATGCAATCCCACATTCTCGGAGACATCTGTCTACGGATCAATTCTGGGACCGAAGTCCGGGGATGATACAATCCCCACAATCTCGGAGACATCTATCTACGGATCAATTCTGGGACCGAAGTCCGAGGATGATACAATCCCCACATTCTCGGAGACATCTGTCTACGGATCAATTCTGGAACTGAAGTCTAAGGATGATGCAATCCCTCTTATTTCCTGGAGACATATGTCTACGGATCAATTCTGGGACCGAAGTCCAGGGATGATGCAATCCCTCTTCTTTCTTAGAGACATATGTCTACGGATTCCTTTTAGAACATGTGTTCAAGGATGATGCAATCCACTCGTCAACTTTAGACCCTGTCTAAGGACCATTCACCAACCTCACTGTCGGCATCACAAATATAGGTATCCACATCATCGAACTCACTGTTGATGCAGGAAATATCATCATAAGTGACCACATCACTCCCCCTTTCGAGGAGGGTCCTTCTGAACTACACCAAGCTTGTCTCAGAAATACTCAAACTTTACTCGAGACAGAGGTTTGGTCAATATATCAGCAACTTGTTCGTAAATTCTTACATACTCGAGCTTGATATCTCCTTTCTGCACCATATCCCGTATATAGAAATATCGGATCTCTATGTGCTTTGACTTATCATGGAACACTGGATTTTCTGTCATCTTGATACAACTCTAGTTGTCACACAGGATCTCAGTGGGTTCCATCTCTAAGTCAAATAAACCAGATAATAACTTCCGAAGACATATTGCTTCACAACTAGTAAAGCAAGCATCAATATATTCTGCTTCAGCTGTACTGAGAGCCACACTGGACTGTTTCCTGCTAAACCACAAGATCATGGCAGATCCCAAGCAATAACATCCTCCCAATGTGCTCTTCCTGTCTGATACACTTCTTGCCCAATCAGCATCTGTGTAGCCATACAATCTGAAACCATGATCTCCAAGATAATATAGACCAAAGTCTATCATACCCTTTAGGTACCTCATCACATGCTTTGCAGCTATGAGTTGAACTCGTCTAGGTTCCACTAGATACTGACTCAAGGTATTCACAAAAAAGCATATGTATGGTCTAGTATTTGTTAAATACATCAATGACCCAATAATATGTCTGTACAGAGTCATATCCACTAACTCTAATGAGTCATCTGCTAACAGTTTCAAGTTGGAATCCATAAAAGTGGCCATGGCCTTACATTCCAACATATCAAATCTTTTCAAGATTTCCACAGCATACTTTCCCTGGTTAAGAAAGATTCCCTTTGGGCCTTGCCATACTTCTAGACCTAAGAAGTAGTGCATCAATCTGAGATCTTTCATCTCAAACTCTAAAGAGAGTTTCATCTTGCATTCGATAATCTGTTTCTCATTTCCTGTCAGAAATAGATCATCCACATATAGCACTAATATGACAGGTTCTTCATCCATAACCTTGAGATAAGATTAGGTTCAGCTTTACTTTTGGTAAATCCTAAGCTTGTCAAGAAACTATCAATTCTTCCATACCAAGCTCTGGGAGCTTGCTTCAACCCATACAAAGCCATCTTTAATTTGCACACATGGGTTTTTCCATCTTCCACCTCAAATCCTTGAGGTTGTTCTATATACACTTCCTCCTCAATTACACCATTCAGGAAGGTTGTCTTTCCATCCATCTGGTGTAATTTCCACTTCATCATGGATGCAAGTGTTGTTCGGGTACATAGGGTACTACCAAAGGACCGAACACCAAGAGAAACCACTTCACACAAACAGATCACAGATCAACACACCGATGTTTTGACGTGGTTTAAACCCTCTTGAGGGAAACACTCCACGGCCCCGGCCAAATAGCTTCTACGAGACAACTTATTATGTAAAGAAAGAAAGTTACAAATGAGCTTCTCATAATCGATCAACTAAACAATGACCCTCCATGCTCTTTAAATAGAGATCATGGACCAATCGTGTGTTAAGCCACGAATCAAGGTTAGGTATGATCTAAGAGAAGTTGAGCCATTGGATCACTCTATGTCGAGAACATATCGTGACCGTCGGATTAAGTATTTACAAATGCATACTAATGCATACTAAAGAAACACACTTTCCCTAATGGATATATTACACAAGTTGATCTTAACTAACTCCTAAGTGTCTAAATATCCTAACATCCCCCCTTAAGAACAACTTGGGATAGGATTGAAGGATTTAAAAAAGTGACACTATTAGGAGAAGGAAGGAGGCATTAGAGCCTATTCCCCATTAATGACAAGTTCTTGAACTCCTAACATAGACCGAAGTTTTGAAAACTTTGTTTTTGTAAGAGACTTGGTGAAGATGTCTACAACTTGATCATCTGTAGGGAAAAAGAGCACTTCAAGAACACGATCATGAACAAGATTTCTGATGAAGCGCATATGTAGCTCAATGTGTTTGCTGCGTTGATGTAGAACTGGATCTTTGGCAAGCTTGATGGCACTTTGATTGTCGCACCAAAGTGGATTAGGCTGCTGCTACTCGAATCCGAACTCTGAAAGGATCTGTCAAAGCCATAAAGCTTCCTAACTGGCATTAACTGCGGATCGATATTCTGCTTCTGCTGAAGAAAGAGCAAAAGCTTGTTGTTTCTTACAAGCCCAAGTGATAGGTCTAGATCCCAAACTAAAAACATAACCTGCAGTAGACTTTTGATCATCAGGATCGCCGACCCAATCTGAATCAGTGAAACCAACCAACAAAGGTTTCCCCCCTATACTGTAATGAATCCCAAACTGAACTATACCTCAAATATATTGAAGTATTCTTTTAGCTGCTTTCCAGTGACTTTCATGAGGTGTCTGCATATAACGGGAAACACGACCAATGGAAAAGGAAAGGTCAGGACGAGAATGAGTCAAGTATAAGAGACTACCAACAAGCTGACGATACAAGGTGGCATCAACTTCAGGGTAAGTACAAGTGGTAGAAATTTTGACTCCAGACTGGAAGGGAGAAGGGGCTGGTGTACAATCTTCCATGTGAAAGCGACGAAGAAGGTCACAAGCATACTTAGACTGAGAAATAAAGATTCCTTCTTTGGTTTGCAGGACTTGGAGACCAAGAAAATAATGCAAATGTCCTAAGTCTGACATTTCAAAATTTTGTTGAAGACTGGATTTCACATGGGTTATAAGCTTAGGGTCACTACCAGTAAGAATAAGGTCATCAACATATAGAACAAGTATGATGAGATGGTTTCCTACTTTCTTGGTATAGACATTGGGGTCAGAATGACATCTAGAAAAATCAGTGTCAAGGAGAAAGTTATCCATTTTGGCATACCAAGCTCTAGGAGCTTGCTTAAGGCCATATAAGGATTTCTTAAAGCGGTAGACAAGGCTAGAGTTATTATGAACATATCCAGGAGGTTGTTCCATGTAAATTTTCTCCTATAAATCACCATGTAAGAAGGCAGACTTGACATCCATTTGATGGACTTCCCAGTTGTGTAGGGCTACAAGGGAAAGAACAAGGCGGATGGAGTTCATTTTTGCAACAGGAGCAAAGGTTTCATTGTAGTCAATCCCTTCAACTTGGGAAAAACCTTTGGAAACTAACCTTGCCTTAAGTCTTTCAACACTTCCATCTGATGCATACTTAGTTTTGTAGACCCATTTACATCTGACAAGTTTTCTTCCTTTTAGAAGAGGTACAAGATCCCAAGTATCATTCGCCATTAAGGAACGATATTCTTCATCCATAGCTGCATCCCAATCTGGATTTCCTGAAGCTTCTACAAAGGTTTCTGGATCATGATTCTTGGAAAATTGAGCCAAAAGATAAGAGGCTCGCTGAAACTGAGAATGTGTTCATCGTTGATCTCTAGGACCACCGGCAAGATCACCAGCTGCTTCACATGTTGAATGGACCCATCGAGGAAGCACTTGTGTTGGTGCAATTGGAGGAACATGAGCAGGCGGAGGTGGATTTTCATCCTCACTGTCATTATCAGAAACTGGATTTGGAAACCTGTCAAGGAAGTTGGAAGAAGAAGAAGAAGGCACAAACGCCGAATCAGGCTCGCAAGCCAAAGATGGCACAATCGTCGAGTTAGGCTCGCAGGCTAAGAGATTTTCATCAAATTTAACATCTATTCTAATGATTATATCATGAAAATGTGGTTGAAGAAGTCTATAACCTTTTACATCTTCAGAATATCCAACAAATATGCACTTTTCACTTTTAGGCTGCAATGCTTTCCGTTTTTCATCCGGAATGTGAGCCCATGCTTCACTACCAAACACACGGAAGTGACTTACATCAGGTTTAGTTTTACTCCATGCTTCTTCCGGTGTGATACCTTGTAATGCTTTAGTGGGGGTGCAATTCACTATGTAATTTGCACAATTAATGGCTTCAGCCCAAAATTGAAGACTTAGTCCCTTAGATTAGATCATACAATTAGCCATTTCTTTTAAAGTGTGGTTCTTCTGCTCTGATACACCATTTTGTTGTGGTGTATATGGAACAGTGTGCTGTTGTTGGATGCCTTATTCAGTGTAGAAAGTAGTGAACTTTTTGTTAACATATTCTCCTACATTGTCAGATCTTAACTTAATAATTTGATGACCAGATTGTTTTTCAACAAGGGCCTTGTAGGCCAAGAACATGTTAAATACTTCACTCTTAAGTTTTAGGAAATAAACCCAAGTGCGTCTAGTGTAATCATCAATGAAAATTAAGAAATATTTGAAACCAGAAAAGGAAGCGATGGAAGAGGACCACACAAGTCACTATGCACAAGCTCCAAGGGAACTGAGGTGTGCCAAGAGGCACGTTTGTCAAAACTGTCCCGATGATGTTTTCCGAGTACACAACTAGAACAAACACCATCTCTGTAAGATACCATCGGAAGACCTGTCACCATATTTTCTTTACATAGTTGTTGCAATGAGCGATAATTTAAGTGACCAAATCGCTCAGACCAAAGTTTGCTCAAGTTATCACTACGAGCAACAAAAACTGAAGGAAAAGGTGATGACCCAAAGTTGTTAAACTTGTACAACCTGGTAATATCATCAACAATTCCGGTAGCTAGGACCTGTTGAGGATCTTTAAAATCATTGATTACAACTTGGTGAGGTGTAAAGGTCACAGTTTTACCTTCACCAGAATGAGTGATCTGATAGACTGATAACAAATTGCAGAAAATTCTTGGAACACATAGTACATCACTAAAATGACCATTATCTATTGGAACTGTTCCAGCTCCTACAACACTTAGATATCTATCATCACCAACAAATATTTGTTTGGTGTTACATTCATTCATAGTAGAAAAGATGGCTTGATCCTTAACCATATGATAAGATGCTCCAGAATCAATGAGCCATTCATTTGAAGTAGAAGAAGAAGATGCATTATAAGAATAACTAGAAGCACAAAGTGCATGTCCATGAGAGGTAGATTCTGAAGGCGAATCTAGGCTGATGTGGTGCTTCTTCATTGCTGTTTCCAATGCTGCCATCTTCTTGAATCACTTAGATTCATCATGATTATCTTTCCAGCAATAGTTGCAATTACGCTCAGTCTTCTTGCCTTTTGGCTTGGATCCTTTGTCATTTTTCAAAGAAGGAGCTGACTGAAAGGGTTTGGGACTCTTGTTTGACTTATTATTGCAAAAGTTTTGTTTCTTGGGAGGCTTGGACTTTTCTTTCTGTTGGGATAATAAGGCTTTCCCAGATGTATCTGCATTGTTGATTATTCCAAGATGGATGAGTTGATCTTGCTCTTGTTGATGCCTCGGATATCGTAGCATCAATCAGAAAGGGATCCTCCCCGAGAGATGGTCCCAATTAGACTATCTCCCGTTTGGTGTAGGGGATCCGGCCGGTTAGCGGTTCCGGAAACCGTGGGTTTGGAGTTTTAATTCCGAGTTGTATCGGTTATGGCCCGATCCACCTTTCTTTTTGGATTTTATGTCTTTTAAATGAGATGCAAGTGCCTAAATTATATTTGATCTAGATGCAACTAAAACAGATCTAAGCCTAGAAGCTGGAGTAAATCTACCTATCCTTGCAGGGAACACACTTAAAGGATGAGCAATAAGCTGTAACAAATAACGTAAAGAAAGAACAGATAGCTGTTAATTCTCACAAGTAAAGCTACAACAAGATAAAGATCTTTAGAATATAGCTTCTAATCCAACATGGAATGCACCTATTGCTCATAAAACAGAAAAGGGCAAAATATTATTTAATCTACGTAGAAAGAATAAAGAAACAGAACTAAATATAAACAAACTGAAACAACTCTAAAGATCCCTGCAAGGAGCAATTTAAAGTCATGAACAATGAGCCACATGAGTTATCCTAAAGAAAGAATGGTTATCCATTCGATCAAAAAGAGAAATCTACAGCAATGATAAAGATATCAGCAGGTAGCTCCTGATTTAATGTGAAACGCATTCATTGTTCACACAATGGAGGAAATCGTTCGCACAGAAATAAGCAAAATCATTTGTTGCCAAGAAATAGTTCAAATAGCAATGCAGATTTCACATTACAGTATAGATGTCATCAGAAGAGTCCAACACACATCCATCTTCCGTTCCCCATGTAAAACGTCCATCTCCCGTGGCTTTTATTAGAAAATTCAATTTTACAGAAACGATACAAGATAGCTCGTAAAGGTTACAAAATTTCCTTCCCTGCCAAAAGTCCTGTTCTACTCTACCTAGCATCTATTTATAATTACAAATCTGCCGTTTGGGCTGCCACCTAGCACCTTCCACTTGTCAATTACATAAATTTCTTCCATAACCGACCACCAAGAAAATGACCACTTCTTTTACAAAATTGTTTTGACAAAAAAAATAGGGACAGCTGTCCCATGGCTTACGCCTTACATATTCGAGAGTTTAACAAAATATACATAGCAGAAATGATGCTAACACCCACGCTTTCCCTGCTGGACACGTGTTTGGTTGAAGAGAGTTGCTCAACTAAATTTAGTTTATTTCATTCCTGTGCGTGAGCTTCTGCTGGCAGAGGATCGCCCAAGTTAATTGCTGCTGAGGCTACCTGGGAAGAGGCACTCGAGCCTATTGCTGATGCTGCTTCTAATTGGGAAGGAGGGATTGAGCTGGCCAGACTCTCTGCCACTGCAGGGGAAAAGGGAATCAATCCCACTGCTGTATCCGGGCTGGCTGCTGGGAGAGAAGGTCCTGGATCTGCTGATGCTCATGCTGCTGCTACAGCTTTCCTTTCCTCCTCTTCTATGTAGCTGTACCACACACCTGTGTCCCTGATGATTATGTTTACTGCAGCAGGAAACAGGATTTTCTGAGAAGTTACATTCTTCCCGAGTTCTGTTCTAATACTTTGAACTTCTGCTACTGCAGCCTGATGCATTTCCTTCAGCAGATGGTTGTGGAGGGATGACAATCCAACATAATGTTGAAGGTCATCAATAGCCAGAACATCAATCCTTTTCACATACTCGGTTTGAGCGACTAGCTCTTCCTTTAGCTGAGACAGACGCTGCTCCTTTTCCAGAAAGTCCTCCAGGGTCTGAGGGAAACTCAATGTACATTTGACATGTGCCTCTTGGAGCCTTTGGTAGAGACTACTGATTTTATCTGTTGTTCTTTGCACACTAGCCATCAGCTTACTGCCGCAGTTCCTGCCAAACTCCAATAGTGCTACGTCCTCATTAAAACTGTCCACAGATTTAAATGGGAGGTGCGCAGGGAAACCCCCTTTTCCTTCTCTCCATGCCATCTGACTGATGATATTTGCCTTAACACGGGTATTCTTCGCTTTGAGCCTATGGGCTTCCGCATTGATTTCTTTTAACCTAACCACGATGGCCTTGAGCTTGAAAACCTCATCAGTGATTAGCTCCCGAGTATCATATACTTGCTTCAGCATGCTGCATGACAGCTCATGGAAGGGAGACATGTCCATTGTTCTGCTCTCCGCTTGCTCTAACCGCTCAGTTAATGCATGCTTGTCTGCTTCTAGCTGAGATGCCTTTTCTTCTGCTCCACTCTTCTTTGCTTCCACAATTATTATTTGGAGTGCTAGCTGGTCCTTTTCCTCCTCCAGCTGGTTGTACTTGTTTGACAGCTCCTTATGCTCAGCGTACAAGCAATTATACTTGTTCACTACCAGATCTCTTTGGGCTTGCTCATTAGCCACAGTCTGTTGTAGCGTACGAGCTCTCTTCTTTGTCAATATATTTTCTTTAACTATAACCCCTACATTGGCAAATGATGCCTTTGCTGTTGCTACAGCTGCGGATGCCATAGCAAAGGGATCTTGATCTGTGTTTTTCATTACAGTGACCTCTCGGTGGGTAATGATGTCTTCATGGAAGGGTCTTTCTATCCTCTCTTCTGATTTGAGGACCATAGCTTTCCTTTTCTTGTCGTAGACAAACTCATTCCACTTGGACACTGTACGCTTTCCCGATGGTGTGTATGGGACAATTGGTCGGTTTATGATGTCTATGTCCTCTTCAGCAGGTGGGGTCCGGACTTCCTGAGTTGGATCCACGCCCTTATTTTGGGTACCAGAGCCACCTGCTTGAGATGTGTCTATATCCATGTCTTGGACTCCGGACCCACTGGCTTGAGCATCTTCCCTTGCCTTCAACTCTTCTTCTGCCTTCCTCTCTGCCTCTGCTTGCTCAGCTTCAGCCTCTTTCTGCTTTTGGGCTTCCTCAGCTTCTTTCTGCTTTTGGGCTTCCTCAGCCTCTTTCCGCAGGCTTTCATTTTCAGCTTCTTGCTGCATTCTCACCACTTCAGCTTCCTGTTGCTTTCTTGCCATTTCAGTTTCCTGCTGCCACCTGGCTTCCTCAGCTTCCTGCTGCAGTCTCGCTTCCTCTCTCAATCTGAGTTCTTCCTGAGCCCGAGCATCTTCAGCTTATTTCTCCTTCTGCTGGCTGGTCTTCTGGGCCTTGGTTGAGCTAGAGCTTGCTCCGATGCTTTGGCGACAGATTCGTAGCTCAGCCATGTTGTTGATACCTCTGAATGCCTCTTCCTCGTCATCAGGATAGTGGGAGTACTCGAAGTGAGCATAGATCTCCTTACAATGCTCAGCAACTCTTCCCTTTCTGTCATTCTTGTGGAAGATCACCTCACCGAAGTGGAAGGCTTTCAGCTCTTGTATAAATTCATCGGCCGAGGCAACCCCCGAGAACTTGTAAGCACCTATACAGAAAGGTAGAGGGGGAAAGGAGGCCTTATGCTCTTTGTGGAGCATTGCTCCAATTCCATCCAGGAAGAGTTGTCTTACTGCTTCTTTGAGGACCACATAATCCGTGGCATACTACGGCAAGATGTATGGGGGCTTAGTACCTCCAAACATTCTGAGGTAGGTACCTTGCTCCGAAAAGTAAAAGTCCCCATAATCCTCAAGGACTTCCAAAGCATTCTCTGATAGGCAGTTTGGTTCTTCCTTGAACATTTTCTCGTATAGGGGCATGATGAACCCCTCACAGATGAGTTTGTAGCTGGGCTTGTAATTCTGAGCCCACAAAATCTTGAATGCGATATAGACCGGGGCGGTGGCCCTATCCCATGTGCAGCCCAACTTGGGGAAATCTATCTTGGCCAAAATACAATCAATCAGATATGAGGACATGAAAAAATCAGCCTTCTTCAAGGCTAGTCCTTCTTTAGCAGCAACTATCATCAAGGCCAGACTATCTGACAGGATAGTGGCCCAGTCAAACACGGTTCCCTTGAATGCCACGTAGTGGATGATAGGGATCCACTGAATTTTATACACTGTGCCGTCGGGCATGCCGAAGATTTTGCACAGCATTAAAGCGATCAATCTGAAAGGAGCTCTCAGATTTTGTACGTCATATTCATCACTTCCTTTCTTTCTCAAATGTTTGCCTGCCATTAGCAGCTTCTTGGCCATCTCGACGTTATTCATCTGGCTCAACCATTCATCAGTCAGAGCTTGTTGGACAGGGGGAAATTTGTAGGCTGCCGCAATATACGTGGGTTGAAATGAGGCAATAGCCACTTTCCCGCTATCATTTATCACTCTCCCTTCAGCATCGGCATGTTGGAGTATCCATCCGATCACTTCAGCACAGGGGAACAGCTCAGGGCGGGTAGAGGCTCTAGTTATGCCTGAGGCTCTGATATTAAGATAAATCGGTCCTTCCTCTAGCAACATATCTAGGATTTCTTGGTCCTGGATCATTCTGTAGATGTCACCCCATCTAATTTCAGGAGGGACACCGGTGGTGCACCTAGTGTCCTGGAGTGAAGTTTCAGTTTTGAGTGGCGCAGGATTCTTTTCTGTCATCTTAGCCTTCTTCTTACCGGCTTTTGGCATCTTGAATTATCCCTGATAGCACCCATATACAAGTCATCATGAACTTAAGCAACATACTGTGAGATTTCAACAGAGAGCATCATCGTTTTTTAATATGAGAATGTGAAGCTGTATGTTTAGGAAGCAAAATACACCATTTCAACCTAAAATACAAATTAAAACATTTGAATCTTTAAAAGGGAAGAATTTGGAACGCTCCCGAGAGGATAGGTGTATCGCGGAACAATCCTCTCTCGGGTTGCCCCGGGGAGAGATGATGATCTTCGTTTCAGCAGGAACATGATTATCAATTTTGGCCATCCTAATTCTTTAAAGGGGCAGGTTTGGGATGCTCCTGTGAAGATAAGCGCGTTGCGAAAGCAGCGTGCTTTCGGTTTAGCTCTAGGGAATAGGGTAACTTTCGTCACTGCTGCGGTTTGAAAGGCTAATTGCGGGTAAGCTCAGGTTGGAAAGACTCATCTGTGACGAAAAAGGAAGACGTTTCGTATCTACGACCCGGTGAGGGTTTCGAATGCCATTGTCATTTACGACACTTGCCGAGGTGTTCTATGGGGAGTTTTAGTTCGAGCGAGGGTGATGGCGCCGGAGACATACTGACGAAAAGACTCGGGTGGCCAAAGTTTCGGGTTTCGGCTCGCGTAACTTAAACGCTCACGGGGTTTGAACAGGGGCAATGGCGTCAGTCCTGGGATTTGAATTGGGTATAGGTGTCTTCATAGAACTGAGGTGTTACGAAAAGGCTCGGGGTTTCACGTCCTAAGCTTTCGGCCGGGGACATGGAAGGTTCATGGGGCTTCGGCAGCTTTGAAATAACGAGGCACGCGGCCCAGGGAGGAAAATGGGACAGGTTTAACCGTCCAAACTAGCTATCTCTACCCAAAAACGTTTATTCTGTCTCTGCTTTATATGACGAGAAGAACTTGATTCAAACCGTATTTGACGGGCAAAAATCGCCCATGAAGGGCGTTTTTCCCATCCAAACCCCACCAATGCCCATCATTTTCAAAAGAAAGGTAACCCAATAGCAATACGACGTGTAGGGGGACAAATTTACGGTTAAGATCCTACCTGGCACCGACGAGAAACGCTAACTGAGGTGGCCGTGAACGTGGTTGAGTAATCCGAGCTGGAGCAGTTTGCGTGGCGTCCAACAAATCGTCCAATTGGAGAATTAACAATGCGTCGGCTTGTACCCCCACCGCCTATTTAAACAGAACAGGCACGTGCGAGCATTCAATTTGGTGGGTGGCGCAATTAAAATGAGGCTTAAATACGTCGCCCGTTGCGGTCACGTCAAAATGTTTCGATCCGCGTGCGACCGCCATTCGCGGGACCACCTTGCGAATCACACTCGTCGTTGCGGAAGGATTCAGGGAAAGTTTCCGCCGTTTCGGGACGCGTCACGGAAGGGAAACTCGAAGCCTTCCGCAAAAAGAATCCCGCGTCGTGGACGGATAACGCCAAGGCTTCCGTCGTTTCGGGAGCTATTTGCGAAGGGTTTCCGCAAATCGAAAAGTTTCTAAGTCTCGCGGGGTTTCAGGAAGATATGGCGAATGCTCCCCGTAGTTTCGGAAGGGAAACTTGAAAGTTTCCGCGGTTACGGGAGGCTTCTTTGAATTGTTCCGGAAGGGCCTCAGCGTTTCGGCGTTTCGGCAAGTCAGGGCGAACTCTTCGCGGTTTCGGGAGGGATTCACCAGCAGCTTCCGCAATCGCTTAATCGAAGATTTTTCTAAGTCTTTTCGGGCGGTTTAGACGAATGGCTCCCACCGTTTCGGGAGCAAATCTTATACTCTTCCGCAAATTTTCCCGGAATCATTTCGAAGGCCTTTTCCGAGCGGTTTATGCGATTGGCTTCCGCCATTTCGGGAGGGTAGCCCGAAAGCTTCCGCGGTTTCGGGAGAGAAGGCTGAAAGCTTCCGTAAAAGGAAAAATTCTAAGTCTCTCGATAGTTTCGGAAGGAAGTTCGTGAATTTTTACGTGGTATTTCGGAAAGCTTTTGTGAATGGCTTCCGCCGTTTCGGAAGGAAAACCCGAAGGTTTTCGCAAATTTTCGAAATTTTTTCTAAGTCTCTCTTCGGAAAGTTTATGCGAACGGCTTCCGTCGTTTCGGACAACTTCGCTGAATTCTTCCGCCGTTTCGGGCGGCTTTCATTAGAAGCTTCCGCGATTTTAACAAAATATTCCAAATCCTTTCGGGCATCTTTCCCAAGTTCTCCCGTCGTTTCGGGAAGAAAACCCCAATGTTTCCGCAATTTTCCTTCTCATGGTCTGCGATTTGCAAACAAAATCTAAGTTCCGTTCCGGAAGGCTTAACAAAAGGCTTCCACCTTTCGGGAGAGAAACCCGAAACACTTCGCGTTTACGGAAGGTTTGAACGGAGGACTCCGCCGTTTCGGGAGCTATTGCCCAATGGTTCCCGCATTCTTCCAACAAAAATTTTCTAAGTCTTCCGTCGAGAAGCTTATGCGAGTTGCTTCCGCAACTGCGGGGAGATAACCCGAGAGACTCCAAAACGTCGGGAAAAAATTCTAAGTTCCCTTTAGGTTCCTTGGGGGAAAAAGGAAAGGTTTATGGCCAGAATTTTCGTTGGGAAACCAGATTTCATGCTGAAAAACACAGATAACAGCTGGGATGGCTTCTTAAGGCAAACTTTCTACAAAAATGAGAGGAGGGGCCCCAATATGTACAAATTTTTTTTTTGGGGGGGTTGCTGCAACAACAATGGCGAGTCGCTGGCGAACACAGATCTCTGAAAAAATTCCTCTTCATGGTCCGAAACCTCATCGAAGACATTCATCTTAGGTGCACTACTCAACTGAGCATTTTAAATTCATGCGAGGGGAAGGAGGCACTTTACCTGCTAGCCATTGGGGGAAAGGGGAGCTTTGACCGAGACATCTTCACCACTCTCAAAGGGCCAGCATATGAGATTCATTTTAGGAGGGTCATCTTACAAATGGCCACTACTTCCGGACTCCACAGGATCTGCAACACTCTCTCATGGACATTATTGCTCTTGTTCCTCATTCCCATGTTGCTTGCATCCTTTTGGATGTTTGTACTTTGAACAGCTTAGCTGTTTGAGCCTTCCAGAGATATTTTCTTTGGACATGATCTTTGATTTAGGCTCCTCAATCCATAATGTCCTTTTGTGTGAGTAAGAAATTTCATTGATTTGATCAAACTTCACGGACGGAGAGGAGCCCATTTTGAGCTGAGCCTTTTTGGACAACCTTCTTGATTTTACATGTCTTTTGCTTTTGTCTCAGCCATGCTTTAATTGAGGCGAGAATCTCTGGAAAACAGACTCTTGAGTATAAGCCATTTTGGGCTGTTAGATTTGCAGCATGGAGTCATTTCAATACCTTATGCCCTCGAGGAGTGCTACTTTCCATGGGTCCAACTTTGGTAACCTTCTTGAGATGCCTTTGAAGTGTGAGAGTGGGTGGAGCCCAACGATAGTAGTGAAGATGGTCATAGGCCTCTGCTATTAAACAGGATTAGTGAGACTAGCAGGGTAGGCTTCCTTCCTTCTGAACATTTCAGCGAGAAAACAACAGACATAATTCATTTGAGCACAGTTCCGGACTCATGGGTCGCAAGTTTTCTTTGAGAGAGTTATCTTCAATGAGGATCTCAACCAAAAGGGCATTCAGAAAACAAAACTTGTCGTAAAAGTTCAAATAACCAAGAGAGAAACAACATGGCCGAAAAATAAAGCAACTAAAGGCTAAAGCAAAAAGAAAACTTTATTTATGTACAGGAAGTCTCGAAGAGACTATGCGAAGTATTGTTTCAGAGCGAGGCCATTGAGAGGAAGGGCTACTTCTTCTCCCTCGAGGTTTGCCAATTTGTAAGTGGATGGGCCTAATTTTGCAGAAATTTGGTACGGGCCTACCCATAGATGTTGGAATTTCGTATGCATTCATTTTCCTTCGTGATTATGGTCCCATTTCAGGACTAAGTCCCCAACTTCAAAATCTCTTTTACCGGATTTCCTCTTATCGAACCATCTCTTAACTATGTCCTGGTGTTGATGGAATCGATCTTTAGCTTTGTGTTGGGCTTCTTCAAGTTGAAGCAGGGCGTTGATCCTGGATTGTAAGGCTTGGCTACCAGAACCCCGAGAGGCTTGGGACAATTGCAAGGATGGTAATAAGATGTTAGGGGGAAGAATGGCTTCCTTTCCATAGACAAGAGTGAAAGGGGAGACACCTAAAGCATTCTTCGGGGTCACCCTATCTGCCCATAAGGCGTTTGGGAGAGCCACATGCCAGCTTCTCTGGTTTTCTATCACAGTCTTCTTAAGAATTTGAATCAGATTTTTGTTTGAGGATTCAGCTAATCCGTTCCCCTGAGGGTAGTAATTGGCTGAATAATGCAACTTAATTCCCCATTCATAAACAAACTCATTTATCTTGCAAGATGAAAAATAAGTAGCATTATCAAAAACAAGGGAAATTGGAAACCCAAACCTGGTTATGATGTTTTCTTTCAAGAAGCTGATAACTGCGTCTTCATTGATCTTGCGCAACGGGATGGCCTCCGTCCACCTAGTGAAGTAGTCGGTAGCCGTCAGGATGTATCGATGTTGCAATGAAGAATTTGGATTTATTTTTCCGATAACATCTATGCCCCATTGTTCAAAAGGCTCAGAGATGATGACCGGCTACAATGGTCCTGCTGCCTTAGGTAACTTCCCGGCACTTCTTTGACATACATCACAATTCCGTGCGTATGTGTGGGCATCTCGAAACAGAGTGGGCCAGTAATACCCAGCTCTCAGTATCTTGTGTGCTATTGTCTCACCGAAATAATGTCCACCTGCGGGGCCATCATGTAATTCTTTGACAACTTTGTTTGCATCTTCCTTTTCCAAACATCTAAGGAGAACTCCATCATAATTCTTCCTGAAAAGAATCCCATCAATGATTTGATAAGGTGCAGATTTCAAACGGAGTGCCCTTCTTTGTTTAGAGTTCCAGTGTTCGGGTAGATATCCCTGCTGTAAATAATGCACCAGATCCCTATACCATGACTGGGGAGTTGTGAAGATATGACATACTTCAACCGAATCGAGCTCAACTTCATTTTTCCAATGTTGTTCTTCGTCAGTTGAGTTTCCCGCAAGTAACTTGCACAGACCTTGTCCTTTAATGATCGTGGCTGGTTTAAATTCCAAATCATATTCCTGCAGAGCTGTGACCCAGTTCCCTCTCCTTTCTCCCAATTCCTTTTGAACGAAAAGAGATCTAACAGCTGGGTGGGGAACTATGACCTTAGTTCTGTTCTTCAGAATGTATGGCCTAAACTGCTTAACTGCTTTGAAGACCGCATATGCATGCTTGTCAACCACGGGATAATTCAGCTCAGCTCCCTGCAGACCAGTGCTCATAAACGAGATTGGATATTCTTCCCCCAACTCCACCTTTTGCGTGAGTACAGCTGCAAGAGAGTCATCCGAAGCGAAGGTATATAAGATGAAATCCTTATCAAAATCCGGGCTTCTTAAGGAAGGAGCCTTGGCTACAGCTGCCTTGATATCCCTAAATGCGTTCTTCTCCAAATCTGTCCACTTGAATTGTATGCTTTGTTTAACCATCTGTTGCAATGGCTTAACAATTTGCACAAAATCTGGAACAAATCTGCGGACGAAATTGATGGTGCCCATAAAAAACTGCATAGATTTCTTGTTGTGAGGCATTGGAATTTTATTAATGGCTTGGACTCTTTCTCGATCAATTGACACTCCCCCTTTGGAGATGATATGACCCAACAGCTTACCTTCGGGAACAACAAATACACTCTTCTTGGGATTTAAGGAAATTCCATATTTCCGGCAGCGATCAAAAATATGCTTTAGATGCGTGACATGATCTTCCCTTTTCTTCGAAAATACTGTCACGTCATCCAAGTATACAACCACGCATTGCCCACCCAATCCTCGGAAGGCAATATCCATCACCCTTTGGAATGTAGCTCCTGCATTTATCAGACCAAATGGCATTCTTCTGTAGGCGAAAGTTCCCCACTTAGTTCTGAAAGTAGTCTTAAGGCGATCTTCTTCAGCTACTAACACTTGATTGTAGCCAGAGAAACCATCGAGGAGAGAAAACAATTCGGATCCCGACACCATTTGTAGGATTTGCTCCATTGAAGGTACGGGGTAGTTGTCTTTATCCGAGGCTTTGTTTAAATTTCTGAAATCTACACATAGCCTTATCTCTCCCGACTTCTTCCTTACGGGAACCAGGTTTGCAACCCATTCAGAATGTCGAACTTTGAAAATTATCTTAGCGTCTAGGAGCTTCTTTAATTCCTTTTGGATCAGCGGTTCTAGAGTGGGATGCATTCTTCTTAACTACTGCTGAAATGGTTTGACGCCCGCTTTCATTGGTATAACATGCTGAATAATGCGGACGTCATATGTTTTCAGATCTTCATAGGTCCATGCAAAAACATCCTTGTATTGTTTGAACAATTTAATGAACCTGTCTCTTTCCCCCGGTGAGCAACATTTGCCAAGGTTGACAAATCTTGGTTCTGCCTCGGTACCCAAATTAACTAACTCATGTTGCATTGATGAGCTGTTAGTTTTGGTATTAGCAGGCCTTTTGAACTTATTTTGAAGATCGAACAGCATTTCGAGGGACCTTACTCCTTTGGGCATGAAATTTCCTTTCTCCTCTTCCTTCTTCATCAAATCAGCATCACGTTCTTCCTCATCTATTGCAGCTCCTTGAAAGCTATCTTCGTTTGTTAGGAAGTTGATAATTTGTTCATCATCATCGAAGACTCTGAAGTTCGTGATGTTATCGGGAACGGAAGGCCTGAAAATCAATTCAATTGAGCATTTATTATTTGACGGCACTAGTCTAGAAGTAGATGTGGCTAACAAATCAGTAGCAGAATTTCGCAATCTAGGAATTGATTTTATATTGAAAGCATCAAGATGCATGATTAAATCCCATACCTCAGCCTGATAACCTTTCAAGTGAGGTGAGAGACAATGAATGGTGTCCCTTACCTATCTTACAACTATCTCAGAGTCACCAAATACCTTCAGGTACTTAACATTTAAGCCAATGGCCTTCTTCAATCCATGTACCAAAGCTTCATATTCAGCGGTGTTATTAGTACAATCGAATTCTAATCTACAAGACAAAAAATACTTGTTTCCTTTTGGATCCACTAGAACACAACCGGCTTCGGATCCTTCCAGAGTTTTAGAACCATCAAAGTATAATGTCCAAAAAACATCTTTAGATTCAACTAAGTTAGTTTCTTTGTGATCTATGTCATTAACTAAATTGACTATGTTACAATCAACATCATCAGTCCGAGAGAAATGAAGGAGATCGGACTGTTTATCTGATTCATGGCTAATGGTTTCAAATCGATAATTACCCGGATCCATTTCTAAGAAGTAATTCCCCAGAACCGAGGATGAGAAAGCTACGGCCTCATTCTTTTCTTCTAACTGAGTTACGTTTTGTTTCATATGAGGTTCCCTAAGAACTTTAATCTGATTCTGTCTGTTCTGATAAGGCAGCCATAGGTGTGACCAATCAGTAGCAAAATAGCCACTTAGCTTGGTAGACCAATCCCTACTTAAAATCAGCCCATAGGCTTCAGGGATATCGACTACCATTATGTCAATGAATTGACAGACTCTAGGGTCAACTGATAGTCTAATTAAAACATCTTTCATCTCCCCAATAACCTTGACAGCAGTCCTATCCAATTGGATAATTTGAGCTGGAGATGGAACAGGCTGCCCATTAATCCTTTTACAAATTGACAATGGCATAACGTTTGAGGATGCTCCAGAATCTACCAAACAGTTGTGAACATTATGGTTGAAAATTTCGAACATCAATAGGAATGGCAAAGTTTGAGATTTAGACTTCCCACCGATGCTAGCCTCATTAATTTCGGGACTGTTTTGAGAATCTGTTAATGGAGTGCTGGTCTGAGGTTGTAGAACATGCAGCAGTTTGTCTCGTTGATGGGGCAAGCTGCACATGTCAAATATTGACACATTCGCTTTGACCTTCTTGATATCTTCGATAATATCGTATCCTATATCAGATTCATTCCCAATTCGGCTTGGCTGATCTGTTTTGCTCATAGTGACCTTAGGTGGCTGAACTATGTTGTCAGCGCTTGGCTGTTTGGCCGTTGTTTGGTTAACTTTGGGTTGTGGTGGGATGATTGGTATATGCCTCCTAGGCGGATCTTTTGAAAATTTAGGCTTATGGGGAACGGTAGCTGGCACAGGAACCGCAATTGGGCCCTTGCTGCGAGTAGCAACATTTATGGTAGAGGGAGAGCTACCTATGTGATCTTCTTCTACTAATTCAATCATAGGTACCCAATCCCACAACACCATAGTAGTGTCCGGGGTTGGTTCCTCTAACTCAGGGCTCAATTCCTCTGGAGGATCATCCTGGTCTGGGATCTGAGAATCTAACATCTGGTTCATGACTAAGCTCATGGAATTGATCCATTGCGGGCAGCTCTTTTCCGAATGTGGTTCTTGGTGAAAGGTGCAGAAATTTTCCATCCCAATCTCATTCAAGTTTAAAATAGGGGCAGCGTTCATTGGTGGATGAGTCTGTTCCCCGTCTTCCCTTCTTTTATAAAATGGCTTGAAAGGTTTCCTAGATGTACTAGCAGCCTTGTCTTTCTCGAGATCTACGATTTTGTTAGATAATTTATGCATCATCTTAACTACATTTTCCATGTCCGTAGATGTCTCTTCTTTGCCTCTAGTGAGGAGTAAAGGTTTCTTGCTAGCTGCTGGTTTTGGTTCTACATCTAAGGCATGTTTAGCAATGCTATCAGCCTCTTCCTCTACCTTTCTAGCTTCCTCAAAGTTCTCTATCAGGGTAGTTTTCTTGGATCGTTTTACAAACACTGCGATTGGACCTTCAAGAGCTGTTGTGTAGTATTCAATCAGAGACTCCTCTGTGGGTTTGTTAGCTTCTCTGAAGTTATTTAACAGCGTTGTGAATCTTTGATTAAAGTCTTGAACCTTTTCCTTCTTCTCCATTCTCATGGATAAGAGTTCTTTCATAAGTGTGGCCACAGTCTTTTGGTTTCCGTATTTCTTTAAGAAACACTTTTCGAATTCATCCCAACTAGAGATTGAGCTGGGTTGTAGGCTAAAGTACCAAGATGATACCTTTGGATCGAATGTGTACGGAAACAACCTGCAGACTACGTCTTCATGTTGTACATTTAAAAGGTTCAGAGCTAAGTAAAAACTATTGAGGTGATCTTCCGCCGAAATGGCTTTCCCTGGATCGTACTTAGGCAAGACCTTTTCTGGGTTTTTAGGAAGATTATGGAATGGTCCAGCTAAGTTCAGCGCTCCCCTTGCCCTCCAAGCAGGTACAGCCATGTTTGGATGTGGAGATCCTAGTGGAGAATTGTAGGGTGAATTCTGAGGAGTACTTTTGGGAGTGGTAATTTATTCAAGGTTTTCTTGGTCTGAGATTTTGTCTGAGTTTTCCAGATCTGCCTCTTTAAGAGTGTCTGAAATTTCTTCCAAAGTCAGATTTACCAGTTCTTCAAAACTTTGAACGAGAATTGAATCACGGGTGTACCGTGGCTCCTTTCTAGGTGTAATTTTCTTAGGGAGGAAGTTGACAGCGCTTAAACCACCTAGCTGTCTAACGTAGGATCTGGTATGTCTTCTTAAATCCTCTACTTCTGTAAAAGGGACAGCGTACAAAGATTGTTGAATCTCAGGGTCAGAAATGAGGCGTTCTTGATTTGTTAATCCAAGATCTGGGCTGTTTACAATGCTTTCTTTAAGCGGGTTTTCAGTGTCTTCTATGGCAGTGGGAGATTTTCCTCTATCAGCCATGCACTTTCAGGCACTCCTTCTAGCGCCAAAAACTGTTGATGCCTCGGATATCGTAGCATCAATCAGAAAGGGATCCTCCCCGAGAGATGGTCCCAATTAGACTATCTCCCGTTTGGTGTAGGGGATCCGTCCGGTTAGCGGTTCCGGCAACCGTGGGTTTGGAGTTTTAATTCCGAGTTGTATCGGTTATGGCCCGATCCACCTTTCTTTTTGGATTTTATGGCTTTTAAATGAGATGCAAGTGCCTAAATTATATTTGATCTAGATGCAACTAAAACAGATCTAAGCCTAGAAGCTGGAGTAAATCTACCTATCCTTGCAGGGAACACACTTAAAGGATGAGCAATAAGCTGTAACAAATAACGTAAAGAAAGAACAGATAGCTGTTAATTCTCACAAGTAAAGCTACAGCAAGATAAAGATCTTTAGAATATAGCTTCTAATCCAACATGGAACGCACCTATTGCTCATAAAACAGAAAAGGGAAAAAGATTATTTAATCTATGTAGAAAGAATAAAGAAACAGAACTAAATATAAACAAACTGAAACAACTCTAAAGATCCATGCAAGGAGCAATTTAAAGGCATGAACAATGAGCCACATGAGTTATCCTGAAGAAAGAACGGTTAGCCATTCGATCAAAAAGAGAAATCTACAGCAATGATAAAGATATCAGCAAGTAGCTCCTGATTTAATGTGAAACGCATTCATTGTTCACACAATGGAGGAAATCGTTCGCACAGAAATAAGCAAAATCATTTGTTGCCAAGAAATAGTTCAAATAGCAATGCAGATTTCACATTATAGTATAGATGTCATCAGAAGAGTCCAACACACATCCATCTTCCGTTCCCCATGTAAAACGTCCATCTCCCGTGGCTTTTATTAGAAAATTCAATTTTACAGAAACGATACAAGATAGCTCGTAAAGGTTCCAAAATTTCCTTCCCTGCCAAACGTCCTGTTCTACTCTACCTAGCATCTATTTATAATTACAAATCTGCTGTTTGGGCTGCCACCTAGCACCTTCCACTTGTCAATTACAGAAATTTCTTCTATAACCGACCACCAAGAAAATGACCACTTCTTTTACAAAATCGTTTTGACAAAAAAAATAGGGACAGCTGTCCCATGGCTTACGCCTTACATATTCGAGAGTTTAACAAAATATACATAGCAGAAATGATGCTAACACCCACGCTTTCCCTGCTGGACACGTGTTTGGTTGAAGAGAGTTGCTCAACTGAATTTAGTTTATTTCATTCCTGTGCATGAGCTTCTGCTGGGAGAGGATCGCCCAAGTTAATTGCTGCTGAGGCTACCTGGGAAGAGGCACTCGAGCCTATTGCTAATGCTGCTTCTAATTGGGAAGGAGGGATTGAGCTGGCCAGACTCTCTGCCATTGCTGGGGAAAAGGGAATCGATCCCACTGCTGTATCCGGGCTGGCTGCTGGGAGAGAAGGTCCTGGATCTGCTGATGCTCCTGCTGCTGCTGCAGCTTTCCTTTCCTCCTCTGCTATGTAGCTGTACCACACACCTGTGTCCTTGATGATTATGTTTACTGCAGCAGGAAACAGGATTTTCTGAGAATTTACATTCTTCCCGAGTTCTGTTCTAATACTTTGAACTTCTGCTACTGCAACCTGATGCATTTCCTTCAGCAGATGGTTGTGGAGGGATGACAATCCAACATAATGTTGAAGGTCATCAATAGCCAGAACATCAATCCTTTTCACATACTCGGTTTGAGCGACTAGCTCTTCCTTTAGCTGAGACAGATGCTGCTCCTTTTCCAGAAAGTCCTCCAGGGTCTGAGGGAAACTCAATGTACATTTGACATGTGCCTCTTGGAGCCTTTGGTAGAGACTGCTGATTTTATCTGTTGTTCTTTGCACACTGGCCATCAGCTTACTGGCGCAGTTCCTGCCAAACTCCAATAGTGCTACGTCCTCATTAAAACTGTCCACAGATTTAAATGGGAGGTGCACAGGGAAACCCCCTTTTCCTTCTCTCCATGCCATCTGACTGATGATATTTGCCTTAACACGGGTATTCTTCGCTTTGAGCCTATGGGCTTCCGCATTGATTTCTTTTAACCTAACCACGATGGCCTTGAGCTTGCAAACCTCATCAGTGATTAGCGCCCGAGTATCATATACTTTCTTCAGGATGCTACATGACAGCTCATGGAAGGGAGACATGTCCATTGTTCTGCTCTCCGCTTGCTCTAACCGCTCAGTTAATGCATGCTTGTCTGCTTCTAGCTGAGATGCCTTTTCTTCTGCTCCACTCTTCTCTGCTTCCACAATTATTATTTGGAGTGCTAGCTGGTCCTTCTCCTCCTCTAGCTGGCTGTACGTGTTTGACAGCTCCTTATGCTCAGCGTACAAGCAATTATACTTGTTCACTACCAGATCTCTTTGGGATTGCTCATTAGCCACAGTCTGTTGTAGCGTACGAGCTCTCTTCTTTGACAATATATTTTCTTTAACTATAACCCCTACATTGGCAAATGATGCCTTTGTTGTTGCTACAGCTGCGGATGCCATAGCAAAGGGATCTTGATCTGTGTTTTTCATTACAGTGACCTCTCGGTGGGTAATGATGTCTTCATGGAAGGGGCTTTTTATCCTCTCTTCTGATTTGAGGACCATAGCTTTCCTTTTCTTGTCGTAGACAAACTCATTCCACTTGGACACTGAAAACTTTCCCGATGGCGTGTACGGGACAATTGGTCGGTTTATGATGTCTATGTCCTCTTCAGCAAGTGGGGTCCGGACTTCCTGAGTTGGATCCACGCCCTTATTTTGGGTACCAGAGCCACCTGCTTGAGATGTGTCTATATCCATGTCTTGGACGCCGGACCCACTGGCTTGAGCATCTTCCCTTGCCTTCAACTCTTCTTCCGCCTTCCTCTCTGCCTCTGCTTGCTCAGCTTTAGCCTCTTTCTACTTTTGGGCTTCCTCAGCCTCTTTCTGCTTTTGGGATTCCTCAGCCTCTTTCCGCAGGCTTTCATTTTCATCTTCTTGCTGCATTCTCGCCACTTCAGCTTCCTCCTGCTTTCTTTCCATTTCAGTTTCCTGCTGCCACCTGGCTTCCTCAGCTTCCCGCTGCAGTCTGGCTTCCTCTCTCAATCTGAGTTCTTCCTGAGCCCGGGAATCTTCAGCTTCTTTCTCCTTCTGCTGGCTGGTCTTCTGGGCCTTGGTTGAGCTAGAGCTTGCTCCGATTCCTTGGAGACAGATTCGTAGCTCAGCCATGTTGCTGATACCTCTGAATGCCTCTTCCTCGTCATCAGGATAGTGGGAGTACTCGAAGTGAGCATAGATCTCCTTACAATGCTCAGCAACTCTTCCCTTTCTGTCATTCCTGTGGAAGATCACCTCACCGAAGTGGAAGGCTTTCAGCTCTTGTATAAATTCATCGGCCGAGGCAACCCCCGAGAACTTGTAAGCACCTATACAGAAAGGTAGAGGGGGAAAGGAGGCCTTATGTTGTTTGTGGAGCATTGCTCGAATTCCATCCAGGAAGAGTTGTCTTACTGCTTCTTTGAGGACCATATAATCTGTGGCATACTGCGGCAAGATGTATGGGGGATTAGTACCTCCAAACATTCTGAGGTAGGTACCTTGCTCCGAAAAGTAAAAGTCCCCATAATCCTCAAGGACTTCCAAAGCATTCTCTGATAGGCAGTTTGGTTCTTCCTTGAACATTTTCTCGTATAGGGGCATGATGAACCCCTCACAGATGAGTTTGTAGCTGGGCTTGTAATTCTGAGCCCACAACATCTTGAACGCGATATAGACCGGGGCGGTGGCCCTATCCCATGTGCAGCCCAACTTGGGGAAATCTATCTTGGCCAAAATACAATCAATCAGATATGAGGACATGAAAAAATCAGCCTTCTTCAAGGCTAGTCCTTCTTTAGCAGCAACTATCATCGAGGCCAGACTATCTGACAGGATAGTGGCCCAGTCAAACACGGTTCCCTTGAATGCCACGTAGTGGATGATAGGGATACACTGAATTTTATACACTGTGCCGTCGGGCATGCCGAAGATTCTGCACAGCATTAAAGCGATCAATCTGAAAGGAGCTCTCAGATTCTGTACGTCATATTCATCACTTCCTTTCTTTCTCAAATGTTTGCCTACCATTAGCAGCTTCTTGGCCATCTCGACGTTATTCATCTGGCTCAACCATTCATCAGTCAGAGCTTGTTGGACACGGGGAAATTTGTAGGATGCCGCAATATACGCGGGTTGAAATGAGGCAATAGCCACTTTCCTGTTATCATTTATCACTCTCCCTTCAGCATCGGCATGTTGGAGTATCCATCCGATCACTTCAGAACAGGGGAACAACTCAGGGCGGGTAGAGGCTCTAGTTATGCCTGAGGCTCTGATATTAAGATAAATCGGTCCTTCCTCTAGCAACATATCTGGGATTTCTTGGTCCCGGATCATTTTGTAGATGTCACCCCATCTAATTTCAGGAGGGACACCAGTGGTGCACCTAGTGTCCTGGAGTGAAGTTTCAGTTTTGAGTGGCGCAGGCTTCTTTTCTGTCATCTTAGCCTTCTTCTTACCTGCTTTCGGCATCTTGACTTATCCCTGATAGCACCCATATACAAGTCATCATGAACTTGAGCAACATACTGTGAGATTTCAACAGAGAGCATCATTGTTTTTTAATATGAGAATGTGAAGCTGTATGTTTAGGAAGCAAAATACACCATTTCAACCTAAAATACAAATTAAAACATTTGAATCTTTAAAAGGGAAGAATTTGGAACGCTCCCGAGAGGATAGGTGTATCGCGGAACAATCCGCTCTCGGGTTGCCCCGGGGAGAGATGATGATCTTCGTTTCAGCAGGAACATGATTATCAATTTTGGCCATGCTAATTCTTTAAAGGGGCAGGTTTGGGATGCTCCTGTGAAGATAAGCGCGTTGCGAAAGCAGCGTGCTTTCGGTTTACCTCTGGGGAATAGGGTAACTTTCGTCACTGCTGCGGTTTGAAAGGCTAATTGCGGGTAAGCTCAGGTTGGAAAGACTCATCTGTGACGAAAAAGGAAGGCGTTTCGTATCTACGACTCGGCGAGGGTTTCGAATGACATTGTCATTTACGGCACTTGCCGAGGTGTTCTATGGGGAGTTTTAGTTCGAGCGAGGGTGATGGCGCCAGATACATACTGACGAAAAGACTCGGGTGGCCAAAGTTTTAGGTTTCGGCTCACGTAACTTAAACGCTCACGGGGTTTTAACAGGGGCAATGGCGTCAGTCCTGGGATTTGAATTGGTTATAGGTGTCTTCATAGAACTGAGGTTTTACGAAAAGGCTCGAGGTTTCACGTCCTAAGCTTTCGGCCGGGGACATGGAAGGTTCATGGGGCTTCGGCAGCTTTGAAATAACGAGGCACACGGCCCGGGGAGGAAAATGGGACAGGTTTAACCGTCCAAACTAGCTGTCTCTACCCACAAACGTTTATTCTGTCTCTGCTTTATATGACGAGAAGAACTTGATTCAAACCGTATTTGACGGGCAAAAATCGCCCATGACGGGCGTTTTGCCCGTCAAAACCCCACCAATGCCCATCATTTTCAAAATAAAGGTAACCCAATAGCAATACGACGTGTAGGGGGACAAATTTACGGCTAAGATCCTACCTGGCACCGACGACAAACGCTAACTGAGGTGGCCGTGAACGTGGTTGAGCAATCCGAGCTGGAGAAGTTTGCGCGGCGTCCAACAAATCGTCCAATTGGAGAACTAACAATGCGTTGGCTCGTACCCCCACCGCCTATTTAAATAGAACAGGCTCGTGCGAGCATTCAATTTGGTGGGTGGCGCAATTAAAATGCGGCTTAAATACGTCGCCCGTTGCGGTCACGTCAAAATGTTTCGATCTGCGTGCGACTGCCATTCGCAGGACCACCTTGCGAATCACACTCGCCGTTGCGGAAGGATTCAGGGAAAGTTTCTGCCGTTTCGGGACGCGTCGCGAAAGGGAAACTCGAAGCCTTCCGCAAAAAGAATCCCGCGTCGCGGACGGATAACGCCAAGGCTTCCGCCGTTTCGGGAGCTATTTGCGAAGGGTTTCCACAAATCGAAAAGTTTCTAAGTCTCGCGGGGTTTCGGGAAGATATGGCGAATGCTCCCCGTAGTTTCGGAAGGGAAACTTGAAAGTTTCCGCAGTTGCGGGCGGCTTCTTTGAATTGTTCCGGAAGGGCCTCAGCGTTTCGGCGTTTCGGCAAGTCAGGGCGAACTCTTCGCGGTTTCGGGAGGGATTCACCAGCAGCTTCCGCAATTGCTTAATCGAAGATTTTTCTAAGTCTTTTCCGGTGGTTTAGACGAATGGCTCCCGCCGTTTCGGGAGCAAATCTTATACTCTTCCGCAAATTTTCCCAGAATCATTTCAAAGGCCTTTTCCGAGCGGTTTATGCGATTGGCTTTTGCCGTTTCGGGAGGGTAGCCTGAAAGCTTCCGCGGTTTCGGGAGAGAAGGCTGAAAGCTTTCGTAAAAGGAAAAATTCTAAGTCTCTCGATAGTTTCGGAAGGAAGTTCGTGAATTTCTCTGTGGTATTTCGGAAAGCTTTTGTGAATGGCTTCCGCCTTTTCGGAAGGAAAACCCGAAGGTTTTTGCAAATTTTCGAAAGTTTTTCTAAGTCTCTCTTCGGAAAGTTTATGCGAACGACTTCCGTCGTTTCGGACAACTTTGCTGAATACTTCCGCCGTTTCGGGCGGCTTTCATCAGAAGCTTCCGCGATTTTAACAAAATATTCCAAATCCTTTCGGGCGTCTTTCCCAAGTTCTCCCGCCGTTTCGGGAAGAAAACCCCAATGTTTCCGCAATTTTCCTTCTCATGGTCTGCGATTTGCAAACAAAATCTAAGTTCCGTTCCGGAAGGCTTAACAAAAGGCTTCCACCTTTCGGGAGAGAAACCCGAAACACTTCGCGTTTGCGGAAGGTTTGAACGGAGGACTCCGCCGTTTCGGGAGCTATTGCCCAATGGTTCCCGCGTTCTTCCAACAAAAAATTTCTAAGTCTTCCGTCGAGAAGCTTATGCGAGTTGCTTCCGCAACTGCGGGGAGATAACCCGAGAGACTCCAAAATGTCGGGAAAAAATTCTAAGTTCCCTTTAGGTTCCTTGGGGGAAAAAGGAAAGGTTTATGGCCAGAATTTTCGTTGGGAAACCAGATTTCATGCTGAAAAACACAGATAACAGCTGGGATGGCTTCTTAAGGCAAACTTTCTACAAAAATGAGAGGAGGGGCCCCAATATGTACAAAATTTTTTGGGGGGGGTTGCTGCAACAACAGCTCTCTAATCAAGGAATCACAAAAGGATTCAAGACTAAGCTCTTGATAGCTAGCTGCATTTAAGGATTCTTTCATGGAGTAAAATGTAGATACAAAAACAGAATATGCAGGTCCAAGTTTGGAAAGAATATGATAAATGCATTGTTTGTCTTCCCTCTTAATCTTACATTCTACACATAAGAGTTTTGTACTTAGATAAATAATCTTGAATGCATGAAAAATCACTTGGATTTAAATAAATCAACTCATTTTCAAGTTGGTGATCTCGAATTTCATTGTGTTTACCAAACACAGATTCCAACTTGTCCCGAGCAGCGTCAAGTTCATCAATTCCAGATATGTGGAATCGCAAATCAGTAGAGATTGACATCCCAATCAATCCACAAGCTTCGTCACATCTATTTGCGCATTTTATTTTCTTATCATCATCAGTGGGTTATGTTTCTTTCCCTGAGGTAATTCTGAAAAGTCTCCTACTTCGTAGAACATCCTTCATACGAGATTTCCATGAGAAATAGTTGGAACTGTTAAGTAGAATATCACAAGGGGCGGCCATATTTGTAAATTAATGGCTATAAAAACAGAAACCAATAGTCTGGATGCAAAGAGCTCGAAAAAATAAGCTGTTTAAAAAAAAATGACACTGAAAATTGACTTCGGATGATGAAGTTATGCTTGAACAAAGAAACTGTTTAAGATGTCCCCAACAGTGACGTGGCACATAGAGAATGACCAGCTAAAAAAAAAAGACCCCCTCTTCCCAAGATGAATCTTTTACAATCACTTTACAAGAAAGTTGCTTTAAGTAAATCACTTTTGTAAAATAAGTGATTTCACTTTTACAATGATATTACTTTTAAATAGTGCAACAATAAAGAAGAATTTAAGTGACTCACTTTTATTTATTTTTATTATTTAAGTGAGATGCACTTTTACAATAAAGTAACTTGAAAATATAAATTGCATGCACTTTTTCTTTTAAAAGTAACTTCCTAAGACTTGAACTTAAGACCTATTAAGCAATAAAGCAACTTTGAACCAAGTGAGCTAGATTAAAAGGTATGTAAAATATGGGAATGAGGAAGAGGGTTTTTTTTTTTTTTTTACTCTTCTTGCTCGGTTTCCGTGCTTGCCTTTTTTCCTCCAAATCACACCACAAACCGAAACAAAAAAAACTTTTCTACACTTCTGGACTTAAATCTCATTAGCTTTCCCGGAAAGTCTACATTTCCTCTCTGTTTCTGATTTGCTGAGATCGCGCAAGGTGCACGGCAAAGAGCATACGCAACCGAGAAAAACCCTTTCCCTTTTTGTTTCTGATTTGCCGAGATCGCTCAAGGTGCACGGCAAATAGCATACGCAGAAAAGAAAAGCAACAATTCGAAACCAAAAAAAATCTAACAGTAAAAAATATTCAAATATGATTTTTTTTTCTTTTAAAACATAAAATAAAAAAATACGTCACTGTAACATTATACCTTCATATTTGATGAAATACGTGTTTCTGGAGCAACCGAGAACCGTTTTCGATCAAACGAAAACTATTTTCCAATGGAAACGACACTTTGGACGTAATGGAATACCTCTCATAGCCCAGAAATAAACAGAAATACCAAAACCAAAAACCCTTTCTAGTTTCGGCAACAACAATTCAAGATCTAGATCATAACCGGAAGTGGCTCTTCATAAAAGCTCTGATACCATGTTCGGGTACACAGGGTACTACCAAAGGACTGAACACCAAGAACAAACACTTCACACAAACAGATCACAGATCAACACACTGATGTTTTGACGTGGGTTAAACCCTCTTAAGGGAAACACTCCACGGCCCCGACCAAATAGCTTCTACAGGATAATTTATTATGCAAAGAAAGAAAGTTACAAATGAGCTTCTCATAATCGATCAACTAAACAATGACCCTCCATGCTCTTTAAATAGAGATCATGGACCAATTGGGTGTTAAGCCACGGATCAAGGTTAGGCATGATCTAAGAGAAGTTGAGCCGTCGGATCACTCTATGTCGGGAACATATCGTGACCATCGGATTAAGTATTTACAAATGCATACTAATGCATACTAAAGAAACACACTTTCCCTAACGGATATATTACACAAGTTGATCTTAACTAACTCCTAAGTGTCTAAATATCCAATAAGTGCCATGATAGTTTTAATGGAAGTGTACCTTGCAACTGGTGCAAATGTTTCTTCATAGTCAATTCCCTCTTTCTGAGAGAACCCTCTGGCTACAAACCTTGCCTTATATTTTTCAATGCTGCCATCTGCAGCATGCTTTATCTTGTATATCCATTTGGAGGATACCACATTTTTGTCCTTTGGCTTGGGAACTATATCCCAAACATCATTTTTCATTATTGACTAGTACTCCTCAGTCATTGCTTCTACCCACTCCTTCTTATGAACTGCTTCTTCATAACTAGTGGGTTCTTGACCTACAAGATCACACATCAGGGCCACATAGTTTGAGAATGTCTTTGGTTTCTTTCTCACCCTAGTGGAGCCTTCAAGAGCTCCATATTTTTTAGCTCCTAGTATAATGTCTCTTGCCCATGCTAGCTTTCTCTTCCTTGAAATTTCTATGACAGGAGTTTTTTGTGGTTCCATCATGTCATGGTCTTCAGGAGTTGTCTCTTCAGGGGTGGGTGCAGCTTCTGTGATTCTGGAAGGTGCCTCTTCCTCATATACTTCTTCATGTTGGCACTTCCTAGATCTCTTGAGAGCTGCCTCTTTATCAAATGTCACATCCCTACTTATTTCCATATGATGGAATCCTGGGATGATTCACAATATCCAACAAATATTCCTTTCTTCCCGGAAGGATCTAGCTTGGTCCTCTTTTCTTTTGGAATGTGAATGTATACTGTGCATCCAAATATCTTGAGGTGACTTACCTCAGGCTTCTTCCCTGTGAATACTTCTTCTGGGGTCTTGAAATCAAGAGCACTATGAGATAGTCTATTTTGCACATAGACTATTGTCCTGGCTGCTTCAGCCCATAAATACATGGGTAGGTCTTGATTATGTATCATTGTCTTTACTGCCTCCATAATTGTTCTATTCTTTCTTTCCGCAACACCATTCTATTGAGGATTGTAAACAGTGGTTAGTTCCCTCTTGATTCCAACTTCTTTACAAAAGACTTCAAAATCTTTTGAAGTATATTCTCCACCATTATATGTCCTGAGTATCTTAATCTTGTTTTCTGAATGGTTTTCTATCAAGGCTTTGAATTCCTTGAACTTTCCAAAAACTTCATCTTTTCCCTTCAGGAAATAGATCCAAGTCTTTCCTTGAGTAGTCATCAATGAATGTAATGTAGTATTCATATCCACTCAAGGATGTGGATGGCATTGGTTCACATACATTTAAGTGAATCAATTCCAATGTACCCTTAGTATTTGTATCACTTTTTGGAAATGGGTTCTTGACATTTTTCCCTTTTGCACATCCTTTGCAAGTGCCATCATGGTCAATCTTTAAGTCTGGTAGTCCTATGACTACCTTGCTCACATGAGGTAGTGCTTTATAGTTAATGTGAGCAAGCCTTATATGCCATGGCTCACTTGGGATAGTGGCTTCATGAACAAGGGCAGCTTTTGGATGGCCCTTGAGTTTGTATAGACCTCCTTCCTCTTCACCAATAACAATTGCATTCTCAATTGATTTTCCTTTGGACCACATGAGTGCTTGTCCATCTATGAACGCAACCCTATAGTCTTTCTTATCTAATACTGAGATAGAAAGTAAATTCTTCTTTAAACCTGGTACATATAAAATTTCTTTCATCTTCAATGGGGTTCCAGAATCAAGCTTGTAGCTTGCTTCACCAATTCCCTTGATGGGATATTGATAGTCATCTACTAGAGATACCTTCCGTGGAGAGATCTTTTCTTCAAGTCTTGAAAGAGTCTTCTTTTGACCTATCATGTGCTTTGAAGCACCACTATCAATGAGCCATGTATCTTCTCCAAGTGATACTGCCCCAGAGAGAGCAGAGAATAGAACATACCCTTGTGCATCTTCTTCTTCTACTTTAGCTCTTTTCTTTCTAGGATTTTCTTCCTCTTCTTCTTCACTATCATTTTCTGCAAGATGTGCATGATGTATTTTGTGAATAAACTTCTTCTTCTTCTTTTGTGAAGTACAATTTCTAGCAAAGTGTCCCAGTTTGAGACAATTGAAACATTGAACTGTGGAGAGATCTCTTTTTGAGTTTTCTCTTCCTCTCCTTCTAAAATTAATAGGAGGTTGAGACTCCTTGTGATCATTCTTCTTGAAGTTGAAGTGACTCCTTCTTTTTCTGGTGTGTGTAGCCAAATCTTGGTCATCCTCTTTGAGAAGAGCTTCTCTATTGGCTACCCTAGCCTCTTCTTGAACACAATCCTCCCAAACCACATCAAACTTCATACTTTCTTTTATGGCACACATAGTTTGAATGAATGACTCCCAAGGTCTAGTAAGACCATTTAGAGCAGTCATGACAAGGTCATCTTCATCAAGCGTATCTACAATGGCATCTAGTTATTCTTTGATTTAGGAAACCCTTAAGAAATAGTCTTGAATAGATTCTCCTTTATTGATGTTGGTGCTCTTCAATTGAGTTCTCAGGTTCATCTTCCTATTGATGTTCTTTCCCTCATACATTCTGGAAAGAGAATCATACATTTCCTTTGGGGTCTTCTTGGAAGCCACTTGGGGAATCAAGTGGTCCTTAATAGAATCAGTAATGATTCTCTTTGTCCTAATTAGGTCCTTCCTATACTTCTCTTTGGCTTCATCTTCTTCAGGTTATGCAACCTCATCTTTAATATATTGGACAAGATCATTCTCTTCAAGAATGAGACCAATTTTGTATTTCCATGCTCGGAAATTTTCTATACCCTATACCTTGTCTTCAAACTTAGTGCTTGGAGCCATCTTATTCAGGGGGTTATAGAGATTGAAGTTTCTCAAGAGATAGAATAACACTTACCAGGAGATATGCTTGATTGAGTTGAGAGATCTAGTGTGTTCTGCTTCTGGAAATTCAACTTTTCACCTTCCGGATCTGCAATAGAATTTCTGGTTTTCTAGTGTACAGGTGCGCAACTTTTCTAGTTCACTGGTGCATAGGTGCGCAACTTTTCTAGTTCATTGGTGCACAGGTGCGCAGCTTTTCTGGTTCTCTAGTTTTCTGGTTTTCTGGTTTTCTGCACTTTTGGTCAAACTAGGGTTTGACTTTCCCGGAGTTCTACCCAACCAAAAATATCGATCCAGGGCTCAAAACTTCGATTTTGAGGAGGGCTTTCCAGCCATGCAATCAAAATCCAAAAATTCCAACTTTTGCAGAAACCCTAATTTTCACCAGAGGAGGAGAGAGAGGTATTTTCACCCTGTGAAAGATGTCCTATTCAGGCTAGCTCTAATACCATGTTAATGTCACGTAATCACCCACCCATCCAAGGCAAGGGAGGGAACATGATGGCAATCTATGGGGCTTTTCATAAAATTCAGCCCAGTCATTAGCATCATATGAATAAAACATTGGTGTGCAGATACAAATTAGGCAATATGCACAGTGGAATCAAAACTAATCCACACACACTTCATGCTCATCCAGCATATCAAAATAATCATTAATTAAACATTGAAGAAGTAAATACATAGACATAAAAACACTTATCTTCATTTTGCAACTACCCCAAGCAACTAGCTATGTCGTTGCAACGTTCCACCCAACCATAGGCTCTTCGACAGCTTATACTGAGTCCATCCAAATGCCACCCCCGAGCTGAGCATGATTCTCACAAGGAAAGGGAACATTCCAGCTCGTTCACTGCCAATTATTCATTTCATCTCAGCCAAGCCAGTCCATAGCTGGGTTTATCAGGCTACATTTGAACCATGGATGCTTATTCTCAAGCTCAAGCCAAAGCAATGGATACCCAAATCCATACCCCAACATATTCATTTCTCACACAGCCAGCACAAACACTGGGCATAGATACACATTTCCAGCAATGGAATTCACAAACAAGGTGGGCATAGATTTTTCCCAAATCGTGGCTCACCCAAAACGAGCTGTGGGAAGGGAAATGCATCCACAAGGAGGAAAAACGTTTTATCCCCAACTCTCTCAGCATTTAACAACAAAAACGGTCTCTATGGAACCCCCATTCCATTCCCCTTCTTCCCCACTAGTATACAACACAAAAACGCCCTTCTCTACTGGGAGAATGAAGGAAAACACCGCAACCATGCCTGGAAAACGCCTAGGTAGCTCTAAACTTGTGAGGGAGAAGGAATGTTCATAGATAATGGCTCGGGGGAGAAATTCATGGCTCTTTTCTTGCCCAAGAAGCAAAACGTGAATTCCCATGTAGGGTGGTTTTCCCATACCCGAATTTGGACAGCCATACCTCCCATTCCCCAAGGCATTAACTACCTCAACCAACTCTTGGGAGAAATCAATGATTGGGTACAAAAGTCAACATGGGGAGTTGAGGGTTTGATGGGTTCTCTCATTGACACTTGGTTTGAACTGATTGGCTTAAGGGTTTGAATGTTTTTCCCTCCCAATTCCTTGTGAAATCATGCCCCCATCTCTTTGTTGCATTGCATAGCTAGTTGTGGGTATTTTTATTAAAATGCATATTACATGATGTTGAAGTTCCAATGTGCCTGGCTAGCACTTAAACCATATGCATCAATAAATCGATGGCGGGGCCTTGGCCTTGAGCTCCTCACCACGATTTCATAATAATATTACATCATTTAAAATGTTAAAGTGATAGGGTCTAGATGGGGACGTGACAGTTAAGTTTAGCCTAATTTGACTAGCAAGATCACTGAAAGAAACACAATCACAAGATAGACAAAGATTTACCCTAGGAAACCCTCATGGGGTAGAAAACCAAGCAAAGCTTTCCTCAATATAGATAATCAACCAAATATAAGATGTAGTCCAAGAATAGAGCTCCTTCTCCTCCTATGCAGACTCTCTCTCACATGTGCACTACTCCTAAGTGGATGAATCAATGAGATAAGTGAGGAACAACCTCCTCTACTTATACTTGTTTCCCGACTGACTTTTTACCCTAATGGGGCTGACCTCTCCCAAGAGAGTCTAATAACCCCCAAATAATAAACTCAGGGCCGACCTCACATGGGAGATCTAATAACCCTAGTTACCACACTCTCTCGGAGGAATAAACATCTCTGGATATACAATAGGGTCACCACGGAGGAATGTACCATCTTCGGAATAATAAAATACAAATATAATATTCTTTGAAGTTACAATATTTCAATAGGTTTGTCACATATGACTTAAAAGATGATGCTACGAGGTTTGTAGTACAACTGCTAGTAGGAAAAGTCTTGCGGAAGGAAAGACCAATAGAAGTACCAGCAAGAGCAATTCACCTCACTGTGAAGACAACGTAGGGAGTAAGATTCAACTGGTGTCAATACTTGCTGAATGAGTTTCTGGACGATGTCCGTGGAACTCAGGTCAATGGCACTGCATTTCATTACAATTGGTTAATGGTTTTGATTTCCTTTGTAGGCTGGAAGGATCCAAGCTATTATGTTGGTCTCACTTCTCTCATCAATGATTGTCAAGGACCCAGATATGCAAACCTCTGGGAAAATCTGCTACCAGACCAATAGCGTGCCTCAAATGAAGTATTCTTCACATACTACGAGCAGTTGCGCAGTGTCATCGTTCGTACACTGCACATATCCAAAGAGGTAACATTCAAGTATATCCGCACTTTAAATTTTTGAGCTGACATGCATTCCATTTATATTTCACCAAAGGCACAGAAGAAGAACCCATAATGGTTCCAAGGGAATTATCATATGGACGATGCAGGTATCGACCTCATCATGAAGGAATGGCTAGATGAATGGAAGGTCGAAGGACCGATGGTCATTGAGAGTGACTCAGACGAAAGTACTCCATCCTTGACAAAGATCACTGAAGAGTCACCGACAGGAAAAAGAAAGTAGCTTGGAAGCTCTATGCAAGAGAAAGGGACGAAGAAGAAGCAGAAAGCAATAAAGTTGCCATCTGAAGAGCAGTTACATGATGATTATGAGATCATCGCGAGGAGGGTAAGCGCATTCCTGGAAGTCACGCTCACCCTGAAAGACACCAAGAATTAGGAGATTCAGGTGAGTCTACAATAGAATCTCACAACCTTGCAAGGCATAGCAGCAAAGCTAGAACAAGTCCAACGCGACTTGGCTCGAGAATCTGAGTCAAAAGGAAGGTCAGGGGACACCTCTCAGCCAAAGAAAACACCCTTATCCCTGACCATGGCACCAAGACCACACATAGTTCGCATTGACCCACTAAATGTCATTTTACCACGCTATGAATTAGTTGTGAGCGCACAGAGAATATAACATGTGGACATTGATATCGCAATGCTGCCCCTCAAGGGTCTACATAATCTACATCTGCAGGTTGTGGAGGAACTACATGATAGAGATATGGTCACTCTGAGCCAACACCGGGGCTTACAAGAAAACTATAGACAGTTGCAGGAAGCAACTGCAAAGAAGGCTAAGGCACTTAAAAGCGCACAGGAGCAACGGAGAAGAATCGAGCAGACTATCACTTCGATTTGCGCAGAGATACCAGAGTGCGATGGGCAGCTAGAGCTCACAGACACCATCCTTAAGATTGGCTCAGTATCCAACAGTCTTAAAGCTGACATGAAAGACATGGAGATTGATTACAAAGCAAATATTTCCACTCTGGAAGCATAGAATCTCCCAAAGACACCACCAGATCAGACAGAACTAAGAGCAGTAGAAGTGAAAGCTGCCGCAGAAAACATATCCGGCGAAATAGCTAAGTGTCATAGCTTGCTGGACAAAGCAACTAGAGCCTAGACTGCGCTGCAAGAGGACCCTCAACTATTGCAGGTCCAAACCAGCTTACAAGAAAAACAAGCAGCGTTAGACTCTCTAAACGCGGAGATGAAGAATCTGCTACCAAGAGAGAGACTCCTCCAATTTGCATAACTCAAAGACCTGAAGAGGGAACTTCAAGTGTTAAGAGAAAAATAGGCAGAAACTGGGGAAAAGTCACAGCCCCTACAAAAAGAATCTCATGCTATCTTGCAAGAGATTGAAACAAAACCGATAGAACTCTAAGAGTAAGAGAAAACAGTGCAAGAGTAGACTCAGGAAGATCTAACACCAGATGTGTTGGAACTTGTAAAGGCAGTTGAGCAAGACGCCAAAGACACAGTTGCGAAGCTAACCTCAACTTATCAAGATTTCCCTACCAAGATAGATCAGCAAGGAGAAGAGAATCCTGATGAACCTATGGCAAGTGGCTCGAGGACGAGCCACATGTAACTGTTAGGGGCCTATTGGGCCTGGCCCAAGTAAGCCAATTTTGGATAAGTCAATTTTGGGAGCTGCGAGGATACAACGCAACATTGACAGAGTAAGAGAGCTAGCGCCCCGAAGTTATTGCGCTATGGAGATACAACGTCGTGAAGTGCCAGTTCCGCAAAGATTCGACATGGCAGGGTTTTGGATGGAAAACGATATAAATTCTGGTGAGACCATCGACGGTCTATTTTGGTTAAGATACTCTGTGATTCCCAGCAGGCGAGTAAGGAGTGGCGAAGAAGGAAAGTGATCGGTCACACGGGAAAAGGTAGCACTACGTGAACCGACCGCACAAAGCCGTTAGAGAAGGAACGACAGGATGAAAGCGACCCGTCGACATGCGCTCGACAGAGGGGATCAAAGCAACGTGACCAAGCACAGAAGGATGGCCACGACGATGATTCACTATCAGAGCCTAACCGTTCTGGTTAGTGGGGTAACCGCACCAGTTTTTGGGTAACCTTAGGGTTTTTGAGTCCATCATGAATGTAAAGACGTGACCTAAGGGCACAGTCTATAAAAGGGAAACTTTTGTAAGGGAAAGGGTTAATTAATCCTCATTTTGAGTATTGTAAAAGACTGATCTCTGTGAGATACTAATTGTAAAAGGCTCTGCAGCTGCGTGCACAGAGACCTACTGAAGAGAGAAGAGAGTCTGTAGCTGAGTGCGCAGACTGAAACTATTGTACCCTTCCCATTGATAATATAACAACAGTTCCTGTGGATGTAGCTCCCATCCTGGGGGTGAACCACATTAAATCCTTGTGTATGCGATTGGATATGTGTTTGTATATGTATATTTGCTTATGCTGAATGGTTAAGATTTTGTTTATGAGTCCATGTGTTCTTGCTTTTATATGTATTCACCATAAGGATAAAGGATGGGAATAATATGTTAAGTATCGGCATATGTGAATGAATGTTGAATGCACAAGTATTTCTAAGTTAGATGAATGCATAAGTTGATCGGGTAAACACTTAAACCAACGAAGCCTGTATAGTGTGATTCCCTGAAGCGCAGCACCGGAAGTGCGTTGTTACTTTGTAGTTCGCCATATCGTATAAGTTTGCAAGGCTTGTAGTCTATTATGTTGTTGAATGCGTCATTTTTTACTTAGTAAAGTATATTGAAGTTGTGTGATTTCCGAAGAGGAAGCGCAATCCTCAGTTGTGATGTCCCGTTGTCAAGCAGTCACTCTACATCGCGCAGTCCTTGGATACGCAATAGTATAAGTGTTAACCACGAAGAAGGTGAACTTCACGCAGTCCACCATTCTGTTTAAGCACGCATCACCCGGTTGTGGAAACCTGATTCCGCAACCTCCCCATAACTTCGCCTCGGGTGAGACGTCGGTCTGTTGCCGAAAGGGTTGGTGAAAAGGGGTTTTGTTGGTTCCCTGAACCGCGCAAAACCTGGGTCTATCAAGTGAACTTAAAGAACATTTTAAGAACCAACAGTGGGTCAGATATCTTCATTTGAGTCTATTTGAGTCCATTAAATTGATATTGGGAGAATTCAAGTTGCTCTAGTAGTGTTTGGGAAGAGTTGGCAACCTCTTGTTCAGTGTGGCCAAAATTGAGCTAGTGTTCCTAGTTTATTTACCAGCTTCCAATTTTATATCAGTCTGATTTGGGACACATATCAGTGGACTCTAAACAAATTTACGAGCCGCACACCTTTAATGGACATCATAAATATACATATACTCCACTATTGTTGAAAGAGAGCATCTCATAAGTCTTCATAAGCCACTGTTTGCGAAAAAGTTGAAAATCAACATAATTAAAGTTGGAACCTTGGATATAATATTCCTAATTTCTGATTGGGAACATTATAGGGAGGGACTTAAGGAGCGTGAAGGTGATCTTTTCACTATCAAAAAGTTTTTGAATAGAGTAAAAACATTTAACAAATTTAACCATTCTCCAAAGCATCTGCATATATCTAGCTTTCAAATAAAGGAATGTCAAATTGAACTTGTACATTGAAGATTGTTGCAACTCCAAAATGGATACTAGTTGAAGGTGTCTCTGCCACCATTGGAAATTGCAGAATGATCTGGGTGAAATTATCCATCATCTAGTTCCTTTGTCGCATGAGTGATTCCTTAAGTAATGAATTTATAGAATCTCTCGCTCCATTGTTTTTTCTTCCATGTGAGTCTACTTGGGTTGGAAAGAACTACTTTCCCCAAGCTTAGTTAGTTTGAGACCCAACTCTTGATACCTCGATCTCGTTGAGGACATGCATCGAGAAACAACATAGAGCATATTGCTCTAATACCATTGATATAAATGATTTAGAGAATGAAATGAAGGCATAAATATAAAACGAAAACACACATACAAGGATGTGGTAGAGAGTACAATAGTACAATAAAACCCAAATTTTATTAATGAGTGAAATGGAAAAAGTCTGTAAACTGCAAAGTAATACAAACTAGCTAGAATGGTGGTAGCTTATCTCTTGAGAGAGATTTGTTGGCTCTGCTCATTTGCAAGAAGACCATTACAAGAGAATGAAAATGACATTTTAACACAAAGTGTCAAACTTTACGGGGAAAAAACCTAAATATCCAAAACCCATACCATAGGATATGAAGCGGGAAAAGGAATTTGGGCCTTGAGGAAGTCTAGTTGATATATCAACTTCTCGAGGTTGCAACTTCCACATACAAGCTTTGTTTGGGGCACACAATAACCCGTTGGAAAGATATAAAAGAGGAAAACGATTTCATTCAAGGATTAGTTAAACCTTTGACAACCAGAATTTGTTATAAGGCCAAAAAACGTTGTTTAGGGCCTCAACAATGCCTTGGAAGTTCAAGACCTAAAAAATTGTAGAAAAACTAACAAGATGGAGAACCATTATGAGTTAGTGGAACAAGTGGGTGGCTACTAGTATCCACCTAGATCAACAACATTTCAAAGAATTCTATAGATTAAAATCTAATCAACACCCCTTTAATTATATAGATGAACCTTGCCAGATTTATGTCTTTGCGGCTTCACTCGTTTCTCATATGTTTGATTATAATTGTTGAATCCCCTATCATAGTAAGGCTCTTGATCCCTCTTGAACTTAGAATTTTTAACCCTCGATGGAGTGCTAGATTGCTAGTGCTTCTGCTTACTTACCAAAAGCTTCTCTTAAACCTTGTGCAAGGCTTATTTCATGGTTTCCCTTGGAATGAAAGGTGATCACCTCACACTTGCCACCCTTAGTTTCATTTAACTTTCTTAAACATAAAATGCCTCTTTAGAAATAATGGATTTAGGAACTTGAACAAGTTATTATAGAGGATTTGGTTTTCAACATATGTTTAGTCTTCCTTTTCAAAACATTTTTTACAAAGCACTTATCATCAAAGAGAATGTTGTATCTCATAGAAAAACATGCAAAAATGGAAAGATCTCGAAGAGAAGAAAATTTCCGGTCAAATATTAGGAAAGTCTTCGGCAACTTCAATTCATCGTAGGGCAAAAAAAAAGTTATTTAGGGCCTAAAAAATGCCTCGGAAGTTCAAGACCTGAAAATTTGTCGAAAAAATACTAAAATGGAGAACCATTATGAGTCAGTGGGATAGGTGTGTGGCCACTAGTATCCAATCGGATCAATAACACTTTGAAGAATTTTGTAGATTCGAAGCTCATCAACACACCTTAAATTTTATAGATGAACCTTTCTAGATTTATGACTTTGGAATTTGATTGATTTCTCATATGCTTGATTATAATCGTTGAGTTCCCTATCACAGTAAGGCTCTTGATCCTCTTGAAATTAGAATTTTTAACCCTTGATGGAGTGCCAATGCTTATGCTCGATTACTAAAAGCTTCTCTTAAACCCTGTGCAAAACTTATTTCATAGTTTCCTTGGTGTGGAAGCTGATCTCCTTGTACTTGCCACCCTTAGTTTCTTTTAAATTTCTTAAACAAAAAATGCATTTTTAAAAGTTTCGAGGAACCTTAAACAAGTTATTATTTTGAGGATTAGATATGGAAAAATAATAGCAAGGAAAAAAATTAATAGTTTATACTATGCTAGTTACACTTCCATTGAATTGATCAGAGTAATGATAGAACAAGGCTGTTTGTATAACTAATGCTGGTAATTTGTTTTAGTACTCCAATCAGCTTTAAACATGCTATCTCTATAACTATGTATAACTATGAGAGTTCGAACAACACTATTAGTGTCATAACTATGATGTGTTAATTAGGTGAATACTGCGTTATATTAAACATGCTTGATTAGCTATAAGTACAGGTGTAATCATTGAGCTGCATTTTCTGCATAACATCTTATAGCTTCTATTACACTTAGTTGGAACAAGAAGCTCTATAAACTAGTAACTCTTATTACACCATACATGGATTTAGTTCACATGTTATAAGCATTTAATCTACTAGTATCTCTATAAGTAAACCCGTATCCTAGTGCTCTTTATTAAGAGACTTCATCATATATTTTTTTTTCATTTTCAAAATATTTTTTACAAAGTACCCATCAACAAAAAAGAGTGTTGTATCTCCTATAAAATTTTCAAAATATTTTTTACAAAGTACTCGTCAACAAAAAAGAGAATGTTGTATCTCCTAAATTTTTAAAATTTTTTAACCTGGATAAAGTACCAATATTTTTGCTTAATTATTTTAAACTTCCCTTAAACACCATACAAAATTTATTTTATGATTAATTCCTTAAAATCAAAGTAATCCCCTCACACTTGTCATCCTTACTTTCTAAAACCTAACATGCTTCTAGAATTTAAAGAAACTCAAACTCAAACAAGTTACTATCGAAGATTTAGTTTTCATACAAAATTTATTTTATGATTAATTCCTTAAAATCAAAGTGATCCCCTCACACTTGTCATCCCTACTTTCTTAAACCTAACATGCTTCTTGAATTTAAAGAAGATCTAACTCAAACAAGTTACTATCGAAGATTTGGTTTTCAACGTAATTTAGTTTTCATTTTCAATATATTTTTTAATGAATTTAAAGAACCTAAAACAAGTGACTATTGAATAAACCTATATTTAGTTATCATTTTCAAAATATTTTTTACAAAGTACAAGTGTTGTATTTCCTAAAAAACATGCAAAAATGCGATTCCTTTGAAATCGAGAGATTTTCTTGCAATTGAAAGAATTTCTTATAATTAAAAGAATACGAGTTGGAAGCCTTAAATAATGAAAAATCTTTTGGTATAGATGGTCTATGATGTTAATTCATCAAAATACTATGGAAAGTTGTTGGGCATGATGTTTTGTGCATGGCTGAAGGAACTAGTAGATGTTGAATAGGGTGTGGATGCATCACTTTTTCTAATATTAAAGACAAAGGAAAAAGTTAACTTTCTTTTTATATTTTGGCGTTAGGTTTGTGTATCATTTTATGTTTACGTCTTTTTTATTATTTAATCAATGTATTAATTAAGCCAAGCTAAGCAAGACAATTTTTTTAAAATTTTGGTTTGATATTTTAAAGATTTTTTTCTATGGTGTTGAATCTATTTATGCTATTAAAATTATCATTAAAATATAATTAAATTTAAATTTTGTAAAATAAAAAACACCAAATTTCAATAATCAATAAAAAAACACTTTGACCAAATTGTCAAATTTTTTAAAAGCTCCATTATCAAAATCCTTCGTATTGTTATCATGGTGGAAAACACACCTCTCATCGTCAAACATCAAAATCAAATATCATTATCATTGTGGGAAATACAGCATTACGGACCGACCTCATCTTAACCTATCATTACTTGCCACTAGGAAATCCACCTCATCCCAGGGTGGCAACTGGCACGCCGACTTAATCTTATAGCCAAGATCACACCATTAGTAGCTAACAAAATCACCGTATGGATGCTTTCCACTTTGCGAATTAATAATAAATAAATAAATTAGGTATTCTCTCCAGCTCTACCGCACATAAGATACATGGTGTAACATTATGGGTGGCTCCTTATGCATATTATATTATAACCGTATTTCATTGATGGGAATCCAATGATAATACGTTGGACTTTTGTTGGGATACGTACGAAAGTTTCACAACGTGTACTTCAAAATTAAAATATATCTTGATCACGACAAAGTATAAATATGTTATTCTAGTTTTGGTGGAATTCAATGAAGTTTAAGTTTATTAAATCGAGTGACTCAGTGAGATTTTGGAAGTTTTGATTACATAGTCAAACACTTGGAGTAAATTTTCTGATGGGTGGAGGTATATTAAAATGAAAAAATTATATGAAAATGCAATGTAATTAATGCAAATTTGGATTATTTAAAATATTTCATGTTTACAAAAAATTTGTAAACAAAATTCACCCATACCCAAAAACTTAAATAAAACTTGAACTTTGAATCCATCTAAAATTTGTGGCTGAAAATTGTTTGAATTACAAAAGACAGTTACTCTCAATGTGGGTACGACTCACGAGGCTCTATACACCACACAGGGAATAGTAGCCGGAGCCTGGAGGATCGAGTGTGATAGTTCACCCACACGGCGATTCTGTGGGACGCGTACAAAACGGCAGGTGTTCTCGGGAGTTAAGTAACACGTGGCTGACAAAACACAACACGAAAGTGTGAAGAGTGTCAACGGACAAATGTCGTCCAAATACATGTAGCCTAGACTCAAGTGCTGTCAGTCTAGTTTTTGTTTTTAGTTTTTAGTTTAGGCGTGAAAAAGGTATTCTTTTCCATGGCGGATTTGCCGGATACTAATGAATGTCGTCAATTAAATAAGAAATTTTCTTATTATATAAGTACACTGTTGACCATTGATTTAGGGAAGATTTGGAAAATATACATAATGTTGGAAGAGGAAAAGGGGGGCACCGAGTGGTTGGATTCCGGAAAAAGCTGTGCCTGAACGGTACTGGACCAGAGGGTAGCATCGCCAGAGATGCCATCGGATTCGGGTTCATAATCCCACTTTCCAGAGATACCTACCTAGGTATATTGTGTGCGGTTTCTCGATTGTCGATCAAACCCTGCGCTTTGCAGCAGCTATGATTCCTCTTCGGAGCTGTCGCAGCCCTCCCTCATACAAGCGACTGGCAAAGGACAGTACAGAGGGTGGGACATCCTGGGAAGCAAACATGGAGATTGCTCTCCGGCATGATCTGGATAAAGAAGAAGGAGAACAAATAACAGAGTCAGGAGATTTGGTTGTGAACATCGATGACAATGAGATTGGGACTGGAAGGAATGGTTATGGTGTTGCCCAGAAAATTGAAAGAAACGTTTCCGGATCCGGATCTCGATCTAAGAAGGGGACCGAGGAGAAGATCGGTGGGATTTGGAGAGGTTCAAGCTACGATTTCTTTAAGGACTCTAAGAAAATGTCCGGCACTTCGCAGCAGACGGTCTTGGAAGTGGGATCGGACGATAGGAGTGAGAGCTTCGATTTTCGTGCCGGGGAGGATCCGCCGTCGAAACTAATTGGCGATTTTTTGCATCGGCAGAGATTGTCCGGGCAGAAGTCTCTGGATATGGATATGGAAATGGAGGAGCTCCAGCGGTCGTGGCCGTTGCCGTTGCAGGAAAATAGCTCGAATGGGAAAAGTGGAAGTTTACCGACGGTGCATGAGAGTAGTGGTTCTGGGGCCAGCACCGAGCCGATGAGTACATCAAGCCAGTTGCAGTCGGAAACGAGCTCTCCTCCCAAAGGTGTGCTGAAGAGCCCCCCATCGAACCAGGTACAGTCGGGAACGAGCTCTCCTCACAAAGGCGTACTCAAGTCCTCTTCGATCCATATACAATCCGAAACGAACTCTCCTCACAAAGGTGTGCTCAAGTCCCCTTCTCGGTTGGGGGTTGGGCCGGTGCAGGGTTGGGGTTCCCCCGATTCCAGCATGAATGCACGTTCCCCCTCAGCTTCTCCCAGAGATTTCCGTGTGTCCTTTATAAATGAACCTTCGCCTGCTTCTCCTACTCCGCCAAAGGTCCAGATAGGATCTCCGGTCTATCAAGGCGGGCCAAGATACATAGACAAAGAGGAAGAATTGGTCGCGGACAACAGCAACAGGGAAAATGTAATTGGCAGCGGACGAGGGAGTAGGGATAACAGCGGAGAAGTGCTCAAGCACTCGGGCAGGGCTTCGCCCAACATCAACCACAGCAATCTGCTGATGCGTACTAAAACCCGGTCTCGGTTAATTGACCCCCCTCCCCCATATCAGGAAATCAAGATGGAGGGCATTGGAGGAGGAGACAGCAAACGGCGATCCGGTCAGCTGAGGTCCGGGCAGCAGCTCAAGTCCGGCATGATCGGGAAGAATCACACTGGAATGCTGGAGAAACTAGAGGAAGAAGAAGATGATCCTTTCAAAGACGAGGACCTTCCGGATGAGTTCAAGCGTGGGAAATGGAGCCTTCTGTCTATTTTTCAATGGCTCGTCTTTTTTGTGTTCTTGGGAGCGTTTGTGAGCAGCTTGGCAATCCATTCCATCAACAAGAAGACTCTGTGGGATCTCCATCTCTGGAGGTGGTGCCTGCTGGTTCTCGTGCTTTTTTCTGGAAGGCTTGTTTCTGGATGGGTCATTCGTATCGTAGTCTTTTTTGTGGAGCGAAATTTTATATTGAGAAAAAGGGTTTTGTATTTCGTGTATGGAATTAGGAAAGCTGTGCAGAATTGTCTGTGGCTGGGGTTCGTTCTTATTGCCTGGCATTATCTCTTCGACAAGAAAGTGAAGAGGGAGACAAAAAGCACTTCGCTGCAATTTATCAACAAGCTTCTGGTTTGTTTTCTGGTAGGTACCATTGTCTGGCTGGTGAAAACCCTACTGGTCAAGGTCGTGGCATCTTCCTTCCATGTGAATACTTATTTTGATCGGATACAGGAGTCTCTGTTTAATCAGTATGTTTTGGAGACTCTATCAGGGCCTCCCTTGATCGAAATTGAGCGTAGTCAAATGGAGGATGAGAAGCTTCTGAATGAGGTAGCAGAACTGAAGAAGGCCGGGGCCAATGTCCCCATTGATCTCGCAGCCAAGAGCGGTCTCTTGCACACCAAGGGGAATGGCACTGGAACTGGAACGACGACTCCCAGAAGCAGAAATAGCGAGGTGATTGGGAAGAGTGGTAGAATTGGCAAAAGCCAGCATTCTCTGGGGCTTAAATCTGGCAGGAAAGACGTGGACAACAACAAAGAGGAAGAAGGAATCACGATAGACCATCTGCATAAGCTCAATCAGAAGAATATCTCTGCCTGGAATATGAAGAGGCTAATGAACATTGTGAGGCATGGAGTGCTGTCTACGCTTGATGAATCCTTCAACGATGTTACCAACGAAGACGAATCTGTGACGCAGATAAGAAGTGAATGGGAGGCTAAGGCTGCTGCCAAAAAAATCTTCAGAAACGTAGCTAAACCTGGTGCCAAGTAACAACGATTTTTCATACTCCCTCCATTCCATAATCTTCTTTTTGTGCTTTTTCTACTTTAAAGTTTCTGTCCAGGAGGAATGATTTATGCTTCATTTCTACTGTACAGGTACATTGGCCTGGAGGATTTGATGAGATTCCTTGCCGAGGGGGAGGCAGTAAAGACGATGGGTCTTTTTGAAGGAGCTCGAGATTCAAATCGAGTCACTAAGGCTGCCCTAAAGAACTGGGCGGTAAGTAAAACTGGATCTACTTTTAATTTCCATGCACACAACTTATGAGTCTCAAAATGGGTTTGTCTATGTATTTATTAGAGTAGAGGGATGGTAAGAGGCAATTTTAGTACGTATTTATAAGAGATGAAGCAATTTTATTTTTGATTTTGCAGGTAAATGTATTTAGGGAGAGAAGAGCCCTTGCCTTGACATTGAACGATACGAAGACTGCAGTGAAGAAATTACATCAGATGGTCAATGTGGTAATATCTGTAGTCATCTTAATAATATGGCTTCTCATACTGGGCATCGCTACAACGCACTTTCTTGTGGTTATATCTTCCCAGCTGTTGCTCGTGGTTTTTATATTTGGGAACACCTGTAAAATGGTGTTCGAATCTATCATCTTCTTGTTTGTCTTGCATCCTTTTGATGTTGGTGACCGGTGCTCGGTGGAGGGCGTGCAGGTAATTCATTTCAATTTCATGCCTTGGCTGCTGCAATAATTCATTTCAATGTGTCATGGTTGCTTAATTTCAATTTCAGCAGTAAATGTTCTGTAATGTTAATTTACAGATGGTTGTGGAGGAGATGAACATCCTGTCAACGGTGTTCTTGAGATACGATAACGAGAAGATTTGGTATCCCAACACGGTGCTGGCCACGAAGCCCATCAGCAATTTCTACAGGAGTCCTGACATGGGTGATGCTGTGGACTTCAGTATTCACATCGCCACACCAGTGGAGAAGGTGTCCATAATGAAGGAGAGGATCAAAAGGTAATTAGGAACTTTGCAGACATTGGTTGTCTTCTTTATTCGATGTAAAAAAGACCATTATAACGCTTCAATTAATGTTTAATGTTTCAGGTACATTGATGGAAAAGCCGACCACTGGTATCCGAATCCAATGATAGTAGCGAGGGAGCTGGAAGACATGAACAAGATGAAGATGTCGGTGTGGTTGCAACACAAGATGAATCATCAAGACATGGGTGAAAAATGGCTGAGAAGATCTCACCTCGTAGAAGAGATGGTCAGCATCTTCAGGGATCTCGACATTGAGTACAGGTTGCTGCCCAGGGACGTCAACCTTCGAACGATGCCCAATTTTCCGGTGTCTTCCAACAGGCTCCCTTCAACATGGCTCTTATGATTTCACCACACCACACCACAACTTGTATTTGTGTTTGTAACGGAGCGGCAGACGCTATTTTTACGTGTACATGCATTCCAAACAGAAGCAGGTTGGACTGAAAGCTTGTATCACAAGCTACAGCTATCTTCCATTATTTACCGGTGGTACTGAAAGCTGTATGACAAGCTACAGCTAGCTATTACCGGTGGGACTGAAAGCTGTATGCTGTATGTATGACAAGCTACAGCTATCTTCCATGATTTACCGGTGGGCCCTAGAATGCAAGTGCTGTTTCATCAATCTAATGAAAACGAGGTTTGGTACCGTGTACTGATACACTTAGTTTCTGTTTAAATACAATCTGTCTCGCATTATGGCCCACTGCCTTTGTGGAAATACAAACAACAAATTTTTCTTTTTCATTTGATTTGGTTTCTTAGTGTTTTTTCATTGCCTTTGTGAAAACGAGGTTTGGTACCGTGTACTGATACACTTAGTTTCTGTTTAAATACAATCTGTCTCGCATTATGGCCCACTGCCTTTGTGGAAATACAAACAACAAATTTTTCTTTTTCATTTGATTTGGTTTCTTAGTGTTTTTTCATTGCCCTTGCACTGCGAAATCCCTATATTTGGTTTGGAATCCATAATTGAAGTTCATTAATAAAGCAAATCTAAACCTAATAGAGAATGGGACATGCCTGCTTAAGATTTAATTAAGATTAATAAATATTTACAGAGGGCTTTTAAGCTTTAATAAATATAACTAGTTAATTACAAGAGTACTTCGTTCCACTTTCATCTTTACATTAAATTTTAAAGCATCTAAATCTTGTCCTAGGTTGGGCCCTTTTAACAACAATAAAATTTAAATTTTAACAAAGTAGGCCAATGCCCCTTACATAACTTTTAACAAAGTAGGCCAATGCCCATTACCTAACTTTAACTTTTGGATCAAACCTTTACATAATTTTTGTATCAAACGCCCTTAATATTCCATGGCACAAACCTTAAAACCTTTACATAATTTTTGTATCAAACGCCCTTAATATTCCATGGCACAGTGGCCAACAAGGATCTCATTCTCCTGGATGCGGGTTCTAGCTCTGGCCAAGTGACACCTAAGCTCAGTGATGAGACACCTGGTCACAGGCTCTCAACACGCAGCTCTGTTGAGGTCAGCCAAGCGACGTCAAGTTGCTAGGCTCTTAAATTCGCCTACCCCTGACATCGCCTCATCCTGCCTGGAAACCACCCTCATGGATCTCTAGCGTGCGAAGATTAAGCTTCTCGTTCAAGTTACAAGGCTCACGTTATCATGCTCTGCACTGTGCATTCGCCTGGTTCTGCTCTAGGCTCCTCGTGCTCCCGACTCCTAACTCCCCATGCTCCAGGCTCCTCGTGCTCTTGTTCTCCTCCCACTCTCGCATACCTACACATGTATCTTCCTCTCGTTGGCTTCCATGGGCAAGCCGAAGGGTGCTAAGACCAAAAGCAAGACGAATGATGCTGCTCCAGAGATGAGTCCCACCAGGAAAGGCTACGGTCCCGAAGTCTCCATCCTAGTCCGTTTGCTGCTGGATAACTGGGAGGCCAAAATAATTGCAGACATCTTAGCTAACGGGAATCAGGAGCAGACCTGGGATCCCTACTGGCTCGTTAAGAACATGATGGGCCAACTTATGGAGGATATGCAGACAAATTGGGCCTCGGTTCGCCATTCCACTCAAACCTTGAGGGCAACTCTGCCAAACTTGGCGACCACCCTCAGCTCCCTAGAAAACACTCTCTGTTGGGACCCCTATGCCCCCACTCGACCATTCGGCTGCGACATTCGTTCTGGGAGCACTACACCTAGCGTCACCTCATCTGGTGTCAAAGTTGAAGCCACCCTTGGCACTCTGGCTATGGATACGCTCAACCCAGGGGCAGCTCGTCGGTTTTGACATGTAGCAGGGACCTTCTGAAGGGAAAGGAGCAGATACACAACTCTTTCCCCATCCCCAACACCTTGGGCCCGATTTTGGCCAAGCGCACGTGCAATGAGTTGGTTGGTTTCGTTCCCGTCCTGCCCCGGAAGACCATGCCCATGCCGGTCAAGCTCCTTGCACATGCCACTCGTCAGCTTGTGAAGACTCCTATGCCTCCCGTGAACACTACGTCGACACCTGGAACCGCTGCTTCGACACCTGCAAGAGCTTGGAAGGACATGGAAGGCTACAACTGTCTGATTCTGGAGGAGACACCCTCAGATGCAGAAGGCCCCTCTGCAACTGGTTGAGGAGGTTTTTCTGCCGTCTTTGTCTTATTTTGTATCTGTTTCGTTATGCTTATGACTACCATTTTTTGTATGCCTATATGGCCATGAACACTTCCCATTTTCACCCTGGTTTCCCTACATTGGGTAGGGTCTTTTTGTTCAGTTTGATTTTGAACTACCACAACACTGCTGATAGCTACGGCTGGCACCTCTGGATAAGACCACTGACTGTAACCTACTCTGTATTTCTATTAGCTTAATATAATTTGCAGTTTTTACAAAAAAATATTCTATGACACAAACCTTACAAACACTTTTGTGATTTATCTTTGGCATTACTAGCCCTTACATAGCTTTTGTATCAAACGCCCTTAATATTCATGGCACAAACCTTAAGAGAACTTTTGTGATTTATCTTGGCTTTAATAGCCTCATAAAACTTGAGGGAACTTTTGTGATTGCAGCCTCATATTGGATTCACTTAGAAGGTGTTGAGCTTACTAGCAATGACATTTTTTATTTCCTTAATCGCTTTGAAGGTCATTTGGTTGTTTGGCTACATCCTTATGTGATTTATCTTTGGCATTACTTGCCCCTTACATAGCTTTTGTATCAAACGCCCTTAATATTCATGGCACAAACCTTAAGAGAACTTTTGTGATTTAGATATTAGCTTTAATAGCCTCATAAAACTTGAGGGAACTTTTGTGATTGCAGCCTTATATTGGATTCACTTAGAAGGTGTTGAGCTTATTAGCAATGACATTTCTTATTTCCTTAATCGCTTTGAAGATCATTTGGTTGTTTGGCTACATCCTTAATAACCTCCATCATCCTTAACTTGTATGGTTTCTTCTGGGAAAGAAAACTCTTTCAAAATCACTGGTTCATTTAACACATCTAGTTGCTCTATACATTCAAGATGTTGATCCTCTTCTTACATTCTTACTCCAAAGGCATGCTTAGCACTTCATGCATTCCCTTTCCATCTGTTCAATAAGAACAAAAGTATTCCTTCGTTGTTAGCATTATCGTTCTAAAGAGTCATTCCTTCACTTCATAGGGCACCTCAAAGTCAATTGGTTTTTGTTATGAATGTTTCCTTGTTGGGTGATGTGTTTGGCCTCCCATAACTCTTTAAACACAAATTTATTCCAACAGTAAAGGGATTTATAGCTCACCCTTATTATGACTTCCTCGCCTCCATCTTCAAGGCGATATGCATTTTTTTGGGGTGAAACCTTTCCCATCACCACTTTCATTATCTTTACCTATTTCAACCCCCATTACAAGTTAGTGAAGTATTTGTTTTATTTCACCCTCCATTAACTAGTTAGTGAAGGATTTGTCTCACTATGTTCTTCTTTTGACAAATTTTTATTAGATACTTCTTGGCATTACTTCTGTCTTTGTTTTTATTAGATACTTCTTAGCAATATTTTTGTCTTTGTTTTTATTAGATACTTCTTGGCTTTATTTTTGTCTTTGTTTTTATCTTTGAAGGGCATCTTTAATTTGCTTAAGCACTAATTTCTTTTAAAGAAGCTTGACATATTATTATAAGTTATAAGATGGAAAGTACTAGTGCCACTTATTATTATTATAGGTTATAAGATAAAGTGCTAGTGCCACCAATTGTGGTCTCTAGAATAATTGGTGGATAGTTATTAATGAGTTAGTTGAATGTCATGATGTACAACACACATGAAACGAGTTTCATGAATGAAAAGTTCTTAACCTCTCTACAATAATGTGTTGATGTATTTGTAACTTTGGAAGATATTCTTCTATGTATTACATTTGTACTTTATTGTATCACCAACGGAGATGTATCGTTCCTCCGATTGGAAGTGTCGTCATTTGTATTTGCAAGTGTCTCAAGTATTATTGTAAGTGTCGCAACTTATACTTGATGGGTTATTAAACCACCTTGGTGGGGTCGGCCCTGTATAAGTTGTGTGGGTCAAAGGGTTATTAGACCACCTTAGTGGGGTCGGCACTAAGTGGTTAAGTTGGGGCCGACCTAGTTAGAGTTAAAAGTCAAGTGAAGTAAAGTATAAATAGAGAGTGACTCTCTCATTTGTTCATTCACACACTTACTCACTTCGCATTAGTGAGAGAGAAGAGGAGTGCACACAAGTGGAGGAGGAGCAGCTGCTAGGAGAATATCTCTTGTTGTGGGGATTGATCTTTGTGACCTTTGTATTGATGCTCATTCTATTTCTGAGGAAGTTGCGAGGTATTTCACCTTCTTGGTTTTCCCCAGTGAAATGCTTTGTGTCTCTTGTCTCTTGTGTTTGATATGTTGTACATTTTGTTCTCTCAGTTAAGATCCTAGATCAGATTGAATTAAATGTTGAAAAACTAACATGGTATCAGAGCTAGCCTAAAGGAAGGCATGGTATGGCATTTATGACACTTGTTGCACTTGCGACAAATTGGAAGCTAGGGCTTGGTATAGTAAAAACCAGTCATCGTGGAACTTTCGTTATAACTTAGTTTTGATGCAGGTTTGGGATCTGAAACTTTTACAGATCGAAGATGAAATGTCCATGTACCTTGTGTCTGAAGGACAGCCTCAGATTCGCTTTACTTTGTGAGATATGATCTGTACAAGTTAGGGTTTCTGCCTCTTCCAGAATGCAGTCCTAAACAAGTGACCTAGGAAAAAGGGTCATATCTCAGGCTAAGAAGCTCCAAATGGAATTCCGTAAAAAGTGACAGTTAGGGCATGGACTGTAGTTTCGTAGGTCTGAGTTTCAGAGGCCGAAGTTGAAACAGTGACACGTGGCACGCTGTACAAGTTCATTGTACTGTTTCATCCTATTAACAGGTCACGTTGCGACACTTGGCATATCTCTTTCTCAGAGAATCAATTTGAGCTCAGATCCATGGGGTTGGAAATATGACAGGTCAGTCTACCACAGGCCAAAGTTTCAGACCCCGAGGATCTGAAATTTCAGAGATACATCAGAAACAATATGGCATATATTTCTGTCAAAACAGAATTGGATTCTAAGCACTTTCATTTTTGGTTTGTCACTGCTGCGGGAAATTAGGGTTTCGGAGAAGGTTGTAATTTCTTAAATCTGAGACCACGACTGGATGCTCCTTAGAAAAATCGAAATTTAGAGACTAAGATCGAAGTTTTTGGTTGGGTAGAACCCTTGGCTCTATCAAACCCTAGTTCAGGATTTTGACCAGAAAACCAGAAAACCAAAATTTGACAGAAGCTGCAAATCCGAAACTTTCAAAGTCAAATTTGAGGGGTCAAATTTTATAGATTTCAAAGTTGAAGTATGCTAACTTGATCAGCTCATCAAGGTGCATCTTTTCATCTAATCAGAAGTTTGAAATTCAAAGTTTCGATTATTAGGGTTTCTCTGTCAAACCCTAGCCAGCTTTAGATCCAGCTTCATCAAATCAAAGTGAATTGGGTTAATCCTAGAAGAGAATGATTTGGACACCTACATAAGTGAAGAGATTCCAGTTCCAGAGGGAGATGAGGCTAAGGCCTTACATAAGAAGACTACAAGCAATCCCGACATGTATGACTTGAGGAGATTCAGGTATGTTTTTAAATCTGTTCATGATTAAGTTTATGATATGTTTGTCTTCATATTATTGAGGTTAGTACAATATTGATTAGTTTTAAACTTGTCTTATCACCTTAGTAAAAGTATGAATGCATGTGAATGATAGAAGACATTCATTGATTAAGGTTATGACACTTATGATTGTACTAATGCACTGTGGTGTTGTATGAGGATTATGTTGTCCGCTAATATGAAAGGTACATCAAGAAAGACAAATCAAGTTCTAGATTAATAACATATGACCATGGTGACATGAAGAAAAAGACTCATCCATAGCCATTGATCACACAAAAGCTCTACTTATGAGGTATGCATAATTTGGTTCTACAATGCTTAACTGATGAGATATATAAGTTACTAGCACAAATCATGGACAAGAACAAAGAAGACATTGTTTGGGTATGTTAGACATAACTAGCAAATATGATAAACCGGGTATGTTTTCTTATATCGAGTTAGAATCCTACCTTGTGTTAGGATCTTATATAAGTATACTTTTTGTATGATTGATAATGATTATTCATGAAGTTATAAGTTTGAGTAATCATGGGTTTATGCATATTATGCTTCTTAATGAAGAGTCCTATGGTCACATAAGAATATGCATGAATAAAATAAGTCCTTCCTGAAACCTTGAATACTAACGTTTGTGATAAATTACCTGTGTATGAAATGACCATAACCATACATGTTTAAGATTATTTATAATCATAATATTTTGATAGTATTGAGATTATACTAATGCATGTATGATTATGTATGAGATCTTGAGGATGACTCTAGCGCACACTTAAGCATGCATAGTGGTCCAGGATGGATATAAGTTCAAAGACAGATAATCCAGGAAACAAATATCAAGAGGGAGCTTACTCCAGTAGTTCCTGTAAGGGAGCAAAGACAGAGATGGAGCTCACTCCAGTAGTTCATACAAGGAAGCAAAGATTGAGAGGGAGTCCACCCAACAAGCAAACAAAGATAAGTATTTAAATTATCATTTCTTGTATATATGATTTTGTTCAGCCATGTACATACTTATGTTTCTAGATTTAAGATGTATATTATGCATTTTAGAAAAGGTTGCATTAATGAACAAGATACTACTAATATAGTAATGTGTAAGTGGCATATGGTACTGTACAACATTCCATTGCTACTTATCTAGAATGAAACCTCTTTGCTGACATGTTCAGAGTTGTGCACACTCTTCACAATATTCTGGTAGAGATGGAAGGCATCTAGAAAGTTACGGGATATGGATAATTGTTGTATTGAAGCATTTGCTAAGATAATTGCATGACTGTATGACATATGTTTTTATGTGTAACTGTATGACTGTATGACATGTCTGAAATCTATCAAGGAGTACTAGTCGATCATGAAGAATGATGTTTGGGATGTGGTCCCAAGACCAGAAGGGAAGTCTATTGTGACTTCCAAGTAGATCTACAAGATAAAGCATGCTGCAGATGGTAGTATAAAGAAATACAAGGCAAGGTTTGTGGCTTGTGGCTTCTCCCAGAAAGAAAGGATAGATTATGAAGAGACTTTTGCACATGTAGCCAGATATACTTCCATCAGAACAGTAATTGCTTTGGCTGCAGTAATGAAGTGGAAGATACACCAGATGGATGTCAAGAAAACTTTCTTGAATGGTGTAGTCGAAGAGGAAGTGTATTTGGAGCAACCACTTTGTTTTGAGACACATGACAGGGAGTCATATGTGTGCAAGTTAAAGAAAGCCTTGTATGGCTTAAAGCAAGCACCCAGGACATGGTATGTCAGGATAGACAACTTCCTATCCAGTTTGGGCTTTACCAAGAGTAAAGTAGATTCCAACCTTTACTACAAGGTTGAGGAAGGCAATCTAGTGATACTCCCATTGTATGTGGATGATTTATTTGTGACAGGTGAGGATAAGTTGATTGACGACATGAAGAGGAAGATTGCTTCCGAGTTTGAGATGAAGGACTTGGGTATGATGCGTTACTTTCTAGGTATGGAGGTGTGGCAGAGAGCAGATGGAATCTTCCTTGGACAAGGGAAGTATGCAGTAGAGATCCTGAAGCGGTTCGAGATGATGGACTGTAAGGCCATGGCCACACCTATGGCATCGAACATGAAGCTATTGAGTGATGCTTCATCAGATTCGGATTATGCAACGATGTATCGTCAAATGATTGGGTCCTTGATGTACCTGACGAACACAAGACCTAATATTTTCTTTGCGGTGAACACCTTGAGCCAGTTCCTGACGGATCCTAGACATGTTCATCTGATTGCTGTAAAGCATATTTTGAGGTACCTGAAGGGTACGGTTGATTATGGGCTCAAGTATGATGCAAATCAAAAGGTTAACCTGGAGGGTTATGTTGATTCAGATTGGGCAAATAGTGCTGCAGATAGAAAGAACACTTTGGGTTGTTGCTTCAGTATGGGATCAAGTGTGATCTCTTGGTTTAGCAAAAACAAGTCCCGCGTAGCACGAAGTACAGCCGAAGCAGAGTATGTTGCAACTTGTTCGGCTAGTTGTGAGGCAGTATGGCTAAGGAAGCTACTGTCTGATTTATTTGATCTCCAGTTGGATGCTACTTGTATCTATTATGACAACCAGAGTTGTGTGAAGTTGTCAGAGAACCCGGTGTTCCATGACAAGTCGAAGCATATCGAGATCAAATATCACTATATCAGGGATATGGTGCAGAGAGGAGCAGTGAAGCTCTTGTATGTTGTGAGGGATGAGCAGATTGCAGATGTGTTGACCAAACCATTAGCCAGAGTGAAGTTCGAGTACTTCAGAAAGAGGTTTAGTGTACTTCAGATCGAGGTTCCTTCCAAGGGGAAGTGATGAGTCTGGAAGACACAGATGCACATGGGATTTTCTGACATGGTTGTAGATGTGTTCTCCCATGGTCGTAATGTAATTGTTGAGCCATTCTCACATGGTGGTAGATGTGTTCTCCCATGGTGTAGATGTAAGGGTTGAAGCCATTTTTCACATGGTGGTAGATGTGTTCTCCCATGGTGAAAAAGTAAAGGTTGGAGCCTTCCCCGAATGGTGGTAGATGTGTTCTCCCATGTCGGTAGTGTAAGTGTTGTATGATATGCATCTGGGCTATGCTCCGTGGATGATGAGCTGATCTGAAGAGGACGATCATGTGTGATGAGCATCAGGACGATGCTCCGATTACTGCTATGATGCTATATGATCAGGATGATCATGTGTGATGAGCATCAGAATGATGCTACAGATGATATGTATCAGGACGATGCTACGATGATGATCAGGATGATCATGTGTGATGAGCATTAGGATGATGCTCCAAATAATATGCATCATGATGACGCTGTGTACATGATCATGGTAATCATGTAATGATGATGTGCATCAGGATGATGTACTATATGATAATGATCGGTATGATCATGAGTATCAAGATGATACTCCGCGACCGTTGACAGACTGTGCAGGTAGCATAGAAAAGATCCTGGGAGATCCAATAGTCTACGCTTAGATACTCTTTCGAGGTTTTCTATAGGTTGGCCGTGGACAGATTGTATTGGTAGCATAGAAAAGATCCTGGGAGATCTGATAGTCTAAGCTCGGATACTCTTTCGAGGTTTTGCTACAGGTTGGCCGTGGACAGATTGTGCAGGTAGCATAGAAAAGATCCTGGGAGATCCGATAGTTTGAGCTCGGATACTCTTTCAAGGTTTTTCTACAGGTAGCATAGAAAAGATCTTGGGAGATCCGATAGTTTGAGCTTAGATGCTCTTTCGAGGTTTTGCTACAGGAGGCATGTAATCAGTCCTGGAGATCCGATAGGTTGAGCTGTGTGCTCATAAAAGTCTTGGGATGCTCTTTAGAGATATTGTAGTTTGCAAGACACTCTTTTAAGGTTTTTCTTAACCACATGTAAAAGATCCTGGGAGATCCGATAGTTTGAGCTCGGATGCTCTTTCGAGGTTTTATGGTGGTCACATGTAAAAGATCCTAGGAGATCCGATAGTTTGATCTTGGATGCTCTTTCGAGGTTTTGTTGACACACATTCCACGGGATGGCCAGAGATGTTGAAGACCTACAGGAGGCTAGGCCTACAACCAGCATGAAAAAGGGTTGGCTTTGTAGAACTTCCTATGACGAGAAGAATTGAGAGATAACCCAGTGATCAATATGACGAGTACAGTAGCAGTGACAATGATACTCCGTGATCCAGTGACGATGATCTAGCTCCAGAATTGAAGACTTGTGGCGATATGTATTGATGACCTGTGTCTAGAGAATACCTTCCTAGTTAAGAGGGAGTGTTGATGTATTTGTAACTTCGGAAGATATTCTTCTATGTATTACATTTGTGCTTTATTGTATCTCCAACAGAGATGTATCATTCCTCCAACTGGAAGTGTTGTCATTTGTATTTGCAAGTGTCGCAAGTATTATTGTAAGTGGCACAACTTATACTTGATGGTTTATTAGACCACCTTGGTGGGGTCAGCCCTGTATAAGTTGTGTGGGTCAAAGGGTTATTAGACCACCCTAGTGGGATCGACCCAGTTAGCATTATGTTAAGTGGTTAAGTTGGGGTTGACCTAGTTAGAGTTAAAAGTAAAGTGAAGTAAAGTATAAATAGAGAGTGTGACTCTTTCATTTGTTCATTCACACACTCACTCACTTCGTATTAGTGAGAGAGAGGAGGAGTGCGCACAAGTGGAGGAGGAGAAGCTGCTAGGAGAATATCTCTTGTTATGGGGTTTGATCTTTGTGATCTTTGTATTGATGCTCATTCTATCTCTGAAAAAGTTGCGGGGTTTTTCACCTACTTGGTTTTCCCCAGTGAAATGCTTTGTGTCTCTTGTCTCTTGTGTTTGATATGTTGTACATGTTCTTCTCTCAGTTAATATCCTAGATCAGATTGAATTAAATGCTGAAAAACTAACATAATGTTAGGTGTGGCCCAAGAAGAGGAAGTTAAGACGACAAGTACAGTTAGGCAAGGCCTAACATTGACCATTTTTGGGAGAAAGGCGACTCCGCAAATCCCGATAGAGGGTATGGAGCGAAGTTCAGTTGAGAAGAAATGACATGTTCCCTTAATAAAGACAAAGTACTAAGGACAACCAGAGGTGGTTGGCGCAGTTAAGGGTTGAGCGACGACTTGGCTGCTACAAGAACATGGAATTAAGAAGCAGAGTGGTGTAAAGAACATGCCACTACAGGTGCGTTGTCAGAGAAAGCGTCAGGGTTGGGGGAAGCGGCACTAAAGGGACAATGGAGTTAAAGCTTAGCGTGCTCTACATGAGAACCACAAGGGGTTTTTGGGTTTTGGGTACTATGGGGGTTGGCCCATAGTTATTGTAATATTGACCTTTGAGAACATCTATATATAAGGGTATTTTTGTATGAGGAAGGGTTGGTGGGGTTGTTGTTAGCTAGATAAGAGAGAGAGAACAAACTCTGGAGTTCAGTGCGTAGAGATCTGATTATAGACAAGAGTCTGCAACTAAGTGCACAGACTTCCGAGTTAATAGAAAGAACATTTCCTATGGACGTAGCTCCCATCTGAGGGTGAACCACGTAAATTAATGTGTTTATGACATGCTTTGTATACGAATTTATGGTGTGTTTATGGATTTTCTTTCATGTGTATGTTAACGGTAGTGGTATGTTGAGTAAATGGAATACATGTGTATGAATGCTATGGATGAACACTTAAGAGGATAAATACGTAGTTAACAGGTGAATACAGTAGAGATTCAGTGTAGTTCTGTATATTGTTGATAAGCTGCGAAGTGTGAAGTCATTTGTTCTTTCTATTCTGCTAGTAGATGTGAAATATGGATTTTAGAAAGGTTATTGACCACATCTGCACATCAAAACTGTTACAAAAGCTTGCTTCTGTAACCCTCCATATTCGCTTTGGGTGAGACTTCAACTTGTTTACAGGTTGATGCCGAAAGGGATAATGAAAAGGGTTTTGTTGTTGTTGCATTAACTTCGCCGAACCTGGGTCTGCCCTAGCAAGCCAACAAATGGTTATGTTGCTGGCTTTGGACTGACATTCCGGTAATGTGTCATGTTGATGTCGAATCCAGAGAAGAATGAAATACAAATTGGTTGAGTCAGACAGAACACAAGTTTGCGTGAGTCATGTGTCATGTTGATGTGGAATCCAGAGAAGAATGAAATATAAAACTGGGTGAGTTAGGCTGTTGGGCTCGCTTTATGTCATCGTCTTGTACTTGTTTAACATTCCAGACAACATTCCAAAGAAACTAATGTTGCTTTGGATCTTCTAGGTCAGTTCCTTTAAAAACATGTATCTTCCTATATTTTAAAGGGTGGTTGTAGCTGCATTTAAGGATTATATTCATAAATTCCTGGAGGTTTATGTAATGTCCCTTTTTTTATTTTTATTAAAATAGTGAAATTTTCAACTTTTTTCCCTAGTTCGACCTTTGACTAATTTTGAGGTCTAGGTCTCCAAATTGCTTCAAATGCTCCCAAATATTCAGAGAAGGTGTATGAATGATATTAGGACTTGATTTTGATGTTCATGGATGATTTAGGACCATCAAAAGACTTATTCAAACCCATTTAATATTCATACCAAGATATGAGTTTTTACTAGCAATTTGGGGTTCAAATCCCTCAAGGGAAAATGCTGAATATGGCTCTCCAAAATCTCTCAAACCCTCTCTAATTTTTGAACAGAGGAAGAGGACATATAAGGAAAAATGTTAATATCTCATGTGCATATTTATTCAATTTGTTAGGTCTATTACAACCCTCTCCAAACAGCTACAAAATTACTAGTTTCGACCTTGGGGGAAATGGCAGTAAATCCTCTCCAAACGATATAAAATTGAGCAAGATGACTCCAAAATCTTAAGTACTGAGCATGAAACTTGTGAAAATCATTAATAACAGTCCATTAATCATAAATACATCAGTGAAACACTCTTCCATTCGAATTCATCAACATTTCATTGGTATACATCAATATAGTGGGGAAATGGTCAATATTCGCTCCTTAATGATCAATTTTACATATATCCACTTGGAATATGGACCTAATAGAGTTTTGAAAGTGAAGAATAGAGTATATTCATTTTATTACAAAATAAATGGGGCATTAGAAGCTCCCCCAAAGAGTACAATAGCTCACCAAAAGAGCCTCTCCTCAAGGATGAATAATATGCAAAGAGAACTGGAAATGATTGGAGGAATGAGCTGCACTAGAAAAACCACGAGCTGTTCTGTAGCTTACACTTTCAAATAAAGACTCCATTAAAACTCCCATGAAAAGTCTGAATGGCCTTTCCACAACCCAACTAGGATGGAAATCTTTCACCATCGAAATTCGCTAAGGCAAGCATACTAGTATTCCACTAGCTCTCTTCACAAATGCAAATTCTCAAAATGATGAAAATCTATTCTTCTTATTTGTTATTGTATTTTATAAACTTCTAAGGTTCTCTTTGGGTCGAATTCCTTCCAAGGGATTCATGCCAACTCAAGTTGGGAAGAGATTTCAATGTGTGCCACTTGTCCCTCCAATTCTAGCCTCCTCTTCCACCAAATTCGAATAGGTGTCTCTTTGGCTTCCCTAACTCCCTTGAGTGCCCTCTTGGAGGCTAGTTTTAGGCCTGACATGTCATTTATGTTATATTTAAGCATTCAGGTCTGATTTGTGTCATAGGTGTCATAGCATCTTCATTGTTGTTGTCATTGAGCTAGGGAATCTAGTCCAAGTGTCCCACTAGCTCCAAAATGCCTCTTCCTCTTCCATGGGAGTTACTCTTTCACTCCAATTCGACCTGAAATGAGTCATGAAAAGTATATTGACCTTCCAAATACTCAATACTATTAGAATCCACCTTGGATTCGAATGGGTGAGAGTAGAATGCCATGTGGCATGAGGAATATAGCTTTGTGTGGGTCCCACATCCTCCGTGTGTCTTCATGATCAATTGCCACTTTGATTTTCTCTTGCATTTATTTATTTAGATTATTTATTAAATATTTATTCTATTGTAATTTCCAAACACCATTTATTAGCTCCCTTATTTCAAATCCTCATGTCTCCATCCAACCTAGGGAACTAGTAGGATTGATAAAATTTCCCTGTTATGAATTTATTTGAATGGGGACATTATAGTCCTCCCCACCCTAGATTGCTTGCCCTCAAACAATCTCAATTTATCATGCTGCAAACTTGTTCCTCCTCTATCAGGTGGCCTTCCATGAGGAATGTCTCCCAAAACCTTTCCATTCTTGTGTTTCATGTTGTGGGAGGAAACTACCTGATTCGGATAGGTGTGCTGCCCTCTTACAACCCTTAGTATTCCTTCCGAATCTTGGAATTTCATTTCAGGAATTTGATAGTTCACTGTATGCTCTGCTATAGAGTACAACCATTTCACTTTCAAAACCACATTAGTATCAGCAACATCAACCACATAAAAGCTATCAGAAAAAAAGTATAGTTACCTATGGTGATTTGCAGCTTTGAAACCCATGTTTTGCACTCCATTGTGTTGTGACCTGGAATGAAAATTGTGAATGCATCAAATGGTTCAGTAGGTATCTTCCTTCTCTCCACCATGTCTACATCAATGAAGTTATGAGTGGCTCCTCCATATACCAAAACTAAGGTCCTTTGTCCTGGTACCACACCCTTGCAACGAATACTGTGATAACGAGGCACTGCTGAAAGTATCATCATTCTTAATTTATCAGGTAAGGGATGATTTCCCTCTTGTTTCCCTTCTTCTGCTGTAGTATATCCCTCTTCTTGGGCTGAAATATGTCCTTCTTCCTCCATGCCCCCTTCATGCTCATCATCACAAAATACTTCAATGAATTGGGCCTTTCCCTTAACACACTTATGTCCTGGTGCCCATGGTTAGAAGCATGAGTAACACAATTTCTACCTTCCGAGTTCTTCCCTGCTTAGTTCCTTTTTTTTATCCTTTCCACATTCATCTTCTTTCCATGGCTTCTTTTCAGATCTAAATTGGGGAGCTAAGTTGGGCTTGGGAGGAAACCTTGTCCTGGGTAGTACATTTTGTAAATCCCTTGTCAAACTCATAGCATCCTTCAATGAATTGGGCTTGTGGGCCTTAACTAAATATTTTAAGGGTTCAACCAAACCTTCAGTGAACAAGAATACTAATTTTACCATAGATATATCAGCCACCTTGACTGATAATTTTTTAAATTCCATCATATACTCAACAGGGGTTCCCACTTGCTTCAATTGGGCTAGTTCTTTGAAAGGTAATTCTGGGTCCTTTTGCTCAAATCGATCTAATACCCGGTCAACAAATTCTCCACAGGTAGTAACCTACTCATGTCCCAAAGTTTTCAGACCATGAAACCACCATTCATTGACATCTCCTTCTAGATGCAAAATAGCCATATTTAAGGCATCATCTTCCACCATGGGATTCAGCTGAAAATACACATCTAATTTTTGCACCCCAAGTGTTAGCAGAATTTTGAGAGGAACCATAAAAAGTGGGAAGTGACATTTTAACAATAGCACAATTTAATTCTTTGTTCTGGAATAGAGCGCTATTATCTTCCTTCTTTTTGAGTTTGTTTGAAACAACAAAGTATTGATCAAATGGTAGAGTCCTTCTACAATCTTCACTTAATTTTTCCCATTCTTTCACCATTGCATCAAGATCAAGTTGGGTGTTAGGTTCTTCTTTTGACACAATAAACTTAGGTGTAGTAGGACTTGGTGTGCTCTGAAATTCATTAGGTCTATTATGGGGTCATGTTCTTGATAAAATATGCTCACCCATTGTCTTCTTTCCTTCTGAATGTGAACTACTGTTGCCTCCTATTACTCTTTTGCTTCCAAGTTGGCTATCCATCAATTCGAATCCTTTCATAAGTTGTTGGGTTATGTTCTTGGTCATGTCCCTGGTCATGTCTTCAAAGAGGACTCTTATGAGTTTAATATATTCCTCACCATCATTTGAAGTTCTCTTAGTCATAGTTTCAACAAGATATTCTTCTTCTCCTACTTCAACAACAACACCTTCAATTTCAGGTTTTAAGGGTGGTGGTTTATTTGTTTGAATCCTTGTCTTCATGAATGTTTAAACACATCAGGTTCCAAGACCATGCTCTGATACCACTTGTAATGTCCCTTTTTTTTATTTTTATTAAAATAGTGAAATTTTCAACTTTTTTCCCTAGTTCGACCTTTGACTAGTTTTGAGGTCTAGGTCTCCAAATTGCTCCAAATGCTCTCAAATCTTCAGAGTGTTGATGTATATGTAACTTCGGAATGTATTTCATCTATGTATTTCATATATATTTATTGTATCCTTATAAGAGATGTGTTATTCCTCTATAAGGAAGTGTCGTCATGTGGATTGACAAGTGTTGCAAGTGTGTGTACTTGCCGATGGGTTATTAGGCCACCATGTGCGGGGTCAACCCTAAAATATATATTATATTGTGGATGTATCTAAATAGACAAGTCGGACCCATAAGGTCACTGGGAAAACAGGTTAAGTATAAATAGAGATCGGGAGATCTCTATTTGGATCATTCGGAAAGACACACTTCTCTCACTCAGAAAGTGGCGCACTAGTGAGGAGGAGGATCATCTGCTCTAGGAGACTATCTCAAGTGTATTTTGGTTGTACTTTGGTTGAGCCATTTCTCTCTCTATCTCTGAGGAAGTTGTGGGTTTTTTCACCTTAGGGTTTTCCCCATGGAAACTCTGTGTCTCTTGTCTCTCATGCTTTTGATTCTTGTGATGCTTGTCATGCTTATTGTGATTGTTATGCATTGATATACTATATATGTTATTCTCTCAGTAAAGATCCAAGAGTATTGTGAATTGATGCTCAAATTTTAACATGGTATCAAAGCTAAGCTGAGAAGAAGACATTTTGCAGTGACGAAAACTTGAGTTTCTTGTTTATTAGGTTTCTCTCCACAGTTTTTGGAAAAGCAGTATAGTAGATTGACTCTACTCATCAAGGAGCATCTATCTGTCCAATCAGAATTCAATTCTGAGCATTTTCAGATTTGGCCTTAAAAATTAGGGTTTCCACAAAAATAGGAATTTCTGAAATCTGAAGCCATAGCTAGAAGCTCCTTGCACAAATCGAAGTTTAGAGCTTTGGATCGAGATTTTTGGCTAGGTAGATCTCCAGGAAACTCAAACCCTAATTCAGGGCTCTCCCTAGTGAACCCAGTAGGACAAAAAGACAAATCTAATGGGTAAAGCTTTGCTGATCTCAAATTTTGAATACACCGAGCTGATCATCTCATCAAGGCGCATCTTTCTATCCTTTCAGAAAGTTGAAATTCACATTTTGAATTTTTAGGGTTTTTCTGACAAACCCTAATCCAGGACCAGATCCAGTTTTCAGCATTTCAAGTGGTAAGACCTAAATCTTTTCTATTTCATTTGAAGTATTCTTTAATATGTCTCACCACACCAAGCTTGAGGATAAGTTTGAAGGGGCTGATAAATTCTGAGTTTGGAAGTATAGGATTGGGTTAATCCTGGAAGAGAATGAGTTGGACTCATATATAAAAGAAGACATCCCTATCCCAGAGGATGAAGAGGCTAAGGTATTTCATAAGAAGAACTTGGTCAATGCAAAGAGAATCATTGCTGATTCTATCAAAGACCATCTCATACCCCATGTGTCTTCTCTAAAGACACCCAAGGCTATGTTTGACTCTTTGACCAAGCTATTTGAAGGAAAGAACATAAATCGGAAGATGACCCTGCGGAATCAATTGAAAGGGGTCAAGATGTCGAATGGAGAAACCATTCAATCCTATTTCTCTAAGGTCTCTCAGATTAAGGAACAACTTGAAGCTATAGATGAAATGGTGGAGAATGGTGAAATTGTTATGACTACTTTGAATGGCCTACCTAGGTCATGGGACTCTTTTATCCAGGGGATCTATGCCAGAAAGAAGTTAATCTCCTTCAGCAGATTATGGGAGGAATGTTCTCAAGAAGAAGCAAGGCTTGTGGCAAGAGAAGAGAAGATGGGAAATGAAGATCAAGCTCTCATAGCTCACACTAAGAAGGGCACGTTCAAGAGGGAGCCATCCCATCACAAGAAGAAATCTTCTCATCATTTTCACAAAGACAAGAAAGATCTAAGGTGTTTCACTTGTAATGAGAAGGGTCACTTTGCTTCAGAATGTCCCAAGAACAAAAGGGACAAACACAACAACAACAACTCCAGCAAGAAGAAGAAGGGTAACAAAAGAAGGTACCATGCTCATGCTGCCGAAGATGATGAACCTTCAAAGAAGAAGGCTAGGGAAGAAAGTGATGATAGTAATGATGACTCATTAAGTGAAGAAAAGTATGTTCTAATCTCTGCTCTCACAGGTACTATCTCCCATGGTTGTAATGATTGGTTAATTAACAGTGGGGCTTCCAAACACATGATTGGGTTTAAAGAATCCTTTGTAAATCTATCTGAACATGAATCACCCCATAAAGTGAAACTTGGGGATGATTATCAATATCCCATCAAAGGAAGTGGTGAAGCCTCCTACAACCTAGATTCTGGAAAATCTTTGAAGATGAAAGAAGTCCTTTATGTACCTGGGCTCAAGAAGAACTTACTCTCCATCTCTGCGTTGGATGCAAAAGGTATGAGGGTTGCATTTGTGGATGGCCAAGTCCAAATGTGGTCAAAGGGAAAGACCATAGATGATGTAGTTGTGATTGGAGAGCAAGAGGGAGGTTTGTATAAATTAAAAGGACAACTTGAACATGCCATGGTGCATGAATCCATGGAGCCAAGTGAACTTTGGCATAGAAGATTTGCTCATATGCACTATAGGGCACTTTCAATTGCAAGCAAGGCTGTAGAGGGTCTTCCTGAAATCAAGACCAAACATGAAGGTGTTTTCAAAGGATGTGCAAAAGGTAAGAATATTAAGAAGGCTTTCCCAAGCAGTGAAAGCAAGGCAAAAGACATCCTGGAAATCATCCACTCAGATGTATGTGGTCTTATGTCATCCAGTTCTCTAAGTGGGTGTGTTTACTATGTCTCATTTATTGATGACTTCTCCAGGAAGACTTGGGTATAATTCTTAAAGAACAAAAATGAGGTGTTTGATAAGTTCAAGGAATTCAAAACCTTGATGGAGAATCAAACTGACAAGAAGATCAAAACATTCAGATCCGACAATGGTGGAGAATTCACCTCAGGTGATTTCAAGAAGCTTTGCAGTGATTCAGGGATTAAGAGGGAGTTGACTGCTCCTTATAATCCTCAACATAATGGAGTTGCAGAAAGGAAGAACAGAACAATCATGGAAGCAGCAAGGGCAATGTTGCATGACCAGGATCTACCTATGCATCTATGGGCAGAAGCAGCGAGAATAACTGTATATGTGCAGAACAGAACACCCCACAAGATATTGGACAACAAAACACCAGAAGAGATCTTTTTTGGTAAGAAACCTGAAGTCAGCCTTCTCAGAATATTCGGTTGTCCGGTATACACACATGTCCCAAAGGAAAAGAGGACCAAACTAGATCCTTCAGGAAAGAAGGGTATCTTTGTGGGTTACAGTGAAAGCTTGAAGGCTTACAGAATATACTTTTCAGGGTTCAAGAAGATTGATGTCAGCAGGGATGTAACATTTGATGAAAACTCAGCATTCATCAAATCAAGGAAGGCACCTATCGAAGTTTATGAAGAACCTAAGGAAACTAGATTTCAAGACACTACCATGACTGAAGCTATTCCAGAAGTTGTTCGTGAGTTTGAAGATCCGCAAGAACCTGTAGATCCACCCCGTGAGGTTAACTCTCACAAGAGGAAACCTGCATGGGCTAGAGAGCTCATTCAAGATGCAGAAAGATTTGGCATTCCAGAAGAACGCAAAGCAAAGAAGAGAACCATGTCACGTACCAGCCACGTTTCTTTACTCTGTGACATTACGAACAAAGAACCTTTCAGTTATGAAGAAGCAGCAGAAAAGAAAGAATGGAAGGATGCCATGGTTGAGGAATACCAATCAATAATGAAGAATGATGTTTGGGATGTTGTCCCAAGACCTAAAGAGAATTCTGTTGTGACTTCCAAATGGATCTACAAAATCAAGCATGCTGCAGATGGCAGTATAGAAAAATACAAAGCAAGATTCGTAGCTCGTGGTTTCTCTCAGAAAGAGGGAATAGATTATGAAGAAACTTTTGCACCTGTAGCCAGGTATACTTCCATCAGAATAGTACTTGCCCTGGCTGCAGCAATGAAATGGAAAATACACCAGATGGATGTCAAGACTGCTTTCTTGAATGGTGTAGTTGAAGAGGAAGTATATGTGGAGCAGCCACTCGGCTTTGAAATACATGACAGGGAGTCATATGTGTGCAGATTGAAGAAAGCCTTGTATGGCTTGAAGCAAGCCCCCAAAACTTGGTATGGTAGGATGGACAGTTTCTTATCTAGTTTGGGATTTACCAAAAGTAAAGCAGATTCCAATCTTTACTACAAGGTTGAGGAAGGAAATCCTGTGATTCTACTTCTGTACGTGGATGACTTATTTGTAATAGGAGATGACAGATTGATTGCAGATACTAAGAGGAAGCTTGCTGCTGAGTTCGATATGAAAGATTTGGGAATGATGCATTATTTCCTAGGTATGGAGGTGTGGCAGAATTTAGGTGGGATCTTCCTTGGTCAAGGGAAGTACACATTAGATATTCTGAAGAGATTTGGAATGATGGATTGCAAGGCCATGGCCACACCCATGGCATCGAATCTAAAGCTTCTATGTGATGCTTCATCTGAGCCGGTTGATGTCTCTATGTATCGTCAGATGATTGGGTCCTTGATGTACCTAACGAACACGAGACCAGATATTTGCTTTGCAGTGAACACTTTGAGCTAGTTCCTGACGGATCTGAGGAGTGCTCATTTGGTTGTTGTAAAGCATGTTCTGAGGTACCTAAAGGGTACAGTGGATTATGGGCTCAAGTATGAAGCGAATCAAAAGTTTAACCTGCAGGGTTATGTTGATTCAGAATGGGCTAGTAGTGTTGCAGATAGGAAGAGCACATGTTGGAGCCTAGGCTGCAGCTATGGTAAAGCTGCAAATTTTGAGGAAAAAGCACAAGTGTTGAAGGAAAATTGCTAATTTTGAATAAGCACCAATTTTTGGGCAGAAGTGAATAAGTGCGCAGTACGGTGCCAGATGGACGAGCTCAGCGCAGATGACGGACCGGAAATCGCGGAGCTCGCGCGCACACGTCAAAGGAGAATGAATGTGGCCGAGTAGAAAGCTCAGCTACCGCAATAAATGAAGCAATGGAATAGAGGGATCAACTACCCTCATTAATGCTAAGTACAGAAGTTATGGTTTCTCTAACCAAGGAAGAGCAACGGACCAAAGCATTGAAGGCAAAGGACAAAGAGCAGTGAATGATGAAGCGGCGCCCATACCTGCAATCTGTGCCGGAAATCGCGGAGCCTGCAGGAAGCGGTGACGTGACTGCAAGCGGCGCCTACAGTACACCTAGCCATGTACGCGGTTAGGGTTTTTGGGGAATACTGCTAGGAAAGGCCCACAGTTTTGTAAAGGTGCGACTCTCAGGGCCACCTATATATATGTATAATTGATAAGGGAGAAGGGTTGGTTGTTGATTGTTTTCTATTGTGTTGTTAGAAGACAAGAGTTAGAACTGGATAGCTGTGAAGCTAATCCCTGAGTTGCAGACAGTCTGAGACGATGTATGAACCATTGTAATCTCTGTAGAAGACGAGACTAGATCTAGAGAAGGGCTCCCAGCTGTGTGCGTGGAGTTTCCTGGAAAGATCTAAGGCTGCAGCTGTGTGCGCAGCATTATTGTATAATTTCCATTCGAGATTAATATAAGATACACTTCCCGTGGACGTGGTTTCCCCGTGGAGGTGGACTACATAATTCTCATTGTTATGATGCTGTGTTGTGATTGCATGTTTTAGTTTACTATCTGTGTATACATGAATGTTTCATTGCCTTTGTGAATGAGTATATAAAGCAAGTCCTTGAAGCTCCCTTAGAAGTTATTCTCGCGCACCATCGAAGGAGTCGATAAGAGCCCTATCGCCGCGGCTCCAAGGAATGCGTTACTGCGCTGGGCGCGCAAGCAGAGATGATACACAGTGTATCGGACGGAGAGGGTAATCGTTTCATGTGCCAGAGCAGAGATACCGCATGGCTAGGCTGGTGAGCGCGAGTTCCAGCGCTGTTACCCTGAGAGGTCTGTGGAAGAATAAGACACTCCGCTTCGAGGAATCCCCCCGTAAGAGAGGAGGAAGATTGCAGTCTCCGCGTCGCCTAGGTTAAGGAAGCCTGATTCCTTAGCCCCCCATAGCCACTTCGGGTGAGACTTCAGGCTGTTGTGCAGCTCGTTGCCGAGAGGGCCAGTGTGCCAAGGGGTGTTTGTTGCTGTGCTTCATTAAAACCCGGGTCTGTCCGAAAAGCAGCCAATAACACATCTGGGTGCTGCTTCAGTATGGGATCAGGTGTAATCTCTTGGTTCAGCAGGAAGCAGTCCTGTGTAGCACTGAGTACAGCTGAGGCAGAGTATGTTGCAGCCTGTTCAGCTAGTTGTGAGGTAGTATGGCTACGGAAGCTACTGTCTGAGTTATTTGATCTCCCATTGGATGCTACTAGTATATTCTGCGATAACCAGAGTTGTGTGAAGCTGTCTGAGAACCCAGTGTTTCATGACAGGTCGAAACACATAGAGATCAAATATCACTATATCAGGGATATGGTGCAGAGAGGAGCCGTGAAGCTTCTGTATGTTGCGACGGACGAGCATATTGCAGATGTGTTGATGAAGCCACTAGCCAAGGTGAAGTTCGAGTAATTAAGGGAGAGGCTTGGTGTTCTTCAGATTGACGACACTTCGAGGAAGAAGTGATGGACACATTTGCTGAAGCCATCCCAAGCATGTTGGAAGGAGGATCCTTCACATGGCTGTGGATGTAAGCATTGGATGGTGAGTATCATGACGATGCTCCAGTTACTGCTCTGTATATGCATCATGTTGGATGCTGGATATGATCAGTTGGATCATTTATATTTGTATGTATGTACGCATCGTGTTGATGCTGGATATGATCAGTTGGATCATTTATATTTGTATGTATGTACGCATCGTGTTGATGCTGGATATGATCAGTTGGATCATTTATATGTATGTACGCATCATGTTGGATGCTGGATATGATCGGTTGGATCATTTGTATGTATTTGTATATGCATCATGTTGGATGCTTGGACCATGTATCTATATCAGGTGGATACATTGTATGATCAGGTAGATCATGTATGTTGATATGTATCATGTATTTGTATTTGTATCAGGTGGATACACTGTATGATCAGGTGGATCATGTATGATGATATGTATCAGGTAGATACTTAGTGTGCATCAGGTGGATGCATTGTATGATCACCTTGATCATGATGATGAGCTTCAGGATGTTGCTCCAGATGATATGTACCAGGATGGTACAAGTGATGATGATCAGTATGATCATGGGAATCAGGATGATTCCTCGTGCGATGATGATCCGTTGGATCATGAGTATCAGGTTGATACTTGGAGGTTAGAGATGATATGTGGCAGGTTGTGCAAATAGCATGTAATCAGTCTGGGAGATCTTTCCGGTCATGCTGCGGCACATAAATGTTCCTAGGGTACTCTTTCCGGTATTGCTATGTAGTATGTAATCAGTCCTCAGATATCCGATAGGTTGAGCTGTGTGCTCGTAATCAGTCCTAGGATGAGGTATTACTACGAAGACATGTAATCAATCCTGGAGATCCGAGAGGTTGAGCTGTGTGCTCGTAATTAGTCTTGGGATGCTCTTTAGAGATCTTGCCGGTCGTGCTGCAGCACATAAATGTTTTTGGGATGCTCTTTAAAGGTTTTGTCTATCCACATGTATCAGTCTTGGAGATCCGAGAGGTTGAGTTGTATGCTCGTAATAAGTCCTGGGATGCTCTTTAGAGATCCTGCTGGTCGTGCTGCGGCACATAAATGTTCCTGGGATGCTCTTTAAAGGTATTGTGGAGGAAATGCATGTAATTAGTCCTGGGAGATCTTGCCGGTCGTGCTTAGGCACATAAATGTTCCTGGGATACTCTATTCGGTATTTCATCCGCACATAAAATTAGTCCTGAGAGGCCACCTCTATCAGACCGTTCACACAGATGATGAAAACCTACAGGTGGTGGGCCTACATCCAGTATGAAAAAGGACTGGCTCTGTAGAACTTCCTATGACAAGTAGAGTCAGAGATTGGTTGAGATAGCAGTAGCAGTGACAATGATGATGACGATGCATCGATGACGATGATCCCAAGAAGAAGACTTGTCTAGCAGAACTATGTCGAGAAATACCTTCCTAGTTAAGAGGGAGTGTTGATGTATATGTAACTTCATAATGTATTTCATCTATGTATTTCATATATATTTATTGTACCCTTATAAGAGATGTGTTATTCCTCTATAAGGAATTGTCGTCATGTGGATTGATAAGTGTCGCAAGTGTGTGTACTTGCCGATGGGTTATTAGACCACCATGTGTGGGGTCGACCCTAAAATATATATTATATTGTGGATGTATCTAAATAGACAAGTCGGCCCCATAAGGCCACTGGGAAAACAGGTTAAGTATAAATAGAGATCGGGAGATCTCTATTTAGATCATTCGGAAAGACACACTTCTCTCACTCAGAAAGTGGCGCACTAGTGAGGAGGAGGATCATCTGCTCTAGGAGACTATCTCAAGTGTATTTTGGTTGTACTTTGGTTGAGCCATTGCTCTCTCTATCTCTGAGGAAGTTGTGGGGTTTTTCACCTTAGGGTTTTTTCCATGGAAACTCTGTGTCTCTTGTCTCTCATGCTTTTGATTCTTGTGATGCTTGTCATGCTTATTGTGATTGCTATGCATTGATATACTGTATATGTTATTCTCTCAGTAAAGATCCAAGAGTATTGTGAATTAATGCTCAAATTTTGAACACAGAGAAGGTGTATGAATGATATTAGGACTTGATTGTGATGTTCATGGATGATTTAGGACCATCAAAAAATTTCTTCAAACTCATTTAAGATTCAGACCAAGATATAAGTTTTTACTAACAATTTGGGGTTCAAATCCCTCAAGGGAAAATGTTGAATATGGCTCTCCAAAATCTCTCAAACCCTCTCTAATTTTTCGACAGAGGAAGAGGAAATATAAGGAACAATGTTAAGGTCTCATGTGCATCTTTATTCAGTTTTTTAATTCTATTACAACCCTCTCCAAACAACTACAAAATTACTAGTTTCAACCTTGGGGGAAATGGCATTAAATCCTCTCCAATAACAGTCCATTCATCATAAATACATCTGTGAAACACTCTTCCATTCCAATTCATCAACATTTCATTGGTATACATCAATATAGTGGGGAAATGGTCACTATTTGCTCCTTAATGATCAATTTTACATATATCCACTTGGAATATCGACCTAATAGAGTTCTTAAAGTGAAGAAAAGAGTATATGCATCTTATTACAAAATAAATAGGGCATTAGAAGCTCCCCCAAAGAGTACAATAGCTCACCAAAAGAGCCTCTCCTCAAGGATGAATAATATGCAAAGAAAACTGGAAATGGTTGGAGGAATGAGCTGCACTAGAAAAAACCACGAGTTGTCTTGTAGCTTACACCTGCAAATAAAGACTCCATTAAATCTCCCATGAAATTTCTGAATGGCCTTTCCACACACTAACTAGGATGGGAATCTTTCACCCTCAAAATTGGCTAAGGCAAATAGACTAGTATTCCACTAGCTCTCTTCACAAATGCAAATTCTCAAAATGATCAAAAGATATTCTTCTTCTTTGTTATTGTATTTTATAAAATTCTAAGGTTCTCCTTGGGTCAAATTCCTTCCAAGGGATTCATGCCAACTCAATTTGGGAAGATATTCCAATGTGTGCCACTTGTCCCTCCAATTCGAGCCTCCTCTTCCACCAAATTCGAATATGTGTCTCTTTGGATTCTCTAACTCCCATGAGCACCCTCTTGGCTATTTTTAGCCCTGACATGTCATTTATGTCATATGTCAATATTCAGGTCTGATTTGTGTCATAGGTGTCATAGCATCTTCATCATTGTTGTCATAGAGCTAGGGAATCTAGTCCAAGTGTCCCACTAGCTCCAAAATGCCTCTTCCTCTTCCATGGGAGTTACTCTTCCACTCCAATTCGACTTGAAATGAGCCATGAGAAGTATATTGACCTTCCAACTACCCAAGACTATTAGAATATACCTTGGATTCGAATGGGTGAGAGTAGAATGCCATGTGGCATGAGGAATCTAGCTTTGTGTGGGTCCCACATCCTCCATGTGTTTTCATGATCAATTTCCACTTTGATTTTCTCTTGCATTTATTTATTTATATCCTTTATTAAATATTTATTCCATTCTAATGGCCTAACACCATTTATTAGCTCCCTTATTGCAAATCCTCATGTCTCCATCCAACCTAGGGAACTAGTAGGATTGATGGAATTTCCCTGTTATGAATTTATTTAAATGGGGACATTAGAGTTTACTTTGATGACTGGACAATATTTGGACTTTTGAAGGACCATCGTGCAAACTTAAGGATGATGTTAGCAAAGTGTAGACAGTATCAAATTTCCTTGAACTTAAAGAAGTGTGTCTTTTGTGTTCCTTATGACATTTTGTTAGGACACATAGTATGCAAACAAGGATTGATGATTGATCCAACTAAGATAGCTATCATAGTAAATATTCCACCGCCTAATTCAGTTAAGAAGCTACACACTACATTGGGACACACCGGATATTATAGAAAATTCATTAAGGGATATGCGTAGATAACTGTGCCTATGGAGAAACTATTGAAAACAGAAGTGAAGTACGTATGGACTGAAGATTGCCAAAGAGGATTGGATACACTGAAATAGAAAATGGTCACAACACCTATTTTGGTATTTCCTGATTGGAATAAGTCATTTCATGTACACGTAGATGATTCATCTATAGAACTTAACATTGTACTAGCACAACTTGGTGATGGAGGCATCGACCATCCAATTGCATTTTCTAGTAGAAAGCTATCCTCAGCAGAAAAGAATTACACCACAACAAAGAGAAAAGTCTTAGCTATGGTGTATGCCAATTGTAGAAATTGAGGCACTATTTGCTAGGTTCTCACTTTTGCATGTTCACTGGACATTCAACTTTAAAGTACTTGGTCAATAAGCCAGTGTTAGGGGGAAGAATATGCATATGGATTCTACTTTTTCAAGAATATGATTTTGAGATCATAGTGAAGCCAAGAAGATTGAATGTTGGACCTGACCATCTTTCAAGGATTGAGTCAGGGGAGGAACCCAGTAATTTGGAGGATAATATACTAGATGCACAGTTGTTTGTTATTCACATAGCAGATGACTACTTCAGAGACATTGTAGAATTTCTAACTACAAGGTTAACACCTGTAGAATTCATCATGCAGCAGAAGAAATAGTTAGTGGTAAGATCAACTAATTTTACCTTGATTGCATGGAAATTATATAAATTGGGACCAGATGAAGTTTTGCATAGGTGTGTACCAAAACATGAGAGACAAATCATACTTGATGAAGCACATTCAAGAGTATCTGGAGGACACTATGCAGGGAATCCAATGCGCAAAATATTTTGAGAGCAGGACTATGGTGGCATACTATACATAAAGATTCAAAGGAACATTTCAAAAGTTGCGATATATGCTAGAGAACAGGGAAGCCATCTCGTACAGATGATATGCCATTGATGCCACATTTGACTTTACAAGCATTTGATAAATGGGCTATTGACTTTGTGGGACCTACTACCCCACCAGGGAAAAGAATTGGATCGATATACATTATTACAACTACAAATTATCTAACCAGATGGGAAAAATAAAAACCAATGAAGGACTGTAGCACAGCTACAACAACACAATTCATCTTTGAGAAAATATTGACAAGGTTTGGATGTCCAAATATTCTGATGAGTGATTAGGGAACTCACTTCCTGAACATAACCATTGAAGCCCTAGCATAAGAATTTCAGATATATCATCAGAAGAGTACACCATATCATCCACAATCTAATGGCACTATGGAGGCCTTTAATAAAGTATTGGAAAATGCATTAACCAAGGTATGCAATACAAACAGGGATGATTGGGATCTTAGAAAACCAACAGTATTATGGGCATATAGAACTTGTAAAAAGTTGATAGGTCATATACCTTTCAGGTTAGCGTATGGAAAGGAAGTTGTCATGCTAATGGAATACATAGTACCAAGCTTGAGAATTCCATCATTCATAGACATGGATGGTGATGAAACGATGGAGAATTCCATCATTCACTAACATGTGTAGAAAGCTAGAGAAAATGTATGTCATGATAAACACATCAAACAAAAATTCTTCTAGGTAGAAGACCTTGCTATCCTCTATGATTGCAAATTTTCGAAATTTCTTGGAAAATTTAGAATGCATTGGTTAGGGCCATACACTTTTAAACATGTTACTAATGGTGGCGCAGTGCAATTAGCCACATTACTTGGAAAAAAATTTCACTAGACTTGTCAATGGAGATAGTTTAAAGACTTACAGGGATGGCCCTACTCCTACAAACAAAAATTAAACAACGGAATGGTGTTTGAGAGTCAAGTGTAGTTGAAATTAGACACTAAACAGAGAGCAGAGTCTGCACACAACAATTTTTCCATAATGTGAAGTTCACAGATCTAAAGATGTGCTGCGAAGCACACATAGCAAGTCAAGTTGCGAAGTAAAGATGGGGGTAGTGTTGCGAAGTTCGATCAAGAGAAGGGAAACACGAAGTAAGCTTCACCACTCACCTAACCGCCGGCGAAGATAGAGAAAACTAGTCGTTATAGTTTTTGTTTCATAGCCATTATACAATATTTTCGGGAAAATGGATTTTTTTGCTTTAAGGCTTACTTGTCCGTTGAAGACACATTTAATGTAAGGAAAGGACCAGGATCTAAGCTAGATTTGGACAACGTACATAGCATTTAATGTTAACTTAGCCATTTTTTGGTGCGTATCCATTTGGGTTATGGCTATAAATAACAAAGAAGCACATAGTTACATGTTTTACTGTGTTTGTTATATTTACCGCGAGTAAATTCTGAGCTTTTACCACTGTAGAACAGAGCATTCCGATAGTACATGTCTGAGCAAGAAGAACTACAAGAAGTATTAAGAAAATTCCAACAGTCCGGTCTAGAAGTAGTTATGAAATCACCTGTGAAGAAAGCAACTCAAGAGAAGGGTGGGACCTCTAGAGCCTCACCTCGACATGCACCATAATCCAAGCAGAAGGATAAGAATAAAGCCAAGGAACAACAGAAGCCCCAGGCTACAGAAACACTATGAGAGCACTAGGTAGAGCAACCTTGTGAGAGATCGATTCTATTGATACCTGAGTACATTCCGCCATGAAAAGATATGCACCGGCAGTAGTATTGAAGAAGAACCCACAATATGATATTCCTATGTCGCTGATGTCAAGCCATGTTTGGGAAAAGGACAATTGCTACGCAAGATCCCAGATGTTAAGTTCGCAGACTACAATTTGCTGATGTGAACAAGTATCTGCAGTTCCAACCAGACAAATACATGTGCAGAAAATTTGATGAACCCACTAAGCAGACGACCATACAAGCACATGATTGGATTGCACCATTACAGTCTTCAGAACTGTTGAATCTCTTTAGAATTCTTCACTTCGGGCGAAGTTGGGAGCTAACAACCATCGTGCATGTGTTGCTATCATGCACACACCAGGGATACTTGTGGCTAGATCGCAAGATGGATATAAATATTGATCTAATCTATAGGATCGCACATCTCAACAAACGAGGTACTGACCCCGCAATGAAATTTGTGGGTAAAGATAAAGATAGAGACCTCGCCAAGTAGATGAATAGAGAATTTGGATTAGTTAAAGGAACTCAGGGCTATCAGGAAGACCAGATTCAAGATGACGCCACAAGGTTCACAGAACAATTGCTCGTCGGAAGGGTGCTCCGAAAATGCAGACCAATAGAAGTTTCGGCTGCTGCGATCTCCCTAGCTGCTAAGGCTAAGGAAGGGACACCGTTCAACTGGGAATGCTACCTATTAAATGAATTTCTGGAGGATGTAGCGGATGCACCGAACAATTTCTATTGGTTTCACTACAGTTGACTGATAGTCCTCATCACAGTTGTGGGATGGAGAGAGCCAAAGTACCAATAGAATGTACTGACGCTCCTTGGAATCTACTGCGGACCTCAGTACGCAAATATGTGGATTAACACGAGGCCGGAAAGACAAAGGTTGAACAATGTGAAACTATACACATTCTACCAGCAATTATGCGAGGTGATTACGCGCAATTTGCGTATCCCAAAAGAGGTGATAGTGGTGTACATCCAGAAGATGATATTCAGGGATCATCTCCATTCTATCTTCATACATCCAAGAGAGCCAACAAAGTTGGACTGGTATGAGGGTCAATATCAACTGGAAGCGCAGAATATTGACTGCATCATTGAGGATTGGCCACCGGAATGGAAAATTGATGCACCAAAGGCACTGCTTACGACATCTGATGATAGCGCCAATGACAGTGACAAGCAATAGAAAGATGGTGCTGAAGGAGGAGATGATCAGCAGGAAGAAGAGAAAGAACAAGGATAGAAGCATATTGGCAATCCGCTAGTAGGAGAAAAGAGAAATAACCCCGCCATAGATGTGCCGGAGGAGTCAAAAAGAAAGAAGCAAAAAGTGACTAAGACTCCGCTAGATGCAAAGTTGGAAGATGAAGAATATGATTGCATCACAGCCAGAGTCCACGCCCATATTGAAGAAACACTCGCAGAAAAAGACAAGCAAGAGAAGCTTCAAGCAAGCATGGAAGAAAGCATCGTCGACTTGAAAAATATAATGGAAAGAGTGGAGCAAGTACAAAGAGATCTAATGAAAGGATTAGACTCTGAAGATAAATAAAAGGAAACAAGACGGAGAAAAAGGAAAGCACCTGCACTAACGATGCGGCCTCGGCTGGTGCACATCGAGCCGACAAATGTCATATTCTCATCAGACGAAGTCACTGAAGGTGCAAAGTAGCTTGCACACTTAGACATTAATGTGGGAATGTTACCTACTAAAGGACTGCATGATCTACATTTGCAGGTCATAGAAGAGATCAAGGATAGGGACATGATCGCATACAACCAACACTGAAGTTCCAAGAGAGCTACAATGAATTGAAGAATGAATGCGGACTGAAGACGAATGAGCTAGTAGATTCTCGCGAGAGGTAGAAGAAGCTGAAGAAGGCCGTAGAGGAATTCTATGTGAAGATCCCATACTTCGACGAAGAACCCGAATTCGAAGCGACTATAGTCAATATTGGTGCTGCAGTTGACAATATTAAAGCAAAGATGGAGGACATGGAAATCATATACAAATAGAAGATTGCAGACTTGGAGGCTAGACAACAAGCACTCTGCCAGAAGTAAAGAAAACAAGAGCTGAAGAGCTAAAAAATTTGATAGAGAGCATCTCCGTGGAAGTTGCGAGGTGCCAAGACTTGTTAGAAGAAGTGACCAAGTCATGGGCCATACTGCAAGAAGACCCATAATTACAGAAGATCCAGGGTGAAGTACAAAAGAACCAGAAGGACGTTGACTCAGTGAACATGGCGATGAAGGATTTTTCGCCGAGGCAGAGAATACCAAAATTTGCATAAACAAAGGAGATTCAGAAAGAACTGCAGGCATTATGGACCAAGGAAGCAGAAACTGCGGCAAAGTTGAAACCAATGCAAGAAGAGGCATTAGCGCTCTCTGAAGAGATTGAGGTGAATATGCAAGAGCTTCGCACAACAAAAAGCACAGTTAAGGACCAAATGCAAGAACCAATTTCTGTGATGCTGCTCGACACAGTGAAAGAATATGAGCAAGAAACTAAGGATGTTGTTGCGAAGTTGAGCACAACATATCAAGAGTTCGCAGCGAAGATGAAGATCCCAAGCAACACGAAGTCAGTGAAACCTAGTGGAAGTGGCTCGGGGACTAGCCACAAGTAAGTGTTAGGGGCCTGTTGGGCGTGGCCCAAGAAGAGGATGCTAAGAAGGCAAGTATAGTCAGGTGAGGCCTAACATTGACCATTTTTGGGAGAAAGGAGACTCCGCAAATCCCAGGTAGAGGGTATGGAGCGAAGTTTAGTTGAGAATAAAGGACATGTTCCCTTAAAAAAGACAAAGTACTAAGGACAACTAGAGGTGGTTGGTGCAGTTAAGGGCTGAGTGGCGACCTGACTGCTACAGGAACAGGGAGTTAAGTGGTGTAAAGAACACACCACTACAGGTGCGTTGTCAAATAAAGCGTCAGAGTCAAAGGAATCAACGCCAAAGGGACAACGAAGTTAAAGCTTAGTGTGGTCTACAGGAGAACCACAAGGGTTTTTTGGATTTTGGGATATTATGGGGGTTGTCCCATAGTTATTGTAATATGTGACCTTTGGGAACATCTATATATAAGGGTATTTTTTGTATGAGGAAGGGTTGGTGGGGTTGTTAGCTAGATAAGAGAGAGAGAGAACAAACTCTACAGCTGAGTGCGTATAGATTTGATTGTAGAGAAGAGTCTGCACCTAAGTGTGAAGACTATAAATGTTACCCTTCCAAGTTAATAGAAAGAACAGTTCCTGTGGATGTAGCTCCCGTCTGGGGGTGAACCACATATATCAATGTGCTTATGTATATGATTTTATGACGTGCTTTGTATACGAATTTATGGTGTGTTTATGGATTTGCTTTCATGTGTATGTTAACGGTAATGGTATGTTGAGTAAATGGAATACATGTGTATGAATGCTATGGATGAACACTTAAGATGATAATACGTAGTTATCTGGTGAATACATTAGAGATTCAACGTAGTTATGTATACTGTTGATAAGCTACGAAGTGCGAAGTCATTTGTTCATTCTATTTTGCTAGTAGATGTGAAATACAGATTTTAGCGTGGTTGTTGACCACATTTGCACATCGCCATGGTTACAAAAGCTTGATTCTGTAACCCCCCATATTCGCTTCGAGTGAGACTTCAGCCTTTTTACAGGGTGATGCTGAAAGGGCCAGTGAAAGGGGTTTGTTGTTGCTGCATTAACTTCACTGAACCCGGTCTTCCCTATCAAGCCAACAAATAATAATAATCTATCCCATTATCTATTAATATATTTATATTGATTTATGAATAAATATCTCAATAATAATAATAATAATAATATATCTTATTATGTATTTTTATATAATCAAATTGCTTAGTTATATTTTAAAATCTATTCATGTCTAAAATCACTCCTTATAAAATTTAGATAATAACATAATACTAATGAAAATCCCTCTCTTTTTCATTTCCTTTATTTATAAAACTAGTTGTGAATATGTTTTCCTCGATGTTACATTTATGTTAATTGAATAATATGGGAATGCAACTTTTTATGTTGTTTTTGTTGTTATGTGTGATTTTTATTTTTTTAATTTCATGGTGAAGAACATGTGTTTCCTTTTAGTAGGTCACATATTCAAATACAGAGGGAGTAGTGTATGTACACCTTCATAGACTTTAGTAGTCAAATCGTTGCCTGAGGGGATCCCCTTTTCAACAAACAAGGGGGTTTCATACACCAATTAAATGTTTGACTTGGGTGTAATCTTAAAATTAAATTATTATTATTATGTTGATTTAAATTGTAAATGCAGATGTTACAAACATATCTTTGGTTTGATTTTGATTTTATAGCATATAAATCTTGCACTTCGTACTTGTTGGACTGTATGGGATGTAATTGTTATATATTCTTATTCATAATTTGAGTGAATCTTTTCTATATGTATTATGTTGATTTAAACTGTAGTTATGAATACCATAAACATGTGCTCAACTCAATAGTGTGGCACCTAAAATTCACACTAAAATATTAGATGGATTGTTTGGGATTGCAATGTTGTTTTTAAATTGTAGATACAGATACCATAAACACATCCTTGGCTTGATATTGTAACGTATAACATTTGCACTTGAGTACTCAATTATTGTACGGGGATGCAATTGTTCTATGTTGTTTCTATAATTCGAGTGAAACTTTTTGTGTAATATGTATTATGTTGATTTAAATTGTAGATGCAGATACTATGGACATGTCCTTAGCTTGATATTGTAGCGTATAAAATTTGCAATTGAGTACCCATTGGATTGTATGTGAATGCAATTGTTCTCTATTGTTTTTTATACTTTTGAGTAAATATTTTGTATAATATGTATTGTGGTGATTTAAGTTGTAGATGCAAATACCATAAACATATCCGCAGTTTGAAATTGTAGCATATAAAATTTGCATTGGAGTACTCACTAGATTGTATGTGAATGCAATTGTTTTCTATTGTTTTTGATACTTTGAGTGAATATTTTTATGTAATATGTATAGTGTTGATTAAAATTGTAAATGTGGATACCATAAACATGTTCCTGGCTCGATATTATAGTGTATAAAATTCACTCATTGGATTGTATAGGAATACAATTGTTCTATGTTGTTTTGATACTTTTAGTGAAGAAAAATGTGACCTGGGTAAAGCATGAGGTGGATACGGTTGTTACAAACATAGGAAAAATTGTAATCAACAGTGTCAAGCTCGGAGTTAGACGTTGCCGCCATCAACCTGCTTAACAAAGGTATGAACTTTTCCATTGCTCCTTGTAAAATTTCATATAAAGATATTATCAGTTAGTGTTGAATATGTAGCTTTTAAATTACATGAGAATATTGCTAATGAAGACAAACATGAAACAACCTCCATTCTTCGCAACCCTCAAAATCCAACCTTTCCAAAGAAGAATTCAAGGCTCCTAAGAAATTAAATTCCAACCTGTATATTCTTATCCTCAAGGACGATAAGGGAAATGCCATAGTGGCTCTCAATAAATTTGACTATTACTCCAAAGTCATGGACCACCTAAACTTGGATAGCTATAAAAAGTTGAACAAAAATCTCATAAATTCCATCACTAAGGAAGTTACTAACGTTATCAATAAAACCTCATCCCTAGTTAAATATTATAAGAAGAAGCTCATACTTAAGAATCCCTGGACTCCCAAATGTTGCGATCTGCCCAAAATTCACAAGGAGGGGATTCCTCTAAGACCTATAGTTAGTGCTATCAACTCCCCCACCTACCCCTAGTCTAAATTCCATGTGGAAAAACTCCAACCCCTTGAAGGATATTCTTCCTCATTTGTTAAGGATTCCAACCTCTTACTTAGCATTATTAAGAATCATAATTTTTGTAATAGTAAAAATATTGTTATATTTGATGTTGTGTCTCTTTTTACTAAGATCTTGGTTAATGATGCCATCAATATCATCTCTAATCTCATTGATCTTGATACCACTAACCTTGTAATATTTTTCCTTGAGTTTGCTTTCTTCTCCTCTAGAAATGAGATTCATGAATATGGAAAGCATAGCAATGGGGTCGCCCTTATCCTTGGTAATCACCAATCTATTCATGGAACACTTTGAATATGTTGTACGTAAATCCAACCTGACTAAACCTAGATTGTGGCTTAGTTTTGTAGATGACACCTTTGTGGATTGGCCCCATGGGGAAGTAGAACTTGGAAAATTCCTAGATCATATTGATTCCCAATTAGACCACATTAAACCTACCATGGAGAAGGAAAATAAAAATAGCCTTCCTTTTCTTGATGTCCTAGTTACCAAAAACTCTAACAATAAAATTCCCCATCAAATTTATAGAAAGAAGACGTGCATTGATCGCTACATCCATGCAAATTCCCATCACCACGTTGTCCAAAAATGGGGGTTTTGAAGACCCTTGTTACTCGTGCCATTAGGATTTGCAATAGAGACAACCTCAATATTGAAAAATATCATATTTCCAAGCCCCGTTAGAATTAATGGTTATAATTTTAAACAAATTTAAAGAGCCTTATGTAAATATTTCCATCCTCGCACCCGTGATAACTCCAACCATTGGTATGGAGTTAATATCCCTTACATTCATGGTATCATTGATAGGATTGCTTGAAACCTCAAGAGTAAGGACATTAGCACTGTTTTTATCACCCTTAATAAGGTAGGTAACCTTCTCAACTCCACCAAGGATCCTATTGACCCCCTACAAAACCAAGGCATCTATCATAATTTTGTGCTCTTGTAGATTGTCCTACATAGGCAAAAATAGGCATTCCATTCACATTAGGATTAAAGGGCACATAGCTGATATTAAAAATTGCTCTCATAGGTCATCCTTAGCTCAACACTCTATAGACTCTAGACACCATATTTGCATAGAAAATACTAAAGTCCTTACTGAGGTTGACCACCCCTCTAAGTGATTAGTTCAGGAAGCCATTGAGATTAAATTAAGATCCTCCAATCTTAATAGAGAAGATGAGTTGAAAATTAATGATAACTGAAAACCTGTCATTGATAAGATTAAATCAAACCCCAACAACCTTTCAAATTTCTTAGTTATTTTTCTTTCTACTTCTTTTGTGTTGGCTCTTTCTCATTCACTTCATTTGAAATTTGAAACCCTAGTTGAAGCTTTAATATCTTTGAAATTTATTATTTTGATTTTTTTTTAAATTATTCAACCTCTTTGTTCTCTCTTTTATCAAAATTTCCTTGATAATTAATAATATTAAATTCTTTTACCTTTTATCCCCTTTTAATTAGAAATCTTCCATCATTAACCCCAATAACCTAAACTGACCTCCAATCTCTACGTAACTCATTAATAAATAATTCATATTTATTGTAGCAATTTCTTCTTCAATAAATTCACTAACTTTGAGGATGGTTCACTGATGGGGCTCGAAAAATTATCTGAATTAATTGCTTTAATCCCACACAGTTTTATCGAAGTTTTAAATTGAAAAAGCATGGATTGTGGACATATGTTAAGAAGAGTAGAGAAAAAGAGCTGAAATTCAGTAGGGCATGGAAACCATAGACATCATGGAAGCTTAGACATGGGACGGAATATTTATAAAATATGATCCTATCTATAAGAAATTCATCATAACTACTTTGGATCGAGTAGTACAGAAAAAATCTAAATAAATGCAACATCAAGGCTGGAATATGTTACAAATAACTTTAGATATTATCGATGTTCCACCTAAATGTAATTTTTTCATCATCTAATTCAATATGATCTAGGATCTTAACTGAGAGAACAACATGTACAACATATCAAACACAAGAGACAAGAGACACAAAGTATTTCACCGGAGAAAACCAAGAAGGTGAAAAACCCCGCAACTTCCTCAGAGATAGAATGAGCACCAATACACTGATCACAAAGATCAAACCCCAAAATATAGATGTCTCCAACAACTACTCCTCCACTTGTGCGCACTCCTCTCTCTCAACTATGCGAGTTGGATGATTGAGTGAATGAATAGAATGAGAGAGACACACTCTCTATTTATACAATGACTTGACTTTCCTTTTACTCTAATTGGGCTGAACTCCCTTAGGAGAGTCTAATAACCCATTACCACTTGTCACTGGGCCGACCCAACTAGGGTGGTCTAATAACCCTTTGAACCACACTGGGCCGACCCCTCTAAGGTGGTCTAATAACCCATCAAATATAGGTTACGACACTTACAATATAACTTGTGACACTTACAAATACAAATGATGACACTTCTGATTGAAGGAATAATGCATCTCCATCATGAATATAATAAAGTGCAAGTGTAATACATAGAAGAATATCTTCTGAAGTTACAAATACATCAACACTCCCTATTAACTAGGAAGGTATTCTCTAGACACAGGTCATCAATACATATCGCCACAAGTCTTCAATTTTGGAGCTCGATCATCGTCATTGGATCATGGAGCATCATCGCCACTATTGTTGTACTCGTCATCTCGATCACTGGGCTATCTCTCAATTCTTCTCGTCATAGGAAGTTCTATAGAGCCAACCCTTTTTCTTGCTGGATGTAGGCCTAACGTCCTGGTTGTCTTCATCATCTCTACGAGCTGGCCATCCTGTTGAATCCTCAGGACTGATTACATGCGTCAACAAAACCTTGAAAGAGAAACCTAGGACTTTTACGAGCACATAGCTTAACCTATCGTATATCCCAGGATCTTTTACATGTGACCACCACAAAACCTCGAAAGAGCATTCCAGTCCTTTTATGAGCACACAGCTCAACCTATTGGATCTCCCAGGATATTTTACATGTGGTTAGGAAAAACATTAAAAGAGTGTCTTGCAACCTACATGATCTCTAAAGAGCATCCCAGGAATTTACGAGCACACAGCTCAACCTATCGGATCTCTAGGACTGATTACATGCCTTCTATAGCAAAACCTCGAAAGAGCATCCCAGGACTTTTATGAGCACATAGCTCAACCTATCGGATCTCCCAGGATCTTTTCTATGCTACCTGTAGAAAAATCTCGAAAGAGCACCCCAAGGCTTTTACGAGCACACAACTCAACCTGTCGGATCTCCCAGGATCTTTTCTATGCTACTTGAACAACCTGTCCACGACCACAGAGTATCGACCCGATACTCATGATCCACCTGATCATCCTCGCAAGGAGAATCCTCCTGGTGCTCATGATTGTATTGATCATCATCATACAAAGCATCACCTTGATGCAAATGATCCAACTGATCATCATCACAGCATCATCCTGGTGCATATCATCTGGAGCATCATTCTAATACTCATCACACATGATCAATCTGATCATACAAAGCATCCACCTGATGCATATCATCACACATGATCATCCTGATCATCATCATACAGAACATCATCTGGATCATCGCCCTGATGTTCATCACACAACGCTTACATCCATAGTCATGGGAAGGATCTTCCTACCACCATGCTTGGAATGGCTCCTGCAAATGTGTCCCATCACTTCCTCCTCGAAGTATCTTCTATCTAAAGAACACCAAGCCTCTCTCTGAAGTACTCGAACTTCACTTTGGCTAGTGGTTTGGTCAACACATCTGCAATCTGCTCATCTATCGCAACATACTGGAGCTTCACTACTCCTCTCTATACCATATCCCTGATATAGTGATATTTGATCTCGATATGCTTCGACCTGTCATGGAACATCGGGTTCTTAGACAACTTCACACAACTCTGGTTGTCACAGAAGGTACAGGTAGCATCCAACTGGAGATCAAATAAATCATACAGTAGCTTCCTTATCCATACTGCCTCACAACTAGCCAAACAAGCTGCCACATAATCTGCTTTGGCTGTACTCAGTTCTACGTAGGACTGCTTCCTGCTAAACCAAGAGATCACACCTGATCCCATACTGAAGCAACACCCCAAAGTGCTCTTCCTATCTGCAGCACTTCCTTCCCAATTTGAATCAACATAACCCTCCAGGTTAAACTTTTGATTCACATCATACTTGAGCCCATAATCAATTGTACCCTTTAGGTACCTCAGAATATGCTTTATAGTAATCAGGTGAACATGTCTAGGATCCGTCAGGAACTAGCTCAAGGTGTTCACCGCAAAGAAAATATCTAGTCTCGTGTTCGTCAGGTACATCAAGGACCCAATCATCTAACGATACATCATGGCATCAACCGAATCTGATGAAGCATCACTCAATAACTTTAGGTTCGATGCCATAGGTGTGGCCATGGCCTTGCAGTCCATCATCCCGAACTGCTTCAGGATCTCTATTGCATACTTCCCTTGTCCAAGGAAGATTCCATCTACTCTCTGCCACACCTCCATACCTAGAAAGTATTGCATCATACCCAAGTCCTTCATCTCGAACTCGGCAGCAAGCTTCCTCTTCGTGTCGACAATCAACTTATCCTCACCTGTCATAAACAGGTCAACTACATACAGTAGGATTATCACTAGATTTCCTTCCTCAACCTTGTATTAAAGGTTGGAATCTACTTTACTCTTGGTAAATCCCAAACTGGACAGGAAGCTGTCTATCTTGACATACCATGTCCTGGGTGCTTGCTTCAAGCCATACAAGGCTTTCTTTGCATATGTCACGTGTCTCAAAATCGAGTGTCTACTCCACATACACTTCCTCTTCGACTACACCATTCAGGAAAGCTGTCTTGACATCCATCTAGTGGTTTCCACTTCATTACTGCAGCCAGAGCAGATATTGTTCTGATGGAAGTGTATCTAGCTACAGGTGCAAAAGTTTCTTCATAATCTATCCCTTCTTTCTGGGAGAAGCCACGAGCTACAAATCTTGCCTTGTATTTCTCTATGTTACCATCTGCAGCATGCTTGATCTTGTAGATCCACTTGGAAGTCACAAAAGACTTCCCTTCTGGTCTCATGACCACATCCCAAATATCATTCTTCATGATCGACGAGTACTCCTCAATCATGGCATCCTTCCATTACTGCATCCCGGATCCTGGGAACTTCAGATTCTTCAATATCTTCAATAGGTAGTTTTCTGGATTTTTTTAGTCTTCGTTGCTTGTTCTTCGAAACAAGTCTCTCTTGTAGGTGATGGTACACGGTCTTTCCTACAAGACAAGCTCAATTGCATGATTAAAAACATCTCATAGATTTCAGAACAAATTCTTACACATAAAGACATATGTCATACAGTCATGCAATTATCTTAGCCAATGATTCAATACAACATTCATCCATATCCCGTATTTACTTTCTAGATGTCTTCCATGTCTACCAGAACATTATTAAGAGTGTGCACTACTCCAACATTTTAGCAAAGAGGTTTCATTCTAGATAAGTAGCAATGGAATGTTGTACAGTACCATAGGCCACTGTTACACAAAAATGTCGTCACCCTTGTGCAAGTGTTGCAAGTGTCGTCATCATGACCGTTGTGACAATGTCGTCATCTTGACCATTGTGTAAACTCTTTGCTATGACCCTTAAACTCATTCTGGGCTAAAACACATCCAACTGAGAGATTTCCTTCCCTAGTTGAACTCTTTGAGTAAGCTGTTGCGCTTTGTCTTCCTACAGGGTGAGACAAACCCCTTTTGTCACAGTTCTTGGTCATTTAGGGTGAGACACTGTCGCACTTTGTCTCCCTATAGGGTGCGACAACCCCCTCTTTTGCTCGGTGTCTTCTACCAGGGTACGACGAGGTTGGTTAGAGGATATTTTGGGGAGTCTCGAGGTCTCTCTAGAAGTTTGTTGAGGTGGAGGCCTATCCCTAGGCTCTAGGTGAGGTGGCATTTCAGTTCCTAACCTAATGGGAGGATCCCTTAACCATATCCCCTTAATCCTCAACCTTCCCTATCTCTTTAGCCCTATATAAACACCCACTCTGTCCATGGGAAGGGAGGAAGTCTATATTATCTACATGTTAGTGAAATTAGCTTAGGAGAGATCTCTACTCATCCCTTGAGAGATCCATCATCCCTTTAGAGGCTTTGGCATTGGCTTGGTTGGAGGAGGATTGCTACATTAAGTCATTGGTTGTAATCACCCTTCTATGTACTTTCCCTTTTATACAGTAATATAAATGCTTTCCACCAAATCTCATTGCATTGATGATGTTTTGTGTAGTTTTCCTGGTTAACTACTTACTTAGATATATTATTGTTTAGGTGCATTTTACTACTTGTTCTTGTTCTGTGTTGTCTTGACAGGTTTTGTAGCTGATATCTAAAGACCATAAAGCTTGGAGAAAACATCAAGGAGAAGGATCAACGATATGAAAGGTAAAGCATCTATCTACTTGATCTCTAATTAGATCTAGGAAAGTATTCTATGTTCTGTCCTATTTGTTCTAGACTTACATTAAGATAGGGATATCAGGCCTCGAGTATGCTCTTGGTAGATTCTCCGTCAAGCAAATATGGCGACCATACTGGGGATTAGAACAGTAGAATTGATTTCATGTATGTTTGATTTCATCTCTTTTGTCTGAGCCATTTCTATCCTTTTTAATCCTTCCTCCCATCAGATCTCTATCATTAAAGAGTTTCTTATGTGTCCTTCATTCTCCTTGGGGTCATCATTAAGCCTCCTACCCTTTTAACTTGTGGGATCTCACACTTTTACTGCTCAAAATTCGACTGTCGCACCTGGGTTGAGTCTTCCCTGCACCACTGTTTGGCCATCTCACTTTGCTTGAAGCCAAACTGCGACAGTGTCACACCTTGCCTATGTACAACCTGCGACGAACCCCCTCTGTCGCACCTTGCCTGTGTATAGGGTGCGACGATCTCTTAAAACTTAGGGATCAACAAGGTTTTCTTTTTTTGGGGTTTTGGTCTGATTTCTTAAGTCCTATAGGTTGTGTATTGTGGTCACACACCCCTTAGATCCAGCATAGTCCTTGTTTGGATGTGTTTTGGTTGATTTTGGGTGCTTAGTCAGTCAAGTGTTTGGCTTGATGGCGGCGGGAAATTTTGATCCTCCACTGGTTGATTTGATATTTCCACCCTTGATCACCCCACCAGATCTTTTTGGATATGTTCAGATCATTACATCTGATCTCCAAACCCTTCCTCTACTCAATCATTGAGTTTTGTTTGCATTTGGTAGATTTTGAGCCTTTTTTGAGTACTTTTGAATTGTTTGGGTGCCTGTCGTTCTTTTATTTGGGGATTTTTGAATGATTAGAGTGCTGTAGATATTCTCTCACTTTTTGTATATAGACATGAAAAACGTTTAGTTACCAATTTCCATTTTTGATACATATATGTGAAAATTGAAAGTGCTTCATCAATTTTGTCCTATATATTGTTAAGATTAGTTGCATCTTTCATTTTCTTTGCGCTTTTTAGCTGATGATTGCAAAAAGTTAGAGTTATTGCACTCTAGGAAGGAATTCTTCTTTTCGCTACTACTTAAGTACTTTTTGGTTTGAAGGAAAGAAAAATATCTTCTTACCTTAAGTAGTTTTCATTGAAAAGGAAAGGAAAATGTGCATTATCATGTAGTTGAGGATTGTATTATGTTTACATTTATGTACTCACCTCATGCATCCACCTAACCGTACAAGATAAAATTAACGCTAGCTTAGGTTAAAATAATTTAGTAACTGTGTGTAAGATAGAGATGTGTTTCGGTGTCTTTAAACGTGGCAACTATTGTTACTTGCCAGCACTGTATTCTGAGGGTATTGTAGTCTTCCACATACTTATCGGTATATCGAAGCTCTTTCACGTACCCACCAAGTACTTTGCATACTTGGTGTATATCGAAAGGTGTTTCACGTACTCGGTAGTATATAGGAAGGTATCGTTCCATACGGTTGTGCATTAGACAGCACCACTACGGATTTGAGCTCCCATGTACCTTGCGTATATTAGGAGACACCATTAAGATTCCTGAAACCAACTGAGTTAACCATTTGGCCGTCTTAGCAGAGTAATACACCTAGAACAATACTCGGGGAGATTACTATGCATGAACTGTCCAGGTAGTCGGGTATTCAAGCAAGGGTACGGTCCCAATCCTCCTTGTCCCATTTTAATGTTGGACCCTATGGTATATAACGATTTGCGAAGCCTTGAAAATCCTGTGAGGTTCCATACTTTTGAATGCACTCCTATTCACACAGTTTGCTTGTTTCTTTTAGACTTGAGTAGTGTTTGACTTGTGTGGTACTTTAGAGACTCTTAGGGAGTTCAAATATGGAAGATTCTTCCGGGACTACCAACCAAGGCATCCCTTTCCAGGGTGTGCCATTCGTTATTCCCCCTTGTGGAACTGTTGGTCCTCCCTTTATGGCTACGTTGAGTCTTCCTAGATTGAAAATAGGATTACCAATGTGGTTGCTATGAATATTAAATATTGTATTAAATTAATCAGTAAATTATTAATTAGTTTAATTGAAGGGACGTAACCCTTCTTAAGAAATGCTCAAACTTTATAAAAGGAGAGCTCTTATAAAGCATTAAGCATCTTATCAATTCAATAATGTATATTTTATTCAATATGGATCTCGTGTCCTAGTTTTTCTGTTGCATTTGGTATTAGAGTTGCGTTCGGCATCAGCTTCTACACTCCAGGCTCCAGCTGGGATCCTCGTCAACCCCGTCCTTCTTCTCCACTACACCTCTATGCTCCATCCATCTCTGAATCCCAACCTCCACGCCTCGACCTCATGCGCTCACCCCTCCACATCGGCTCCCTCTTCTCTTCACTCCACGCCCCATCCACCCCGCGCTGCACATTCCCCACGCCTTCGCGCCATTTCTCACAGCGTCTTTCACACCGCGTTCCTCTTCCATCTCCACGCCACGTCCAGCACTGTCAACTCCCTGCGCCTCCCTTTTCTGCTCTCCCTTCCTACGACCACTGCTACCACTTCACTCCCTACATATTCCACTTCCGCCTGCAAAACCTGCCCTCCCTCTCCTCTGCGTCCTTCCCCCTCGTCAGCTTCACATCCAGCTCCATCCACACCCTCATCCATTCCTACAACTTTCCACAGCTACCAATGCTCCCATCCGCTTGGGATCCCCCGTCCATCCCTCGCTCGGCCTCCACGTAGCCCTCCTTCATCCACGTAAACTCCCTCAAACCCTAATTTCAAGAAAAAATAATATTATATAATTAATATTGATTTTTATTAAAAAATCCTTAAATCAAAAAAAAAAATATTGATATAATATTTATTATATTTTTTTTTAACCACACAAAAAATTATAGTAATTCCACTTTTTCCAAGTCATTTTCATTTTCCACCCCTCCTAAGCCAAAATTGCGTCCAATTATTCACCACCACACCTAAGAAGCATGAGGACAGAGTTAAGAGCCCAAATGGAGAAAATAGAGAAGGATTTCCGAACCTTCAAGGAAATGATCACCAAGAGCCAGGAAGCACTTAAGAAAGAAATTAAGGATGAAGTCATTCAGGTAATGGAGCAGAAAATAGATGACAAGTTCGACATTATGAGCAAGGAACAAAAAATGTTAGATCAAAAAGTGACTGAGAGCCAGAAAGGTATCGAGGCGATATTACAAAAAATGAATGATAAGGAAAAAAATCATAAACAACATGGCTCGGATATGTCGGTTACCCCATTTTCCAATTCTGAGTCACCAGAACGCAACAGGACGAAAGGTACTCAATACCAACCATTCGTAATGTACCCGCCAAGAGCAAGAATAGAAATGACGAAATATAACGGAGGAGAAGACCAATGTGTCGCTTGGTTGAATAAAGCAGAAGAGTATTTTGACATATATAACATTACAATGGACGAAGAAAAGGTCAAGTATGCTTCAATGCACCTTGAAGGATATGCCTACAACTGGTATATGTGGTGGAAGGGAGACAACTTCGCATACACTTGGAACTTATTCAAGAATGATTTCTTAAAAAGGTTTCAAGGAATCACAGAAGATGAATTCTTCTCAAAACTTACCAGATTACAACAAAGGGGAAGCGTCGAAGAATTCACGCATCAATGGGAATCCCTTGCTACCAGAGTATTTGGGCTATCCGACAAACAATGGTTGGAAACCTACTTGGGAGGACTAAAACCATACATACAAAAAGAGTTAAAAATGCATGACATAACGAATGTCAAGGAAGCAAGATGAAAAGCAAAAGCAGTCGAGGCCAAATTTGACAGTTTTCAATCAAATAAAAGGAAGTCATACTCACAAAGAAACATCCAGTCGACTCCAGAGGATGATACAAACAAATACATCCCTCCGCCTAGAAGGGACGATAGGAAGAGCCTCGAGAATCAACGTATGAGGGAAGGAAAATGTCGATGATGTGGAGACAAATGGAATCCTAAACATAGGTGTCGCCCCGAGGACAGCCCAAAGAAATTATATACTTGTGAAGCAGAGGAGAATAGTGAATCAGAAGAAGAAGAGCCAGAAGATGAAGAGGAGGAAACTGCAAATATGGTAGTCGGGAACGACGAGACCCCCAAAATCTCCCTAGCAGCCATGACAGGCATTAGTCAACCATAGACTCTCAATTTAAAAGGGCATATAAAAAATGAGAATGTTATAGTGCCAGTAGACACTGGAAGCACTCACAACTTTCTTGATATAAGAGTGGCACGAAAAATCAAGTTGTTCGTACATCCAGTTCCAGATATGAAGGTGATGGTTGCAGATGGCAAGAAGATCGAAAAATTTGGAAAGTGTCACAAGGTGAGACTTCAAATACAAGACTTCAAACTAGAATCAGAACTCTACACCTTACCGTTGGGAGGAGTAGACATCGTTTTGGGAGTCCAATGGTTACAAACATTGGGAACATATTCTGCCAATTATCAAAAACATTTCATCAAGTTTAAGTGGCAAGGAAAAAATTTTAAGCTATATGGTTTTCATCCACCAAACACACAAGTAGTTTCATCTCAGCATATGGAAAAACTCATTCGAAAAGGGGCATCAGCATACGTAATGCAATGTCATCGACTGGAAGGAAAAGAGGAGGAACCAAATGAGTTCAAAAAGGAAATCCAAAAATTACTCTAGAAACATGAACACGTATTTGTAAGACTACAACCCTATAAACAATTATCACTTAAACAAGGTGGAAAAAATAAATTGGCTCCACGTTTTTATGGCCCATATCAAATCAATAAGAAGATTAGTCAGGTGGCATATGCATTGGAATTGCCAACTAAAAGTCACATCCACAATGTTTTTCATGTTTCATGTTTGAAAAAGATGATAGGTCAACACCAGAAGGCACAAACAATACTTCCCTTGTTAGATGAAGAAGGAAGAATCATATTCGAGCCAAAATCTATCATTGCTACTAAAGAGAAGAGATTAAGAACACGAGTCATTAAAGAATACCTCATAAAATGGAAAAATCTTCCCGAAGAAGATGCAACATGGGAATCAGAACAATTTCAACAATTACATTCCTCATTACCATTGCTTTGAGGACAAAGCTCTTTAAAAGGGAGTGGCAATGCTATGAATATTAAATATTGTATTAAATTAATCAGTAAATTATTAATTATTTTAATTGAAGGGACGTAACCCTTCTTAAGAAATGCTCAAACCTTATAAAAGGCGAGCTCTTGTAAAGCATTAAGCATCTTATCAATTCAATAATGTATATTTTATTCAATATGGATCTCGTGTCCTAGTTTTTCTGTTGCAGTGGTTATTCTCTAATCTAGTTACACTAAGTGCACCAATTGTGTCAGACCTAAGTCCTTCACCACATGAGCATCAATCTCATGGTGACCCTTCTCCTTCTTCGTCGAAAGTTGAATCGGATTCCATATCTTCCTCTTCTCCTACTGAAAGCTCTGATTTTAGTAAGAAGGCGGGTGAGAAGAAGAAGAAAGGGAATACTAAGAAGAAGAATACTAAGCAGAAGGTCACAACCCCAACCACTGATCATCATGCTGGGGGCATCGATACACTTGTTTTGAATTTGCGTAAACTGAAATTCCCTTGCAAGCTTTGTAAAGGGTCCCATTTTCTCAAGAGATTCCCTGGTATCTTCAAGGTCTTAGAAATATGGCCGCATTTTGAACAGCCCTCGTCATCAGTATCTGGACATCATACTGATGATACCCCATCAACTAGTGACATTGTAGTTAAGGGTCAGAAGGGTAGAGTTGCAGACCCTTGATGGTTATGCAAGGGCATGCACTGTACTTACCTTTTTCCTTGTATGGATGAAGCTTCACAATTGTTGGAAGACATGGACACATCCCATAAAAACCTTCCAACGAAGTATTGCAGGTTGTCCCTTGATCCTACACTGGTTGATAGGCGGTCAATTTGACCCCACTCTCAGTTGAACCCACTCTTTCGTCAGAGAGTATAAATGAAGCGGTCAATTCAACGACATCGTTGATCGATCCCATTCCCCCCTTGAGGGATGATACCTAAGCGGTTAATCAAGTTTCGTTCTTGGTTGACCCCAGTATTCCTATGACGAGTGAAATCCAAGCGATTAATCGAGTTTCATCTTCATTTGATCTCACTCCTCATTTGAAGAGTGAAATGCAAGCGGTAGATCCATTTTTATCCTCGGTCCACCTGACTCTTTCATTGGAAAATGCCCAGATTGAAGTAGTCGCCATCACAAAGTCTTCATCGTATCCTGCTTTTCCAAGTGAAATCAATTTAGAAACCGCTGATATCTTTCTGGTCGGTTCAGACAGTTCTAGGCAAGGAGAAGTCTCATCCATAGAGCCTCCTCCAAGTACTGAGGCTATTTCATTTGATTGGAATAGTGTAGCAGAACCTTGTCTCCCCTCAGATGTTCCTTTCCAGATATCTGTAGGTGTTGCCAATAAATAAATATTTCGCACTCTAGTTGACGAGGGAGATTTCGTTAGTATTTTATCCTCCACTACTATGAAAGATATAGGGTCTCCTCAGCTTGTGCCGGTTACCGGCTAGATTTTAGCTTTCAATAGAAGGCCTGCCAGACCTTTAGGGATTCTTCTGCAGTTACCTGTCACCTTGAGAGGTAAAACTGTTTATGTTGATGTCATAGTTGTCCAAGGTCCTTTAGATTTAAATATGCTCCTTGGACGTGATTATGTCTATGCTATGAAAGCCGTAGTGTCCACACACAATTAAGCACCGTACTCTAGTATACAGAAGTTAATTTATAAATAGATTTGAATGATTGAATATCAGAGTTAGAAGCTGTTGTAAAAAGATCTCCATTCTATATTAAATGCAGTAAAATATTACTTATCTATTTAACAGAACCCTAAATTGTAGACATTACAAGGTAGGTTAATTTCAGGAATTATCTCTCGAACAGATTAACATTTTATAGTATCTCATTGCTTTAAATAGAAGCAACAATCTTCAAATCGAGCTTACTCTCAGAACAAACCTAGGATACATATATGAGTATTATCTCTTTTATAATATGGATTTTAAACAGTGATAATGCAAGTACCAGTAAACAAATACCTTATGAACGAGTACATAAACTTTATCGAAATCTAACCCTTAGTGTAAACAATGTATATCTCAAACCCTAGCAGTATTATATTCCATAGTACATGATACTAATTTATAAACAAACCAAATCGAAAACTGACATTTTTCATATACAGAGTTTATATCTACCTAGAAAAGTATCCATATACATACATTTGGTTATTATTAAACAATAAGCATCATGCATCGTTTTACCACAAGATATCAACCTAAAATATTTTACAAACAGATCATTGAATACACATAAACATGCTGAGTCGCAATACCTTTCTGGGGAAATATCCAATTTGAATAATACCCCAACTATAAAAATATATAAGGGTTATCTAAGTAGCACAACTTTAAGTACTCACCGGCCATACAAGGGTTCAAACCTTGTACATAATCACGAGTCATAAGACTGTAGGAATGACGCATAGGAGTTCCAAAACAAGTTATTAAAACAAATAACCGAACTCAGTTACATCAATTGCAGGTTAAAAGTCAAAACCTTGAGACCACCTCTCAGGCTTAACAACGCATTACAAACTTCCTTATATTTACAAATACGAACACTTCATAAGTAATACTGGACTCGGGTTCGAGACCCATAAATGGCTCACCTAAGGGTTCATCGAAATTGTATGAACTAGTAGTACATATAACATCGGTACAGGTATCCACTCTCCAAAGTATGTATAACAAAGAAACAAGGTAATTCATATTACAACCAAACTTTAAATTTTAGATAGATTATAATCGTTGTCGGTACTGTTGATGTATTTGTAACTTCAGAAGATATTCACTTGTATAATGTGTTTGTACTTTATTGTATCCCCAACGGAGAAGTATTATTCCTCCGATTGGAAGTGTCGACAGTTGTACTTGCATGTGTCGCAAGTTATATTGTAAGTGTCTTAACTTATACTTGATGGGTTATTAGACCACCTTGATGGGGTCGGCCCTGTATGAGTCATGTGGGTCAAAGGGTTATTAGACCACCTTAGTAGGGTTTGGCCCAATCAGCATTATGTTAAGTGGTTAAGTTGAGGCCGACCTAGTTGAGTAAAGGTCAAGTGAAAGTTAGTGTATAAATAGAGAGTGTGTCTCTCTCATTTTACACATTCCATTATTCACTCACTTCGCATTAGTGAGAGAAGAGGAGGTGCACACAAGTGGAGGAGGTACACACATTCCATTATTCACTCAATTGATCATGGTGATCCTTGTATTGATGCTTATTCTATCTCTGAGGAAGTTGCGGGGTTTTTCATCTTCTTGGTTTTCCCCGATGAAATGTTTTGTTTCTCTTGTCTCTTGTCTCTTATGATTTATATGTTGTACATGTTGTTCTTTCAGTTAAGATCCTAGATATATTGAATTAAATGATGAAAATCTAACATGGTATCAGAGCTAGCTTGAAGGAAGGCATGATATGGCATTTATGAAACTTGTTACACTTGCGACAAATTGGAAGCTAGGGATTGATATAGCAAAAACCAGTCATTGTGTAACTTTCGCTATAAATCCATTTTGGCGAAGGTTCATGAACGGAAAATTTCACAGGTTGTAGATAACATCCCCATGTACCATGTGTCTGAATCACATCATCTAATTTGCTTTACTTTCTATTTTATGATCGGTACAATCTAGGGTTTCTCCCTCTTCCAGATATATGTCATAAACAAGTGATTTGGGAAACAATGTCACAACTTGGGCTAGGAAGCTCCAAATGAAATTTAGTAAAAAGTGACAGCTAGGGAACGGACTTTACTTTCACAGGTCCGCTTTTCAGAGTCCGAAGTTGAAACAGTGACACGTGGCACTCCGTACACGTTTGCTCTCCGTTTTTATCCCATAAATAGTTCATGTTGCAACACTTGGCATAAATCTCTCTCAGAGAATCCAATTGAAGTCAAACCTATGGAGTTGGAAAGATGACAGGTCAGGCTACCATAGGCCAAAGTTTCAGACCCTGTGGATTCATAATTTCAGAGATGCACCAGAAACAATCAAGTGCATATTTCTGTCAAAACAGAATTGGATTCTAAGCACCTTCATTCTTGGCTTGTCACTGATGTAGGAATTTAGGGCTTCGTAGAAAGTTGGAATTTTTTGAAATGGAGACCACGGCTGAATGCTCCTCATCAAAATCGAAATTTAGAGACCAAGATCGAATTTTTTGGTTGGGCAGAAGGTCGAACTTGATCAAACCCTAGTTCAAGATTTTGATCGGAAAGATGGAAAATTAGGGCTTCTGCAAAAGTTGAAATTTTTGAAATCTGTGAGCACGGCTCAAAGATCCTTGGAAAAATCAAAGTTTAGAACACAAGATCGAACCTTTTGGATGGGTAGAATATCGGGATTTATCAAACCGTAGTTCGGGATCCTGTCCAAAATATCCAGAAGTTTGAAAGGCAATTTTGAGGGATCAAATTTTGCAGTTTTAAAAATTGAAGTATACCAGCTTGATCAGCTCAGCAAGGCACATCTTTTCATCCATTTAGAATTTTGAAATTCAAAATTTGAATGTTTAGGGTTTCTATGACAAACCCTAATCCAACTCCATATCCAGTCTCAGCAAATCAAAGTGGATTGGGTTAATCCTAGAAGAGAATGAATTGGACACCTGCATAAGTGAAGAAGTTTCAGTTCTAGAGGGAGATGAGGCTAAGGCCTGACATAAGAATGCTACAAGCAATCTCAACAAGTATGAATTGAGGAGATACAGGTATGTTTTGAAATTTATTAAGTTTATGATATGTTTGTCTTCATATAATTGAGGTTAGTACAATCTTGATTAAATGTTAGACTTGTCTTATCACCCTAGTAAAAGTATGAATGCATGTGAATGATAGAATACATTCAATGATTAGGGTTATGACACTTATGATTGTACTAATGCACTGTGGTGTTGTATGAGGTTGATGTTGTCGGTTAACATGAAAGGTACATCAAGAAAGTTCTATTTCAAGAACATATGACCATGGTGACATGAATACAAAGAATCATCCATAGTCATGGATCACATAGAAGCTCTACTTACGGGGTATGTATAATTTTGGTTCTACAATGGTTAATTCATGAGTTATGCAGGTTACCAGCACAACAATCCTACCTTATATGGGTATGTTAGACATAACTATCAAGCATGATAATCTAGGTATGTTTTTCTTATATCAAGTTAGAATCCTACCTTGTGTTAGGATCTTATACTTTTGTATGAATGATAATGATTATTCTTGAAGTTAGAAGTTTAAGTAATCAAGTTTTTATGCATATTATGTTTCTTACTTTGATGGATGATATGACTAACCAGAAGGGTCCTATGGTCAAATAAGAATATGCATGAGTAAAAGAAGTCTTCCCTGAAACCTTGAATACTAATGCTTATTACCTATGTATGAAATGATCATGACCATACATATTTAAGATTATTTAGAATCATAATGTTTTGATAACTAGTATTAAGATTATACTAATGAATGTATGATTATGTATGAGATCTTGAGGATGAAACAATGATGACATTAGTGCACACTTAAGCATGCATAGTGGTCTAGGATGGATATAAGTTCAAGGACAGATAATCCGGGAAGCAAAGATCAAGAGGGAGCACACTCTAGTAGTTCCTGCAAGGAAGCAAAGATTGAGAGGGAGTTCACTCTACAACTAAACAAAGATAAGTATTTGAAATTGTCATTTATTACATATATGATTACTTAAGTGATGTTGTCCAGTCATGTACATACTTATGTTCCTAGATTTACGATGTACATTTTGCATTTTAGAAAAGTTGCATTAATGAACAAGATACTACTAATATGCAAGTAATGGGTAAGTGGCCTATGGTAATGCACAACATTCCATTGATACTTATCTAGAATGAAGCCTCTTTGATAACATGTTGGGAGTTGTGCACGCTATTAACAAATGTTCTGGTAGAGATGGAAGGCATCTAGAAAGTTACAATGTGAATACGAGATATGGATAAATGTTGTACTGAAGCATTGGCTAAGATAATTGCATGACTGTATGACATATGTCTTTATACATAAGAATGTGTTTTTTGAAAAAATATGAGAAGTTTCTAATCATGCAATTGAATTTGACTTGTAGGAAAGATTGTGTACAATCACCTACAAAAGAAGGAAAACAACATTTGTTCCAACAACGAAGTTCAAGAAAATTATCTATTGAAGATATTGAAGAATCTGAAGTTCCCAGGATCCGGGATACAGTAATGGAAGAATGCCATGATCGAGGAGTACCAGTCGATCATGAAGAATGATGTCTGGGATGTGGTATCAAGACCAGAAGGGAAGTTTGTTGTGACTTCCAAGTGGATCTATAAGATCAAGCATGATGCAGATGGTAGCATAGAGAAATACAAAGCGAGTTTTGTGGCTCGTGGCTTCTCCCAGAAAGAGGGATAGATTATGAAGAGACTTTTTCACCTATAGCCAGATACACTTCCATCAGATCAGTACTTTCCCTTGCTACAGTGATGAAGTGGAAGATACACCAGATGGATATGGTGTAGTCGAAGAGGAAGTATATTTGGAGCAACCACTCGGTTTTGAGACACATGACAGGGAGTCATATGTGTGCAGGTTGAAGAAAGCCTTGTATGGATTGATGCAAGCTCCTAGGACTTAGGGATGATGCACTACTTTCTAGGCATGGAGGTGTGGTAGAGTGAAAATGGAATCTTCCTTGGACAAGGGAAGTATGCAGTAGAGATCCTGAAGCGGTTCGGGATGATGGAATGAAAGGCCATGGCCACAATTATGGCATCGAACCTAAAGCTTTTGTGTGATGCTTTATCTAAGTCGGTTGATGTCACTATGTATCGTTAGATGATTGGGTACTTGATGTACCCGATGAACACGAGACCAGATATTTTCTTTGCGGTGAACACATTGAGCCAGTTCCTGACGGATCCCAAAGATGTTCACCTTGGTGCTGTAAAGCATATTCTGAGGTACCTGAAAGGTATGGTTGATTATGGGCTCAAGTATGATGCGAATAAAAAATTTAACCTGGAGGGTTATGTTGATTCAGATTGGGCAGGCAGTGTTGTAGATAGGAAGAGCACTTTGGGGTGCTGCTTCAGTATGGGATCAGATGTGATCTCTTGGTTTAGCTGCAAGCAGTCCTGCGTAGCACTGAGTACAGTTGAAACAGATTATTGTTGTGGATATTTCTCCCTATGGATAAGTAGAAACTCTCTTAGGTTAAAGTAGACTCGACTGACTTTAAGCTAAGAAAAAAAGATAACAAATGCTACCTTGAATTCCTAGATTCAAACAAATGCTTCAAGATTATATTGCTGGAAGAGATATAAGAGATTTAACTGACCTTTGATTTAGTCGCTTGTCCTAGTTGTTGTTCCGATCCTCAAGTCCTCGCGAATGAACCTGTTGGGATGAATCAAAGTACAAGCACATACAATCTTTCTAGCAACTTGAAATATATGTTAGAATCTAAATCTACAATAGAAACAAATCATGTAATTGAAGCAACATCAGCACACATAATTTGGGAAACAAGACAAGTTATATTTTTATTTCAAACTTGAAGTTACTTACAACAGTTGCTTGATGTCCAAGCCAACTCCCAGCTCCAAGTGCTTTCTCCTCTAGCTATCTCCACAAAAATCTAAGACCATAGGTTTGATATCTCAAAGAGTCCTCCCCTTTGCTCATGGAAGGCTCTTCTCTTATACTGTGTAGAAGGATTAACCAACAAGAGAGAAGAATGGATCTTGGGAGTGTTTAGTGGATCAGACCCACTAATCAGAGAAGGTGTTAGGATCGAATCATAGGTGTCAATCCCAAAAGAATCTGTCGAAAGTTAGGATCCCACAATCCAAGGAAAAAGGCTAAAAAGAGACTACCGTGCCTCTAGGCCCGAGCATAAGGCGGTAGTACCGCACCCAAGACAAGGAGAATAACGCAGTAGTATGGAATACCGCGCCTCCCTAGATGTACATGGGGCGGTAGTGGTGAAAGATAAGGTCTTAGTCAGGTTTCCAGATGACATGACAGGTTTGTCTTTAGTGGTCAATCATTACTTTTCTCTTCTGGGTGTTTTAAGTAGCAGGGGAAGTGTTGTCAAATGTTTTTATTATGAAGATGCGACACTGTGAAATATGGAGGTATAACAATTATGTCGCAGCTTGTTCGGCTAGTTGTGAGGTAGTATGGCTAAGGAAGCTACTGTCTGATTTATTTGATCTCCAGTTGGATGCTACCTGTATCTATTGTGACAACCAGAGTTGTGTGAAGTTGTCAAAGAACCCAGTGTTCCATGACAAGTTGAAGCACATTGATATCAAATATCACTATATTAGGGATATGGTGCAGAGAGGAGCAGTGAAGCTCCTGTATGTTGCAACGAATGAGCATGTTGCAGATGTGTTGACGAAACCACTAGCTAGAGGGAAATTTGAGTACTTCAGAGAGAGGCTTGGTGTTCTTCAGATTGAAGATACTTCGAGGAAGAAGTGATGACACACATTTGCAGGAGCCATTCCAAGCATGGTGATAGGAGGATCCTTCCCATGGATGTGGATGTAAGCACCATGTTATGAGCATCAGGATGATGCTCCAGTTACCTCTTTGGATATGTATCCGTTGGATGCCTTGTATGATCAGTTGGATCATTTATTTGTATATGCATCAGTTGGATGCTTTGTATGATCAGTTGGATCATGTATATGTATATGCATCAGGTGGATGCTTTGTATGATCATTTGGATCATGTATGATGACATGCATTAGGACGATGCAGTGATGATGATAAAGATGATCATGTGTGATGAGTATCAGGATGATGCTTTAGATGATATGTATCAGGACGATGCTATGATGATGATCAGGATGATGTATGGTGAGTATCAGGTTGATACTCTGTGGCTGTGGACAGGTTGTGCAGATGAGCATGTAAGTTGACCTGGGAGATATTGTTGGTCATGCTGCGGCACATAAAGGATCCTGGGATACTCTTTTGAGGCATTGCTCTGGGAGGACATGTAACTAGACCTGGGAGATATTTCTGGTCATGCTACGGAACATAAAGGATCCTGGGATACTCTTTCGAGGATTTTTCCTATGGCATATAATAGCACCCTGGGAGATCCGATAGGTTGAGCAGTATGCTCGTAATCAGTCATGGGATGTTCTTTTGAGGTTTTTCCATGACCACCTGTAACTAGACCTGGGAGATCCAATAGGTTGAGCAGTATGCTCGTAATCAGTCCTGGGATACTCTTTTGAGGCATTGTGGTGGAGGTCACATGTAATATGTCCAAGAGATATGGATAGGTTGTGCTAGTCACGTAAAAGGCCTCGGATGCTCTTTAGATATCTTGCTAAGCAAGACACTCTTTTAAGGTTTTGTGACGATCACATGTAAGTAGACCTAGGAGATCTTTCCGGTTGTGTTTCAGCACATAAAGGGTCCTGGGATACTCTTTCGAGGCATTGTGACGCACGTAATAAGTCTTGAGGATTCCGCAGTATGGCCAGTGTTGATGAAGACCTGCAGGAGGTGGGCCTACATCCAGCATGAAAAAGGGCTGTCTCTGTAGAAATTCCTATGACGAGGAGAATTCAGAGATAGCCCAGTGATCAAGATGTCGAGTACAGCAGCAGTGATGATGATGATGCTCCGTGATCCAGTGTTGATGATCCAGCTCCAAAATTGAAGACTTGTGCCTATATGTATTGATGACTTGTGTCAAGAGAATACCTTCCTAGTTAAGAGGGAGTGTTGATGTATTTGTAAATTCAGAAGATATTCACTTGTATATTGTATTTGTACTTTATTGTATCGCCAACGGAGATGTATTATTCCACCGATCGGAAGTGTCGTCAGTTGTACTTGCATGTGTCGCAAGTTATACTGTAAGTGTCGTAACTTATACTTGATGGGTTATTAGACCACCTTGATGGGGTCAGCCTTGTATGAGTCATGTGGTTCAAAGTGTTATTAGACCACCCTAGTAGGGGTTGGCCCAGTCATCATTATGTTAAGTGGTTAAGTTGAGGCCGACCTAGTTGAGTAAAGGTCAATTGAAAGTTAGTGTATAAATAGAGAGTGTGTCTCTCTCATTTTACACATTCCATTATTCACTCACTTCGCATTAGTGAGAGAAGAGGAGGTGCGCAGAAGTGGAGGAGGAGCATGTTGCTGAAGATATCTATCTCTTGGGTTTGATCATGGTGATCCTTGTATTGATGCTTATTCTATCTCTGAGGAAGTTGCGGGGTATTTCACCTTCCTGGTTTTACCAGGTGAAATGTTTTGTGACTCTTGTGTCTTGTCTCTTATGCTTGATATGCTGTACATGTTGTTCTTTCAGTTAGGATCCTAGATATATTGAATTAAATGATGAAAATATAACAGGTACCAAACAGAAGTCCAGGGCTCGAGCCTTGACTCTCCCAGACTTGGGCCTTCAAAACATTTTCTCTCAAGTTTAAAACTCAATAACTCGTAAACAGAACCGGGGTTCAAACCCCATAAGTTTCTTAAATTAATGAACCAAAATATGGTCACATAATGTTCAGGGTTAAGGTAGGAACCCTATATATATTTATTCATAACTGAAAATATTACCAAAGAAAAACATAAATATATTTCACCAACAAAATCAAAAGACGGGCTTAGCCCTAAACACCAAAATAACATCAAAATCTATCCATACTAATATCATGAGAATGCCGAGAGCATTTCTCTTAAACTTTGGAGCAATTTTAACTTTGAAACCAGAAAACCATCTTTATTAAGCTATGAAAATTCCTTACAAAAACAGTAGGACTGTTCGGGTAACCAAATGGTACCTAGAAATGTATTTAAAACAATGTTCTCAGTAATCCGAAATCCAACACTGGAAAAATCAGAAGCATCCAACTACATCATCATATCACTCTTTTAGAAGGAGAAGCTAAGTTTTAACCATAACAGTATTCAGGGGTATCCATCTCTTGGGAAGGCCCAAGGATTACCAATATGACCGATGCCGAGCTAAGCATTAAAGACAAACCCCAAATCGACTGGAGATTCAAGAGGTGAACCATGCCAAACAATAAGCAATAGGATTAATAATTTTGACAGTATCTTATAAATGGAATCATAAAAAGAATAAGAGCACAGTAAGGTTCGAATCCCATTACCTTCAGGGTTTGGGAAAACGTAGAGCTGAATTCTAGTTATTACCACGAACTAGAAACATAAAGACCCACGATCTCCATCTCAAAGACCAACAACCTCAGCAAGGTGGAGAATCAACCCTCAGTGCCATTTGTTAAATGATTATGCGAGTGGTGTACCTCCATCTCAAATACCAACAACCTCAGCAAGGTGGAGAATCAACCCTCGGTGCCATTTGTTAAATGATTATGCGAGTGGTGTAGTAGTAGGTTCATCGTGGAGGCCGAGATGAGTAGGGCTCTCCAACCTTCGAAAACATTAACCAAACTGCCAAGACCAAAACCCTCTTTCGTAGCATTAGGGTTTCCATACGCGTGGAGATCGGTCCCCAAGGAAATCACATGGCCTCATTAATGAGCCAGCTATCCAACACTTCGACATTGATCAAAAACTACTTCTCCATAGTTTTGCCATGTAGTATTGGTATGGTAATAATACCATGTGCTCCACCCTTAACTTATAGTTTGGACTTAATATTTCTCCACTAACATTTAGCTTGGTAAAGATAATACTCCTTTAACCCATAGTATAGGTTAAACATGCTCCAACACCTTTGTAAGGTGCGCTAGGGTGATGAAGACCCCAAATAAGACTTTAAAACAAGAATTGTATATATATCAAATTAACATATAAGTTATACAAAGCCCCATGATAACTATGGGTGTGTAATCCAGTCCTTAGTGACGGATGGACTCTTACCTGTAACAAGGTACAGGCACAGAGTTCATTAGCATAAATCTAAGTAAGCATCAGAACTTCATAGGGATCCCTTCACACAAGAAGTTAAAACATTCAGTACATGAACGCTAAACATAACCATAATTACAACGAGAGTGACGATAATAAAGTAGCATAATACATATGTATCAAAGATGAGCATTTGATCATTGAAAAAAAAGATGTTTCAGAATTACGATAGTCCGTAGTTGTCGCTGTCAGAAAACAAGTTTAACAACATCTTTAGAAATTAATTATACACAATCATAAATTCCGCACCATAAATATAGTATTATATGCTATATAGAAATTTTTTAATTTTTACGAAAATTTAGTATGTTTACATGTGGTATCAGAGCGCAAGTTCAAACTCTAGGCTTGAAAGTGGCTCAACTCGTGCAATTAAAAATTTAAAAACAGAAAATGCAGCTACTAATTTTTGTTTTTTGTTCAACACTTTTTATATTTAGTTTGCAGGTATGGAAGGACTAGAAGAGTCAGCTGAGGACAGGTCCCATCCTAATGATCAAAATAATAATGAGCAGGAACACATTAATGCAGAAAATATATTTGTTGAATTAAACGATAACTCATCTGAATTATTGAGAACAGTAAGAGATTTAAAACAGAAATAAAAACTGTTAAGGAGGAGAATGAAGGAATCCTAAAAGCTCAAGAGGAGCTGAATCAAATCCTATTGGATAAATTTCATAATAATCATAAGAATGAAGGAAAAGAAAATCATTTTAAATCTGGAACCATGCCCTACCAACATAAAGGTAACAAGTTAAAACTTTTTGATTATGAAACTAGCTCTTCTTCTGAAATTAATGTTAAATTGCATAGGAAGAAGCATCAATATTCCAACGATAGTAGTGAAAGTTATTGTTATACTAAAAAGAAGAAGTACAAACCTTACGAAGAGATTTCAAGGGAATTTAAGAAGATAAAACCACCAAATTTTAATGGAGAAACATAAAAGAGTGAGGAAGCCAAAGCATGGTTATCCGGTATGAATAAATATTTCCAAATTTACAACTACTCAAGTCAGTTAAAAACTAAAATGGAAATTTATAAGTTGACAAGAAAAGCCAACATTTGGTGGCAAGATTTGAAACAAGTAAAAAGCTTAAAAGAGAAAAACGTAAATTGGAGTGGTTTTAAGAAGTACTTTAAAAGAAAATTTATGTTGGAACGGTCTTATGAGGAACGAGCTAAAGAGTTTTATGAATTAAAGTTAGGTTCCATGAGTATGAAGGATTTAAGAAACACGTTTCTAAGTTTGTTAAGGTATGTGCCTTACATTACTAAAGAAAAGCCTAATGTGCAGATATTTCTGAGCTGTTTACCCTCTCATATAAAGGACCGAATTGATTATGACGATCCTAGAACTCTTGAAGAGGCCATGAGAAAAGCAAATATTTGTTATGAACATAACAAGAAAAGTGAAAGCATACCAAGATGGAAGACAAAGAGGCCTAATAATTTTGAACAAAGAAAGAAACATTACTCATTTAATCGAAATTTCAGAAATCATAATTCACATAATTTCTCTAACAAAAACTTTCAAGGAAGTAATCCAAGAAGCAATGTACAACGAAATTTTACAGCTGCAAGACACAGAGATCCACCTAATAACTATGTTAAAAACAATGAGCAAAAGGAAACTATAAAATGTTGGGACTGTCAGGGACCTCACTATGCATCAAACTGCCCGAACAGAAAGAGAGTAGTCAACACCATACATACAGTACAAGGAGAAGCAACAATTGGAGATTTAGAAGCAACAATTGGATGTAGGCTCCGCCTGGTCCGCCCTTCTAAGGCCCTCGTGATCAAAGACGAGGTCGAAAAAATCTTGCAAGATAGATTTATTTTTCCCATTGCTTACACATCAGGGGTGTCTAACCCCGTCCTAGTTAACAAAAAACAGGGAACTATTTGTGTTTGTACCGATTTTCGAGACCTCAATTTAGCTTGCCCCAAGGATAATTTTCCAACGCCATTTATGGACCAAATCGTTGGCTCATGTGCTAGTAGTGAAATGTTTTCCTTCATGGATGGGTTCTCCAGATATAACCAGATACACATCCGCCCCCAGGATCAGTATAAAATTGCATTTACCACACCATAGGGCACCTTTGCTTACAAATTCATGCCCTTTGGTCTGAAAAACGTCGGCGCCACATTCCAGCGAGCAATGGCATATGTTTTTAATGACTTGGCTCACATCATCCTCTCCTTTTTATAAGATCTCATGGCCAAGTCCAAAAAATGATGCAATCACCTTGAAGACGTTCGTACCAGCTTCACAAGATGTCGCAAGTATAATATATGCTTAAACCCACTCAAGTGTGTATTTTGTTTCACCGTCGGTCGCCTCTTAGGATTCATTGTTTCCAAAATTGGTATCACCGTCGACCCCTCCAAGGTTCAAGCCATCTTGAAATTACCAACACCACGAACACGACACTAGTTGCAGAGTGTCCAAGGTAAGGCCAACTTTCTTCGTTGTTTTGTTCCCGACTATGCCACTCAGGCCCATGGATTTTTATGACTTCTCAAAAAAATATCTTCCATTTCATTGGGATGACTATGCCCAAATTTCCTTTGATTCCCTTAAACAAGCATTGTCATCATCCCCCCTCATCTCTCCTCCAGAATTTGACAAATATTTTATCTTGTATATCTATGCATCATATTTTTCTGTAGCTAGCATACTGGTTGAACCTGCCGCAAACCATTAGGAATATGTCATATATTATGTCAGCAAAACCCTCACCGGACCTGCACTCAACTACACTCATGATGAGAAGCTTTCCCTTGCAGTCATCCTTTATGTACAGAAACTATGCCACTATATTTTGCTTCGAAAAACAACCGTCGTTGCTGATTCCAACCCTATGCAATACATACTTCGCCGTAGGCTTATCAATAATAAGTTTGCACGGTGGATCATTATTTTACCAAAATTCGACCTCGAGTTTGTTATTCCTAAAATAAAGAAATCCATGGCCTTATCCAAACTCATTACAGATATTCCCTCCACCACCACCAGCGAATCTGTCCAGGACCAACTCCTCAATGAGCACCTCTTTCTCATTAAGACCTAAGATCCTTGGTCCGACGATATCCTCCTTTATCTCTTCACCCATAAATTCGCTCCCCACTTATCCCACGACGATTGCCGTAAAATCCGCCACCAGGAACCGTGATACCTCCTCATCGGAGACGTCCTATATCATCGTGGTGTCGACACTATTCTTCGACAATGTCTAACGCATGAAGAAGCCGAACAATTTCTCAATGATTGCCATAGCAGTGTCTGTGGCGGCCACCTCTCCGGATTAACCACTGCCTAGAAAATATTACGAGCAGGCTATTTTTGGCCCTCCGCATTAAAGATTGTGTTTATGGCGTCAAAAGGTGAGCCAATTGTCAGGACTTCTCTTGCAAAACACGGTATCCCCCTGCACCCCTCCATCCGGTCATTACTGCGGGCCCATTTTGCAAATGGGAAATTGATTTTATGGAATATTGTCTGGTGTCAGCCCAAGGTCACCACCATCGTTGTCGCCATGGACTACTTCACCAAATGGGCCAAAGCGATTACCACATTTGATTGTAAAGCAATAACCGACGCACGGTTCTTCTTCAAACATGTCATCTCCCGCTTCAACGTTCACAAGCAACTTGTCTCCAACAATGGAAGACACTTCTGCGACGAAACATTTGAGGAACTATCACAGATGTTAGGCTTTAAACATGAATTTTTAACCACTTACTACCCTCAAGCAAATGATTAGGTTGAAGCTATTAACAAAATCCTCAAAACTATGCTCCAATGCACATTGGATAAAAATAAAACCATCAGGAACCATATGCTCTTTCCGTCCCTGTGGGATTACCACACTTCCATCAAGACTACCAAAGGTTTTACCCCATTTCACCTTGTACATGGAGTAGAATCCATCCTCCCAATCGAGTGTCAAATCCCTACCCTCCAGTCCGTCATCAAGTTGCTACCAGATACCCCTTCTCTGGAACAATGCTTATTCATGTTGGAATACCTCGATGAGGAAAGGCATGACTCTCTTCAACATAATCAGGCCATGAATGTACACTCCAAAGCACACTATGATTAATAAGTGCGACCACACACCTTCACTGAAGGTGACTTTGTTCTTTTGTTTAATGCCAAGAAAGACGGTAAACCATGACCCATGAAGTTTGTATCTAAATGGACAGGCCCTTATGTCATTAAGCATTGTATCCCAAAAGGATCCTATATATTAACCGACCATGAAGGTATTACCCTCAACAACCCAGTCAATGGGTTGTACCTCAAAAGGTTCTATCCTTGAATACCAAGTACCCCAGAGGTACGCATTGTTCTGATTATATGATTTCTGCATTGTCAATACCTTGGTTATGTATTTTACTACACTTGGGTATGTGCGCTGCATGTGCAGGACCATGATCATGCCAATATGGATCCTCTTGTTTTTTTTTTATATGAATAAGACTCCAAATTTCTTACAACAAGGGGAACGAACGCTACCGCAGGTATCATTCCAAAACTAGCATATAGACTCTATTTACCCTCCGTTTATAATGCATATCCTAGTATTCCCGTTGATAACCATAGGGTCCTGATTCATGGCCTTTATGTGCCCTCAACATCATTCTCGTGAATAGAATGTCCCCAAATGGGTTTGCACAACATTTCTATCCCCATCATCAATTGGCACCCATTATGTCGACCCCCAACAAGTTCGAGGCATCTGACCCAACTTGAAAAGACCCCTCTTCGAGTATCATTTTTGCATTTGGGAATTTAATCCACGAACTAGACAATCGTCAAATCCCTCGGCACATGTTACGAGAATGATTCACAAATCCCCCTCATATCTCCATGTTCACTTTACTATTCACGATCCCCCTCGTATCATCAATCCCGCAAAGACACCTATGGAGCCCCCACCCTTAGACACAACCAGTTATATTCAGTTATCCCGCAGGTACATACTGCATAACATCGTTTCATGGGGAACTTGTCTTTGCGTCTACAAATTAGCCCTCACTTCATCATTGGAAAGTGTCCCCCAATCCACTCAAAACTGTGGGGACTTCACCCATCATCAAATTTGTCCTCCAATACACTCAAAACTGTGGGGACACCACCGATGTTCTGTATGTACAAACAAGTTCCCTCGTCACCTCACATTGAGGGAACACCATATTATTTTGGTAGCAACCCATGGTCACCTTTGATCGATGTATTTGAGTCTCCATATGTTCAACAATATTTGTTTTTTTGGTTACCATTACCATTTGTTTTGCGTCTCCATCAAAGCCCTTTCACTTGCAGTTTGTTTCCTCCAGTTTCAACTTGTGTCATCCCGAAAGAAAAGTTGTCATCCCCACTCCCCATGTTTCTAACGATCAAAGGAAGTTATTAGCCCCATGCTTATCAACCAGTCTTTGTAATGTCCCCATTCAAATAAATTTCAAAAGAGGAAATTCCACCAATCTACGAGTTTCGTAGGTTGGGGTGGAAACATTGGGATTTTGAATAAGGGAGCTAATAAACCCCAAATGGACATTAGATTGACATAAATATATTAAAAGGGGTTAAATAAATATTTATGATAGGAAAATAAGGTGGCACTTGGTCATGGAGACACATTGGTGGTGTGGGACCCACACAAAGCTAGATTCCTCTTGCCACATGGCATTCTATCCTCACCCATTCGAATCCAAGGTGGATTATAATGATATTGGGGAGTTGGAAGGTAAATATACTTGGCATTACTCAATTAAGGTTGAATTGGAGGGGAAGAGTAACTCCCATGGAAGAGGAAGAGGCATTTTGGAGCTAGTGGGACACTTGGACTAGATTCCCTAGCTCTATGACAACAATGATGAAGATGTTGTGACACCTATGACACAAATCAGACCTGAATGCTGACATCTGAGATATATGAAATGTCAGGGATAAAAATAGCCTCCACGAAGGCGCACAATGGAGTTTAGGGAAGCCAAAGAGATACCCATTCGAAATGAGGGAAGATGGAGACTACGAATTGTTGGACAAGTGTCACACATTGGAATCTCTTCCCAACTTGAGTTGGAATGAGTCTTTTGGAAGGAATTCGACCCAAGGAGTTCTTGGGAAGTTTATAAAAGTCAATAAAAAATAAGGATAATATCTTTTAATCATTTTACATTTTGCATTTTGCATTTGGAGAGAAGAGCTAGTAGAGAGCTAGTCTACTTGCCTTAGCACCAATTTCAAGGGTGAAAGATTCCCATCCTAATTGGAAATTGGAGAGGCCATTCAGACCTTTCATTTGGAGCTACAATGGATTTTTTAGTTACAGGTTGAAGCTACAGGTAATCTAGTGGTTCATTTAGCTACAACTCATTCTTCCATCTCTTTCACATTTTATTGCATATTTGGGCCCCTGGAGGAATTGCGCCCTTGGTGAGATACTGATATATTTGTGAGAGTCCATGAATATCCATTTATTTGTATTCTTATATATATACTCCGTATTTACTTCTCATAAGACTCTCAATTCGAAATACCAAGTGAATTTGTGTAAAAATACCAACCAATGCATAAATGATGCCATTTTCCCTAGACCTTGTTGTTGGAGCTTGAAGAGACATTATTTCAAATTTTATCTGGAATTATCTGTGATTTTGTTTATGTATGGAGTTTCATTAATGTTTTGAATAAGTTTCATTAACAGTTCACAAGTCCTTAGCACCTAAAATTTGAATTTCATAGCATATGGTGAAAATTACTAGCTTTCCCCCCTATGCGAAGTATTGCACATAAACATCTGATTTAAGTGAGTTGAAGAAGGCCATAGGAACTAATTAATGATACATTTGGGATCTCATTAAATCCATTTATCAGTACCATACCTCTATTCAGAAATTTGGAAGTGTTTAACAACATTTGGAGAGCTATCTTTGTCCACTTCCCTTGGGGGTTTTGAAGCTCGATTTGACTAGAATTATTCCCCACTTTGTCCATATTGTAAATGAATGTTACAGAAGTGTTTTAAGGGTTGTTAAGAATACATAAGCCTCATTTATATGTCTTAATACATTTCAAATACCTTCAGACCCAATTTGGAAGCATTTGGAGTCATTTGGAAGCAACAGTGATAATACTAGTCTAAGGGTCGAATTGGTCAAAATTGGCAATTTTTCCTAATTTGTGCAAATTATTAAAAAGGGACACTAAAAGTGGTGTTAGAGAATGGTCCTTGAAACTTATGTGGAGGACCATTCATGAGGACAATAAGTCAAAGAAATCATCCCCCACCCTTAGAAACTGAAACTGAAAGTACTTTGGTGAAAGGGAAGAAGTAGGAGAAGAAGTGCATTCTTTGGTAACCATGAGTAAGGATGAGAAAGGAACCTTAGAGGAGAATTAGGATCTTAGGAAATTACTGAAACCATTCTTTGAAGACATGACAAAACAACTAATGCAAGGGTTCGAATTGTTGGCTAGTCAATTTGGAAGCAAATTGGCAATAGGAGGGAGCAGTGGTTCTCCTTTCGAGGAAGAGAAGGAAATGAATGAAAGAATTTATGTCACAAATGAGGAACCTCATTTAATGGTGGAACATGAGGTACATGTTGATATGCAGGTGCTTGAATATGCTACACTCAAACAAGAAGAAAGACAAGCACTTGTCTTTGTTCAGAGGGATTATGAGTTGCCTCATGGAGAGAGTTGCAAAGCCTTGGAGGAGGCACATGATCTCACAATAGTTGGACCAGCCAATTATGGATAAGATGAATTAAATATTTCAATGTGTAAGAGTTGTAAAGATTCAAGTTTGGTCCATAATTCCTCACCCCCTACTTTTTCATCCACATCAATTGGGGATGAAAATTGGGCAAAAGGTTTTTTTCTAATGGTGCCACATGAGGGGTATGAAAATCCCACCTCTCCTTTTGATGATGACATGACTAGAGCACCTCATTATTTACATTTGTAGAAGCATCTTTTTTTACCTTATGATGATACACATATTCATGGATTCACAAATGGTACTTTTGTGAGGCCCTTGAAGGCTCTCTGTTTTCTTTGCTCCCTACTTGGTTCAGATTTTAGTGGAGATTCTTCATTCACTTCTTGGATGAAAGAATACATGGCTGATTGTTTTGATGCATCTTACATATTTTTAGAGAAGAATTATAGGACATGGGATACTCATCTATGTCATTGGAGCATATTTGATTGGTCACTTGATGCTTGTATGCACCTGGAAAATGGTGGTCTACTTACTTGGAAGTACAAGCACTTTCATGATTCTTTGATGAGGCACCTCCTTGATGTACATTTTTATTATGTTGTCATGTAATTTGATGATCTATATTTTGTACTTGTAATGTTTGGAAGAAGGCATACAAGGAAATGGGATCCAAGAATTCTCTTTCTTGATGGTATGGGTTGGAAAGCACTCCTAATTGTTGGAGTGCAATATAAGCAATGGGACCCTGGAATAATTTTAGTCTCATTGGTTTCAAATTTTTTGTTTTGGAAAGAAAGCAGGTTCTTCAACATCCATGTTTGAATTGCTTGAGGACAAGCAATCTTGGGTGGGGAGGACTGTAATGTCCCCATTCAAATAAATTTCAAAAGAGGAAATTCCACCAATCTACTGGTTTCCTAGGTTGGGGTGGAAACATTGGGATTTTGAATAAGGGAGATAATAAACCCCAAATGGACATCAGATTGACATAAATATATTAAAATGGGTTAAATAAATATTTATGATAGGAAAATAAGGTGGCACTTGGTCATGGAGACATATTGGTTGTGTGGGAGCCACACAAAGCTAGATTCCTCATGCCACATGGAATTCCATCCTCACCCATTCGAATCCAAGGTGGATTATAATGATATTGGGGAGTTGGAAGGTAAATATACTTGGAATTACTCAATGAAGGTCGAATTGGAGTGGAAGAGTAACTCCCATGGAAGAGGAAGAGGCATTTTGGAGCTAGTGGGACACTTGGACTAGATTCCCTAGCTCTATGACAACAATGATGAAGATGCTATGACACCTATGAAACAAATCAGACTTGAATGCTGACATATGACATATATGACATGTTAGGGCTAAAAATAGCCTCCACGAAGGCTCACAAGGGAGTTAGGGCAGCCAAAGAGACACCCATTCGAAATGAGGGAAGATGGAGACTAGGAATTGTTGGACAAGTGGCACACATTGGAATCTCTTCCCAACTTGAGTTGGAATGAGTATTTTGGAAGGAATTCGACCCAAGGAGTTATTTGGAAGTTTATAAAAGTAAATAAAAAATAAGGATAGTAGATTTTGATCATTTTACATTTTTCATTTTGCATTTGGAGAGAAGAGGTAGTAGAGAGCTAGTCTACTTGCCTTAGCACCAATTTCGAGGGTGAACGATTCCCATCCTAATTGGAAATTGGAGAGGCCATTCAGAAATTTCATTTGGATCTACAATGGAGTGTTTAGTTACAGATTGAAGCTACAAGGAATCTCGTGGTTCATTCAACTACAACTCATTCTTCCATCTCTTTCACATTTTATTGCATATTTGGGCCCCTGGAGGAATTGCGCCCTTGGTGAGATGCTGATCTCTTTGTGAGAGTCCATGAATATCCATTTCTTTGTATTTTGATAGATATAATCTATATTTACTCCTCATAAGACTCTCAGGTCTAAATACCAAGTGAAGTTGTGTAAAAATACCAAAACAATGCATAAATGATGCAATTTTCCCTAGATCTTGTTTTTGGAGCTTGAAGAGACATTATTTAGAATTGTATCAGTAATTATATGTGATTTTTTGTTTATGTATGGAGTTTCATTAATGTTTTGAATAAGTTTCATTAACAGTGCACAAGTCCTTGTCACCTAAAATTCGAATTTCATAGCATATGGTGAAAATTACTAGCTTTCCCCCTTATGTGAAGTATTGCACATAAACATCCGATTTAAGTGAGTTGAAGAAGGCCATAGGAACTAATTAATGATACATTGGGGATCTAATTAAATCCATTTATCAGTACCATACCTCTTTTCAGAAATTTGGAAGTGTTTAACAACATTTGGAGAGCTATCTTTGTCCACTACCCTTGGGGGTTTTGAAGCTGGATTTGACTAGAATTTTTCCCTACTTTGTCCATATTGTAAATGAATGTTGCAGAAGTTTTTTAAGGGTTGTTAAGAATCCATAATCCTCATTTGTATGTCTTAATACCTTTAAAATACCTCCAGACCCAATTTGGAAGCATTTAGAGTCATTTGGAAGCAGTAGTGACAATACTAGTCTAAGGGTCGAATTGGTCAAAATTGGAATTTTTTCCTAATTTGTGCAAATTATTAAAAAGGGAAACTACAGTCTTGTGTCAGGTCTGTTCGTCCACCATTTGATTACAATATGATCTCAGTTCTCAAGATAGGACCCTCGTCTTATCATATGCTTCAGCTCTCGTCGACGTCAAAAAACTATTTTCTAAGAGTTGCAGTAGTTGTAGTTGTACCTTGGGATCCATTTCAATCACTATAATGTATCACCTCAAACTTAGTAGGGAGAGTCATTTAGTTCTCCCTAAAAAAGTGGTTTCCCCTATGCTCGATGTCAACACATAATCTCATCAGGGGGAACACACTTTTGAAGGTAGTAGTGTTCACATTTGGAAATCATGATAGTAGTGTATTCGGTACAGTGAAGCCCTCATGCAAATTTGCATACCATGTTTAGTACCCCACAACAGTAGTCCATCATGGTGACCAACAGTTCCACTTCTTCAATATTTTGCAGCAGCTCCGGGGGAATTTACTCTAACATGGATTGAATCCACCTTCATCCATGTCCCAACAATATAGTAGAGTCAAAACCTTTGTCCTCTCTCATTGTAATCACTTTGACAATATTTTCACGAGCATGGGTATGCCCGCCTCGTTTGTATAAAAACTATTCTTTATTACAACTCCAACGGTTGTCACCAACAATATCCCCCCATGGGAGAACCTTATTTTTTCCACATATGCTTCGTCCTACAAAACATGAGAGAAACAATATAAAACATGATGCATCATCATCTCTACAGTACCCTCCGAACCTCATACATCAGGGGGCATCTGTTAACGCCTAAAAATCACACACATGCGACATTTCGACGATTCATCCAGTAAAGCGTCATAAACATAAATAATGCATCTCACCACATGCATCCTCAACAGATACAAAACAAAACATGATTCCATAAGTGCCAAGAAACAATCAAAACAAAGGGTAGTGCGGGTGTTACACAGTTGACCCATGCTATAGCGCAGGTTACCTGAACAATGCCCACGCTACATCCGCACGGATTTTCCTTCGATAGTCGCACTACTATCAAAACGATGGGATCACTCACTCCTAGTGGCACATTAAAGACTCAATCCTCCCCAAGGATCAGAATTCGGCTCCTCACACACTTAGGGGCATTAATCATCCCCCCTTGTGTACCTTGGAACTAGTTCATGAAGGAGGAGAGTTCACATTTGGATCTAGTTGTTTGATGGCCACCTCTTGGCCTATAAAAGGAAGCCATTGGCATGCATTTTGTAGAGATAAATTAGAGCAAGGTTATGCTGTTGGATTTGAGTTGGAGCTTCCTCATAGCCCACCATTTCCTACCATTGTGAGTATTCCCAAGCCTGCTTGCCACCTCTCATCAAGGGGCAAGTTAGGGATGATTTTAAGAACCCACCCTAGATTTATATGTATAATAATTGGGCGAATCCCCATGATACATGGGAAATGTTGAGGGCTATTTTATCAAGAATATAATATGTATATAATTTTTTGGCCATTTTTTCATAAATTTATGTAATCTTGTAAAATATTGGAAAATATTTCATAAAATTATAAAATCTTGGCAAATCTTTCGTTGAATTATAAAACCTTGTAAAATAATGGTGAATCTTTCATAAAATTCTAAAATCTTGGAGAATCTTTGTTCAATTATATACTTTGTGCCTCTTTTGTAGAGCTTATGTGTTACTGAAATGGAAATTCTACTCAATAGGTAATATATTATAGAGACATTATAATATTCCTATAACAACTAGTTTGCATGGATCACTATAATTAATACATTATAATAACAATTTCACCCACCTCGCCCTCCCTTTCATTTTTTTTATCTAGATAAGTATTTTACTTGTTAGCATCGATATAGGGGATTGATTTTTTTGAAAAATATAGGAGGTAGTGCCTTTGTGTCTATCCTTCTAATTCTTACAACACAGGCCAACTAAATGTGTTCATGTTTAGTTCAATCTAAAATCTCTTATGCCAACATCCTCCATATTTGATATTTGTGTTGTTTGATTATAGTTAGTTGTACAACTCTCATTTCCTTTCATTTCGTTCCTTCTAGTTCTATTTTCTGTTTTACAACACTTCACTCTTTATTTATATCAATGTACTACTAAATTATAACAAACATAACATCATGATACCCTATAACTATAATAGATAAATGTTTTAGATGTTATGGGTTGAAGTATTTTTTTGGGGGGGATTAACGAGACAATGCCTTGGTCTCTAGAGTTATTGCCTCCTCTTACTCTCACAACATGTGAGGGGTAGTTCATCATTGAAAGCAATGACTCAAAACATTTATGGGGTGGTTTCTTGATAGAGAAATCTTCAAAAAGAGAAGAAATATGTGTGTATGCTTTAGGCACATTCAAAGGGCCAAAACTTAGCTATCCCTCATGCCATAAGGAAATTCTAGTAGTAAAGAAGACCATTCAATATTTTCACTTGTGTTTAAAGCCAGTCAAATTCATTATTTCCAATGATCTCAATATTATGCAAGGAATGTTGAACAAAATCCTCATTGAGAATAGCTCTCGTATTTAAAAATGACCTATTATGTTTGACAACTTTGATTTTGAATTCCAATTCAGGTATAGATATTTGAAATGTCTAGAAAAAATGATTACTCAATAGGAATCACAACCTGTTCTCAGAATGTTTTCTGGAAATCCAAATAAGATCAGAAAAATTGAAGATTGTGCTTCTTCTTTCAAGCAAATTCCATATGAATATTGGACTAGGAAAGTTGTTGGGAAAGAAAATTTGATCGACCATAAGTATTTAGATCAAGAGCTTGAATACATCACTCTAAAGTGTACCCTTTAAACTAAAACACCTTCTTTCACCTTAGAAAGAGGTACCAAATTGTATGTTGCACATAAGCTTCACACAACTACTAAGCCGTGAGGCCTGATCAAAGCTGCAACAAATTTTTCAAGTGCCATCTCACAAATCAGGTCTATAACATGATCATCTTGATATCAAAAATACTGAGTAGAATTAGTGTTTCACGTTAAACAAATAGCCTAGATCATAACACATGACAACTGAGCCTTCCAAACATAATATCAATACTTTTAGGGCAGTCATGATGACTACAATCCATGAAAAATGGCATACCCAGTAACTTATAAATTATTAACAATAAACTGGATGTTTTCAACAATAAAATAACATTCCTCACGATCTCAAAATGAGATGAAATGGATTATTACATTTATAACAAGGGTGAGCCAAAGAAACATAGATATGGTAAGTAGAAGGATACATAGCTAAATTTTGACACTCTAATAACTTAACACACTAATGCCCCCTCAATGGTCACATTGACAGACATGCCAAATATTTTAATATAACCCTATGTAGTGGTCTAGAGAAGATGTCAATGATCATTGTCACCATGTCTCAGTCCAGAATGTTAAAGATACTTCATAGGTGTCTTCTTGCAAAAATTCGCCTATGCCCATGGTTTTGAAAGAATACCAAACCCCCCTAAACTTCTCCCTTATGCATTTATTATCCCATATTTTATTCCCATATCCCATTTACCCTTTAATTTCCCATCCTTTACTAATATGAGTCTCTTTTCCTAAGTCCCTACCCTTTTGCTTTCCCTCTTATATCATTTTTCCATTCTCCTAATTCCCTTCCTCCTTTTTATCATTTCCAAAAATAAAAAATTAAAAAAAATAATGAAAAACTTTTTTATGCTTATCCCTTCCTTAGCCCACCAATAAAGGTGAAAAGGAATAATGTTTTGTCCCGTTCAAACCCCTTTATGCCCCTTTATTTCCCCCTTTTCAATAAAATGTATTTAAAATTATCTTTTCTAAAGTTCCTTTATCCCATGATATAAGCACTTTTTCCTCACATTCCATAAATTTTCCTCGATTCCATAAAAGCTCCCTTAGCACAATTAATGGTTGTGAATTAAATTTTTTTAAATAAGTAAATATGAGAGGAGGGCACTTTTGAATTTGTCCAAATTATTCAAGGATGTGTGCACAGAATTTTTAGTAGCTTATTTGCAAATAAAGCCGAAGGGATTTAAATACAAAGGTGGAATATTTTTCCATGTGGAGCTTCATGAGCATGTTTATAATGGGGTATTATCATTGGTGGTGTGCCTTTAAAAATTTGACATGTCCTCCGATCACTAATTCATGCAAACGAGGGATCATATCAATATTCAAATATAGCATTTTCCTATAAAGGACCTATTTTCCCCTACCTATATACCTATTAGTGACAATAGAAACCTCAAAGGGATCTGCTCTCTCAACTCACAACCCATTCTCAACCCACAACCCATTATACTCTCTATGCTTAGCACAATGCTTATACAAAGCTCTACATGGGTCTCACTTAGCCACAACAACCTTGGATTCCACAATACCTGCCCCACACAACACCCTTCTTGGCTCAGAAATCCCCTTCACCGATCCACGGTTCTCTTGGGCGATCCATCTTGCCCGATGCTTCTAGTGTGTGCATAGAATATTTCCAATCTAATATGTGCTGCTATAGAACCACCAGTAGCTTTAATTCATGGCTTCTCAAGCACCTACGAGCAACATATCTCAATGGGTAAGGGTTCCTATCTTGCCCAACCTCTCTGTTCACCTACAACCATCAATTTTCACTTCCAAATATGCAACATGGTCTCCAAATTTGAACTTCTGGGTTCAAAACAACATGGTATGTTCATCGACAACAATGGGAACTTTGCCTAGTGGAGATCAACATGAAAGCATGAGAGAATGAGGGTTGACTCCAAGGGATATGAGAAAATGGTGAAAAGACAACTGAAATAACTTCTCACAATACAAGAAAGGACTCCTGGCAGTTGCAGACTGACTTCTGTCATGACAGAACTATCACAAAAGTGCAGTCACTCCCATGCTTCAATAACTGCATGAGGTGAGTTTTTGCACCAACCTCACACATGCGTTAATGATTGGAAAATAGTCAAAAAAGGGATAATTGGCTTATTCTCATCACATGGAAGAATTTGGGTGAGTTCTAAGGTTGACACTTGGAAGCAAGGATTTAGTCTCCTATGGACTCCCCCTTTTCCTCTTCCCCTCTGGTGGAATCATAGCTCCTTTGGTGCTCTTTACACAACCATTGTTGGACCATTTTATTAATTATGCACATAATATTTACATATATTCTAATTCAACATAAAATCCAACCAAACAATCCAATAAAATATAAACATCATACATGCCTATCCATTCACTAGTCGGACCTTGGCCTTGAGCTCCGCACTAAGAATTCGCACTAGCATATTTACATCATTTACGTAATTTCGGTTGAATACATCCCAATTCAAAACTAGGGACATTACAGGAACCTTCAACAACAAATTCCATTCCATGTTTATATGATGGTATCCAAATTTTATATGTATTTTTAGTAATTAATATGAGAAATGTGAATACTATGACCCTTGGTCAAATTTCCTAGTCAAGATATTTCTTGGAAATCTAACTTGCAAACATTGGTCAGAGTTCTTGTTGATCAAGAGATTATGTAACTATGAACACTAATATATAGTTGTCCAAAGTATATTTGTTTAATTGAAGTTTTGATAGTGGAACTGTGGCCAAAATAAACTCTAACTAACAAGAACTATGATCGAAAGGAACTATGATATCAAGAAATATGGCCGATAAAGGAACTATGACCTTAGGAACTTCCTCAAGAAATATGACCAACAAAGGAAAATTTTGAGGTCAAAGTTACTAGGCCAAGAAATTTCCCTGGAGATATCACTGACAAGACTAATGTTAGGACATGAACTCTAACTTATGAAGGAACAAGAGGATAATAGTTCGTCAATGTTCATGTAGGTCATAGTTCCTTCCTTAAATATCCTGTTGGTTAGAGTTTATGGCTGTCATATTTCCTTCGTCAATGTTATTGTCATCATAGTTCATGTTGATCAAAATTTCTATTTGTCTAAGTTCCTTAATCAAAGTTTCTATCAATTAAAGAGTTCTTGTTGGTCATAGTTCTTGTCGATCATAATTCCTTTCTCAAAGTTCTTGTCAATAAGATCTTATATATTTATCATAATTCCTATCAATATAGCTATTACCTTTGATTCAATGATGGATAAAGCAAGCCACAAGGTGATTGCTTGAAACAATTGGGTATCAATCGAGGTGCAACTTCATATTCTTGAGAATATATTTTATAAGGGGAAAGGAACTCCAAGTAAGCAAGAGATAAAATAGAAATTACAACTGAGCTTAGTCAACATGGTCATATTTCCAAGACAAATGTTTATGACTAGTTTTAGCACTACATTTTTGTACAATTTCTGGTTGCTACCAACACTAACTTTGATGTCAACACATAAAAAATGAACAATTTCATTGCCGATAGATTTTCATCTTAAATTCGTTGAATTTTCCTCTTTGTTTGTCATCTCACTTCTGACATAATTTGGTGACCATGTGGCAATGCGTCAAAGAAGTATTTTTGTAACACATTGTCAATATTTTGAAGCTCCACCCATAGAATTTTGACCCATAATGTTGGCCTTATGTCATTATTAGAATCATGTTTTTTGACACATCATCGATCTTAGAATCACTTGTCAATATTATTGGAGAAGGTACTTAATAGTTATCAATTAGTTAATTCAATTCAATTTCTAGATTTTTTTACTCAGTTAAAATTGACGAAGTTATTAAATTCAATTTTATTTCATTTCAATAATAATTAACTATAACTATAATAACCAAATAGAAACAAATTTAATACTTAAGTAATCAATCAATCAAAATCCCCCCAAAAAATCATGTTTAATATTAAGAATCAATGTACACATTTATTTAATATTGATATTAAGTAGTGTTTGAAAAGAAAACATGATGTATTTGAAAAGAAGACTAATATTATTTAAAATGTGTATTGTGGATTTTAATATATATAATAATGAAAAATTCTAAATTTTTATTTAATTTAATTTATTTTAAATTTGATAACCAAATAACAAAAAATATAACATGTATTGAATTTACTAAACTTTCGCATATTATTATAACTAATATGTGATATGTTATAAATTATTGATTATATAACATGTATTGAATTTACTAAACTTTTACATATTAGTTATAATAATATGTGATATGTTATAAATTATAATCAAGGTAACATATAAAATTATATAATTAATAAAATATTAATTTAAACATGTAAAGAAAAATATTCCTATAAGAATTGATGTTAACTTAAGATGCACCTAATCTTAACATGAGATGCACCTAATCTTAATTGCACCTATAGTAATGAGGTGCTTACAACCCAGTATGGGGGAGATGTTGTCAAGTTTGTCACGTTCTCTAAGTTACATTCCTATGTTGGCCCATAATTTAAAAATAAAAGTAATTAAAAAAAATCATGTCAGATTATAAAATACAAAATTAAAAAAATTCATGTATGATTATAAAATAAAAAATTAAAACCAACATAGATCCATCTTAAACTCTAATCTATTAAGCATTGATAGGGATCTAATTTCTTGAGGTGTAAATTTTTTCTTGATGTGTAAAAAATTTAAGACAATAAAAAATACACCTCAAAAAATTGGATCTTTATAAGTATTTAATAGATCCAGGTTTAAGATGGATCTATGCTAGTTTATTGAATATTTAATAAGTTTTTTGCTCATATAAACTTGAATCTTCTAAGAGACCATCTTTTTAACATGTCATTACTTCACTTACCCAATATGTATTAATCTAAGATACTTTAAATAAATTACAAGCCTCTCCTAAAAATCACCCTTAATGTGATCAACATTTAATCAACATGTTCAATTAATAATAAACTATATATTAATCCATGATACTTTAAATAAATTACAAGCCTCTCCTAAGAATCACCTTTAATGTAATCAACATGTTCAATTAATAATAAACTATGGAGATTACAAGTTAGAGAAACTAATTAATATCCTAATGGAAATGTTTTGTTTTTTTAATTGCCATAGTTAAATAAAAAATAATTAAAACATTCCTTTTTAGTATCTATTGAGTGACTTAAAAAAGTGATAATTTTAATTTTTTTGTCCATTTACTTTGAAAGTATAACTTCCACAAAATTCTTATTAAAATTTTAAAAAGTTATACTTTATATACTAATTAACTTACTATTATTTTAATAATAAATATTTGCTTATCAATTACAAATATTACACCTTAAAAAAACAATTCCACTATTTAAATATAACTCCTCATTATATATAATTAAAATAAAAGTCTAAAACTAAAAATATACATATTTATTTAAAATAAAATCATTTAAAAAACCATTTACATTATTCATATAATATATATATAAACAAAGCCATTAAGATTCATTAATACAAACTCACGTTCAAGGTCTGGCTGAAACAAATTGCCTTATTCAAATCTAACATCTCCGCATATGAGAGAACAGAGATATGTGGGAGCATACAACCAGCGGCTTGATAAGCAGGCAGACTTGAAGATATTTATAGTCTGTGCAGAATTATATATATATATATTATATATTATAGTCTGAGCAGAATTATATATATATATATTGGTGTATGGTGAGAAGAAAGTGTTTATGAGAGCTGCTTAAAGCTTTAAATAGCTTATTTTCTTTCACATAAATATTATGAGAACTGTTTAAAGCCTAAAAAGCATTTGAGTATACAACCAGCAGCTTGGTAATCAGAATTTATATATAAATTGGGTTTTAGTTAATTGTTTTCTAAATTGATATTTATAAATTAATATAAAAGTCCAAAGCTTTTTAATGCTATGGGTAATTTAAATTTTCTACATACCCAATAACATATAGATACAAGAGAAAACTTGACGATTGCTTCGAATCGAGGGATGATATTTCAAAAAAAAAATTACTTTTCCAACATTCCAAATGATTCGCATGATTTGCTTTTACACGATTGTATTCATCAACATAAGCTTCATTATGCCCCATGCCAACAATAAAACCTCAGTCTATAAACAGTGCTGCTGGTGCAAGAGCGCAACATCGCCAAAGTCAAGCTTGATATACAACATAAAAAATTTAGTAATTAGTTTTATAAAAATATAATTATTTCTCTGAAAATAAAAAAATTAAAGAAAGGCGATTGGCCTTTTGAACTAAACGCCATAAAAAAAGAGGCAATATATTTAATTTGAAAAGAAACTCTTGACAACCTCTGCACATAATATTGAAAGCTCCACTGAATCAAAGAAAACATTACAGTGAAACTAGCAGAAGAGAAAAAGATAAAAATAATACACCGAGATTAGATGGCCAACCAGTCTATGGATTGAATCTCTCTGTTTTGACAACCAGTTTTCCACGGGAGACAACATTTTCCAACAAATAATAGAGAAACGAGAGCAATCTTGAAATCGTGTTTGAAGGTAGGTGCCTATAAAACTTTGTATGATTTACTTCACATTTACCTTTGACTTTACGGGAGCAGTGGGAAAATGACGCGGGTTTCTTCTATTCAAATTTGAAATTTAAATTCATTAATTATACAACGGAGGGAGCTGGGAACAGATTGGATGGGGAACATTAGACGGGACACAGAGCTGTGGACGAAGCCGACTGGGAATTGTAGATCGGATGCGTCAGTTGCCGGATTATGGCCGTCGGAACTAGTTAACCGGAGGGAATCGAAAAATAGCGTGGTCTAACGAACGACAGCCGGAGAAGGCAAACTCCAGGCGAAATGGTCGAATCGTTTGACCACGCCAAAATAAAAAGCGAAACACTTCATGCTGCAAATTGGCACTCTTTCGATGGACAGACAATCTCAGAGGGACTTGGCAAGATGGCATAATGCATACACAAAAAAAACGCTAACGCTGAGATTGAAAGAGGTCACGCAGTTCAAACACTCCAAAGATACCAATGTTTCCATACTTAGCATGCATTGAACAGTTCAACGCAGGTAAGGGAGGCCCGTTGGATATGATAGGCATACCAGAGCTCGCAGGCATGGAATCCACAGTCCACACAGATCACTGACATAACGCATAATTCATACAGAAACAAATGCTCTAGTGACAGTCCACACCACGCACATAGGGCCATGCCAGCACGAAAAACGCTAACCCTAACAGAGCATCTCAACCATTGGTGAAATATCACGCCAAAGAAGTAGGGTAGACCTCCCTATTCGGCCCAGAAAAACAACTGGGAAACACGAGTAGACAGAAGGCAATAAAGACACAAATAGCAAAAAAGTAATTAAAAAATCACACGAGAGAGCATAAAATACTAACCATGAAGATACCAGCAGGAGGGAGACAACGAACATTCACCTCGAGCCCATCCGCACTCAAGTTAACAAACTAGAATTGTTAACGGAGTTCGTCAAGTCTCTTCACTACGTCTCTGGACTCTTTGGAACTTTGAGTTGCTTTATTATCTCCTTCAAAGATATGTGGCTTTCATAAGTACAATTGCATGCTCTTCATTTCAAGTGGCTCTTTCCCATCCTGGGATGCCTTTCCCTTCCTCACCAAGAAGAACCAAGGCTCTCACATGAACTGAAATGTTTCTCCCATCTTGGGATGAAATTCTTTACACAAAGCTTACTACAAGATCTCTCCAAAAAGCCTACCTTCCTTCTCCAAATGAGAGGATTTTATAGCCTTTCAATTGATGATTACTCATCACACATGTTAAGGAGAATATCTCTCATGATCCCCTAAATTAGGATCGAGACACCTTAAGGGATAGGTGGAGAAAAGGTCTCATCTTTCTCCTTGAAGATTTCAACACTCCCTTAGGACTAGGAAACCAATTGGTGAGGTGTATTCTCAGACCCTTTTAATTTCCTTATTACAAATTAAATGATAATTTGTATGAGCACTCTCGTATAATTCCCCTTTTACATAGTTTTCATTAAACTTTCATTTTTGATGTGAAATACATTGTGTTCAATGTCATGTAAACTCTTGTTGGAAAAACCTCCTTTTTGTCTGTAACTTCAACCTGCAATTTCTTTCACATACGAAGTCCATTTGACCTCGTTCAAATTGCATCATGAAGTTTTCTGCAAGCTCTTCGTCGACTGAATGCATTTGAAGCTAAAGGAGACCTTTTGCATTCTTCGACTGTGGAGATCCTCCTGGATCAAATCTCCTTACCGAAAAACACTTTTTGGACCTCCAAAAAGTCTTGATTCACGATCATAGAAAGGTCTTTGTCTTCTTCTCCTTCGAATTTTTGTCCAAGGCTGTCCTTTTGCTCACTTGGACTGATTCACTTGTACTTATGGCCAATTTTTAGGGTGTCGGGTACAACTGATCATGCACCCCAAAAATTTGTAATTACAATGATTTTGAAGGCCAAACATGACGCCTTTCACATTCCTTCAAAGAATGGCTTTCTCTCTTCATGCGAAGGGAAAATAAGCAAGTCAATACTTGATTCTTTCAAAAATATTCTTGATCCAATTTTACAATGCTGCAAATAATATGTGCACTAGTGGTAGACTTCAATGGTCTTTAATACCACTAAAACAATGTGCACATGACCAATTCGCTTGTTTTACAATGCCATAAAAGTGCATAAGTAGTGGACTTTATGGTCTCACTTTACTATGCAAAAGTGCACATGCCAACATTGAGCATGGTACCCAAACCATATAATGTAACTATGCCAAAATCAAAAGGCATTTGACCCCATGCATTCCATATATGCATGGCTTACAACATTGTAGACTTGGCACCATTCGACATTATTGGGTTTCAATAGTTACAAAAAAAAACCCATACAACAAAGCATTTTAAAATGGGTTATTAACAGTGCCAAACTATGTAGGCATGTGCAAGCTAATAAGAGTCACTTTTGGCGCATTAGATGCAATAGAAAACTGAAAAATCACGCATCCCTCAGCTTACTTGGTTTTTTGAGATACTTACACAAGATATTTTGCATTGAGTAAAAAAGACGAAATGTAGGAAATTGAGTCACGTTTCCGAATATATAAGTTTTAAGTAATGAAAATTTACATAACTATGTCAAATTTCATATTTTCTAACAGTCACTTTTTATTTTTTTGGAAAATGATAAGGTATATGTTTTTGTGCATGCAGCCTTTGAGTGCCTAAATGATGGTTTTGGGCTACAAAAATTGGCAGACATGTATAGAACCCGTAGCACTAGTGCAACACTATTTTTCCAAAATTAAATGTTTAATTTCTATTTTTTTTTTAAATTATGTAAGTGATAAAACCTCGAGAATGAGACATCAAATGTGGGTGTAGTATTTGAAGGTCTTAATGCAGTTATTTCAACTTGGATTTTTTATAGCATGTAGAGGTCGGTGTCTACTAGTGCATCATACAATTTTTTTTTAAATGGTTGTGAAATGAAAAAGTTACGGAATATACACTAACAACATGTTTTTTGACTTAAGGAGTGATGACACAAGAAAATTACGAAACAAATAGAAAAAATCAATACTTTTTTTAAAAATTACATATTTGGAATCTGCATAAAAAATGCTATCTATGCCTAAAATTTCGTCAATAATGCTCATGTATGTCATGCTGTAAAGAGCGGTGAAAAACATGCATATTGAGAAAAATGGTGGAAATGCCTAATTAGCTATGGTTCAGTAAATTCCATAGCACAAGTTTGGGAAGTTCGAACCAACCACACAGGACTGTGGCTAACATGTGAGCGCGGGAGTAGGGGGTTATTAGGTGATTAGGAACATGCACACATTCTATTTAAATTCAAATATTTTGGTTGGCGCGCTTGGTGTTAGAAGAAACGCGCGCGCATTGTTGTATATACAAAACGCTCGCGCGATATTGTTCATATAACACGCACGCGTTATGAACTTCACAATTTTATGTTTTAAGTGTTGAATGGAGATAAAGGGGGTGAGATAGAAAATAGATATACGAAAGGGGGGGCAAGGGACATAAATTTAAGGAGTTGGGGAGAGTAATGATAAGGGAGGAAAATTAAAGGTCTAAACCCATAAGTCCTAAGTCCCAAACCCCCTAAATCCGTACACCCCTAAGCACCTAAGCCCTTAACACATAATCCTTTATCCCATTAATAGTTGATCCTAAATACCTTAACCTATAAATGTATTACTCCTTCAATCCCTAGTCCCTTAATTAACCCTTTATCTCCCCTCACTGTTGTCCTTATCCTCTAATTCCCTAAGCCTTTAATACTATAACACCTTAGACTTTAATTCCAAATCTCTTAAAACCTAACCCCCTAAGCCCGGAGTCCTTAATCCCTTTATCCCTAAAGCCCAAACTGCTAAACACCTTAAGTACTTTAATTTTTTACCTGTAATCCTTTAACCATTAGCCCTCTAAGCTCTAGTTTACCCTATACAGTTAAAATAATTCTTTACCTCTACACTATGTTTGCATGTGCGACCTCCCTTGTGCTAGCGTGCCCTGCATTTGCTTATGCGCTCTACGTTTGCATGTGTGGTCTTCGTTTGCGTGATAGCTCTATGTTTTCTTGAGCTCTCTCCCTCTAGATTGATCGCTCCTCTCTCAGCTTTGGAATTATTGCTTGGGCTTGTGCATTAGTCTCTTTAAGCTCTAATTTACCCTTTATAAGTCTTTAAGCCTTTAACCCCTTTCACCATTAATTCCTAACCTCATAAAACCTAACACACTAACCCTAGAGCACTAAATCAATTAACCCCTAAGGCTGCTAACCCCTAAACCTCCTAGCCACTTTATCTATAATCCCACAACCCCTAACCCCTAAACAATCTAACCCATATTACTTAAAAAGGTCAAATCCCTAAATCCCTAAGCCCTTAACCCTAGAAACAATTAAACCTTTTCCACCTACTCATAACCCCACCCACAATCTCATATTCCACCTACTCATAACCCCCACCCCTCTCTATCTGAAAACCCCTAAAAACACCTCCCTACCCATCCCCCCCTCTCTCTCTCTAACCCCTCCTCTCCCTCTCCCTAATCCTCACCACTCTTAAACCCCCCTCTCTCTATCTCTCTCCTAATCCTGTCACTGCTAACCCCCGTTCACTCTCTCCCCTCCTACACCTAACCCTTATTAACCCCCTCCTTCTCTATCTCTTATGTACTCCTCCACCAAACCCTATCCCCCACCACTCTCTCTCTTATAACCCCCTGATACTCTCCTCCCTCTCTATCTCTCTATATCCCCTTAACCCACCCCACCTCCCCTCTCATATTGTCTCTCCTACTCCCCATATCCCTAACCCCCCTCTCTCTATACCCTCCTCCTCGTAACCCTTACAAACCCCCCCCTCTCTCTCTCTTCCCTACTTCTATACCCCTCTCTCTGTCTCTAAACCCCCTCTCCCTCTCCCTAACCTCTTCCCCATCCCTAACCATCCTACTCTTTCTATCTCTCTCGTAAACCCCCTCCTCTCTATCTCTCTCCCTTCCTCTCCCCTCCTCTCCCTAGCTCTTACTAACCCCATCTCTCAATCTCTCTCTCTTCCCTACACCTCAGTCTACCTCTAACCACACCTCCCATATCTCTTTCTCACTCCCTACAACTAACACCCTCTCCTCTCTCTCTCCCCCCCCAACCATTACTAACCCCCCCCTCTCTCTCTCTCTCCTAATCCCCCTTCCCCTATCACTAACCACCCCCCATCTCTAACCCCTAAGCCCCTTGACCCCAAACCCCTTGACACCTTAGTTCCTAACACCAAATCCCTATTTAACCTCCTAACCCATAGAACATGAAGCCCAAAACCTTTCAAGATAAGTAGGGATCTAGGGAAATAAATGAAATTTATTTTCTTGGGAAGAAACTATTAAATAAGGTTTTGATGAAAAAGCAAATTGTGTAGATTACAATAACGCTAGCACGTTTTTGGATGCAGAAATGCTCGCGCGTTTTTGGCCACTAGACGTTATTAAGCTATGCACCAAACATATTAATTGCGTTATAGTTTTAATTTCCTAGTTGTAAGAAACACTAACGCGTTTTGTGTATCTATAACTATAGTGTGTTTTGTGTATCCATAATGCTAGCGCGTTTTGTCTATGCAAGAATTCAGCAAAACACTCTGCCTATTTCATACTCGAAGTTTGTGTTTTGTCTCCCCGACAGCGCCGCAAAAAAACTTGATACTCTATGTTCACAATCAGCAATCAAGGAAATTGAGGAAGCTTGATACTCTATGTTCACAATCAACAAACTTGAAGATGATTCTACAGTTAGCATTGGGAATTGAGGATTCTACATTCACAATTATCAAGCTTCAAGAGGATTTTGCATTCACAATTAGCAAGCTTCAAGAGGATTCTACATTCACAATTTCAAGCAAGCTCGAGGAATCTATATGAACACAATTGAAGAAGAATCTACATTCACTATTGAGCAAGCTTGAAGAACCTATATTCACAAATGAAGAATTTTCTATATTCACAAGTGAGGTAGAAGTTACTTTCACATTTGAGCAAGCTTGAGCAAGCTTGAGGAATCTATATTCACAATTGAGGAAGTATCTATATTCACAATTGAGCAAGCTTGAAGAACCCATATTCACAATTGAGAAATAATTTGGATATTTGAATAGTTGAGCACACCTCTAGAATCTATTTTCTTAGTACTGCTCATTGCGGTCATGGGGAATTCACGAAATCGAAAAAGGAAATCGGCAAGGAAAGAGAAGCCTCAATAAACCATGGAAGAAGTTAAATAAAATAAAATATTTGACATGTGGAATCGAAGGAATTCCATGGAAACTCATCCAATTCCAACCATAGATGATGCCACAGTCGTTCCTACCCATCCACGACAAGAAAAATGAAAAAATTCACTAGAGGGGCCCTCAATTTCAACAACATTTGATGAATAAGCACCCCATGGCACTAGTCAAGAAGTAAACATAGGTGCTCATTGGGGAATGTTTCAATTCCCACATCAAGTCAACCTCGGACTATGGTAGTGAATGACTTGTTGGGTTGTGGTTATACACGCGGTGAAGTTAGGGAGGCATTGAATGAAGAATTTACAAGGAAAGAAGCAAATGTTATGGAGACCGTCCAAGAGAAAGTCCAATTTCCTACATCCAACTACTAACAAGAGAATGAAAGACAATAGGCTCCTATTGAAACACCAGAGCGTCCTAGTGATTTTTTACATGCTCCAGTTCCAACACCCTTACCTCCATTAGCAACTACACCCCGAAGAACTCTAAAACGTATACAGGTTGATGAAACTCTCATTAGTTCACTTGAAGGTACGTTGTCTAAATGTGCTATTGCTTATCAAACTCGACAAATACTTGATAACCTTTTTTATTCTAAATGTGATGGGGACAAGTTCAAATTAATTGTTAAAATCTAGGTCTATGGATGTTGTTAGAAGAACGTTAAGGATAAAGATGACCAAAAAGTTAGAACCAAGTTCTCATATTGTCAAAAGTTTAGTAGATGCATTTAGTACAATTGGAAAGAAATCTCGCTCAAAGGATCGCAATGCAACTCGCCGTGTGTTGTCATAATCAATCACGAACCAAAACACTAGGGCACTTCATTTTCTTAAACCTACCTCCAAAATTATTAATTTGAATGTGAAGACACTTCGTAGGTATTGTGTTAGAAGAGACCAACTTGAAACTAGTCAAACATATATTTGGTCCTTCATTGGCACGTTGCCACGTTCTGATATGAAGCTCATTGATGTGGTAAAGGGATTAGTGCAAGATTTTTGGCATGACAACACTAGACCTTCTTCCAACCAAAAAGATGTATTAAAACTGAGAAGGGGTTCAAAGGATCGTGGACCACACATTAAACATTTTCTTGATATGACACAAACATAATTATAGGAGAGATGTAGGAATGAACATAACGAACTTAACTTGGGCCAAAGATCCTTTGAAAAATGCAAACCATGGTACATGTTAAAATAAACACAATTCATAACACATGTTGTTGTTGATACCACATTGAGTATGGTTACTATTATGACACATATACATATATTTTTCGTGTATTGCATAACACTTTTGTGCAGGAATGCTCAGCTACATTACCACCGATGTCATCTAGAGACTTTATTCATAGCATTTTGTGTAGCAGGCCAAATGACTGCACATTTGATAAAAAAACTTGCATAGATGGGACATGCCCAGGGTGTGGTGGATTGGCATTATTGGAAAAATGCATACATGTGACCGATGAGCATGAAATTGGGAGGCAAGAGGTGAATTTGCAGTCATTCAAATATGTCACATATGATATTGATGGAGGGAACGAAAGAAAAAAAATGAAATTGGTCACTTCTCAGGTTGGTAATGAGTTATTAAATACTATTTTTTCTTCAGATTGCAATTTCATATGTAACAATCTATTGATATATGTCTTTATTGTTGATCTACCAGGTACGGGTTTGCGACTTCATGGAGGAATTATTTGAAAAGACACAACAGTATGTAAAGCATGTACATGTGGCTCGTTGGCAAGATGAGCAGTTTAGAATGTGTAGGGATACATTTCCTATTGGGACTATCCTGTCAGTGGTTGATTTTGTGGAAAACTACACTCTTCAACCGCAAAATGAGATTCATATTCAATACTATCACTCAGACCAGGTCAACATAATGGTCCATATCACATTTAGACATGGGGAAGATAGTACTGAAGACACCAAGGTTATATTGAAGGAGTATCACTTCTACATAAGTGATGACAGGTGTCACGACTTGGATTTTGTACAACACAACTTTCAAATGTTCTACAATCACTTGAAGGATAACAATATACAGATGGAACAACATTGGATTTGGTCTTACAGTTGTGCATGGCAATTAAAAATTTTTTGTTTCTTCCAATGGTTGTGTATGCTCCACAAAAGTCACAAGATGCTAGCAGCCACATATTTGGAACTATTTTGAGACCAGACACGGAAAAGGTGAACATGATGGAGCAGGTGCGTGCATCGAGACTGCATTATGCAGGCAAGAAATGAAGTTCACAAATGTATCACTCATCCGAGATGAAAAAAACATCGTTGAATGGTGTGCTTTAGTCATGGGGGAGGGAGCAAGAAGGCAGGAAGATCACTCAACCAGGAAAGCACATGTACATAGATATTTTTGGGAGGTGGTGGATGTAGATTGATCACAATTATATGAGTGCAAGACCATCCAAGGAACTCATGCATTTCATTCAGTTAGAACGTCAGACAATGTTATACTTGAAATGTGGACAAGGAAACTCTCATGTTCTTGTTCTCCATGTAGTAGTGGTGAATGGGACGAATGTGAATCCACGGATTGGGTTGATAGCTGAGACCGTGCATCACTCCCCGTTGGTTGACGAATAGCTACAGAATTATCCCAGTTGGATGAGGACCAAACAAGTATTTCACTAGACTATGACCACATATCAGATCTCGTACAACCAGGTTCGATTAATATTTTGATATTTTTTATATTTTTGACAACTAGATGTGTCTAATTAGTTGTGTATATTTTTGATATTTTTGACAACTAGTTGTGTCTAATTAGTTGACTGAAACATTGCCACTATATTTTCTCCATGGCACATATACGCAGTGGTTTCCCTGAGACGCAATGCATGGTGCACCGACTATTGGCTGGCACGTTGCTTAGAGGGGAAGCAAACCCTAAAGTCCCATTACGGGACTTTGAGGCCAATGATTTTCCGATTGGGTCGATGGTTATAAAAGGAGAATATTTGAACCAAGTTTCCCACTCAACAAATAGAAAAGGGTATACATATGAAGAATATAGACCAGGGAGATTGTATACCATTATACAAACTTATTTATTGGCACAAACCTCCAGCTGCAAGCAATGCCAAGGAAGAACTCATCAAAGGAACGATACTTAATGCCTTACTCCAAGCACGAGAGGTTAAATGAAACCCTTGGTATTCGAGGTGATCCTGATGGTCTAGTCGAGTGACCATAGGTAGGTAATCTGGTATGCATGTTTTATTGTGTACTATGTTATAGGTATGTGGTGTACATGTATGCTATGATTTTGTTTTGTGGTCTCATTGAGTATTGAAATTAATATTTTGACTATTGCAGCCAGGCATTGATAGCTTGATAGATTTATAAATTGCATAGACTTGGTACAACTTGATAAATTGCACAAGTTTCATAATGGATTTTTTTTCTTTGTTTTTTTCTCCCATCTAAGTAAACTATAATATCTGCATCCCCATGCCCATTTTCATGTTCACTATCACCATCACCATCTCCATGCTCATTATCACTATCCCCATGGTCATTGTCGCCATCACCATGCCACCATGAACATCACCACCGTGCTATTCCTACCCATGTTGTCACCATCACCATTCCCCTTTTCACCATAAGATTCTCATCCATCATCCTCACAAATATAACCGTAATTTAGAAACCTAGAAACCCAAACCACAAACATAGAAACCTAATCTAGCCTTAGAAATCTAGTCTACCCTAGAAATACAAATATAACCTATAAACCTAATCCATAACAATAGAAACCTAGAAATGATGCCAAAAAACCTAGTCATAATCCTAATATATATGCATGCCAAAAAAACAATAGCAACATAATCCTAATATATGCATGCCAAAAAACTCTGTTTATTAATTAAATAATAAACTTTGTTTTGTTTATGTCTCTTATTTATTTCATCTCTGTTTAATTAACTGGCTGAGCAATCTCTATTTAAATCTCTGGCTTGTGCGGGCATTTGAAAACTTGTTTAGTATATATTTTTAAGCTATGTGCGGGCATACTCATACACTGTGTGGAAATGATTTTTTTTTTCAACTTGGAAGGTTAATTTTTCACTCATGTGACCTTCATAGGGAAAAATGAAACCATGATTGGATAAAAACTTCAACAAGGAACAAATCCATGTCATTTTATGAATTAATTGACACACACACATCATCTGGTGGGCATTTGAAAATAGCTTTTTAACCTACTAATTTAACACTTAGACAAAATTATAAAACCCTAAGTCAACATGAGGGAATTTTATTTTAACCAACTCCTGAACCAATGATACCAGATGATGTATTACATCTCATTGAGCACAACCAAACTGATTTCCCCTTCAGATTCATCTTCTTCTGACTTAGGCGGGCATTTTACTGGACTAGAGAAAAACAAGCCAGAGGGTACTTTTGGCATACTGATAACTTCATCTTCGGAGACTTTTTGGACAAAATAATGATATGGTTAGATGCACCAATCAACACTCTAGAGACCCATACCCTCAGAACAATTTAAACCATCAACTACATAAAATGGCGGGCATTTTACAGAGGTCACTTAGGTAGTTTAACCGGTAACTTTATACTTAGATAATTTGTGCATTTTACTGGATTGGAGCAAAACTACCTGAAAAAATGTTTAGGCAGACCCATAACTTCCTCCTCATACACTCTCAAGACAAAATGAGACCATATTCAGGTAGACATATCAACAAGCTACATCCTGACAAGCTGGGGCGGGCATTTTCCTTAACCTGTGAATTATGGCGTGCATTTTCCTGAGGCCACTTAGGTAGTTTTACTACCACTGGTGCAAAACAGCCTGAAACCCTGTTTCGGTAGGCCTATAACTTTGTCATCAAACACCCTTTTAGCGAACTGAGACCATGGTAAAATAGAATCTTCAACAATCTATAGCTTGATGCTTTCAAATACTTTTTATCATTGTCTTATGAGGTATGGCAAACATTTTCCTGAGGCCGCTTGGACCAATTTTCCAACACTTAATTAATTTCTAGAATTTCTCCAAACTGACAAATCTTTATGTGATTAGGCCAAATTGTAATAATGACATTATGAAAGTACTAGAACATCATCAATTGGATTTTCATACTCACTACTCATGCCACTTTATCATATATTCCATATCATCATATCCTTTGTCATCAATGAATACTTTTGGCGTCAATGACAATTATACTCAACATGGACTGTGCAATTTTCGCATATAGGGGTCAACTTTGCAAAATCATCAACCGGGGACTTATGGATAGCGTTCCCAGCTGGAACCTTCCTATACACACTTGTAGGACTTCCCGGAACTCGGTTTTGTTGCACGGTTGGAATTATATGCCCCTGATAGGTATCAAACTAGTGTCCCTGAAGGCCTTTGGAATACGAGTTGGAACGAGCCATAGAATGATAACTGTGGCTCGGATCGAAAAACCTTCGAATTTGTTGGATTCGGGACATCGAGATAGTGCTATGGGTCCCCCTCTCCTCCGGTCCCATGGCCCAAGTTTCATCTTTTAGGTCCATTTTGGAAACTAGGGTTTTGCTCAGTAAGGGATTGTGCAATTTTCACACATAGGGGTCAACTTTGCAAAATCATCGACTAGGGACTTAGGGATAGCATTCCCAGCTGGAACCTTCCTAGGAACACTTGCAGGACTTCCCAGAACCCAGTTTTTTTGCACGGTTGGAATTCTATGCTCCCGATACGTATCCAACTGGTTTCCCTGAAGGCCTTTGGGATGCGAGTTGGAATGAGCCATAGAATGATGATCGTGGCTTGGATTGACAAACCATTGAATATTTTGGATTCAGGACATTGGGATAGTGCTAGGGGTTCCCATCTCCTCCGGTCCCATGGCCCAGGTGTCATATTTTAGGTCCATTTTGGAAACTATGGTTTTGCTCAATAAGGGACTATGCAATTTTCGCACATAGGGGTCACATTTTAAAAATCATCGACTGAAGACTTATGGCTAACGTTACCATCTGGAACCTTCCCAGACACACTTGCAGGACTTTTCAGAACCCGATTTTGTTTCACAGTTGGAATTGTATGCCCCCGGTACGTATCCAACTGGTGTCCCTAAAGGCCTTTGGGATGCGAGTTGGAACGAGCCATAGAATGATGATCGTGGCTCAGATCGACAAACCGTCAAATATGTTGGATTCATGACATCAGGATAGTGCTAGGGGTGCCCCTCTCCTCTGGTCCCATGGACTAGGTGTCATCTTTTAGGTCCATTTTGGAAACTAGGGTTTTTCTCAGTAAGGGACTGTGCAGTTTTGCACATAGGGGTCAAATTTGCAAAATTTTGATTTCGATTCTAGAACTAGACATTCAAAGAGTAGAAATCAAACCTACCACACTGCACTCTTGGTATATTTCTATGTCCTTAGTGTGCCATGTCATTTAACATCTCCTTAGTGTTCCACTATATTTGCATTTTGAGTAATTAATGTCATTTTTAAGAATTCAAAGTTCCAAATAAAAAATGGAGGCGATGTTTCATCGATGATATCCCTCTGATCCTTGCTATCTTTGTTAGATCAAAGTCACCATGAACCTTTTCCATCAAGTTATGGGGGAATACTTTCCAAATCACAGTGAACAACCATTACATCATCATTTGTATCAATCAAGTACATTCAATTTTAAATACATTTTCATATGAGGATAATCCATCCTTTTTACAAACATAGGACCATGAACATCTTATTTTCCTTAATCAAAACAACATTATCAAGGAAGATCACTAAAATAGTTAGGTATTTCATTTTCCATGGATTTTGTATGATTAATTTTGCATTATGACAAGTGGAAAATGGACATATGAAAGAGGTAAGGCACAAACCAGGGTCTTACATATTAGGGTTTAGTAAGGATAGGGTTTATATCTTCAACGATTTTATGAGAGTGAATTCATGACCAGCTATTAGTTATCATATTGGAACAAACTAGGGTCTTACAAACTAGGGTATATTTGTTGTATATTTGACCATATGTACATGAAGGCCCAATGAATTTTATTACACTTTAGTTTATGCATTTTTTTTCCATTGTACTTGATACTTTGCCATTGTTTTTAGCATGCTAGAGTAGGCACACTTCAACCGAACTTCATAGATGCTCATGTACGTATCGTTTGATGAAATACGGTAGCATTGATGAAATGTGTAACATCTATTAGACTTCCTCTTAGTTTGTGAAAATGTCATAGCGTTACATTGATGATATGCATAGCATGTTTTACATGACAGAGGTTATTCAAACATATTTTTACTTATTTTGTTAACTTTTGTTTTTTCCTTGCAACCATAATCTTGATCAATGGGTATGAACCCTTGGAGTTGACGAAAACCACAATCTAAAATTAGATATCAAATTAGCATCCATGTACTGAGTTCATTGAACTGTTGGAAGATATTATTAGTTTGTTCCATTAAGATAATGTTTTCATAACAAAGTGGTGTGATGTTACTTGATCAATGCAATAAATGTAAGAGAATAAATATTGCTTAAAATGTAATTATATAAATTTCAATAGCATAATTTATCAATTTGTGGAAGAGATAAATCATCACAAGAACAAGTGGAAACTCAAGAGAAAATATGCAATATATTATATCATGCATTGGTAGCCGAATGTTAGTAATACAAAATATGGCAAAGTAGCTGGCCCTTAAATGTCTTGTCAATGTACATGTATCCCTAAGTACAACAATGTACATGTATGTCAAAATACATATATACGGGACTATGCAACATCAAAAATCAATCTTTCGCTTGCTTTTCCCCGACTTTCCTTTATCAACCATCTCCCTAGGATCACTCTGCATCTCAAGAGTCTGCAAAAAAAAAATCATTATTTTTATCAAATAACTGCACTAATACCCTACCATTGACAAACTTAAAAAATTAACTTATGGCCAAATTATTTATGACAAACACTTACCAAATCCAGTCGGGGTATAGATGCTTGCGGTGTGCTCATGGAAGGCCTCTCTATAGTTGTGCTCTGCAAAATAAAATATCATATCTCAGTTAATTCAGCAATTCAACATTGATCAACATGTTTGGGTAAATTGAATAAAAAGACTTGGTCTTTAATGAACATCTCACCACAAGAGGAGACCCGGTCACAACAATGGATTGAGCGGAGGGGCTGGGCACTGCTTCCGCTAATGGCTACAATCACCAAAGGGGGAAATTGTTAGACATGCATGAATAAACAATATAGTAACATGGTTAAATACTATACATTGTAATTGTCGAAATAGTTACCTCTGTATGACTTGTTGCAATTATAGATGTGGCATTAACTTCAGCATCAATGACCCTTGTTAGGTGAGGGGTATATGGATCTCCCATGCATCTGATATAGAGGACATCCAAACCCTTTCTAGGAGTGGAGCCTCTCTTATACACTTGTTCCATTTTCACATTTGGACTACGAGGAGAGGCAACTACTGACTGTTTCCTAAATATAGAATTTGGTGGCTACAATCACCAATTACTGATGTAGGTAGAAATGCATTGGTCAATGAAATAGCATGTATTAACAAAATGACAATGATGAAATACATACCAATGTACTGTATGCTTCAATCAATTCTAAGAAACGTTCTGCCACCCGCTGTGTCTCTATGGGAACGCTAGCACTTGTATTCCCACCGGGGGGAGCTCACTAGATGAAATCATTTCCCTCTGGGGGATCTACAACCTACAATTTAGAAAATTGTAAATATTAGATCGTGTAGCACTAATTAAGTTAACAAACTAACATGTATTAAAATAATTTCATGTTGAAATAGTTACCTCAGTGTGAGTTGTTGTTGCCGAAGGTATGACAACATCTTGTACATCATATGGTTCGGGTGCATGAGCCTCTGGACTATCCTCTGCATCATCAATGGAAAAGTCTTTCCCCTCGTGCCCTTCTTGTAGCAACTACAAGTTTTAAAATCATTAAAAATATTAGCAATCTATATATGTATATAGTAAGGAAAAATAATTTACAAATGACACTAAATTGTTAACCATTTACTTACCTATGTAAAATACCCAGTAAAGCTATCATTTGTCTAGATAGGACCAAATCAAGGATGACAGCATACTGTGCATGGGTGGGGCTCTCGGCTGTTCTCATGGGGTGCAGGTCTAGTGCCACTGCTAGATGCTCCTCGACCACTGGAAGGTGGTGGCTCTACCCCACCGGGAAGTGGTGGATCTACCCCACTGGGAGGTGGTGGCTCTAGTACACCCATAGATGGTGGCTCTGATGGCCCTGCCTGGTACGTACCTTGAATATACGTGCTATGGAGAACAACCACCTGTTACAACAGTAGAAATGACTCCAGCGTCTTTGGAACCAACTGATGTGCAGGCGGCACATCTATCCTGGGTAGCTGCCTGTGAGGTAGAGCTATTGGGCGATTAGGATCTATGTGGATCGCATTGGGATGTTGTTGAGGCATCCCCATCCCATTGCCCTGGCACTCCAAGATATCAAAATAATTAACATGCTTCCCCAAAACAAATTCTGCATACATCTTTCTAAGAAAATATAGAGGCATTTCCATGTTGTTATGTGGTGGTATATCAAATACCATGTAGCATCGGTCCATCCAATTATCTATGAATGGTTGATATGTACACCACTCGATAGAAATATGCCTTTTTTTTACATTCGGGATTTGACCCGTCCGTGGATCTCTAAAAAGGGAAAATATATGTTCTTTCATTATCTTCAACTTCTTAACTTCTTTGTAGCTAATTCCTTCAGCATATTCTTGCCTCTTTCTCTCTCTGTATGTAGCAATATCTTCTAGTGGACCATTTGACCTACTAAAGGTCTCTATCATTGCATCCAAATTGGATGCAAGCATACGTTGCCTATCATCAGCAATTGTTATTGAGGCTCGAATGTTTCTGAGCCTCTCAATTTCTCTTTGGATGTCTGAATGTGCATCCATGGTCGTCATTGCAGTCCAAAAATAAAATAAAAACAAATCATTAGAAACATATACATGTGCTATAATGACATCTCTCAAAAATGAAAAATGTAAAAACTTTGTGAAAGAATGAATACATTACAAACATAATTATCATCTCAATATACTATAATAACACTACATGTAAACCAAAGTGGAAGGTGAGGATCAACTACATGTAAATCGATTAATGATCGATGGCAGAGAGCTCCTAATTCAATTAATATTGAAGGATCAAGACAATGGGGGCCTTAAAAGCACTTTATGTACAGCTTTCTAGAGCTGAGGTATTAGAGAAGATTTTATTCATCATCCTATACCTTCAGAGATTTCTCTTTTGTATCTAATTCATTTCATGTTCGTGGCCCTTTCCTTGCTCAGAATCTAGTGTATGATGAGGAAGATTTGGTGGTGAAGTTCTTTGCGTTATTAAGAAGGAGCAAGATTTTGAATGTGACAGTTGATCTAAGCTTGTTCCATGAAGTAAATCTCTTATCAGTTGCTAGGTATGAAGACCCAAATCCATCGATTGAGTGTCTTGGTGGTGAAGAAGGTCAAAAAAGATGTGGTAGTTCATCTTAGCAACAAAGTAAGCGATGTGTCTACAAAGGAGGGGAACCTAGTCCCTTGGGTTTTGGGGGATGATGTAAAATCCATCATGCCATTGGGTTGGCTTCACAAGCATTGGTTGGAAATTTTTAGGGTAAAATAATGCGTGGGAAGAAAACATAGGGTTTGGTTGAGTCAAGTCTAGAAAGCAAGCCTAGGTTATAGTCCATAGTTCCTCCTCCTAGCCAAATGGTGGATGGATTTTCCTTACCAATTTGTAATAGATGTGGAAATAATATTGAAGAAAAGTTGGTGTTGGGATTCAAATCCCTTATTGCTTAGGTGGATGCAAAATTCATTAAGGGGATTGATAGTATGGAGGAGTTGCCATATGTTAAATAACACTTTTTAAAATTTTTAGTTTTGGAATTTCATTTACATGGATTTTTAATTTAGGGAAATATTGAAATTTATATTTTTATTGAGGAATGAGGCAACGATGAACGTTTGGATGCCTACCTTTCCAATCCTCCTTGCTCTTCGAATCCGCCCTCCTTTCTCTTGGAATTCACCCTCCCTACACTTCTCCATGTCGATGTTGGAATCTTAGATCGCTCGAGCGTTTTGGTTAATTCCGTCAATGAACAGTGGACGCGGAAGCAGACTGTTTTTTGGCTTTTAACATATTAACCACAACGCACGCGTTATGTATTTCTATAACGCTCGCGTGTTATTGTATTCATAACGCTTGCGCGATATGATTTCCTATCCCGCGTGTTAACTAACATGGCAGGCTCGTGCCCTCCCATGCCTTATTCAAAGAAACATGCGTGCGTTTTAGTTTTACTGAACTTTAGCACGTTCCGCAAAAGCACGATTGCACCTAAAAGGTCCCTCAACTTCGTGCGAGGACCCATATTCAAATACCCATATTAATAGAATTAAAAAGAGCACATTTAGGAGGCATGATAGGTCTTTTACCAAGTTTGTTCAATCATGTGCCAAATTCTTTGACCCAATCCACGGCATGCTCTCGACCCCTTTATCCTTGGCTTGTTCTCATGGCTTCGGTTCTAGCCTCGATGGCTCAATGCCATGCATTGTGTCTTTGGATCCAATGCCTTGTGTTCATCACTTTGCATTGAATGACATAACCAGATGGTTGTCTTTGACATATTATCACTGAAGAAGAATTCCCTCGTAAAATGTCCAGAGAGACAACAACCATCGCCCATATGCAAATATTTGACGAAATAATTCTCTTGGGCCGGCACTAGTGGAGAGGGTACTTAAAACTCTGCACACGTCACTTGCAAAGCACCATTGTAGTTTTCCTGCCACGCCAATATTAATAGCATTCATGATTATAACAACAGTCTCTCGAGATGCTTCAACCTTTATTTCATATCGCTTTGGTGATGAATTTTAAGGAACAAGCTGCGGCTTTCTATTCACATAAAAGTTCATGGTTACAATGGACCCGAAGGCCTGAATATATAGAAGTATCACATGCTAAACTTAGACTCTTTAACTTAGACTTAACTGACTGTCTATCTCTTAGTTCTAACTAAGACTCATCTAACTACTTGTTAGGAACTCAACATCTAACTGATGTCATCAGGGAGTAATTATCTCCAACACTCTCCCTTAATTACAACCGCTAAACATACTATCTAATTGCAGCTAAAACATACCGCCTCTAAGAAATTTCATCAAAAAAGATTGCCTGCTGGTCTATGTCTCAGCTAGGCTTACAAAACATCTTCATCTTGACTTTCTTTGCTGCAATGTGCTGATGCAACGTCTTCTCATACTTTCTGCTCCAAACTTTGAAGCTTTCAATGCTTTTCTTCTTCTTTGTGATCCAGACTTTAAACTCTGGATATCTCTTCTTGTTATTGCATGGATGTTTCTTTTTTCCATGGCTCTCACTGAAAAACCAGTGATCTACAGCATCTTCAATGCTTCCTGCAAAATACTTGTTGCATGTTTCTTCCTCCAGCTTTTCAACTGGGTACATAGCATATCTTGCTTCTTCTTCAGATTCTGCTACTACAGAATGTAAGTTGTCATCTACAACTTCTTTTGGCTTTTCAAGCCAATCCTCAATGAATGCCAAATCTTCTTCGAAACTTGTTACTTTAGCTTCGTCCTCCTCAGTTGTTACTGCTACAAAGACATCATCCACTTGATCGTCACTTTCAAGTAGGGTTACCATTCCAAACAACAACTCATTAATGAGTTTCTTTTGTTGTAGCACTGTCACTCTTTCTTCATAAGAAAGGTGTTCACCATCATACTCTGATTGAAGTTCTTCGACCTCTATTGCTAAGAGGTTAGCAGCTTGTGTATTCGCCATCTGCTGAGGCTTACTGAGGACTATGAACTCCTTCTCTTGAGTCCACATCCTTCCTTCCTTATCGCTCCCTAAAAAAAATATAGGATTTGCTTCGCGCTCCCTTAATGCAAGATTTCCCCCAAATCTAGCAATCTGAACTCTTTCTTTCAATTTCAAGGCTACGGCCTTTTACTTTCATGCAAGGGTTTCAAACTTCACTTTTCCAAACAAGGATATGCTACGCGCTCCCTTAATGGAAGGATCTCAATTCTTCTTTTCAACTTGAAGTTTCAACTTAGGATTCAATCCTCTTTTTATACAAAGATTTCAATCTTAAAACACAAAATAAGAATATATCCGTATTTTCCAAAGCAAGCCTTTACAAAACCTTTTTCAATGCCCTTTCACACTTTCTTATTTTTAAATTATTTAAAAGACTTTCCTAACTTTTCATATGAGAAAAAGCTCTTTCACGGTCTTAAAAAAAATGTTTTTAAAACTTACTTTTCATGTGAATGGAGACGGCTCTTTCTTCATCAACGAGCTGTTAACCACACAGCTTGACTTTGACAACAAGACAATGTTCACGGAACCGGCACTCACAAGTCGAAACCCAGAACCTCGAGTTCTTCAATCGCCCAACGTTTCGACTCATGCGATTTCAATAAAGATGCATACCATCAAACCCTCAGCAACGGATTTGTTGAACCGACTCACGATTCCCAGAAATTGCATACCTTCAATGCAAATTTCTCACACGGATCTCTCAGGCAGATTGGCTGCCTTCTTCAGCGCAGATCTTTCACCTCATGCGAATCGGGCTCACCTCCCAGTGAGCATTGAGATGGCTCGTCTTTAAACAACGATTTCTACACGGACGATCTCCTCCATGATTTGCCCCTTCACGGCTGGAAAAAATGTATTGAATCTCCTCAACACGATCTCCGGACGGACTTGCAGCGGATTTCACGGCTGGCTCTTCACAATTATCTTGGTGGATTATTCACGCGCTTTCACCTAGCATGGCTCCAACGATTTCTTCCTTCACGGATTTAGAATTCAACGGGCAATTTTAGTTCAACTGGCGATCTCACTACAGGCAAATGCACAGTCTTTTCTTCACACAGGCTCACTGCTAGCCTTGCCTTTCTCTACCCTGTGGATTCTTCACTTGCAGATGTGAATCTCCTTAATGCAGGAAATACCTTCTCTGCAGATTCTCACGGCGGATTCTCTCCTCTCGTGGATTGGGACGGCTCCTCAAGACTGCTGTCTCGTCTTCACGGATCAAATCTTGTCTTCACGACTTGGGGATCAGATCCTGGCTGCTATCCTTCAAGCTTTCCAACAACGGTTGGAATTTCTTCACTGCTCCAGCAATCTTGCTTATTGGCTGGGTGTTTATCTTCACAAATTTGCTTCAGAATTTGCAAGTGGATCTGCTCTTTTCAATGAACAGATAGATGGCACCTCCTTCAATACAGAAGCTTGGCTGCCTTCTTCACAAATTTGCTTTCAGATCTGCAAGTGGATCTGCTCTTTTCAATGAACAGATAGATGGCACCTCCTTCAATACAGAAGCTTGGCTGCCTTCTTCACTATGGAAGAATCCCTCTTCCCTTGGATCTGCTCTTGGATCAATATGCTCTCCAAAAGACTTAATAAAGCTCTGATACCATGATGAATTTTAAGGAACAAGCTGCGGCTTTCTATTCACATAAAAGTTCATAGTTACAATGGACCCGAAGGCCTGAATATATAGAAGTATCACATGCTAAACTTAGACTCTTTAACTTAGACTTAACTGACTGTCTATCTCTTAGTTCTAACTAAGACTCATCTAACTACTTGTTAGGAACTCAACATCTAACTGATGTCATCAGGGAGTAATTATCTCCAACATTTGGACCTATCCTTCAAGGAAAGGTGCTAACGAGCTGGTGAGAAGATATCACACAGATCCTTGCAAACAAATCTATTATGTGAAGAAAATCATGGATGTGCTGGTGAAAGGATATCACACAGATCGCCCCACCCCTCAGAGAGTATTCGGAGTCACTTTATTCTCCACGCAAAATAGTCCTCCATGCGATCTCTACCCGTTTGCTCTTCAACAACGCCAAGATCGAACACAATGGGCTACCGGTTCTGGGATCCAAGGCTTCACAACTCATACAAATGATGCAATAACTCTGCATGACTTCATGCTATGCATTTTAAAAACACACGAGTAGCTCCTTTGACTGACCTTAGTGTCTTTCTGGAACCTGCCTATGCTTTCTCAAGTTCCTCATAGCTAAAAACCTGCACATGGTGAATCTGGAGCTTACTGTAATTGTCATAGATGTGAAGCTACATACAATGCAAGTAACATCAAAATAAAGAATTCATAAGCATCTTGTTTGCTTGTAACTCGCAAGATTTACTGCATTGAGCCACCAACCGTAGTGGAATTGTGCAGAACAGTAAGACGCTCGATCTCCCAAAAACACCACAGAAACATCGGGTCCATAATGCAAAGAAAACAGAGGCGATGCAAATTATTCTGGAAAACATAACAAGTATGCCCTTGGTCCTCCATCTTCCATTCTTTGGATTAACACAACTTTGTCAGCTTCCATATGTATCGTAATCCAACCGCATCATTTACAAGATCTGGGGATCGTAGTCAGCTTGTCATCGAGAAAGATCTTTTGAACACAAAGAGTAGGCCAACAAAAATCTTCTTGGCCACGTCTTGATTAACACCGCCTACTTGGTTAACACCTGCATAATCTTTTTGGCCACGTCTTGGTTAACACCTGCATAATCTTTTTGGCCACGTCTTGGTTAACACTGCCTAACTGGTTCCTACAATTGCGTAACCAAAATGGTGTAAAAGCTCGATCTCTAAGCAATGAAGAAAAACAATCTTGGCTGTGCACACAACCTCTTTGATCCACCATGGATACACACCCAGTCACTCGCAACGTTACGTCGGGGCATCTTTAAGGCGTAGATGAAACTTTGATCCAATACTCTTTCACATCTTGTCATGATCTCTGCGTCCTATCTCCATCTCGCACCTATCTCCATCGTGGGCTTATCCATTGTCAGGAAGCGGCATCAGTATTGTCTAAAACTGGTCTTGGTTTAACTGGCAGATGATACTCTGGCAATTCTTCTCTGGCGGACTTCACTTGAGCGATGTGTCAAAGAAACCATGCACTAGAAACCACAAAGGACCACATCAAGACCTGATGTGTCTTGAACTTCCCAGCTCCAAGCTTTATACATCTCTCGGCGTCCTCAATAGCGAGGAGCAGTTAAGGAACAAGATAGCAAGGCCGTCAAGCTTTCACTTCAACAAGCGTACAAGCTTACAATTACTATCAAACTCATCGGGTTCGATTCTCATCAATAGTCGCTGCAGGAGCTTCGTCTTCTTGCACACAGACAAAAATTTTCTAATTACCAGCTCTCCAACGCCCATAGTATTCTATATCCACTGACTAGAGCAATCCTTATGATCAATCCCTATAACAAGTTAAAGATCCTCAACAACACCACGCCTCCAATCTGTAATATGCATGATCTTTGAAGCTGTTCATTCTTTTGTTTGCCAGTCCATACATGTGCAGGGTGAAACCTCCTCTGCTGCTAAGAGAAGCAAGCAATGATCCAGCCTACGTTGTAGAATTTTTCCCTTATTTTCATCAACATGATGATAGATATGCTATAAAACATATTCAATTGAAGATTATATATTTTTTTTAATTTTTCAAAAATGACAACCACATCTCACCTAACCAATCGATTGAATAATCTTGACAGGTTTGTTTTCTTTCGACAACAGCTTCTTTGGATGAAGAAATCTCATCATGAACTGTCGCTGGATCGATTGGTGTTTTTGCCTTAGCTGATCTCGAACGTTCTTCTTTACACGAAGAGAAGGATTACCTTCTAGTGGCTTACTTCTTATTGCACCAATTCTTTTACCATAAGCCTTAGATTTCCAACATTTTGTAACATAATGATTCCTTCTTCCACAGAAAAAACCGATAGTTTCATTTTTCATGCTATTAAAATTGTCATCGAAAGCATATCTTGGGAGTTTTTTAACTGCACTGCTTCTTAGTGATCCACTTGATGTTTCTGAATCACTATTTGCATACATTTTCCTTTTTCCTTCTCGAATTTGAAACCATTTTGGTTTCAAATCTGGATGCAAATCCCAACAATGGTCTGCGGCATGTCGTTCAGACGTTGTCCCCTAATATCCCAATCCTTGATATTGGGGACGTTCCTCAACTTCAATTGGTTGTATGATGCCTTGGCCATCAATGGCAAGACCTCCTCCATTGAATCTCATCTTTGTTAGGATTTTCATGCCAATCCCACGCATATGCTTTTCAAAAGAACCCGGAAACAAGCATTTGTATGTGATGTAACTAGATGAACACAATTGTTATTTACCTCATCTTTTAATTGAGGAACAAATCTGTCCAAATACACCTCTTTTATATTCGAAGTATCATCCTCATGTTTGGTTGAAGATGTAGAAGACAAAACGTCCATGTGATTTTCCTCTGCATAAGGACAAAAAGTGCAAATTCTGTCATCTTCTACTATAGAAGGAATTTTGGATTGTTGACTTGTTTATACTTGGCTAACAACTCCTCCTTAATTTGCATCTTATGCTGCATCTCTTTGAGATGTTCTTGAAGTTCTTACTTCTCTTCTGTCAAGGCTTCCAATCATCTTCGTAGCTCAACACTTTATTTTCCTTCATTATACAATTCTCATACCTTTTTCTCCATAGAGAAGAACCTTTCACGAAAATATGCATTTCTACAAAGATTTGCATATACTGAAATAGAAGGATTATTTTGTGAACTTTCCATATTAGATCTTCAACCGAGATGATAAATGCCCACACAAAAGCAAAAATAAATCCGAAACCAGATCGGAACTGCTCTGATACCAAACTTGATTCGAAAATGGGTAACTTACTTTCCTTCCATTAACGAATACTTAATCAAATTCTAAATTTCTCAATAAACATAAAGAAATTGGCATAATCAATTATGAACTTTAACAAATTGGAGATTAACAAACACGCATACGAAAAAGATATGCAAACCAAAATTGTTAACGGAGTTTTTCATGCCTCCTGACTATGTCTCTTGACTCATTGGAACATTGAGTCTCTTTATTATCTCCTTCAAAGATATGTGGCTTTCATAAGTACAATTGCATGCTCTTCATTTCAAGTGTCTCTTTCCCATCCTGGGATGCCTTTCCCTTCATAGAATAAGGCTGCTTGTAATGCCCAGGGTTTTCCGAATACATGTGCCATAGTTACACAGAACCCCTTGTCCTCTCTGCTTGTCTCCATTCACAGTGTCACTATCAAACCCAAAACAAAGTAAATTTCCAATGAAGCTAATAATTTCACGTTGAATTTGGAGTCTGTCTTCGAAAATAAAAGAATACAAAACAAATCAACGTACTAAGGTATTGTTGTTACCAATGCTTTTCTCATGCTCTTGTTTTTCTAGATTGTCTACAGGAGTAGTCCCACTTATAACGCAGAGATTTGAGGAGGCAAACCAGCCGTGGTGATGACCGAGAAGCAGATAGGCCGGTAAGTATTCATTATTTATTTTGTGGACTAGGATGCAATTGAATTTGTCTATTGTCCTCCTTTGGGATTCAATCCCAATTGTTTGATGTGTGGGAGTTTCCAGGGTTTCGTTCCAGATCGATGTGGTTGAGAGGAGTCCCTTTGCATTTAATAGATTTATAGAGACTGCAAACTGTAATTCGAATAAATCAAATACCGGGTGGGTGGCTTCGTATTTATGCTCAGTTCCTATATTAATATTTTTTTAGGATTATGATAGGGAAGGCAACGAAAGTCGAGCTGAACAACAGGCACCCTACAACTGTGAAATAGAGAAGACATAAAATTTTACCCAAACCAATTTCTATTCTCCATAGATGGTTCTACTATCCGATGTACCTACTTACTTACAATTAGAGTGTGATCATACCTGCAAAGAGAGGAGCCCGGATACACTTAAGATCGTAATCTTATCGGTCCTCAATCTTGCGTTGTGTATGCCGATGCATATTGATTCTTTGAGTGGGTGATTCCCTGAGCCAGCAAGGCATTTTATAGGGACGAATACAACTGTATATGGGATCGATATTGCTAGAAATTGGGGCAAGTTAAGGACCCATGTCAAATTTGTTGGAAATCGAGAGCGAGCCCAATATCCCAGTCAAATTCAGTTAGAAATTGAGGGCGATTGGAGGAGTTTAGAGGAATTTTATTGAAAATGGGGGGCGAGCCTAGGATCCCACTCAAAATTTTGATAGAAATCGTGGGCGAGCATAGGATTTTAGGGGAATTTTAGAGGATGAATTTCATTATTTTTGGTATTTTTTCATAAATATACTCCGACTATTTAGGTTTTAGGAATTATTTTATTAATAATTTGTGGATGGAATTTTATTTTATTAAAAAAAAATTAATATACAAAATTAACCCAACAAAAAATCCAAACCTCTTTAAAATCGCCCATGGGCTATAATTTGCCCCTAAAATGATCTATGGGGCAAGTATCTCTCTCTATTTTTCTACCATTTATGTAGCATTTAGTTTGGACAAGTAAGGCCTCCCTAGGGGAGATTGTTGGCTTCCCTTGAATCCACCACCTCCTAGGTGTTGTACGGCTATTCCATTGGGCAATACAATAGTGGTTTAGCATATCTTTGGTTGTTGTTGGAGTTTGAATCCTCCCCCCATCTCTTTCATTTTGTTTTTATCAATATTTTCATGTTTGGATGTGAACTACACTAACAACCTCTTGCAGGATTACTTGGAGGAATACCAAACCATCATCAAAAGGGGATCCAAGGACTGAGACCTTGCAACAACCTACAAGGCTTAGCCCCTTACCAAGTGGAAGAGTGCACTTGTGCAATTTTTTCCACAACAATGATGACAATGACAATGCTAGTGATGATGACGATGATGTTGATAACTAAATCATCATTGTCCTCGTTGTCATCAAAACCATCATCATCGTCATAGAGATGATGATGATGATCATCATCATCTTTAGAAACAACAATAACATCATCATCATCAATAGCATTATCATCATCACCACCATCCCCATCATAGTCGTCATCATCATCAACATCATCATCATCATCATCATCACCATCCATAAGAAATTACCTGCCCCAAAATGTATCCTAAATAAGAAATGGATTAAAAGATAATTAAGCAGTTAGCGTTCTTAATCACATAATCAATCAAACTCTTAATTCCACCGGAAATATTTTCCGACTAGACAACAAATGATGTGGGGTAACGTGGTGTGGTTAAATTGTTTTGCACATAGAACAATGTGGGGTTAACCCACAATTTTTAATTGTTCATGAGTGGGTAACAATCGAGAATTCTCTCCATTTTTCTCCCATTTCAATTTACCTAAAAATTGCGATCAGTCTACGCCATGTGCCCTACTTTATCGAACTCACAAACTCTGTAACATATCCCTGTCAACAGACCAGAACCCTGTGAACCCTGGGTTGGATCCCCTAAAATCACTGATGAAATTATATCGGATGCGATTCAAACCAAATCCGATTGCATGGAATTTTTTGAACAAATATGACATTGGTCCACTGATAAGATAAGTTTTTTTTTTTTTGCAGAAGGGTATAAATATCTATTGGAAGATATTTTTTGTTTTACACATGATTGCATTTTTGTTTGGGATTCGAAGTAATTTTAGCCAAGTTTCTTGAAATATGGAAATCTTACTCAACCATGTTTTCCTGGTCAACGAGTAGGTGCAATGCCTTGATATCTTTGTTTGCATTTTCCTCCAGACATCCCATAGTACACTTTTAGATATTCTCCCCAAGGGGGTCTATCATTGTGATGAAATCAAAATTAAATACATGCAACTCTTTTCAAGAAGTCATTTTCATATTCTTCTCCTCCCTTCCAAATACTTGATAACTCTTTCCAAAGTTCATCATAGTCCTAGTGATCAAAATCATCTACAAATTCTTTCAGGAACTGAGTCCATGTGTGAAAATAATTAGCTGGAAAATTCTCCAACCAACATTCAACCCTTCCTTTGAAGGTGGGAGCAATCAATTTGCTTATGATATTTGCATCATTAACTTTATTAATCATACAATTACACAAAGAATGGAGGAAATGATCACATGCAGATATTTCCCCTTCTCATCAAAGTTTTTTAATTTAATTTTTTACAAGAGATGAGTTGTCTTTGGGGAAATCTTATAGTTGTGAAAGTGAAAAAATCTTTTCATACAAGGATTTGAGCGGGAGATTTGGCTTTTAAAATAAAGAAAATGTTGACTCCTCATATGTTGGTTTGTCATCCAACCTGCCTTCGAGTGCCATTTTATTGGCACCACAACAGGATAAATTGTAGAGTTGGGTTTGTTAGCAGGCCACATAATAAATAGCTAATGTGTATGATTGATATTATCACTATTAACTATTCATTTTACCTCAGTCCTCCTTCTAACATCATTTTGTTAATAAGCCAAAATGTCTATATCAACAATAAGGGAAAACACCCAATCCCATGTCCCAAGTCAGACTCGATGACTTTTGGAATGATGTCCCTGACTAGTTAAGAGCCAATTGCCACAATAGCTTAGAGTTTTTATTTGAAAGATTTTATATTTTTTTAATATTTTCTTTAGATTAAATCTACTATAAAATTAATTTAGTCTAAACTACACTAAGGCTATGAACTAATTAAGAAAAGATAAAATCTAACCTATTTCCATTGAGAGTAGAATCTAAAGATTTAGAGGTTGCATAATAAAAGATATATTGTTCAAACATAAAAATATACTCACAAATAATTTTTAAACAAGCACATAAGCAATCAATAAAATTAAATGACTTGGTTAAATGAAATCTTTAATCAAAACAATTGAAACTTGATTGCTTGCAAAATAATAATTAAAATGGATTACAGACGTAAATTAATTACTAAAAACAGAAAAAAATCATATTTCCAACATTATTTTTATTAACATACTGCAAATTGAAATAATTCAATTATAACGAAAACCTAGTATGTCCTAGAATTGAAAGAAGTCGTAACCAAATTTGTAACGTTATGCAAATTTAAACAATGTACAAATAAATAACATGAATGATGATTAGTGGTACTCTATTGCACAAAGAGGTCATGATTATACTCTCGTCCTGAATTCCATCTCTTAGGAAAAATCCATCGTTGCTGAATTCCATCTCTTAGGAAAAATCCATCGTTGCTGAATTCCATTGTTCCTAAATCCAATCCGTAGCTTCTCCTTTGTTTCTTTAATTGTACAATTGGGTCGGTTCATTTTAGTTAAACATGTTTGTTTACATCTATTTTATTTTCTAATGAATAACATATTTGTATAAAATGTATTTTGTCTTCATTAACGTATATTCATAACTGAAAGCTTGTCTTCATTTATTCATCCACGTCCAAGCTGAAGCTCTTGTTGCGCTAACTCCCTGCTCCTGTCTTCATTTATTCACTTACTCTGCAAACTGTCTCTACTAATGTCTTTGTCAAAGACAGCACCTTGCAACATATTGAAAATAATTCTTTACAACAACACCCCCGGGCCCCAAATCAATCTCCTTCCGAAGTTTTGCGAAGTCTCTTTGTTTGAAGTTTGAAGCAGACCTAGTCCATTCCATATTGTTTGTGGAATTTCTAAAGAAGCATGAATAAAATCATTCATTTGCAAAACATAATCCTTGCCATCATCTCTTCTCTTCATCAGCATTTATAAGTCTCTCCTTCTGATTTAAATCAGTGTCTCTTTCTTTAACAACACCCATATCATAATCAGCTATCAGCTAGGACTTATCTTTATAAAATTCTGTAAATCAAATTCAAATAGTAATGGTATGTGGGGATCTCTATCTAATAATGCCTGACGTGACGAGTAATCTAATAAGAACAAATTTTCAGATTCTGAAAGATGAGAATTATCAACACCCTGCAGGGTAAATGCTTGTAATGCATCAACTACAAAAACATGTTGGTTCCGAATCCTCTCAATGAGAACTTATTCATTTAGAAGTGACGCAAGAACAACCCACTGCCAGTGGGTTGCAGGCTGTATATTATACAATACATTCACAAGTGGGTGACGGGTCTACCAACAATTTTCCATCTGCAGCAGAAGCAGAACCCTTGAGACCTCCAGGTCCGTGAATCCAATTTTCTTCATCCCGCGAAGGAACATAAGGTGGCAGCTGAGAATCAAGAATAGCATGCAAAAATAATTGCCTAGGAAGGCGTTAAAAGGGCCTTGAATTTGGAATGTATATCCAACCCCTACATTTCATTACATTTTCATTACATCAAGGTGATAGTACAAATCATGAGTATCTCGCAAGCGATCGTCGTTGGAGGAAAATGTTATTTAGAGGCAGCATATGTTGGATTCAAGCAAGTGCTAGACCACTTTGATTCACCAATAATATTAGCCACTAGACCATCAGAAACAGTTTTGCAATTGTTAATGAGAATCCTAAAGTAATACAAGTATACCTCAATTGAGCTATCAACTTTCAAATAATTTCCTGCTCCAGCTGCACGAGAAAGGACATTGGAAATGGAACGGTTGTTCTTCAAAAACCGTGAAACTTCCAGACCTTTAATGATCCTCAAAAGTGCCACCATTCTTTCTAGACTTGTGATTCTATGAACAACAACACCCACAACGAATGCTGCAACAATTGCTGCAGTTTTTGTGGCCTTTCCCGAATATCCACATAGAAACTATTGTTGCAAGTTGCAACCAACACACATAACGGACAACTTTGTATGCCATTTTCTCTCCATCTTTGGCCACTTTGACGGGATCTACCTTTAGACTTTTTTGTTGGGTTGATTGTTTCTCTTAATACCATTTAGCTTGTTTGGCGTTTTTATTTCGTCATCGTGCAAAAGTTCCTCATCTTCTGGATTGATAATCTTTTACCTTTGGGGATTGTAGACACTAGTGTCAAGAAGATCGAGAGGAATCCCAAGATCATGCTCAACAAATAGCTTCGGTTTCTTTGTTTTCTCCAAATATTACATTGTATTTCCTGTATCGATCTTTATTTGTGATCACCAAGAACAGTTTTGGTTGTCGTGATTGATCCAGGAGCTTTTATAAATTTTAGTTTACATAAGATTGTGGGCAATTTCTTGAGTTTATTATGGAGCAAATATTATATGTATTCTTATTGCTCAAAGATGGAGATTACAACAGCAAAAAACAAGCTTACAACCATTCCTCACATTCACTCTTAGAATATGATATTTGCCTCTACGGACTTAGATTTATAGCACTTCTTATACAGTTACAAAGAACTACATTCTTACATAGATTTATAGCACTGCTTACAGAGTTACAAAGAACTCACCAATTAATTACACCCCTATCCATATTCTATCTTAAGTTGTTTGGTCTCAACTAAAGACAAAGTAATAGGGATCTAGAAGATGCCCAAATCCACGTCCCTAGGAATTAGTTGTCACATAGAAGTAAATTTAATTGTTATCAAATCAAATGGCAAAGAACACACATAATCGTTCCAAATCAATAAGTTTTAAATAAAAATATATAAATAGGTGATAAGTCATTTGTTGGATTGGTGCAGTGTATTTATTTAAGTTTTCTTAGAAACCATATTTGGAGGTGTATAATGCCTTTCTTAGAAACCATATTTGGAGGTGTATAATGCCCTGGTTCAAGTTTATGATTCCTTTAACAAAAAACATAGTTCAAATTTTCCATGCTTCCAAGCAACAACATTTTTATCTTTTGTGAAATTCCATAATCTGTCTATACCAAGTGTAGAGATGGATACAATATCTTGATGTGTAGTATTTGATTCATCTCGGCCCTTGGTAGAGCCACAATTAAGATGGATCTATACTAGTTACTATTGAGCTAGTATGGTTAAGTCAGACTGTAATATCCTGATTTTGACCCCATTGCATTAAAATGTAAATGATGTAATATTGTTATAAAATCATGGTGAGGAGCTCAAGGCCAAGGCCCGCCATCGATTTAATGATGCATATGGTTTACGTGCTAGCCAGGCACAATGGAATTTCAAATATCATGTAAATATGCATTTTAATGAAATAGCCACAACTAGCTATGCAATGCAACGAGAGATGGGGGCATGATTTTACAAGGAATTGGAAGGGAAAAGATTCAAAACCTTTGAACCAATCAAATCAAACCAAGTGTCAATGAGAGAACCCATGAACCCTCAACTACCCATGTTGACTTTTGTACCCAATCATTCATTTCTCCCAAGAGTTGGTTGAAGTAGTTAATGCCTTGGGAAATGGAGAGGTATGGCTGTCCAAATTCGGGTATGGGCAAGTTACCCTTCATGGAAATTCGTGTTGGACTCCTTGGGCAAGAAGAGAGCCACAAAATTGCTCCCTAAGCGATTATTATTCCCCATTGCCTTGATCCCTCATGCAGCCTAAGCTATCTGGGGCGTTTTCCCTCCATTTTTTTTTATAGTTTTTCATTGTTTTCTAGCTGGGAGGAGGGCGTTTTTATGTTGTAGAACCGTGGGAAGGAAGAGGAAATCGATTTGGGGTCCATAAAGGCTATTTTGGCCCACTAAATGCTTATATATCTGTGGGAGAAATTGTTTTCTTCCTGGTGGTCGATTTTCCCTCTCACAATCCGTTTTTGGTGTGCCCACGATTTGGGGAAAACCCATGGCCATCTTGTTTGTAAATCTCATTGTTAAAATGTCTACCCATGCCCAATGATTGTGTTGGTTGTGTGTAGAAAGAGTATGTTGGGGTAGGGGTTATGGGTATCCATTGCTTTGGCTTGAGCTTGAGTGCAAGCATCTAGAAATGAAGAGGGTTCAGATTTAGCCTGATAAACCTAACTGTAAAGTGGCTTGGCTTAGATGTGATGTTTGTTTGGGCTGTGCTGAGCTTGAGAGTCCCCGTTTCTTTGTAGAAATCATGCCCAACTCAGGAGTGGTCTCTGAGTGCTGGAAGAATACAAGTTGGGAAGAGACCTATGGTTGGGTGGAACGTTGCAATGACATAGTAGGTTGCTTGGGACAATTGCACAATCAAGATAAGTATTCTCTATGTGTATTTACTTCTGAAATGTTTTAATTTGGTGATTGTTATTGATATGTTGAATGCATATGAAATGTGTGTGGATGATGTTTTATTTCGTTGTACATATTTGCTTTGATTTGCATCTCCACACACTTGTTTTATTTGTATGAATCTAATAAATGGGGCTGAGTTATGTAAAAGCCCAAGATCTGTAGCCATGTTCCTTTCCTTGCGTTGGACCAATGGGAGGGGACGTGACACGGACCGCTGACATCTGCTCTTCTTCAACATTTGAGATTTTTATTTTTTTGATATGTTCATTTTATCTGTAGCTAATGTGCCATTTGAAATTGCCATAGGAGCAAGGTTGAAATTTGACAAGTAAATAGCCGTCATTTGCTATTTTACAAGTCAAAATACTATCACTTCATAAAATTAAATGTCATTGCGTCTATGAGGGGGATCTTGTAAGTCGAGTGTTTGTCGATATTGTCGACCATAAATAACAAAGTAAACAAAAAAGAATAATACAAAGTAAAAAGTAATAAATATTATGTCGGCCATAAACAAAAAATAATAATACAAAGTAAAAAGTAATAAATATTATGTCAGCCATAAACAAAAAAGAATAACACAAAGTAATCATAAACAAAAAAGAATGATACAAAGTAAAAAGTAAATATGAGGAGACTTTACTTTTTACTTTTAATACAAAGTAAAAAGTAAATATGAAATTTTAGAGTGTAGGTATTGCAATCAAGGAGCTATTCAAGGAGAGGTTTGTACTTCAGGAGATTTGATCTTTCTAGGCGCTTAGAGCCTAGGATTTGGATCTATGCTAGTTTAATCAAAGTGTGAATTTTAATTTTACGTGTCACTTTTAAGTGCATTTTTATTTTTACACTTCATTAATATATATATCACAAGCCCATATATATATGGAAATTTTGATTTTTGTCATGGTTTGTTGTTTGTGAAAAAACCTATTTAAATGTTTCCACAATAAACTTTATTTGCTATTATGTGTGTGTTTTATTTAATTATTATATTTAATTGTGTTTATTATGTTTTTTTGTTTATTGTAATTTTGTAAACCTTTTTATTTTTGTATTATATGAAGCAAGATACTAGAATTCAATGTTCTATATAGTTATTATAAATATTATTTAAAAAAAATCAACTTAAATAAAATTAAAATTTAAAAATCAAATCACAAAAAAATATTTTAACCTAGAAGTCAAATTTTAGACCCTTAAAGTCCTTAAAATGTTAAATGTTACATTGAAGTTTGCTCTAAAATTCCATCTCCCATCAGGGTTTGCTTTTCAATTCCATCTCCAATGAGGATTTGCTTTTCAGGGTTCTGTTAATGAGGCCCGGGTTTTGTTTTATTGATGTGTTGAAAATTTCACGCATTCATTTCGTTCATAGACTCAGGGTTTTTTATTGATCTATTGGAAATTTCGCCATACCATTTTTCCTACGGGCTCATCTGGTTATTCTATCGAGTTTCTTCACGATGAACCAAATATTTGGTCGATATGACCTAGTGGATAGACCTTAAATATTTTGTTTCTTAACATTTTATTTTATAAAATATAAGTCAAACATTTTGTAAGTCAAGCATGTCATTAAAACCACAAGTGAACTTAACAACAAAGCTGCTTATACCTGTCTTTTAGAAATAACTCAATTTAAAACTTTAAAAATATTTTAATTAATAAAAAAATTAAGAAAACTATTAAACTTTGTTAAATCCATAATATAATATCCACATGCTAAAATATTATTCATTATATTTGTTTGAACAAACTAATCATATATTTTTAGAAATATGAAACCTAATAAGGTAATACTAATTTCTATTCATAAATGAAAAGTCAATCTTTATTTTTAATGTATTGAATATGAAAAATAAGTTTTGCTAATTGAATACCAAATCAAATATTTAGAAGTTTTAGTTTATAAGTTTTTTTTCAATAAATCTCCATTGTTCTTATATATATATCTAAATAAAAGTTTAGTTACTCAAATATAATAATATGTTGATTTTTTTATTATATATATCTTAAAGATAGTTTAGTTACTTAAATAATATTTGAAATTTAGAATCTACTCGAACAAAAATTTTGAAATTTAAAAAAGTTGTTTGAATTTTAATTATTAATAATTATAAATATTATAATAGTTTAATTACTTAAATAATATTTGAAATTTAAAAACGATAAATAATTATGAATATTATAATATGATAAAGTTCTTACATCTAAAATTTAATTACTTAAATCATATTTTAAATTTAAAAACGGTGTTTGAATTATAATGAATAACAATGAAGAAGTTCTTATTATCTATATCTAAGTTGTCGGTGTAGGAGGCTGAAAGGTTCGATCCAAATTTTTCATAATTAAATATATTTGAAGAATGGAATATTTATTACAATGAGACAGCATCATTATATTCACAACATTCTGTACACAAAATAAATTAAACAAATAATAAATGTTTAAACATGAACGAATAATGGATTAGACATGAACGAATAATGGATCAAACATGAACAAATGTTTCATAGGGATATAGGCATTCATCACTGTAGTGCACGAATGAAACACTTGAGATCTAAATATTACCGTTAATTATCAGAACTTAATTTTTGTCAGGAAGACTCCATAATGCAGGAATAATGAGTTTGAAAATGAGACATCAAACGAAGAGGAAATTGTAATAGTATCGCAATAAATTAAAGAGGAAGTATGAGTGCGATTTACTTAGGTGGATTGGTGAATCGAACTGCTAATACAAGTACGAAACCTAGCTGTGATTCATTATTATAGTTGTGATTTATTATTATAGTTAATTATTAAAACTAGTATTTAGAGATATTTGGCTATTTATAGTTTTTTTATTTTTAAATTAATTTTATATTTGACAATTAAATTTCTAACCAAATGAATATAGTCATTTCATAGATATTAGTCAATCAAAAATTAGAATTTGTATTTTTGAAAAATCAAAAAATAATTTTTATTTTTTATAAAATTCAATTTAATATATATATTTTACATAACATTACAAAACTTTATAGAAATGTTTTCAAAAATTGTTAATTAATTAAAAGTCAACAAAGTTTTGAATCCAAAAAAATTACTATATAACTGCCTTCAGTAAATATAATAAAGAATTAAGTTATTATATACATTAAACATTATTTTATAATATTTTTCTCATTTCAAAGTAATCAAAAAATAGTGCCAAGAGTTTATTTCCATATTTTCTTAAGGCCAATACTATTATCACTCAACTAAAGTTCATCGACAAATAAACCTCATGCTTATTCAGGTTGTGATACTAGTTCAAACTTTTAGGATAAAACAAATGAATTTTTTCATCATCACATTTACGCATAAGATACAAAAGTATGGCTCTCATAAAATGTGATACAATGTTGAAATTGGGTTTTGTTAGTTATCATACTACCTATTATATATTCTTTTTTAATTTCAAGGTGTACCTATTATATATTCTTTTTTAATTTCAAGGTGTACCTATTATATATTCTTTTTCAAGGTGTAAACTAACTTATGTTGAACTAACCCTTTAAGTAAGTTATTTTAAACTATCAAAACACCAAATTGTTTTATCAATCATTCTACAATGTAACCCAAGAGCAAAATTAGTTCATGAAATAAGACAATTTCTCAAAAAGGTCAAGTTGTTTAGAAATTTGGATTTTCATGTTCAAAGATATGTTTGGATTTTCATGTTCAAAGATATGGGAATTTAATTTGATGAATTCTGACTATCTCGGAAACCTTTAAACATTAAAATGATCTCAATTCAAGATATCATGATACTTCACATAAAACACTTTTTAAATGGAAGTCCAACTTTATAATATTTAGATGTTTTGCCCAAAATAAAATATGTTAGCTCGTCTTATAATTTTTGTACATTCTCTTTAGGCCCATGTTGAGTTTATTAGGATAACCTTTTTAGATAATTTATTTTAATCTGCCAAAGAGTCAAGTTAGCCAAATTAAAAATGGTAATTGTAATTTAACCAAGATGCCAAAAGTTCAAATTGATCCACACAAATCAATGAAATATTTCTAAAAGGATTATAAGAGTTCATAAGCAAGTGAAAACACTAAGACACAGTTGACATGACACTTTTCTCATCAACCGAGTTAACCATTACTCTTCTTTTCTTTTAAAAGTATGATTGATCACAAACGAGATTCATATGCATAATTAAAATGAGTTGATGATTATACAGAGTATGCAAGGAATGTCAAAATTTCAATGAAGACCAATTATCATTCAAGGAATGAGCTCGAAGTCGATCATCAAATATTCAAACATGAGAAATATCAGAGAATCCAAGTAAGCATTGATCACCAGAGAATAAAACCATTGTGAATTAGTCTGAGGGTATGTTTAAGAGGTACATGAATAATCAGACCAACATCAATGATAACAGTCATATCAAGGAAACCCTAATCAAATGAACAAATTTAGATGCAACTGTCAGTGAGAGATAACCAAATGTTTAAGCATAGGGCTTTGAACCGGGACTCGAAAGATGAATGTAGGATATGGAAATGAAGTAGGCATAATTTTTCAAAAATTAATGGGGGACCTTTCATTTTGCTCAAAAATGAAGGGGGAGTTGTTGCAGGAACAACAAATGGTGACGTACTGGGCGAACCAATTATCTTTGTATTTTAAAGATATTTCAAAGATTGACATACATTGGAGTATAAGGGTAAAGTTCTTAGAGAATAAATTTTCTTTTTTTGGTCATGGTTCCCATGTCAAGATTTCATCTTTCTGAAAGATAAGAACAATTAACAATATCCCTAAGGTCACCTTCTAATAATTCTTTGCTAGCCAAATTATGGGGTTCATTTATTCCTAGCCTTTTCCTACATGTGCTCAACTTGGGTACAACACTATAACCAACAATCTGCAATATGACTAACGTCAATGTGTGTCCCTCAACTCTAACACCATAGGCATTTCTTTGTTGCCATCTTGTGTCTATAGCCTTGATTGAGTTCCCTTTTCAACCCATTTTTCCTAGATGCTTGTGTCTCAAAGAATCTTTGTTGCCACAAGAATGGCTCTACTACCAGCAGACATCTATAGCCTCGACAGAGTTACCTCTTGCACCCTTTTTACATGAATGCTCTTGTCCCAATCCACCTTGTCTTCAAGAGGAATTTATGGTTGTATATTCCTTTTGTTTTATGAATTGGTGGCAGGGTGGCGGGGGAGCAGACTTGAAGCCTATTAAAGGTATGGGATGGCATCAAAATATTTATTTTTCTAGATTGTAGAAGAGTATATGAGTGTGTGCACACATGCACACAGACACATGTATTCATTTTACTATGCTTTTATTCACATATAGGGGGAGTAGATATAAAATCCTCTTAAAGGCGTGGGATAGTGTTTAGATTAGTGTTTGATTTGCAGGCATAATCATATTTTGTTGCACCTATGTGTGCACCTTTGGAAAGCATAGCAGCATGAGATCTTAAATATGTATGGTGGATGGAGCTTCCAGAGAATACCTAAAAGGCACCTAGGGTCACACATATTAATGTTTTTCATTTTCATCCCTTGAACCTAATGAGTGTTCCTCCATGAAAAAAATGCGCCATATCCAAATCAAACTTAATAATGGTTCCTCCAGATGCAACACTTTAAAGCAGTCTAGACTTGTATGTTTTGTTCACCCCAGGGTTCCATCATTAACATCCCAAAATCAATAACTCCCCAATCATTATAGGAAAATCAATTGGGCATAAGATTAGATCTCAAACTTTAGAAATCAATCTATCTTGACTGTGTAGGTAAAGGATCATTAATCAGAAGCAAAACTCAAAAGTTCATGTTCTAGAGCAAATATTTTCAAATTGAAAATAGAGGTGAAAGGTTTAGCAGTGATAATTGGAAACTAATCATGAAATTCAAATAGAGGATCAAAAGAAATTGATTTATCATTCTCCATAATTTAGGTGATGTTCGAATAGAGAAAAACTTCAGGAAAAATGAAAAGAAACATAACATGAAATAGGAAAATCAAAACACTCAATTACATTGCATGATCCATACATGTTCCTTTTTTTATTCCCAAAAGTTATTAAGATTTTAGATTTTCTAACCACCATTGATTGTCAATTTTAAACATGATCGCTAATTTGTTTTATTTGGCTAGTGTCCATTTCTCCCAATTTTTTTCCATGACAACATTACATAACATCATTAATTATCTAGTAGTTTTTCAAACTCTTCAGTATCCCCACTAATAGATATGATTTGCTTTAGCCACAAATTTTCAAAGTAGGCATTGAGGGGATGAGGTTTGGGTCTAAGGTATTTTTTAGGGTAACTAAGCATTAAATGATTTGGAAATTTGGAATAAACAAATGCTCTAGTTATAAACATGACATTCGTAAAATAGAACATAAGGTGAAATGTCAACTTCCTTGAATTGAAGCCCTGGTTGTAGTGATTTTCTCCATATGAGCCCCCTGGCTTCATAAATATTATTCTCTTAATTAAGTAGTTTTAACTGTGAATACCCGAGGGAAAGAGAAATAAAGTTATCGGTTCATGTCTTATAGTGATAAAACAATTTTTCACAATAATGAATTGATAATAAGCTGCCAAATTCACAAAAAACGTATTCGAGGGATTAACATATTTAGAAATTACTTCCATCATGAACTCTTCTAGGCATTGTCTTGTAATCGGAAGATAGCTTGTTTCAAAGAATTACTTTAGCCATAAAATCATATCAATCTTTATTAGCCTCTTTTCCTTTTGAGAAATCTGAACTTAATAAGAAAAAAGAAACGAAAAATATGTTGTATATCATATCGAACCTCAATCTCGGGTCACGACTGATTTTTTTGATAGAAAAGAAAACATATTATCCTAATTAAAAGACAACAAATGAAATGAAGACAAAGAAGCAAAATAGAAAACATGAAGCAAACTAACTATTCCTACTCCTATGCTACTGAGCATAACATAAAAAAAAAGTAAAGTCATACAACCAGTGGAGCCATCCAAGTAACTTCAATCTTGTGAAGACATATAAGCGTTGCATCAGGCTAAAATATTGAGTTACTATCTGTTGGATGGTTGAAATAATCGATCCTTCACATGGTTTACTACTTATAGATGGTTGAATTAGGACCTTATTGACCATGGGAAACTTTCTCGAAGATGAATTCCCTAACCAAATTTATATCGGGTCAAAAAAATTATATCGGGGATAATGATCATTATGGAATGGATTTATGGAAAAGGCACATACCTTGTCATCACCATGATTACCTAGTCGGATATCATCAATACTCAAGGATGCATTAAACTTTGGAAATTGGTGTATTTCATAAGAACATGAGTACTTACATTGGGAATCTGACTCAACCATGTTTTCCTGGTCAGAGAGGTGGTGCATTGATTTGATATATTTGTTTGCATTTTCCTCCAGACATCCCATAGTACACTTTTAGATATTCTCCCCAAGGGGCTCTATTATTGGGACGAAATTAAAATTAAATACATGTAACTCTTTTCAAGAAATCATTTTCGGATTATTCGCCTCCCTTCCGAATGCTCCAAAATTCTTTCCAAATTTCATCATAGTCATATTGATCAAAATCATCTACAAATTCTTTGAGGGATTGAGTCTATGTGTGAAAATAATTATCTAGAAAATTCTTCAACCAACATTCAACCCTTCCTTTGAAGGTGAGAGCAATCCGTCTCCTTATGATACCTGCATCAATAACTTTATTAACCATACAATTACAAAAAGAATGAATGAAATGATCATATGCAGATATTTCTCCCTCTCTATCAAAATTTTTAAATTTAATTTTTTACAAGAGATGAGTTGTCTTTGAGGAAATCTTATTAGTTGTGAAAGTGAAAAAATCTTCAAGACCGAAGTCAGACTGTCCCTGGCTAGTTAAGGGCCCAGTTGCCGCAATAGCTTAGAATTTTTATTTAAAATATTTCATTTTTTATTTATATATTTTTTAAATTAAATCTACTATAAAATTAATTCATTTAGTCTAAACTAATTAAGATTGTGAACTAATTAAGAAAAGATATAATATTTAAACTTTAAAGATTTAAATGCATAATAAAAGATATATGGTTAGAACATAAAAATATAACTCTTTACGTTGAACAAAAGGTTAAAATGAACAATGTTATATGAATAATATAAATTATAAAAAATTAAAATAGACGATATGCATAAAATGAATTATTAAATGTTAGGGATGAATTATTAGATGTTAGGGTTAATTTTGATTAGTGAATGAGCAAGGTAGAAAGTGGTTTTGGGCACATGGTTTTGGTAGCCTATGGTTTCTTGCTAGTTGTATTTGTATACAAATAACTCTATTTATAGGATTGAATTTCTCTATTATATGGTGAGCATGATATTATATGAAAGCTTGGTGTGTGTAAATAAAACTGCCTGCATATGCTTGATGAAAGATGGCAGATCTATTGCTTAAACATTCGGATCTGAGGAGAAATTGCAGATCTGATTAAACATTCGGATCTGAGGAGAAATTGCAGATATGATTAAAGTGTAGATATATTACATCACGAGTTTTGATCTCACAGGTCTGTCAAATCTGAAGCATCCATTGGTTATTACTACTGTGGTTGGATGATGCAAATTGGATTATATGTGTTTTGATTTTTTATTTGTTGAATAATTTATAGGCCTGCCTGCGCTGAGGTAGAAGAGATCCATGCTTAGATCGTGAAGGAGGAAATTGCTGCCTGTGTAAAGAAAGCAGCCTGAGGTCGGCAGGCAATGTGAAGCTGTTGTGAAGATTGGTACCTGAAGGAAAAACTAGATCCAGCGCCGTCTGTGGAAACCTGAGCTGGTGGAAAAGTTCTGCTTGTCAATTTGCAGGCAACTTGAGAAAGGAAGGAGCCGTGAGATTGCCCCATGCGAAAGGAAAGACCAAATCGCATGGAGAAATACAAGGAGAAGATCTGCCTGAGTAAAATATGATATGTGGATGGCAGATCCATTGGTGAATAGGTGTTTTGAAAATCATGGAGCAATCCCATGCCTTCAAGTTGAGTCAACGAAAAGTAATTGAAAAAGGCCATATTAAAGGAGAGATACATGTAGGTTTTAAAAGGGTTATTGTTTATGAAAGTTTCTTATGACCACACCATTTCACAAAGAGTTTTAAAAGTCGTGTAAACTTTATCTTTTAAAATGTTTTGTGGAATTTATTTTTAAAAGGGTGTTATTTTTATCATATGAAAAAGAAAGTGGCTAGCATACTATTAGAGTGAAGGCTCCCCAAAAAATTGATGCCCTATATTAGCTTATGAAGGGGCAATGATGTGGTGAAGCCACTCGTTATTGATTGAAGCAATTTGCTAAGAAAAGGATTGAATGTTTTTGTACATATGTTGAAATTATTAAGTATGTGTTGTAAGGGGTGTATGATCGATTGTACCGATTCCTAGTTAATGTTTGATTTTTTTGGGTGTTTGGAAGCACGTGTCCCTCTTATGTGTAGAAGAGGATGTGGCATCAAGTTGCCGAATGAACCACTAGGGTTGCCCAATGAACCACTTGGGTAGGTAAGAGGGTGGTGTTAGAATATTGTGAACATATGAAATAATATCATAACACAATATAAATTATGGAAAGAATTACTAGTCTATTACTATTTTACATAAGATTGTGGATATCTTCCGACATAATACAAAGACATTATTACTTTCCAAGGAATATAAAATATTCCAACAGGTGGTAGGTGTACTCGTAGCCTAGCTTGATGAGGAATCAGAGAGGATGAGTCTTCGATTAAAGGGGGAATGTGAGATGGATTTATCTTAGAGTGTTGGGACCAAGTCACATGCTCAAGGAAGAGTTTAATGTATTGATCAACCATGTAGGAGAAGATGATTCCTAGAGAACTAGCGGTTACAACGGCTAAGCACCCATGTATTCTGATAAATGGATTCCTTTTTATATGGACATCAATGATGAATTGTTTGCAGGTAGAAAAGGCTTGTAGTGAGAGAAATTAGAGTTGAAAGAAGCAATGGTTATCCGAGAGGATTCTAGATGTAATAGCAACCAAAAAAAGGAAAATGGAGATGACAATGTGTAATTTGCATGTAAATGAGATTCCTTAGTACTCTAGTTGTTTTTTTGGGGGTTAGATATTCCCCAAATCAAGTTTAAAGGGGGGATTGTTAAGGTTAACCTTGACTTGGGAATGAGCAAGTAGAAAGTGGTTTTGGGCACATGGTTTTGATAGCGTGTGGTTTCTCGCTAGTTGTATTTGAATGTAAAGAGCCCTATTTATAGGATTGGATTCCTCTATTGTATGGTGTCAATGTGAGCATGAGATATGCTCTTGGTGACCTTGGTTTAGTTTGACCAAAGACCAATAATAAATCTATTATTGATAACTAGTTTTTCCCTAACCAAATTTGTAATATTCTGCAAATTTAAACATGCAACATAAATGTTCAAATAAATCAATTTAGAACATGAATGATGAACGGTAATACTCTAAACAGGTCATGATTAAACTCTCTTCTTGAATTCCATCTTTTAGAAAATATCATGGTTCCGAAATCCAATCCGTAGCCTCTACTTCCATAGCCTCGTGAAACAAAGATTCCCGTTTATACATTTGGGCGTCTCTTCTGTTTCTTTAATTCTTTAGTTGTACAAATGCATTGGTTCGTTCTTAGTTACACATGTTTGTTTGGATCTGTTTTATTTTCTAATGAATAACATATTTGTATATTCATAACTAAACGCTTGTCTTTATAAATCCTGTTTGGATTAATTCAGCCACGTCCAAGCTCTTATTGCGCTCATAATTCGCTTTTCATATGTCCGCAAAATAAACAAAATTCATAATAAAACTAAGATAATATGAATATACAAAATTCATAATAAAACTAAGATAATATGAATATACAAAATTCATAATAAAACTAAGATAATATGAATATGAGAATTATTTTCTTGAAAACAATGCTTTTAATTTTATTTGTTATTCAAATGAGTTACGAAATAATAAAAAGAGATTTTTTTTAAGCAACAATAATTCTAAAACTCCCTGCTCTTGTGTTCATTTATTTCACTTACTCTGCGAATTGTCTCTACTAATGTCAGCTCCTTGCAACATAATGAAAAAGCATCCCCAGATCAATCTCCTTCCGAAGTCTCTTTGTTTGAAGCAGAAGCCAGAACCCAGTCCATTCCATATTTAGGCCCGTGCATGAATAAAATCATTCATCTGCAAAACATAATCCTTGCCATCATGATAATCATACGTAATCTCTTCATCAGCATTTATAATTCTCACCTTCTGATTTAAATCAGTGTCTCTTTCTTATAATCTAGGGCTTATCTTTATAAAACTCCGTAAATCAAATTCAAATAGCAATGGTATGTGGGGATCTCCAGATGTCACTTAATCAATATTCAGGTGGTAACCACTTTAATATCGTTGTCCATGTCCATAATCAGTGATTTTTGAAGGACAGCATTGGATCTTTCCATTTTTTCTTTATAACTATCTGCATCTAATAATGCGTGACGAATAATCTAATAAGAACAAATTTTCAGATTCTTAAAGCTGAGAATTATCAACACCCTGCCGGGTAAATGCTTGTGATGCATCAACTACAAAAACATGTTGGTTCCAAATCCTCTCAATGAGAACTTATTCATTTAGAAGTGGCCTGAGCACAACCCACTGACAGTGGGATTTTGCAGGCTGTATATTATACAATACATTCATTCACAAGTGGGTCTACCAACAATTTTCCATGTGCAGCTGAGAATCAAGAATAGCATGCAAAAATAATTGCCTAGGAAGGGGTTAAAAGGGCCTTGAATTTGGAGTGTACATCCAACCCCTACATTTCCAGTGTGTGTGTGAATCCAAAAACATTTTCATCACAAACAAGATGAAGGTGGTAGTACAGAGCATGAGTATCTCACAAGCGAACATCGAGAATCGGTTCATGTTTAATAGATTCAACTACCTGGTGAAGAGGAAAATATTATTCGAAGGTAGCATAATATGCTGTATTCAAGCACGTGCTAGAACACTTGATTCAACAAGAAGATTGGACACTAGAGCACTCACTACAAGAAAAAGGGCATTTTAGCCTCACATTAGCACCACTATTTGTAAAGGATTTGGGAAATCCTCAATTTTCAAATAGTGGTGCAAAAGTGATGATAATGTGGGGATACACAAGTGGTGCTAAAATTTATGGTGCAAAAATGGTGTTTGTAAAAAAGTTAATTTTGGTGTTAAATGAATATGTGGCATAACATGGTGTATGGTGCAAACCACCAAAAGCCAATATTACGTGGATTGAAATTTTGTGGTGCAAAACACCAAAACCAATCCAACATGGATTAATATCTTTTGGTGCGAAACACGAAAATTATTATTATTATACTCAAACTTGTATATGGTGCAAAGCACCATAAAATAACAAGTGGTGCAAAGCACCATAAAATAATAAATGGTGTAAAAAAAATAAAACGCATGATTAATATATATATATATATATATATATATATATATATATGGTGCAAAGCACCATAAAATAATAAATGGTACATGGAAGACTGTGTTTTGAAATTTGTTTTTAAAGAAAAATTATAATATATGTGATTTATATTGTTTTGCATCATATATATATAAACAAGGATAAAATATGTTTATTAAGACATCTCATTACAGTTTATCTGGTTTAATCCATCATTTAAAAAATCAATAATTCAATACAATGAAAAAACATAATAAAAACTATAATGCCATTCCAAAAAAATTATCATTGATAATCATAAAACAATAATTTTCATAATATTAATATAATGGAAGACTATGTTTTTGAAATTTGTTTTTACAGAAAAATGAAAGAGAGAAAATTAATAATTCATTTGAAGAGTTGCTAATATTGTTCATCCTTGATTTTTCCAGGGAACTTGCCATCACCTGCATGGCCAAAATGGTAAAAGAAAATTATAAACATGATGACTTCTCTTTGTAAACAATAAAAATACAAAAAATGATGGAGAAAAAAACACAAACAATAGCTTTAACTGAATTGCAAAAACAATAAAAAGGTTATGCATTTAGTGACATTTCATAACTAAAATATGCTATTGATTGCAAAAATAATTGAAGTGAACTAACCTTTGAATCCATGTAGATTCAACATGTCAGCATATGATAAGGTTGAAGCATGAGCCAAAATTCATTTTCCTCTTCTCTTTCATCCTCAGAAACAATTACCTAAGAAGCATACAAGATAAGATAAACATACCTACAAATTGTACTCATTGAAACTTTCATTTACATATATATGTTTCATATCATGAACATTTATTTAGAACAAAGAATTTGTAGGTGGAAAATTACCCCATAACCAGTGATAGGATGAAACCCTTCTTTAACCTTTTGATGGATGAGAGAAGATATACTATAGCATGAAGCAAAATCTTTATCATCTTCAGACATTTTAGTATTGAATACCTGCAACTACAATTTAAAAAAAAAAAAAATAGTTAGAAAAGATGTTTATAAGAAAAATAAAGTTTACTTGAGAAGCATAGTAGTGTATTAAACTTACAAATTTTGCCTCTGCAGACAACATGCCACCTTTCCCCAAACGATGGTGTGTGGCCAACCTAGAGGCTTGCACGGTATGTGCATATTTGTCCTTTCCAACCAAGGTTCCACATTTCCTCTTTTTTTTAATATCCACTTGTTCCAATATTTTTTTCCACTCTACTTCTCCTATGAAATGTGGTTTGACTATATTTTTGTTTTTAACCAATTCCCCTCTCAAAGCATTTCTAGTATTTTTCATATATTCAGCAACACTGTGGAGAATTTGCTTGGGAGGTACAATTGCAGAAACTTTATGCATATGAGATACTAACTCATCCTTCTTGGATTTGTCTGCAAAATAAATATAAAATTTTAATCTATATGAGATATTTTAAGGTTTCTAGTATCATAGTAATAACATGAAATGTTGTATATGAAGTATAGGGAATGCAACAATGAGTAGAATATATAAATTTTTGAATATGAAACATGAACTATTTAGTCAAGTATATAAATTTATACTACCTAAATTAAGCATGCATTCTATCAAAAAATATATAATATTCATGTTTTACCTTGATGACGAAAATCTCTAGTAATTGTAGGACCAAATAATCTCAATGATTCGCGATGAAGTATGTCTCTCCATGTTCTCCCAGCTTCATCATTTAACACTTGCCCTTTTTCATTTAAAGTGATTGTAAATGGCATACCATTGGTTGCCTCTGCTCTAACATATTCACTTGGATGTTTCAAAGGAGGTGCAAGAGATGCACCAATAGATTCTATAACTGGTTCATCTATGGGAGGAGATTGATTTTGCACTCCATCAACATTGGTGCCTTCTTCTGGAACAATGGTATTACTCCTAAGAAACAAGGTAGAATATATTATTATGTTGATATTATATGTAATTACAAACCTAAAATTAATAAGTAGAAAATAAATGATGATTTACCTTGGCATATCATCAACAACTATTTCTGTATCTGCTGCATTATCTCTGTCAAATATGGTTGTGTTGTATGCTATTTGAATTGCATCTCTTATGAATGGGTTGACATCATCCCTAGTCAACCACTCTTTATACAATCGTAACTTATCCATTTCAAATCCAGTATCTAATGTTCGCTCCACATTATAGCAAGGATCAGTTACTACCGGTATGTATACATCATGTATAAAATTTGAATGTGAAGATGGTGTTGTAGATAAACTACTTCCATTCAAAGGTATTTCAGTAATATATGTTCCTATAGAAGGCGTGTTTCTCATAACATCATTTACACTCTTTGTACGAATAGTACACATTGCTTGTTTTTTTGTTCTCATATTGAAGCAAGAGACCTAATTCAATGTTAACACATTTCCCAAAAGTCAGAACTAGTATTATACACTTCATTGCACTAGTATGAAACCAACAATAATCTAACTATATGAAATAGAGTAAAAGTATTATAAAACAAAAATTATGCAAATGAACTAAAATACTTATTAGAACCTTTAAGCTTTCTACATATAATAAAAATAAAAATGTTTTGTGAATCAATATATGATAATACATCTAACATTTAGTAATTTTGAAATGGCATCATTTATAAGTTTATAGAAAAAATTTTCCAAGTGTCTTCTTCCTAAATGAATATGAGACATTAAAATCATGAAATGCTTTTATTATATTTTTATATTTCAATTAATAAACATTTCATCATAATTAAATATGAGAATTGTTTCCTAATTTATGTATTTTTAAAATATTAATTATGAAATATGAAAAATTGTATCTTATATGCTAAATACATATCTTAAAATGAAAATGTACAAGATTTTGAACCTAATCAATTCTCTAGATTATCTTTAGAAGACAAATTAAAAAAAAATGTTTTGCAACTTTTGGATGTTAGAAGAACTCTCAATGAGTTTCCTAGACATATCCATGCAATAGATTTAAATGAAAAAACAACCCTAATTCAAAACCAATGGACATTTTTTTCAAATAGAAATATTCATAAAATTTCTCATTAATCATCAAAATAAGTTGAATATACATTGTAAGGTCCAATCATGTCTTCTTGTCCATTAACCTCATCATCTGAGCTATCATCAGATGACATTTGCTCCAGGATAGGTTGGTCTTCATGTACATGTTGAAAGGATCTTATTGATCTAGGATTATACTCAATAACAAATGACTTTGAGCATTCTGTAGGATGGTGGCATAAAAATATCTGCTCACACTGGTCAGGGAAAACATATGGTTCATCTGTTTTCTCAAACCTAGTATGGTTGATGAGGAAAAATCCATTCTCATGCATATATGTTGTTGGATGATTTCCAACCACAATATTTCTAAACCACTTAGCATTAAATAGAACCACCTTGAAAGATCTGAAGTTAAGCTCTAAGATATCTTCAACTAATCCATAGCATCGCAAGGTGTCTGTTTTTAAGTTTCCATCATGAACATGTGATTGGAAATCTACTGTAAAATATGCAGCAATGCCACAGTCAAATGTTTGTCGATTTTCATCTACCTTTTGAACACGGTAATGACGACCCTTGTACCACATCCCCTTGTAATGTGTCACCTTATTCTCTTCTGGCCCCTTTAGAATGTCCAATGCATATGTAGTAACCCTTTCATCATTATCTCTACATGCCCTTACTACTCTATCCCTGAAATATTTTAAACTAATAGCTGGTGGCCAATCCTTTTCAAATTTTTTCATTATTGTTGAGTATGCCGATGAATTATGACCACCCCAAGATACATATTACAAACAACGTCTCTGCTCGGCATCACGATGCCTTTGATAGTCCTCCCTCCAAACATTTGTGTGCTCATTGTTTCTTGCAACATATAGTAATAAAGCCTCCATTTTAGTAGCATCTACAATCACAAACATAAAACACATTAAATACCATCATAATAAAAATTTAGACACTTGTACCATATATGGATATGAGTTTAATCACCTTTAATTTTCCTAGTTTTTGCTTGTCCTGTGAATACATGCCCTTCAACTTTTTCACTTTGTTTTGAGTCCCATAGTTGTGGCCCTTCAATATTTAATTCTTTGCACAATTCGGTGAGATAAACTGTTGATTTGAACAACATGTACCCTTGAAGCATGGAACCTTCAGGACGAGCCTTTTGCTTTACAAACTTTTTCAAAACCTTTAAATAACGCTCACCGGGAAACATTGTTCTTGTTTGAACTGGTCCACACATCTCTATTTCATGTAATAGATGCACAATGTAGTGTTCTTGTGCATTGAAGAAACTTGTTGGGAAATATTTTTGCATGTCACACATTAGAATGGGGACTTCTTTCTTCCACATCTTTAGGTCTTTGTTGTGTATCTCTATTGAAGTGACCCACCTAAAATAGAAATAACTAATATAAACCCACATTTGTGTAAATGAAGAAAATATTTTAGATGACCAACTTCCTATTGTATTGCATTATACATGAAGATACACTTTTTCTTATATCGGCCATGCATTATACCTAAAAAATTTACTCAGCTTGTAGATTGTCCTCCTAATGTTGTCATCCATATTATTTGGAAGGCAGGCGGGTAATAGGTACTGCATATAGAATGTTCAAGTTGATTAATAACACATGAAATAAAAAAATTAAATTAAAGGCAGATAACATATAATATAAATAACTTCAATGAGTGTGCACATATGTACCCTAAGGAAATTATGCCAATCATGGGTCTTCATTCCAGTAAGTTCATTTCCTTTTGTGAATGCCTTCTTAAAATTCACTCCAAAACCTGTTGGGAATCTTAATGATTTTATTGATTTAATCATTTTCCCTTTACCCTCCTTTGTGAGAGACCATGGATCATCTACAAAATTACCATCATCATCTGGCCAAAGATGAGGCATTCTTCCTACCTCTTTGAGGTCCATCCTCACTTGTAGCTTATTTAGTTGTCTCCCATGTATTGAACTCTTCTCAAATAACATATTATATAAGCAAGAAGATACATTCTTCCCTATATGCATTGTGTCAAACATGTGAACAATAGGTAGGTCTTCATAGTATGGCAACTGTGAAAATATTGTCTTTCGAGTCATTCCTGGAGGAAGGGATCCTATCACAAAGAAAAATCATAATAAATTTACCAAATCCATTATTTTGAGATGTTATTTTATAACATTTCAACTATGGACATGAGAATTACCATTTGTGTTTCTATATGCATGCATCCATCTCTTAGGATTCATCTTCAAAGGTGCTTTGATAAGGCACTCCTTCCCACCAAATTCATCCTTATCTCGTACACGATATGGGTGATTAATCTTTAGAAACATTCTATACTCATCATATATTGTCTTTCCCAAATGTCGCGATCTTCTAGATGAGGTGCAAGGCCCACATGTTGGGAATCCATAAGATCCCTTAGTCTGAAGGCCTTTTATTTTTATATGCAAGATCAATAATAATTTAAGGTGTTATTATGAAATAAATAAAATCAATAAATACAACATGAGGTGATTAACACCAACTATAACTCACCACAACACATTGATAGACCCGGGGCATCATGAATTGTGAAGAGAAGCATTGCATGAAATTGAAATATCCTTGAACCAATAGGACGCGATACGTCCTTCATATGAATTCCTTGCCAAAGCATCAATAACTCGTCTATTAGAGGTTCGAAGTATGTGTCCATGCATTTAGGTTGATTTGGACCTGTAAAAAAATTAACTTCAATTTGTCATTTGCATCATTAATTACTCTCCATTACCATATGGACTCAATACTATGCATTTCCATAAAGTATAACCTGGTATGATCAATGTCAACATAGCATGTTCCTTTTTTGTTGACAACCATGGGGGTATGTTGTTGTTGATAGCAATTACTGGACATGTAGACCATTGTGTTGATTGATTTCCATAAGGATTCACACCATCCAATGCTAATGATATTCTTGCATTTCTCGGTTCATCTTTGAAAATTGGCCACTTCTCCTCAATCTTACGCCATACAACTCCATCATCTGGCATCCTCATAACACTATTTGTGCTCCTTCCCCTCACATGATAATCCATGAGCTCTGACATTCCCTTGCATCCAAATAACCTCTCAAATTGTGGGGCTAAAGGTATATGGCGAAGTACCTTCCGTCCTACCTTTTTTGATGATGCACTTGTATGGTACCTCTGCTCACCGCATTTTGGGCACTGATCTAAGGAATCCTTTCCATCTCCATAATATAGCATGCAGTCATTGGGACATGCATCATAAGACTTGGCAACATCCATGCCTAAATCCTTTGTTAATGACATGATCTCATATTTTGATTTAGGCAATTTGTTATTAATTGGAAGGTGCATGCCTGATAACAACCTATAACAATGCCATCAACAATGATAAGATAAAGTTTAGAGTGGCATTAAAGTTCTAGAAATATTTATTGAGAATAAACTTGAAATTTCCTTTCAACAAAAAACACACTTACTGTAGAAGGTCAGTGAAACTATTGTTTGTCCATCCATGGACAACTTTTAAGTTAAGAAGGGATAACGCAGCTTGCAATATAGAGCATCGTGCACCTAGGTAAAGTGGTGTCCTTGCCATATGTAGAATGTTGTTATCATGATATTCTCCATTAGTGTCTAGATTAATTGAATTTAGAATCTCTCTTGCATTGGGTTCGATATTTATTTGTTCTTGTCCATCCCGACGGTCATCATTAGAACCATCATTTTCCATACAATCATCTTGTATACTCTCATTGTTGGGATTATGATCAATCCTTCCTTCACCAACCATATTGGGTAAACTATTGTTGCTTCCAATAGTTTCATCATTATTTTGAATTCTAGTGGGCATTTCTATATTCATTTCTTCACCACCCTCCAAAAATCCTTCCATAGGACCATTTATCTTTAAATGGTTACTCTCAACATGTCGTTTTTGACGTCTTCTACCATAGCAACGATTGCATGAGCAAAAAACATCCATTTGCCACCATTCATATGTGCCATATTCAGGATTGTTCATGTCTGACATTGGAACCTAAAAAATTCAACAAAGAAGTTTACTCATATTGATCTAGTGCAATGAAAAATATAAATATGTAGTCTCAAAGGATTTCAAGTAAAGAAAATAGTGCAATAAATAACAAAAACTAAAATTACCTACAAAAAAATTAGACTACATAGAACCTTAAATATTAATTGGAATTTGTAAGGAATATAGAATATTCACAGTTTGGGTTAAGGCTTCTTAATCTGCCCTTTCATTTTTGGACAGAAGATATACTAGCAGCAATAGGAAACTCTAATGGGAGTTTTCTCTTCTTTTACAACTAACAAGACAATGACTTTTCCACTAGAATCTGTGCTGGGCTCAATCCTGGTATGGGTCCTCTGGAGGACGAGGGAGTTTCAAGGAAAACCATGGAGGTAAGTTTTGGATTATGAAGAACATCATTTTCCATTATCTTTGTCAGCCTTCCAAAGGAGAGAAAAATCTTGCTAAAAAATAAAGATGGTCAAGGGAGCCAACTAAGATGGTGTCAAGAATCTTAAAAGAAATAAAACATCTGCTTGGCAAGGGGAGGACATTCTGAATAGGCAGTTAAAGAGAACATGGTCCATAAGATCTTGGATGGCAAGAGCTCAACATTGTGATAGGAGGATAATGCATCAGGAAGCAGATCATTGCTCCAGTAAAGGGAACCTGATCAAATCCTAAGGCAGGCAATGTAGCATTTTAAAAAGAATGGGCCTCCGAGCCAAAGGAAGGAGGTGATGGAAACCTGCTGTCCAGGAACACGGGGAAAAATGACCAAGCTCAAAAGCCTCGACACCCAAGGAGTGATTGGGAGATGCAGTAGCATTTTCAATAGGTAGAAGATGAAGTGATGGAAGAATTTAAGATCTGGCAAAAGGTATGTTTAGGGAAGATTAAAATGATACTGAACCATTTGCTGTTGAAGAATTTATTTCCTGCTAATTTGGCAACGAGATAAATAGAAGTCTAAAACATACAGAGCTTCCTGTTATGTTCTTACCAAATTGTGCACCCTCTGATCATTTATTTGAAGAGAAGTTTTGATAGTCTTACTTAAAAGAAGAGAAAACATAAAAATAAAATATAGCATGAAAAAAAATAGTTGGTCCAACCTTGAGGTAGAAATTCTGTGCGTTCAAAGCTTATAATTCTTGATTTGCAAACATTTACACCTCCCTGAACAACTGAAATAGCCATACTTCTTTGTCCTTTCACATACTCCAGCCGACGATGAGAATTGGTTGACATAAAAAGTAGTGTTTTGATAATTACTGAATGTCTGAATAAATCGTGTAATGCTATGAATTGGCAATCCTCCCAGGTTCTGGTATGGATGATAATCTCCTGGATGCTCCAAGTCTAAATCTCCTGGGATGATATTTATTTAAATTTTAAACTAACCCCATAAAATCAATATTCCTTCTATCTAAAAACATATAGATGATAATCACCGAAATTTATAAGATATCGGTTTAAAAATTCCTACATTGTGTTTTTAGAGCTGGTGATTCTGGGCAATATCCTCCATTTTACCTTTCATTACTTATTTATAGCTTTATTTAACTTGTGGTTTCAGACATTGAAGAGCGACAGAAGCAAATCTCGGCCAGGTTCATGTGCTACCAAAGATCGGGAAGAGAAATCGAACCCTAAATTAGATGTCATAATGCAGGAGCCTCCAGAATTGCTGCCCAGCATTGTCATGAAGGAACCAAAGGCCGAGTCTGGAAAGGATTATATCCACGTAAGAGCAGCAAGAGGACAGGCTACCGACCGCCACAGCTTGGCAGAAAGGGTAAAAATACACATATAACACTAATCCTGGTGGCTGCCTGTAAGAGAAAAAAGAACTCTGCGTTAGCTATCCACCACCAAGTTTTCGTGAGAGAATCCCTAACTCTACACAAGTCTAAATCTCCTGGATGCTCCACAACCAGCGTAAAGCAGAGGGAAACGCTGTCAAATCGATTTTGCTCCGTCGGATTGAACAAGGGAGTGGTCACGATTACTGTGGCAGGTAAAATTATCTTGGAAAACTCAAACAAGTTTACACCATCGATCTGATTGAAATCAACGGTGGTTGAGTGTGTAATTTGTGTAAGGTGATTAAGTAATGTATTAATAAATAATGCAATCATATACTCTGGAATTAAACTACATTAAAAGATGAAAAATTAGAAATAGAATCGATTGAAATTTTTTTGCACTGGTTCATAATTAATGCAGCTAAGTAATTGGAATTCGGGGATATGGATTCAAAACTATGGTTAATCAAATGGTTATTGGAATTTTAAAATGTGATTACAAAGGAAGGAATTCGCTTATCCACCCAGCTAAGAGTTACACAGCATTTAAATAGACAATGGAGAGGAAATGGTTGCCGGGTTACAGGTACACTTTCACCAAGGAAGGAATTCACTTATCCACCCAGCTAAGAGTTACACAACATTTAAATAGAAAATGGAGAGGAAATGGTTGCATAAGCCTCATAAGCCTCCTAATCCACCACAGTGCCCCTGTAACTAATAGCAGTAGTCGACCAAAGGATTAAGTTTTGTCAGGATAATGTACTGATGATGAGGATAGCAATAGTTAAAAGATGAAGATGGGAATAGTTGAATAGAGCATTAGAAGTTTTGTCAAATTGCTTGTTTGTGAGTACAATCACATATGATGGAAACCCTATGAGCAAACGTGATCAAAGTTTCACCCATGGAAAAAATACATCCATATAATCCTTGTTCCACATGGCATGGCGATGAATGTTGTAAAACGGTACACCTTTTTGTTGTCATCCATATGACACAGACATAAGAACGACGCAGCTTATCTTTACAGGGAACAACATTTATCCATTCCTGTGTGCTAATATGCACGTACATGTCTGTAGAAGTATGGGTTTTTAATTGTTTAGGCCAGCATTTAGAGACGAGTTCTGCACTATTCCATTTGTATAGAGAAAAATCTTTTACTATTCACCGGTTTACCATCAACAGGCTAGTACGCGATCCCTGTTCTTTCCTTTCTTTGGATACATACAGATAGGAATTAGTTTAGGGTGTATGCGATATATTGCTGAATGTTGAATGCCTTTGAAAATTCGCAAGGATCTGGGGTTTCAGCCCTTGTCATTTTTGCATTTCTTATTTATGTGATATATATTTAATAATGAACGCCACGGAAGTAATGTAAGGGTAAGATGAGGAGTAGGCGTTATGTTTCAGGCAAGGGTCCTCTGATTGTTTATGCCACTGAAGGAGCCAAGCTTGTTAAGGCTTTTAGGAATATTCCGGGTGTGGAGATCGCTTGTGTTGATAAATTGAATTTGTTGAAGCTTGCTCCCGGTGGGCATTTGGGTCGTTTTATAATTTGGACGAAGTCTGCTTTTGAGAAACTTGATAGTACTTTTGGGGGTTTTGAGAAGGAGTCCCTGCAGAAGAAGGGATATGTTTTGCCTCGTGCGAAGATGGTCAATTCCGATCTGACAAGGATTGTGAATTCTGATTAAATTCAGTCTGTTGTGAAACCCATCAACAGGGAAATCCACCGTAAGCCGCTCAAGAAGAACCCGCTTAAGAACTTGGGTGCTCTTCTGAAGCTCAACCCACATGCGAAAATTGCCAGGCGAATGACACTCTTGGCCAAGGAACAGCGTGCGAAGGCCAAGTAGGAGAAGCTCGACAAGAAGAGGAAGGAACCAAAGGAAAACAAGGATGCAATAAAGGCAGCAGGAAAAGCTTGGTACAAAACCATGGTTTCAGATAGTGACTACACGAAATTTGAGAATTTCTCTAAATGGCTTGGTGTATCTCAGCAAAGCAATGTTGGTCCATAACAAAATGACTTGTCATCAGTTGAAGTGAAGGCTAATCTCGAGGTTGAGTAATTACACTGGTAATCCAAATTTTGTTTCCGACAGTTAAAGTAGAGTTCTTGTGATTTTGAATTTTTATGGTTGAATATTTTTTCCAAGGAAAAAAAAAAATGTTCAGGGAATTTAGAAATACCACCATGATGGGGAACAAAAATCGCTCACACTGCTGTTAACCTGAGACAGTCGCAGCTATTGATCGAACAAAACAAAGATGATGGGGAACAAAATCGCTCACACAACACAGGTATCGGCGTCAAGGTATTATCTTTAGGACCTGCCTTCTACATACAATTTGGTTCTCAAGGAGGTTCTTGGATGGGGGAGGTTTTTGATATTTTGAGGTTCTTGCACCCTCTGTCAACGATGGCTCAAAATAATATGAAAATAGTACCATACAAAGCTGGGAAATCCACTTAAAATTACTCAAATGAAAGCACAAAACATACAGAAACCCACTTTCCCAGCTCTGGATGCTTCCAATTTCAATCATTTGGAGTTGTTGTTTTGAAGAAATTAGTCAAAAATAGTAGTGCTTATCAGTTTTAGACATAGATCACGTTCATGCACAAAGGAAACGATAACTAAAAGGACTTGAGTGCCGCAACACTAGAGAAGTCTTGACAACAACAGTTCGTGGTAACTGATGATTCATTTTGATTCATAGAATGAGCATATGCGATATATCTCCTTCATAAACCTCGCAAGAAATCTACCAGTCTCGCCATAACCTCAGACTTTAGATTCTATTTCTATCACTAGTTTAGAACTCAGCTGCCTAGAGACACTCGGAAGCACTTGAGCTAAACCACATAGCTTGGCCAAAAGATGGGACACTAATAGCAGAGGACAAATTCCTAGACCGACGCTACTCAGTTATGGCATGGAAATCCAGCCTCTTTATACCCTGGGCACTGTAAATTGTTATTTTCTTATTGGGACCGCTTAATATGCAGAAATAGAAACCACAGCGAATATGGTTATCCACTTTTACTAATCAAAAATAAAAATCTTCCTTCCAGATTTCCTATAGGCACTGTAAATTGCTATTTTCTTATTGGGGACTGCTTAATATGCATAAATAGAAACCACAACGAATATGGTCATCCACTTTTACTAATAAAAAATAAAAATCTTCCTTGCAAAGTTCCTATAGGTGTGACAAGGAAACAAAATCTTCATTTCTTAATTTGCCTAAACTACGGCCAATGCAAAGCTCCTTTCCAAATCAGATCTTCACTGTATTCGTCCTAGTCGATGTTTTTCAAAAACACAGTATATTCTTCAATATATTGGATTTTATGCAATTAATTTATAATATAGGTAAGAAATTAACATACCTGTGATCACCAAAGTTGCCCAGATCAATTGAGAAAGCACCGAACAGACCAGCAAGCTACAAAACGGATCAGACCAGCAAAGTAAGCTGCATGCATATAAATTGGGGAAAAATGGAGTAACCAACCTCAACAAGCAAGCATCCAAGCATCCAAGATTAAGTAAACTGGGTAAAATGGAGTAACCAGCACTTAACAAGGCAGCATTCAGCATTCAAGAGTAAATTGGGGAAAAATGCATAGCCCACATGTACGAGTAAATTGGGGGAAAGTGCATATCTTTGGAGGGAAAGGAAAATGCATTGCTTTGGAGGGAAATTTTTAGATTCACCCGCGACCTAAGTGACTTTCCATTCGGCTCACGCCAACTGAAATCTTAAATGCGGTTCAATTTTTTAGGAGACACCTCCTACCTGACTGGATGTTCATTCGGTTGTCCATCATGCCAACTCAATGCAGTTTATTGAGCTATTGATAATAATAGTGGTTGTTGAGATTTGCAGATCACTTTGCATTTTGACCGTTAGTCGAAATAGATTTGTGTTCATCCAAGTGAGATATCCATAGTTTTTTTTTTCAACAGAAGTTATATATCCATAGTTATATATCACTAGCCTTTAAGTTTAAATATGAATTATAATGGCAATTGCAATGGTTATAATTCCTCGAATGTAATTTTTAATTTTATTTTTATGTAATTTTTAATATTCTTTTCATTGTAATTTTTCTAATAATAATTTGTTTTTAAATAATGAAAAAATTAGAATTATTATATCATTTCTAAAATTAATATAATTTTTTTAATTTTATACTTTAAAGTTAAATTTTAATTAACTTTTATATAAAATTTATGAATTTTTAAATGTACTTTGTCTTTAAAAAATTATAAAATATTCATTTTTTTTAAGTGAAAAATAAAACTATTGTATCATTTTAAAATTATATGATTCTTTAAATTTTGTAATATTAAGTTAAATTTTAAATAAGATCAAATTTGATTTTTAGAATTGATATGATTTTTTAAATTTTGTAATATTAAGTTGAATTTTAAATAAGATAAAATTTGAGTTCATATTTTTTGTCTATAAAAAAACTTCTAAATATTTTTATTTGAAAAAAAATATAATATATATATGAAAAATTGAATGAAAATATTATATCATTTCTAAAGTTAAACTATTTTTTAAATTTTGTAATATCAAGTTAAATTTTAAATAACTTTTGTAAGGTTAGAATATGAAGGTAAAAGTTGAGCTTGTAATTTTTTGGTGTAAAATTTTTTCTTAAATATAATTGTTTGAAAAAAATTATATATATAGAAAATTTGAGAACTATTATGTAATTTTTGAAAGAACATAATAAATAAATTTAAGAAAAAAAACATAAAATATTAAAGTCAAAAAATTGTTAGATCTACTTCTCATAAATGAATAATTTTTCACCCTTACCACAATTTAATTTTTAAAGTTGTTTTGGGATTAGAATTTTTCACCCATTACCACAATTTAATTCTTAAAGTTGTTATGGATTATTCATACATAGTGGTTAATTGTGTAGGGCTTGCATTACATTCCCCGTGCACACATAAGTGCATTACACTAAAGTTATGGCCATAATTTGGGGTGGTAAGAGACTAAGTGAAAAAAAGAAAATGAATAAAAAGAAAAAGCGTATCATTACATTCCCCCTGCACACATAGGTGGATCACACTAAAGTTATGGCCATAATTTGTAGTAGTAAGAGATAAAGTGAAAAAATAAAATGAATAAAAAGAAAAAGCATATATCATTTTGTTGTGTAAGTTTGCACATGTGATTTCCATGGTTTCCATCTCAAAGTTGTTGGGCTTTAATAGAGAGTTTCTCGATTAAAATATTTTCAAGCTTATTTATTTTTTGGTGTTTTTGGACCCTCTATGCTAAGTGTTTTTCTTTATGGATGACCATACTATCAAGTGTTGAGTGTATTCTCTCTTCCCTAGGTATTGTAAAAGGGCCATACACATTCTATGGGAGAAACATTTTCACATTAAGGCCCAAGTTTCCCACTCCAACCATGTCAAGGTACTCAAGATCAATACCCATAGCTCAACAAGTGCTAATGGAATCCATATCACCACTCAAATGCAATTGAATCCATCAAGAGGTCAGTTATGGTATTTAAGGTCATTGTTCTTGGACATCGATGACTAGAGCCTTCATTTATGGAATGAGGCTTTGGTTTCTTAGGGGGGGTTTGTTGGTGGATGAAAGCTTCTTAGTGTAACATCCCTCAAATTTGACCCCTATTACTATTATTACTAGTTTGGTAAATGTAATTGTAACTGTGTAAATGGACCTGATGAGGAGCTTAAGGCCAAGGCCCCATCACTCGATCTTGAAAGAATTATTTTTTATTTTCCTAAGTTGTAAATATTGTTTTTGGATATCGAGTTTTACTTTATATGTTGTCATATATATAAATATTGCCGAAGTTGGCTATCACATTATAGGTTGTCGAGTATCTTTACATATGATTCTGTCGGGTTCTAATTATGTGTGACCTCATGTATCGTTGAGATCCAGGTATAGGATCTCTGTGGTTATTATTGTAATCCTCTATTTTGAGTAATAAAATAAGATACGCCGGTTTTGTGGACGTAGCCCAAGGAGTGGGTGAACCATGTATATGTGTCTCTCTGATGTTTTACTGTTCATTATGCTATGGTCAAGCGATTAATTGTGTAAAGGATAATTTATTGATTAGTCACATGGTTCATGTATAATGTGATATGTGTCTTCCTCTCATGTATGATGTGATGTTTTTGTTGTTCATTATGCTATGTCAAGTGATTAATATGGGTGAAGGATGATTCTTGTTTAGTCACATTGTTCAGATAATGATTTCACTAATATAGTTAAGTTTTGTTAGGGACTTTTGAGTTTACCATTAACGGGTGGGTGGACTATTAGCCCTCATCATACATAAAGTTCTTTGTGGAGATTTTTTTTATGCTTATTGGTCTCACCTTTGTTGTACTCATATATGTTTTATTCTCCTTATTGATGGTGAGGAAATTTGATGAGTGTTTATATATGAGTTTGTTTGAAATGTGATAATGAAGTAGTTGTATGATCATTAAGATGGTTTTAATTACTATGGACTTCACGCAGATCAAACATTACCAAAGTTTTCAATTTTATTCATCGAAAATATAACTCAAAGAAACATGTATTCTTTCACCCCACTTTCCCAAGGGAAACCTTGAGGTCTGTTACGCTTAGCCCTAGATGGCTATAAGATTCCTTTAGATTCAAAGTTCATGTCTCCTCCATTGACCATGTACAAAGCCCCAAGACCACAAGAACTATAAACATAACACTATGGACACCCATGCGAAGTAATGTATAATGCTTTGAGGCATTTCCCATGGATTTGGATGCCTATATGGTTTCTTTCGGGCCAAATTTATGATCTTCTTCCCAAAAATGTCATTCCCAAGGCCCCAGGGAATCTACATAATGCTCAAAACCACCTAATGGCACCAACATCCTCAATCATAGGCCAATGACACCCTCAGTAGGCCATGTGTTGTTCTAGGAGGAAACCTACTTAGCCCTAGATGACTAGAAGATTCCTTTAGATCCCGAGGTTTAGGTTTCCTCCACTAACCATGTCCAAGGCCCTAAGGCCACACGATCAAGATATATAGTGCTATAGATACCCCTACAAAGTCATGCATGGTGCTTTGAGGTAATGTTCTTGGATTTGGATGCCTCAATGATTTATTTAGGGATAAAGGCATGGTATTGTTCCTTGGAACACAATTCACAACACTATAAGACACCTACTTCCTGGTCAAAACAACCTAATGGAACCAACATCCCAAATAATAGGCCAGTGATACACTCAGGAGATCATGTGTGGTTGGTGGAGGCAACCTACTTAGCCTTGGATGGATAGAAGATTCCTTTAGGGCCCAAGGATTATGTTTCCTCCACTGACCACGTCTAAGGCCCCATGACTAGAAACCTAGATACATAGTTCCATGGGAACCCCTATGAAGCTATGCATGTATCCTTGAGTTATTTTTCATAGCTATGGATACCACACCAATTTATTCAGTTCAAAAAAATGGTCTTATTCTTTATAGCATTATTCTCAAGACCCCTAGACACATAAATACTACTCAAAACCACCTAATGACACTATCAACCTCACTGATAAGCCAATGATACCCTCAAGAAACCATGTGTGGATGGTGGAGGGAATGTTCTTAGCCCTAGATTGATATAAGATTCCTTTAGGATCCAAGGTTCAAGTCTCCTCCCTTGACCATAGCCAAGGCCCTAAGTCCCAAATACTTCGATACATAGTGCCATGGATACGTTACGAAGTGATGTGTGGTGCTTTGTGGAATTATTAATGGATTTGGATTCCTAAATGGTTTCTTAAGGATTAAAGGCATGGTATTCTTCCATATAATTGTATTCCCATGGCCTTGAGACATGTGCATATTTCTCAAAACCACCTAATGTCAATGTCATCCACAATCATAGGCCAATGATACCCTTAGGAGGCCATGTGTTGTTGGTAGGGTCAACCTTAATAACCATGGATAGATAGAAGCTTCCTTTATGGACCTAGGTTTAGATATCCTCCATTATTCATGTTGAAGGAATCAAGGAAATAAGACCTAGATGCATAGCACCATGGATACCCTTTGAAGCCATATGTGGCACTTCAAGGAATTGTTGATGGCTTTGGATACCTCAACAATTTATTGATGGCTAAAGGCATGGTCTGATTCCCTATAATATCATTCTCAAGGCCTAGAGACATGTATATAATACTAAAAAATACCTAATAGCACGAGCATTCTCAATCATAAGCTAATGGTAATCTCAAGATTCCATGTGTGGTTAGTGAAGGAAACCTTCTTAGCCCTTGATGGCTAGAAGATTCCTTTAGTTCCAAAGTTGTAGATCTCCTCCCACGATCATTTCCAAGCCCCAAAATCCCCAAGGCATGGATACCCCTATGAAGTCGTGCATGGTGCATTAAGCCATTGTTCATGGCTCTGGATGATTCAATGGTTTCTTTAGGGATAAAGACATGGTTTTTTCCCTAGAATTCCATTCCCAAGGCCATGTGTGGTTGGTGGAGACCATCTCCTTAACCTTAGATGGCTAAAATATTCATTTAGGGATTGAGGATCAAGTGTCCTCTACTGACCATGTCCAATGCCCAATGGAAAAAAAACCTAGATACATAGTGCCATGGATACCCCTACGAAGTTATGCATGATTCCTTGACACATTGTTCATGGCTCTAAATTCCATAAGAATTAATTTAGGGCCAAACACATAGTCTTCTTCCTTAGAATATCATTCCCAAGGCCTTGAAACAAGTAGATATTACTCAAAATATATAATAGTACTAAGATCCCCAATCATAATCTAATGCTTCCTTTAAGAGGCTATGTGTGGTTGGTTGAGGTATCCTTCTTATCCTTCGATGGATAGAATATTTCTTTAGAGACTGAGGTTCAGGTCCCATCCCTTGACCATGTTCAATGCCCCAAGTCCTAATGACCTGGATGCATAGTGCCATGGATACCTATTGAAGCCATGTGTGGTGATTTCTGGCATTATTTATGGCTTTGTATGCCTAAATGGTTTCTTTAGGGACAAAGGCATGGTCCTCTTCTATAGAGGGTCATTCCCAAGGCCCCGAGACATGTGTCTAACGCTCAAAACCAACTATTGGTGTTAAAATAACTAATCATAGATCAATGATACCCTCAAGAGACCCTCTGTGGTTGGTGCATGCATCCTTCTTTGACACAGATGGCTGGAAGATTCCTTTAGGGCCCTATTTTTAAGTCTCTTTCATTGACCATGTTGAATTCCCTAATGCCACAAGACCTAGATACATAATACCATGGATATCCCTACAAATTCATGTGTGGTTCTTCGAGGCATTGTTCATGGCTGTGGAATCCTCAATTATTTCGTTAGGGATAAAAGTATGTTATTCCTCCCTTGAAATCCATTCCCAACACCCTGAGACATGTACATATTCCTAAAAACACCCTAATGTCACTAACATCCTCAATCATAGGCCAATGACCCTTGAAAGGGGATGTGTTGTTGGTGGATAGAACCTTCTTATCTCTAGATGGCTAGAAGATTCCATTAGAGCTTGAGCTTCATGCCTCCTCCCATGACCATTTCCAATCCCCCAAGTCCCCAAGACTTGGATACATAGTGCCATGGATACCCTTGCAAAGTCACACATGGTGCTTTAAGGCGTTGTTCATGGTTTGGGATGCCTTAATGGTCTTTAAGGATAAATGAATGGTATTTCCCCTAGAATGTCATTCCCAAGGAATTGAGACACATACATATTTTCAAACCCGCCTACTGGAATTGTCATCCTTAATCATAGGCCAATGATACCTTTAGGAGGCCATGTTTGGCTGGTGGAGGAAACCTTCTTATCCTTGGATGGATAAAATATTTCTATAAGGCCCAAGGTTCAAATTTCTTCCACTGACCATGCCCAAGACCTCAAGAACATAACACCTAGATACAAAGCTCAATGGATACCCTTGCAAAGGCATGCATGGTGCTTTGAGGAAATGTTTAGGGCTCTAGATTCCTTAGTTGTCTATTTAGCGCCAAAGGCATGGTATTATTCTCTATAGCATCATTCCTGAGGTTCTAAGACACCTACATACTTCTCAAAATCACATAATGGTGTTAATATCCTCAATCATATGACAATGATACCCTCAAGAGGTCATGTGTGGTTGGTTGAGGAGATCTTATTAGACTTGGATGGCTATAAGATTCCTTTATGCATATAGATTCAAGTCTCCTCCCTTGACCATGTCCAAGTCTCCAAGGCTCCAAGAAATGGATACATAGTGGCATGGATATCCATGCAAGGTCATGCATGGTGCTCTAGGCATTGTTCATCACTCTAGATTCCCCAATTGTTTATTTAAGGAAAAAGACATGGTTGTTTTCCCTATAACATCATTCCCAAGGCCCCGAGACATGTAGATACTACTCAAAACCACCTAATGGCAATTACATAATCAATCATAGGCGAATGATACCCTCAGAGGCCATTTGTCTTTAGTAGAGGAAATCTTCTTACCCTTAGATGGATGGAAGAATCATTTAGAGCTCAAGATTTATTAATATTTTATAATAGTAATAAATCAAAAATGTTTGTATTTAATTATTTGTCAAATTTAAAAATCAGGGTATTTGTTTGCTTGATTAATATTAAAAAATGAATACTCGACTTGAGCTATTTAGAAAATAATTATTTGTGAACTTGTTGTGTTTGTGGTGCAACACCTGATAAATGAATCATGTGAGCTTGTTGGTTTAAATAGTGATAAAAGCAAATAATTGAATTTGTTGTGATTGTGGTTTAAAACCTCATAAATTAATCATGGGCATTTATTTGAAAGAAAAAAATTGAATTAAGTTATTAAAAAATAACTATTTGTGATATTGTTGTGTTTATGGTGCAAATCATCATAATTAAATCATTTTTGTACATGTCCATGTGACAAATATGAGCTTAGCCCCACTATATGGTACTTGACAACATGACATTTATTTATGCTTAGGATTCCTTTAGGCTAAGGCCTATGATTGTTCGTTCAACAATGTTGAGGGCCATTGGACCTATCCCTAGTGATTAAAAACTTATAATAGTGTGAATGCCCACACTTAGAGGCTAAGAATACTCTTAGGAATATGTGTGGAGACCTTTGTGGTGTCTTTCTTGGTCCTAGATTCCTAAAAGCTTCTTTTAGGGCCTTAGCTAGAGGTTTTCTCCATTGATCATATAGATGGATCTAAGACCCATGTCTTGTATTAACACCTAATAACAATACTAATTTCCATCAAAAAAATTTAAGAAGATAAAAATATCTCAAAGGAATAATCAAATTTAAATTCAAATAACTTTATTACTAATTTATAATAGTAATAAATTAAAAATAGTTGTTTTTATTTATTTGTTAATTGTATTTATATGTTTAAATGATATAAAAAATGAATAAATGAATTGAGCTATTTTCCAAATATGTTTTTTGAACTTGTTGTACTTGTGGTGTAAACTTCATAAATGAATCACTTGAATTTATTTGCTTAATATTTGAACTTTTTGTAAGTATGGTGCAAAAACTCATAAATTAATTTTTGATCATTTATTTTAATTGATATGAAAAAATAAATAAATATTGAATTGAGTTATTTTCAAAATAATTATTTGTGAATTTGTTTTGGTGCAAATCCACATAATTAAATCCTACGTGTACATGTCCATGTGGAAAATAATAGCTTAGCACCACTTTATGGTACTTGCCAACATGGCATTTCTCATAAAGGTAAAACTAATATAACACCATATTAACACTACAAAATATAAGTGGTGCTAATACCACTACTTTAACACCACAAAATATAAATGGTGCTAATAACACCACTTTAACACCACATAAATGTAAGTGGTGCCAATACCACCACATTAGCACCACACACTATAAGTGGTGCTAACTTGTGGTGCTAAAAGATGGCTTTTCTTGTTGTGACTAGAAACTGTTTTGCAGTTGCTAATGAGAATCCTTCCTACACAAGTATACCTCAATTGAACTATCAGCTTTCAAAGAATTTCATGCTCCAGCTGCAAGAGAGAGGAGAAAGGCCATTGGAAATGGAACGGTGAAGAAACTTCCAGAACTTCCATGATCATCAAAAGTGCCACCATTTTTTTTATACTCGTGATTTTATGAACAACATCACCCACAACGAATGCTTGCTGTAGTTTGTGTGGCCTTCCCGAAGTATCCACATAGAAACTATTGTTTCAACCATCACACACAACGGACAACTTTGTATGCCATTTTATATCAAGCTTTGGCGGCTTTGACGGGGTCGGGTTCTACCTTTTGACATTTTTGTTACATTGATTATTTCTCTACTTCTTAATACCATCTAGCTTGTTTGGTGTTTTGATTGTATCATTGTGCAAAAGTTCCTCATCTTCTGGATTGATAATATTCTTTACCTTTGAGGATTGTAAACACCGATGTCAAGAAGATCAAGAGCAATCCCAAGATCAAGCTCAACAAATATCTTTGGCTTGTGTGTTTTCTCCAAAGATTTAATACCGAATTTCGCGTACCAATCTTTTATTTTTATTTGTGATGACATATAACAATTTTGGTTGTGTTTATGCAGGATCCTGCAAGTGCTCATTTCTAGATTTTAGTTTACATAAGATTGTGGTCGGTTTCTTTAGAGGTTTCCTTTCCACCCGACCATCTTCTCTTGGTGTTGCTTATATATTAAAAGGTCTGCATGTAAGACAAACTTAATCTATCTCACAGACTCCAATTATGGAACAATGTTTCTGGAAAATTCGATTCCTGCAATTGCGGTAGTTCCTTGAGCACAAAAATGTGCCTGATGGTTACTGGAATTTTTCCAGTAGTAGCATTACCGGAAAACCACTTACTCACGAATCCAAACACAAAACACAAAACACAAAATACAGATTTGCTCTTACCAAGAGTTGAAGACATCTTTCAACCTCTTCTCCTTCAAAGTTCAAACCAGTGACTGTCTTCCACCTTCAAGCGATTTCTGAATGCTCTGTTTCAGGACATAAGCTTAATCCAATGTGCAGTTCACACAGGTCTCGTCTAGGAGGATGCATGTTCGTTTTCAGTAGGCCAAAGATTGGCACGATTTTACTCTAAATCCCAAAAGAAACAATCCGTTCACATGTATGCTAATGGGCCTCCGGTTAATAAAATAACATTGCACATAACTTTTAATGAACAAAATGAGTGATAGACTGAATGCCAGGAAATAAAAGTTGGCAGAAGTTTTCATTCATATTCCAATCTTTCCATTCTCCAATCCAACCCCCGAGAGGACTTAGTTTTAGATCTTTATTACAACTATTTGATAAGTGAGATCCCGAATAATAGGATCATTTTACTATTTTGAGTAAAGAAATCCTAATTGATCCTGTTATCACTTAACTATTTACTAAACATGAACTAACTATTAACTGTAACTAAATGAAGAGATCAAACCTATTTTATTTTTTCCCTAATCTCATACACAGAAATTTAAATTCAAACGTTGTCCTTCCAAAACACAAACACATGATTAAACCTTTGAAAATTTGAGCACAAACATTGGTCCATGCTCCTGAATCAAACTCCTAAGGAACAAAAGTGTTTATGGACTCCCGTCCATGAGATCCTCAATCGTTTTGCCACTTTTTTGTATGCTTGCAGCCGTAACCCAGGTAGCATCCTCTACTGGATAGTCCTTCCACTTGACTAAATACTCGTAGTATTCCTTATTTCTGTTTTTCTTCATAAATATTTGGTCCAAAATCTTCTCCATTTGCATTGGCTTGGCTGTAAGTAGCTGGTTTTTCCATGACTGATCCTTATCATTACTTGGTTCTTCTATTAGTGTCTCGATTTCCTGTCAAACATAAGGATATAAATCTGCTACATTAAAGGTAGGTGATATTCCGATATCAGCAGGAAGTTCAATCTCATAAGCATTGGATGAAAATTTCCTTGGGATTTTGCAAGGCCCAATTTTTTTCCAGTTTGAGCTTGTTATATTCTCGTTTAAGAAACCTCTCCTTTTTTAAATGTGCTAATACCAAATCCCCTTCAAAATTGACCTCTTTTCTTTTTAAATCCACCTTTTGCTTATATTTCTGAGTGTTCTCGTGTAGCAGCCCCTTAACCTGTTCATGCAAAGATTGCATGGCTGTGGCAAAGTCTTCTCCATCAGAACTTCTTAACCCTGCCTTTCCTAAGTCTCTAAGTTCAAACACTCCTCGGGGATGTATTCCATAAACAATCTTCAATGGACTTAACCCAGTGCTTCGATTTAGCGAGTCATTATAAGCAGATTCAGCTTGCGGGAGTGCTTGGTCCCACTGATGTCGATGCTCACTTACCAAACTTATCAATATGTTTCCCAAACTCCTATTAGTAACTTCGGTTTTCCCATCAGTTTGAGGATGATAGGCTGAACTAAAACTGAGTTTGGTTCCTAATTTCTTCCACAACGTTCACCAAAAATGTCCAACAAATTTTGTATCACTGTCCGAAACTATGCTAGTAGGAAGACCATGTAGTCTCACCTCTTCTTTAAAGAATAGATTTGCTATGTGAGTAGCATCCCTAGTCTTGGTATAGGGAATAAAATGCGCCATTTTAGAAAATCTGTCCTCTACAACATATGTAGAATCAATGCCTCTTTGAGTTCTAGGCAATCCTAAAACAAAATCCTTACTCACCGCATCCCATGGTCTATTTGGAATTGGTAGTGATCGGTACAACTCTGTGTTCTGTTGTCTTCCTTTGGCATATTGGCACACTCTACATCTCCCCACAAATATTTGAACATCGTCTCTCATCTTTGGCCAAAAGTAATAAGAACTTAGCTGAGCATATGTCTTATCATTCTTGAAGTGTCTGGCCAAACCTCCACTGTGTTTTTCTTATATTAAGTTTTCTCTCATTGAGCATTTTGGAATGCACAGCTGGCTGCCCTTAAACAACAGTCCTTGTAGCATGTAGTCCAACCAAGGACTTCTATCTCTACTCACTGGATTTTGACATGCATCATAAGCCTTGTTGAAATATGCATCATCTTTGTAGAGATCCCAAAACATTCAATTGAAACTCCTGCAAAGTCAAACAACTTTTGCTCAAAGCATTGACAACTTTATTAATACTCCCACTAATATGCTTTAAAACAAATGTAAAATTTTGCATGTACTCTACCCAATTAGAATGTTTTTGATTCAATTTCTCCTGCTTGGTAATGAATTGTAAAGCATGATTGTCAGAATATAAAACAAACTATTTAGGCATGAGATAATGCCTCCATTTCTTCAGAGCTTGGATGACTACGTAGAATTCTTTATCATACGTGGAGTACTTCTTTTTTGCCTCATTCAACTTTTCACTGAAATATGGAACTGGTTTCTCATCTTGGCTAAGAACAACTCCTATGGAATTTGCACTGGCATAACACTTGACTCGAAACAATTTATTGAAATCTGGAAGAGCTAGGATATGCTTCTCAGTAATCTTTTCCTTCAACAATTTAAAACTCTTTTTAGCTGTTGTTGTCCACCTAAAGGGTTGATTTTCTTGCTTGATAGTTTCAACCATTGGAACACATATACCACTGAAATTTCTGATAAATTTCCTGTAGAAACTGCTAACCCATGAAAACTTCTGACTTCAAAGATATTTCTTGAAGGCCACTCTTTGATGGCTTTCACTTTTTCCGGATCCGTTTTCAGACCTTCTTGTGAAATTACAAACCCCAAATAAACTAATTTTGGTTGCATGAAAGAACACTTTTTCAAATCTATTAAAATTTTTCTTGATGTAATTTCTTTAAAACCAAATTCAAATGTCTGAGATGTTCCTCTTTTGTTTGACTAAATATAAGAATATCATCGATATATACAATAACAAACTTTCCTATAAACTCCTTAAGAACTTCATTCATGAGCCTCATGCATGTATTGGGTGCGTTAGTCAAACCAAAAGGCATGACCAATCACTCATACAACCCGTCATTAGTTTTGAATGTTGTTTTCCATTCATCTCCTTCCCTTATCCTAATCTGATGATATCCTCTTTTAAAATCAATCTTTGAAAAAATATTTAGCACCACTCAAACAATCCATCAAATCATCAATACGTGGTAGAGGAAATCTATACCTGATAGTAATCTTGTTGATAACTCTGGAATCGGTACACATTCTCCACTTTCCACCTTTCTTTGGGGTCAACACTGTAGACACTGTGCATGGGCTCAAGCTCTCCTCGTCCAATCCTTTATCCAATAATTGTTGCACCTGCTTTTTGATTTCCTCATTTTCGCCTGGGGTCATTCTATAGGCTACTTTGTTCGGTAGGCTTGCTCCAGGAATAAAATCTATGTGGTGGCTTATGCTTAGAATGGGTGGTAATTCATTCGGTAAATCATCTACTACAATGTTAGCATACTCATCGAGTAATTTCTGAATTTCAATTGGTAAACCATCCAACCTTGTATTTGTTAAAACAACTCTAGGTCTTCCAATCAAAGCGAAGCTTACCTCTTCTTCCTGAATCTGATTTAAAAATTCTTTCCCGCTAATCAACAGTGTTACCACCTAAGTTGTACTTAGGTGGACTCCTTTTGAACCTCAGAAGACTTGAACAACTCACCTTGTTCATTGCCAGAGTTCAAAAGTTCATTAGGCCAAATTTTTGGCCCTTTGTAAAATTTGCATGTCCATACCCCCATAGGTTTAACTAGCAAGGGGATACTCTAGAGTGTTTTTTCCTTAGGAATTATGTGTTGCGCTTCAATGGCGTATAATTCCTGAGTTTTTCACTCACACCTCCAAAGCTGGAGTATTTTCCATGGTGGTCGAGGCTAGGAAGGTTATTAAAGGCTATGTGTCTATGTGTTTTTAACATGCTAGCCATTAATAATAATTCACATGGACATGTAATAGGTCCCCTAGGAGTTTGAGTCGATTCCGATAAAAATGATTTTCCGTAAAATTAGACCATTTTTTAATGGTTCAAATGGAAAATTTCAAAGTGTAATAAAAGCATGGTCTGGAGGTGGAATTTGGTGTGGGGATGCTCGTTTGCATGCTCAGAGCATCCTCATTAACCTAGGACCCACTTTTCCTAGGTTTTGGGCGATTAAATTATCATTTGTGGCATTTTTTCTTAAAAGTGCTACAAAATGACATTTAAAGGTTAAAGATGTTACAAAATGCACAAAGGACAAATTGTGAAAATCGAAAAAACATGTTTTAAATGTGTTGGATGAGGTGGAAAATTTGTCTCTGAAGGTGGGCGATCATATCCAAGGCAAATCCCAATCAAATTTGGGTGATTTGGGTTCATAGCTAATGAAAGGCGAGTTGTCCTCTTTGGGAGTTGCACCCTCTCCTCTTGGGCATTATTCCTTTCATGTGGCAGCTCGTAGTGAATTGGGTGGAGATCACAACGTCTAGAAAAGGCACCCTCCATAGGTGGCAGCCAAATTGTAGCTTGGAATATCAAATCAAAGATTGAGTTGGGAGATATTCGCTCCTCTTTCATAGTGATGTGCCCCCCTCATGAATTCACCCCTCCCTCTCCCGAGCTCTATATAAGAAAGGCTTATGCTCCATTTTTAAGGATGGAGCATTGAACCTCTGCTCATGTACTATTTGGCATTGATGCTACTTGTTGAATAAAATCTTGTGAAGGATTTGGAGGCTTATGGTTGCATTTCCCCTGCATGGTTATGATCGTTGATGAACAATTGATGTGATATCTAGTTAACTTTACATTCTCTTTTCGCAATGCTTGTATATTGATTCTAGCTTCTTAGAATAAGTATTTGCAGCTTCCAATTTACTTATTTATGTTTTATCTTTCAAGATTGTAGGAGTAATAAGTTGTATTTGGTTATACTAATATTCTTCTCATCTTTATTGATAAATATACTAGATTGATCTTGTTTGCCTTGAGAAGTGTATAGTTTTGCAGATTGTTTAAGGTGAAGGGATTTTTAAAGCTCGCTTGGCTCCATCTTCTCTCCACCACATTTGAAAATTTGGATCTAATGAGTCTTGCTCCATAGATGCTTCTTCTCCTTCACAGTATTCAAGCTTGAGCTTGAGGACCTCTTTTCTACCATCTCTCAAAACTCAAAATTTCTTTCATTTAGTTGATCTATTTTGCTTGATAGAAGTTAGATCCACAAAGTATAAATCATTTATCTTCTTTTATTTTATCATGCATATCAGATCTAATTTTCTCTTAAAAGTTTCATTCAAAGATAGATCTAGCCGCTTGTTATTTTGAGCACTTGTTTCCATTAAAATTGCCAATTTTTTTAAGTACTCAAAGAAGTGTATTTTCTTTGTATTATTGCTCAACTAACCCACTAATTTGCATCTTCTTAGATCGCTGGTTTTTAGCAGGTCCAAGATAAAAGAGGACTGATTTTTGGCGAAATATTGTCGAAAAGTGCAAAAAACACTCTTCGTGGACCCCCATTAACTTGTACATCATTCCATGAAATTGTAAGCCCTTAGATCCAACTATAAATGGACTAAGTGGCACTTCTTTAAAGTTATCTTTGTAATATTATTAAATAATAGCAAGTGGGATACACAACGCCCACACCCCATCCTCCCTAGGGGGATTCGCAGTGTCAAGTTTTTTGTGGCATAAATTTTTCTAACGGAACGCCAAACACACACAACACTTTTAACTGCAGGATTGTATACTTAATTTCAATTATTTGCTTTTACTTTACTTTTATTTGGCAAAAGTAATTTAGAAATAACATCGATCTCTTTGCCACGAATTATGCTCTCACCACCACACAAAGGCATTGTCGATTAGTGGTGATTGATCAGAAAAGTGACACATTGATCCGGTGCTTCACATCTTTCTTTTTTGCTTGTCTTTTAAGCATTTTATTTTCAAGCATAAATCGGAATAAACATTTGGTCTATAAAGCAAAGTATGCTCTTTCCCCTTGCAGGCATTTGCTTGGCCCTATGGGAAATCAGAAACGATTGTAGCCATTCTTTAAATCTTCACATTTAAACTAACAGCTCATCTAATAAAATCTACGACATATTATCATTCAAGGGATGAGCTTGAAGTCGATCATCAAAGAATCAAACATGAGAAATATTTGAGAATCCAAGTAAGCAATGATCGCCAGAGCATAAAAGCATTGTGAATTAGTCTGAGGATATGTTTAAGACCTACATGAAGATTCAGACCAACATCAATGATAACTATGAGATCAAGGAAACCCTAATCAAATGAACAAATTTATATGCATCCATCAACAAAAGATAACCAAATGTTTAACCATATGGCTTTGAACTAGGACTCGAAAGATGAAAGTATGATATAGCAATGAAGTAAGAGTCATTGAAAGAGTGAATGTAAACCCTAGAAGTTGTGTCGGCACATAAGAATCCAAAAAAAAGAAAAAAAAAGAAAGAAAGATATTTTATTATGTATTTGACAAGTCGTCCCAATCAGTTAGGTGAAGTCGGACCTGTTGGGGGAAAAGTCACCCCAACTGAACAATATAAATAGAGAGGTTGAGTTTTGTCATTTGGATCACTCATTCACTTGTGCAATTTCTTATAAGAGGAAGAGAGAAGTTCGTTGGAGAGGAGAAGAAGTTGTTTTTTTGTCTTGGGGGTTTATCTTGTATTGGTGAATTCTATATTGAGGAAGTTTTTTCGGGGTTTTCTCCCTCGTGGTTTCCCCGAGAGAAATCTTGTGTTCTTTGTGTTGTTGTGCCTGTCTTTCTTTCAGTAATTCTATTGTTTAATGTTATTATGCTAAACAAAGTAAAAACTTAACATGGTATCAAAGCAGGCCTGAAATAAAACATTGTGCAACCACTACAACTGCAGAAACTAGGGTTTCTTGTTCCGGGATCTCTCTCCACAGTTTAGCTGAAAAAGAGGGTGCATCTAACTCACCTCACTAGGGCGCATTTTTCTGTCGAAGCAGAATTCAATTCCGAGAAATTTCATTTATGGGTCCACCACTACAGCCCTGAGAACTAGGGCATTATGTTTTTGGAAGATCTGCTCACAGATTTGGGATAAGGAGTACATTTATCAACTCGCGTTGGGGAGGCACATATTTTGCTTCAATCAGTTTCCCAAGATCCCAAAGTTGAAAAATGAGGGTTTCTCTGTCAAACTCTAGGTCAAGGTAGAAGCAATTTTCAAAAGGACAACTTTACTGGTAAGTACTATCTCTATTCTATTTCCAATTGAGGTTCTCATATGATCAAAATGGAAAACACTACCAAGCTTGATGAGAAGCTTGAAGGAGATGAGAACTTCAGGGCATGGAAATATAGAGTCATGCTCATTCTTGAAGAACATGGCCTAGAGGACTTCATAAAGGAAGAAGTTGCAGAACCAGAAGGAGATGAGGCCAAAGCAAAACACAAGAAGAATATGATCAAGGCTGAGAGGATTATAGTTGACTCTATTAAAAATCACTTGATTGCTCAAGTGTCCTTAAAGAAGACTCCAAAATAAATGTTTGATTCATTAACCAATCTATTTGAAGGAAATAACATCAATAGAAAGATGACCTTGAGAAATCAACTCAAGGGTGTAAATATTCAGAAGTCAGAGACCATGTATTCATATTTCACTAGAGTATCTTAGATCAAAGAACAATTAGAAGCCATTAGAGACATGATAGAAGAAGCATAGGTTGTGATGACCACCTTGAATGGTCTCCCAAGGGATTGGGGACCTTTCGTTCGTGGCATATGCCTAGGAAGAAATTGATTAAGTTCATACAACTATGGGAAGAATGTGTGCAAGAAGAAGAAAGGATAGCAGTAAGAGAAGAGAAGCTAAATGATAATGAAGATCAAGCTTTGGAAGCCCATTCCAAAGGAAGGAACAAAAGGAAGAATAATGTATGTTCTCATGAACACTCTCCTAGAATATCTCAAAGATTTCAAAGGAACAAAAGGGTCAATAAATAATTCTCCTCCTTTGAATGTTTTTCTTGTTACAAGATGGGACACATTGCAAGAAATTGTCCTCTCAGAGCTAAACAATTCAAGAAGCAGAAGAAAATATTTCATGCCCATGCAGTCGAGGACGATGAACATGATGATGAAAAGAAGACAACAAAAGATGGAGATTCCAGTGAAGAATATGTTCTAATTTCAGCCCTCACTGGTTCAGTATCTCATGGAAGTGACACTTGGTTAGTAGATAATGGAGCCTCCAAACACATGACAGGTTACAAAGGTTCTCTCTCACATCTTGTGCAGAAAGATCATGCACACAAAGTGAAGCTTGGAGATGATTACCAATATCCTATCAAAGGAATGGGAGAGGCCTCTTACAAGTTGAACTCGGGAAAGTCCATGAAGGTGAAGGTATTCCTATACGTCCCAAGTTTTAAAAAGAAACTCCTTTATATCTCAACTTTAGATAAGAGTTCTTAGAATTGCTTTTGTAGATGGTGAAGTTCTCATGTGGCCAAAAGGAAAGACAATAGATGATGCAGTTGTTATTGGAATTGAAGAAGAAGGACTCTATAAATTGAAGGGACATGCAGATTTAGCTCTAATGGCTAGTACCATGAATCCTTGTGAATTATAGCATAGAAGACTAGCTCATGTACACTACAAAGCATTACCAATAGTGAGCAAAGTGGTGACTAGATTACCAGAAATCTAGGTTGATCATGAAGGAGTGTGCAAAGGATGTGCACAAGGAAAGAATACAAAGAATTCATCTCCAAGAAGTGATAGCAAAGCAAAGGGAATATTGGACATTGTGCATTCAAACATTTGTGGACCAATGACGACTACTTCCTTAAGTAGGTATGCTTATAATGTTTCTTTTATTGATGATTATTCCCACAAAACATGGATTTATTTCTTAAAGAATAAAAGTGAAGTATTTGAAAAGTTTAAGGATTCTAAGGCTCTTGTGGAAAACCTCTCTGAAAAGAAGATCAATATATTAAGGTTAGATAATGGAGGAGAATATACTTTAGGCGATTTCAAAGAATTTTGTAAAGAAACAGGGATTAAGAGGGGCTTACCATTCCCTATAATCCACAACAAACTGGTGTAGCTGAAAGGAAGAATAAATCTATCATGGAAGCAGTAAAGGCCATGATCCATGATTAAAATCTACCCATGCATCTATGGGTTGAAGCAGCTAGAACTGCAGTCTATGTGCAGAATAGAATCTCCCACAATGCTCTTGGGAACAAAATTCCATAAGAGATGTTTACCGGTGAGAAGCCTAAATTCAGTCACCTAAAGATATTTGGTTGTCCAGTATTCATACACATTCCGAAAGAGAAGAGATCAAAGTTGGAACCTTCAGGAAGGAAGGAGATATTTATGGGTTACAGTGAGCAATCAAAGGCCTACTAAATCTACATCCCAGGATACCATCAGATTTAAATTAGCAGAGATGTTACATTTGATGAGGATACAGCTTTCTACAAGTCTAAAAAGACTCATGAGGATGAAGAGGAGCATGAAGCTCCTAGAGTTGCAGAAACTAACAATACACCATAAATAAATCTTGAAGAAGAGCATATACTAGAAGATCATGACATGCCAGAACCTCAAAGACCTGAGGAACCACCTCATGAGATAATTTCACGAAGGAGAAAACCATCTTGGGCACGAGAAATAATCCAAGAAGCAGAAAAATATGGTGCTCTAGAAGGAACAAGCATAGAAAGCAAGAAACCAAGGCCGTACTCCAGCTATGTAGCCTTGATGTGTAACCTTGTTGAAGAAGAATCCACATGCTTCGAAGAAGCAATAAAGAAGAAGGAATGGCTAGATGACATGATTAAAGAATACCAATCCATCATAAAGAATGATGTTTGGGATGTGGTACCAAGACCGAAGGACAAGTCAGTAGTATCGTCAAAATAGATTTTCAAAACAAAACATTCAGCAAATGGAAGCATTGAAAAGTACAAGGCAATATTCATAGCTCGGGGGTTCTCTCAAAAAGAAGGAATTTATTATGAGGAGACTTTTGCTCCTGTGGCTATATATACTTCAATTAGAACCATCCTTTCCTTGGTAGCTAAGATGAAATGGAAGTTACATCAGATGCATGTAAAGAAAGCTTTCCTGAATGGAAAGATAGAAGAGGAAGTATACATCGAGCAACCAGAAGGATTTGAAACAGATGACAGAAAAACACATGTATGTAGATTGAAGAAGGCATTATATGGGTTGAAGCAAGCACCCAGAGCGTGGTATGGAAGAATTGATAGTTTCCTGATGAGCTTGGGCTTTACCAAAAGTAAAGAAGATTCCAACCTTTATTATAAGGTTGTAGATGATTAACCTATGATATTATTATTGTATGTTGATGATCTATTTTTAACAAGAGAAGACAAGCGCATCATTGAATGTAAGAAGAAGCTTGCTGTAGAATTTGAGATGAAATACCTTGGAATGATGCACTACTTTCTTGGTCTTGAGGTGTGGCAGTTTCCAGATGATATTTTCCTAAATCAAGGAAAATATGCTATTGAGATCCATGCCGACTCCGATGGTGACAAACTTGAAGCTCTTGAATTACGCTTCATCAGAAACAATAGATGTTACATTGTACCGACAGATTATTGGATCATTGATGTATTTGACCATTACTAGACTAGATATATGTTTTGTTGTGAACACCTTGAGCTAGTATATGGTAGAGCCTAGACATATTCACCTGGTTGCAGCAAAACATGTGATGAGGTACCTAAAGGGTACATTGGATTATGGACTCAGATATGTGTCAGACAATGAGTTCAAATTACATGGTTATATAGACTCAGATTGGGCGGGAAGTTTTGAAGACAGAAAGAGCACTTCAAGATGTTGTTTCAGTTTGGGATCAGGTATGATCTCATGGATCAGTAGAAAGCAGAGCAATATTTCTCTCAGTATGGCGGAAGCTGAATACATTGCAACATGTTAAGCTTGTAGCAAATTATTTTGGCTTCGCAATATGTTGGCAGGATTTTTTATGCATAGATAGATGTGACTGGTATCCTTTGCGATAATTAGAGTTGTATCAAGATGTCAAAGAACCCGGTGTTTCATGATAGATCAAAGCATATCAAAATCAAGTATCACTACATCCGGGATATGGTGCAAAAGGGAGTTGTAAAGCTCAAGTATGTTCCTACAAAGGAACAAGTTGTTGATGTGTTGACTAAGCCTCTGTCTCATGTAAAGTTTGAACACTTTGTAGACAATCTTGGTGTGGTCCTGAAGGACCTCCCTTGAAAGATGGAGTGATGATGATGATGGGTCCGAAAGGACCTCCCTCAAAAGAGGGAGTAGTTTCCTAGAGCCTTGGTGTGGCAGCTTAGTTTAGGATTGGTACGTCAATCTGAAAAGGTCTGGTTGATCCAAAAGGATTGGTATGTCAGTTTGGCTAGATCCTAGGGGGATTAGTATGTTTGGCCAGGCTTGTTTGGCCTACAAGGATTAGTAAGCTAGACAAGTCCTGTTTGGTCCCCAGGTAGATTGGTTTGTCTGACTAGGCTTGTTTGGTCTGAAAGGATTAGTAAGTCAACATTATCTACCAGAGTGCCCACCACAATGCATATTCCAGATGATGATGATGTTGTTCCAGCATTTACATGTTGATGATGATGATTTTTTTCCAACATTTACATCATGATGATGATTATGTTGTTCCAGCATTTACATTCTAATTATGATGATGTTGTTCCAACATTTACATGCTGATGATGATGATGATGTTATTCCCAGCATTTACATGCTGCTGTTGATGATGTTGTTCCAGCATTTACATGCTTATGATGATGATGTTGTTCCAGTATTTATATATTGATGATTGGTTGATGTTGTTATTCCAGTATTTACATACCGATGATGATGATGTTGTTGTTTCAATATTTATACACTGATGATTGATTGATGTTGTTGTTCCAATATTTACATACGGATGATTGATTGATATTCTTATTCCAATATTTACATACTAATAATAATGATGTAGTTGTTGTTCCAGTATTTATATACAGATGATTAATTGATGTTGTTGTTCCAATATTCACATACTGATGATGATGTTGTTGTACAGATGATGATGTTTCAGCAATTCCTTGTTGTCGATTATGTTAATGATATGTTAGAATATTGTGAGCATATGAAATAATATCATAACACAATATAAACTAAGGAAAACATTACTAGTCTATCCTTCTATCTACCAAGCAACATAAAGCATGAAATAAAATTGGAGAAAATAGAACAACAAGAGAACACCGATATACGTGGTTCACCCAATATGGGATACGTCCACAGGAAGGGTTGCATCTTCCATTATTCTGTAAATAGATCTCCAATATTAAATGAAATCCTCACATATTCATCACATCAAGCTCCATCACTTAATCATGTGTGTACAAATGACATACACAACATGTGATGTGTGATGAACTACAATCAACACATACCCAAAAGGGTCTCCTTCACCTCTCTTATATACCAAGAGGTTTGGATTACAATACATCCCATAACACATGTGGGATAAATGAATTTCCACATCTTTATATAGAGAATGGTTACAAAGGATATAATTACAATGATGCATGTGGGATAACTCTATTTTATAATATTAGAGTTATTTTATGCCTTTAAAAGATATTTTACCAATATATCACATAAGTCATCATTACATATTCTAACACCCCCCCTTAATGATGACTGGGAGAAAGAATATAAATAGAAGGAAGGTGGAAACACACCAACATCCCCCTTGATGACAACTTCCAGAATGCTCCATAATATGCGAATAAAAACACTTCTCCTCATGGATTTGATGAAGAACAACCGCTTCTCACTGAATCATGAAATTGCACACGAACTAGTTTGTACGATGAAATATTAACAAGATGCCCAGATCTAAAGAGAATCCATTATGGTTAGTAGATCCAACAGTAAAATGCCGAGAACATGTGACGCAATCCAACAACAAGGTGCCTAGATCACCACAAGAATCATCACAACCATAACTGATAGCTAAAGAACTCTGATATAACATCCACACCAATGTACATATACCTTCTGACAGCTGATACAACAGAACATGTGGCTAAGAACACCACAACAGTGTACGAAATACCCAGATGGCTAATACATATGCGGATAGCAGACATTCTTCCAATCAAGGTGCAATATAAATATTTGTAGAAGACCTCAAACATCGAAGAAACAAGACCCCAATGGTCTATACATCGAAAATGATAGTATACAAATGAACATCATGACTTTAATAGTAGAAGATGGATGTCCATCATACAACATTACTGAAATATGATAGAACATGATAAAATTCAACATTACATTCCTTCTTAAGAGAAACAATGCTAAAAAACGAGAGATCCGCAACCATCATATGCTTAAATAAGGAAGGAATAACAGAAGCAAGCTATCCAACAACATAGATAACTAATCTACACAAAATAGCTTCCAAGAGTAAAGCATATAATAAACATGACAAGCCCAAAAAGCATAAGAGATGATAAAATGACATTGCTCAAGAGCATATAAATAATAGGAATTTCTTATATGTTATCACTTCTATGCAAGACCATATAAATTTTGAGCAAAAGATTATAAAAAAGACACAAAAAGATAGAGGAGCATAAACATGAGTGATCATAATAGATACCAAGATAGAATAATGAGCCAAGATTTCAGTTAAATATATGAAAAAATTTAGTCATCAAGCAACTAATCTTAAGCATAGGTGCATTTCTTATTAGCATTATGTTAATATGCAAGAGATGAATGCCTTGAAAATGTCAATGCTTCCATATATGAATGTTAGAGACAAGAAACACATGTCAATGCTTCCATATAGGAACATTAGAGACAAGTAGGAACAAGATAACATCTGCAATAATAAGAATAGAAATCCCATTGCAACAAGAACAAGGTGCTCATAACAAATATTTCAAGATTATAAGATTTCTCAAAGCCATATAAATATTGAGTATAAGATAATCGAAATAAACATGACATGATATATATGAAAATAAATCAAAATGTTTAATATGATCCACATATAGCAAATTATGATCAACCTATGATATCACTTATAAATTATAAAATGAAAAGTCATTAATGGCCATAATCATGGGTTCATTTCTTGTTAACATCATGTAAATCTGCAAGAGATTAAATGCCCTGAAAATGTCAATGCTTCCATATAGGAATGTTAGAGACAAGCAACACATGTCAATGCTTCCATATGGGAATGTTAGAGACAAACAACATAGGAACTAGATACAATATCTGCAATACATGAAGAAGAAACTATACCCTAATTAAATAACTTATGACAAGCCAAAAATATGGTATCACATAGATTCAAACAATTGATTTTACTCAATAAATTAATTAGCAAGAGCAAATAATGATCATAAAGAGATTACTTATAAAAACAATGAAATTCTTTTTACACAAAGGCCGGCAATAACATATAAATAAAACAAATAATGATCACAAGATAACACATATAGAAGCACCATTATCATTATTAGAAGAGTGAGACCATGTTAGAATATTGAGCAAAAAAATTGATCAAATAAAAACAGTGATATCACTTATAGATATGAAAATATAGTCATCAAGCAACTAAGTCCTAAGCATAGGTTCATTTCTTGATGTCACCATTAAGAAATATTCTAATGGTGATTCATGCCCCTAAAAATCTCAAAACATCTTCCACACAAAGAAGGTTAGAGACATAAACAAGAAAAAGACAACCTTTATAAACATGATGAATAAGAACATAAACCCTAATGAAAAGAGATCAAGAAGCTCATGACAAAAATTTCAAGAAAAGAGATGAATAAAAAAATGAATTTTCTCACCAAAACCGAAGCCCAACAACTGTTAAAAGACGGATCTGTCACTCTACAGTAGAAAACCGAAAGCGGAAAAAATGGAAAATTTAAAATGACCATAACTCGGTCAATATTTCCCAAAATTTTTATTATAACTTGTTTTTGCAACTAGAGAAGTTGTTTTGCATCCACTGGCACAAACATAATAGAAATCTGGGCACCCAGTCAAAAATTATTCGCTCTGCAGTCTGCGCGGCCGTCACAAAAAAACTGGAAAATAGCTAGAGCGACACCTCCACCATTTGAACTCCAAACTAGACGATTTTTTTTAAATGAATATTTTTGCGAGAGGAGCTCAGATTTGCAATTTATTTCTTAAAAATCTGCACAGAAAGTGTTAAAAAATGATCTGAAAGCCGCCACCTAAATTTACATTAAACACTTCTCCACAAGGGATGGGTTTGAAAGAAACAAATTCAAATATGTAGAATAAAGCCTAGATCTGAAAAACTACCACATGGGTATTACAGATCGGGTCACAAAACCACAAAATATGAAGAGCCCAAGTAAAATCATGAACATGTGTTGCTTAAAAATAAAAATAAAAAAAAATACCGAAGAAGGTAGAGCATAGCAACCTGCTCTGATACCATGTTAGAATATTGTGAACATATGAAATAATATCATAACACAATATAAACTAAGGAAAGCATTACTAGTCTATCCTTCTATCTACCAAGCAACATAAAGCATGAAATAAAATTGGAGAAAATATAACAACAAGAGAACACTGATATATGCGGTTCACCCAATATGGGCTACGTCCACAGGAAGGGTTGCATATTCCATTATTCTGTAAATAGATCTCCAAGATTAAATGGCATCCGCACATATGCATCACATCAAGCTCCATCACTTAATCATGTGTGTAAAAATGACATACACAACATGTGATGTGTGATGAACTACACTCAACACATACCCAAAAGGGTCTCCTTCACCTCTCTTATATACCAAGAGGTTTGGATTACAATACATCCCATAACACATGTGGGATAATGAATTCCCACCTCTTTATATAGAGAATGGTTACAAAGGATATAATTACAATGATGCATGTGGTATAACTCTATTTTATAATATTAGATTTATTTTATGCCTTTAAAAGATATTTTACCAATATATCACATAAGTCATCATTACATATTCTAACATGATATTCCAACAGTTCCTTGTTGTCGATGATGTTCCATCAGTTCCTTGTTGTTGATGATGTTATTCCAGTAGTTCCTTGCTGATGATGTTGTTGATAATGTTCCAGCAATTCCTTGCTGACGATGTTGTTGATGATGTTCCAACAGTTCCTTGCTTACGATGATGTTGATGATGCCCCAGACATATTATGATGTTCCTGTTGGAATATTATCATCATCTTATCTTGGTCATGCATGCTTTGCATGCGTTTTACATGCATGAATGCACTCCATGCATCCATGCATTAGCAATTAAGTCTCCTAGCACCTAGTCCTTACTCTGCTCCCCCCCCAAGCTTGTTTTAGCCATCATTATCCCTCCTACCCACTTAGAGTGCCTTGGTTACATCACTGAAGTCCAAAGTCACCCTCATGCTTGAATTTAGGAGTTAGCACAGTCAGTTCCATGATTTAGGACACCTTGTACCCTTGCTTTCCTAGTTAACTGACTGTTACACCTAGTTTCACTACTACTGAGTGTAGGAGCACCTATTTTGACCACTAAAAATCAGTATTCTCCCCCTTGGAGTCTCCTCCCCTATTTTGGTGCCCACATGATTGAGTTATGCTCGGTTCTACCTCAGTTAACTGATTATTGATCATCGGTGTCCATTGAACCTTATCGGGAGATGGTTTGAATGAAAACTAAGCATATACTTGAGGTGAATGCGAAAACTCCAAGGAGTATCAAATTCATTCTATTGTAACACTTTTTGATTACCAGCTTACAACTGATTAATGTATCAACAACAGTTTTTCATATGTGTTTCAGTTTTATGAGTGAATTGATCCATGCTTCTTTCTAATTCTTCTAAGTAATAATAGTGTGAAATTGTGAGGTTTGTTCAAGCTCAGTGATCTACCCCTATGGAATTTCACATGGTATCAGAGCTCGTGAGAGATTTTGAGTGCAACAGTTGCAGCAGTTGCAACAGTAGCAACAGGTCCAGTAGTAGATTGAGCAATTTCTTTCAGTAGAGCACCAAAAGCCTCTGGATTTCCACAACAAATCCTCATGCCATTGCATTGAATTCATTGGAGAAGTCCTTTGATTTCTATCTGGGTGTGAAGGATCCGGATAAAAGTGCCTACTGCCCTAAAGCAGTGTTCAATATTCAGTAACAATCCTCCAGATATTTTTCCATTGTTTTTGTAGGTATTCTACAACAGCTTCCATGAATCTGAAAGTAATTCCTCATCTCTCTCCATTCAACTATGATGAGTGGAAACCAAAGATGATAGCATATATGAAGAGACAAGGTCTTTTTGATATGTCTATTGCTGTTATGAGATATTTTGCTTCCTATGAAGAAGAGAATGATTGGCTAAATGAATGTGACAGAGCCTTTGGAGCAATGTGTATTGTTATGTCTCCTAGTATGCGCTACCTCATGGAAACTGTTGAATATCCAAGTGATCTATGGGTCCAACTGAAAAAAGCATTTGGAAAGCAAAATGAAGAGATTGGTGCAAATTATTTGGAGAAAAAGCCCAATGATACCTCCTTAAGTGTTCTCTATAATTATGTTTCGGCCTCAATCATATCTCATGATGAAGGTGTTCAAGATGAAGAAGAAGCTGCAGATTCAACACAGAAAGTTCATGTTGAAGACATTCCTTCCTCTGTTGCTCTAGAAGTTGAAGAAAATTTCAAATTGTCCCCTTCCCATGTAGTTGATGCAGATGAAAGTGACACAACTAATGAAGTTGATCCCTTTGGAGATATTATCCATTCCTCACTCATGTTCTCAATATCTTCTATTTCGAATTCTGAGCAAGATAAGCCAGTTCATGATCTAGAATCTGAAGAGGTTCTTAAATCCTCTCTTTCACATGAGTTTGTTGATGTGCAGATTGGTGATATACTGAATGCTTTGGAGGTTAAATCGGAGTTTGGAGGTGATGCATTCTCCCTCCTTGATCACATGATTCCTATGAACTTCTATTTGATAATTGGCACATGTTCTCATTGTTTCATTGAATATGGAGGACACTACTATTCGCTTGGGTTCAAGTCTCAAGCACATTTTTGTGATTTTGGTTTTGATCTCACCCCTATTGGTTCAAAGGAGATCACAAGAAACCATCTATCAATTCTTTGAACTAATTTAACTTTTACTAATCAGAAGTTCAAGTTTCAAGAGAAATTAGATCTTATTGGAGATGATCCTACCTCAGTTGGTTCGAATTACAGGTTCCAAGATGATCTTCATATTTTTGGATTTGTTCTCACCATGTTTGGTCTGGAGAGAAAGTTCGGGAAGCCTCCAGATTCGTTTGCATCCATTGAAGGAGAATTCAAGCACATGTTTTTGGAGAATGATCCACTTCTTCCCAAGAGGAAGATATCTCCAGATCTTGAATCAATAATCACACATACTTGAGTCTTGAGCAGCAATTCTTGGTGTGTTTCAATCTATCTTGAGGGAGGGGGGTTTCCCACTGGGTTTTCCTTCTTTCCTCACTTTTTCTAGATTGATTGTACGAGGTGACCTTTGGTCTCAATAACTAGGTCCCTAATTTTCATTTATTTTTCCTCATAGTACAGCTTAAGGAGGGGTGTTGGAATATTCTCACCATCTTATCTCGGTCCTGCATGCATTCATGCATTCCATGTAGTACTCCATGCATCCATGCATTAGCAGTTGAATCTCCTAGCACCTAGTCCTTACTTTGGGCCCCCTGGAGCTTGTTTTTGGCCATCATTAGCCCTCCTATACACTCAGAGTGCATTGGTTACATCACTGAAGTCCAAATTCACCCTCATGCATGACTTTAGGAGTTAGCACAGTCAGTTCCATGATTTAGGACACCTTGTCCCCTTGCTTTCCTAGTTAACTGACTGTTACACCTAGTTTCACTGCTACTGAGTATAGGAGCACCTATTTTGACCACTACAAATCAGTATTATCCCCCTTGGAGTCTCCTCCCCTATTTTGGTGCCCACATGATTGAGCTATGCTCGATTCTACCTCAGTTAACTGATTATTGATCATCGGTGTCCACTGAACTTTATCGGTAGATGGTTCCAATGCAAACTAAGCATATACTTGAGGTGAATTTGAAACCTACAAGGAGTATTGAATTCATTCTATTGTAACACTTTTTGATTACCAGCTTACAGTTGATTAATGTGTCAACAACAGTTTTTCATATGTGTTTCAGTTTTATGAGTGAATTGATCCGTGCTTCTTTCTAATTCTTCTCAGTAATAATAGTGTGAAATTGTGAGGTTTGTTCTAGCTAAGTGATCTACCCCTGTGGAATTTCACAGTTCCAAAACTTCCTATGACATACAGAGTTTCACTAGTCAGCTGTACATTTATTGATGTTCATGTTGATGCTTGTAGAATACCTTCCTAATTAAGAGGGAGTGTTAAAGAAATGTAACTACGGAAGATATTCTAATTCTATTTGTCTATTGTATTATTAGTATTCCTCCTTTGGGAGATGTCATTGATGTAATTGGTCAAGTAAGAGTCATTGAAGAGTCAATGTAAACCCTAGAAGTTGTGTCAGCCTAGAAGAATCTAGAAAAAAGATATTTTATTATGTATTTGACAAGTCAGACCAGTCAGTTAGGAGAAGTCGGCCCTATTAGGGAAAAATTCACCCCAGCTGAACAATATAAATAGAGAGGTCGAGTTTTTCAATTGGATCACTCACTCACTTGTGCAAGTTCGCATAAGAGGAAGAGAGAAGTTCACTGGAGAGGAGAAGAAGTTGTTTTTTTAATCTTGGGGCTTTATCTTGTATTGGTGAATTCTATATTGAGGAAGTTTTGCTGGGGTTTTTGTTGAAATAATGTAACTTTGAAGAATATTCTACTTGTATTATTCCTCCTTCGGGAGATGCCATTAATGTGAAAGGTCATATAAAAGTCATGTGGTAAATCCTCCGTTGTAAGTCAGGTCATTAGTACCCAAAAGAATGTAATATAAATATTATTTTGAGTCTCTCTAGAGAGGTCGGACCAGTCAAGTTAGTGAGGCTGACCCAGTTAGGTTAAAAGGTCAAGTGAAAAGTAAAGTATAAATATAGAGTGTCACTCTCTCATTTGCACCATTCACTCACTCAAGCATTGCGCAAGAGAGAAAGAGGAAGGCTAGCAAAGGAGGAGGATAATTGTCGTTGGCTCTTGTGTTTGCGTTTTGTCTCTCTTTCTTATGAGACTTATTTCTTTGGAATTGTACTTTGGTAATTTATATTGAGGAAGTTTTGATGGGTTTTCTTCCCCTTGAGGGTTTCCCAGGATAAATTGTTGTGTACCTTGTGATTGTGTGTCTTTCTTACATCCTCCTTATGTTGCTATTGTGAAAATGTATTAAATGCTCATGAAGTTAGAATTTAGTCTTTAGTAACATATAATCTTAACATGGTTTTAGAGTTAGACTGAAAAGAGCAGCTTTCACTAGGGTAAATCTCTCTCTCCTTCTCCGGGCATAAAAATTAGGGTTTCCTACTGAAAAATAATTTTGGAGTGCAAGTGACATAGGGAAGTGCGCCCCTCCTAGGTGCATCTTTTGGCACGTAGATCGAAGTTTTTCAGTGGCCAGATCTTCCAGAAAGTCAAACCCTAGTTTGACTTGGAACCAGAAAAATGCAGTCCAAAATTTCGCAAGTCTAGTTTCATGGGTTAAATCTTGGATTCTTCATAAACTAATTGTACCAGCATACTCGCCTCAATCAAGGGCATATTTTGGTGAGTTCAGTTTTCATTTATGAGAAATTAAATTTTTTGGTCATTTTCTGTTCTCCGGGATAAGATGACTCCAAGCACTAAGCTTGATGACAAGTTGGAAGGCATAGAAAATTTCAATTCTTAGAAATATAGAATTGGACTCATTCTATAAGAGAATGATCTTGTGAAGTTTGTTAAGGAATTTGTTCCAGAACCCGTAGAAGCTAAAGCAAAGGAAAAGCACAAGAAGGACATGATTAGAACCAAGATGGTCATAGCATATTCCATCAAGGATCACTTGATTCCTCAAGTGTCCTCCAAGAAAACAACTAAGGAAATGTTTGATGCCCTATCAAGAATGTATGAAGGAAATAACATTAATCGAAAGATGAATTCGAGAACCCAACTCAAAAGTACAAAGACATGAGTCAAGGTGAATCTATCCAAGAATATTTTACAAGGTTTTCTCAATTCAAAGAACAACTAGAAGCAATTGGACACAATCTTGATGAAGATGAATTAGTGATCACCGCTATCAATGGTCTTACTAGACCTTGGGATTCTTTTATCCATACAATGTGTGCAAGAAAGGAAAGTCTACAATTTGAAATTGTATCAGAAGAATGTGTTCAAGAGGAAGCTAGAGTGGCAAATCGAGAGGCACTACTCAGAGATGATGATCAAGCTCTAGCTACCCATACTAGAAGAGGAAAATGAAAATCTCATTACCAGAAGGAAACTCATAAGGAGTTTCATCCTCCTAAGAAGTTTCACAAGTACAAGAAGGGAAAATGCAAGCAGAAAGACTTCTCTTCTTATCAATGTTATTATTGTGATAAAATGGGACATATGGCTAAAGATTGTCCAGTAAGAAAAGAAAAATAAGAAAAGACATCATGCTCATTTTGCCGAAGAAGAAGAAGAAGAAGAAGAACCTCCCAGGAAGTTACGAAAGGAAGAAATTGAAGAATATGTCTTATAATAGTGGTGCTTCAAAGCACTCTCTCCAATCTTGAAGAAAAGGACTCCCCTCAGAAATTTTCACTAGGAGAATAGGAGAAGCCACATACAAGCTTGATTCAGGAACCCCAATGAAGATGAAGGATAAGACTTGATCAACATTTTAGATCATAATCAAGAAAGCCACAGGTCTTCAGAATCAAATAATGGAGTAGAGCTCACCATCAGACATTCTAGTAATCCCTGCAAGGAGACTAGGATCAAAAGAGATCCTACCAAACAAACTAAGATAAATATTTGAATTGTCATTTTTATCAAAAATTTTAAATGATATTGTTGAGTTGTGTACATATTTATATTCCTAGAAGTGTAGTATGCATGTTATAACAATTGCATTAATGAAAATATACTATTGATATGCATGTGATGGGTAAGTGGCCTATGGTGCTATACAACATTCCATTGCTACTTATCTAGAGTGAAACCTCTTTACTGACATATTGTGAGTATTGCACGCTCTTAATAATGTTCTAGTTAAGATGGAATGCATCTAGAAAGTTACCATATGAATGTGGGATATGGATGAATGTTGAAGCATTGGCTAAGATAGTTGCATGACTGTGAGACCTATATCTTTATACATAAGAATTGATTTTATGAAATGTTTCTAATCATGAAACTAAATTTGATTTGTAGGAAAGATCATGTATAATCTCCTACAAGAGAATAATGATGAGAGTTGTTCCAATGAACAAGTGATGATGACATTCAAGAAGACTTATGAAATCAAGCATACTACAGATGAACAAAGTGAGGGTTCTCTCAGAAAGAGGGAGTCGACTATGACAAGATGTTTCCTTAGTGGAAAATGGTGTATATTACATTATATAGATGGTGTAATTGAAGTAGAATCATATATCGTGTAACCTCCTGTTGGCACCCCAACAAATTCTCCTTTATTTTGAAAAATAAAGGGGTCCCCCATTTAAAGTTTGTAGATATTTATCCTTTTTGGTTTTCTTTAAATCTTGCTTTCAGAGCTTTCTTTGTTTGATCTCTCACTATTTGCGTTGCTTGTTCTTTGGGCTTAGTTTGCATGTGATAAAGGTTTCAGTGATTTGACCCATACGACATTTGAACCTTTGGTTTTCATGATTTTGGGGATTAAGATTAAGCTATTTGTTTTTATTCAAAATGAGCTATAAATTTTATGAAACCTTTACCTTCATCCAAAATAATTTTTGCATTATTTTACTTATATCAATTTTCTCCCTAATTGACATCATCATAAAATTTTAATTTACATATGCTTAATTTCATGTGAATTATGAATTAGTTAGAGGTGTACGCATTACGAAAGTTTCTTTGATAAGGATATATCTTTAATTAATTAATTAATTTACTTCTCTAATTTAAATTTTCCTTATTAAAAATTTTTATAACAACTTTCGTGAAGGAGAAAAATATTATCTCACCTCAGAAATTTAACATCTTTTTATTTATATGGTGAAGTTTTAAACTAAATTTCATATCTTTTATATATTTTAAAATTATATTAAAACTTCACCATATTATTATTTTTAGATAAAGATGGGATTCACGTTCTATTACATTTGGTAATTTTGAAAAATATACATACTTCTAAGCTTTGTCCGGAAGAAGATGTGATTTTTCATATTGGAGTTCTCACTGTTTAATTAATCCTCATGATTATTCAGTGCACAAAAATCTGTGGTTTTGCCTCCCATGATGATGCATGCATAGCTTTTATTTTTTTAGTCATATTACATGCATGAAATTCTTTTAACAAAATAAAACTTTATGTGTGGAGTTCTCCACTAATGCAGATAACATGCGTTTTTTAAGAGAAGTTAGATAACATGAGTTTTATTTAAGAGAAGTTACCCACGGTGTGTGGATTCCGTTAAATGAAAATGAAATTTGAAATCCTTGCTAATGAAATGCAATCGAATCAATTCATTTGACCAGCTCATAAAGCTCATCATAAATTACCATAAGTTCTCGAGAGAGGGAGTATTATTATTTTTGTTATTTATTTCGGTTTTAATGTTTTTCTTCTTGTGCAGGTTACAATGCTCGGGGATATTATGATCCTACAGAAGTCAAAAGATGGTGTGGCCATGTCCTATGAAAGCGCCATGTTTGTTATGATCATTGAAAATATGGTTACGTGAAGCAAGAAGCAGGAAGCAAGAAGCAAGAAGCTAGAAGCTGGCCTTTATAATCAAGTTTAATTTAATTCCCAGAAAATTCAACCCGTTAAACAGAAAATCGAAAAGGTAAGGATGTCATTGAAGACCGTTTTATTCGCCAGTGTTCGAGCTTGTATATAAATAAGATAACACGTGTTATCATTAAATTTTACCTGCTTCGTGTTTGACGAATTCGACGCCACAAGTTACCACAATTCCTCACAAAAGGGCGCGAAAGTACCAGCTCTGCTATTGAAAAACGGATCCGATTGGAAAATAAGACTGCTAAACCGTTACACGCTGCTATCAGTTAAATGAGATCGTTAAGAGGGCACCGCACCAGCTTGTTAAAATGCCAAATTAAAAACATCATGAGTTATGAAATTGGAATATTACATTGCATATTAACCGCAGGAACAACAATGTAATTTAATAATCAGATAGTCTCGTTTTGCAACTCATTATTTAGCATTCCCCTCATCGAATCTTCTTGTGTACAAATCACAAGGAAAATCTAGTGAGCCTCCTGTCCAATTCGATGGATTTAAGTCTGCCTAGGTCTTTGGGTCAGTATAACATTCAACGAGCCGCTTGCTCTGTTCCACTTCCATGGAACATGACCACATTTTTAGGGAAGTTGCCTCCTGCAACTGCTAATGAGTGAGTGCAAGATGCAGTCATTCTGCTCAAGTCCAGAAAATATTCTTTTCCCCTCAAACCTTCTTGTTTGAGTCCAGGAAATATTCTTAGTAATGATCATTTATTATTTCTTGCATGCACATATAACATAATAGTAACAGCGTATTAACATATATTCACCTATCATACTCTTTTCTTTTTCATGATTACACATTATCAATCATAAGTCTTATCACCAAAAATGTCAAGTAAATAATTACTTACTCTTGAGCGATTTAGCTCAACTTATCTCTATAGTCTACGTTCCTCCTTCATCATGACATCAGTCACTGTTTAATATCACTTTCTGAAATGTTAGCATAAATAAAAATTTATTTGCTTCAATTGATTAACAATTGAACCCATTAGTTCCATAGCATTATACGCATGCTCATTTAATTAACTTGTGCATTCTCTTCTCTTCATCCCGATGTAAACTCTTCAACATCCCTAATACAAGTCGGAGGTTGGATCTGTTAAAAACATGTTATCATCATAGTTCAAACATTTTAGTTTCATATAGATTCATTTCAAATTGAGACTTATCATCTAAAGATAAAATCCCATGCTCAATCAATCACAATTAGAATTCTTCTAAAATCAAACTATTAACAAGATCTTGATATTCATTAACCTCTCTTAGAAAATATAACTTACTCTACCTGGGGTCTATCATAATGTATTTCCAAAACAAGATTTGTTTAATCCCCGAGGGATATTGCTTGCAAATTCATACTATAATACACCTTTATCCTTAAAAAATCTAGTAACAATAAGAAATTCTGAAATGAAATACAATTGATGTTAAATAATGAATCCTTTAACTTTTGTAGCAATTTGATGATTTTTTTTATAAGAGTAATATTCAAACACATCATCATTTTTATCACATGAATTTGTTCTCATCCTTAACTTATAACCTAGTATGTCAAATTAAGCTTAATATACTTGGTCATCATAAATATATTTAAGCTTGCGTCTCGTCAAGGGATAAGAGAACTATCAAAATTAAACTTTTAACTCTTTTTCTAACTACTATACAACCCAAGTTACATGATTATAAGATTTAATTCTTTATACAATACTTTCGCCCCTTTCTTCACCGTGCATGGTTCACATGATGAGTATTTAGCTTCATATACTTTCCTAAACATTATACCCCATAATGATCATTCTAGAAATTTACTCTCTAGTCTACACACCTTTATCCTTAAATTCGACTGAATCCTTACATATATCTTTTAATGAAACCTCTTTAAGATTCTAAGTTGGCATTGGGAGGATATAAGGGATTTTTATTTTCCCTTTTTGCGCCAGACACCAATAAGACATACTAGAAGAAGGCGCTCCAAATTAAGTTATAACTCCTATATATACAATCTAACAAAGGAATATATAATGCTTCTATTATTTTAAACCAGATTACCAAACAAAACAAACCATTTTTAATTTCCCATGTAAATCACTTGAAAAATAGTTACCTTACCTTATAAAGTAACACGCTGCATCTTTCATAATCAACATGATTATGTTGTCCTACTCCATGAAAAACTCATTATAACATAAGAACTTTACAGAATAAGACAAACGTAAATATAACCAACTATCTATCATCACTTGTAATCCTCTACACAGCTCCCACACATAACCTATCATCATGATTACATTTATGTATAGTAAGAGGACTATCATAATGTCATCATATTTATTTCCTACAATTATATTAGACTATCGGGAAATTCATTAGTGGCAACAATTCCACATGTGCATGAATAAAATCCAATGTGACCTTTAACTAATATTTATATGCTTCATAATTTTAATTACAATAACCATACTAGAGTTTTTATCGCTATATCTTACACTTATTATGAAGGGCTTTACAACCTTATAACATAGGTCCACCTATATTTTCAGAAGCTTTACTTAAATGACATAAACTAACTTTTTCATCTTTAAAGGCAAGCGAAGAAAAATGAATCTAGTTTTTAACAACAATTACACATAAATAAAAGACGAGACACACTTATCCTTACTCATTTGGAGAGCTTGAAGTTTAAATCCACTGAAAATTTTCCCTCGTCCGGTCCAGCCCATGCGTCAAAAGTTTAAATCCGTTGAAAATTTTCCCTCGTCCGGTCCAGCCCATGCGTCAAAACCAAAACAAGAACAACTTTATTAGTCTTCATAATTATTTATCTCATGTTGAGCCCAATAGGCCGAGTATTGTAACCTAAAGCTCTTATACCATATGTAATAACCCTCGATTTTCACACATAAAAAAATATTTACATAGCATATTATTAAACCTTACCATTTCTACCTTGATTATAGTCACGAGAAATGTACTCAAAGGCGGTGAATGTAATCGTATCTGCGCAAATCTTAAATACGTCTATGTGGTTTATCCCATGGAAACACAATCGATCAAGAAACATATTTTCACCAAGAAATCATTTGACATAAACGTAACATTGGAAATTATCATAATCCTTCCTATATAATAGAAACATTCTCATGTCATTTATGACAAGTTATATCTAATCCAATAAACAAGCTCATTTAAATGCATGCAATAATTTCCAAAATACACATAAAAGATACACCCGAAGAGAGACATTTTATAGTTAAACTAAGATAACCAAAGAACTATCATTCATCAATGCGTACATTGCACAAGGATATAAACAAGAAACCAAAGTAGTTAGTAACACATAATCGAGGCCACCAACTGAATAATAATGAAACACCATAACAAGAGGATGCAAAAAGATACACGACAAATGAAGACCATTTTTCACGTGGTTCACCCACTCCTTGGGATACGTCCACAAAAGGTTGTGTTTTATTAAAATGATCAAAAAGAGGTTACATCTAACAACAAGATTGTTTCCAACACCTTCTACTTATCCCTAGCTTCTCGTATAGAGAGCTTTATCAATGTTAACTTTACAATTAGAAATACTAAAGGGATAATAAATATGTTTTTCTCTAACTCTTCCATTCTAAATCATGAACAATGAACAATTATTTACGATACCCTTTCACTTTACTAAAAGAAAATACAAAGGCTAAATAATATAGTCTTACTAACTCTTCCACAGAATACCCCATAATTATATTTGGAGAGAATCTAGATAATATAAGAGTTGTACCCTACAATATTTCTGAGATTAATTTAAACATACTTTCCTATATATATATATATATATATATATATATATATATATATATATATATATATATATATTTAAAGACCATAAACCATACAACAGATGGAGGCACGTAAATCTCAGTATGCAATCCACAGATTAATCCGTATTATCAATACAACCACTCAAATACAACTAGTGCCGACTAAAAAGAGGCGGGGGTCGATACTCCTTCAGGAGGTATCGCCCAAACTGTGATTATATGTAGGCAATGTACATATACCAAAAGTATTAATGCCGCGGTTAGGGGATCAACGATCTGCAGGTTGAGCAGCGTTCATATAATCAGGGCAAAAAGATCTAGAAGGAAATTATAAATATGCCAGTACTTATTGGGGTTACTTTGACCCAAATATAAATAAATGAAAGATCCTTCTCAACGATCATCGTCGGCGTTCAACAGAGAAATTACTCTGATAATAAAAGTAATAAACCCTTACTCGGAACTACGCTGTCGTTTGACGAAAGTACTCAAATCCAATATTGTGATAAATATATTAATATATTCTTTACTTGGAGTTATGTCGACGTCCTGACATAGAGTTACTCTATTCTAATACCATAATAGGCACAATAATAAGCCCCTTTCCTGGAACTATGTTGGTATATATCCCGATTACCCAGGGTTACATTCAGCAATGCAAAACATATTGCAAAGTTCTATCGCATTCTGGTGCCATTCATTGCCAGAGACTTCTCTTCAACGCACTGGTTTTACCACTAAGGTGTATGTATGACACTAGGAGCATATATATATATATATATATGTATGTATGTATGTATGTATGTATGTATGTATGTATGTATGTATGTATCTAATACAAGGCGCAGACATCAAGGGATAGCATCTATATGATGCCATGAATAGATCTGGACAATGCATGTAGATCGAACTTCATCTTGAATTCTAGAGTAGAGAAAATCACATTCATAGGTTAATATGACCAGATCTAGTCAAAGAGCAGAGATAATTAAAAGCAACCCCTGATGCTGAATTTATAGCTAGAAACTAAGTCAACAAAATGACATAATTATATATACAACAACAGGAAGCTAGCTGGGCAATTGGCATAAAATTCATAATTGAAAACTAGCCAATGAAATGGTATGATAGTATCTGCAACTGAAACTACCTGTGCGATTAGCATATAAATACCAACACGGATCACTATAAACAACGCAGCTCATAGAAGGTCAATTCTAACTCTATGGAACACAGTCTACTGCAATCAAACGCCGATCTCTATTGACTACACTATAAATCCAACTGGTTAATTCTGAGAGCATTTTCTTACGATTTCAGAACTATCACGCGGCAGCCCTAGAAGTCATTCTTCTCGTCCATCAAGGGGACAACACCCCAAAAAATCTCCAAAAGAGATTCTCGAGAAACCTTACGAACTCAGCTAAGTGATTTGGCATTCGGATATCCTTATTAAAATCTCATCGTAGAAAGTATTAAGTATACTTCAAGGTGGTAGTGGTTCCTTTATGTTTTTAAAGGTTTTTAACTTTCATTATATATATATATTACAATGGTATATATCCATTTATCAATGGTGTAAATGTAACTATATACTAAATCATTCTTTTAGTATGTTGTAACCACTTCCATTGATAGCTCGTCTTTTTCCTACAAGGGTATTAGCCAAAAGGATGTTTTGCTATTTTAATTTATTTCTTGTTATATCTATCCTATAGATGTATCATTAACTTTTAAGGACCAAATTTCTAGTTTTTCTTCTAGAGGACTTCTAGAGAGAGAATCATGGAAAGAAAACATATTTAGCTTCAAGCTAAAATAAGGTATAGGAGTGCCCTAATGTCTGTATCTTATCAGTTACTTCACTTAGGACTATTCCTAAAACCTTAGGTTAGTAAGTGGGTCGCCACCCTTATTTTAGTGTCCATGGAACTATGACTCCACCTTTCATCAAGATCATAGCTTCCCAAATGGTTACATTCCCCCCCCTAGTGGATTCAGTCATTGTGTCGTTATAGTTGCGTCGTAACCTCCGGTCTCCCGGTCCATTACTCGGTCCTTACAACTAGGAAAAATAGTTATTCATATGACAAGGTTCACTGGTGGGGCCTTGGCCTTGAGCTCCTCACCAGAACCATTACAAAATTACATAATTCTATTTACAAAGAAAATAACAATAATGGTTAAATTGGAGGGGTGTTACAGCTCCGAAGGGTTGTTACCCGAAAGCTATAGGATACTTTCTTTTTCTGTAATTTTTATATTCCAGAAGAAGAATCAGTAATATTCTCTGCTACTGTTTTCGGATATCGATGGAGGCCCTGCGTTATTTCTAATCAGGCATAATTTGAGACCAGAGATCATTGATATTGCAATCATCTTTGTACTGGATTGGGATTTGTAAGATTTTCTTCTTAGAAGTTGAATATAAGTCTGCTAAGAGATTTTATGCTCTTTTATAGATCAATATTCCTTATTCAATCTATTATGCTAGATGACTGTAAGCTTGATGTGTAAGCAATATGTATAAGGTTATTGTTTCTATGTTGATCAATGATACCCACTTTTGATTTTTTTTATTGGTTTAACGATTTGATCTTTGTCTTTCTTCTACTAGTGGCTTGATAATGTATTTTATTGAAATAGAGCACAATGTCAGACAATCGTGTCCCCCGATCTGCTACAAGATCTGAATGACTCGTTGCTATGCAGGCAGTTATCGATTATGTATATGGTGATAGAAGCAACGATGTTCCAGCTATAATCAACCCTTCAATGTTGAAGCTATAATTGGTGATGGAAAATGATATTTCCCATGTACGAAATGTAGAGGAATGAAAAGAAGAAGAGTTGTCGGGGAAACAACCAGGAAACATTGCTTAGAATATGGGCACTTAGAAGGGGGAAACCAATATCATCCCCTGGTAAGTTATCAAAAAATTATTTTTTCTCATTTTGCAATAATCCTATTATCGGACAATATTTTAGTACTAATTGGTTATATTGTTTCACAACTACCTCATAGACAAGACCACCGACGCTTGCAAACCCACTTGCTACAATTCACAGTACTAGAGATGCTGAGGGTGGTGACATTGAGGTTGATACATTAATGGAATAAAATGACCATAATATTATTGACAATGAAGGGATAAATAGGTTGATTTGTGACACATATGTTTCCATAGATGAGAATGTACCTACGGATGAGGTGTATCAAAACATTCATGATGTACCTCTTATTGACAAGGAAAAAAAATCCTTATACAAAGACTGAAAGACAAGTCTTCTCTCATCTCTTTTGTTGCTAGTCAACTTGAAGGCACCTTGAAGGTCATGAATGGTATTTCAAACACTGCAATGACACAATTGTTAAGGTTTGCAATATTTTTATTTTTGTAATTGCAATTGCTTTTTTTTATATGTTTCTATCATTTATTAGTCAATAATTATGATTTTTCCACTAATTTACATATATATTTTGTAGATTGTTAGGTGACACTCTTCTACCACCGTCAAATACTTTTCCTCATGCATACAAAGAAATGTGTGTCGTTTTGAAATATCTAGGAATGGAGTATAACACAAATGATGCATGTCCCAGTGATCATATCATATATTAAAGACAACATGCATTAAAGAGTGAGTGCCCTGAATGTGGAATTAGTAGATATCGTATTGATCATGTAACAAATAAGGTGCCCTGAAAATTTCTTCACCATATCCCAATAATTCCACATTTTCAAAGACTGTTTAGGTGTAAAAACATTGTAGAATTTATGGATTACCATTCATGACACATATGTGAAGATGGTGTCATGCGAATGCCTGGAGATGGTTCTGCATTGAGAGACATTGATGAAATATAGACAATTTTTAAAGAATAACATATAATGTTATATTTTCATTGGAATATGATGGTGTAAACCCATTTGGAGAACTTAGAACAATTTACTTAGTTTGGCCAGTCTTTGTTATAAACAATAACCTTCCTCCATAGATGGAAATTAAAAGGGAGCATTGTTAAGCCCTCAATGATGTCACATTACCCATTCTATAGTGGCACATTACCCCCTATATTGTGGTGCATTACATATTATTGATGTCGTCTTGGATCTATTAGTGGGTCTATTAGTTGTTATTGTACACCTTTGTTTCCTATATATAGGAAGGATATATTTTAATTTCAGTCATTATTGTATATTGTCTTGTCTTATGTACTTAGTACATTGTGTAAGGAGGTTGCTCCCTCGAAGCGGCTTTCTATTCATCTTTGTTATTCATTGTTAAGTCATGGATTAATTTCTTCTGGTCTATTTCTGCTCTTTTTATGCTATTTTCTGGGACTTGGTTGGATAACATTTGGTATCAGAGCTCTTTCCTCGGGACTGGTTTCTTCAAAACGAGTAATCTTGGAATTTTTGCTATAATTTTTTTTTTATAAGGATTCATAAAGTGATATTAAAAATCCATCTCTAGTAAAGGCCGAGTTATCTATGATCCAATTTTCAGATCCTGAGACATTACAGGTTCAGATATATTCGCCTTGGAAGCTAGGGTTTTTTACTAGTCTAAAACAGGTGTCATGGGGAAAACGGTGATATTCGGGGCATGAGAGATCCAAATTGAGTGAGACCTATTGCATCAGAAAGGATATGGACCAAGGTAACTGTGGTATATTTTTTAGCCTTAGATACAAATTATTGGACACATGGAATACCGTACAAGTTCACTCTTCTGGATAGACAAAAAATAAGAAGTGTTGGGAGATTTGCAATAACTTATTACTAGAGCATCCAAATTAGGTCATACTTGCGGCATCAAAAAGAGGACACATCGAGATATAAGAGTTCGAATATTCAAACCTAGAGGAGCCAAAGATTCAAATTTATCTCAGTTCCAAGTCGAGCATAAAACAGTCTTCCAATCAGGGTTAAAAAAAGGTACGCCATTTTAAATTTGAATAAATTTGAGTAGAAGGATCTATTTGAGGGAACCCTAGGGTGTGATATATATTTATATTGTTCAAAATGACACCAAAAGGAAATGTAAAAAATAAAACTTCAAGCAAACCACCAAAGGATTCATCCTCGACATATGAATAAAATGAGGAATTAAGACGCGACTTGACCCAGTTAAGTTAAAAGTTGAGGAATGGAGTAAAAGGGCAGTGACATCTACTTAATTATTAAACCAAAAAAGTGATATGGAGAAGGAATTGAAATATATGTCCAGTAAAGAGGATCTCAAGGGGATGTCCAGTAAAGAGGATCTGAAGGGGATGGCTAGTAAAGAGGATCACAAGGGGATGGCCAGTAAAGAGGATCTCAAGGGGATGGCCAATAAAATGGCTAGTAAAGAAGATCTTCAAGAATTGAAGGAATTGATGAATGATATAAAACATAGATTTATTCCTCATTCATCTACTATAGAAGAGGATAAGAGGAAAAATGAGACTTATTATCGTCACGTATTGCGGAAATTGAAAAACAATTGGAGAACAAGAAGTTTGAGACCAAGAAATTTGATGATTCACTACATCATCATGGGTACAACTCAGGTCCAAGGAACTACTCTATTTCCCAAAATTGACATGAGGAAGTTTGATGGCAATGATCCAATAACTTGGATATTCCATATGGAGCAATTCTTTGATCTACACCAAGTGCCAACTTTGCAAAAGCTATCTATTGCATTCTTATATTTAGAGACTAATCAATTTGTATGGTACCAATGGCTTTGTGATCATAAAAAGGACTCTATTATCTCTTGGTCTATATTCATGAAATAATTGATTGGACATTATGGGGATATAAATAGAAACACCTTCTTTAGCCAATTGGTAAGTCTCAAGCAAAAAGAACCGGTTAGTGAGCACATCAAGTAGTTTCAGAAGCTAAGTATCAGAGTGAAGAATATTTCATAATATAACTTCTTGGATCTCTTTATTGGAACTTTGAAGGCCAACATCCAACATGAGGTTCACCGTTGGGAACCTAAGTCCTTGGAGAATGCATTTAGGGTGCAATAAAAGTTGAAAACAAAATTATGGCAACAAGGAAGTCTACCACTTACAATTATAAGGAAGGAAGTGTGGTCTTGAGTCATCCACAACCTACAAGGTTGAAACAACAACTAGAGGAAAAAATAACAAAAGGGATTTGTTATAGTTGTGATAGCAAATATTGTAATGTCCCCAGCTTGACCCTATTGCATTAATATTGTAAATGATGTAAATATTGTAACTTAATCATGGTGAGGAGCTCAAGGCCAAGGCCCCACCATTGATTTAGTATTTTATGTACCGAAAATTAAAGAGATAGATGCCTATGGATCTTGTGCTAGAGGGGCACGATTGTAAATCAGACATGATGTAAATACGAATTTAATGAAAGAGACCCACAACCAGCTACGCAATGCAACGAAGAGATGGGGGCATGATCTTTACAAGGAATGGGGGGGGGGGAATAACCAAACCCTTGAGATATGGTGTTAAGCCATTTAATTGAGGAAACCCATGAACTCTCAAGTACCCACTTGGTCTCATGCACCCAATCATTTAATTCTTCCAAATATTGGTTGAGACAATGAATGCCTTGGGATGGGAGAGGTATGGCTGTCAATTTTCGTGCATGGGCAAACCATCAACTTGGAAAATCGTGTTTTTGCTTGTTGGGCAAGAAAACCCCCACGAAATTGGCCCAAAATCCATTCTACACCCATGGCATTCATCCTCTCACGCAGTCGGAGCCTGTGGGTGTTTTATCCTTCACGTTTTTCACCATCTCCTGTGTTTTTCCATGCCCATAAACTCGTTTTTGGTTAGCTCATTGGCTGGGAGAAGAGAGCCACGGTTTTTGGGGTTATGGAGGTCGTTTTTGCCACGAAATGCCCATGAGTATTCTTCTGAAAACGAATCTGCTCTCCTGGGGTTGATTTCCCATTTTCTCCCTTTCGTTTTGGGTTGCCCACGTTTTTATGGAACTATTAGAAACCCATTCTTGGGAACTTCACTTTAGAATCGTTTTTCTCATGCCCAGCACTTACTCTTTTGCTGTTATATGCATCCATCTCCTAGCAACCTCAAAAACCCAACTGCTGGTTGGTATGTCTGATGCTGGAGTATCTATGGTTATGAGAGACCCTGTTGTTCCCTAGTTCCTTGTGGAGATCATGCTCAGCTCGGGGGTGGCAGTGGTGCTAAGAGATTGAGCACACTGGCCTATGGTTGGGTGGAACGTTGCAGAAGCGTAGCCAGTTGCTTGGGACTACCTTATTGAGATAAGTATTCCCTTGTGTTAAATTTGCAATTATCAATCGATGGATATCTTGAATGTATGATGAATGTGTATTTGAAATTACTTCCGCTGTGTTATTAAAACATTTATATGCCTGTTTTAATATCTGAATGCTTATGAATAAGATCATGGGGCTAGATGCCCAGTTGTAGCACAATGATCCTCTCTATCATGCTGGTATGATAGGAGGGGACATTACATTTGGTATCAGAGCTGCTGGTTGCAGCATTGGGCCTCTATGGGCCAAATCCAATAATAGTCATCTCTGACAGAAAGAAAGATTTCGATTTTCCTAAGTGTTTGAAAAATTTGCTTAGAGTCTGTTTGAAAAAGTTTTTGTTAAAAGACTGTTTCGGAAAGAATTCCCGAATGTCTTCCGCAACTGCGGAAGCATTCGGCGAATCTTTCCGAAATTTCGGAAGCAATTCCGCGAGTTTTTCCGAAATTGCGAAGGGAAGTTTTCGAAAGGAATTCTCTTCCGAAATTTGCGGAAGGAATTCTCTTCCGAAATTGCGGAAGGATTCCGCGAGTTGTCCCGCAACGCGGAAAAATTCGGCGAATTCCTCCGAAAAAGGCGGAAAAATTTTCTAAGTGTTTTCAAAATTTTGTTTAAGGTTTGTTTCGGAAAGGATTCGGGAAAGTCTTCCGAAACTGCGGAAGGGTTCCGCGAATGGCTCCGCAATTGCGGAAGGATACAGCGAGTTGTCCCGCAACGCGGAAAAATTCGGTGAAATGCTCCGAAAAGCAGAAAAATTTCTAAGTGCCCGGCATCCAAAGGAAATTTCGGAAGGAATTCTCTTCCGAAATTTCGGAAGGAAATCTTTTCCGAAATCGCGGAAGACTTGGGCGAATCATTCCGCAACTGCGGAAGACTTCGCCGAATCGTTCCGCAACTGTGGAAGATTTCGGCGAATCGTTCCGCAATTGCGGAAGACTTCACCGAGTCGTTCCGCAACTGCGGAAGCATTCCGCCAACCGGCCCGCAACTACGGAGAGATACAGCCAATCGGTCCGCAACTGCGGGAGGATACAGCCAACCGGCCCGAAATTTGCGGAAGGCTATAGCCAACCGGGAGCATTCAGTGAACCGCCCCACAGTGGCGGCGGGCAGAAAAAAAGAAAAAAAGAAAAAAAAAAGAGTAAAGTGACAAAAACTCATTTTTTGGATAGGGGGAGCATCGGGGCTCGGAATGGGACGATTTCTGTGGGGCTCGGAGGCCATTGACAGAGGCCATGAAAGAACCAGTGAAGACCCCGGGCCCATTACACTCCGATTTGACAGAAAATGGATAATAGTGACTTTTGAAGGACGGAGTCCCGAGGCTTGACGGAAGGTCGGTTTGAGCTGAAATTGATCAGGCGCGGCCATGAAGCAGGCACGATGTTAAGTTCAGAATCTGGGAGCCAAACTCCAAAGGATGTGAAGTCGGGGTGATCAAGAAGGCCAAAAAGCACTGTTCCGGGCCACTTTTTCGGGATTTTGAAAAGCTGGTAGGCAGCAAAAGTGACCCTAGATGTGGGAATCAAAAATTTTACTGAACTAGACATTTCATATTCTCATTAATACGGACAGTTTCCGTTAGACGAATATTTTCCATAAATGCACCGTTTGGGAGATAGCCATTTTTGGCCCAAAATTTGGAATTTTGTAAAAATGTGAAAAGTGAGAAGTAGTAAAACCCAGAAATTCATAGAAGATGAATGGTGCATCGGAATTGAAATCCGTGAATTGCTGAGTGTTCACTGTTATATGGAATAACTCCGCCCGATAGAAAAGTTTTTGTGATTCCTCATAGATTTTCTTCCACAGGTAGCTAAAGTTGGCATTCTGGACCAAAAAGGCAACTGTGTAAAATGTGTAGAATTCGGGTGAAAGTTGTCATTTTTGAAAAGATGCAGTTTCCACACCCGGTGTCGGAATGAAGCATGAAGACATGCATTGGAAATCTTGTCCAGCAGGGAACAATGATACATAACCAGGGTTTGAATGAGGTCTGCATATATTATAGATATTTAGTGCAGAAGAGTGCCGGCGGCTGTTTTGACAAACAAATTTTGTTGTCAATATGGGCAATTTCTACAATTGCATGATATGGAACATGAATTCCAGGTTACGATGTGGGATCGAAAAGGGAAGAATTTCTTAAACCTCTGTTTGTTATCGTACTTATAATTATGAAATTGTCATATGGCATTAAAAATGTAAAGGAGTACATAGATGTATATGCACTAGATGGCATCTTAACAAACAGTGCATAATGCATATGGAAATGCTTGTGCATAAATAGGATATTGTATATTGGTAGAATAATGAAGTCTGCATATGCAATGAACCACTAATGGAGAATATTGTGGTTGATAATCACTATTGATGTTGGTATTGGTTGTAGGACCAAAGATAACAAAGAGCATGGCTAAATGTGCTGAGGATGTTGTTGCATGAAGCCAACAACCTTATGTAGAAAGAATGGTGCAACAAATCTATGATCATAAAGTTGGCAAAAGGACTGAGCAGCCTTGGTAAGAGGCCAATTGATCAGGTAACATCAGGCGATGTTAATGGTAACCATGCAGGTAATGATTATTGGTGCCAAATTGCATGAATGTTGAAAAGGAATTGGTAAGATCTCTTCAACTATGTTTGAGTTATGTTGAGATAGTTTGCATATGATATTAAATACCGCTTGGGGCTGTTAACCTACCAAGCTTGGTGAGGTGTGGGTAAGTGAAGGAAATGATCCTTACACCCTATGACTGTTTAGAAATCTCAATGCATTCATATGAATTTATATTGTGCCATGTGTATGATGGTTATGTGCTCGATAACCAAAGCAAGTGAGGACTGGTGGTCCTAATTATGGTAATGCAAGTTATATGAGATAGTCATGTTTCGATCATAATATGCTTGGATGCATAGTACTCATGAAAAAATGCAAAGTAGCATTGAGTAGATGTGCATTAAGAGATTTTATAAATCTTGTGATGCATTGTATGAATGCATAGGGATGATACATATATCATTGCAAAAAAAATAATGAATGAAATGATGAATTGATGATAATTTGAGGATCATTTCATGGGCTGTTATGAATGATATGACTGTGAAATTTGATCTTGAGCTTATGAGGAGGAATCTCATGGTTAAGAGATCTAAGTTCTGTTAGTGAGAACAGTTGTAAATATCAGATTTGTAAATATTTCGGATTTGAAAATTTGCTAATAATTGCTAATGACTGTTTGGCTTATATGAAAATGTGTCAGGAGGACGTGCTGTAAGTAGATGCTCATGTATGGCAGCAGGCATAAGACCATAACAGGTAGAGTGATGTCACTTACAGGAGCCAAACAATATGAGGATAGCCTCATTGCTAAGCAAATCAATTTCTGTAGGAGACAGAATTGTAAAATTTATATTGAATTTAATTATTAATGCTATTGATTGGTTATGGAACAATCATATTTGAAGCTTATTGCTAAATGTTGCTGACTGTTTGGCTATTTGATAAAGTGTGCCAGGATGACACATTGCGGGAAGATCATGTGTGATGGCTTGCGGAAGCCAAACTAGATGGGAAGGATCCCATGCTTTGGAAATGGGTTTCGGGTGAAACGCCATTGATAATGTCTCAGCCAAACCGCATGACGGTAAACCATGAAAGTGAGATGGTAAAGCTATGCCCAGAAGGCATGTGAGGCACATCTGCAAAATGAATGAGTATTCTGTGACCCTAGAAAAGAACATTCATGTCTAAATTACTATGGTTAATGTGCAGAGCATGCTCTATCTTATGTATATCATTACAGACTGCTTGAGTATGATTAGGGCCTACATGGCACACATCGAAAAGGGGGTGCACACATTTTCTGGTGCTGGGTCATGTTAGGGTTTTCAATATTGATTACACCCTAAGGGAATGGACGCATTCCTGGTGTTTCAATACTTGATAGCGAATGTTATGAAATGTGGTTACGATTTTAGAGCAGCAATTACTAATGAGTCTGCTTATCCTTCTTGTGCTAACATTTTATACAAATGCAACTTGGTGTTGCACGTAAGAGGCAAAGTGAAGAAAGGGTGCTCAAGAGGACTGTATGGGCAGTGGTAACCTTTCTACGCTCACACTAAAGGACACTAGAAGAGATGGATAGGCCCGAGGAGCTGTGTTGCAGAAAGGGGTATCATCTTTGTGTAGTGTGAGTGGGTATTGTGGGGCCATGCTAGCCTGCAGTCAAGTGAGTCACCTATGGAGTTCCTGGAGGGAACCACTGGTTGCACAAGAGAAGGAGCCACATAATCATATTTTGTTGTTCATATTGCCTGATAAACCCAGTCAGTGTACTGGCTTGGCAATGGTTGTTGTATGCCTGATAAACCCAGTTGGCGTACTGGCTTGGCAATGGTTATTTGGGAGTTGTGGCGAAAGGTTACTGGATGCCTGATAAACCCAGTCGGTGTACTGGCTTGGCATTGGTTACTTGCATGTTGTGGAGGTATTGGTGAAAAGGTGTTATTTCCTGACAAACCCAGTCGGAGAACTGGCTTGGAAATGGTTATTGAAATGCTTGATAAACCCAGTCGGCGTACTGGCTTAGCATACTGATTTTTTGAAATGCTTGATAAACCCAGTCGGCGTACTGGCTTAGCATACTGATTTTTGAAATGCTTGATAAACCCAGTCGGCGTACTGGCTTAGCATACTGATTTTTGAAATGCTTGATAAACCCAGTCGGCGTACTGGCTTAGCATACTGATTTTTTTGGAATGCTTGATAAACCCAGTCGGCGTACTGGCTTAGCATACTGATTTGTGGGATGCCTGATAAACCCAGTCGGCGCACTGGCTTGGCATTGCCTATTCGGATGATGTTGTGGAGTAGCATGTGTGCTGGCCAAACATCCACCCCACAGATGATCCAAGGCTTGTAAAGCAGAGAAGGAAACCTGTGGAGTAGCGAGGAAATGCACAATACAGATAAGTATTCATTTTCATTTAATTCTTGTTTGGAATAATGAATATTTCAGGTACGAATCTTATCGTAACCAAGCTAATACGTTGTTGTTTCTTTGTTGGAAACCTTGGCCATTACAGGAAACAAGGACCTTGGAAAGAGCTATAAACGCTTGGTAAAGCCAGAGAGTAACTGGTTGGAACTATAAAATTCTCGGAAAATTCAGAGGGTAGTTGGTGGGAACATTAACCACTTGATGTGGTGGAGCAGCCGACGTGCTGGCCAAACATTCCCTTAAACAATTGATGAAACCAGTCAGCGTACTGGCCTGGCATTGCCTATTAGAATGGTTGTGGAGTAGCCTACGTGCTGGCCCAACATTCATTGTTGTATCCACGGGAAACCCAATGCTTGGAAAGCAAAGAAGGATCTTGTGGGATAAAGTTAAGACATCCAACGTAGGTATTGTTGGAAGCAAGAACCTTGAAGCATCTTAAGGATGCAGGTGGACATGTAACCACCTTGAAGAGCTCAGCATGAGCAATAATGAAAGATGGGGCTAGTGGAGCTGTGTGAGTCCTAGCAGCCAAGAGTTAGACCAACCAAGTGGAGGAACTCCATGGTTGAGAGGTCCAGAATAAACTATAGACACTATGTGTCATAGCCAAGAAGGGAATGTCAAGCATTCACGTTGCAGTGAAAGAGGACAGGAGCATTAAAACCACAGCGGTGGTGTGGGTTCCAAAATGGAACAAGACTAAAAGGAGAAACTCTTACTGCTCTCTCTTTCCCTTTTATTGATGCAATTATAGAATTAGAAAAAAAAAATGCTGAATGCATGCATGACTGAAGGTAAAAGTGTGGTATTTGATTAAAGTGAATTGTGAATGCTAATTAATGAATTTCTTGTGAATGGATGAACATGAAGGAATTCATGTGTATGTTAGGCAAGCATGAAAAGTGTGGAAGTCTCATGAGTAAGGCATGGACTATCCATGTCAACTGGGGAAAAACCATTGACTGATTTTTAATATTTTGGGTTATGCTTGACCTAACGAGAATTGTAATGATGAATTTCACAGGTGAAAATTGAATCAATTGGTTGCAGTTGGTGCAGGCAGGTGTGCTAGTGAGCAAAGTGTGGTCAGTTGTTTCCATTGACCATGGAGGCAGACCAAGGGCTATTAGGATTGGTTGAAAGTCTTCTTCAAACAATTGCCAAGACCCAAGACAATCTTGGAGAGATGCTCAAGATGCAAAAGCAGCAGAACAAGATGAACCACAAGGTCTTGCAGGACTCTATTCGTCTGCAGAAAGAGGTAAAAATCATTGTGAACGCAATCAGCAAGGGAAAGAAAAGTGGATCAGTGAAGAATCATTCATCCAATCGTCTGATTAAGAAACGCTCCAGGTGGGAAGACTCAAAGGAAATTGAGCAAGTAAAGATGAAGCAACCCGTGAAGTGTTGGAATTGTGAAGGGGATCATTACCTCCGCAACTGCCCAACAAGAGAACCTCAAGAGGGTAGCAGCCATAAAGTTTTCAGACTTATGGATGAGCGAGAAGATCCGAATCAGCAGCAGCAGCTCGTGAAGATCAAAGGACTTGGTCTTGAAAATTCAATGTAAAGAACAGAATGCAGGGCAGATCTGCAAAGTTTTTGTGAATTTTGGATATATGTAAAGTGGGTATCTATTTCCGAAGTGTTGGAACACCGAGGACGGTGTTATTCCAAGGGGAGGGGAATGTAATGTCCCCAGCTTGACCCTATTGCATTAATATTGTAAATGATGTAAATATTGTAACTTAATCATGGTGAGGAGCTCAAGGCCAAGGCCCCACCATTGATTTAGTATTTTATGTACCGAAAATTAAAGAGATAGATGCCTATGGATCTTGTGCTAGAGGGGCACGATTGTAAATCAGACATCATGTAAATACTAATTTAATGAAAGAGACCCACAACCAGCTACGCAATGCAATGAAGAGATGGGGGAATGATCTTTACAAGGAATGGGGGGGGGGGGATAACCAAACCCTTGAGCTATGGTTTTAAGCCATTTCATTGAGGAAACCCATGAACTCTCAACTACCCACTTGGTCTCATGCACCCAATCATTTAATTCTTCCAAGAATTGGTTGAGACAATGAATGCCTTGGGATGGGAGAGGTATGGCTGTCAATTTTCATGCATGGGAAAACCATCAACTTGGAAAATCGTGTTTTTGCTTGTTGAGCAAGAAAACCCCCATGAAATTGGCCCAAAAGCCATTCTACACCCATGGCATTCATCCTCTCACGCAGTCGGAGCTTGTGGGTGTTTTATCCTTCACGTTTTTCACCATCTCCTGTGTTTTTCCATGCCCATAAACTCGTTTTTGGTTAGCTCATTGGCTGGGAGAAGAGAGCCACGGTTTTTGGGGTTATGGAGGCCGTTTTTGCCACGAAATGCCCATGAGTATTCTTCTGAAAACGAATCTGCTCTCCTGGGGTTGATTTCCCATTTTCTCCCTTTCGTTTTGGGTTGCCCACGTTTTTCTGGAACTGTTAGAAACCCATTCTTGGGAACTTCACTTTAGAATCGTTTTTCTCATGCCCAGCACTTACTCTTTTGCTGTTATATGCATCCATCTCCTAGCAACCTCAAAAACCCAACTGCTGGTTGGTATGTCTGATGCTGGAGTATCTATGGTTATGAGAGACCCTGTTGTTCCCTAGTTCCTTGTGGAGATCATGCCCAGCTCGGGGGTGGCAGTGGTGCTAAGAGATTGAGCACACTGGCCTACGGTTGGGTGGAACGTTGCAGAAGCGTAGCCAGTTGCTTGGGACTACCTTATTGAGATAAGTATTCCCTTGTGTTAAATTTGCAATTATCAATCGATGGATATCTTGAATGTATGATGAATGTGTATTTGAAATTACTTCCGTTGTGTTATTAAAACATTTATATGCCTGTTTTAATATCTAAATGCTTATGAATAATATCATGGGGCTAGATGCCCAGTTGTAGCACAATGATCCTCTCTATCATGCTGGTATGATAGGAGGGGACATTACAAATATAGTAAGGACCACAGGTGCACTGAGAAGAAACTATTTTACATAGATTGTGAAGAAGAGGAGGAAAATGAACAAGAAGAATCAAAAGAAGAGGATTCACACCACGAACCAGCACTAGGGATTGAAGCCGAAGAAATTCACCCAACCATATCTTGCAATGTTTTGGTTGGAATTACCACTCCTCAAACTCTCAAGATAGAAGGCTATATCAAGAAGTAGAAGGTAATAGTACTTATTAATTCTGGCAGTACTCACAATTTTATTCATTGTAAGATAGCATGGGTTTTGAATTTCTTTATATATCCAGCACCAGAGTTTCAGTTGATGGTTGTGGATGGGGGAACTATAAATTGCTCAGGAAAATTTCATAAGATAGATCTCTCTATGAGAGAGTATGTTCTAAATATTCCAATGATCGCCATTCCATTGGGTGGGGATGATGTGGTCCTAGGGGTCCAATGGCTACAATCCCTGGGAACAGTAGCTTTTAATTTTCAAGAGCTTTTCTTGAAAAAAATTTAGGGAGGAAAATAATTTGTGTTAATAGGTATCATGGGGAGACCTGGTAAGATAATCAACTCTAATGGAATGACCAAGTTTTTGTGGAAGGAACAACAAGGTGTAATTGCATAATTTTGCTCACTAGATGTTCAAACAGCTAAATTGTCGATCTCTCCAGATCTACAGCAGGTCCTCGACAATCATTCCAAGGCATTTGATAATATTCCCACAAGTCTCCCACCTACTCGAGAAATTGATCATGTTATTCACTTGGTTTCAGGAAGTGTTCCTCCCGATATTAGGCCTTATAGATATCCTACGCCCATAAAACTGAAATTGAGCATATGATCGCAGAAATGTTAGAGGTTGGAATAATTCAACCTAGCCAAAGTTCTTACTCTTCTCCAATAATGTTGGTGCACAAAAAGGATGGCTCATGGCGTATGTGTGTAGATTATAGAGAGCTCAACAAGCTCAGTATTAAAGATAAATTCCCCATTCTGCTTATTGATGAATTCTTAGATGAATTACATGGAGCAATTTACTTCACCAAGCTGCATCTTTGCTCAAGCTATCATCATATCAAAATGAAGAAAGAGGACATTCCAAAAATAGATTTCCAAACTCATGATGGCCATTATGAATTTTTGGTCATGCCTTTTGGCCTTATAAATGCGCCTTCCACATTTCAAGGTTTGATGAATTCCATATTCAAACCCTTTATTCAAAAATTTGTGTTAGTAATCTTTGATGATATATTGATCTACAATAAATCTTGGGAATCCCATGTTCAACATGTTGATAAGGTGCTCACACTATTGGAGGAACAACAATTATGAGCAAAACCCTCCAAATGTTTCCTTGGAGTACATAAGGTGGAATACTTGGGTCATATCATCTCTCATGAAGGAGTTAAGGTAGAACCTAACAAAATTAAAGCAATCCAGGAATGGAATATCCATACAACCTAAAACACCTTACAGGATTTCTTGGGTTGACAAGATATTATTGCAAGTTTGTTCAAAATTATGCACGAATAGTAGCACCCTTAACAACAATATTGAAAAAGGATGCATTTTCATGGACTCCAGATGCAACTAAGGCCTTTGGAGAACTCAAAGAGGCCATGTGTAGAGCTCCAGCCTCGGCTACACCCGATTTCACAAAAACCTTCGTCGTGGAATGCGATGCATCAGGAAATGGCATTGGCATTGTTCTAATGCAAGATGGAAGGCCCCTTGCCTTTGAAAGTCATCCAATTAAGGGAAAGAATCTACACAAACCAATTTATGAGAAGGAAATGCTATCAATGATGATTATGATGATGATGATGATGATGATGATCAGGATGGTGGTGATGGTGATGATGATGATGATCGTCATCAAAATCAATGTCATCAGCGTCATCATCACTGACATTGTCATTACAATTTTAATATGTTTTTTCATCAAAATTTATTTTCAAATTTAATCATATTCTTCATTTTAAGTTTATATATATATATATATATATATATAAGTATGTACATACATATACATAAAATAATAATACATAAACATTATATATAAAATAAAATAAACATTACATAAAAAATAATAAACATAATAAATAAATAAACATAAAACATAAAAAACAAAACAACCATTTCAAACCATTATAATTCACTTAACTCCCATCCTGTGTCACTACATTTTCACTTACCTCACCAAGCCCGGAGATAGGAGGTTGCAGAGAGGACACAAAGGTCGTAGAGGTCATCGAGAGGACACATAGGTCGCAAAGTTTGCCGAGAGAGGTCACAGAGGTTTCCAAGAGGACATAATTCCCCCCAAATCGATCAGTATATGCCATTTAACCTTGGATTACTCTGCCAAATTTCTAAATGTTTCAATGTTGCGAATGGATTTGGTTTAGGGTAGGGATTGTGCAAAATATTAAACTCTCAATCAATTTCCTTGGCTACTCAATGAAATCCCTGGATACTCAACAAAATCCATTGCGATGGAGAGTTGAGACTAGGGAATTTAGACCAACACTAAGCTATTCCCAACTAATAAGATTTAACTAGTAGTCAAGGGAATTGACAGTTGGATATGGTTTCAACTCTTTTGATACCCACACCCAAACTTACTTCAATGAATTCACCCCTCTCATACCCAATTGATCACTCAAATATAAATGAAATATTGTAATGTCCCTTTTTTAAAATTTTATGAAAATGCCCAATTTTCCAATTTTTCCCCAATTTCGACCTTTGACTAGTTTTACTGTTTTGGCCTCCAAATTAACCCAAATACTCCCAAATATTCTATAATGGTGTATGAATGATATTTAGACTTGAATATTAAGTTCAGGGATGATTTATTGTTTCGCGAACAATATACCGAGAGCGGACTCAAGGCCTGATCTCCCTAGCTTAACGTAAGTCTAGAACAAATAAGACAGAACATAAAATACTTTCCTAGATCATATAGAAGTACAAATGAAAGAGTAGATCGTTTACCTTAGATTTGTAGATCCCTTTCTCCTTTGTTGATCCAATGTTCCAGCGCTTCCAGATTGCGAGTAGCTAAACCCTGTTGAACATGTAACAGACCACGAGAAGTGAAAGCATATATCTCATATGATAGATCTAAGCTAGCAGTTAAGGAGGAAAGCTCTAAACATCATCAAGGAGACAACATTTATGGAAAGCAATTATATTAATTGTATTGAAGAGTGGACAAGTACAATAGAAAAGAGGATTACAACCATTGTCTTAACGCTGCAAGATCCTTCCGAAAGAGCCATGCCAAAGCTCCTAGAGAGAAGTGGATGTTCCCCAAGCTAGAGTATTAGATCTATTGAGCTTGATTTCACTAGCATAAGAGTACCATGGACTTCCTCCCTTAGAATGGGAGTGATATTCATTTAAATAGGACTAAGTGGATAGGGTATGGATAGGATAGGTTGAGATATTATAGAAGAGGCTTAAGGGATCTTTCCAAGGTGTTAGGAATTGAGTGCTAGCTCTCCCAAGAGGTCAGGGATAGGGTCCCAAGTAAGCAAGCTTCGAGAAGGAGCTCAAAGGGCTATTTTTGTCCATTAACTGACATCGGTGCACCTTGCAACAGAGCAAGCTGCGACGTCACATGCTACATGAGTGCAACCTGCGATGACCTCTAAAAACCTAGTACAAATGGGTACAAATCCTTCCAGGTCAATCACTCAATCAGGGTAACTTCAGGAATGTATACACTGAATCTCATGATGGGAAGATTTTAGGTGTAACAAAATGCCCCCCGAAGCATGAAGTTATTGAAGATAGACAAGTGAAGTGCTTTGATATAAGGAATGGCAATGGACTTGTTGGATGAAGGACGCTGCTATAGTACAACTGACTCTGAGTACACAGTCTCAAATGAGTCACAACATGGCTGCCGACCAATACAGTGTAGATCCATGGTAGTAATGACCGACTGAACACAATCATGGCTACTAGACACAAGCGTAGATCCATGATGAGATGATAACACAGCCATGAACAATACAAAAGTGGATCCGTTTAATATGACTCAATACAAACTCCATCGCAACCTAAATAAAACATGACTCCCCAGGGTCTTCAAGCTGAACCGGAAATGATACGAATCTATCCATGTGATTACAAAGGTCTTGACGTCGAACATGGTAGAAACAACTTGATTAACGGTCATTGATGTAAACCGTTAACAAGCGCGAGGGAGATCACCATTAATGTCAATGATTCCCAAGGTGTCATAGTACATATCACCAAGCGTGAATAAGTGAGTTGAAGTCGAACGCAAGATGAAATCTTTCAATCAAGAGTCAATGATGTAAACTCATGTTGAAAGAGAGGTAACCTGCCATTGAGGCATGCAGGGCCAAGGTACTTGGTTGGTTTCTAGATTCAATCCTCGGATGATGAGTTGATGTCGAAAAGGATGAATCCATTGAAGGAGGGCCATGATGAATCCCCCATCAATCAACACGAAACACGACAAAATATGTGTAGAGTAGATCGTATGGTACATTAACATGCAATACTAACTCAAAGTAGACCGACATGGTGGCGGGCGTACTAACTGTAGATGATAAATGACGGACGTATTCTTGAACATGGGCATGGCATGACTTGGCAGTATTGACATGATGAGCGCAACACTAACTTCTAATGCAACTGATGATGGAATCTTTCTTTGAATGACTCAAAGGAGTAACGAGACTCGGGAAGTAAGTAAGACTCAATGACAAACAGATGACCCAAGTACAGTATGCAAATGCATATGAGTGCCATGTTCAAGAATGACTACGTACTGCCACTGACAAAGTGTGTAACATAAAATCCTTCCTTTTTCCCCATAATGAACAATGAGTGCCTCATGTGTTTTTTACAAGCTTGATGAGGGTAACCAGATGCTCGGTATAGCTCATCTCATATATGAGTCCAATCCCAAATATTTTCTGAACCTGGGATAGGAGGGGTTCGTCTCATGACGGGCCCTTCCATGTAAGATTTTAACAAGTCCATAGAAGGTAAACTCGGTCGTCATTTCATGTTTAGAGAGTCTAAAAAGAACTAAAGAAGACTCCAACGGTCTGTTTTAGTAAAGTTATCCTCATCACCCGAAAAAGGGTAAAACAACGCGGGATAGAACTCTTCCAATCATGATTGGCTGGAGTATACCTTTTTCGTGAGTAGTGCTCCCTGGTTCGAAAAAGGGGTAAACTATCACCAGCAAGACGACCATTCAAATACTTTAACAAGCGTGAACGCGACAAGTTCTCTTGGAAAAATTTTCATTTTTCGAGAGCCTGAAAAGAGCTTAAAGGTAGACTCCGGGGGGTATCCTTTTCCGTGGGAGTTTAACGAGCCCGAAAAAGTGATAAATCGCAACTCGGTACTTATTCTCATAGTTTCAAGAGCACGAGAACAAACGAAAAGTAAGCTCATCATCATAAACTAATTACTATCCAACGTTGCAAAATAATGATAAAACATTCAAGGGAATTGTCCATACCTGAGATGACCGTTGTAACACGAGAAACAACACAAAATACCACCTAACAACTCCTGCACACTTGGAAACTAGGTCAAATAGTCAACCAATCTTCCAAATATGATCAAAGATGATTAAAACTATAGCAAATGACCTAAAGCATCAAATATTTGAAAAGGAATATTCTATTTCATTTATAAATAGAAAAATGGGTTAAAAATAGTCACCATTGTTTCATTTGCCAATTTGGGAGAAGAAGTGCCAATTTGGAGCCAAAACTTCACTTGTCGATTCCGGGAGCTACGAGCCACCATTTCACCCACCATCTGGAGCAGGTAAGCCTAAACTTCATCCAGCAAAATTGTAGTGGATTACATTTTGATTTTAGGTCCATTTTTAAGGTGTTTTGATGGATTTGCGGAGGGTTATTGCGCCCTCAGCTCATCGCAGTCTGCCCTTTCGAGAACTGCGACGAGACCTACTTGGCGCAAGTCCCGCAAACATGGAGTGCGACATCATCGCACTGTGTGCAAAAGCACAGTGTGACGGTGGAAACGCATATCCCAACCATCAAATTAAACCCAAAAGGTGGACTTCCTGTGGTTGAAGTGAGGTCTAACAGTCTTTAAATGCCCATTTTGGCAGGTTGATAGCTAGAAAACATGGTATTAGAGTGGCGGGAAAGAAAACACAAGGTGGAAGATGAACAAGCTGCCAATGATCCACAATGCGTGAACGCTTTGAGAAAATGTGGTTTGCTCAAGTTCTTCAAGATTCAGGGCATGAGGGCCCAAATCCCGCTATTGTCACATATGCTCCAGTGCTGGGATACGGCCCAGCAACACTTTGTGATCGGTGAGCACATTCTCACTATAGATGTTGAGGACATCTATTTTCTTACCAACTTGTCCCGGAGAGGGTACCCCGTATTTCTCACTGGATCATGAGCTAGTGATTGCACTGTCGATGACATGGTGACGTAACATTGTACTGCTCATGCTTGATCCTCTAGTGGGAAGATTCCCATTAGGGATGTTGTGAACCACCCATTGCATGCCATATTGTTCACCATTACTAGAGTGGCGGGGATCCAAGCCCCACACATGGCCACTCGAGCTCAGATGCTCTATGTGGAGGACTGCATGTCCCCCAAGATATTCAACTGGTGCGAGGGTCTCCTCGTAAACATCTGAGCTCAGCTAACCAAGTGTCGGAGGGGAGAGCTCAAGCAATTTGGATACGGATTGATAGTGATACCGTTGCTCTTGGAGTGGATCCCCCTCTTGCGCCCACAGGTACGACTGGATGACAAGGATCCTAGGGATCCTCACCTGCTCAGATGGGTAGAGGTGATAGCCCGTCATGGTGGGGCTCTATCATGAGCTTTGGTGTCGAGTTCTTCAACTGGCTGGAAGGCCAGTTGCTCATGGTTGAGGACTACCCGTACAGTGGTATGGATTTCATAGAGGATCCTGACTTAGTGCTGCCCGAGGGTACAGCATGGGGAGACATCGGTGAGAACAAAACCCTTGTACTTTTTAGTTTTGTTTATTGATGATTTTTTTGTTGTAGTGCTGACAAGTATATAACATGTGTGTGCATATGTGGGTCCCATACGGCCAGTAGGAGTCTCTCTTCTGGCGAGGAGAGATAGAGGTGGGGGAGCAGTCATGCCCCCAGGTGCTCATGCTACCATCGTGGAGATGGAGGACGTGTACAGGAACTTGTCCCAGCTGACAGTGGATGTTCTTGAGCCAGTAGTAGATGACTTACCGAGACCTATGCAAAGGTTCAGAGTTGGAGCGTCTATACGCTTCAACGCCTTACTCCGCAAGGTAGCGAGGATAGTGGAGTGCTTCCATTCTTAGCGATAGAGAGCATCCGTCCTAGGGGTGTATGAGCCAGGCGTCAGGCCTGATGACATTATTATACTTGTACTGAGAGCTTAGAGGCCTCGGATTTTGTACTATTGAAAGCTATGAGGCTTTAGATTTTGTAGAGACTTACTGAAAGCCATCATGCTTCATATTTTTGTACCAGCACTACTTTTGATGATATATATACAGACATTCCCGGTGATTTATACATTATGTGTTTTAAAAATGACGAATGATGTGATCTTGTTCATATTCTTCGCTTTTTATATAGTGCATTATTTACATGTCGTGACTGCTTTTACATATCGTGAGTATTATGTGTGTGCGATGTACCGATCTAAAATGAAGTTGGCCATCGAGTCAGCAACTGTGTTTAATTCTCATGGGATGTGCAGGTATTGAATGGATTCAAATGACCTTTCTAGGAGATGGACTTGTCTAAAGAGACGGAGTAGGGTAGGATCACGGATAGCGTAGACCCAGTTAAGATGGGAAACCACTAATTGAGAATCCATGTGGATGACAATGTGGTTCATACCCAAGGAAATAACATCGGTTAGGGTTCCAATTACTGCCTGATACTCTGCAGCGTTGTTGGTTGCAAAACCAAGGAAACTTCCTCCTGAGCTGATGAGATCGCCCGTTGGGGAATACGGTACCCAGGCTGCCGAGGCAAGTTTACGGGTATGCCGGCTGGCGTCGTTCGCGAATCCGTAGCACATTGCCATCTGCACACGCAGACAAAATATGGTATAAGAAGTGGAAACAAGACCTAAAGACACTCAAAAAACAAGCACGTCACACCACACAAAAAACACGCCATGTACAGTATATACAAGAAAGTCTATGCATGACAGGTTCAGGCATAGTACCTTTTCAGGTAAATCCCATTACGAGGTTCACCCAAAGATATTTCATCATAGTCTTCAAGCTTGTAAGCTCCCTTTTCCAAAACACGTTTGACAATGTAAGGTCTGTGCCAAATGGACTCGAACTTTCCTGCCCCTAGTTTGTCATGTTTCTGGTCATATGTGAGGACCAGGTCACCCTCGTTGAAGATACAAGGTTCAACGGACTTGTCGTATTGAGCTTTGATGCGTTTCTTGTGCACTTCATTAGAAAGAGCGGCATCTTAGCGAGACTCATCACGTTTCTCTAAGTACAAGAAACGTTCTTCCTCAGCAGCAGTGTTAGGGAGAAGTTCGATATCGAGTTGTAGAGATAGAATTTCACACTCTATAGGAAGGACAACCTCCAATCCATACACCAATTGGAAAGGAGTGAAGCCTTTGGCAGTTTTAACAGACATTTTGTAGGCCCATAATGCTGAAAAGAGCATGCTATGCCAATTGGACTTATGCGTACCTACCATCCTTTGGACCATATTTTTCAAGACCTTGTTAATGGACTCGACCTGTCCATTGGACTGCGGGTAGTAGGGTGTTGAGTTTTCATGGTGAAAACCCAATCTATCGCTCAGTTCATCAACCATATGGTTCTGAAAGTGAGAACCATGATTGGTAACTATCGCCTGAGGAACTCCAAACCGCGCTATTACATGATTGAACATGAAGAGTGCGGTGGTTTTGCCGTCGTTTTGGTATGTAGGCATTGCCTCGGCCCACTTTGTGAAGTAATCCATAGCTATGATGATGTAACTATGCCCCCCGGCCGAGGTAGGCTTACAATGCATAAAATCGATGCCCCATTTTGCGAAAGGGCCCACGGCAATAACCGGGTGTAACGGGGCAGGATGGGTGCGCTTCTTCGTATGGACGTGTTTGCATGGAGGACATATTTTCACAGCCTCAATACAATCTTTGAAGAAGTAGGCCAATAATATCCTACACGCAAAATCTTCTGGGTTGTAGCCATCCCAAAGAGGTGACCGCCACATGCCCCAGCGTGACAGTCATTCAGGATGCGTTCAGCCCCATCATGAGTGAGACAACGTCGAAGAATTGAATCGACACCACGGCGGTACAAAGCATCACTGATGATCAGATAATACTTCACATGGTGACATATTCTACGATGGTTGTCGCGAGACAGTTGTGGGATGAAGCATTGGGTTTGAAGATACAACGTAATATCTCCATACCACGGATTAGTCGTACTGATGAGAAACAATGATTCATTTGGAAAAGAGTCATTGTGCTCAACTTTTGCATCAGGACGGGGAAATTCACAGATAAGCTCAGCAAACACCAAGGACTTTTTGGACTTGGATTTCTCGAAAAGAAGGTCGAATTCTTGCAGTATCACGATCCAGCATGAATACTTGTCCCCAAGCACCTGACGTGTCAGTACGTGGTACATGGGGTTCGAGTCTGCAATGATGGTGCCAGTGCGGAGCAAGATATAGTGGTGGAACTTTTGGACGGCAATGACTGCCGCCAAAAGCAAGTTTTTCGACATGTGAATATCTAGTTTCAGTGTTAGTGAGACCCTTAATCGCATAGTATATTACATGTTCCTGGGCGTTTTGATCCTCCTATACCAACACCATGGCAATAGTGGTAGCAGAAGCAGCGAGATATAAGATGTAATATCAGAAATAGTTTGGCGGTTGGATCACAGGGGCATGCGTGATGGCATGTTTGATGTTGTCGAAGTATTTTTGAGCTTGATCATGCCAAATGAACAGGACGTCCTTCTTAAGCAGTTTCATATACCCCTGAGTATTTTCCGCGAAGTTACAAACAAATCGCCTTAAATAAGTTGCATTCCCTTGGAGACTTTGAAGTTCCGTCACATTAGTCGGAGGTGTTAGGTTGACAATGGCTTCCACCTTCAAGGGATCAATGCGGATCCCATCCTTCGAGACTATGAATCCTAAGAGGCGTCCAAACTCAACGCAAAAGATACACTTATGAGGATTCAGACGGATATTGTACTATCTACATCTGAGGAAAATGGCCGTCAGATGATCCATGTGGAACTCACACTACTTTGAATGAGCAGGGAGATCATCCAGGTAAGGTTCCACAAAGTCCTTAATGTCATGGAAGGCATACGAACTGGCCCGCTGGAACAAGGCACCAGTGTTTTTAAGGCCAAACGGGAGTTTGCGATATGCAAACGTCCCCCAAGGACAGATGAAAGCCGTCTTATGTTGGTCGGTTGGGTTGATCTCAATCTGGTTGTAACTAGAGAAGCCATCCATGAATGAAAAGATGACACTTCCATCACAATTGTCGATAATCTTGTCAATGAACGGGGTCAGGTAGTTGTCCTTTGGACAAGCCTTGTTAAGGTCCTAATAATCGACATAGACACGAATGGTACCCTAATTTTTGTTCACAGGGACGACATTTGAGACCCAATCCGTCAACAAGACAGGAGAGATGAATCCATCCTTTAAGAGATTTTCAATCTCTGCCTTGATTGTTGCAGTCTTCTGGGGGTGTACCGGTCGCAACTTTTGACGTACAGGTTTGATGTCGGGATAGGTTTTATTTCATGAGAAACAATTGCGAGGTCTATCCCAGGCATCTCCTCATAGGACCAAATGAATACGTCTCGAAATTGCTTGAATAAGGCCATACCAATAGCTATTTCTTCAGGGGAACACTTTTGTCCTATGCGAATGTGTTCCACTACACCAGGTTTCACCGAAATGTCCACCGGGGTGGTAGGCTCAATGTTGGCCAATTTGACCTCAGTGTCTGAAATACATGTAAGTATGGGGGAATGAGGGAACGAGTAGATATCTGGTGAAAAGATGGTGCTAATGTTGTCCTCTATGTACTCCAAAGGAGGAATAAAAACAACCTATGGTGGAGGTCATCCTACGGACCATCATCAACATTCATAAATTCCATGATGGACTCGTCTGAATGAAAAGTCTGAAGTAAGAGATCAGGTAGAGATGATGCCCGTCGTAGAGAACAGGGTGGAGAAGTCACAATTAAGTGGTTCTTCGGTGCTGACTCGATAGCTTCGTAAATACGTTCAGAGGGTGAAAAGCGGCATTGTGTCTCCAATCAGGTGTGTTGTGGCTTTGTCAGGTACAATCCAGGTATTAGTGGAGTAAGATGAAATCTCTATGGAGATCATGTTCATCGAGGCAACATGATTGGGGGGGTCCAAAGTTGGAAAAATGCCCATGAGAGATGAATCTTTCAAAAGGCCAACCCCTATACTCTCATACTATTTCAATGTTTTTCCAATGGAAGGAACATGGTCACCACGATGAGTAGTAGTGTCCGGTTTGCAAAAATCTAATTGGTCAACAATAACAATTCGTCCTTGGTGGGGGGATTGTACTACGCGGAAGACTGAAGAGGCTACCGCCTGCATGGCGTAAAACCAATTGCGACCAAGCAAGAGTTTATAATCTATCGGGGCAGAGACCACTTCCACATTAATGGTTACGGTGTTTCCACCCAACTCAACTGCGAGAGCTTGTAGGAGCCCATGAGGTTGAAATCCATGCCCGTTGAATGCTTTCAACATGGTAGGAGAACAATTCAATTAGGGAGAGTCGATGGCTCTCCAACAGGCGATCGACATGAAAAAATTAGAGGTTCCTTCATCCAAAATGGAACAATGGACAATTTTTCCCAACAATGTTCATAGCTACTTGGAATGTGAGCTGATGGGAAAGCCTCGGCTTGAAGTAGTCAAGTCAGAACATGATGGTATTCGAAGAATTAGGGTCAACTGCACCGATTGATGCAAGGAGATTTTTGCGTTGATTAGGACAATTCTGCAAAACTTCCAGTGTGGACATGGCGCAAGGAGCTTATTCCAAGTCCTCTACGATATTGTAATTATGTGCTGCCCAAGCATTAGGATTGAAAACAACTTTTCGAATCGTGCTCTTGGGCGGTCGCAATATCGAATCTAAGGACGGCTTCTCGATGGTGAGAGAAGCTGATGGTATAGTGACATCAGGTAAGGAGTTGGAAGCTTTTTCAGTATTACTTCCAGCAGGTTCCTTCGAAGGGACCGTATCGTATGATCGCAAGCAAGTGCTCAAATTGATCGTCTCGTTACGCACCATGAGAATATGCGCGGTATTTGGATGGTTCCCCCCTGGGATGGGGGAGGTTGAGCAATCATCTGCTGGTTTTGAGTGGGGAAACGGATCATTGAGGACTGCGGGAGTCGGTTTACTCCTAAGAAACTTTTGGACTTCGTCTCTATGGGGACACTCTTTGGAGAAGTGATCATCTTCGCACAATAAACAAGGATACTTTATCTTCCATTTCTGTTTGGTATCATCAGGAGTGCTCTTTTGTTCCTGCTGGGCAGAAGACTTATTAGGTTTCCCTTTGTTCTTCTTCTTGCCGCCGGACTTCTGAGATGAAGCTGATTGGATAGAATTCACCTCTTCAGTTACAGCAGGAGTGGTTGACTTGGTGGTGTTGTGACCAGCCTAAGTTGGTAATGGGGGGGGAACCATTAAGGTTCGACGATCTAGCAGGATGGGTGGTAAGGGATCCAATGATGCCATCAGTTTGGGGTCCCTTAGGAGGTTTCGTGGGGTCATAAGTGGGGTGCGTTGGGAAGAATCTCAAACAATGTGCCCAATTGAGCATAGACCAAGTATAGGTAATGGGCACGAGCGATAGCTTGTTCTTCAGTGACAGCACCGCCCATGGAGACATCTCAAGCTATGTGAGGGATGAGAGACTTCGTAAACCAATATGCCAGGAGTTGGTCTGGAATGGGAGCCTTAATCAAGCGTCTTCTCCTCTGCCACTCATGTATATGAGTAGAGATATGTGTGATGGTATTCTGGTGGAGAGATGTGAGAAGGTCCGTACCAGTTTCGTACCGTATGGGAAGTTGGAAATGAGTCAAGAAGTTCATAGTCAAAGAATCGAAATCATGAAAAGAATGAGGTGGTAATTCGATATACCACTTGGAAGCCGAACCAGTGAGAGTCCGTTGAAATAATCTCAGACGAATCGAGTCGTCCATTAGAGAGTTGGATGAACACCATCAATGATATTTCATCACATGGTGTTTGGGATCCCTGTATGGTCGCCAGATTTGTTTCGCGGACAATCTACCGAGAGCGGACTCAAGCCCTAATCTCCCTAGTTTAACGTAAGTCTAGAACAAATAAGATAGAACATAAAATACTTTCATAGATCATATAGAAGTACAAATGAAAGGGTATATCGTTTACCTTAGATTTGTAGATCCCTTTCTCCTTCGTTGATCCAATGTTCCAGTGTTTCCATATTGCGAGTAGCTAAACCCGGTTGAACATGTAACATACCACGAGAAGTGAAAGCATATATCTCATATGATAGATCTAAGTTAACAGTTAAGGAGGAAAGCTCTAAACATCATCAAGGAGACAACATTTATGGAAAGCAATTATATTAACTGTATTGAAGAGTGGAGAAGTACAATAGAAAAGAGGATTACAACCATTGCCTTAACACTGCAAACTCCTTCCGACAAGCCACGCCAAAGCTTCTAGAGAGAAGTGGATGTTCCCCAAGCTAGAGTATTAGATCTATTGAGCTTGATTTCACCAGCATAAGAGTACCATGGACTTCCTCCCTTAGAATGGGAGTGATATTCATTTAAATAGGACTAAGTGGATAGGGTATGTATAGGATAGGTTGAGATATGATAGGAGAGGCTTAAGGGATCTTTCCAAGGTGTTAGGAATCGAGTGTCAGCTCTCCCAAGAGGTCAGGGATAGGGTCCCAAGTCAGAAAGCTTCGAGAAGGAGCTTGAAGGGCTATTTTTGTCCATTAACTAAAAACGGTGCACCTTGCAATAGAACAAGGTGCGACGTCACATGTTGCATGAGTGCAACCTGTGATGACCTCTCAAAACCTAGTACAAATGGGTACAAATCCTTCCAAGTCAATCACTCAGTCGGGGTAACTTCAAGGATGTATACACTGAATCTCATGATGGGAATATTTTAGGTGTAACATTTATAACCCTCAAAAGACTTCTGTAAATTTGATTTGTATTCTGGTCAATGTATGGTATTTTAACTAGCAATTTATGCATCAAATCCCCCCCTGGGTAAACAATGAAAATGGCCTCGCAAATGCTTCCAAAATCCCTCGAATTTATGAATAGAGGTATGGGATGAATGAAGTATGTTAATAAGGTTCCCAATGTGCCATTAATTGATTATTATGTTTGTTCCGACCCTCTCCCATTCAGTTGCAAAAATCCCCAATTCAACCCTTGGGGAAATGGAACTATTTCTTCTCCCAATGCAATTAAACTGAGTAAAAATACTTCAAATGCTCAAGTACAGTACATAAAACTTGTAGAATACATCCATGGAAGTCTTTTAATCACAAATGTATCATATAATCATCCATTCATTCGAAATCATGAGCATTATAATGATATACATCAATGTAGTGGGGAAATGGACATTGTTTGCTCATTCATCAACAATTTTGCATACAACCAGTGGGTATTTTGACCTGATACTTTCTGAATATTAAGAACAGAGGATATGAAGCTATTAAAATCATAAATAAATAATTAGAATCTCTCCCAAGATGCACAAGATCTCACCAAAAGTGCCCTCCCTCAAGGAGCATGAATATGCCTTCAAAACTGGAAATGGTTGAGAGATGGTGCTGCACGAAAAAAATCCACAAGCTTCCCTATAGATGATACCTGAAAATAAGACTCCATTAAAGCTCCAAGAAAGACCTAAGTGGCCTCTCCAAACACCAACTTGGATGGGAATCTTTCACCCTCGAAATTGGCTAAGGCAAGAAACTAGTCATCCACTAGCTCTCTCTTCACAAATGCAATTTTTCTCAAATCATCAAAATCCATTCTCCTAATTGATTTCTTCATTTTATAACCAACATTAGCCTTCTAAGGGTCGAAATAATCTTCATAGCTTCAAGATATTTCCACTTAGGAAATATTCCCCATTTGCCACTTGTCTCCTAGTTCAACCCTTCCATCTTCTCCCAAATTCGAGTTTGAGTCTCTTTGGCTTCTCGAACTCCCATGAGCACCTTCCTTGATCCTATTTTTGGGGATGACATGTCATAATGGTCATATGTTAGACGTCAGGGTCTGCAATTTTTCATAGTTGTCATAGATGCTCCATCATTAGTGTCATAGGGGCTAGGGAATCTAGCCCAAGTGTCCACAAACTTCCAATTTGACTCTTTATATTCCATGGAGGTTACCAATCCATCCCAATTCGGCCTAAGATTCTCAATGCCATGTGTTATGACTTACCAACTCACCCAAGAGTGTTATCCTTCTCATAAATTCGAATTGGAAAGAGAGAGAGATGCCATGTGTCCTTGAGAAATCAAGCTAGTGTGGGTCCCACATCCTCCATGTGTCTTCAAAACCACTTGCCACCTATAATTTCTCTTGAATTTATTTATTCAACCTATTTATTAAATAATTGACCCTTATAATGTCTAAACATCATTTATTAGCTTCCTTATTACAAATTCCACATGTGCCCATCCAACCTAGGAAACTAGTAGGAATGATGGGATTGTCTTACTATGCAATTATTTGAATGGGGACATTACAGTCCTCCCCACCCAAGATTGCTTGCCCTCAAGCAATCTCAATTTACCATGCTTCAAACTTATCCCTCCTCTATTAGGTGGCCTTCCATGATTAATGTTTCCAAAAACCTTTCTATTCTGGTGCTTCATGCTGTGGGAAGAAACTACCTGATTCGGATATGTGTGCTGCCCTCTCACAACCCTTAGTATTCCTTTTGAATCTTGGAATTTCATTTCCGGAATTTGATAATTTACTGTATGCTCTCCTATTTAATACAACCATTGTACTCCCAAAACAACATTAGTATCAGCAACATCAACCACATAAAAAATATCAACAAAAGTATAGTTACCTACGGTGACTTGCAGTTGTGGAATCCATGTTTTGCACTCCATTGTGTTGTGACTGGGAATGACAACTGTGAAGCCATCGAATGGTTTAATAGGCATCTTCCTTTTCTCCACCATGTATGCATCAATGAATTTATGTGTGGCTCCTCCATCTACCACAACTGAAGTTCTTTTGTCCTAGTACCACACCCTTTCATCGGATTGTGTGTTATCGAGGTACTGTTGAAAGTACTGCCATTCTCAGTTTGGTGGGTGAGGGATGCTTCACCTCTTGTTTCCCTTCTCTTGTTGTAGTATATCCCTCTTCTTGGGATGAAGTATGTCCTTCTTCCTCCATGCTCCCTTCATATCCCTCATCACAAAATACTTCAATGAATTGGGCCTTTCCCTTAGCACATTTATGTCCTGGTGCCCACGGCTGGAAGCATGAGTAACACAATTTCTTCCTTCTGATATCTTCCCTGCTTAGTTCCTCTTTCTTATCCCTTCCATATTCATCTTCTTTCCATGGCTTCTTATCAGGTGCATCTCTTTTCCAAGGTTTCTTTTCAATTCTGAAGTCAGGCTTGGGAGGAAATCTCGTTCTAGGAAGCACATTTTGGAGATCCCTAGTCAAGATCATTGCATCTTTTAATGTAGTTGGCTTATGGGATTTGACCAAACCTTTTAATGGTTCAACCAAACCTTCAGTGAACAGCAATACCAACCTTCCCATAGATACATCAGCCACCTTGACTGATAATTTTTGAAATTCCAACATATATTCAGTAGGGATCCCAGTTTGTTTCAGTTGAGCTAGTTCTTTGAAAGACAATTCTGGATCTTTTTGTTCAAATCTCTCTAGTACCCTGTCAACAAACTCTCCATATGTTTTAACTTGATAATGACCCAAGGTTCTTAGGACATGGAACCACCATTCATTATCATCTCCTTCCAAATGCAAAATGGCCATTTTTAATGCATCATTTTCCAACATAGGATTCAACTGAAAATATACATCCAATTTTTGCACCCAAGTGTTAGCAGAATTTTGAGAAGAACCATCCAAAGTAGGAAGTGACATTTTTCCAATATCACTTTTTAATTCTTTGTTTTGGAATGGACTCCTATTGTCTTCCCTCCTTTTCATTTTTTGAATAGAATCAATGTAGTCATTGAATGGTACACCTCTTTTACACTCTTCATTCAAATCATTCCAATCGTTTTCTAGTTTCTTATAATCCACCTCAATATTGGGCTTTTCTTTGGGTGTGATAAATTTAGGTGAAATATGCCTTTGTGTGCTTTGGAATTCATCAGGTATATTATGTGGTCCTATGGTTGAAAAAATATGCTCACTTCCTTTTATCTTTTCCCCTGAATGTGAACCACTATTATCTCCTATCATCCCTTTGCCTAAAAGTTGGCTACTCAACAATTCGAAACTTTTCATCATTTGTCTACTCATCTCTATAATACCCAAGGTAATTCAATCAAAGCATGATTTTAAGGCTTCAATGAATTCCTCCTTATGCCTTAATTTTTCCTCCTCTCTACCCATTGTTTTAGAAAAAAAAAAAACTATTTTTCTGCTACTATCTCTTCTTCAACCAAAAATTATTCAACTACTAATTCAAAGGGTGGTGGTTTATTTGTTTGGATTATTGTTAATACCATCAGGTTCCAAGACCATGCTCTGATACCACTTGTAATGTCCCTTTTTCAAAATTTTATGAAAATGCTCAATTTTCCAATTTTTCCCCAATTTCGACCTTTGACTAGTTTTACTGTTTTGGCCTCCAAATTAACCCAAATGCTCCCAAATATTCTGTAAGGGTGTATGAAAGATATTTATACTTGAATATTAAGTTCAAGGATGATTTATAACCCTCAAAATACTTCTGCAAATTTTATTTGTATTCTGGTCAATGTATGGTATTTTAACTAGCAATTTATGCATCAAATCCCCCCTGGGTAAACAATGAAAATGGCCTCCCAAATGCTTCCAAACTCCCTCGAATTTATGAAAATATGTATGTGATGTATTAAGGATGTTAATAAGGTTCCCAATGTACCATTAATTGATTATTATGTCTGTTCCAACCCTCTCCCATTCAGCTTCAAAAATCCCCAATTCGACCCTTGGGGAAATGACACTATTTCTTCTCCCAATGCAATTAAATTGAGAAAAAATAATTCAAATGCTCAAGTATAGTACATAAAAATTGTATAATACATCCATGGAATTCTATTAGTCAAAAATGTATCATAGAATCATCCATTCATTCGAAATCATGAGCATTATAATGATATACATCAATGTAGTAGGGAAATGGACATTGTTTGCTCATTAATCAACATTTTTGCATACAACCAGTGGGTATTTCTACCTGAGACTTTATGAATATTAAGAAAAGAGGGTATGAATCTATTACAATCATAAATACATAATGATAAGCTCTCCCAAGAAGCAAAAGAGCTCACCAAAAATTCCCTCCCTCAAGGAGCATGAATATGCCTTCAAAACCAGAAATGGTTAAGAGATGGTGCTGCACTAAAAAATACACGAGCTGCCCCGTAGCTTATACCTGAAAATAAAAATACATTAAATCTCCATGAAATACTGAGTGGCCTCTCCAAACACCAACTTGGATGGGAATCTTTCACCCTCGAAATTGGCTAAGGCAAGAAACTAGTCGTCCACTAGCTCTCTCTTCACAAATGCAATTTTTCTCAAATCATCAAAAGCCATTCTCCTAATTGATTTCTTCATTTTATAACCAACATTATCCTTCTAAGGGTCGAAATACTCTCCATAGATTCAAGACATTTCCACTTAGGAAATATTCCCCATTTGCCACTTGTCTCCTAGTTCCAACCTTCCATCTTCTCCCAAATTCGAGTTTGAGTCTCTTTGGCTTCTCCAACTCCCATGAGCGCCTTCCTTGAGCCTATTTTTGGGGCTTCCATGTCATAATGGTCATATGTCAGAGGTCAGGTCTGCAATTTGTCATAGTTGTCATAGATTCTCCATCATTGGTGTCATAGGGGCTAGGGAATCTAGCCCAAGTGTCCACAAACTTCCAATTTGACTCTTTCTCTTCCATGGAGGTTACCAATCCATCCCAATTAGACCTAAGATGCTCAATTCCATGTGTTATGACTTACCAACTCACCCAAGAGTGTTCTCCTTCTCATAAATTCGAATTGGCAAGAGAGAGATGCCATGTGTCCTTGAGAAATCAAGCTAGTGTGGGTCCCACATCCTCCATATGTCTTCAAAACCACTTGCCACCTAGAATTTCTCTTGAATTTATTTATTCAACCTATTTATTAAATAATTGACCCTTATAATGTCTAAACATCATTTATTAGCTTCCTTATTATAATTCCACATGTGCCCATCCAACTTAGGAAACTAGTAGGAATGATAGGATTGTCTTACTATGCAATTATTTGAATGGGTACATTACAATCCTCCCCACCCAAGATTGCTTTCCCTCAAGCAATCTCAATTTACCATGCTGCAAACTTATCCCTCCTCTATTAGGTGGCCTTCCATGAGTAATTTTTCCCAAAATCTTTCTATTCCGGTGCTTCATGCCGTGGGAAGAAACTACCTGATTCGGATAGGTGTGCTTCCCTCTCACAACCCTTATTATTCATTTTGAATCTTGGAATTTCATTTCCGGAATTTGATAATTTACTGTATGATCTCCTATTGAATACTCCCATTGTACTCCCAAAACAACATTAGTATCAGCAACATCAACCGCATAAAAACTATCAACAAAGGTATAGTTACCTACGGTGACTTGCAGCTGTGGAATCCATGTTTTGCACTCCATTGTGTTGTGATCAGGAATGACAACTGTGAAGCCATCGAATGGTTCAATAGGTATCTTCCTTTTCTCCACCATGTATGGATCAATGAATTTATGTGTGGCTCCTCCATCTACCAAAACTGAAGTTCTTTGTCCTAGTACCACACCCTTGCATCGAATTGTGTGATATCGAGGTAGTGTTGAAAGTACTGCCATTCTCACTTTGGTGGGTGAGGGATGATTCACCTCTTGTTTCCCTTCTTTTGCTATAGTATATCCCTCTTCTTGGTATGAAGTATTTCCTTCTTCATCCATTCCCCCTTCATATCCCTCATCGCAAAATACTTCAATGAATTGGGCCTTTCCCTTAGCACATTTATGTCCTGGTGCCCACGGCTGAAAGCACAAGTAACGCAATTTATTCCTTTTGAGATCTTCCCTACTTAGTTCCTCTTTCTTATCTCTTCCATATTCATCTTCTTGAAATGCCTTCTTATCAGGTGCATCTTTTTTCCAAGGTTTCTTTTCAATTCTGAAGTCAGGATTGGGAGGAAATCTCGTTCTAGGAAGCACATTTTGGAGATCCCTAATCAAGCTCATTGCATCTTTTAATGTAGTTTGCTTGTGGGATTTGACCAAACCTTTTAAGGGTTCAACCAAAACTTCATTGAACAGAAATACCAACCTTCCCATAGATACATCAGCCACCTTGACTCTTAATTTTTGAAATTCCAACATATATTCAGTAGGGGTCCCAGTTTGTTTTAGTTGAGCTAGTTCTTTGAAAGGCAATTCTGGATCTTTTTGTTCAAATCTCTCTAATACCCTGTCAACAAACTCTCCATATGTTTTAACTTGATCATGAACCAATGTTCTTAGACCATGGAACCACCATTCATTAGCATCTCCTTCCAAATGCAAAATGGCCATTTTTAATGCATCATTTTCCAACATAGGATTCATCTAAAAATACACATCAAATTTTTGCACCCAAGTGTTAGCAGAATTTTGAGAAGAACCATCAAAAGTAGGAAGTGACATTTTTCCAATAGCACTATTTAATTCTTTGGTTTGGAATGGACTCCTATTGTCTTCCCTCCTTTTCACTTTTTATATAGCATCAATGTAGTCACTGAATGGTACACCTCTTTTACACTCTTCATTCAAATCATTCCAATCGTTCTAGTTTCTTATAATCCACCTCAATATTGGGATCTTCTTTGGGTGTGAGAAATTTAGGTGCGGTATGCCTTTGTGTGCTTTGGAATTCATCAGGTCTATTATGTGGTCCTATGGTTGAAAAAATATGCTCACTCCCTTTTATCTTTTCCCCTGAATGTGAACCACTGTTATCTCCTATCATCCCTTTGCTTGAAAGTTGGTTACCCAAGAATTCAAAACTTTTCATCATTTGTCTACTCATCTCTAGAATACCCATGGTAATTCCATCAAAACATGGTTTTAAGGCTTCAATAAATTCCTCCTTGTGTCTTAATTTTTCCTCCTCCTCTCTACCCATTGTTTTAGAAAGAAAAAAACTCTTTTTTTGCTATTATCTCTTCTTCAACCAAAACTTCTTCAACTACTGATTCAAAGGGTGTTGTTTTATTTTTTTGGATTCTTGTTAATACCATTAGGTTCCAAGACCATGCTCTGATACCACTTGTAATGTCCCTTTTTCAAAATTTAATGAAAATGCCCAATTTTCCAAATTTTCCCCAATTTCGACCTTTGACTAGTTTTACTATTTTGGCTTCCAAATTAACCCAAATGCTCCCAAATATTCTGTAAGGGTGTATGAATGATATTTATACTTGAATATTAATTTTAGGGATGATTTATATCCCTCAAAATAATTCTGTAAATTTGAGTAGTATTCTGGTCAATGTATGGTATTTTAACTAGCAATTTATGCATCAAATCCCCCTTGGGTAAACAATGAAAATGGCCTCCCAAATGCTTCCAAACTCCCTCGAATTTATGAACATATGTATGGTATGTATTAAATATGTTAATAAGGTTCACAATGTATTATTAATTTATTATTATGTCTGTTCCAACCCTCTCCCATTCAGCTGCAAAAATCCCCAATTCAACCCTTGGGGAAATGACACTATTTCTTCTCCCAATGCAATTAAACTGAGTAAAAATACTTCAAATGTTACATAAAACTTGTATAATAAATCCATGTCATTCTATTAATCATAAATGTATCATATAATCATCCATTCATTCGAAATCATGAGCATTATAATGATATACATCAATGTAGTAGGGAAATGGACATTGTTTGCTCATTAATCAACATTTTTGCATACAACCAGTGGGTATTTCGACTTGAGACTCTATGAATATTAAGAACAGAGGATATTAATCTATTACAATCATAAATACATAATGAGGAGCTCTCCCAAGAATCAAAAGAGCTCACCAAAAACGCCCTCCCTCAAGGAGCATGAATATGCCTTCAAAACTGGAAATGGTTGAGAGATGGTGTTGCACTAAATAAATCCACGAGCTTCCCTATAGCTGATAATTGAAAATAAAAATCCATTAAATCTCCATGAAATACCTGAGTGGCCTCTCCAAACACCAACTTGGATGGGAATCTTTCACCCTCAAAATTGGCTAAGGCAAGAAACTAGTCGTCCACTAGCTCTCTCTTCACAAATGCAATTTTTCTCAAATCATCAAAAGCCATTCTCCTAATTGATTTCTTAATTTTATAACAAACATTATCATTCTAAGGGTTTAAATACTCTCCATATATTCAATATATTTCTACTTAGGAAATATTCCCCATTTTCCACTTGTCTCCTAGTTCCAACCTTCCATCTTCTCCCAAATTCGAGTTTGAGTCTCTTTGGCTTCTCCAACTCCCATGAGCGCCTTCCTTGAGCCTATTTTTTGGGATGACATGTCATAATGGTCATATTTCAGAGTTCAGGTCTACAATTTGTCATAGTTGTCATAGATGCTCCATCATTGGTGTCATAGGGGCTAGGGAATCTAGCCCAAGTGTCCACAAACTTCCAATTTGACTCTTTATCTTCCATGGAGGTTACCAATCCATCCCAATTATACCTAAGATGCTCAATGCCATGTGTTATGACTTACCAACTCACCCAAGAGTTTTCTCCTTCTCATAAATTCGAATTGGCAAGAGAGAGATGCCATGTGTCCTTAAGAAATCAAGCTAGTGTGGGTCCCACAACCTCCATATGTCTTCAAAACCACTTGCCACCTATAATTTCTCTTGAATTTATTTATTCAACCTATTTATTAAATAATTGACCCTTATAATGTCTAAACATCATTTATTAACTTCCTTATTACAATTCCACATGTGCCCATCCAACCTAGGAAACTAGTAGGAATGATGGGATTGTCTTACTATGCAATTATTTGAATGAGGACATTACAAATATCGACAATGGAACCCTGGAAACACAACTCAATTCATGGGAAAATTTTCAACAAACAACAAGGAATATGAATGCTGGGGAGAATTTAAAACTATCAGGAAAAATAAAAACGAGTTCAAGAAGATTTACAACAATTGGTAGCATGAAAACGATTTAGGGACCAATATACAAATACTAGGCATGCAATACACAATTTTGGTGAGGATAGAACAACTAGGCATGCCAAAATCGAAATTTGAACAATTATACAATTGTTGGGCATTACAAAAAATGATATTTGTTTATGAGTATAGCAATGGGGATTTAAATATTGGATCCCGTTAGATAATCAAGCATTTGCAGCACAAGATCGATGCCCACTGTTGACGGACAATCGACTTGACCGGAGGCGAGCCGGATCTCCCTAGATCAATGCGAGTCTAGAACAAATAGAACACACTACAAACACGTTTCCTAGATCTACTTAAGGATCAAGTACTAGATGTCTTACCTCTTTGATTCGTTATCCTTTCTCCTGCTATGTTGCTCCACGTCCCACGGTCGTCAGATCCAAGCTGCAAGACCTGTCAAGACACAAAAAAGAGAAACGAGTAAAGAGCATATATACAATAAGAGATCTATGTAGACAGTTAAGCAGGTAAACAACACAACATCATCATACATAAGAGACAATATTGGTGGAAAGAATTTGTATTACTGTAAATAGAGGAGTACATGATAGAGATATAGAACTACAACCAATGACTTAACGTAGCAGCCCTTCTCCACACAAGCCAATTGCCAAGCCCTTCCAAGGAAGCATGAGAGTCCCCAAGAGGTGAGTGAAAGTGTCCAAGAGAGATTTCACCAACATGTAGATACCATAGTCTTCCTCCCTTTTGTGTGGGAGTGAGCCTCACATATATAGGACTAAGTGGATGAGGTTATGGATAGGATAGGATGAGAGATGGTAGGAGAGAGATAGGGGATCTTCTCAATAGGTTAGAGGTTGAGTACCAGCTCTCCAAGAGATCAGGGATAAGCCCCCACATAGGCAAGTTTCGAGAAGGATCTCGAAATGGCTATTTTTGCCCATTAACAGACCTCGTCGCACCTTGCTAAAGAGAAACCTGCGACGTCGCATGTTGCTAGTGTGAAACCTGCGACAACCTCTCAAAAGGTTATGCAAACTGAGCACCAATCCTCCCAAATGATCAATCAGTCCAAGTGACTTCAAGGATGTACACACTAAATCAGGATGATGGGTGGATTTTAGGTGTAACAGAATGCCCCCCAAAGCATGAAGCTGTTAAGGATGTACATGTAAAGTGCTTTGATAGAAATATTGGCAAAAGACTTGTCGGATGAAGGACGTTGTTGCAGTACAACTGACTCTGAAGTAACAATCTCATATGTAGTACAACATGGCTGTCGACCAATACATTGCAAATCCATGGTAGTAATGACCGACTGAACACAATCATGGCTACTAGACACAAGCGTAGATCCATGATGAGATGATAACACAGCCACGACCAATACAAAAGTGGATCTGTGTAATATGACTCAATACAAACTCCATCGCAACCTGGTTAAAAAACATGACTCCCCAGGGTCTTCAAGCTGAACCCGCAATGATATGAATCTATCCATGTGATTACAAATGTCTTGACGTCGAACATGGTAGAAACCACTTGATTACCGGTCATTGATGTAAACCGTTAACAAGTGCGAGGGAGATCATCATTAATGTCAATGATTCCCAAGGTATCACAGTACATATCATCAAGCGGGAATAAATGAGTTGATGTCGAACGCAAGATGAAATCTTTCAATCAAGAGTCAATGATGTAAATTCATGATGAAAGCGAGGTAACCTACCATTGAGGCATGCAGGGCCAAGGTACTTGGTTGGTTTCTAGATTCAATCCTCGGATGATGTGTTGCAGTTGACAAGGATGAATCCGTCGAACGAGGGAAATAATGAATCCCCCATCAATCGACACCAAACACGACAAAAGATGTGTAGAGTGGATCAGATGGTACAATAACATGTGATACTGACGCAAAGTAACAATGACATGATGACGTGTGTACTGACTGCAAAATGACGAGTGATGAATGTGTTCTTGAACATGGGCATGGCATGACTTGGCAGTATTGACATGAGAATGATGCAAACTTCTAATGAAACTGATGATGGAAGCTTTCTCTGAATGACTCAGAGGAGTAACAAAACTCAGAAAGTAAGCAGGGACTCATAGACAAACAGATGACCCAAGTACTGTATGCAATGCAAACGAGTGCCATGCTCAAGAACGACTATATACTGCCACTAAGGTATGTAACACAAACACTTTCCTTTTTCCCCATCATGAATGATGAGTGCCTCATGTGTTTTTTAACGAGATTGATGAGGGTAACCAAATGCTCGGTATAGCTCATCTCATATATGATTCCAATCCCAAATATTTTCTGAACCTAGGATAGGAGGGGTTCGTCCCATGACGAACCCTTTAATGTGAAAATTTAACGAGTCCATAGAAGGAAAAATCCGTCGTCATTTCATATTTAGAGAGTTTGAAAAGAACTAAAGAAGACTCCAATGGTCCTTTTTCGTAAAGTTAGCCTCATCGCCCGAAAAAGGGTAAAACAACGCGAGAGAGAACTCTTCCAGTCATGATTGGTTGGAGTATTCCTTTTTCGTAATTAGTGCCTCCTGGTCCGAAAAAGGGCTAAACTATCGCCAGGAAGACGACCATTCAAATACTTTAACAAGCATGAACACGACAAGTTCGCTTGGAAATCTTTTCAATTTTAGGGAGTTTGAAAAGAGCTTAACTATGGACTCCAGGGGGTTTCCTTTTCCGTGGAAGTTTAACGAGCCCAGAAAAGTGACAAATCATAACTCGGTACTTGTTCTCATGATTTGGTGAGTACGAGAACAAACGAAGAGTAAACTCATCCTCATGCAATTAATGCGACTAACCAAAAATAATAATGACAAAACACACGAAGGGGTGTTCATACCTGTAATTACCGTTGGTGATGCGAGAAAAGTTATGAAAGACCATTTTTATGACTCCTGTACACTAGAAAAAGTGTCAAATAGCCCAAATATAACGACAAATGGTCGAAACTATACTAAATGGCCCAAAAGCATCAAAATATTTGAAAAGGAATATTCCATTTCATTCTATCAATAGAAATATAGGCCAAAAATAGAAACATTATTCAAATTGCCAATTTGGGTGGAGAAGTACCAATTTGGAGCCAAAATTTCCATCGTCGATTCCAAGAGCTACGATCCGCCATTTCACCAGCCATCCGAACCAGGTAGGCCTAAATCTCAGCCAACAACTTTGTAGTGGTTTAGTTTTTCCATTTTTATGCATTTTTTGAGTTTTTTTATGGTTTGGGGAGGGGCCAATGCGCCCTCGGCTCGTCGCAAGTGGCCCTTTTGGGACTCGCGACGAGCCTAGGTCGTCGCAAGTCTCGAAAATGGGACCTGCAACGACGTCGTGTTGTATTTGATGGTATCCTGCGACGGCGGAAACTCCAATTCCAAACATCAAATATATTCCAAAAAATAAGTTGTTGCTAGTTGGAGAAAGTCCTAACATGCTTTAAATGCTCCTTTCGGCAGGTTCCCAGCAAGCAGAGATGGTTTTAGAGTCTAGAGAAAAAGAACACGAGTTGGAAGATGAGAAAGCCGCAAATGATACACAATGTGTGGCTGCTTTGCAAAACTGTGGGTTGCTCAATTTATTTCAGGTACAGTGGATGAGAGCCTAGGTGTCGTTCTTGACACACATGCTTCAGAGTTGGGATGCAGCCCAACAATACTTCGTCATAGGTGAGCACATCCTCAACATTGACATTGAGGACATATACTTTCTGACCGGTTTGTCCCAAAGAGGGGACATGGTACAACTCACTGGGACACAAGCAAGTGACCGTACTGTCGAGAACATGGTGTCACAACACTGTGTTGCTACTTCTCGTCCTTCCAGCGGGAAGATACTTATTCGAGATGTGGTGAGTCGTCCACTGAGGACTGTACTTCTTACTATTACCAGGGTGGCGGGTAGCCAAGCTCCACATACAGCTACTCGGACCCAGATGTTATATGCGGAGGACTGTATGTCCCCCATGGTCTTCAACTGGTGCGAGGGTCTCCTCGCAGACATCCGAGCTCGGCTGACCAAGTGTCGGCGAGGGGAGCTCAAGCAGTTCGGGTATGGTTCTATCATAGTGTCGTTCCTCTTGGAACGGGTTCCTCTCCTGTGCCCGCAGGTGATAGTGGATGACAGGGATCTAAGAGATCCACATATGCCCAGGTGGGCAGAGCTGATGACCCGCCATGGTGGGGGTCCCATCATCACTTTTGGTCCTGAGTTTTTCAGCTGGCTAGAGGTCCAGATGCTCATGGTGGAGGACTTTCCTTACAGTGGCACAAAATTTCGGGAGGATCCTGACTTGGCACTGTCAGAGGGTGCAGCATGGGGTGATATCAGTAAGAACAAAAACCCTTGAATTTTTAAGTTTTGTGAATTATATTATTTTTTTGATGTAGTGCTGACAAGTACATTGTGTGTACAGATGTTGGCCCTGTACGACCAGTGGGTCTCTCCCTTCTGGCGAGGAGAGATAGAGGCAGGGAAGCAATGATTCCTGCCGGTGCACATGCCGCCATTGAGGAGATGGAGGAGGTGTATCGGAACTTGTCATAGCTGACTGTGGCGGTTCCACAGCCTGCTATCGATGACCTTCCGAGGCCCATGCAAATATTTGGGGTTGGAGCATCTGTGCGCTTCAACGCCTTGCTCCGCAAGGTGGCTCGTACTGTCGACTACTTCCTTACACAGCGACAGAGAGTTGTGCGAGCAAGGGGTGTGTGGATCAGGCGTGGTGCCTGAGACACTTTTATACTTGTAATTGAGAGCTTTAGAAGCCTCAGATTTTGTACTTGCTAAAAGCTTATGATGCTTCAGATTTTTTTAGAGACTTACTGAAAGCCAGCGTGCTTCAGATTTTGTACCAGCACTACTTTTGAGCGATTTATATATATTATCGGCGATTTATACATTATGTGTCTTTGAAATGATTAGTGATGTGATCTCGTTTACATGTTTGCTTCTATACATTATATTTACATGTTATGAAGGCTTTTACATATTATGATTATTATGTGTGTGCAATGTACCAATCCATGACGAAATTGGCCATCGAGTCAGCAACTGTGTTCAACTCTCGTGGAATGTGCAGGTATTGAATGGATTCAAATGACCTTTCCAAGAGACGTACTCATCTAAAGAGACGGAGTAGGGTAGGATCATGGATAGCGTAAATCTAGTTGAGATGAGAAACCACTAGTTGAGAATCCATATGGATGACAATGTGGTCCATACCCAAGGAAATGGCGTCGGTCAGGGTTCTGATTACATCCTGATATTCTGCGGCATTGTTGGTCACAAACCCTAGAAAATTTCCTCGTGAGCTAATGAGCTTGCCTGTAGGGGAATAAAGTACCCAGCCTGCCGAAGCAAGGTTACGGGTATGCCAGCTGGCGCCGTCCGCGAATCCATAACACGTCGCCATCTGCACACGCAGACAGAACATGGTGTAAGGAGCGGAAAACAAGATCTAGGACACTCGAAAAATGAAATGCGTCACACCACACAAAAACACGCCATGTACATTATATACAAGTCAGTCTATGCATGAGAAATCAAGCATAGTATCTCTTTAGGTAAAGCCCTTTGCTTAGTTCACCCGAAGAGATGCCGTCATAATCTTCGAGTTCGTAGGCTCCTTTTTCCAACACATGTTTAATGACGTAAGGTCCATGCCACATGGACTCGAACTTCCCAGCTCTTAGCTTATTGTGCTTCTGGTCATAAGTGAGGACCAGGTCACCCTCGTTGAAGATACGAGGTTCGACTGACCTATCGTACTGGGCCTTGATGGATTGCTTATTTGCTTTGTTAGCAAGAGCAACATCGCGGTGGTACTCGTCAAGCTTAGCTAAGTACAAGAGCTGTTCTTCCTCAGCAGTAGTGTCAGGAAGAAGTTCTACAGCGAGTTGAAGAGACGGAATTTCGCACTCTATCGATAAAACAGCCTCCAATCCATATACAAATTGGAAAGGAGTGAATCCTGTGGCGATTTTAACGGTAGTTCAATAGGACCATAATGCTAAGAAGAGCATATTGTGGCAGTTGGACTTTTGTGTCCCTACCATCCTTTGGATCATAGTTTTCAAGACCTTGTTAATGGCCTCGACTTGTCCATTGGATTGCGGGTAGTAGGGAGTTGAGTTTTCATGGCAAAAACCCAACCTATCGCTCAATTCAGCAACCATTTGGTTTTGAAAGTGAGGACCATGATCGGTGACTATAGCCCGAGGAACTCCAAACCGTGCTATTACGTGGTTGAACATGAAGAGTGCGGCGGTTTTGCCGTCGTTTTGGTATGTAGGCATAGCCTCGGTCCACTTCGTAAAGTAATCCACAGCTACGATGACGTAATTATGCCCCCCCACAGAGGTAGGCTTACAATGCATAAAATCTATGCCCCATTTTGCGAATGGGCCAATGGCAATAACCGGGTGTAGCTGGGCGGGATGCGTGCGCTTCTTCGTATGGAAGTGTTGGCAAGGAGGACACTTCTTAACAGCATCAATACAATCTTTAAAGATAGTAGGCCAATAGTATCCTGTACGCAAAATATTCTGGGCAGTAGCCATCCTAGAGAGGTGACCGCCACACGCCCCAGCATGACAGTCATTCAGAACGCGTTCGGCTTCCTCGTGCATTAGGAAACGTCGAAGAAAGGAATCGATGCCATGGATATACAAAGTATCAATTATGATCAAGTAATACTTTGCGTGGTGGCGTATCTTACGACGATCGTCGCGGGACAGTTGAGGATCGAAGCATTGGGTCTGAAGATATAACAGGATATCTCCATACCATGGGTCAGACGTACTGATGAGAAACAATGTTTCATCGGGGAATGAATCATTGTGCTCTACTTCTACATCAGAACGGGGAAGGTCGCAGATGAGCTCAGCAAACACCAAAGACTTCTTAGACTTAGCCTTTTCGAAAAGAAGATCAAATTCTTGCAGTATCACAATCCAGCGTGAATACTTTCCCCCAAGCACTTGACGTGTCAGTACGTGGTACATGGGGTTTGAATCGGCGATGATGGTGGTGGTCCGGAGCAGGATGTAATGACGGAACTTCTGGACGGCAATGACTGCCGCAAAAGCTAGTTTTTCAACATGTGAGTATCTAGTTTCGGTGTCAGTGAGACCCTTACTCGCATAGTATATCACATGTTCCTGGGCGTTTTGATCTTCCTGTACCAAAACCATGGTGATAGTGGTAGCAGAAGCGGTGAAATACAAAATGTAATCGCAATAATAATTAGGCGGTTGAAGCACAGGGGCATGCGTGATAGCATGTTTGATACTGTCAAAATATTTTGAGCTTGGTCGTCCTAAATGAACGGGACGTCCTTCTTAAGCAGTTTCATGTATCCCTGAGTCTTCTCCGTGAAATTACAGACAAAACGTCGCAGATAAGTCACCTTCCCCTGGAGACTTTGAAGTTCCGTAACATCAGTAGGAGGTGGTAGGTTGATGATGGCCTCCACCTTCAAGGGATCAATGCAGATCCCATCTTTCGAGACAATGAATCCTAAGAGGCGCCCGGATTCAACGCAAAAGATACACTTATGAGGATTCAGACGGATATTGTACCATCTGCATCTGAGAAATATGGCCGTCAGATGATCGATGTGGAACTCACGCTGCTTTGAATGAGCAGGAAGATCGTCCAAATAAGGTTCCACAAAGTCCTTAATATTGTGGAAAGCGTACGACATAGCCCGCTGGAATGTGGCGCCAGCATTTTTAAGGCAAAATGGGAGCTTGCGATAAGCGAATGTACCCCATGGGCAGATGAAAGCCGTCTTATGCTGATCGGCTGGGTTGATCTCGATTTGGTTGTAACCAAAAAAGCCATCCATAAATGAAAAGATAACGCTTCCGGCACAGTTGTCGATGATCTGGTCAATGAAAGGGGTCGGGTAGTTTTCTTTTGGACACGCCCGATTAAGGTCCCGATAATCAACACAGACGCGAATGGTGCCCTGCTTTTTGTTCACATGAATGACATTCGAGACCCAATCCGTCAATGGGACAGGATAGATAAAGCCAGCCTTCAAGAGATTTTCAATCTCTGCCTTTATTGCCGCAGTTTTTTGGGGGTGTACCGGTCACAAGTTTTGGCGCACAGGCTTGATGTCGGGATAGGTTTTTATCTCATGAGAGACAATCGCAGGGTCTATCCCAGGCATCTCCTCATAGGACCAAGCGAAAACATGTCGAAATTTCTTGAATAAGGCCATGCCAATAGCGATTTCTTCAGGGGAACACTTCTGGCCTATGCGAATGTGTTCCACTATACCTGTTTTCACCAAGATGTCTACCACAGTGGTTGGCTCAATGTTAGCCAGGTTGCCCTCCGAGTCCGTAGAACATGTGAGGATGGGCAAATGAGTGGATGGGTAGATATCCGGTGAAAAGAGGGTATGTATGTTATTCTCTATGTACTCCCATGGTGGAATAAACGATGACCTGTGATGAATATCATCCCATGGACCGTCGTCTACATTCATTACTTCCATGATGGACACGTCTGAATGAAAATTCCAAAGCAAGAGATCAGGTAGAGAGGACATCCGTCATAGAGAACAGGAAGGAGAAACCATGGATGAATGGTCCTCCGGCGTTGTTTGGATCACCTCATAAATGTGTTCAGCGAGTGAAAGAGGCATCATGTCTCCAAACAGATGTGTTGTGGCTTCATCAGGTACAAGCCAAGCATCATTGGAGTGAGATAAAATCTCTTTAGAGATCATGTTCACTGTCGCGACATGATTAGGGGGGTCCATGGATGGATAAACGCCCATGAGAGATGAATCTTTCAATAGGCCAACCCCTACACTCTCATACTGTTGTGCCATCTGTCCGATGGAAGGAATATGGTCACCAGGATGAGTAGTGGCGTCTGGTGTACAAAAATCGAGTTGATCGATAGTAACAATTCGTCCCTAGTGGGGGAACTGTACTATGCGGAAGACTGAGGAGGCTACCGCCTGCATGGTGTAAAAGCATTGTGACCAAGCAAGAGATTATAATCTAACGGGGCCGAGACCACTTCCACGTTAATGGTTACGGTCTTTCCGCCCAACTCAACTTCAAGAGCTTGTAAGATCTCATGAGGTTGAAAGCCACAGCCGTTGAATGCTTTCAACGTGGTAGGAGATCGATTCAATTTGGGAGAACTGATGGCTCTCCAGTAGGCGATCGACATGATAGAGGTAGAGGCACCTTCGTCTAGAAGGGTGTGATGGACCATCTTCCCAGCAATGTTCGCAGTAACTTGGAATGCGAGCTAGTGTGAGAGCCTCGATTTAAGGTTGTCAAGTCGGAACATGATGGTATTTGAGGAATCCGGGTCAATTGCACCAATGGCGGCGAGGAGAGTTTTGCGTTAATTGGGACAATTCTGCAAAACTTCCAAGGTAGACATGGCGCAAGGATCTTGGGCCAAGTCTTCGACGATATTGTAATTATGTGCCGCGCGAGCATTAGGATTGAAAACAGCTTTTTGAATCGTGCTCTTGGGCGGATGCAATATCAAATCCAAAGAGGGTCTCTCAATGGTGAGAGAAGTCGATGGTATAGTGACATCAGGTAACGAGTCGGAAGCTTTTCAGTATTACTTCCGACGGGTTCCTTCGAAGGGACTTGTTCGTAGGATCACGCGTGAGTATTCAAATTGATCGTCTCATTATGCAACATTAGAACATGCGCGGTATTGGATGATTCCCCCTGGGCTGAGGGGGTTTGAGCAATCATCTGCTGATTTTGAGCAGGAAACGGATCGTTGAGGACTGTGGGAGTCGATTTACCCCTAAGAAACTTCTGAACTTCGTCTCTATGGGGACACTCTTTGGAGAAATGATCTTCTCCACACAGTAAGCAAGGATACTTCAGTTTCCTTTTCTGCTTAGTATCTTCGGGAGTTCTCTTCATTTCCTGCTGGGCAGAATATTTCTTGGGTTTCCCTTTGTTCTTTTTTCCATTAAAATTCTGCGATGAAGTTGATTGAACAGAATTCACCTCTTCAATTATAGCAGGAGGGGTAGACTTGGCGGTGCTGTGGCCAGCCGGGGTTGGATTGGATGATCCAACAGTGCTAGTAGCAGGCTGGGTGGTAAGGGAACCAATGATTCCATCAGCTTGGGGTCCCTTCTGTGGTTTCGTGGGATCGTTAACGTCTCGGGGTGTGTCAGGAAAAATGTTGAACAGAGTGCCGGACTAAGTGTATACTAAGTCGAGCAAATGGGCACTCGCGATGGCTTTTTCTTCGGTGACAACACCTCTCATGGAAACATGTTTTGCTATGACAGGAAGGATTGACTTCGTAAACTAGTCTGCTAAGAGCTAATATGGAATGGGAGCTTTAATGAGACGTCGTCTCCTTCGCCACTCGTGGATATGATCCGAAATGTGAGTGGTGGTATTTTGACGGAGTGAGGTTAAAATTTCCGTACCAGTCTCATACCGTATAGGCAGCTAGAAATGCGTCAAAAAGTTCATAGCAAGAGATCCAAAGTCAGGAAAAGAGTGTGGTGGCAACTCAATGTACCACGTGGCAGCTGAACTGGTGAGAGTCCTTTGAAACAATCTAAGACGAATTGAATCGTCCATTAAGGAATTCGATGAACACCATAAATGGTATGTCATTACGTGGTTTTTCGGGTCTTCACCCGGCTTGCCGTCAAACTTGGGTATATCGGATGGAAGTTTTACCGGAATAGGTGTCCAGTTAGATCCGTGATAAATAGGATCATTGGTTAACCGAGACAGGTCAGGTAAATCCAAGGTAGCCAAAAAGGGCAGCTTTGGATTAGGCTGCGCGTATTGATAATATGGATATGGCGTGTAAGGATTAAACTGACCGTAAGGTGTACCAGGATAAAACTAACCGTAGCGGGGTGTACCGCTCGGACCGTAAGGAGATCCTCCACCATAAGGTGGTCCATTCCAATAGGGTGGGGGTCCACCTCCACCTACGGGAGGGGGTGGAGGTCCACCGCCACCACCGGGAGAAGGTGGGGGTCCATAATCGTAATAAGGTGGCCCACCACCGCCTCCACCTGGAGGGGGTGGTGGACCACTTCCACTGCCAGATGGATGAGGGCCCCCACCACCTCCACTGCCAGAAGGATGAGGGTTCCTACCATTACCGCCACCACCAGGGTAATTAGGTCCCCCACCGCCTCCGCCTAGAGGGGGTGGTGGACCACCACCGCCACCCGAAGGGAAATGTCCTCCGCCACCATGATAAGGTGGTCCGCCGCCTCCTCCACCTCGAGGAGGTGGTGGACCGTTCCCGCCACCGCCTGAGGGGTGAGGGGCGTTGTAGGTAAAACGGGGTGGGCCTCCGCCAATGTTAGGTGGGGGTCCACTGCCTCCAATAGGGGGTGGGGGAGGACCGATCAGGGGTGGTGGTACTTGAGGGATAGTCAGTTGGGATCCATGTTGCAACATAGGTTGTTAGCCCCATAGAGTGTAAGGATTCCCGGGATAAGGTATCCCGTATGGTGTGTTTCCGGGATTAGGTTGGCTCGGCGCAGGGTTAAAAGAACCTGGATACGCTTGACTCCATGAGGGTTGGGTTACATTCGACGGGCCTCCAACATGAGATAATCCCGTGGTGGACGGTCTAGCGGGTTGGGTAGGTCCAACGGAAGGTCCGTTGGGGACTCCACCAACTATACTCTAGTTAGGAAATGGGGGTTTCCCCCAAGCCACAACAGGTTGACCACTATTCATAGGTTGAACCAACGTAGGTTGTTGACTAGCTACCGTGGTAATAACATTACCAATAAGATAATCCATAGGAATGGAATATCCTCCCCTCGAATTTTGAGGTGGGGGAGGAATTGGTAAAGTAACCGTGGTAGTGACAAGTGTGTTGGACCATTGTCCTTCCACCGGTTGGTTCACTTATGGTGCAGGACTAGACTCTTGCGAAGGTTGACCAGTCTCATTAGTGGTCACATGGTGGGGTACTTCAGGTGATCCGAAAGGGATCGAATGAACTGGGATGGTTCCGTCATCAAGTCTTATTTGGAAATGACGATTATGGAACTCTTTAGAGTGTCACTCAAGACTTTGTCTTCAAAGCTCATCTCCTTTGACACGTAACTGTTCCAAACATTCATGGATGGGGCCAAAAATTTCGGCAGGGGATGGCCTGTAGTAAGGCCTAGTGAACTCTGGAGTAGTCCAGTTAGGTGGGGATGAGATGGAAAAATGAGCCATTGGGTGTTCTGTAGAGGATGTCCAGTAAGTTGTTGATGGACCAGCAGCTTTGGTAGGGTCGTCCTGGGGTTGGTTTATCCATTCCAACGATCCATGTTCTCCCGAGATGATGGGAGGAATGTTTTGAGAAGTGGGGGTATGTGCTTCTTCATCCTGCGTGAGATGAGAGGCAAGTGAATCTGGTGGAAACAAATGTCTGCCAATATTCAAAGTGGGGTTCCCTACTTCAGTAAATACGACCGCATTATGTTGATCCATTCTTACCCTCGAAATAACCTCCGGATTAAGGGGAAATTCGGGTGGCAAGTTCAATATCCTACGGGACCTTCTCCAGGGAAAATCCGCCAGAGTATCAGGAAAATCAGCCAAAAAGGGCCGAAACAGCGTCTCTCTCTCCTAAAGGTATTCTAAAAGAAAAGAAGTCCAAGAAAACCTACTCAAACTAAGGCAACAAGCAAACTTATGTGACAGAGTGGATTCAAAAGTCTGGAAGCTCACGGGATTATCAAGGGATTGCAAACCGCGATATGCTGCAGGTTCCAACAGTATGACGCGACAAGGAGGATTGGGACCATGCCCTTGCCTGCATACCCGACTACCTGGACAGGACGTGCGTGCTAATCTCCCCGAGTGTTGTTCTCGGTGTATTGCTTTGCCAAGACGGCCAAATGGTTAACTCGATTGGTTTCGGGAATCCTAATGGTGTCTCCCGATATACGCAAGGTGCGTGGGAGCTCAAATCCGTAGTGGTGCTGTCTAATGCACAGCCATTGGCACAAGACCTTCTGATATACGTGTCGAGTACGTGATACACCATTCGATATACGCCAAGTACGGATTATGGTACTTGGTGGGTACGTGAAGGAGCTCGATATACCGATGTACGTGTAAGACTACAATACCCCCAGACTACAGTGCTGGCAAGTAACGACAGCTGCCACACTTAACGACGCCAGAACACGTCTCTAACTTACACACAAGTTACTAAAAATTTTACCTAGTTCTACTGTTTATTTTATCTTGGACGGTTAGGTGAATGCATGAGGTGAGTACATAATCGGAAACATAATGCAAGCCCTAGCTACATGCACTAAATGATCTTTTATTTTGATGAATTCTACCTATGGGAAGGAGAAAAAAATTTTCCAATGATTTTGTCAAAACAAACTCAATGCAACACAATCTCAATTCATACAAATTTGACAATGAAAGTACTCTTTTCTCTTTCAACGAAACACACAAAAAAAAAAACACAACACTACTATCCAAATCAAAGTATTTTTCTTTTCTTTTCTTTGCTTTTCAAATCAAAACAACACTAAGTAATGAAATGAAAGAATTCTGACATGGAATATGCAAACTTTTCACTTTCTCTTTTTAATGATCTAAAGACAACAAGAAACAAAAATGCATCTACCTTTCCTTAACATGGAATACCTTTTGCAAAAATCGAAAGTACTTGAGTTTTTTCAAGAAGATGAATGATTCATAATTCAAGAAAAACACAACCAATCATATTTCCATTCAACTTTTTCCAAAAACATTCCAATGCACAACAATCTTTCTTCAATAATTTTCTTGAGAAACAATGGGAAAGAAGCACTTTTGATCTTTCAATGAGCGTATCAAAGTAATGAACTTTAAAACAAATTTTGCTTTCAGATCTAAACAACTGAAAATAAAATGCTACTTGTGGAACTCATGCACTTAGGAAATTCAAGAAAAGACAAGCACTCAAACCAAGCAAAAAGACACACTTGACTCAAAATCAAACAGCAACAAGCAAACTAAGCAAGCAAAGCTCAAAACAAAAGTAGATGAGGTTTGGGAGCTGATCCAATGTACTGATGAGATCAGGGATGGAAGGACGGGAATGCAAGAGTGAAATGGATGAAGGTGGAGGGGACAACGACGCCCAACACTACCAGTTTCAGACTTGTCCAAAATGGAACCCAAGATCAATCCAAACAGACCAAACAAAGCACAAATGGAATCTCTGGCTGAATGATGCAGCAAAGAAGAGATTTTATACACCAAACCAAGGCTCAAATTGTCAAACAAGGGAATGGATGCTTGTATGCCAAGCATTGACTAATCGGTGCAGTCTGTCTTTGCAGACAGTGCGACGTCGCAGTTTACCTATACGAAAGGTGCGACAGCGTCGCAGTTCACTAATGCACAGGTCGTGATGAGAAAGCTACAGTCACAGGCAGAAGCTCAGGAAAACACAGTGTCGCTCTGTTTTCACTGCCCAGGTGCGATAGGCGAGTTCTAGATTAAAAAATGAATCAGATCTCTCAAAGATGAACCACAAACAGGTTTGAAACTAGGTTATATAAACTCAAAGGAAGAATATCAATATCTTCAATGTGAAGATCTAACAATGGAATCACTCCAAAGAAGGAAAAAATGAAAAACATGATAACAAGGCTTGTGTTAAGCAATCAACTGAAAAATGACTTAGATTAATGACTACTAGACAAAGAAACTCCCCAGTATGGTCGCCAGATTTGTTGACGGACAATCCACTCGACCGGAGGCGAGCCGGATCTCCCTAGCTCAATGCGAGTCTAGAACAAATAGAACAGACTACAAACACGTTTCCTAGATCTACTTAAGGATCAAGTACTAGATGTCTTACCTCTTTGATTCACTATCCTTTCTCCCGCTATGTTGCTCCATGTCCCATGGTCATCAGATCCAATCTGCAAGACCTGTCAAGACACATAAAAGAGAAACAAGTAAAGAGCATCTATATAATAAGAGATCTATGTAAACAGTTAAGCAGGTAAACAACACAACATCATCATACATAAGAGACAATATTGGTGGAAATCATTTGTATTACTGCAAATAGAGGAGTACATGATAGAGATATAGAACTAAAACCAATGACTTAACGTAGAATCCCTTCTCCACACAAGCAATTGCCAAGCCCTTCCAAGGAAGCATGAGAGTCTCCAAGAGGTGAGTGAAAGTGTCCAAGAGAGATTTCACCAGCATGTAGATACCATAGTCTTCCTCCCTTTGGTATGGGAGTGAGCCTCACATATATTGTAACGTCCCCACCCATCATACCAGTGCGATGGAGAAAACGTTAGACTGAAGCCAGGGCATCTAGCCCCATGAAATTTTAAATAAGCATTAACATAATATAAAAGAACATATGGAAATGTATAATTATAAGAAAACACAGTGAAATTAATTTCAATAACACATCCATCATTCATTCACGATATTCATCAAATAAATAATTGCAAAGTTAACACAAGAGAATACTTATCTTAAACAAAGTAGTCCCAAGCAACCAGCTAAGCATCTGCAACGTTCCACCCAACCATAGGCCAGTTGTGCTTATCAACCTCTTGATACAACTGCCACCCCCGAGATGGGCATGATTTCTACAAGGAAACAGGGAACAGCAAACTCACACATAGCCAAGCATACACCAAGATGAACCAAGCCAATCTACAATTGGGTTTATCAAGCTGCTAGGAAATGGAAAGGAAGAATTGCTAAGCTAGTGAGCTCAAGCACAGAGCCAGGGATACCTCTACAAGATCTATCTAGATTGGCACCCACAATGCCTACACACCCCACTCAAGGAATTATTCCCTTCACCAATGCACAGTCCCTCAGGCCATACCTTCCAATCTAGAGTGTCTAAGGTGTGCATAGAAGAGTAGCCAGCCCTCTTGATCTTCTTGAGAGGTTACTCCCTCCACTAGGTTTATCAAGCCAATTCTGTCCACTACCACTCCAAGTTTCTTGCTCACAGGTTCAAATCAAAACAGGGATGCACATAACAGCATAACCACAATTATTGGGCATGATAAAAACATTTCTTCAGTGGGATGCCCAAAGAGGGGGTGTCTACCAATTCAGAAAAACGTGGGAAATCCCAAAAACGAAATGGCAATTGGGGATTCAACCCTGGTGAGCAAAACCGTTTTCAGAAAAAATGCCCATGGGTATTTTGGGGAAAAAATTACCTCCCTCACATTCCCAAATCGTGGTCCTCCTCTCCCAACCACTGTGTAACACAAAAACGAGCTCCCATCCCTGGAAAAATGCAGGAAAATGATGAAAAACATGATGGGGAAAGCCCAGCTAGCTCAGGCTGCGTGAGAGGGCAAAGGCCATGGGTTTAGAATGGCTTTGGGCACCATTTCGTGGGTGTTTTCTTTCCCAAGGAGACAAAATACGATTTCCCAGGTTGATGGCTTGCCCATACACGAAAATGGCTGCCATACCTCTTCATTCCCAAGGCATTAACTACCTCAACCAATTTCTGGAAGAATTAAATGATTGGGTGCATAACCCAAAATGGGTAGTTGGTGGTTTATGGGTTTTCTCATTGACACATGGATTAAAACCATTGGCTCAAGGGTTTGAATAATTTCCCTCCATATTCCTTGTAGAATCATGCCCCTATCTCTTTGTTGCATTGCATAGCTAGTTGTGGGTTTTTCATTAAAATTCGTATTTACATGATGTCTTATTTACATTGTGCCTATCTAGCACAAGAACCATAGGCATCTATTATTTTTAGTTGTCGATACATAAAATGCTAAATCAATGGTGGGGCCTTGGCCTTGAGCTCCTCACCATGATTAAATAACAATATTTACATCATTTACGATTTAATGCAAAGGGGGTCAAAATGGGGACATTACATATATAGGACTAAGTGGATGAGGTTATGGATAGGATAGGATGAGAGATGGTAGGAGAGAGATAGGGGATCTTCCCAATAGGTTAGGGTTCAACTACCAGCTCTTCAAGAGATCAGGGATAAACCCCCACATAGGCAAGTTTCAAGAAGGATCTCGAAATGGCTATTTTTTCCCATTAACAGACCTCGTCACACCTTTCTAAAGAGCAACCTGCGACGTCGCATGTTGCTAGTGTGCAACCTGCGACAACCTCTCAAAAGGTTGTGCAAACTGAGCACCAATCCTCCCAAATGATCAATCAGTCCAAGTCACTTCAGGGATGTAAACACTAAATCATTATGATGGGTAGATTTTAGGTGTAACACCCACAAATCCCATTTTGACTCCTTATCATAACCCATGGGTCTGCAAAATCACCAATGGCCAATATAGAAGGTCTGATTTCTGAGATGTAAAAATGGCCAATACACAATCAAGTTTGATGAGGAAAATGACCAACAAGGAAGAACTGTGTAAGAGAATCCAAACTAATGGTTGAATGAATGAATGGACTTCAATATCATGGTTGTTATCTTCTCCAATAAGCAATCATAATTTCCAAAATGGGTGGTTGACTCAAACACAAAATTTAATACACATGGCTTCCCTTTCCCAAGACAATATCTACCTCAACCAATTCCTTCTTGGAAGAATTTAATTATTGAAAGCACAAGTCAAATTGGCAGTTGATGGCTCATGAATTCTCCCTTTAACACTTGGCTTTCACTAATTGGCTTCATGGGTTTTAATATTTCCCTCCCTAGCCTTGTTAGAATCATGCCTCAATATTTTTTTGCCTTGCATAGTCAGTTGGGGGTTTTTTAATCAAAATATATTTACATTGTATTTACAATTTTAACGTGCTAGCTAGCACATTCTCTAACTATATCATTTTTAATTGCCGATATATACTCGAAGAATTGATGGTAGGGCCTTGGCCTTGAGCTCCTCACCACAATATTTATCATAATAATGATATTACATCATTTACATGTAACGGGGTCAAAGCCAAGGTATTATAAATGTGGAAGTGGTGTACTATGGGGAGGATGATTTCCCTAGTCCTACACTTATATTTAGATCACATGAAGAGATTCTGGGAATATGGGAGGATGCGTGTGCATTCAAGGAATATGATGTCAAAACTATATGGAATTCACCCACCTGGTGCAAACTAGTGCTTAGCTCCAATGGAAATCATAGGGGAAGCACACTTTAAGGATAATCCTCACCCCAACCAATGAAAACATTAAGAAAGTGGTGATAATTGAACAATGTTGTTGAGGTTCTTAACTTTGGCATTATATGAGAGGCACTTTGTAGAGAACTTTTTGTATTGAGTTATCACAGTCAATATGACAATTTGTATTTCTTTGGTTTTTTCTGCTACCTTTTGGATTTTGTGGATGCTCATGATGAAAGCAATCTTCATTGGTTTAGTTGAAGTGAAGAGGAGGAGCATTGCCCTAAGCCATACCCCGGTGGACTAGTTGCGACCATTTTTCCCATCTTAACATTATATCTTGTTCCATTTTTCCCATCTTAACACTATAACTTGTTCCTTTAGTTTTGCATAAGTATCCCATACAATCAATTCCCACCCACTATGTGTAAGATGACCATATTGTTGTTCACAATGCCACTGGCCATTATAAACAACCACACTAGTTGGGTGACAATTTCAAACACAATCACCAAACCCTTTCTTAAAATTATAAAGAAAGATTCACTTATGCTTGTCCTATTAGGTCTCAATTCAATCTCATCCTATTAGGCCTCAATTAAATCTCTATTCAATTGGGCGTGAACTAGTGTATCTTTGGTTTATTAGTTATTGCACTGATTTAAATACCTACTTATGGGTATGGTATGGTTTGTGAATTTGCATAATAATTCAATCAAGATAGTTTTTTATGCAGTGGATAATGAAGAACCAAGCCCTTTGAGGATGGAATTAGATAGCACTAGCTAAGGATGGGTGGTTCCCATAAGTAAATGGAAAAGCATTGGAATGACCATGAATTTAAACACTTGCCCTTATTGAATACAAGCCCAATTTATTGAGCCCAACTAGTGTGGGATTGTCCATTCACTATAATTGTAACATGAAGTTCTATGCCATTGAATGTTAGAACCATGCAAAAGAAAAAATTATTGGTCCATCATGTTATCCCAAGAAGGTTGATCATTTAGTATGGTTAGGAAATAATCATTAGCGAAATAGTCATTCATCAACTAGTACACACCCAACTCAATAAGAGGGAAACCCTTGATGAGACCCATTCCTCCCTTGCAACATGTAATGTATCTTATCATATATAAAACTAGAACACATAGCATTGGTTCAACAAGAATTTCCCAAACAACAAGACTTTCCTTTTTTGTGGTGACAAATGTCAAGAACGCCCTACTCTTCAAAGAAATCCCAATCTCTACCATACCTTGGGCATCATTCGCGATGAATATGGTATCCATTGATGGACCCTTTGACACCAAAAGGAAGCTTGGTTTGGAGCATTAAAAGAGTGGCAAAGAAACACCAAAGACACTTGGAGGATCAAATCCCAATAATCCTAATGATCGCCCATTTATGTCCTTTCCTAATTGTGACTAAGTTTCCTTTCTCCTGAATTTTTTTTTTGTAAATTAAAAATATTGTAATATATTTTCAAAAATATTTGATTTGGTTTACTTTTTCAAAATAGGACAAAACAAATTTGCGTGGTTCACTTGTCACTTTTCCAAAAGTGATAAGTGACTTATGACATAACCGTAGCCTCCTCTTCTCTTCTCAATAAGAGGAGTCCTTTGTATTACAAGAGGATTTATGGAATAAATCATTCAAGCCCTGCTGAATTTTCTCAAGGGTTATTAGTGACTTATAATTACTTGCTCTCATTAGTTGTTGGAATAGAATCATTGATTGTAAAAGGTCGAGGGATAATAGTAGTAGCTGATAAAGTTGGTTGTCACAATGGAGTGAATGTTTAACTAGGTTCATTTTGATGTTGCCTTCATTTTAACTTGTTTATTTTTCCTTACTAACATCCCTTGCTCATTCCAAGGTCAATTTGTACCGCACAAAAGGAATTCCAGTTCTAGAAGACATCACATCACTATGAACACATAAAATTTCAAAATTGGATTTGTTAGTTAGGGTGGACCAACCATGCAATTTTTTAGGACTAGGGTTCTTTTTTCCAAATTGATCCCATATCGAAGCCACATTTTGTCAATTGGTTGGGAAAAATAGCAATTAGCGAGGGGGGTTAATTTTAGTTCTTAATGTTTCTTGAAAAATAGGCATTTCCTTGCTTGTGGTGACCAATGTTGAGACCCCCTACCCTCGAAATCAAACCCAATATCTCCCAAACCTTAGGCATCATTCTCAGTGGATATGTCATCCAATAATGGCAACTTTGACAATGAAATGCAACTTGGTTTATAGCAATAAAATAGTGACAAGAATACACTAGATCCACTTGGAGGCTAAAATACTAAGACAATCATGATGATGGGGCACATTTTTTTTTCTTTCCTACTTTTGACAAAGTTTCTTTTGTCCCAAATGTTTTTCTTTTTCAACTTAAAAATATTTTTATATCTTTTGAAAAAACTTTGATCTTATTTACTTTTTCAAAAAATGACAAAATAACTTTTAGGTGGTTCACTTGTGACTTTTCCAAAAGTGACATGTGTCTCATGACCTAACCCTAACCTCCTCTTCTGATATAAATAAGAGGAAGGATTTTTTATTACAAGAGAACTTGTTAAATAAAGAATTTAAGCTTGGTTGATTTTTCTTAGGGTTTCCAGTGACTTATTCTTGTTCTCTTTAGTTGTTGGGATTGAATAATTGTTTGTTTAGGGTTGAGGGATAGTAGTAATAGCTGATAATGTTGGTTATCCCCATGGAGGGGTTGGTTAGCTAGGTTACTTTTGAATTTTTTTTGGATTAAATTGTTTATTTTTCCTTACTAACATGCCTTGTTGTCTTTTTATGTGATTTTTGTGCATATTTCTTGAAGATTAGAATGAATAGCCACTCTTGTTAACTGGATTCCTTGGCTTCTTCTCCTAATTGGTAGGGGACCATTTGAAGGCTTATTTAAGGAAAAATAATTGGTAGGGAAGCCAAGAAAAAAGATTTAAGTGGCCTAGTAAATTCCCACATGGTCTTAGAGAACTCACAAGGATGAAATCATGTGATCATTGCAGTTTTCGATCTACGCAAGAGTAAATCAGTTTATAGACATGGTTATGTACCCCAAATCCTTCGATCTCACATAGTTCTCTTTTGAAGAACACTCCATTTACAAAGCTGAGTTGGTCTTCGTTTAATCTTGACATAATCTAGTCAATTAAAATCTCCTAGAAGATACTATGAACTCCATTGGTTTCCATTATGAAGAGAATTGCAGACACTAAACATATTTGGGTTAAACTATAGAACTTAACTTGGCTCAAATATGGTTCATACAACATTTTGAGATCAACTACCAAATATCACTTTCCACAACATATACCATGTCCTATTTGATACAATATTATTATATTGATTTCAAATTTAGATGCTTGTCTATTTCTCATGTTTACACAAATAATAATAATATGTCAGTTTTATGTTTATATTTTAATCTTTATTTCTCATGTTTACTCGAATATTAATGCTTAGAGATGCTTATCAATAACTTATCTAGCTGAGAAATTTAATTTCAAGAAAAATGTAGTATGGAATTTTATTTCTCTTATCAGTTTTTCAGTTCACACCACATGTGCACACATCTCATTCTCTAAGATCAACATATGCTCGGTTCATGACCCAAAGAGAGCCTTAAAATTTACTTAAATTAACACACATTAACCTTGCTTGAGAACCAAAAACAATATTGTAGTTAAGTTAGGGAACTGGAGATAGTTATCCAAATAATTCCCCTTTGCCATTTACATCTGAGAGATAGTTGTTGACTTTCTAGGGAGCCAAAATCCTTGGTATTTGAGAGCACAGTCATGGTCAGTTTATAGAGGGTCCCATTCCTCTTTTGGGTTGGTACTCGGCGAGGTTGGGACTGAATGACTAGGTGATGCACCTATCTCATCCAATTCTGCAGATCCCCCAACCATTGTCACATATCGTGGGAAAGAAGTTCCCGTAGGACAGAAGCTGCAGGAAACTCCTCTGACGTGCTGACTAAGGTAGCTTAGTGACCATTCTTAGGTGACCTACCCAGAGGTGATCCCCTACAGTGGGGGGATACGTGAAGTATATTGGGTCCTCTATGATGTCTGTCCGATAATTTTTGTTGATTGCCTTCACTCAGTTGTGTGGGTGGAGGATTCATGCCCCTTCATAGCCTTTTGTTTGGAAGGTCCCATACACTGCTTGACTCCTTTTGTTGATTCAAGGAGGTGTTGACCTTAGTTGAGGAAAGGTTTCAAAACGTGTCACCCTTATTGACTGCTTGCATTAGTATCTCTTAGGTTAATGGGTCTTTTTATTTCTAGGAGTGTTTCTTGTTAGCCTGTTTGCCACTTTGTTTTGCTCATCTACTAGGACACACGGTTGTAGTGGGTTTTTTGAGTTGTTGGGATTGTTTTCCCTTTGTTGTGTTCCTCTACTGCACACTTGACTAAAGTTGAGTTTTCAAGCCTTCTCTCGAGCCTTCCATTATATTGGCATAGTCTGACATAGTTTAGTCACTATTGCTCCTCCAAGATACTCCCGTAGCCTTTGGGGGCAGTCGCCTCAGTATAGTTTCCTATACCATACTCGTCGGACCCCTATTCGACATGCTACATTGGATTCAAGATCATATCTTGAGCCACCTGCGTTCACTTCAAATTTTGATCAGTCAGAATCTTCCACACACTCACCCCTTCATAGTCCCATGGCTGGCACAATCCCCCCTCCGTTGTAGGGGGCACCGTTGGTGGTGTCTCTACACTCGTCGCCCCTACCCACACAGTTATTGGTTCCATGGGCACACCATTCCTATTATTGGAGGCCCCACAACCCGTACTACAAACAACATTGTGATTTCCTCTGGAGCCAATGATCCTCCTCGTGGTATCCACATGCCTTTCGGCACTCCGCACAAGTACTCATCTCCCCCTGCGCCGAACGTGTATTATACGTACCCTTCTCAACCTAACCCAACTCCAACCCAATATACTCCCTCGGTTCTACCTCATCTGCAAGGGAAAGTCTATGCACAATAGAACTTGCCTGCCTAATCCGCCAATAAGGGCAGGGTAGGCAATGGAAAGGAAAGAACCAAGGAAAAAACTAACAACAAGGAAGGGTTGGTCAGCCTCCAAACCCCTCAGACAACAATGGAGCTCCAACAAACCTATCGGGTGTTCTTTAAAAAATAACCATTCATTAACACAACTAAGATAGCCATCACCGCACATTGACGTTTCACATGTTTTTTTATGTTAATTGCAGGCAAAACCAAATAGATACATGTCAGATCTATCTTCGGATAATGATGGTTGTCCTGAACAGACTGGACAAGACAAAGCATCAAGCAGTACATCAATATCAACTAGACGTAGCAATGTTAGAAGAAAATTTAGAAAACGTATGGATTTCTTTATGGTTGAAGGAGGGTCATGCTCTTATGACAATGATTCCATCGAAGAAATATAAGTTCCATTGATGTACATACATTATTTGAATAATTGGGAAGCAAACCCACTTCCTGAAATGAACACGGATTTCAATATTAATGGAAGAACATATCAAATTGCTCCATATACTTTGCATGGTCTGGGGCTCTTTACAATGGACAGTGTGAAGGTTCCATATAACCGTGAGGTTGAACTAATGGATTATGTTGGACCAACCTATGATTATGCACATTGGGGTAGACTAACAAGATATCTAACCAATATGTGCATATATGGATCTTGTGCAAATTATGATAAAATGAAAGAAAACAATCAAGATAAAGGCTATTCCATATATATCGATGGAAGGCCTAAAGCTTGTGGAAATATTGTTGGGTTTATAAACAGTACTAGTCCTGGAAACACAAACAAACTACCCAATTGTGTGTTTGTCTAGTGTGAGGAAAACAAAGTTGTGGTCACTGCAATAAAGTCAATACCTACAGGGAAGGAATTGTTGGTCAATTATAATTTGAACAGTATCTAGGAATCATGCAAGTACCCTTACACATTGATGTCCATTATTCACTAAAAGGCATGCATACTAGATGTTCATTAGGTTCTGTCATATATTTGTTTGTTGTAATCTTGATGATCTTTCACCCAAATTTGGATATATGTTTAACATATAGTTGTTTATGTTTTAGGTTGATCGGGGGAAAGGAATCGACCATGGTTAGGTGAGATAATATATGGTGATTTATAATTTTTTATTTCATTCCATATTGTTCAATTTTAAACCAACATAGAGTTCATTATTACATAATTTACCATCTTACATGATATGATCATTTGTAGAATCCTACGTCAACGCCTAATACTAATCATGATGATGTCAACATTTTAGTAGTTGTTGACCCTCTGGAATCTATTAGGAAAAAGGTTAAAAAATTAGCTGACGAACTAGAAAAATTGATGGGCATTGAAGATACACTAGAAAATAATAAAAGATGCCAGTACTTGATGGCTTGCATTAAGAAGTACAACGTATGTCTTTTAAAATCATATTTCATTTATTTATTTAAAGAATACATCATATTTTTTTAAACGAATCCAAGAGATTGACTCGGTGAATTCGATTTTCGTTGGCAATGTTGAAAGAAGAAGAACCCGATGTAGGGAGGAGTAGACATGCATCTATGCTTGCACCCTCTTCTCCAGTTGCACTTGGTTCTGATGCCCCTACTCCTGGAATTTTTGCCTCTGCCATTGATTCTACACCTCGTGTCGGTGGGGGGAATTCCACCGCACCATCTATACAGATGACCCTTGGTTCTAGTATTCCTGCTCCTCGTCCATCAGGGGCCGAGACGAGCCCCAAGACGCTAGGCTTAGTCATCAAGAGCATTGAGAAATTACAGGTTTCCTTATAGATGGACCATGATTTGGTTCCGGTAAAGGTTCCAAAACTCCATGGTAATTATGTCCAATCCATTGGAATACTTAAATTTTATACAACAAATAGTATTGATAGATTCATTGTATCTATCTAATTGAAATATTTGGGTGCAATGTAGGAAATAACGTGTTATACGACGAGTTACATGAAGAGGAATTTGCTCTGTTTGCACCAACGATTAGAACAAGTTATAAATATCAGAGCAATCACTTGAAGAAGGAGTTGATGAAGCACATGACCAAATTGTTTGGTCTTGTATTCAATCAAAAGTTGTTGCAAGCCATGGCAGGGAAGTACTTGAAATCCATGTAGGATAATTACCGCACTAATATCGTTCGATGCCCTAGTTATGATCATCCTGGATTAATTCTAGAACGGGAGTGGATGCATTAATAGAGGATGCTAAGGAGAAGAAGATGATAAAAGAAGGATATTTGCCTCCAAGTGTAGCGGAAGCACCAAGGTAGATAAAGCAGTGTCCCAAACAAGGAATTTATAATCTGTATATCGCATTTGACCATGATTTTTTAATCACATAAACACCTACGTGACAATTCTTGTAGGCTCAAGGACACCTCAAAGGATACACAAGCCAGATTGGAGAAGCATGGCCAACACAAGCTTGGCCTAGGGGGATACGTTAAAGTGAAGGGCATATATGTAAGTATGGAGTCGGTGTTGTTTCACTTTCATTTGAGTTTCAAATTATTTCCTTACCTAAAGCGTTATGCTATGGGTTATGTAGTCCGCAGACTTTGGCATCATGCCCACAAAGGATGAGCTCAAACTTGCCTTCAAGGGACGTTACAATGCCTTAGTTGGGAATAAAAAGACCAGTGCAACTAACACTTCTACTGTCAACGATGATTTATACAAGCTCAATGCATTTTGATTGAATACTTAATTACAAAGTACAAATTGACAATGTTCGATGATTCAACAACTTCAACTGTTATTACAGGCAACACGGGAAGATTTAGGTGTCCCCCATGAGCCAGTTATAGAGACCGAGGTTGGAACTGCTCAACCATAGGTTCCTCCTTCTGCACCTATAGGTACCGTGAACTAGTTGAATTATAGAAATTGTTATTTCACTAGTTATTACTTACTATAGATAAGCTAATAAAAAAATTATTTTATGAAATTGTAGATGGTGTTGATCCTAGTATTAGGGAGCACCCTCTAAGGAGACCTATCTTGCATTCTCCAGATCAAGACCCATCACCACAAGAAAATAGTGGGGAAGAGAATGAGGGAGTTGATGCCAGTGAGAGACTTGTATAATTCCTTATAAATAGAAATAATAAACTTAAGAAGAAGTAGGACAGCAAACATTGGCCATTGTGGATGGCAGAGTGATTTTGTTATATACAATATTGTATTATATATTTTGGTTTACGGAATATTGTATGTTCTATACAATATCGATTTGATTATATCCTTATTTTTATAGTTATGTACCTCTATTTTAGATTTACATTTTTTTTTGATATATCCTTATTTTAATAGTTATGTACCTCTATTTTAGATTTACATTTTTTTGTGATCATGTTTAATATGCGTGAAAATTTCACTGGTAGTATGTTTTAATTTAATTTAATCTAATATCATTTAATTTAACCTTTGTAATTTAATGTTATTTGTATCTACATATTATGTTATCTAATGTTATGTGTGATTTAATTTGCAGTTTGTACTTTAATTTTATTTGTTTCTAAATGTTATGTTATCTAATGTTATGCGTGGTGTCTATGTTATTTGTATCTACATCTTATGTTACAATGTGTTACAATAAATAGATTGGGCATGGGGAATTGAGAGTGATGTGAGAGGGTGGGGGAGGGGCCATAACAGCTTCCTCCTTCACGTGGTTGGCCATGTTCAGTAGAGAATATATTATTCTAGAAACAAAGAGAAGCTCATACATGTATTTTCCTTTTGGTCTTTTAAAATTATGATACATGTTGGTTTGCACATTTATTTGTCATATATATATATATATAATTCAAAAAAAAAATCTGTAGGTATTCACATGCAACATAAATGCAACTAACAATTATCAATAAATAGACTTTGGTGAGTAAAAGATATCTGCATTTTCTTTATGCTTATGTTTTTTTAAAGAATGTTGTGTTGATCTCTTTTACCAATTTCATTAGCCTACTTATGTTGATCTTGTATATCCGTTTTTACCTTAGTTTTGTATAATTTGGTGAGACAACAATGTAGTATGGAATTGCTAGCTTTACAAATGATTATAAGTATACAATTGTTAGCTTTATGCAATATCATTCTCAATTAGTTTAGATAAATGATCAATGCAATTATTTGTATTTTTCATTGAAGCTTGTGGATCATGTTGAATTTATCATTGAACACCACTATTTATTTAGAAAACTTATTTATGGGCATAGTTGGAAAGATGATTCACATTAATTTTTATGATCTAACTTGTAGTTGTGTAATATAATGGAGATTTATTGCACTTGTAGCATTACATACATTTTAGCTTTCGGTTACACGTCTTTGCCTGACATAAACTAACTCGTGGAACCGATTCCTAATTAGAAAATCCACATTACTTTTTAAAAAAAAGTGATGAGTATCTACACACGGCCACCACGTAATATGACCAAACTCGATGGAATGGCTTCCTCATTTCAAAATCATCATTAATTTGTAATGACAAGTGTTGACTGCCACGAAAGTGCTAGCAAAGCTTGACATGTTTCCATGCTTAAGATGTTATATTACTACTCCCAATTGACAGATTTGATTTGTTCTTAAGACACCTACCCTGAACCGTTTCCGATGCTCTTTGCATCGATTATCTAATCCAGATAAAGCTAGTTAAGAAGTCCCCAAGGCCCCAAGGCAAAACTTTGGTATGTAAAACTTCTCAATGACACCCATTCCAAGTCAAATATTGAATAAAAGGCACTCATGGTATGGGTCTCATCTATAGGTTGGTGTTATTTCTCTTACGACTATGCTATAGGTGACATGAGATTTTTCACCTTTGTCCCAACTCCCAAGGATACCCTCTTGTTCTAGTATCATTTTCCCTTCATTGGCGAGATGAAACTATGCTTAGGTAGATTTCCAGTTGGCCAGTTTGTTATTTAAGCATGAGACATGGAAAAATTTATCAAGTCTTGCTTGGTTAAGAATTCCAATGCATAATCCACATCACCCACAATTTGCAGCACTCTATAGGGACCATAAAACCTGTGTTGAATCTTGCTCTTACCATTTTCCCAAGAGTTGTTTTATTGCATTTTGGAGACACAAAACTAGATCTCCTAATTTCAAAATGGTGTTTTGAATGGTGTTGGTTGATCTATTACTTCATCATATTCATTGCCATGATGTGTTGTCCTTTGTGATGTTGAAGTTGTCTACATTTTTTGAAGAGTTTCAGCTACTGCAAGACTTTAACATTTTGGATAACCAAGTCCTTTGGAGATGGGGGTTCATAGCCATATAATGTACTACAGGGGATCATTTTGGTTGCAGAATGATAAGTAACATTGTGCCAATACTAAGCAAAATTAAACCATCATATCCATTTAGTTTTTTTGTATCCTGTACGCACTTATTACTTACATTTGAATGTTCATCTGAGGGTAGTAGTCAGTGCTCATATTTAAAGTGATTCTTGTTACTTTGAAAAAGTCTTGCTAGAAGTGACTTACAAACTTGGGATGCATATTGCTAATGATGTGGTCCTAGAGTCCATGTAGCTTAAAATTCATGCTTGAAGAATATGTCAACAATTTCATATGATGTAAGCTTGGTAGTCATAGGGTTCAAATGGGCATACTTAAATGATCAACCACCACAAAATAACATCCTTACGTTATGATTAAAGAAATCCTATGATGAAGTCCATAGATACTTCTTCTCGCATCTAATTTGGGATGGAATTAGGTTGGAGAAGAGTAGGATAAGGGATCATTTCCACCTTGTTGAGTTGATAAGTTTAACATTCTACTACAAACTTCTTAGTTTCAGACTTCATTATGTGCCAAAAAATGTTGGAAAAGATATTTTTATTGTTTTTTTGGAATTCCACATGCCATGTAGAGGGTGATGCATGCCCATGCTCAAGTGCATTATAAATGAGAGAAGGTACACGTCATAGATATATAAGGTTTTTGAAGAGGATGATGCCATTTTTTACTATCCAAGGCCATCCCTTATTGCCATCTATAAGATCTTGTAGAAGTTGGATTGTGGGAGGATTGACTATGTAATTGTAATACCCCAAATGTTGGACGTTAACCCCTTTTATATTTTGCTAAGTATTATTTCATTTTACTTAGATGACATTAGAAATTTGAGAAAAATTATTTATAATGACCATGTGGACCAACACATTAATGAGATGGGAGTCACAGTCCCCTATGGGTTGGAGGGAAAATGCCAATTAAAACAATAATGAGAAATTATTATTGGAGAAAATGGAAAACCCTAAAGAAAACTTTAGGGAGAATAATGAATTAAAAGAAATGACAAAATGAGAGAATTCACACCTAAGAGAATAAAAAGTGAAAAGATGCATTCATTCAGGGCGGATCATGTTCATTATCACACAAGAGAAATGGGAGCTGGGAAGAACCATTAGCATAGCAAAAATGAAGACAATGAAATGGGGACAGTTTTGGAGCACAAAACTGGACCAGATTAAGAGGAATCATAACAACTGGGTATAGCTTGGACACTTGGTTGTGTTCATGTAGGAGAACTACCCCAAGCTTGCAAGAGCACTGCGAATACTCTGAATAGGCTGTGATTGAATGATTCTCTTAATGGATGAGGCTTAAAAGCCCCTGGAGCATCTTGGAGCTCAGGAGCACTGAGTTGGATGTTGGGTTGCCTGCTGCCACAGAAATTTCCTAAATAACTTGGGGAAAAAGTTAAGGGCAATTAAAATTTAAATTTTGAACTATAGGGGACTGTGAACTCAGCTCGGGGGTGACCTAAAAGCAAGGTGAACTTGCTGGTCAAAGGCTGGGAGGTTTGTGCTAGGTCCACTAGTCATCAGAATACAGATAAGTTTATATGTTGCACTTGCATGATAGCTTTTATGGAGCAATTTCTAGGGTTTTATTATGTATAACTCTGGTTTACTGTTGAATGGCTTATTCTACTAGATCTAAATATGACTATCTTATTATGTTGAACTACGTGTATGGAACATTAATAGACTTTTATGTCTCTGTAATTATGGTGCAAAATTATGATCTAATGAGGACACTTACAGTTTTCATAATTTATGTTTGATATAAGAATGACACATTCCTGGTGCAGTAAGCAAACTGGGTTATTTTATGAATGATGAGTTATAAGCCTGAGATAGGTAGTTTGGAATAACCATTGTTTTATGTTAAACCCTAAGGATGTGTTGCAAGTATTTAAATAGAATACATTTCTTTTACCCAACAGATCCTATTATTGATAGAATATGTGTTTCACCTGTTTGTGGTAAAAATAGGGCATACATGTAAACTGTGAGGTTTACATGTCAATCCATTTTTATTATATAAGGCTTTATTCTATTTTTTATACATAAACAGAAGAGATTAATGTAACCAGAATCTATCCCTATTCTTTTTACATACAAGTAAAATTACTGTAAATACATTGATTTAAATCTACATTGAATGGATTTCCAATCATCCGACAGAGTTACATTACTATTGACTCTTTATATAAATAGTGTTTTACATTCATTTTGAATTTGTGTTGGTTTACAACACATTGTAAACATTAACTATTTAATTGATTTGATATGCATTACATTTGTTCAAAAACGTGTTTATCTTTGAATGTATGCCATGACTCTCGACATGGGAGAGAGCGAACTCCCTGAGCAAGCTACGGATCAGTTCTGGAAAATCCAAGTGTTGCATAAAGAAGAGAAATCGCATTTAATTCCAGCATGGGAATCAAATATGACTTCGATCAAAACTTGTTATTTTCGACTTTGTAATACAGTTTGGAAACTCGATGTAGTTTCTAGTCGAAACTGTTGCGTTTTCCTTTGGGATGAACGATAATCGTTTTACCCATGTTATATATATGTTGTGGATGCCATTCTGTCGGCATGGGATTTCAAACCCCAGGGTCGAGTCCGACCATTAAGTTTTATTCCAAATCAATACAATTCTCATGTATCGTGGCTATGACTTTACCCTAGGCATGGAATCTCGAGCGCTTTGGTCATTGCTTCGACCATAGTGTTTAGTGACACTACACACTGCACACTGGAAAAACCGGTGTTAACAACACTACTATCCTAAGTTAACAACTATATTAATTTCCTATTGCAAGCTAGGGTCGTGTTACCTATGGGTTCACACCTATGCTATAATGAAACTCTTTAATCTTTTCGTGGTTTATAAATGAATGCAAAACAAATGGTTTATTAACTCTGTCCATTTACTTAAAAGAGGAAACAGAGGCCGAAAGCGACCATGTAATAATCAAATGTTGTATAAAACCAAGCTAAGATTTAAATGCTTTCACATTTATGCATTCATTATTTACAAAAAAAAATATAACAAAGTTCAAAGCTGTCGCTCTCTTTCCCAAACAGAAATCCCTTCATGGGTGAAACCAAATCGAGGCAGTATTTTAATAACCGGCAACACCCATTGTGGCCAACCCACCCAAGTTCACATTTAATAGAATATTGTTCATTATACAAGTTCCACGTTTAATATTACATTCGTCTACAGGCTGTGGTGAGCCTTCAAACTTTTAAACACAATCACATACAATAGAGAGTAAGGCCAAAGGCCTTTGTGCTGCATGGTGCAGACAGAGAGAACCAAGAGTCTTAAGTAACCCATCTCTAACCGTCGGGGTAGGGTCACCCGAGGGGCAAGGAGATGACAAGTTACCTGGCCACCTTTGAAGACGGTTCTTCATTCCAAAGTCGTGGAGACAGCGGTGGCTAGCCCAACACGCCCTCTGCGCCATTGCTTCTGCATTTAGAAGTTGTAACGAGGAGTTAGTCATGATAGTAAAACTTTCGATGTAAAAAGTAAACTTGATAACGAGTGCAGTGGTCATGTAACCGCCTACATTTGGGTTAAACAAACGTGAGGCCCAAGTTCGGGGTTGCACCATACCTACACAGGAACCACGACAAGTTAGTTAGACAACATCTTTGTCACAGCTAAAACAACTGAGTGAAACATGGTAAAATTTGCGTAAAGAGTAAACCTTCTTACCGGTGCTACATGGTCACGTTAGCAATGTTGTTTCTTGCTACCTCACGCATAGTTCTGAAACAGTTGGGAGCACCTTCTCCCTGGTTCGGGAGCGAACTATCTGCTCGGAGCAGAGGTGCTATAAGGAGTTGTAACGTCAAATGAGCAACTAGATGCAAGGTAAGGGTTTTGTTTACCGAGGTGATATCGGTTCAGGAAGAGGTAACCTCTGAACCTGGTTATACCTTTCACTTAAATGCTAGGTACCTCGTAGTGTTGGCGCCAACAACCATATTGAGATAAACGACGCCCATGTGTTCACAACTCCCAACTAGATGACCCGGATCGTGATCGACGGTCGTGGAGCACTTAGCATTTAATTAACCAGCAGGAAGGGTTAATGTAGTAGGTTTTGGAGTTGACAGTCTCGTGCGATAGCCAGCGTGGCCTGGATGGATCACGAGTGAGAGTTTCCATTTTGCTGAGTAATGAAAACGTCGTTGCCAATATGGATCCACCTGCCAGGAGGGCACCCACGGGTTTAAAACTTTTTTTCATGCATCTGAAGTCTACGTGGCAAAGTCATAAGGTCAAGCACAGTCACCACATAATTATGTTTTATACATTTTTAACCATAGCGTATAGTTGCAACCATTACATTATATATGTTATACATTATGGCCTAAGTTTATCACGACGTATACCAAAGATTGGTGACGGTCGTTTAAATCGTGGTTTTGTGACATGGTTTTGCATAAGCCAAGGTCCAACCCTGTGTTGACCGGGTAATGTGCTTACCCCCATAAGTTATATCATATTACAATATATCTACATTACGTTATTATCCCATTTTAATGGTGTTGTCATATGATGGGTTAGCATATGGAATTAATACAAGCGCTTAGTTTATAGTATGAGCGCATAAGGTGTTTACATAAGCCTAGGTTCGACTATAGGTCAACCTTTGAGCGCATAACCTATATATATATATATGTTACTATATATATATATATATATATATATATATATATATTACTTTTAACATTTATGTATTACATTGCAATTTCATTTTAATATTGCCAATTGTGTTGATTATCATGGATATAATATGAGTGCCTATAGCATATTACAATATAGCCCAGTCCTTACAAAGTTAATGCTAGGGCTTGGTAAAATTTTCATTAGTACTATAATAGTTGTATTTCATAATAATAACATATTAATAGTTTTAATATAGTTATTAACTGAAATGTTAATGTTGCGTATAATTTCTTATTGTAGAAAATGTTCAGCATATAGTCAATATGCATTTGGGTTGTATTTAAAGTTGTCCCTGTATACTTATGTGGTGGTGTATAGGCACACCGCCATAGATGCAGGAGTTTTCAAGTATCGACCCTTGTGTGAAAAGAGACAAAAGTAATAGTGAAGAATAGTGCACACACTTTCAGAATATTATCTAAGTAGGCTGTAGTGACAGCTAGTGTTTATGTTTCTGCATTTGTTTGAGTGGTTATAATCTTTGATAATAATAAAAAAAATCGTGTAGAAGAGACGTGACAAATTGGTATCAGAGCTACAGTCACTACACTAGGACCTTTAGGCCCACTTGCGTGAATGTTGTGTTATATATAGAAATAAATAAATAGAATTTATGTAGCATACTATTTCTTAAATTTTTATGAATAGATGCTTTGTTGTTTATGACTTCTAACAAACAGCTGTTGGCCACACTTAGGCAGAAAAGTGGCTGAAACGGTAAGTAGTTGAAATGAATTCTGCAGAACAAGAAGGAAGGATGGTTGTAGAAACATCCAGTCAACGAAGAGAAATGGTCAATAGGCAGGAGAGGAATCAGAACTCTCCACAAGGAGCGACAACATCTAGTGAGATGATGGAAACGGTCAAAAGTCTGAAGGCTGAGCTGCTCAACATTAAATAAGACAACATTACAAACTTTGAAGAATAGCGAGAAATAAATGCAATTATGCTGCAAAAGTTGACTGAAAAAGAAAACCCCAACACCAAAAGAACAACACGCAGAAAAATCCGTGATGAAACGAAATTCCAAGTTTAAGGTTACACCTCCAAGAAATTCGGTGAGCTATAATATGGATGTCAGCGACGAAGAGTCACGTGGCGAAGATTCCAAAGAGTATGTTCCTAAAAAGAAGAAGAAGACGGGAAAATTAAATCAGCTAGACTCAGAATTGAGAAAGATCAAGCCTCCTACTTTTAATGGAGAAATTAAAACCGGAGAAGAAGCTGAACTATGGCTTAGGGACATGGAGAAATATTTGCGCAAGGATTGTTATTTTCAATCTGCAAGGAAAAGCTTCAGCATGGTGGGATGATCTCAAGCTGACCCAAACGATCAACGAGAAAAAGGTGAAGTGGAAAGATTTTGCGACATTCTTCAAACAGAAATATCTGTCCGAAAGGTACTATGACAGAAAAGTAAAATACTTTTACGACCTAAAGCTGGGACAACAAACCATGGAGGAATTAATCAGCAAATTTCTAGAATTACTCAAGTATGTTCCTGATATCCAAGATGAAAAAGTTAGAATTCAGTGTTTCCTGAATTGTTTATCGTTTGGTTTCAAGGACCGAATAGAGTTTGACGATCCAAAGACATTGGAGGATGCTTTCAGAAAGGCCAGATTGTGTTTTGAGCAGGGTCAAAATGAGGCTAAAGTATCTAAAAGGTGGAATGAAAAGAAGAAAACCAAATCTGATAGTAGGAAGAAAGGTCACAAGCCCAACCATTTCAAAAACCAAGTTAAGTGTTCACCTTTCAACAACAAGTTTGATGGCAGCAAGTCACACTCAAACTTTGTTCCAACAAGCAAGAAGATGAACACTGAAGGCACAAGAAAACCAGAATACACACCATCTAATCCACCACTCAAATGTTGGGGCTGTGGATAAAGTCATAGATGGTATGAATGTCCTCATCGGAAGGATAAAAGCAAATCAGTGCATAATCTTCAAGAGGCTTCTATTGTTCAATATATAGCAAGGAGTCCAAAAATCTATGTTGCATTGAACAATCGTCAAGTAGAACATCGAGCCTCTATAATCGAGGTTGAAGGTATGATTTCCGGGACACCTGTGTCTATCTTGATTGATTCTAGCGCATGTAAAATTTATGTAGACCCAAAAATTTGTGAGTCATGCAAACTTATCAAAAACAAATACATGCAGCCTTGGCTGGTTCAAATGGCCACAGGAACAAAAATAATTTTTTTTGTAGTAGTAAGTCAGTGTCGTTTGAAGTTAAACGAATCTTACACTAGTGCAGATGTAAATGTTTTTCCATTAGGGTCTTACGATTTGCTTATCGGTATGGATTGGCTGGAAAAACATAGGGTTGTCATAGACTACTATAAAAAATTTGTTACTTTTGTGAATGATGTTGGACAGTTGGAAAAGATACAAGGGATAGTAAGAGAAGTGAAATTAAGGGAAATTTCTGCTCTTCAACTGAAGAGAAATGCACGGAAGGGGTGTAAACTTTATGCTGTTCACATGACAGAAAATCAGAAAGGTAAAATTTCAGATTTCACAAAACACCATGTTTTGGCTGAGTTTGAGGATGTGTTTCCCGAAGAAATTCCTGAGTTACCACCTAAAAGAGAACTGGATTTTACAATAGACCTATCCCCGAGAACAGTACCAAATTCTAAGGCACCTTATCGGATGGGTACTCCTGAAACTGATAGAGTTGAAAGCACAATTGCAGGAGTTGTTAGAAAAGGTTATATTCGTCCAAGTGTGTCCTCGTGGGGTGCACCGGTGATATTTGTACAGAAGAAAGATGGTACATTCCGACTATGCATAGATTATAGATAGCTGAATAAAGTAACTATCAAAAATCGGTATCCCTTGCCAAGGATTGATGATCTGTTTGATCAGGTTGGGGGTGCTACTGTCTTCTCAAAAATAGATTTCAGGTCGGGTTATCATCAAATCAGAATTAAAGAAGAAGATGTGCATAAGACAACTTTCTGTACTCGTTATGGACATTATGAATTTGTGGTGATGCCATTCGGTTTGACGATTGCACCAACCACGTTTATGTGCCTTGTGAATAATGTTTTCATTAAGTACCTAGATAAGTTTGTGGTGATGTTTATTGATGACATACTCATTTATTCGAAGAATGAAAATGAGCACGAGGAACATTTAAGGTTAGTGTTGCAATTCCTAAGAAAAAATCAGCTTTATGCAAAGTTAACTAAATGTGACTTTTACAAAGACCAAATACAATATTTAGGTCACATAATATCATCCCAAGGCATTGCGGTGGAACCCGATAAGATCAAGGCCATAATGAGCTGGCCTACTCCCCAAAATGTAAGCGATGTATACTCTTTTATGGGATTAGCCGGGTATTATCTGAAATTCATTAAAGGATTTTCCAAAGTGGCTCATCCTATCACCTCTCTTCAGAGAAAGGAAGTCAAGTTTATTTGGATAGCAAAATGTGAAGCTATTTTTGTGAAGCTATTTTTGCGAAGCTAAAACAGTTGCTTACTTCAGCTCCTGTTCCAAAAGTGGTTGACCCTTATGGTGACTTTGTGGTATGCACGGATGCGTGCAAGGAAGGTTTGGGAGGCGTGTTAACGCAAGACTAGGGTTCGGTAATCGGTTATGAATCTAGAAAGTTAAAGACGCATGAAGTAAGCTATGTGAAGCGTGATTTAGAAATGGCTGCCATAATTCATGCTTTGAAAATGTGGCAACATTACCTTCTTGGGAAAAGGTTCGTTCTTAAAAATGACCACATTGGGATGAAATACATTTTTGAACAACCAAATTTGAATGGGAGGCAAGTGAGGTGGCTAGCTTTCTTAAGCGAGTTTGAATTTGAAATTCAGCATATCAAAGGCAAATAAAACAAAATAGTTGATGCACTTAGTAGACGAATGCATATGTTAACTATGGCTTCAATTAACAATTTTCAATCTGATTTACTGTCAAAGATCCGGACAGCAGCTGAAAAAGACCCAAAATATCTGAATGTAAGACAAAATTGTCTTGTAGAAAATTCAGAACAACAAGCAACAGACTACAGCATATCCAAAGATGGGCTGTTGCTATTTAAAAACAGATTATACATACCAGATCAGGCAAAATTAAAACAATTGATTCTGGATGAATTTCACAAAAGGCCATATTCTGGTCATCGAGGTTATCATAAAATGATAACAACTGTTAAAAAACAGCACTACTGGCCCAGATTGAAGTTTGAAATTGCTGAGTATATAGCAAAGTGCATGGATTGTCAAAGGGTGAAAGTGAAACATCAACACCCGGCTGGTTTGTTATAGCCTATACCCGTACCAGAATGGAAATGGGACCATTTCTATGGATTTTATCACTGGGTTTCCTAAAATAACAAACAACATGATGCTATCATGGTTGTAGTGGATAAGCTAACTAAGGCAGCTCACTATATACCAGTCAAATCCACATTGAAAGCAATACACATTGCATAAATATTTATGAAAGAAGTCTTTCGACTTCATGGAATTCCAAAAGTGATTGTATCCAACAAGGATGCAAAGTTCACTTCACATTTCTGGAAAGAGTTATTTACAGGTTTGGGTACCAAACTGAGTTTTAGTACATGTTATACCTCCATATTTCACAGTGTCGCATCTTCACCATATAAGTAGTTGACGACACTTCCCCTACTGCTTAAAACACCCAGAAGAGAAAAATGATGAGTGATCCTTGAATACAAACCTATTCTGTCAAGAATCAACCCAGCTGAGACTTCATATACCTACCCTACTGCGCCTTGCTCCAGCTTAGGTGCGCAGTAGTCCACACTACCGCGCTATGCTCTTTCTCTACCGCGTGGTACTACCGCGCTATGCTCAGTTTAAGAGGCGCAGTACTCCCTTTTTAGCCTTTTTTCCATGGCTTGTGGGATCTTGATCTTCGAGAGATTTTTGAGAATTGGTATTCCTGATTCGATCCTAACTCACTTTCTCAGATTAGTGGGCCTGATCCACTAAACACTCCCAAAGATCCATCCTTCTCTCTTGTTGGTTAACCCTACTACACACTATAAGAGAGAGACATTCCATGAGCAAAGGGGAGGACTCTTGGAGACATCAAACTTATGATCTTGAATCTTTGTGGAGATAGCTAGAGGAGGAAGTACTTGGAGCTGGGAGTTGGCTTGGATATCAAGCAACCATTGTAAGTGACTTCAAGTTGGTAATAGAACATAACTTGTCTTGTTTCCCAAATCACATGTGTTGATTTTGTTTCAATTATATGATTTGTATCTGTTATAGATTTAGATCCTAACTCATATTTCAAGTTGCTAGAGAATCGTATATGCTTGTATCTTGGTTTCATTCTGGCAGGTTCATTCGCGAGGACTTGGAAATTGGAGCGACTATTAAGATGAGCAATTGAATTGAAGGTCAGTTAGATCTCTTCCGTTTCTTTCAGCAGTTTAATCTTGAAATGTTTTGTTTAGATCTAGGAATTCAAGGTAGCATTTGTTATCCTTTTGTCTTAGTTTAGAGTCAGTTAAAGTCTACTTTAACCTAAGAGAGTTTCTACCTATCCATAGGGAGAAATTTCTACAAAAGAATGGCGACTCCGCTCGTTTGAACCCCATTCGATTGATTTATCTCACTTTCAGTCATTTTTTATTGTGATTCTTCTTTCTCTTCAAACCAATACTGAATTTTAGTCTCCTTGACCTTTATTCTCCCCTCCTCTCTACATCTCTCCTCCCTCTGTGATCAGTGAGTCCTCTGGGTCTACAACAACCCTGAAAAATTCAATCTTCTTTTCAAAAGTTGCATTTTTCCATCCTTTGCAACAGTACCGTGCCCCCACCACTGTCTACAGCACGGTAGTACCGCGTACCCAACACTTTTACCAGAGCGGTAGTGTACCAGTACCGCGCTCTAGTCTGTTCCTACCACGCGGTAGTGTCTGCATTTTTTCAACTTTTCTTGCCTGCTTGGTTTCCCGAGTCTTTTTTTATTTTCTCTGCTTTAGTTTGGTGTTTTTTGTTGCTTATTACTATCATGTTCATTACATAGTCTTTGTGGTGTGTTTATTTCTCTTGTGAGCTTGATTATTTTATGAGTTAGTGGCATTACTTGCACATTGGGTCACTCGTTCAGTCTGATTGCATTGGCTTGATCTTCTCATCACAACCAAACCATTACTACTGTCCTCTTTTTACTGGATCGTGTATCTTTCATAATCACATTGTTTCCATTATTATCATTAAAATCTATATTGAAAACTATCATTGGAGAACATTTGTGTTGTTTGGATTGAAATGATCTAGCAGTATTATTGTGCATTAGGAAGTGAACCATTTAAATTTTCCACATAAATTCTCATTTTTTGAAGCATCCTAGTTGCAAGATCAGTGAATTGGAAAGAAGTGTTTATTTCAGTTTGGCTTTACTTAGAAAAAGAAGACAATTTTATTTTTTTTAAAGTTGTTTTTAATTGCTTATGAAAGTTTCAAGCATTTATGATCGAAGAACTCTCTCTCTTCCATAGCTATTTTTCATCGAATACAAGGCTTATTTCGATTCATTCTCACTTGCATGGTTTGGGTCGCCACAACACCACCAAGTTTCACGTCCATTTACCCGATTGAGTAATACAACCACTAAAATTAATCTCCCTAACTAAACCAACATTAACCTCACTTGAGGAAATCAAAAGAATTTTGTAGTTAGGTACGACACCAGGGATAGGCATCAAAATAATTCCCCCTTGTCATTTTCATCTGAGACATAGTTGTTGTCCTCTAGAGAACTAAAATCCTCTAGTATTTATTGACACGGTCATAGCCAGTTTGTGGAGGGGCCTCCTGACTGTTTTTAACTTTCAGGGGTTAAAACGCCGCGAGATTGAGAACCAGACGGACTCTGTGGAATGCCGCACTCCACTTAGCCCTAAGGCAACATCGATCATTGTCTTCCTTGTATTCATAGTAATGCAAGGGTGATAAGGCAGAAGCGCCGAAAACCTTTTCCAACGTGTCATGAACGAGGTAGCTTAGTGACTTTTCTACTTGGGCTCTTTTACCCAGGATCCCTTTCGGTAGAGGGATATCCTTCTCATATTGGTCTCTCACATTGTAATGTTCGACTTGGATTTCATCACCTTGCGAAGGATACAACTTGTTGAGGTCTCCAACTTTTAGTTAGGAGTTTTCTTGTTATCTCAACTTTATAGAGGGTCATTTTTTCTTTTTTTAGTGACTGCTTGTTGGCATTCTGGACATTATTTTTCTCAGCTCGCTTACTGAGACACCAGTCTCGGTATAGATTTTAGAGCTTGCTTTTTGGCCTGCGAGCCTTGCTTTTTCTATCTCCTCTTTTGCACACTCGGCTGCATTAGAGTTTTTGAGTTCTTTGTTACGAGACTGCCCCCGGATTTCATATTCCTTCCATTATGTCAGAACCACCACGGAGATCACAACGAGTACAGGGAAAAATCCCTCCACCACCACCACCATTGCGGACCTCTAGTCCACCTGCATCACGTATTCCCACCCCTCCTGGCCGCGGTGCCGGTCGAGGGAACATTCCACCTTCGATACGCACTACATCTTCAGTTCCGCCTGTAACCGTTACTCACAGCACAGTCTCAGAACCTCTTGCAGTTTCTGCTGTTAAAATTCAATATGCTAAGACAGAAAATAGCAGCATTACATTCCATTTCACAATAATAGCATATACAAGATAACTGAAGAAACAACAAGCACAGCATAAACACAAGAGACAGAGATTTATCCTGGGAAACCCTCATGGGGTAGAAAACCCAGCAAAGCTTCCTCAATATAGATGACCAGCAATATACAAAGATGAAACCCTGAGACATGATCTCCTCCTCCACAATAGCAGACCTCTCCTCCACAAGTGTGCTATCCTCAAGTGAGTGAGTGTGTGGAATGAGGAATACACCTCCTCTATTTATACACAACTCTGACTTAACTTTAACACGGAACATGTAGGCTCGTATTTAACCAATGGGTTAAATACCCCACTACAACTGACTGGGACGACCCCTCTAGGGTGGTCTAATAACCCTTTGACCCACATAACACATACAGGGCCGACCCCCACTAGGGAAGTCTAATAACCCAAGTTACCACATTCCGACGGAGGAATAAACATCTCCGGATATACAATAAGATCTTCACGGAGGAATGAAACATCTCCAGAATAATAAAGTACAAATATAATATTCTTTGAAGTTACAATATCTCAACACTCCCCCTTAACGAGAAGGATATTATAACAACATCTGCACGAGCAAGGAGTCATCAACATCATACATGATACATCTATAAATCATTGGAAGCTTTCTCAACATCATCAGTAACTCAAGCAGTTACTGGAACATCTTCAATACTGGAACATCAACATCTTCAGTACTGAGTCTTTATCTTCTGCAGCACATGAACAGCTACAACAATATCATCATCTGGATCCTCACGATCATCAGCATCGTCATCACACGATCATCAGCATCGTCATCACACGATCATCAGCATCGTCATCACACGATCATCAGCATCGTCATCACACGATCATCATCATTGTCATCACACAATCATCAGCATCGTCATCACACGATCATCAGCATCGTCATCACACGATCATCAGCATCGTCATCACACGATCATCATCATCGTCATCGATACAGGTATCCAAAACAATACAAGTATCCACATCATTAGTACAAGTATTCATGCCAATACAAGTATACACATCATCAATACAAGTATCCATACCGATACAAGCAACCATATCATCAATACAAGTATCCATACCGATACAAGTAACCAAATCATCAATACAAGTATCCATACCGATACAAGTAACCACATCATCAATACAAGTATCCATACCGATACAAGTAACCACATCATCAATACAAGTATCCATACCGATACAAGTAACCATATCATCAATACAAGTATCCATACCGATACAAGTAACCACATTATAAAAAAAAATCACTTTCTCGGAGACCATCCGTCTACGGATCAATTCAGGGACCAAAGTCCGGGGATGATACAATCCCCATTTCTCGGAGACCACACGTCTACGGATCAATTCAGGGACCAAAGTCCGGGGATGATACAATCCCCATTTCTCGGAGACCACACGTCTACAGATCAATTCAGGGACCAAAGTCCGGGGATGATACAATCCCCACTTCTCGGAGACCACACGTCTACGGATCAATTCAGGGACCAAAGTCCGGGGACGATGCAATCCCCTACCTGTTCATTCAGGACTTCATTATCGGAGACCCAGTCTACGGCTCAATTCTGGGACCTCAGTCCGGGGAAGATACAATCCCCTACCTGTTCATTCAGGGCTTTATTATCGGATACATCATGTCTACGGCTCAATTCTGGGACCTCAGTTCGGGGAAGATACAATCCCCTACCTGTTCATTCAGGAATTTATTATCGGAGACATCATGTCTACGGCTCAATTCTGGGACCTCAGTCCGGGGAAGATACAATCCCCTACCTTTTTATTCAGGACTTTATTATCGGAGACATCATGTCTACGGCTCAATTCTGGGACCTCAGTCCGGGGAAGATACAATCCCCTACCTATTTATTCAGGACTTTATTATCGGAGACATCATGTCTACGGCTCAATTCTGGGACCTCAGTCCGGGGAAGATACAATCCCCTACCTGTTCATTCAGGACTTTATTATCGGAGACATCATGTCTACGGCTCTCTTTAGGACTGAAAGTCCAGGGATGATCCAATCCCCTCAACTGTCCACTAAGGACTTCATTCTCGGAGACCTCACGTCTACGGCTCTCTTTAGGACTGAAATTCCAGGGATGATCCAATCCCCTCAACTGTCCACTAAGGACTTCATTCTCGGAGACCTCACGTCTACGGATCTCTTTAGGATTGAAAGTCCAGGGATGATCCAATCCCCTCAACTGTCCACTAAGGACTTCATTCTCGGAGACCTCACGTCTACGGATCAATTCAGGGAACCAATGTCCAGGGATGATACAATCCCTATCTGTCCACTAAGGACTTCATTTTCGGAGACCACACGTCTACGGATCAATTCAGGGACCAAGGTCCAGGGATGATACAATCCCTATCTGTCCATTAAGGACTTCATTTTCAGAGACCTCACGTCTACGGATCAATTCAGGGAACCAATGTCCAGGGATGATACAAACCCTATATGTCCACTAAGGACTTCATTTTCGGAGACCACACGTCTACGGATCAATTCAGGGACCAAGGTCCAGGGATGATACAATCCCTATCTGTCCACTAAGGACTTCATTTTCGGAGACCACACGTCTACGGCTCTCTTGAGGATGATGCAATCCTATCATGTCCACCAAGGACTTCATTCTCGAAGACATACGTCTACGGCTCTCTTGAGGATGATGCAATCCTATCATGTCACCTTAGATCCTGTCTAAGGACCATCCACCAACCTCTCTGTCGGCATCACTAATATAGGTATCCTTATCATCGACCTCACTGTCGATGCAGGCAATCTCATCATGAGTTATCACATCACTCCCCCTTTCGAGGAGGGTCCTTCTGAACTATATTAAGTTTGTTTCGGAAAACTTTACTTGAGGTAGAGGTTTGGTTAGTACATCGGATTGGTAGAAGTTTGGTTAGTACATTAGTAACTTGTTACAAATTCGAACTTTAGAGTTCCTTTCTGCATCATATCTTGTTAGATCCCTATGTTCTTTGACTTATCATGGAACACTGGATTCCTTGTCATCTTGATACAACTCTATTTGTCACATAGGATCACAGTTGGTTCTATCTTTAAGTCAAACAATCCTGAAGCCAAAATCCTTCATGACTAGCAGAGCAAGCAGCCATATATTTTTCTTGTGCTAAGAGCCACTCTAGACTGCTTCCTGCTAAACCACAAGATCATGGTTGATCCTAGACAATAACATCCTCTCGATGTGCTCTTCCTGTCTGATACAATTTCTGCCCAATCAACATCAGTGTAGCTATCTGAAGTCATGATCTCTAAGATAACATAGATCAAAGTCTATCGTATCCTTTAGGTGCCTCATCACATGCTTTGCAACTATCAAGTGAACACATCTAGTTTCCACTAGATACTGACTCAAGGTGTTCACAGCAAAGCATATATCTAACCTACTATATGTTAGATACATCAATGACCTAATAATTTGACTGTACAGAGTTATATCCACTAACTCTGATGGGTCATCTCCTAAAAACTTCAAGTTGGAATCCATAAGAGTGGTCATTCCAACACCTCAAGTCCTTTTAATATTTCTTGGCATGCATTCCTTGGTTGAGAAAGTTTCCATACTTCCAGACCTAGGAAGAAATGCATCAATATGAGATCTTTCATTTTCATTTCTGTAGCCATCTCGTCAGATGGGTCTACTGATATAAACCTCAACATCATTCAAACTTTGTGGTGAGTTCCTTCTTGCATCCAGTTCATCTGTGTATAGAAACCATATTCAACCTTGTAGCAAAGGTTGTGATCCACATCACCCATGATGATCATTAAGCTCATCAATTGACTATCGATCCTGGGTACCCATACAGAACCTAATTCACACTTCTTCTTTAATTACACTATTAAGAGAATGGTCTTATCTAGCCACTTGGAGCAAACATCCCGTCATGATTCTCTTCTTCTTTCTAAGAGAATCTTCTATCCATGAGTCTTCTATATTTTGTTTGATTTGTAAATCTTCTTGTTGAATATCCATCACTTGTTCGGTGTTCATCATTCTTCATGATCTTTCCTACAAATCAAAATTAAGTACATGATTAGTAATGAAATCATGTTGACATAATAACCTGTTATGCATACAGATATCATTTACATAGTTATGCAACTATTTTGACCAATACTTTGGCACAACACTTTCCCATATCCTGTATGCATACAGTGGCTATCTAGATGCCTTCCATCTCTACCAGAACATACTATCGAGAGTGTGCACAACTCTCAGTATGTCAGCAAAGAGGTTTCATTCTAGACAAGCTACAATGGAATGTTTGACAATCATATGCATATTAGTAGTATATTGTTCAATGCTCTATGAATGTTTACACTCAGCGTGATATATTCTAAATATGCATATAATCTATTACAAGCAATATCATTTACTATTTTAAATAACAACTCAAATACTTATCTTTTATGTTTGTGTGGTTGCCTCTCGCTTGGTCTTCTAAATGTCTTTTGAACTTCTATTCATTCTATACCACTGTGCATGCTCAAGTGTGCAGTAGTGTTATCCTCATGATCTCATACACAAACATACATTCATTAGTATATTATAAACATTATCAAAACATCTAAATAGTCTTGAATATGTATAGTCACGATCATAAATAATAAACATTAGTATTCAAGATTTCAGGGAAGACTTCTTTTACTCATGCGTATCATCAATCAAGATATAATATGCATAATCCCTTGATTACGAACTTTATGAATAAGCATATCTAATCATGCCAAGTATACTTATATAAGGGATCCCAATACAAGGTAAGATTCTAACATGACATAGGAAAACATACCTGGATTAGTATACCTGCTTAGTTATGTACAACATACCTAAACAATCTCTTCAATGATTTAGAGATCCTGAGATAGAACCTGCATGTCTCATAGGTTAAGCATAATATAACAAAGTTATACATACCTCGTAAGTAGAACACAGATTATGGATGAGTCTTTGTCTTCATGATGTCATGGTCATGGAACTTGATTTTTCTTTTGTGATGTACCTGTATCTTGTTAGCAGACAACATCAACCTCACACAATACCATAATGCATTAGTACAATCATATAGCCCTAATCAATGAATGTCTTCGATCATTCACATGCATTCATACTGTTACTAGGGTGATAAGAAAATTCTAACATTGATCAAGATTGTACTAATAAATAACATGAAGACAAAACACATTATGAAGTTAATCAAGAATCAGATTTCAAGACATACCTGAACCTTCTTAAGTCATACCTGTCGAGACTTCTTGTAGTCTTCTTATGTAAGGCCTTAGCCTCAAATCCCCCTGAAACTTGATCTAAAGCTTGATTATGGTTTGCTGGAGAAACCCTAAAAATTCAATCTTTGACTTTCACACTTCCGAATGAATGGAAGGATGTGTCTTGCTGGGTTGATCAAACTGGCATACTTCAATTTTGAAATCTCCAAAATTTGACCCCTCAAAATTGCCTTTGAAACTTCTTGATCTTCTGGACAGGATCCTGAACTAGGGTTTGATGAAGCCCACCCTTCTGCTTAATGAAAAGGTTTGATCCAAGGCTCTAAACTCTTATTTTTCTGAGGAGCTTCTAGCCGAGGTTACAGACTTCAAAAATTCCAACTTTTGCTAAAGCCCTAATTTTCCATCTTTCCGATCAAAATCCCGAGCTAGGGTTTGATCAAGCCCGGTATTCTACCCAACCAAAAAATTTGATCTTGGTCTCTAAATTTTGATTTTCCTGAGTAGCATTCAGCCGTGGATTCCGATTCCAAGAATTATAACTTTCTCCGAAACCCTAAATTCTGGAAGCCATGAGTAAAGGTGCTCCAAAAATAATTCTGTTTTGACAGAAATATGTACCTGATTGTTTCTACTATAACTCTGAAATTTTCGCTCCACAGGGTCTGAAAACTTTTTCCGCAGTAGCCTGACCTGTCATCTTTCCATCCTGACAGGTCTGACCTCAATTGGATTTTCTGAGAGAGAGTTATGCCAAATGTCGCAACGTGACCTGTTTTTGGATAATACAGGAGAGCGAACTTGTACGGCGTGCCACGTGTCACTGTTTGAACTTCGGCCTCTGAAAACTTTTTTGGAGATAGATCGCTCTGTTATCTTTCCATCCTGATAGGTCTGACCTCAATTGGATTTTCTGAGAGAGAGTTATGCCAAGTGTCGCAACGTGACCTGTTTATGGGATAAAACAGGAGAGCGAACTTGTACGGCGTGCCACGTGTCACTGGTTCATCTTTGGCCTTTGAAAAAGTTTCCTGAGATAGTACAGTCTGTGTACTACCTGTCACTTTTTACTAAATTTCATTTGGAGCTTTGTAGCCCAAGTTATGACCTTTTCTCCAAGGTCACCTGATTTTGACTGAGATCTGGAAGAGGCAGAAACCCTAACTTGTACTGATCATAACTCATAAAGTACAACGAATCTGAGGGTTCCCTTTGGACACAAGGTACCTGGGGATGTTATCTTCGACCTGTAAACTTTTCATACCCTGAACCTTCGCAGAAATGGATTTATAGCGAAAGTTCCACGATGACTGGTTTTTGCTATGTAAAACCCTAACCTTCAAATTGTCGTAAGTAAAGCAAGTGTCGTAAGTGCCATACCTTGTCTTCCTTCAGGTTAGCTCTGATCCCATGTTAAAATTCAATATGCTAAGACAGAAAATAGCAGCATTACATTCCATTTCACAATAATAGCATATACAGGATCACTGAAGAAACAACAAGCACAGCATAAACACAAGAGACAGAGATTTATCCTAGGAAACCCTCATGGGGTAGAAAACCCAGCAAAGCTTCCTCAATATAGATGACCAGCAATATACAAAGATGAAACCCTGAGACATGATCTACTCCTCCACAATATCATACCTCTCCTCCACAAGTGCGCTATCCTCAAGTGAGTGAGTGTGTGGAAAGAGGAATACACCTCCTCTATTTATACACAACTCTGACTTAACTTTAACACGGAACATGTAGGCTCGTATTTAACCAATGGGTTAAATACCCCACTACAACTGACTGGGCCGACCCCTCTAGGGTGGTCTAATAACCCTTTGACCCACATAACACATACAGGGCCGACCCCCACTAGGGAAGTCTAATAACCCAAGTTACCACATTCCGACGGAGGAATAAACATCTCCGGATATACAATAAGATCTTCACGGAGGAATGAAACATCTCCAGAATAATAAAGTACAAATATAATATTCTTTGAAGTTACAATATCTCAACATCTGCAACCACTAGTATATCTGAGATTCCCACTGTCACTTCACCCACTATTATTCTAGATATATCTTCCACAGTGGACAACATTACAGCGGCTGAATCTAGTACAACCCAAAATACTAGACCGGAGGCCATCCTCCTCCCCGATGTCAACACCTCCCTTCCACCAGAAACTTTCTACGATGACACGGAAAGATATGTTGGCACCACTGAAGGATCCAACCAGGATATATCTGGATTGATTCCAGTCCCAGGCGGGTACGCCGAAATTATTGAAGACACTCAACTTCCTGATACACCTGTTGAACCTGACTATGGCTTTATCACTTCCCAAGCGGAGCTTTCGCTTGTTATCACCGCACCATCCAGCGTTCATCCACAGGAAACCAGTTCTTCCAGTAACATACCTCGTACCGTATTTCTCCCCAACCTCCCTTCGGGACATGAGATCATGGCCTCCATTCAGTCTAGTATGGTTAGTCTAGCAAATTCCCCATTAGCATCGGCACAGTTTAAACATGACACAGAGAAAATGCTCTCAACGGCTTCCAGATATCCCCCTGTTACCTGTCCTCCCAACTATCGGGCTCCCAACATTCCATCTAGCATAGAGTTTCATCACTCCTATGCAGATGGCTCCGGACCTTCAGACGTTACTATACCTATGTTCCCGCCGGACCCCGAAAACCCTTTTCAGAATACGAACCCGGACCTAGTCTTTGATGGTCCTCCTATTGTTGAACACGCTATGGACGACACCCCCGATACCCCTCGATTAAATTCCCCACATTTGCTGTCATCACCCATGTTTGGCGCACATTCTATGAGAGATAAACCAGTTTTTTCTCCATCCTCACCCGTCACATATGGAAGACCCCCTCCACAAATCAGCACTTTTGGCACCGTTGGCCAATCGACACTATCGTATCTAGCTAGTGTCGGAAGAACACCAAATCATACTGCTGGATCATCCATATTGACCGTAGGTTCACCTTCGGCCACTATCTACACTATCTCAGGAGGTGGACAACCGGCTACCGCGATCCCCAACTCCAACAACCAAACTCCTCCTGGCGGGCCATCAACCCAACCTACTGGAGGACAATCCTTTGTTGGGAACCCCGTTCCTAGTCAACAACCTCCTCCTATAGGGCCATCCAACCCATCTACTGGAGGGAAACCCATCGGCACCATCCAACAACCCTCCCAACCAGCAGCATCTGCTCAGTATGGTATGCACAACACACCTGGCAGCGGACAACCTTATACCAGTTTTCCAACCGGGCCTCATCTTCAACATCCCTCGTCAGGTACGCTTCCTTCTTGGGAATCTCAAATACCTCAGAGTGGGGGGTACTCATTATTTGGAAACTTGAACCTAGCTGGGGGGCAATCTCAGATTCCCCCCAACTTGAACTTCGGCTTCCCCTATCCTTTGGCTGCTACAACTCCATGGAACACATCCCTTCAATTTCCACACGTTCATCAAGGAGGAACGAACATTCCATGGACACCACAGTCGCAACCACCCCCCAACCCTGCTATGGGAAAACCTCCACTTACTCAATATAGTGGTAACATTCCTGGAACACAACAACTCCAGGGAACTTTTCCCCAACCAAGAGCAGCAACCATTCCTGGGTTACAGCAACCCCAGGGTACCATACCTACCATCCCCACTCAGTAGAACATCCACCAACCGATTACCACAGTGATTCCTAGTCAGGTAATGACTTCCAACACTCAACCGGTTAACCAGATGGCCTACTACCCACAGCACTGCCAGCAGTACCCCGCGGGAAACACATATGGGTATAACACGTAGCAGTATACTATGTAGGCCCCCCCAGGTTTCTCTCCACCATACGGTTATTACTCATACCCGCAGACTAATTGTCAACTTCCCTTTTTGGCCACGCTAGACTTACCTGATTTGTCGAGGCTCATTAACGATCCTATATGGCATGAACCTCACTGGCCACCCATTCCAGCCAAACTTCCATCGAACATTCCTAAGTTCAATGCTAATCCTGGGGAAGACCCCAAGAACCACGTAATGACCTTCCATCTTTGGTGTTCATCCAACTCCTTGATGGACGATTCCATTCGACTACGACTCTTCCAGCGTACACTTACTGGCACAGCAGCAAAATGGTACATCGAGCTGCCACAACACTCTTTCCATGATTTCAAAACCTTGGCTATGCAGTTTCTAACCCACTTCCAGCTCCCCATCCGGTATGAGACTGGAACATAACTATTAACCTCATTGCGTCAAACCACTTCTATGCACATTTTGGATCACATACATGAGTGGCGTCGACGTCGTAGGCTAATCAAGGCACCCATTCCAGATCAGCTACTCGTTGATTGGTTCACCAAGTCATTCTTGCCTCCCATAGCTAGGGATATCGCTATGCACGGGCCGGTCACAAAAGAACAAGCCATCTCAGCAGCCCAGTACATGGATTTGGTATATACCCAATCCGACACTTTACACGAACTTCTTCCCCATGCCGCCCGCGTTATCACTGATCCAACGAAACCTGCCACTGAACCCCCCATTGATGGTATTGTCAGTTCAGTCAAGGCCCAGCCTACTACCAACTCGACGGGGCAACAAGCTTCTGCTTCCCCCGCTCTATCTCAGACTGCTCCAAAAGCCACTACTTCTCCTGCTATCTCCTCCGAAGTGAACGCAGTTCAATCTATGTCACAACCATCCAGAGGAAAGAAGAAGAACAATCATGTTAAATCCAAGAAGAACCAGCAGGAGAATCCCAAGCCACAACCCACCCACAACGACCCGAAACCACGTCGAAAGGCTAAGTTTCCCTGCCTAATTTGTCAAGATGATCACTACACGTGTGACTGTCCCTACAAGGATGAAGTCAACAAATTCGTTAAAGGATCCTCTCAATCGGCAGTGTTAACTGACCCTTTCCCTCATCAGCAACAGCAGATGGTTTCCCAAGAAACCCCACAGGAGGGAAACTCGAGCAACCCAACTCGCAGAGAGACGTCTGCAAATCACGAAATCCTGATGACGAGTAATGAGGAGATTCATATAACCACTCGTTCAAAGACATATGAGAACCCTCCAAGTTCAAACAAACAGTCATAGATAGCCAAAGGCAAATCTCCTGTTGAAGATCCGACTCCTACCCCTCCCCCTAACGGCCATCTCCATATCGAGAGATTGCTTACGGACACAGTGCTACACCCACCCAAGGGCACCATACGAAAGGCGACATTTAATCCCAATGCGCGAGCTGCCCAAAATTACAACATTGTTGAGGATTTAGCTCAAGCACCTTGCGCCATGTCAACTCTCGAGGTTCTTCAACACTGCCCTACGCAACGTAGAACCTTACTTTCAGCACTGGGGGCAATGGACCTAGATACTTCAAACACTATTATGTTTAACTTGGAGTATGCCAAACCTAGTCTTTCTCACCAGTTAGCCTTCCAGGTCCATACAAAAATCCATGGAAATAGCATCCTTCGCACTGTTTTAGATGAAGGTGCCTCCACGTCGATCATGTCTTTGAATTGTTGGAGATCCTTAGGCTCACCCGAAGTCACGACGTCTCCCACTACTCTTAGGGCATTTGATGGACACGGTTTTCAACCTTATGGACTCATTCCCGTAATTGGTGTTGAACTGGGGGGAAAAACAGTATCCGTACACATCGAAGTCATGGATGCACCATTAGATTACAATCTTCTACTTGATCGGAACTGGTTTTACACCATGACCGCCATAGCATCTACTGTCTTCCGGATTGTGCAATTTCCTCATGAAGGGAAAATTGTCACCATAGATCAACTTGATTACTATATCCCATACTCTCATCCGAACTCCGCCAACACCGTCCCGTTATTGGATCAGCCTCGGTACTGGTTCCAAGATGTTGGCGTTGGTCTTATGAAGGATTCTTCCCTTATTGGAGTTTTCCCAGAGCTAGGGCCCCATGTTCAACCAGTCAACATGATTTCATCAAATGTCACCCCTTCCAATGATTCATGGGTGATTCTGAGTCCCGCTGAGATTGAAAACTACGGCAACTCCATGCCTTTGAATAGAAACCTCGCAACGTACGAAGCAATCCAGTTAGCCACCGATTGGGTCGATTGTCCTACCCATCACACCGTGGCACAGCTCTCATCTGAGACTCATTCATCACCACCACTTATTGATCCTCTCACTTTGATTTTTCCCACTAACGAATCAATTATGGAGGTTATGTGCAGTGATGAGACACCATGGGGAGATTTTCATCATCAATCTTCATTCCCCACCATTCAGATGCTTGAGCACGATACAAAATCCAGCCCTTCACTCGGAATGGTTCGAACCAAGTTTCCCACTTCCCTCGATGAAGTATTTTCTTAAGGAAACTTGGCTAACCTTATGGAAACCACTCCCATAGACATTTCAGTGAAGCCTGGTATCGTGGAAAACATTCATATTGGCAAAACATGCACTCCCCTCGAAATGGAGTTCTACACTGCCTACTTCAAAACCTTCCGCGATGTTTTTGCTTGGAGTTATGAAGAAATGCCAGGAATAGATCCCTCGATTGTGGTCCATGAAATTCCAACCTTCCCTGGCACCCAACCTATTCGGCATAAACTTCAACCCGTCCATCCTCGTAAGGCAGTCGCTATTAAAGCATAAGTTGAAAAATTTTTGCGTGTTGGTTTTATCTATCCTGTCCCATTGACAGAATGGGTATCTAACATCGTTCCCGTAGCCAAGAAACAAGGAATGATTAGAGTCTGTGTCGATTATCGCGACTTGAACAAATCTTGTCCAAAGGACAACTACCCAACTCCGTTCATCGATAATTGCGCCGGGAGTGTCATCTTTTCATTTATGGATGGCTTTTTTGGCTATAATCAGATCGATATCCTCCCAGTCGACCAGCATAAAACAGCCTTTATCTGCCCTTGGGGTATTTTTGCATATCAAAAGTTACCTTTTGGCCTTAAAAATGTTGGGGCAACTTTCCAACGGGCGATGTCGTACACATTTCACGATATCAAACATATTGTAGAACCATATCTTGATGATCTTCCCGCTCATTCTCAAACCTGAGATGACCATCCTGATCACTTAGGTGCCATTTTCGAAAGGTGTCGTCGCTACAATATCCGTTTGAATCCACATAAGTGCATCTTTTGCATGGAAGCCGGAAAACTTTTGGGATTCATAATCTCCAAAAGAGGGATACGCTTAGATCCTGCGAAGGTGGAAGCTATCTTAGCCCTGCCTTCCCCCACTAACATCCCAGAACTTCAAAGTTTGAAAGGGCATGCAAACTTTCTACGTCGTTTCATTTGTAATCTTTCCGAGATAACAAAAGTCTATATGAGGATTCTCAAGAAAAACACTCCCTTCATCTGGGACGACAAAGCCCAACGTTCCTTTGATAATCCAAAGGCGGCCTTAACTAAAGATCATGTGATTCAACCCCCCAATTACACATGAGATTACATTCTTTATCTCGCAGCCTCGATCTCCACCATCGGTATGGTGCTAGTCCAGGAATACCATAAAGGCATAGAACATGTGGTATACTATCTTAGTAAGAGTCTTCTCGACTCTGAAACGCGTTATTCACATGTTGAAAAACTGGCTCTGACAACAGTTTTCACTGTCCAGAGGTTCCGTCATTACATTCTACTCCGCCGGACCACTGTTATAGCAGATTTCAATCCAATTTATTATATCCTCACGCATCAAGTGCTTGGGGGCAAATATTCTCATTGGATCGTCATCCTACAAGAGTTTGACTTGGAATTTGCCAAAGCCAAGTCCAAGAATTCTTTGGTCTTTGCTAAGTTGATTTGTAAATTGCCCCGTGCTACCGAGCAATCCAAGCCCATCGATTCTCTTCCTGATGAATCATTGTTCCTCATTAGCACGTCTGATCCATGGTACGGGGATATTTTATTATATCGCCAAACCCAACATTTCCACCCCGACCTCACTCGCGATGAACGTCGACGTATCCGACATCACGCCAAGTACTACCTCATAGTCAACGATACCCTTTATCGACGTGGTGTCGACACTGTTCTTCGACGCTGTTTGATTTTAGATGAAGTGGAACGCGTTCTTAATGACTGCCACGCTGGAGCATGTGGTGGTCATCTCTATGGGATGGCTACGGCCCAGAAAATACTGTGAGTGGGATATTTCTGGCCCTCGATTTTCAAAGACTGCATTGAAACAGTCAAGAAATTTCCACCCTGTCAATTCTTTCATAATAAGACACGCTCGCACCCTGCTCCACTCCATCCTCTTATTGCCATCGGACCCTTTTCCAAATGGGGCATAGATTTCATGCACTGTAAGCCCACTTCAGCCGGGGGGCATAGCTATGTCATAGTAGCTGTTGACTATTTCACAAAATGGGTTGAAGCGATGCCTACTTATGCTGAGGATGGAAAAACAACAGCACAATTCATATTCAATCACATTATAGCTATATTTGGTGTCCCACAATCCATTGTGACCGATCATGGCTCCCACTTCAGGAACCATATGATTGAGGAACTAAGTGCCAAGCTGGGTTTTCGCAATGAAAACTCAACCCCATACTACCCACAGGCCAATGGCCAAGTTGAAGCCATTAACAAAGTTCTGAAATGAATGATCCAGCGTATTGTGGGTACTCATAAATCCAACTGGCACTCAGCTCTATTTTCAGCACTATGGGCATATCGAACCTCAGTAAAAAGTGCTACTGGGTTTACACCATTCCAACTGGTGTATGGCCTGGAAGCCATTTTACCGATTGAATGTGAAATTCCATCACTTAAGATAGCCATAGAGCTACTTCCCCACACCACTTCCGAAGAGGAACGGTTTCTATACCTAGCCAAGCTAGATGAAACCCGTCGCGACGCTGCTTTAGCCAACGAAGCTCATAAAAAATGCGTCAAAGCACAGTATGACAAATCCGTTCAACCTCAGGTTTTCAATGAAGGTGACCTCGTACTCACATATGATCAAATGCACAATAAACTTGGAACAGGAAAGCTAGAATCTATGTGGTACGGCCCCTTTGTTGTAAAACGTGTCTTGGAGAAAGGATCCTATGAACTCATCGATTGTGATGGCACACCATTGGCACGTTCCCACAATGGGATGTACCTCAAACGCTTCTACGCGTAAGGTTATCCTACACGAGATACTTTTTGTACATAATGTACCTAGCTTGTTTTCACTCATCTTTTTGGTGTGCACACACGGACCTCATGTATCCATTCTTACCTTGACTTGTGATTTTATGCGCAGATGTCTGCCTACTTCGGATTCGTTGACAGTGCAAGCCGGCATACCCGGAACCTCGCTTCCGCAACATGGGTAATCTATTCTCCCACTGGCGAGTTGCTATCTTCAGGAGCCAATTGTTTGGGTCCTGCAACCAACAATATCGCAGAGTACCATACATTCATCGGACTCTTGACAGAGGTTGCTTCCCTTGGAATTGACTCCCTATCAGTCTTTTTAGACTCCCAACTCGTGGTTTCTCATCTGAATCGTGTTTACACAGTTCGCGATCCTATCCTACTTCGTTTATTTCGAAGGGTGCGCCTCTTGGAACGATCTTTTAATTTTATTTCATATCAACACGTACCAAGGGAATTCAATTGTATAGCTGATTCATTAGCTAATTACATTTTGGATTGGCATCTTGCCCATACATAAAAAAATAAAAATAAAAACATCACAAAATAAACACACAAGTCATTGTAAATAAATAGGTCATAAAAGTAGGTCCATATATATATCGCTGTATATAAAAGTGTTTTTTCAAATACATAAAGTTTGTGTTTTAAAGACAAAATTTGGGACCTAATCCCATACAAAAATTTGGCTCTCAAAGCCTACATATTGTATATATGCTGCAAAAAGATAAAAGCGACCATCTAAGGAGATCTGGGGGACCTATCATGTTCCTCCTCAGATTCCTCACGCTGCTGGTGATAACACACTATAGCCTGAGCCACCCTACGGAGAAGTCGGCCAATATGCCTAGGCAGACCTGGGTATGCCGCTGGAGATGCAAAGGGATGTCGTCCATCCTCATAGCGGGGACACTGTGGGTTAAACCTTGTAGGTTCCTCTCTATCTCCTGTACCCCTCCCGCCTCATCCTCATCTTCTTCCTCGTCCGGAGCGGCTCGGTGATCAACACCACCTCGGTGTAACGGCGAGTACCCTGCCGGTCTCTGTGGTCCACGATCTGCGACATGCACACGTATATATATTAAAGTCTTTTACACATTCTAAAAAACAATAAAAATTATATATTCAAAAAAAAAACATTTATGAAGGTCATACCTGAATTGTCCCAATCCTCATCTTCTGGCAATGCCAAGTCTATGTCCTCGCGGAAGTCCACCCCTGCATAGGGGTATTCATCGATCATCACAATCTGTTCCTCGAGCCACGAGAAGAAATCCTCACCGAAAGCCAAACGTTGCGGCCCTCCAAGTCGTCCTGCGTATTCGCTCCATCGAGCCATCCATGGCTCGGTGGGTGGATAGGGGGGCATGGCCAGCTGTGGGCGCAACAACAACACCCTCGCCAAGAAGAAGGTGACTAAGATGCTCCCGTACCCAAATTGAGAGTTCTCTACAAGCCTGCACTTGTTCACTTGCTCTTTGAGGTTGGTCAATACTGCCTCACACCAGTTGAATATTGTTCCTGCCATGCAATCCACTGCAAGATTCATCTGCGTACGGGACGCCTAATGGGGGGCCGCACTCCCTGCTGCACGTGTGATGGTGAACAACACGGTTTTTAAAGGAAGTTCTACAATGTCCTTAATGACCACCTTGTCGCCTTTCTTCCCCGAACCTTGACGGCAATAACGAGCAATTAAAGCATCAGTGCTCACCTCCGAGGCTGTGAACCCAGTAAAACTCACCCGGGATCCTCTTTTCGAGAGGCCCGTGAGGAAATAAATGTCCTCGAGTTCAATCTCGAGGGTGTGTTCTCCCAATCGGAAAGCTTGAATATCGGGGGTCCCACACTTGAATAATGTGGGTGAGAAGTTTTGCTTGCTTACGGATACCTTTGGTCTTGAATAATTTCAACAAACCACATTCCCGCAATGCAGTCAAGGTCTCTTGGTCATCTTCGGCCAACAAATCATCCGCTTCATGCTCTCTTTCTTTCCACTGGACCATTTTGCTCCAAACAAGTTGCAGACACCTGCAAAAGGTCATAGGAAACATTCATTAATCATTTAACAACTTGATCTCAGCTAAAAATTTGAGAAAAAATAATTTTTTCATCTTAAAAATCGCCACTATCGCGCCTGGGGGAAACGTGACTGCGCGGTACTGCACAGTATCGCGCCCATGTTTAACCTTACAGCGTGGTACTGTTGCACAGTACCGCGCTTCCCAATATAGCTCTCGCGCGGTACTGTGGAAGGCGAAAATTGCCTAATAGGGCTCACCCAAAAAATTGTTCTTCCCTACTGAAATCAAGTTATTCATACATGAAATGAAAGAGGGGCTTGAAAGCTCTTACCTGGCGCAGACAGCTGTTGAAACGGTGCTCTAGATCTCCAGATATGAACTTTTGGCAAATGCACAAGTGAAATGGTAACTTTCCATATTTTCCCATCCTTAATATAACTTTTTCACTTATTTTTTACTCCTTATTTTATCTAGTTAAATTAAAACCCATTTCACATTACTAATATCTGGTTCCATGAGCATTTGTTGACAGGGTCTCCTTTAAAAAAAAATGTTCACATTGGCATTCATCTATTGTTTGACCTTCATTTTGAGCCTACTTTATCTTTTTCGTGCTCTGGATTAAAACTTGAAAAAGATTCCAAGCGCTTTTACACCTGTGTCGTGCTTGTCAAACTTAAGTAAATGGTGTCGAGCTTAGTCAGCTTTACTCATGCTCGTTAAACGATGAGGAAAGTATTATCCTGGTTGTATTTTATTCTCTTTTTGGACCAAAATAATTAAAAATTACGAAAAAGACCATTGGAGTCCATAGTTAAGCTCTTTTTAGACTCCCTAAAATTGAAAAGATTGCCAAGTGATCTTGACTCTTTCACACTTGTAAAAGTATTTGAAAGGTCATCTATTTGGTGATAGGTTATCCCTTTTTTGGCCCGTCTAGACTATTTACGAGAAAGGTACGCCTCGGTCAATTTTTGGCTGGGAGAGTTCTCTCGGGAATTGTTTTACACTTTTTCGGGATCGAGGGACTAAAATTACAAAAAAGTACACTTTGGAACCTCCTTTAAGTTTTTCAGGCTCTTTAAATGTGAAAAACTACCGAGTTTTCCTTCCTTGGATTCGTTAAAATTTGACATCGAAGGACCCACTTTGGGACGAACCCCTCCTTTCTCAGGTTTGTAAAACATGTGAGATTGGACTCATCTATGAGATGAGCTATACCGAGCATCTGTTATCCTCTTCAAGCTCGAAAAACAACAAAGAGGTACTCGTCTATCATGTCGGGGGAATATGGGAAACAAGTCAAGTTTATTTTGGCAGCTTGTCAGTCGTCACCTTTGAACATGGCATGTGTCTGTCCCTTGTCTATTTTGGGTATCTATTTTCGCTGAGTTATGGTCATCATCCTGAGTCGTCTCTCTGGACATGAGCGTACTCGTTCGGTGTCTATCCTCTGCTATCAATAATCCCTGCTGCCAAGTCCTGTTACATGCCACTATATGTTCAAAGGGTTGCATTGTTCAGAGTCATTCATTGTGTCAGACCTCCGCTGTGTCAGTACATGCTCCATTGTTTCATCATCCTATACTATCTTTCGTTCCGATTTCGTGTCGATGATGTGGGAATCATTATGGCCCACCTTCGACGAGTCTATTCCCGTCGACGCCAAATCACTATCTGGGAATTGGACTTAGGGATCAACCATTAGTACCTTGGTACTTGCATGCCTCAATGGCAGGTTTCCTCATGTTCGACAGTAGGTTTACATCATTGACCTCTGATCAAATGATCTCTCGAATGCTCGACATCAACCCGTTCATTCACATTTCGTTGAGATGTACTACATATACCTTGGGGATCATCGTCATCATTGGTGATTTCCCTCGCATTTGTTAATGGTTCACATCATTGACCGATAATCAAATGTTTTCTACCATGTTCGACTTCAACACTTTGTAATCACATGGCTATATTTGTATCATTTGCGATTGAGTAGAAGACCCTGGGCGCACCTTTGTATCTTGATTGCGTCCAGGTTGCGATGGAGATGTCCTTTGTATTGTCACACAAATCCACTTTTGTATTGGTCGTGGCTGTGTCATTACTGTCTCATGGATCTACGCTTGTTCATAGTAGCCATGATTTTTCTACAGTCTATATCATCTCAGTACTCATGGATCTGCAATGTATTGGTCGGCAGTCATGCTTTGAGTCAATTGTTTCCGAGCATGGGGATGCCCGCCTCGGTGGTATATCTAACATTTTGTTTCTATTCAGCTCCTTGTCGCTCTCCTCGATGCTATCTCCGCACAGTATTTGTAAAGTCTTTAGGCCATCAGTCCCTTCTGACCTCAAACTTTAGGGGGCATCTGTTATACCTCCATATTTCACAGTGTCTCATCTTCACCATAAAAGTAGTTGACGACACTTCCCCTACTGCTTAAAACACCCAGAAGAGAAAAATGATGAGTGATCCTTGAAGACAAACCTATTCTATCAAGAATCAACACAGTTGAGACTTCATATACCTACACTACCGCGCCTTGCTCAAGCTTAGGTGTGCGGTAGTCCACACTACCGTGCTATGCTCTTTCTCTACCGCGCGGTACTACCGCGCTATGCTCAATTTAAGAGGCGCGGTACTCCCTTTTTATCCATTTTGCCATGGCTTGTGGGATCTTGATCTTCAAGAGATTTTTTAGGATTGGTATCCCTGATTCGATCCTAACTCACTTTCTCATATTAGTGGGCCTGATCCACTAAACGCTCCCAAAGATCCATCATTCTCTCTTGTTGGTTAACCCTACTACACACTATAAGAGAGAGACATTCCATGAGCAAAGGGGAGGACTCTTGGAGACATCAAACTTATGATCTTGAATCTTTGTGGAGATAGCTAGAGGAGGAAGTACTTGGAGCTGGGAGTTGGCTTGGATATCAAGCAACCATTGTAAGTGACTTCAAGTTGGTAATAGAACATAACTTGTCTTGTTTCCCAAATCACATGTGTTGATTTTGTTTCAATTATATGATTTGTATCTGTTATAGATTTAGATCCTAACTCATATTTCAAGTTGCTAGAGAATCGTATATGCTTGTATCTTGGTTTCATTCTGACAGGTTCATTCGCGAGGACTTGGAAATTGGAGCGACTATTAAGACAAGCAATTGAATTGAAGGACAGTTAGATCTCTTCCGTTTCTTTCAGCAGTTTAATCTTGAAATGTTTTGTTTAGATCTAGGAATTCAAGGTAGCATTTGTTATCCTTTTGTCTTAGTTTAGAGTCAGTTAAAGTCTACTTTAACCTAAGAGAGTTTCTACCTATCCGTAGGGAGAAATTTCTACAACAATACAACCTACCATCCTCAAACAGATGGACAGACTGAGAGGGTGAATCAAATCCTAGAGGACATGCTTCGCTTGTATGTCATGGATAACCCAAAACAGTGGGAGAATTACATACACTTGGTTGAATTTGCTTACAATAATGGGTACCAAACTTCTGCAGGGATGAGTCCATTCGAAGTTTTGTATGGTGGAAAATGTAAAACCCCTATGACTTGGGATGATCCGGTGAATCGGATTGTGATGGGTCCCGAAATGTTAGTAGAACTAGAAAACATTGTGCATAAAGTTAAAACAAACTTAAAAACTGCTCAGGATAGGTAGAAAAGCTATGATGATCAGCATAGAGAACATAAAGAATTTGAAATTGGGGATCATGTATTCCTAACAGTGAAAGCAAAGAAAATTTCTTTGTGTTTGGGAAAGGTTGCCAAACTTGCACCAAGATATTGTGGTCCTTTCCAAATACTTGCTAGAGTAGGACCTGTTGCTTATCAGTTAGCTCTACCAGCAAATTTAAGGTACATGATGTGTTTCATGTTTAATTGCTGAAGAAATATGTATATGATCCTAAGCATATTGTAAATTGGCATGTGATTCAAGTGGAATCAGAAGGAGACTTCCAGACAGATCCTATATGCATATTGGATCAGAAAGAGGTGGTACTTCGGAATCAAACCATCGTTCAAGAAAAAGTGCAATGGGAGCACTATAAGCCTGAGGAGGCTACCTGGGAAGTGGAAAAGGAAATGCGAGCAACATACCCTTTCCTATTCGAAGAATTACATGACACAAACTGATTTTGGTTATTATGTTATTTGTTGTTTTGAAAAAAATTGTTTAACACCGAGGACAGTGAAAACTTAAGGGGAGGGGAAATGTAATATCCCAAATGCTGGACTTTAACCCCTTTTATATTTTGCTAAGTATTATTTCATTTTACTTAGATGACATTAGAAATTTGAGAAAATTGGTTTCTAATGACCATGTGTACCAGAACATTAATGAGATGGGAGTCACAGTCCCCTATGGGTTGGAGGGAAAATGCCAATTAAAATAATAATGAGAAATTATTATTGGAGAAAATGGAAAACCCTAAAGAAAAGTTTAGGGAGAATAATGAATTAAAAGAAATGACAAAATGAGAGAATTCACACCTAAGAGAATAAAAAGTGAAAAGAGGCATTCATTCAGGGAGGATCATGTTCATTATCACACAAGAGAAATGGGAGATGGGAAGAACCATAACCGGAGCAAAAATGAAGACAATGAAATGGAGATAGTTTTGGAGCACAAAACTGGACCAGATTAAGAGGAATCATAACAGCTGGGTACAGCTTGGACACTTGGTTGTGTTCAGGTAGGAGAACTACCCCAAGCTTGCAGGAGCACTCCAAATACTATGAATAGGCTGTGATGGAATGATTCTCTTAATGGTTGAGGCTTAAAAGCCCCTGGAGCATCCTAAAGCTCAGGAGCACTGAGTTGGATGTTGGGTTTCCTGCTGCCATGGAAATTTCCTAAATAACTTGGGGAACAAGTTAAGGGAAATTAAAATTTAAACTTTGAACCAGAGGGGACTGTGAACTCAGCTCGGGGGTGACCTGAAAGCAAGGTGAACTTGTTGGTCAAAGGCTGGGAGGTTTGTGCTAGGTTCCAGTGGTCATCAGAATACATATAAGTTTATATGTTGCACTTGCATGATAGCTTTTATGGAACAGTTTCTAGGGTTTTATTATGTATAACTCTGGTTTACTGTTGAATGGCTTATTCTACCATATCTAAATATGACTATCTTATTATGTTGGACTGTGTGTATGGATCATTAATAGACTTTTATGTCTCTGTAATTATGGTGTAGAATTATGATCTAATGAGGACACTTACAGTTTTCATAGTTTATGTTTGATATAAGAATGACACATTCCTGGTGCAATAAGTAGACTGAGTTATTTTATGAATGTTGAGTTATAAGCCTGAGATAGGCAGTTTGGAATAACCATTATTTTATGTTAAACCCTAAGGATGTGTTGCAAGTATTTAAATAGAATACATTTCTTTTACCCAACAGATCCTATTCTTGATAGAATATGTGTTTCACCTGTTTGTGGTAGAAATAGGGCAGACATGTAAACCGTGAGGTTTACATGTAAGCCTTTATTCTATTTGTTATAGATAAACATAAGAGATTAATGTAACCAGAATCTGCCCCTATTCTTTTTACAGACAAGTAAAATTACTGTAAATACATTGATTTAAATCTACATTGAATGGATTGCCAATCATCCGACAGAGTTACATTACTATCGACTCTTTATATAAATAGTGTTTTACATTCAGTTTGGATTTGCGTTGGTTTACAACACATTGTAAACATTAACTATTTAATTGATTCGATATGCATTACATTTGTTCAAAAACGTGTTTATCTTTGAATGTATGCCATGACTCTCGACATGGGAGAGAGCGAACTCCCTGAGCAAGCTACGGCTCAGTTCTGGAAAATCCAAGTGTTGCATAAAGAAGAGAAATCGTATTTAATTCCAACATGGGAATCAAATATGACTTCGATCAAACTTGTTATTTTCGACTTTGTAATACAGTTTGGAAACTCGTTGTAGTTTCTAGTCGAAATTGGTTGTGTTTTCCTTTGGGATGAACGATAATCGTTTTACCCGTGTTATATATATGTTGTGGATGCCATTCTGTCGGCATGGGATTTCAAGCCCCAAGGTCGAGTCCGACCATTAATTTTTATTCTAAATCAATACGATTCTCATGTATCGTGGCTATGCCTTTACCCTAGGCATGGAAGCCCGAGCGCTTTGGTCGTTGCTTCAACCGTAGTGTTTAGTGAAACTACACACTACACGTTGGATAAACCGACGTTAACAACACTCCTATCCTAAGTTAACAACTCTATTAATTTATTGTTGCAAACTAGGGTCATGTTACCTATGGGTTCCCACCTACGCTATAATTCAACTCTTTAATCTTTTCGCATTTTACAAATGAATGCAAAACAAATGGTTTATTAAATCTATCCATTTACTTAAAAGAGGAAACATAGGCCGAAAGTGACCACGTAATAATCAAATGTTGTATAAAACCAAGCTAAGATTTAAACGCTTTCACTTTTATGCATTCATTATTTACAAAACAAAATATAACAAAGTTCAGAGTTGTCACTCTCTTAATTCCCAAACAGAAATCCCTTCATGGGTGAAACCAAGTCGAGGCAGTATTTTAATAACCGGCGACGCCCATTGTGGTCGAACCACCCAAGTTCACATTTAATAAAATATTGTTCATTGTACAAGCTCCACGTTTAATATTACATTCTCCTACAGGCTGTGGTGAGCCTTCAAAATTTTAAACACAGCCACATACAACAGAGAGTAAGGCCAAAGGCCTTTGTTGTCACGTACCCCCCCATCTCTCCAAGGCAAGGAAGGGAACGTGAAGTCAATCTCCGGGGCTTTCACATAATCTCAGCCAAATTCATTAGAATCATATGAATAGAACAAGAGTGTGCAGATGAAATCAAGCAAGTATGCACAGCGGAATTAAGACTCATCCACACAAACAATTCATGCTCATCCATCACATCAAAATAATCATAAAATTAAACATTGCAGAAGTAAATACACATTAGATACTTATCTTCCTTTCGCAATTGTCCCAAGCAACTAGCTATGTCACTGCAATGTTCCACCCAACCGTTGGCTCTTCGACGGCATATACTGAGTCCGTCCGAAGGCCACCCCCGAGTTGGGCATGATTTGTATAAGGAAAAGGGGACATTCGCTCATTCACAGCCAATTAATCATTTCATCTGAGCCAAGCCAGTCCACAGCTGGGTTTATCAGGCTACATTTGAACCCTGGAGGCTTACACTCAAGCTCAAGCCAAAGCAATGGATTTACCAACAGGATGGCCATGGGTTTGGGCTTTCCCCAAATCGTTTCCATCCAAAAACGAATTGTGGGATGGGGAAAGACATTCACAGGGAGGAAAAAAATTTCTCCCCAGCTCTCTCAGCATTTAACAGCAAAAATGGATTCTATGGAACCCCAATTCCATTCCCCTTCTTCCCCACTAGTATACAATACATAAACGCCCTTCTCAGCTAGGAGAATGAATGAAAAACACCTCAACATGGCTGGAAAACGCCCCAGTAGCTCCAAACTCGTGAGGGAGGAAGACTAGTTGATGGGTAATGGCTTGGGGAGAAATTCATGGCTCTTTTCTTTCCCAAGAAGAAAAACGCGATTTTCCATGTAGGTGGCTTTCCCATACCCGAATTTGGATGGCCACATCTCTCCATTCCCAAGGCATTAACTACCTCAACCAACTCTTTGAATGATTGGGTACAAAAGTCAACATGGGTAGTTGAGGGTTTGATTGGTTCTCTCATTGACACTTGGCTTGACTTGATTGGCTCCAAGGGTTTGAATGTTTTCCCTCCCAATTATTTGTAAAATCATGCCCCCATCTCTTTGTTGCATTGCATAGCTAGTTGTGGTTATTTTATTAAATGCATATTTACATGATATTTACAATTCCACTGTGTCGGGCTAGCACGTAAACCATATGCATCAATAAATCGATGGCGGGGCCTTGGCCTTAAGCTCCTCACCATGATTATATAATAAGATTACATCATTTACAATTTTAATGTGATAGGGTCAAGATGGGGACGTGACATTCCCCTCCCCTTCGAATAACACCGTCCTCGGTGTTCCAATACTTCAGAATATATACCCACTTTACACATGCCTCAAAATTCACAATTGGTGGCAGGTCTGTCCTACGTTTCATCTCTGCAGGTGGGCATTGCTCCACAGCAATCCCTTCCTTTTATTCACCTTCCAGTTGATCTACAAATCTAGAATTTCATGGATGCCATCTTTCTTGCTGTCCTGGTAACTATCGGAGGAAGACTTGCAGCCAAATCAAATAGCTTTTGGTTTGCTTCCATGATCAATGTGCACAACTGGCTCTCACTTTTCTTACTAGCAATCACTTGGCTAGTAACAATTGCAAGAATGGCTTTCAATGTCTCACCTGTGAGACTCATCATGGTAATTCCTGTTAGGACAAGCATAACACAATATTAAAATTAGTCAATTATTTTCCCAATTGACTTGGAACGTCCATGCTTTACTCATGAGACTTCCACACATTTCATGCTTTTCCACATATACATGAACTCATTCATGTTCATCCTTTCACAAGAAAATAACTATTTCAGCATTCACAGTTCAGTTCAAGCAATTAAACACAATTTGTTTTCATTTATGACATGCACTCAACAATCTTTTGTTTCTAAGATGCATCAGTCAAAAGATAAGAGAAGAGTAAGAGTTCCCCCCTCTTAGTCTTGTTCCAATCCGGAGCCACGCCATCACTTGTGGTTCTATGCTCCTTAGCCTCTTTCACTTCAATGTGAATGCTTGACTTGCCCTTTCTTGGCTATGACACTTTAGTGTCTAAGGTCTGTCTAATGCTTTTCAACTAGGGAACCCTTCCCTGTTGTTGCTTACAGAACCTTTGGCTGCTAGGACCCACACAGTTCCACTAGCACCATCTTTCATTACTGCTCATACTGATCTCTTTAGGATAGTCATATGTCCATATGCATCCTCCATATGCTTTCATAGTCCTTGCTTCCAGCAATACCTACACTCAAACATTGAATTAATTCACATGTTTAGTGTATTTTCACAGGGTTTATCTCTAAACAAGAGTTTGAGAAAATCATAATCAAATCATATACACACGTATATTCATAAGCAAGAAGTTGCAAGATAACTAAATACTTATATGTATCGGATGTCTTCACTTTATTCCACGGGACCTTATTTGCTTTCCAAGCATTGGATTTCCCGTGGATACAATAATGAATGTTGGGACAACACGCAGGCTACTCCACAACCATTTGAATAGGCAATGCCAGGCCAGTACACCGACTGGTTTTTATCAATTAATTAAGGAATGTTTGGCCAGCACGCCAGCTACTCCACAACATCAAGTTGTTAATGTTTCCACCAACTATTCTCTGAATTTACCAAGAATTTTATAGCGCCCAACCAGTTACTCTCTTGCTTTACCAAGAATTTTATAGCACCCAACCAGTTACTCTCTAGCTTTACCAAGCATTTTTAGCTCCAACCAGTTACTCTCTGGGTTTACCAAGAATTTATAATTCTTTCAGGGTCCTTGCTTCCTGCAATGGCCAAGGTTTCCAACAAGGAAACAATTGTGTATTAGCTTGGCTGTTAGAAGACTTATACCTAAAATATTCATTATTTCAAACAAGAAATAAATTGAAATGAATACTTATCTGTATTGTGCATTTCCTCGCTACTCCACAAGTTTCCTTCTCTACTTTACAAGCCTTGGATCACCTGTGGGGTGGATGCTTGGCCAGCACACCTGCTGCTCCACAACATCATCCGAATAGGAAATGCCAAGCCAGTACGCCGACTGGGTTTATCAGGCATCCCTAAAATCAGTATGCTAAGCCAGTACGCCGACTGGATTTATCAAGCATTTAAAAATCAGTATGCTAAGCCAGTACGCCGACTGGGTTTATCAAGCATTTCAAAAATCAGTATTCTAAGCCAGTATGTCGACTGGGTTTATCAAGCATACGACAACCATTTCCAAGCCAGTTCTCCGACTGGGTTTGTCAGGAAATAACACCCTTCACCAATACCTCCACAACATCCAAATAACCAATGCTAAGCCAGTACACCGACTGGGTTTGTCAGGCATTCAACAACCATTGCCAAGCCAGTACATTGACTGGGTTTATCAGGCAATATGAACAACATAATATGATTATGTGGCTCCTTCTCTTATGCAAATAGTGGTTCCCTCCAGGAACTCCATAGGTGACTCACTTGACTGCAGGCCAGCATGGCCCCACAATACCCACTCACAATACACAAGGATGATACCCATTTTCTGCAACACAGCTCCTCAGGCCTATCCATCTCTTCTAGTGTCCTTTAGTGTGAGCGTAGAAAGGTTACCACTGCCCATACAGTCCTCTTGAGCACCCTTTATTCACTTTGTCTCTTACGTGCAACACCATATTGCATTTGTGTAAGCTGATAGCACAAGAAGGATAAGCAGACTCATCAGTATTGTTGCTCTAAAATTGTAACCATATTTCATAACATTCACTATCAAGTATTGAAACACCAGGAATGAGTCCATTCCCTTAGGGTGTATACAGTCAATATTGAAAACCCTAACATAACCCATCACCCGAAAGGTATGCATCCCTTTCCAATGTGAGCCATGTAGTCCTTAGTCACACTCAAGCAGTCTAGAACAATAATGAAATAATAAAACATGCTCTACATATTAAATCTAATAACCAGATATGTATATCCTCAGTTAGGGTTACCGAATACTCATTCGTTTCACATATGTATCTTTCCTTGATTGGCGAAGAATGGGGCTCCCTTCTCTGAGTCAACAGTCCTTCGGTTTTCCACCCCAATCTTTTCACATGCCATAACCCACACATGCCTTCTTGGCATAATTTACTGTCTCACTCACATGCTTTACCAACATGCAGTTTGGATAAGACATTATCAATGGCGTTTTACCTGAAACCCATTTCCAAAGCATAGGGTCCTCCCCCATCTAGTTTGGCTTTTGCAGGCCATCACTCCTGGTCTTCCTGCAATGTGTCATTCTGGCACACTTTATCAAATAGCCAAATAGTCAGCAACATTTAGCAATAAGCTTCAAATATGATTGTTCCATAACCAATCAATAGCATTAATAATTAAATTCAATATGAATTTACAATTCTGTCTCCTACAGAAATTGATTTGCTTAGCAATGAAGCCCTCCTAATATTGTTTGGCTCTTGTAAGTGGTATCACTCTGCCCATTATGGTTTCACCCTTGATACCATACATGAACATCCACCTATAACATGTCCTCCTGACACAATTCTATATAAGCCAAACAGTCATTAGCAATTACAAGCAAATTCTCAAATCTGAAATTTGTAAATCTGTTTTCCTACAGAAATTAGATTTGCAACTATGAGACTATTCTCATAAACTTAAACCAAACAATTTTCAGATTTGTTTCATGCATAAATAAAAACCATGAGAACCTTCTCATAACCTTTGGCTTCTGCACATGGTAGATCTCGGTATTTACTATGGACTTATCCTCATTGCCATATGCAATACTTTTCTACCTAAAAACTGAAACTTCAATCAGCCAAACACGTTGTGAGTATCTATGCACATAATCATTCATTGCCATAACAGTCACTGAAGTGATCTCGGCATTATAATACTCAATAATTCAAACGCCTTCAGCTGTTTAACATTTGAAATGCAATGAAATATATACATTTCTATATATGCATCATTATCACAATAAAATTGCAAGACATAGTCACACTATCCATGCAATTTAAATAACTGTAAATACTCATTACTTCATATTCCATGCAGCTCTGTCCTTCCAATAGAGTGCTCTGGTATCCCATCACATGTCTACCTTCTTCATGCAGTCCTTCTCCTACATTCATAGCAGCTTATGAAATGGTCTCAGGATTAGCAATAGTCCACCATTTCATCTATTATCTAACTGCATTGAAACATATATATATGTCACACCCATGCATTCGCACAATGCATTTCAACATGTGCACCTACACATGCATGCATATTTACAACATTTACCGAATATTTCAATGCCATTTTGCATGATTTCATGAATACTATGCATTCAAACATACTATGGCCTAACCATGATTACTACATACAGCATGCACTACCATGACAGGTCCATAAGTCCTCAGTTGCTTTGGTTGTTAAACTCACAACCAATATTCACAAATGGCATGATATGAATTCATATGAATGCATTTAGGTTTCTAGAAACTATAGGGTCTAAGGCTCCCTGCCTTCACCTACCCGCACCTCACCATACTTGGTGGGTTGGCATTCACATTCAGGAACTCAATACCACCTGCGTGGCTGTCATTAACATCGCTTGATGTTACCTGATCAGTTGGCCTCTTACCAAGGCTACTCCGTCCTTTTTCCAACATCATGATCACGGATTTGTTGCACCATCCTCTCTTCATAAGGTTGTATGCAACAATCATCATCCACCTCCTTAGCCATGCTTCGGTTGTCTTTGGTCCTACAACCAATGTGAACATGACTAATTATTAGCAACCACAATAATTATCTTAAGTGGCTCATTGCATATGTAAAACCTCACTATTTTACCAATATGCAATATCATACTCATGCATAAGCAATTCACATGCACTATGCAATGACTCTTTAATCGTTCCCACTAATTCGTATGCATTACGCTCTTGCATTTACAACAACCCTATGCCATAATTTTCAGTATATAAAACTCAGGAATTATAATTACAATAGCAAGAGAGGAGTGAAGGAATTCTCCCTTTTCAATTCCTCATTATGACATGGAGTTCCTCCTCCACATCATAGCTGATCATTTTCTTGACTTTCCTACCAAGCATACAAACAATCATTAGCTATGATCTTCTCACGAATTAGCAATTCAGTATATACATACATATATAACATTCATTATGCAATTCTTATGCTATAAACAAAATAGTTTAAGGTGAGGAATTTCCCTTTCATCCTCCATAATGGGTATTACAACCCATTACTCTTACTGAGGATTCCGCAACCTTCTATGCAATTCTTGCTCTTCATCCCAAGAATGCATTTCACACTTTCAACGACTGTCTTCCGGGGGACGACGGGGGTCAAGGGGGATTGCCCCCTTGTGGCTTCCGCCACTGCAAGGCAGGTCGAGGGCAGTGCACTCTTTTTCTTCTTTTTTTATAACCTTCAATTTCACACAATCTGGCGAATAAATTCACGGCCATTTTCAGCTTTCAGCACCTGCCAACCTATTTCGGGCCAACTCGCCGAGTTCTTCCGATTGAAAACTCAGTTTTTCCTTCCGATCCATTACGGACCAACTTGTCGAGTTCCTTCCGACATTGCGGAGCAACTCACCCATCTCTTCTGACGTTGCGGACGAACTCACCAAGTTCTCCCACTGTTTCAGAACAACTCGCCAAATTATTCCGAAATTTCTTCTTTGACGCCAAAAACACTTAGAAAGTTTTTCAGACCAACTCGCCAAGTCCATCCACCATTGCGGGGCGACTTGCTGAGTTCTTCCGATCGAACTCAGCTTTTCCTTCCGATAACTTGGGATCAAACTCGCCAGTTCTTTTCGCAGTTTCGGGCCAACTCGCCGAGTTCTTCCGCCGAAAATACTTAGAAAATTTTTGAGATTTTTCGGACCAACTCGCTGAGTCCTTCCGCCGAAAATACTTAGAAAAATTTTGATATTTTTCGGACCAACTCGCCGATTCCTTCCGCCGTTGCAGACCAACTCGCCGAGTTCTTCCGGTCGAAAACTCAGCTTTTCCTTCCGACAACTTCGGCGCAAACTCACCAGTTCTTTCCGCAGTTTCGGGCCAATTCAGCGAGTTTCGCCGAAATTTGTCCATCTTTTTCGGTGAACTTTGTTAATTTTCTGCCGACTACTTCGGCCCAACTCGCTAACTCAAGCCGACTATTTCAGCAGAACTCAAAATCTTGCGCCGAAACCAACTTAGCATAAAAACTCAAAAACACTTAGAAAATTTCAAATTTCCAAAAAAAAATTCTGGAATTTTCTTAATGATTATTGTTGAGCAGGAAGCATACTTACCTCTGTAAGTTGTGATAGGTATCCCATGAAGGCCCAATGCTGCAACCAGCAGCTCTGATACCATCTATCACGTACCCACCCATTTATCCAATGCAAGGCAGGGAACATGATTCCAAATTCGGGGCTTTCACATAATCTCAGCCAAATTCATTAGAATCATATGAATAGAACAAGAGTGTGCAGATGCAATCAAGCAAGTATGCACAGCGGAATTAAGACTCATCCACACACACAATTCATGCTCATCCATCACATCAAAATAATCATCAAATTAAACATTACAGAAGTAAATACACATCAGATACTTATCTTCCTTTCGCAATTGTCCCAAGCAACTAGCTATGTCGCTACAACGTTCCACCCAACCGTAGGCTCTTCGACGGCATATACTGAGTCCGTCTGAAGGCCACCCCCGAGCTGGGCATGATTCTTACAAGGAAAAGGGGACATTCGCTCATTCACAGCCAATTAATCATTTCATCTGAGCCAAGCCAGTCCCACAGCTGGGTTTATCATGCTACATTTGAACCCTGGAGGCTTACACTCAAGCTCAAGCTAAAGCAATGGATTTACCAACAGGATGGCCATGGGTTTGGGCTTTCCCCAAATCGTTTCCATCCAAAAACGAATTGTGGGATGGGGAAAGACATTCACAGGGAGGAAAACTTTTTCTCCCCAACTCTCTCAGCATTTAACAGCAAAAATGGATTCTATGGAACCCCAATTCCATTCCCCTTCTTCCCCACTGGTATACAATACATAAACTCCCTTCTCAGCTGGGAGAATGAATGAAAAACACCTCAACATGGCTGGAAAACGCCCCAGTAGCTCCAAACTCGCGAGGGAGGAAGACTAGTTGATGGGTAATGGCTTGGGGAGAAATTCATGGCTCTTTTCTTGCCCAAGAAGCAAAACGTGATTTTCCATGTAGGGTGGCTTTCCCATACCCGAATTTGGATGGACATACCTCTCCATTCCCATGGCATTAACTACCTCAACCAACTCTTTGAATGATTGGGTACAAAAGTCAACATGGGTAGTTGAGGGTTTGATGGGTTCTCTCATTGACACTTGGCTTGACTTGATTGGATCCAAGGGTTTGAATGTTTTCCCTCCCAATTCCTTGTAAAATCATGCCCCCATCTCTTTGTTGCATTGCATAGCTAGTTGTGGGTATTTTATTAAATGCATATTTACATGATATTTACAATTCCACTATGTCGAGCTAGCATGTAAACCATATGCATCAATAAATCGATGGCAGGGCCTTGGCCTTGAGCTCCTCACCACGATTATATAACAAGATTACATCATTTACAATTTTAATGTGATAGGGTCAAGATGGGGACGTGACATTTGTCCTACGTGGTGCAGACAGATAGAACCAAGAGTCTTAAGTAACCCATCTCTAACCGTCGGGGTAGGGTCACCCGAGGGGCAAGGAGATGATGGGTTACCTGGCCACCTTTGAAGATGGTTCTTCATTCCAAAGTCGTGGAGACAGTGGTGGCTATCCCAACACACCCTCTACGCCGTTGCTTCTGCATTTAGAAGTTGTAATGAGGATTTAGTCGTGACAGTAAGAATTTCGATGTAAAAAGTAAACTTGATAGTGAGTGTAATGGTCGTGTAACCGCCTACCTTTGGGTTAAACAGACGCGAGGCCCAAGTTTGGGGTTACACCATACCTGCACAGGAACCACGACAAGTTAGTTAGACAACATCTTTGTCACAACTAAAACAACTGAGTAAAACATGGTAACTTTGCATAAAGAGTAAACCTTCTTACCGGTGCTCTATGGTCACATTGGCAACGTTGTTGCTTTCTACCTCACGCATATTTCTGAAACAGTTGGGAGCACATTCTCCCTGGTTTGGGAGCGAACTCTCTGCTCGAAGTAGAGGTGCTCTAAGGAGCCCGTTGTAACGTCAAATGAGCAGCCAGATGCAAGGTAAGGGTTTTTTTTACCAAGGTGATACTGGTTGAGGAAGAGGTAACCTCTGAACCCGGTTATACCTTTCAATTAAATTTTGGGTACCTCTTAGAGTTGGGGCCAACAACCATATTGAGATCAACGACACCCATGTGTTCACAACTTCTAACTGGACGACCCAGATCGTGATCGACGGTTGTGGATCACTTAGCATTTAATTAACCAGCATGAAGGGTTAATGTAGTAGGTTTTGGAGTTTATAGTCACATGCAATAGCCAGTGTTGGCTGGATGGAACACGAGCGGGAGTTTCCATTTTGAGGAGTAATGAACACATCGTCGCCAAGATGGAGCCACCTGCCAGGAGGGCACCCATGGGTTTAAAAATTCGGTTCATGCATCGAAAGTCTATGTGGCAAAGTCATAAGGTCAAGCACAGTCACCACATAATTATGTTTTGTGCATTTTTAACCATAGTGTATAGTTGCAACCATTACATTATATATGTTATACATTATGGCCTAAGTTTATCATGACGTATACTAAAGATTGGTGAAGGTCGTTTAAATTGTGGTTTTGTGACATGGTTTCGCATAAGCCAAGGTCCAACCCTATGTTGACCGGGTAATGCACTTACCTCGATAAGTTATATCATATTACAATATATCTACATGACTTTATTATCCCATTTTATGGTGTTGTCATATGTTTGGTTTAGCATATGGAATTAATACAAGCGCTTAGTTTATAGTATGAGCGCATAGGGTGTTTACATAAGCCTAGGTTGGACTATAGGTCAACCTTTGAGCGGATAACCTATATATATGTTACTATATATATATATATATATATTACTTTTAACATGTATGTATTACATTGCAATTTCATTTTAATATTGTCAATTGTGTTGATTATCATGGATGTAATATGAGTGCCTATAGCATATTACACTATAGCCGAGTCCTTACAAAGTCAATGCTAGGGCTTGGTAAAATATTAACACATAGGTTATATGTTAGTAACCTAGTTATAACATATAACTATGTAATTTGTACTTTTGTGTTTTCATTAGTACTATAATAGTTGTATTTCGTAATAATAACATATTAATAGTTTTAATATAGTTATTAACTGAAATGTTAATGTTGTGCATAATTTCTTATTGTCGCAAATGTTCAGCATATAGTCAATATGCATTTGGGTTGTATTTCAAGTTGTCCCTATATACTAATGTGGTGGTGTACAGGCACACCATCATAGATGCAGGAGTTTTCAAGTATCAACCCTTGTGTGAAAAGCGACAAAAGTAATAGTGAAGAATAGTGCACACACTTTCAGAATATTATCTAAGTAGGCTGTAGTGACATCTAGTGTTTATGTTTCCGCATTTGTTTGAGTGGTTATAATATTTGATAAAAACAATGCGTAGAAGAGACATGACAGTAATCATCAAGGAGATTTTCTACCAAAGCAGATTGATTGATTGAAATGGTATTCAGTAATGACATGTGCTCTACTTCTACTATGCTAAGTGCTATTGAAGCTTTCCTCTTGTTAAACCATGAAACCATACTTGAACCCAAACAAAATCAACACCCTGAAATTCTCCTCTTTCAATAGTAATACTTTCCCAATCATAATATGTAAACCCACGTAGCACCAGCTCTCCATCAACAACGTACGTTAGACCAAAGTGAAGGGATAGATCTAGTCCTTGTTACACCCAAAATATCGCCATCATGAGACCTATGTAACCTCAGTGCCTAAATCCCTGAAGTCCCAAGATCAAGCTAGTCATTTAGAGAAATTTGATGACCTTTATCCACACTCCTAATTAGGTCGACGCAGGTTGTCTTTGAGCAAAGTGCGTCGACGCAGGTTGCCTTCATGCAGCATGCGCCCGAGTCAGTTTCATGAGATAAAGGTAGCTTTCGAGCAAATTCTAGAAGTTGGATGAGGTGGATCCCTATCCCTAACTATTAGGTGAGCTGGCCTTCAGTTCCCTAACCTAATGGGAAGATCCCTTAACCCTCTCCCCATGATCCTCAACCTACTCTATCCACTTGGTCCTATAAATACAAGAGCCCTTCCCATTCCAAGAGGAGGAAGTCTAGGGTACTCTTATGCTGGTGAAATTAGCTCCATAGTTCAGCACTCTAGTCTTGGAGGCACCTACTTCTATCTAGGAGCTTTGGTTTAGCTTGTCCGAAGGAGATTGCGACGTTGAGGCATCGTTGTAATCATCTCTTCTATTGTATCTCCCACTTTTTATATAGTAACATAAACACTTTCCATAAATGTTATTGTGTTGATGATATTTATAGTTTACCTCCTCAACTGTTTACTTAGACTAGTTAGTGTTTAAGCATATTTTACTGCTTGTATTATTCCCATGTGTTTTGGCAGGTATTACAGCCATTGATCTGACGACTGCGGAACACGGAACAACCACGAGGAGAAAGATCTACGAATCTGAGGTAAGATGATTAATCCATTGATCTCTAACTAGATCTAGGAGAGTAGTTTCATATTCTGTCTCATTTGTTCTAGACTTACATTGAGCTAGAGAGATCATGCGTTAAGTCCGCTTTTGGTAGATTGTCTGATAACAAATTTGGTGACCATACTGGGGATACGTACGTTGATTTAAGTTTTCAAGTTGAATGTCATTATCTTTAATTTCTTTACAAGCCATTTCTTTTTCCTCCTGAGTCTCTTTCACCATCAAATCTTCTTGTTGAAGGGTCTGTTAGCTTTCCCTGATTTTGTGGGTTTAATTATCAAACCATTTCATTGCTCATCCTTGGAGATCCTTTTTATTTTTTCTTTGGAAATTCGCCCGGTGCACCTGGGCAATGTAACCAGAGCACCATCCTTTCACATGCACTTTTTTCCTTTCTGTTGTTTGCGCCACCGGCGCTAAAGCCCTGTTCGCATCGTGCATTGCCGGTGCTAAACCCATGTGTATCATATGCATCGGGCACTCTGTGCCTGACCGTAGCTGCGCCGAGCACTCAAGCCTAGGGTTTGAGTCACCCCTCTCCATTGTTTGAGTTTGGTTTATTTCATAGACATTCTCTGCATTGTATCTTCCAATCAGGGACCTTTTTGATGTTTCACTGTCAGTATTTAGTCTTGTTTGGTTTAATTCGGAGTGGTTTTGGGTTCCATTTTGGACGAGTTTGAGTTTCTGTAGTGGTGGACACTTTGGTCTCCCCCACCTTCATCCACTTGACCTTGCATTCCCTGCTCTCCTCACCTAATCTAGTCCTTCCATTGGCTTAGATCCCAGACCTCCTTTTCACATGTTATTTAGCTTCGTTTGCATTTGGTTTTTTGATTAATGTCTTGAGTGTTTTCAGTTCACATGAGCGCTTGTCATTTTCTTGAGAATTCCTGAGTGTTTAGAGTGCTGCAAATAAACCTTCTTTTTAGTCATTCATGCTTAAAAATATCATTATTATCAAGTTGTAATCTCGGCATATCATTGAAAAATTAAAACTGCATCATTTTTACCGTTTTCACGTGCATTTGAAAATTGTTATAGAAAGTGGTTCATGCATTGGAATTTATCATTCATTAATCTTTTGGAAGTTTGAGAGAAAAGTTAATCATTCGTGCTTTTCGGGAATTATGAATCATTCATTTTCTTGAAAAATTCAAGTGAGATCAAGTTTTTACAAAAGTGATTCCATGCTTGAAAGAATTGTATGCATTCTTGGTTTTTTATGCTTTTAAGCCATCATAGTGAAATTTGAAGAGAGTAGAGTGCTCTAGATAGGAAATTTCTCTCTTTTCATCACTTAGTTTCGTTTTTTGATTTGAAAAGGCAAAAGAAAATGCATATATTTGGTTGTGATGCTTGTTGATTTTTGTGTTTTGCTTGGAAAAAATGGAAAATAATACTTTTATTGTCAAATTTGGTTGATTGTCTGGTGATTGTCTGATAACAAATTTGGCGACCATACTGGTAGATTTGGGATTGTGTTGCACTTTGTTGTTTTGGTAAAACCACTTGGAAAAAGATTTCTCCCTCCCGTATATAGATTTCATAAAAAGAAAATTGCATGTTTTTCATGTAGTTAGGGATTGCATTATGCTTACGTTTATGTACTCACTCCATCCATTCACCTAACCGTCCAGATAAAATTAACGGTAGAACTAGGGTAAAATTTTTAGTAACTTGTGTGTTAAGTTAGAGACGTGTTCTAATGTCGTAAAACGTGGTAGCTATCATTACTTGCCAACACTGTATTCCGGGGGTATTGTAGTCTTCCACGTCAACCGGTATATCGAAGCTCTTTCACGTACCAACTAGGTATATCGAAGGCACTTTCACGTACCTTAGGGTATATCGAAAGGCACTTCACATACTTGGCGTATATAGAAAGGTGTTTCACGTACTCGATAGTATATAGGAAGGTCTCGTGCCATACGGTTGTGAATTAGAGAGCACCACTACGGATTTGAGCTCCCACGTACCTTGAGTATATCGGGAGACACCATTAGGATTCCTGAGACCAACTGAGCTATCCATTTGGCCGTCTTGGCAGAGCAATACACCGATAACAACACTCGGGGAGCTACTACACACGTACTATCAGGTAGTCGGGTTATATGGTCAGGGGTAAGGTCCTAATTCTCCCTGGTTAGTGCTCTGAAAAATTGGGTCGAGTATAACTGTTGGACCCTGGAGTATATCGTGAGTTGTGAAGCCTTGAAAATCCCGTGAGGTTCCAGAATTTTTAATCCACACCTATCACATAAGTTTTCTTGCGGCCTTAGTTTGTGTATATTTTTTCTGGACTGCTTTTCTTTCGTTTAGATTACCCTTAGGAGAAACTCTGTTTCATCACTCTGGCCGACTTTCCTTGGACAAGGTCCCGTAGGATTCTGAACTTACCACTTGAATATCCCCTTAACTAGGAGGTAATTTCGAAGGTAAGAATGGACCCACAAGCCACGATCATGTCACCTGAAGTAGAAAACCCTACTTTGAATGTTGGGGCACACATGTTCCCTCCAGATTCACCCACCTCTAACCCCCCACGGGTGAATAGGCGAAAACTTCCACTTCACAAGACTTACCTCCCATTTTATCAGAAGAGCCTGGATCGGTGGAATGGTTAAATCTGCCCAAGGACGACCCTGTATCAGCTGTTGGTCCAGCTGCAGCTTTTTGGACATCATCTCTAGGCCACCCAGTGGCTCATTTTGACATTGCATCCCCACCCAGTTGGGTTATTCCTGACAACCCTCTAGCACCTTATTGTGAACAGTTCACTTGATTACGTGCTATGGGTGAGGAGTTTCAAAGACAAAGTCTTTTACAAAGGGTTGAAGACCCAACGTTACCTCCTTATTGGCCACTTTCGAGTTGTTTATTATCTTTTGACTCACCGGAATCACCCACCCAACACGTGACCACTTCTGAATCTGGTCAACCCTCACTTCCTGCACATACACCCCTTAGACCAGAAACCAGTTCTATACCCCCAATGACTCAACCTGTTGAAGGACAATAGTCCAACACACCTGTTACTACCACGGTTACATTAACCACTCCTCCCCCACCCCAAAACTCGCGAGGAGGATACTCTTTACCCCCTACCTTCCTTACGGGTAATGTTAATCCTGCAATAGATAATCAACAACTCGTATTGGGTCAACCTTTGATTAATGGTCAGCAATTTGTTGCTGGGGGGAAACCCCCGTCTCCTCACCATAATACTGGAGGAGGAGTTCCCATCGGTCCTTCCGTTGGAAATTCCCTACCCGTCTGACCTTCCACCACGAGATTATCCCATGTTGGGGGACCATCCAATATAATTCAACCACCATGGTTCAAGTGTATCCAGGTTATCTTAACCCTGTGTCGGGACAATTCAATCCCGGAAACGTACTCTACAGGATACCTTATCCCGGAAATCCATACACTCTATGGGGGCAGCAAATTTTTTTACAACATGGACCCCCACCTACAGTCCCTCAATTCCCACCACCCCCGTTTGGTCCACCCCCACCTCTTTTCGGAGGCGGCGGGCCCACACACAATTCCAGAGGAGGTGGACCTCTACCTTCTAGCGGAGGACCACCTCATTCTAGAAACCATGGCCCACCCCCCTTGGAGGCGGAGGTGGAGGCCCTCCCCCTTCAGGAGGAGGCGGAGGGCCACCCCCCCTGGGTGGTGGAGGACCATCCCATCCTAGTGGTGGTGGTGGAGGACCATCCCATCCTGGCGGTGGTGGTGGAGGACCATCCCATCCTGGCGACGGTGGTGGAGGACCATCCCATCCAGGCGGTGGTGGTGGAGGACAATCCTATCCTGGTGGAGGTGGTGGAGGAGGTCCTTACCCTTCCGGCGGTGGTGATGGAGCACCAACCCCTCCCGGCGGAGGCGGTGGCGGTCCACATTATCCAAGTGGAGGCAGTGGAGGTCCATCCTATCCCGATGGCAGCGGCGGACCCCCACCATTTGGAGGTGCCCACCCCCTCCCGGCAGTGGGGGCGGACCCCCACCTTATGGTAACATACCACCTTATTATGGTAACAAACCACCTTATTATGGTGGTGGACCTACATATGGTCCGGGCGGCATACCCCCTTATGGTTAGTTTCCTCCAGGGACACCCTAGAACCAGTCCATGCAAGGTCCCACTGGTCCATACATGCCATACCAGGACTATCAGTACCCGCAGCCGAACCAACAGCTGCCCTTTTTGGCTACGTTGGACTTACCCGACCTGTCTCGTCTGACTAATGACCCCATCTTCCATGGACATAATTGGCCACCCATTCCGGTGAAACTACCATTAGATATTCCCAAATTTGATGGCAAGCCCGGTGAGGATCCAAAAAACCATGTGATGACATACCATTTATGGTGTTCATCCAACTCCTTAATGGACGACTCGATCCATATTAGGTTATTTCAACGGACTCTCACCGGCCCAGCTGCCAAGTGGTATATTGAACTACCACCCAACTCTTTTCCATATTTTCGCTCTCTTGCTATGTCATTTTTGACCCACTTCCCATTGACCGTTCGCTATGAGACTGGTACGGACTTATTGACCTCCCTTCGCCAGAACACTGCCACTCATATTTTAGATCATATTCATGAATGGCGGCGAAGACGGCGTCTTATTAAGGCTCATATTCTGGACCAACTCTTAGCTGACTGATTCACAAACTCACTTTTACCTGTCGTAGCTCGAGATGTAGCTATGGGAGGGGTCGTCACTGAGGAACAGGTTATTTCCTGTGCCCATTACTTAGACTTGGTCTATGCTCAATCCGACACATTGTATGAAATTGTTCCTGACGCACCTTTCCGTACATATGACCCTGCGAAACCACCCAAGGGACCACAGGCCGATGGCATCATTAGTTCCCTTACCTCCCAGCCTTCTACTCAAACTGGTGGCTCGTCGAACCCTCAAGGTTCTTCCCCATCACCACCATAGGCTGGCAACAACACTACCAAGTCCACTGCTCCTGCCTCCACTGAAGAGGCAGGAGACCGGTGAGCTTATCAGCTCAGGAGGAATTTGTCTAGGTTTTGCAACCAACAACGCCGCATAGTATCAGGCGGTGATTGGAACCCTAACCAATGCTCTTTCCTTGGTTATGGACCACGTTGTTATCTATTTGGATTCACAACTAGTGGTTTCTCATCTTAACCGTATTTATGCTATATGTGACCCTACCCTACTCCGTCTCTATAGACGAGTCCGTCTTCTGGAACAGTCCCTTGAATCTATTCAATACCTACACATTCCATGAGATATGAACGTAGTTGCCGACTCGATGGCCAATTTCATTCTAGATTGGTACATTGCACACACATAACATATTCATAAAATATAAAAGCAATCATAACATGTAAATAATCCATTGTATAAGCAAACATGTAAACAAGACCACATTAATCATCCATTAAAACACATAATGTATAAAGCCGCCAAAAATGTCTATATATATATACAAAAGTACAAAATGGTAGTGCTAATACAAAAATCTGAAGCATGCTAACTTTCAGTAAGATTCATCTCTACAAAAATTCTGAATCCCGTAAGCTTTCAAAGTATACATATACAGGCCATGTGCCTAAACCCTACCCCGCACGGCCCTAGGCCGCTCAGCCCCAGGCTGAGCATGGTAACAGACAATGGCCCTCGCCACGTTTCGGAGTAGCGGGCCGAAACGAGCTGATACCCCAACTATCAACTCATGATATCAGAGGGGTAATTCATGTACAACAGGCTCTGGAATGTCAGAAATCATCCCCTGGAGTTTATCCCCGAGCACCTCTTTCTCCTCAAGATCATCACGGGTCGTGGGCTCCATCTCTAGCACTCCTCTTCTCCGAACCTGACGGGAGACTCCCAATGGTCTCTTTGGACCCACGTCTGCAAAGAAACATGTAAACATCATCAGCACTACTACCAAAAAAAATCATAAAATACATAAAATATAAAAACACAAGCAGTGGTTCTTACCTATGTCACCCCACTGCGTTCCCTCTGGAAGCACTAGGTTGGGATCTCCCCGGAAGTCTATACCGGCATATGGATAATCCTCTACCATGAGGATTTGTGTTGTAGCCATCAGAAGAACCCAGTACCGAAACTGACGATGGGCCCCCTGCCACCATGGCGAGCCATTGCATCAACCCATCTTAGCATGTGAGGATCGCGTACCTCCCGATCCTCAAAATCCAATTGCGGACGCAAGAGAGGTACCCGTTCCAACATGAAGGATACCACAATCGAGTCGTATCTAAATTGCTTCAGCACCCCACGCTGACACTTGCTCAACTGATCCTTAATGCTAACAAGAAGCCCCTCGCACCAGTTAAACATAGTAGGAGTCATGCACTCCTCGGCATATGTCATTTGCGACTTGCTCACCAAGTGAGCAGCTCGGCTACCAGCAACTCACGCAACAGTGAAGAGTATCGCTCGTAAGTCCCTTTCCATGACATGCTTGATGGGAATTTTCCCACCAACCATCGTCGTACCCGGAGTACACCACTGAGCTATCATGTCCTCGATCGAACGGTCACCACCTCGTGACCCGGTCAAAGACACAGGGTTCCCTTGCCGGGATAACCCTGTCAGAAAATAGATGTCCTCGACATCTATGGTAAGCATGTGCTCACCTATCCGGAAGTACTACTGAACGGGGTCCCAACATTGGACCAAGTGTGTTAGTAGGTTGACTTGAGATCTCATCCCTGGCACTCGAAAATACTTAAGTAGCCCGTAGTTCTGCAATGCTTCAACAATTTGTGGATTATTTTCCACTTGCAAATCCTCGAGCTCATGCTCGCATTCCCGCCACTCAAGTACCATTGTGTCGCTCCAAACCTGGCAAGTAAACCATTTAAACATGTTTATAACTTTGCCCCTCCATCCAAAAATTTTATTTTTTGCTAGGTTTTGAGTTTCACTTGACCGTTTGCGTCGGTGCAGATCACCCATTCTGACAGTGTGCCGCCAGCACAGAACTCACTTTCAAGATCTGCGCTGGTGCAGAGCCTGAATGGGATTCCTGCGTCGGTCCGTGAACGCAAACCTACCAACTTAAAACACTCAAAACCTACCTAAAACATAAAAAAGAAAATTCTAATCCACTGAAAAGTTAAATTTTAGGGTTACCTGTCACTGATGGCTCACGAAATGATGGACCATAGCTCTCGAAAACTACAGTTGAAATTCGGCTCCAAACGGCACTTTGCACTCTCCAATTTGGTAAAAAACAATTGTAATTCCTTTTCACTATTTCACCCATTTTATAACAAAAAATGGAATATTCCTTTTATATTTTGATGCTTTAGTGGGTTTTTTACTATAGTTTGGGTTATTTATTGCATTTAATACTCGGTTAACCACCTTTGACCTAGTTTTTGAGTTGCAGGTGCCTCATTAATGCCATCTCTCGACGTGGTGGTCGTCTCGTAAGTATCATTAGGTATGAACACTCTTCGAGCGTCTTTTTGTCATTATTTCACTCATTAATGTAAATTGTTAATTGACAACCGGGATAACTCTTTGTGTTTTCTCATGCTCGTTAAACGATGAAAATAAGTCATCGAGTTATAGTTTATCACTTTTTTGGGCTCGTTAAACTCCTACGAAAAAGGAACCCCCCGGAGTTTTCTTTAAGCTCTTTTCAGGCTCTCGAAATACGAAAAGATCGCCAAGCAAACTTGTCGCGTTCACGCTTGTTAACATATTTGAATGGTCATCTTCCTGGTGATAGTTTACCCCTTTTCGGACCAGGGGGCACTACTTACGAAAAAGGAATACTCCAGCCAATCATGACTGGAAGAGTCCTCTCTCGTGTTGTTTTACCCTTTTCCTGGCGAAGAGGCTAACCTTACGAAAAAGGACCTTTGGAGTCTTCTTTAGTTCTTTTCAGACTCTCTAAACATGAAATGACGCCGAGTTTACCTTCTATGGACTCATTAAAACTCAACATTGAAGGGCCTACCATGGGACGAACCCCTCCTTTCCCAGGTTCGAAAAATGTTTGGGATTGGACTCATCTATGAGATGATCTATACTGAGCATCTGTTTACCCTCATCAAGCTCGTTAAAAACACATGAGGCACTCATCAGTCATGATGGGGAAAAAGGAAAGTTTGTGTGTTACACCTTTACCCGTGGCAGTACTTAGTCGCTCTTGAACATGGCACTCATTTTGCATTTTCGTTCTGTACTTGTCCTCGAGTCCTATTAACTTCATGAGTCTTGTTACTCCTTTGGGTCATCCAAAGAATGCTTCCACCATCAGTTGCATTAGTATTTGGTGTCGTTCTCATCATGTCAATACCACCAAGTCATGCCATGCCCATGTTTAAGAGATGTATTCACCGCTCATCATTTGCAGTCAGTACACCTTCCATTATGTCGGTCTACTATGAGTCAATCTTGCATGTTACTGTACCATCCAATCTACTCCAAACATCTATTATTGAGTTTTGTGTCAATGATGGGGGATTTACCATGGCCCTCCTTCGACGGATTCATCCTTGTTGACTTCAACACATCATCCAAGGACTGAATCTAGAAACCAATCAAGTACCTTGGACCTGCATGCCTCAATGGCAGGTTACCTCGCTTTCGACATGAGTTTACATTATTGACTCTTGATTGGAATATTTTGTCAAGCGTTCGACTTCAACTCATTCATTCACGCTTGATGATATGCACTATGATACCTTGGGGATCAATGACATTAATGGTGATTTCCCTCATGCTTGTTAACAGTATACATCAATGACCGATAATCAAGTGGTTTCTACCATGTTCGACATCAAGACATTTGTAATAACATGGATAGATTCGTATCATTGTGGATTTGACTTGAAGACCCTGGGGAGTCATGTTTTACCCAGGTTGCGATGAAGATTGTTTTGAGTCATATTACACGAATCCACTTTTGTATTGGTCGTGGCTGTGTTATCATCTCATCATGGATCTACGCTTGTGTCTAGTAGCCATGATTGTGTTTAGTCGATCATTACTACCATGGATCTGCAATGTATTGGTCGACAACCATGTTGTGCGTCATATGAGACTGTATTCTCAGAGTCAGTTGTACTGCAACAACATAATCTCTCCGACAAGTCCTTGCCATTCCTTCTATCAAATTATTTTACCTGATTAGTTTTACCAGCTTCATGCTTTGGGGGGCATTCTGTTACACCCAAAATCTCGCCATCATGAGACCTATGTAACCTCAATGCCTAAATACTTGAAGTCCCAAGATCAAGCTATTCATTTAGAGCAAGTTGATGACCTTTATCCACACTCCTAATTAGGTCGGCGCAAGTTGTCTTTAAGCAAAGTGCGCTGACGCAGGTTTCCTTCATGCAGCATGCGTCGGAGTCAGTTTCATGAGATAAAGGTATCTTTCGAGTGAATTCTAGAAGTTGGATGAGGTGGATCCCTACCCCTAACTACTAGGTGAGCTAGCCTTCAGTTCCCTAACCTAATGGGAGGATCCCTTAACCCTCTCCCCATGATCCTCAACCTACTCTATCCACTTGGTCCTATAAATACAAGAGCCCTTCCCATTCCAAGAGGAGGAAGTCTATGGTACTCTTATGCTGGTGAAATTAGCTCAGTAGTTCGGCACTCTAGTCTTGGAGGCACCTACTTCTCTCTAGGAGCTTTGGTTTGGCTTGTCAGAAGGAGATTACGACGTTGAGGCATCGGTTGTAATCATCTCTTCTATTGTATCTCCCACTTTTTATACAGTAATATAAACGCTTTCCATAAATGTTATTGTGTTGATGATATTTATAGTTTACCTCCTCAACTATTTACTTAGACTAGTTAGTGTTTATGCATATTTTACTGCTTGTATTGTTCCCATGTGTTTTGGCAGGTCTTACAGCCATTGATCTGATGACCGCGGAACTCGGAACAACCACAAGGAGAAAGATCTACAAATCTGAGGTAAGATGTTGAATTCCTTGATCTCTAACTAGATCTAGGAGAGTAGTTTCATATTCTGTCTCATTTGTTCTAGACTTACATTGAGCTAGAGAGATCACGCCTTAAGTACGCTTTTGGTAGATTGTCTGATGACAGTCATTCCTAGCTCATTTGTGAAATACCACTTCTATTAAACCAACAAATTACAAATGACTGCAGCAAATTTACTGTGGATGAGAATCCAATCACAACCTCTACATTTTTTTTTATAAATCCATATATAAACATGGATTATTAGATGCTCACCCGATGTTAGAGTGGTGTGGGTTGAACATTGGTACCATAATTTTTTCATCGGTAGCATAAATTGTAGACGTCTCTTTTCGGACATTAATCCGACATGACATCCACTACGCAGACATCTATTTTTGGACGTTATACTGACGTCAACTTTAATCTATGAATGTCTATTTTCGGACATTAATCCAACGACAAATCTACATTGCAGACGTCTCTTTTCGGACATTAAACCGATGTGACATATAATCTTTCAATGTCTATTTTTCCATGATAGATCGACGTGAACTTTACTCTATCAACATCTCTATTCAAACGTCGGTCCGATGTCAAATCTACATTCCAAACGTCTTTTTTCAGACATTGAACTGACGTGACATCTACTCTTCCAACATATCTTTTTGGACATTATGCCGACATGAACTTTATTCTATCAACATCTCTATTCGGATGTCAATACGAGATCAAATATGCATAGCAAACATCTCTTTTTGGATGTTTACCCAACGTACAAGGACATCTATTTTCAGACATTTGTTGGACGGTTGGCCAACGTTCCCAGTAGTCATTTAAGAGGGCTAAAAATTCATCTTAGGCATCGCTTAAGTGACACATCTAAACATTTCTTAAGTGGTATTAGTCCACCGACATTAGTTTGCCATCATACCAACGTCCGTACAAACACTTATCCGGCGCTAAATAGCATCGAACAAACATCGAATTCGCCCCCCCAAATGTAGTAGTGGTAACATTTTTGTTGCTAGTTGTAGTTCATTTGATTCTTCTTCAAAAGTTGTTATAAGCCTTGAAAACAGAAAGAGGACTAAATTATTTCCCATAAGAGTGATCTCCAAGAATACCAAAATAGACACACTTATTGATAGTGGGTCTCAGGTGAATCTCATTTATGAGCAGGTGGTTAGAAATTTGGGATTGGAGATGAAACCTTCTCCTAAACCATACCCTTTGGGTTGGGTTTGTGAAGATTCAAAATTGAATGTGTCATCAATGTAAATTGCATTTTTACATCACATCTAGTTTTGTAGATGATGTTGAATTGGATGTAGTCCCTTTAGACATTTACAGTATCATGTTGGGGAGTCCATACTTGTATGCTAGAAAAACTATTTTCTTCAGATAACACATTTAGTACCATTTATTTAAGGATGGGATCAAGTACACTGTAAGAGATCATAAGATGAAAATTGATTTATTTGTGTTTGCTACAGGATAGATGAAGATGCTAGTAAATGAAAGCAACTGTTTATCTCTCATGATGGTAAAATATTGTGATCTTGGAAATGGTTTAGTTAAGATTGACACTAATCAGATGTTTTGGGATATACAACAAGTACAACATGGGGGATTTAAGCATGAAAAAATCTTGGATTGTAGGGAAACAAATCTATTGATTAATATTGCTTCTATAAAGAAAGACAAGCTTTCTATGGGTTCATTCTATTTAAAATATGCATGTTCAGTTTTATGTCTCATTTTGCTGCTATTTAGTTGTGTTTGGATAGTAGCTTTGACATTGAATGCAGATTTATGTAAAGGTGATAGAATGATTAAGTTTGTCAACATTATCATGGTTGTTTTCATCTTTATTATGATGAGACAAGAGATCCTAAGTTGAGCAGGTTGGATGGTGGACACAAGACAAGTGGGGCCATGGTATCCTCACCCTTTTTTTGAGTAAATCCTACTTTTGGAGGTCCAAAATCTTTCCAGTGGGGAGGTTTGATCAAGGAGGATATTTTTGATCGATCTACAATAAATTCTTCAAATGTTGAACATAAGGCACCATTGCGTAGAGCTCATCGATAGATTTTCGGTGATGTTTTATTTATCTCAAACAGACTCCGTATGACTGATATATGGCCTTCTAAAGTTTTGTTCCAACAGGGAAAAAGGATAAAAGGGGGTGCCACATGGTACCATTGGAAGGGTGACACGCGGCCTATGCACTGACGTGGCAGTTCCATAGATGATACACAATACAAGTTTGGAGTTCAAATTCGGAATTTTGCAATGAATGGTACATGCATGAGTCTCGAGGTGGATTGTACAGTCTACTAGTACATTGTCTTGATTTGTGTGCTAAGGGAGTCCTTATGCATCTAGTCTAGATAGAGGTGAGTTTATACTTGTTTTTCTTGAAATTTCGAGAGGATTGCAGTGACAGTGTTAGTTTCTACATCTGAAAAGAAAATTCCAATGGTGTTCTCAGAACTCAAGCATTTTTAAGCATTTGAAGATTTAATGGATCGATCTCACATTGGAAGTGGACCCGGAGATGTAGCCCATTCAGGGTGTAATCCGTTATCAAATATTTGTCTCAAATTTATGGTTTGCTTCTCTTGTTATATTGCATTTCAATTATTTGAGTTTTTCATTTAAGCTTGTTTATTAAAGCTTTTTCAAGTTAACAAATTAAGTTATTTCATATGCAATTCAAGTGTTAGATCAATTTTCTTTATTTGCAAGCTCACAAATACTATTTTGTTTTATGTTCCCTCCATGAATAAGGTGGCACACAATTAAACTAAATGGAGTATACATTAGAATGATGAGGGATACTCAAGGATACTCCATTGGTTTGGCTATGGATTTTGAGAAGAGAGTACAGTCTTTTAATGCGTCCCACTTCAATCAAAAAAACAATGTTTGATATTGAGAATAGCCAATAGTCTCAATAAACAATATATAGCATTATACCAGAAACAAAATTAAGAATTGCCTAAACAATAGCAATAGACAAATCGTGACAACCATCGATCTTAGAATTCCAAATGGATTGGATGCTACTCCTTTTAGAGTTGTTGGAATTCATATTTCACTAATGAGAATTGCTTATTGAGTTAAATTAGTAGAACTATGACATGGGATTCTTCAGCATAACTATGAGTGCAACCAACAACAACAACATACCATATATAGGCCACATAGAGTGCTCTACAAAACAATATAATCACATACAAAGTTGGCACAAATATTTTACCCTAGAAATCCAAATGGGAAAACCAATATCAATGCTTGCTATGATACCACTACTAGAACCAACCCGAAAATAGATAATTACCAAGGACAAATAGAGATAACTAAGGGATCAACTCAACTTCGTTAAGGATACACATATGAATACGATGTGAAGTGATGCTTGGTTTCATCTTCCAAGATCTCTCTTGGACTCTTCATGGATCTTTTTATTTCTTCTCAATATTTCCTAACCCAAAGGATTAGGTTTCCAACAATTACAAGTCTCCAAGCCAAATACTTTAGAGAAGCTATTTTTTGACAAATGACAGTATGATGTAAAAAATCTACAAGTGTCTATTGAATTCTAGTTCAAATACAGTTCAAGGTATACTTTGTGTGTGAAAACATCAACATTATTTTAAGTTGGACATGGATGGAAGCATTAGGTGATTTCAACTTGAATTTGGAAATTAAATATTTGACATTTTTCCATAAGAAAAAGAAGATAACAATACATGAATTTATAATGAAGTTGTGCATGAAAGTTCCCTCATTGGAATATATAGGTGATGTGTAATATGTTGCAATCCAATGTGATGCATAATCAATATTACAAAACTATGAGGATTTAGAAGATAAATTACAAAAATTGAACAAAGTCCAACAAATACAAAGAAATTGTTCAATTAACTCAAAGAAAATTGGACTACCAAGATGTAGAAGTCTACCAATTTTAATAGCAAGTAAAAGAGCCACAACAATAAAATCACAATAAGTTCACAAGGTAGAGATTAAAAATATTATTAATGACCTATCTAATGATAAAATTTCATCCATGAGAAATCATAATAAAATCTACTTGTAGACATCAAGAAGTTAAGAATGAGAAAAAGATGAAATAGAAGATCATTGACAAAGAAACCTTAACTAATCTCGTTGACTATTTTTAGGTTAAAATCCAAATAAGGGATAAGGAAACCCTCACCTACTCAATTAAAGTCTAAAACCTAATCTCATCACTAACATGGTTTTTATGTTGGCACCCTAGTTGGGGCGGAGCATTTATATTATGTATTTAGGGGTGTTATTTATAATGTTTATGACTCCAATGTACTCAATGTAATAATGGCTTGCATTAGGGTTTATGAGTAATTACCTTGAGGGAAGATTTTGAGTGAATATTGTATTGAGTATTAATGTGAATATTGAATTTAGAGACTGAGTTAGGTTTGTATAGTAATTTCGAGTGAATAATGTATTGAGCATTAATGTAAATATTAGGGTTCATTTAGAGGCAAGGAGGGTTTTTGCACCGAGTGAAATGAGGTGCTCTACAACCTAGTATGGGGGAGATGTTGTAACATGTGTGAGTGTGTCATGTAACGTTACATCGTGATGTAACGTTTGTTACTAACAAAATAATTAAAAAAATCATGTCGGCTCATAAAATAAAAAATTAAATTATGGAAAGTATTTAAAAAAATCCATGTTTGTTCATAAAATAAAAATATTATGAAAAGTAATTAAAAAATAGATGTTCGTTTATAAAATAAAAATTTAAAACTTAAACCCGGATCTATCAATCAAGAGAGATCAAATTTCTTGAGTTTAAATTTTTAAAAAAAATACACCTCAAGAAATTGGATCCTTCTCAGTGCTTGATAGATACGGGTTTAATATGGATCTATGCTGGTGTATAGTTTGATCTTTCTTGAGAATATGGATTATGTCTTGGTTATGTTGATATGATCTTTATTTAACTTTGTAACGTGATTTTCCCCTTCTCTGGCTGGATGGTAGCATGGAAAGTCATTTGGAAGAACTCCTGGTCAAATTATTTGTGCCAATTGGTGCCTTCGCAACAATATGGCAGAAGGTATGGAAGAAAGTTGGATGTACAGAGATAAATTTTTCCTAGTTAAAGGTAAGAAGTGAAAGAAGGCCACCAATGCTCAAACAAAATATAAGTTTATTTGTTGAATTGAGTTTAAAAACATTTAAAAATAGAAAATTGTTTTCGGTGAGCATATTCTTTAATGAATATTATTGATGCATTTTATTTTGAGAATTTGATAATTATCCAAAAAAATATTACTATTTGGAGTGATTGCAATCAATGGGTGCGTTGAAAGTAGTTGTTTATTAAATTCATAAAAGTTGGTCATGAATGGTTGTCTAGTTTTATACACACATCCCATGCATAGTGAGGAAAGTTCACATGGTGTGTCCACCCAACATGTGCATCGGATATGCACGAGGAGTAAAATGTAAGTTGTGTTTTTAAGGTTATTTTTGCATGAATTTTATTGAAATTGTATTTTTTATTGTAGAAATAAACTCAACACTTTCCAAAATATTTAAATTTTTTAATTATGCAATTTCAATAATGTATATTTGCAATTTTAACAATTACAAAAAAAAACTAAGTAGGTATGTCGTGAGCCAAACTAAAATCCCGAATTCATAGAAATGCATACGAGTTTTTGGAGGTCTATGTAAAGTTTGATGTTGGTTTGCACGCTAGAAGAATTTTTTTGCGGTATAGGCAATGGAACCTATACCATTGACTCCCCAAACATAGGATTACATGCATTGGAGTGTGTGGAATAATGGTATCATCCATGATATAGAATAATATGGTTGATGGGTGCATTATTGGAAAGACGACACGACTAGAAGTCCAGTCAGGTTTGGGACTTACATGGTGATGACACAACTAAAATTTATGCCAACGTCTGAGGTATGCACATTTACATGTCCATCGTATGGGTAATGTTGCACAGTATTAGTGTCAACTTGTCAAGTAAATTCCTGCATCGAGTTGGGTAACGGTTTGATGAACATCAACCTCATAGAGTGGAGGCTGTTGTTTATAAACAACCCGTTAAGATATTTAGAGGCATGTTTGAGAATTTGTTATTTATTTAGGATATTTAAGACATGTTTGACAATTTGTTATTTATTTAATATATTTTAGACATGAAAGATAGAGGCATGTTTGATAATTTGTTGTTAATTTAAGATACTTTAGACATGAAATATAGAGGCATGTTTGACAATTTGTTATTTATGGGTGCTTAACGTTGGAAATTTGGCATTGGCACATAAACTTTGTAATTGGAAGTCAAATATATAGATTGTCACGGGTCTCCCTTTTACAACAGATGGGTGTAATTCATGGAGAATGATGAGAGGAAGACTGCGTACACATGTGGAAGAAATGAGTGTAGAGTTTTGGCAGGTACACTGTAGGAAGCATGTGTTGCAGCCATTTTTGAGGAGGGATGCTGATATAACTATATTTTTGGTGTCCTTTGTGAAGGTGTTCCAAAATTGTTAAGGAATTATTAATGTCTATGTTGATGGTTCATTGAGGAGATTTTAAAAGCATTTCATCAGTAATCTGTAAAAAAAGGTTTATTTTGTTTGAGTTATGAATTAGTAAAAACAGTTTATGTGGTCCCAAGAAAGTTACACTATGAGCATTTGTTGAAAATGTATGTCTCAAATTAGGTAAGGGATTAAATGCAAGTCTTCCATGAAGGAAGGCAACCCCTCTTGTGTCAAAATGTTAAATTGATAGTTATAATTGAAGTCTAAGCTATAGAAGACAATTAACTTGTCAAAGGTATCGAGTCATATTTTCTTAAGCCATGTAATTGAGCCTATTTAAAAATGATATGTCACATGTATGGAAAATACTATTGGAGATATCATTCACGGACATCGTTGTAGTGGGTATGAAATAACACAATTTATAGTTGTTGGTAGAGGAGGTTGGATTAAAGATATCTTGTAGTGGTGACTTTCCTTTACAACATGAGTTTGTTGTCTCTAGTTTAGTTCCTAGTAAAATGTATTGATGCCCATAGGGACATTTTGAGTAGTGTGGATAGAGATGAAGAAGAAGTGTTTCCCACGTTGCCCAGATACCATAACACAGAGAGGTGGGGACGAGGCTATATAAAGAGTGGTGTCAAAAGGGTGCATTGAGAGAGAGGTGGGGACGAGGCTATATAAAGAGTGGTGTCAAAAGGGTGCATTGAGAGAGAGGTGCCAAAAGGGAGAATCTAGTGGAAGTAGGAGTTAGGAGATTTGTATATCAACATACAAGAAAGATATTGATTGTAGTTAAGTTTGAGATGGTTTCAACATAATTGAGGTGGGGACAAGGTTGTATAAAGAGTGGTTCCAAAGGGGTGCACTTGGATAGAGGTGCAAAATGGGAGCGTCTAGTGGAAGTAGGAGTTAGGAGATTTGTATATCAACATACAAGCAAGATATTGATTGTAGTTAAGTTTGAGATGGTTTCAACATAATTGAGGTGGGGACAAGGTTGTATAAAGAGTGGTTCCAAAGGGGTGCACTGGGAGAGAGGTGCAAAAAGGGAGCGCCTAGTGGAAGTAGGAGTTAGGAGATGTAACGCCCCGTTTGACATTAGTACCTGAACTACTATTATATGTTGTATTTGTTTGATTATGAGACCTCGTCGGTTTTGACGACACTGTGGACATATGGTTCTATTATTTTGCCGATATATATATGTGTGTGTATGATGATAGTATTACGATCGGTAGTCATGTTTAGATATGTATCATGTGTTAATTATGTCAAATATATGGAATTTACTAAATGATGGGTACGTGGATACCGTTACAGTTATATGTTGAAATAATGAATGTTATGCAAGGTGCATGGCGAATGAATGAGTTTATTGTTGTTATGTTATGATGAAATATATGTGTGAACATATCGAGGATTTATGCACGATATTCTATATTGTATGTCGATGACTGACTTACAGGTTGAAACGGCTGAGTGATAGCTGGATCCTACGAGGTGGGAGGGCCTCGGGGACACGGACTTCGAAAGATAAAATGGTATGCGAGTGATGCATTATTTACTTTCGTATGGTTATTATGCCGTTTATTATGATGTATGTTATGACATGGGTGGGGTAGGGTTTTGGGAAACTCAACCGCCCAGATCGGTTATACGATGACAGACCGAGTACAAATGCAACGCTGTTGTTATGTCGGGTGGACATAGTCCCTTGTTCCATTAGGGGGGTGGAGGCTTTACCCACCGTTTATCCCCGAAACCCAGAGTCATGGGAGGGCTGTGCTACGGCGCGCTCCCCAAGGTGTGTGATGATGACTGGTGGTTGCCTGCTGGGGAAGCTGGTCGATGTAGTCGACACTTCCGCTTACGGGTTCTAGCTGGAACCGGTCATGACTTGAAATTCCAGGGTAGTCCAGCAGAGGACAGGATAGGATGTGGAAGTTAGTGATGATGTAGGTAGATAGGTGTAGTGTGAAGTAGGGGTGAAAAACAAGATCTAACTGTAGGCGTGTAAAACCCTTGATTAGTATGTGTCAAAATCAGTGATGTATGAATTGTCGTAACTTGGATTTCAGTAAGCTAATGGATCGTACCTTGTAAACTATGTTAAAACATGTGTCGGTAAATAATAAGTTCCTTGATTATGATTGATGTATGTGAATTATTACTTTAGTGTACTTACGTAAGGAATGTAAGCAGTAGCTACGCTTACATAACTTGCCTACGTATTATGAATTACATGAAATATTGTTGAGTAATAATGTCAATTAGTGTCGCTTAATATTAATTACTGTCGTTTAGTAATTAACTATTGTTGATCAATGTTAATAATGACGATTAAAGCTAATAATGATGATTAGGGTTAATAATGTTGATTAATGGTTAATTATTGTCCATTAATAATTAATTATGGTTTATTAATAAACAAAGCTATGGTTAACCTAGGTAGTGACTAATGCAATTGGTTAGAATGCTTGCTTGATTGTTAATGAAGTTTAATTAGCCAGGACTAAGGGTTGAAATGTAATTATAAGGTTAAATAAGTTGATAATAACTTGATCCCTTAAATTAATTATGTGTTGATGATGTTAATTAATTTTAGCAAGACTATGCTTATCTTTAGTAATGATTGTTAATTAGCTAATTACAAACTAAGGTGTAATTAAAATGGAAACAGGTATATGAGTTGATTAAATCTTAGTGAATTTTATTTAATTAATATGATTACACATTGATAATGTTATGATTTACAATGATAGGATTATTGTTCATAATTGATAAATTGAATTAGTGAATTTATAATTAAAGAGAATTTACATATTATAAATATTAGAAACCATTAATTAAATGATTAGGTAATTGTAATTAATCAATTCACAATTACTGTTAATTAAATTAAATTGGTGAAGCATGCAAGTTTAAACTATATAATATATATATATAACATTTATTATTTATTAATTAAATGGTCAAATGTTGAAATAGGAGTAAGGGAAATGCTTAAAAATATGAAATAAAATAAAAGGATTAAATTAATGAAATTTGGAAGTAACGGTTGGGAAGTGACCCCAACCAACACCTTTTTATATTATTTTAAATTATTAAATGAGTCCAAGTCCAAGTTGAGGGCTCGAGGACTTACATGGTAGATGAATGGGTTGGATGAAATTTAAGTTAGGGATAGGGGTAGTAATGAGGGGGAGAGTCGGCAAGTGAAGGGGATAAAAGGGAGAAGGGAGGAAGGAGAAGGGGGCTTTACCTTATGATTTTTGGGGAGAAGTTTTGGGAGAGCAGAGCTGCAAAGAAGGGATTTTGTTGGAGATTGTTTTTTTTGAGGGGATACAATAGCTTAGGGCTTGTACTCGGTTTGGGCTCGGGGGTCCAAAGGGGTACCTTTGGAGCTGGGTGGTCGGCGAGACCTTTCCAGTTGGCAGGGTGGCAAACTGTTTTGGCTGGTTGAGTTTCAGAACTGTGGGGAAGGCTTTTGACTGCAGGGAAAAGCAAGGAGAAATAGCAAACGGGGATAGCAACAAAAAGGGATCTGCAAGCTACCTACAGGTATTTTCCAGCAGGTATGTTGATTATTTCTACCTTGTCAAATTCAGTTGTAAGTTAATTAAAAATGGTTATATGCTGTAATTATAATTTGCTTCCCCGCACAAATAGAACTGGTAAATTACGTGCTTATATGTTTGCTGCTGAGAATGAAAACCTGTAATTGATGTTAGAACAATAACTAGAAAATATATATATATTTTGAAACTGTAATATACTGTTTTTACAGCCAATAGGAACAACAGAAATTAGAAAACATAAATTTAAAACAAACGTAAACAGTAGAAGACAGATTTTTATTGAGAGTTGTAAAACAAACAAAGGACCATGGTTGGGGTCTTACATATGGTATCAGAGCCATGGTTCCAAATCTGGAACCAGAGGGCTCATTACAGAAGTTGTAAAAGCTTGTTGCAGAAGCTTAAGACCTGCATGAAACATGAAATAAAAACAGAAATTCAAAACAGTGTGAAAACAAAGAAAACCTTAAGAAATTACTGCAAGTATAGTTATATACTGTGGCAGAAGCTTTAAAACCTCCACAGCAAAAGGAAAAAAGTTAGAGAATTACAATATATTTATATACCAAAAAAAAAAAAAAAACTATATTTACAAATCTGGATACATGTATATAACAAGAAAACTTATATATATATATTTATATATATCTGTGGACAAAACCTATATAGGCATACAAAAGAATATATATGTTTATTCAATGTTAATTTAAACTTAAATTCAAAAGAAAATTATATATATTTTATATACATGGATCATGACACACAAAAAAAAATTGTATTTATATCACACCAAGTTATATATATTATATATAAACGTAACACACACAAAAAAAAAATTATATATATATATATGTAAACTGGAAATTTATATATATATGGGAACAAAAAAAAAATTTTAATTTAATTGAATTGAATTTCAATTTCAATTTAAAAAAAAATATATATATATAAAGAGTGATGTTATTTTAAAATAAAATTTTATATATAAAAAATTAAAACGTGAATAAATAAATAAATATATATATATATATATATATATATATATATATATATATATATATATAGAAACAAAAATTTTATTCCAACATAGTTTTAAAATAAAAAAAAATTATTATAAAAAATAAAAAAAAAATGGACGGGAGGGGGGCTTGCGGCCAGCGGCGGCCATGGCAGCCCCACGGGCACAGCCCCAGGGCTCGGCCCACAAGGCTCAGCCCACGGGATCAGCCCACAGGGGCGCAGCCCATAGGGGCGCAGCCCACACGGGCGCGGCCAGGGCACGACTCGGCCGGCAGCGAGCTGCGGCCTGGGCGGCCCGGCCTGCAGCCCAACAGGGCGCACGGCTAGGGCACGGCCCGGCCAGTGGTGGCCCAATGGCCTCCAGGGCAAAACGCACAAAAAAAAAAACAACGATATTGTTAAAAAAAAAATTTACAGCGAGGTAAAAAACGTACAAAATTTAAATCGCCGCAGCCATGGCAGCCCGGCTTGCAGCTCGAGAGGTCGCGGCTTGGGTGCGGCTTGGGCAAAACAAACAAACAGGAAACATAAGCACAAAAAAAAATAAGTATAAAAAAAAATTGCAGAGCTATACCTCCGACCATTGCAGTTGCAGAGCTTGCTCACCATGACCGAGAGCTAAGCCGCTGGTGGTGGAGAGTTGCAGAACTCGTCTCCAGTGCTGGAGTCTCGCTGGCCATGGGAGGAGCAGAGCAGAGCTCACAAAGAAAACCATGAGAAAAATGAGTGTCGGCTAGGGTTTAACCCTCTTATAAAAATTTTAATACTATTTTATTACCATTGCTTGGAGGAGGACGCGTGGTGGCTTCCACCTCATTCTAGGATTTGACTAGGTAAGCCTTAGGTAAGAGTTCAAATTTATTAATTCGTATAGTTTTGTTATAAAGTATTTTTTTATATATATAAATCATTTATTTTATTTATACATATATATAATTCATAATTTTTATTAAATTCAACTTTTAAAAGATACCTTAATAGTTGTAAATGAAATTTTTTCTATTATTACAAATTTTTCTTATACATTAAATGTTTAAAATATACACTAGGTTATAAATTTAAGTTAAAAAAAAAAAAAAATATATATATATATATATATATATATATATATATATAATAAAATAATAATAAATAAATAAAATATAAAGATATAATGATAATTATAATATCTAATTGACATTATCCTAATCAATTAACATTATGTTTAATTAATTAATGTACCTTGGAGTAATTAATTAATTTGGGCATTAATTTATGTTATTTGTGAGGCTAAGTCAATTAACTTAATAATACCCTTTTTATTAAATTAATTTTTATGTAAGGCTAATCAAATTAGTTAAGGGTTATTCGTTGATATTAATCGAGGATAATATTATTCATTTAATTGAACCACGTGGTTGGAATTTACGCTAATTAGCCTATCTTCTCCGTGAGAATGCTCCTTGTCGGGACTTTGACGTATAGTCGAAGGGGCAAGACGGATACGGAATCTCAAAAATGAGACACCGCGGAGACCAGCGTGACGAGCTGATCACGAGGACACTAATTCTACCCCATGACCGGGTGGTAGATAAACACGACTCTAGACTTAAAACTTAGGTTATTCCACTATTAAAATTATAAAATTATTAAGGAAAAACGAGACAATAAACCTTAATTTAATATCTGGAAGAGTTTTTGGTGACATAATGAGGATTGTGTGGAATCCAGTACCTAAACCTACGTAGAACTATTGCAGTATGTCTAGTACCGGGTGGCCTCAAGATGGCCTGATTGAAACGTCCTGAACTATAGCTCTTAGAGCAAAACACTCGTAAAATTAGTCATGACGCACTTTTGAATTAATTGTTGAGTTTGATAGTAAATTAGTCATGATGTCATTGTGTGCTAATTATCCAATTATTCCATGAGCAGGAATAAACATGGTAAGAACGCGAGCAGGTCGGGGGCGAGGTCAGGCGACGGCATTATCTGAGCCGAATGTGCCGGCACCATCGCCAGAGACCATTCTTATACTGCGCTCGCTGGAAGCTATAAACGAAACACTCAGGGGACTAGCACAGAGAGGAAGTACTACCTCAGAGGTAGAGGTGGAGGCCCCTCCACTAAGGGAGGAAGTTCCTGTGGTAGAAGCGAATACGGTACCAAGAACTCCGCATCAGGATATCAAAAGGGAGCTTCAGAAGATAAGGCTTCCAGAATTTTCGGGGGGTCGATCAGGGATACGAGCAGAGTCATGGTTGGAAGAGATGACTAGGTGGTTGACCTTGCAGGAGTACACCTCCATGTCCAAGTCCAAACTGGCCATATTTCAACTAAAGGGGGCCGCTTTGAACTGGTGGGGAAACCAAGAAAGGCAGCTACACCTTACACCGGACACAGTTCCATGGGAACTGTTTGTGGAAAAATTCAAAGGGAAGTACCTACCCGCATCCTACCAGGAAGAACAAGCAGGGGCTCTTCATGCCTTGGTACAAAGGCATCTATCTGTGGAGGAGTATGAAGAGAGGTTCATGGAGTTAGTGAAGTACGTCCCTTACTTGGACAATGACGAACGCCAAGTTGAGCGCTTCGTGTATGGGCTCAATGCCAAGATCATGGGCTCAGGTACGGATGTGGAAACCAACTTCGGTCGCCGAAGCAGTAGATTGTGCTCGTTACACTGAGGAGATGTTGGGTGCAAAGACCATCAGGACATTCAATTCTCAGCAGTCAGGGTTTGTGGGGAAGGCCCCTTGAAGATACCCTCGGGGAGGATATGCGAGGCCACCTCCCTACGGGAACAAGAGCACACCAAGAGTCGCAGCGGTAGACAGATCAGTGGCAACTAGGGCGGTGCCCCAGTCGGCCACAGGGACTCACCAGGGTGCGAGGAATTTTAGAGGAACAGTCGATAGAGGAAGGGGTCCTAGGGGGAGGAACCCCTCTCAGAGGTCTGAGCAGGTTATCTTGCCCACTCCATTACAGGTTGCTTGTTGGGGAGGTGGAGGTCCACATTACCAGCGTGACTGTCCCGAATTACGATCCGGTACAGTGCAGCGAGAAGGAAAAGCTCCAATGGGGAGTGGGGGTAGTAGGCATCAGATCTCGGCTGCAGTAAACAACCATCAAGCAGAGCACCAATCCACTGTGGTCGAATCATCAGGTACGGTCAATAATGTCAAGCTTAGAATATTGTTTGATCCTGGTGCTACTGATAGTTTCATTTCTCCATATGCATTAAACAAATGTGGGTTGGCAGCCTACGAGCATGATGATTTCAGCTTAGTCGAAATGGCTTCAGGGGTAAAGCAAGCAGTAGGACCTAGTGTCGATAAGTGTGTAGTGGATCTCGGGGTGTGTGTTACACAAGTCAAAGTGTACGTCACCACCCTCGGAACTTATGATCTCATCATAGGTATGAATTGGCTTGAGGAACATCGAGCTTTCTTGGACTGTTATGGGGAGAAAGTTCTTTGCATTAATGACAACGGAGAGGCCATCAATATCTGTCCCTACGTTTCATATCAACGATGAACGTAAAGCGATGTATGCGACAGGGATGCCAATTGTACATTGTTGAAGCAGTAAACAGTGAGAAGGGACCCTCCTTCGATGACTATCCAGTGCTAGCCGAGTTCAGTGATGTATTCCCAAAGGAATTACCTGGGTTACCTCCTAAGAGGGAACTTGATTTTACCATTGAGGTAAAACCCGGTGCTGAGCCAACATCGAAGACACCTTACAGGATGACGGCCCCAGAACTTTGTGAGTTGCAAATGCAGTTGAAGGAATTGCTAGATCTAGGGCTCATCAGACCAAGTATTTCACCGTGGGGTGCGCCAGTAATCTTTGTGAAGAAGAAGGATGGATCCTTGCGTCTTTTCATAGATTACCGAGATTTGAATAGAGCCACCGTGAAGAATAGGTACCCGATACCTCGAATTGATGACCTCTTTGATCAAATGAAAGGGGCGACAACCTTCTCAAAGATCGACTTACGATCAGGTTACCACCAGCTACGGATTAAGGAAAGTGATATACCTAAGACTGCTTTCCGAACAAGGTTTGGGCACTATGAGTTTGTGGTGGTACCCTTCGGTTTGACCAATGCCCCAGCCGTATTCATGAGTCTCATGAATAGCGTGTTCCGAAAATACCTAGATCAGTTTGTGCAAGTCTTCTTGGACGACATCCTCATCTACTCCAAGAATGAACAGGAGCATGAGGAACACTTGCGAATAGTGTTTTCATGCTTAAGGGAGCATCAGTTGTATGGTAAGTTGTCCAAATGTTCGTTCTATCAGAAGGAGATCCATTACCTAGGGAATATAATTTCCGGTGAGGGAATTTCTGTGGACCCTGAAAAGGTGAAGGCCATAATGGATTGGCCCGTGCCAAAGAATGCGCATGAAGTAAGGAGATTCATGGGGTTAGCTGGGTATTATAGAAGGTTTGTTGAGGGCTTCTCAAAAATCACAAAACCCATAACTACCCTACAATGTAAGGGCACTAGGTACGAATGGACAGATGAATGTGATGCCGCATTCGCCAAGCTTAAAAGACTATTGACGAGTGCACCAATTTTACGGGTTCCAGATATGGAGAAGGAATTCACAGTTTGCACCGATGCTTCAAGGCAAGGTTTGGGTGCAGTGTTGATGCAGGAAGGTGGTGTAATAGCTTATGCGTCGAGAAAGCTAAAAACACATGAATAGAATTACCCTACTCATGACCTAGAGTTAGCTGCAGTGATGTTAGCTTTGAAGCTGTGGAGACATTACCTTGTTGGACGAAGCTTTGAACTCAAGTCTGATCACCAAAGCTTAAGGTATATATTCACTCAGAGAGACCTAAATGCTAGTCAAAGGCAATGGAGTGAATTCATGAGCGAGTATGATTTTGGGATTTCCTACATCAAAGGGAAGGAGAATGTCGTAGCGGATGCCTTAAGCAGAAAACCAAGACTTTTCTCTCTTATACCTTTGAAGGTAGATTTGAGGGAAAGAATTTTAGGGAAGCTACTCGGGGATAGTTGGTACCTAAAGGTCACAGCGGCCCTCCAGAATGGGAAACCGGTGGGACCAAAGTTTGAAGGCTATGAGTTGGAAGCCGATGGTTTGTTACGGTATCAAGGGAGGATGTATATTCCCGAGGAGGGAGATATTAGAGAGACTATCCTTAAGGAGGCTCACAGAGCAGTGTATTGTGCACACCCGGGTGTAAAGAAGATGTATGTAGACATGAAGCAACTCTTCTTTTGGGTAGGGATGAAAAGCGACGTGGTCAAATTCGTTGCTAGGTGCCTTGAGTGTCAGCAGGTAAAAGCTGATCATCACCACCCGGCAGGTCTGTTGCAGCCACATGACATTCCTATGTCGAAGTGGGAGGTTATCTCCATGGACTTCGTGGTGGGATTGCCTCTTACCTCTCATAGGCATGATGCCATTATGATCATCGTTGACAAACTGACCAAAACTGCTCACTTCATTCCAGTTAAGGAGACCTACGATGTCACGGATATAACACGTGTATTCATAAATGAAGTTGTTCGTCTCCATGGGTTTCCTAAGAAGATTATATTGGATAGAGATTCCAGGTTTACATCCAGGTTTTGGACGAGTTTGCAGTCAGCGTTGGGTACTCAGTTGAACCTAAGCATTGCTTACCATCCAGAGACAGATGGGAAAACAGAAAGAGTGAATCAGGTGATGGAGGACATGCTTAGGATGTATGTCATGGATCAACAAAATCATTGGGAAAAGCAGAAAGAGTGAATCAGGTGATGGAGGACATGCTTAGGATGTATGTCATGGATCAACAAAATCATTGGGAAAAGCACTTACCTTTGGTAGAGTTTGCTTACAACAATAGTTACCATAGTTCAATTGGGATGCCTCCATATGAAGCTTTATATGGAAGGCCATGCAGGACACCATTGAGTTGGGAAAGGTTAGAGGATCGAGTAATTATAGGACCTGAGTTGATTCAGGAGATGGAAGAACAGGTTGTTCAGATTAGGCAGCGGTTAAAGGAAGCATAGGATAGACAGAAGAGTTATGCCGATGCGCATAGGGTTGACCGAAGCTATAAGGTTGGTGATGCAGTGTTCGTCGGCATCAGGCCTAGCAAAAGTACCATCAGGTTTGGGAAAGGGACAAAGTTGTCACCACGATTTATAGGACCCTTTGAAATTTTAGAAAAGGTTGGACCTGTCGCGTATCGTCTTGCGCTGCCACCCCCATTTGCACAAAACTCATAATGTTTTTCATGTATCTGTTTTACGACATTATGTAGCTGATGAGTCACATAAAATAAATTGGAAGGAACTGCAGGTTTCGGACGAGGGAACCATCAGGGTCGAACCATTACTTATATTGGACTGCAGGGTTAAACAATTGAGGCACCGTTTGGTGGACCAAGTTAAGGTCCAGTGGGACCGATATAGCCCGGGGTCTACTACCTAGGAGGACACAGAGACTATGCGTCGTGATTATCCCACGTTATTTTGATCATAACTTCGGGACGAAGTTTCCTGAAGGGTGGGTGTATGTAACGCCCCGTTTTGACATTAGTACCTGAACTACTATTATATGTTGTATTTGTTTGATTATGAGACCTCGTCGGTTTTGACGACACTGTGGACATATGGTTCTATTATTTTGCCGATATATATATGTGTGTGTATGATGATAGTATTATGATCGGTAGTCATGTTTAGATATGTATCATGTGTTAATTATGTCAAATATATGGAATTTACTAAATGATGGGTACGTGGATACCGTTACAGTTATATGTTGAAATAATGAATGTTATGCCAGGTGCATGGCGAATGAATGAGTTTATTGTTGTTATGTTATGATGAAATATATGTGTGAACATATCGAGGATTTATGCACGATATTCTATATTGTATGTCTAGGACTGACTTACAAGTTGAAACGGCTGAGTGATAGTTGGATCCTACGAGGTGGGAGGGCCTCGGGGACACGGACTTTGAAAGATAAAATGGTATGCGAGTGATGCATTATTTACTTTCGTATGGTTATTATGCCGTTTATTATGATGTATGTTATGACATGGGTGGGGTAGGGTTTCGGGAAACTCAACCGCCCAGATCGGTTATACGATGACAGACTGAGTACAAGTGCAACGCTGTTATTATGTCGGGTGGACATAGTCCCTTGTTCCATTAGGGGGGTGGAGGCTTTACCCACCGTTTATCCCCGAAACCCAGAGTCATGGGAGGGCTGTGCTACGGCGCGCTCCCCAAGGTGTGTGATGATGACTGGTGGTTGCCTGCTGGGGAAGCTGGTCGATGTAGTCGACACTTCCGCTTACGAGTTATAGCTGGAACCGGTCATGACTTGACATTCCAGGGTAGTCCAGCAGAGGACAGGATAGGATGTGGAAGTTAGTGATGATGTAGGTAGATAGGTGTAGTGTGAAGTAGGGGTGAAAAACAAGATCTAACTGTAGGCGTGTAAAACCCTTGATTAGTATGTGTCAAAATCAATGATGTATGAATTGTCGTAACTTGGATTTCAGTAAGCTAATGGATCGTACCTTGTAAACTATGTTAAAACATGTGTCGGTAAATAATAAGTTCCTTGATTATGATTGATGTATGTGAATTATTACTTTAGTGTACTTACGTAAGGAATGTAAGCAGTAGCTACGCTTACATAACTTGCCTACGTATTATGAATTACATGAAATATTGTTGAGTAATAATGTCAATTAGTGTCGCTTAATATTAATTACCGTCGTTTAGTAATTAACTATTGTTGATCAATGTTAATAATGACGATTAAAGTTAATAATGATGATCAGGGTTAATAATGTTGATTAATGGTTAATTATTGTCCATTAATAATTAATTATGGTTTATTAATAAACAAAGCTATGGTTAACCTAGGTAGTGACTAATGCAATTGGTTAGAATGCTTGCTTGATTGTTAATGAAGTTTAATTAGCCAGGACTAAGGGTTGAAATGTAATTATAAGGTTAAATAAGTTGATAATAACTTGATCCCTTAAATTAATTATGTGTTGATGATGTTAATTAATTTTAGCAAGACTATGCTTATCTTTAGTAATGATTGTTAATTAGCTAATTACAAACTAAGGTGTAATTAAAATGGAAACAGGTATATGAGTTGATTAAATCTTAGTGAATTTTATTTAATTAATATAATTACACATTGATAATGTTATGATTTACAATGATAGGATTATTGTTCATAATTGATAAATTGAATTAGTGAATTTATAATTAAAAAGAATTTACATATTATAAATATTAGAAACCATTAATTAAATGATTAGGTAATTGTAATTAATCAATTCACAATTACTGTTAATTAAATTAAATTGGTGAAGCATGCAAGTTTAAACTATATAATATATATATATAACATTTATTATTTATGAATTAAATGGTCAAATGTTGAAATAGGAGTAAGGGAAATGTTTAAAAATATGAAACAAAATAAAAGGATTAAATTAATGAAATTTGGAAGTTACGGTTGGGAAGTGACCCCAACCAACACCTTTTTATATTATTTTAAATTATTAAATGAGTCCAAGTCTAAGTTGAGGGCTCGAGGACTTACATGGTAGATGAATGGGTTGGATGAAATTTAAGTTAGGGATAGGGGTAGTAATGAGGGGGAGAGTCGGCAAGTGAAGGGGATAAAAGGGAGAAGGGAGGAAGGAGAAGGGGGCTTTACCTTATGATTTTTGGGGAGAAGTTTTGGGAGAGCAGAGCTGCAAAGAAGGGATTTTGTTGGAGATTGTTTTTTTTTAGGGGATACAACAGCTTGGGGCTTGTACTCAGTTTGAGCTCGGGGGTCCAAAGGGGTAGCTTTGGAGCTGGGTGGTCGGCGAGACCTTGCCAGTTGGTAGGGTGGCAAACTGTTTTGGCTGGTTGAGTTTCAGAACTGTGGGGAAGGCTTTTGACTGCAGGGAAAAGCAAGGAGAAATAGCAAACGGGGACAGCAACAAAAAGGGATCTGCAAGCTACCTACAGGTATTTTCCAGCAGGTATGTTGATTATTTCTACCTTGTCAAATTCAGTTGTAAGTTAATTAAAAATGGTTATATGCTGTAATTATAATTTGCTTCCCCGCACAAACAGAACTGGTAAATTACGTGCTTATATGTTTGCTACTGAGAATGAAAACCTGTAATTGATGTTAAAACAATAACTAGAAAATATATATATATTTTGAAACTGTAATATACTGTTTTTACAGCCAATAGGAACAACATAAATTAGAAAACATAAATTTAAAACAAACGTAAACAGTAGAAGACAGATTTTTATTGAGAGTTGTAAAACAAACAAAGGACCCTGGTTGGGGTCTTACAGGAGATTTGTAGATTAACATACAATCAAGAGATTGATTGTAGTTGAGATTGATATGGTTACAACATAATTGAGGTGATGGTCCACATTCTTCCATATGTATTTGTCTGGAGGAAGAGACAAAGATTTGTGTTTGGGGCCTATTGGCACACTAGTTGGGGTGGCACATTTATTTATCTATTTAGGGCTATTATTTATAATGTTTATAACTTCAATGTACTCAATATAATAATGAATCACATTAGGGTTTATGAGTAATTAATGACATATTAGAGTTTAAGAATAATTAATGACTCATTTAATATATATCAAGGGAAAATGGACCAAGAAGGAGTTATGTTGGTAATGACCTTGAGGGAAGATTTTTACTGAATATTGTATTGAGCATTAACGCGAGTTTTGGGATTGAGAGACTGAGTTAGGGTTTCAGTTCTGCCTCCTTGCCTAAGAGGCAAGGAGGGATTTGTATAGTTTGATCTTTCATGAATGAGAATCCAAATTCTATTATTTTCATTGTACATTGTCTTTCTTGTTCACGGTTATGTTTGCATGATGATATTTATTTAACCTTATTGGTTGGAATGACTGACATCTTAGATGAAAAACATCTAGGAATGAGATCATGAAATAATTTTATGGTAAGGCAACATCTACAAATTTAGTTATAATGAAGGTCTATTAATGATCACTATAGAGTTGTACCTTAGCCAAAGGATGTCTACACACTAATGAAGACAAAAACACATGAACTCGATTTCATTTGAAAAAAGGAAGCTTAGCAACTTGATTATATTGTCACCGTAATCATCCAAGTAAATGTTCACTAACACATCATCATTTTTAATATTCAAAACATGATATTCAATATGACGATATCCCAAAAATCCAGAATTCAAATTTAATCCATAGATACACTAGAGATATAAACAAGATACTCCAAATCTAGATTGGCATTTGACTCCTGTTAAAGTTGGCCTTTAATGGATACATTCTTCTATAATTCAACAATATTCTTCAAAGCTTCGATGGTTTTCTATCTCGTTTCTTTAAGTGCTTTGATGATAAAACATCTCAAGGAGATGTAATTTGTAATATACCTAGGGTATATTACCACTGGTTTAATAACACTAAACACATTTATTATGTAATAATAGCCATAGGCCATAATGTACATTTATGTTGTAATGATGATAAGTCATATCTTTTCTTAAAAGGAGTAGTCTAAATATTCTACGTTTTGGACATTTTCCATTTATATTTTCTATTTTGTTTTGTTGGGACTCCGATTGAAAATCTTCAAAAACACAATTTAAACACTTCCAAATTTGGATTTTACCCAAAAAAACTTACCAGATTTTGACCAAAAACCACCGAAAAGTCCAAAACGTAGAATAAATATACTACTCATTCTTAAAATGTATGACTTATCACCCTCACAAGTATTTATATACATGTCATTATAACTCAATGATATAAATCCCATATAATTTATTCATGGATGAATTTATGAAGTGAATCGCTAGATTCACATCAAAAGTGTAGTGGACACTTACGCTTTTAGAGATAGCTACCATCATTCTAGCCATTGCCTTTACACAAAGTTTTTTGTCATTCTTTGAGTAATATAATTTGGTTTTCACGGTATCTCTTTGTTATTTTCTTGTGTTAATCCCATATTTTTTAAATACAGATTGTAGTATGTCAGTCAAATATCACATGATTCACCTTTTTGATTAGTTCTCTCCTCCGAGGAAGCCTCACAACTATTATAAAGACATGTTATACTTAAAATAGATGCATGCCTCATTTCATATGATAAGATGATAACCTTGCTAGTTTCCTTTGTGGAAGTAACACTTTTTTTTCACAATTCTTGCCATCAAATGTATATTGAAGCACTACTAAGTGTCGACAAAACATATCCTTGTATGTGTGTGTTTGTGTGTGAGGGAAGGTGTTTGATCTTTCAGAGTTGGTTTCCCTCCATCATAAAAAAAGCTGAACACATGTCTAACATGCCAACCCAGTCTCAGTAAATGTTAATATGATATTTTATCAATTTCTTTTTATCGGTTATAAAAAATGAAGTTGAGAAGAACGAATCTCAAGATACACATTTAATGCTTTGACCACTTTATTGTTTAACCATGCGCTCCTATTTGAAATGAACTCTCTTTAGAAATTAAGTCTCAATTCTTTTCACAAGTGCCAGTTTCATATATTCTCTAGGTAATTGAGACTTTGGGTTTTGTTTTGTTGATTTTTATAAGTAAGATGGTATGCATTACATTATTTATTTATGTTTATTATAATGGCTAAGGTGACAATCATGTTGTTCATGGCCATTGAATATTTATAATAAGGTGACAATCATCTTTTACATGGTGATTAAATGCTTTAGTGAGAGAAGAATGTTTGTATACTCAAATTAATCATTTCATTTTTCAATTAAAATGTGTGTAGTGTTATAATGTAACTTGTAAGTATTTCATTTTTATTTTAGAATAACATTTTTAAATTATTTATAAGTATTTTATTTTTAAGAGAATATATTTAAATTATTTATAAAATACCTTAAAATCTTCATTTATATTGTTTATTGTATCAAATTCATTAATATTTTCCTTATTTATGAAATAATATAATTTTTTTATTTTTATTTTCTATATTCATTAATACTTTCCTTACTTCATTTATGAATAATTTATATTTTTATAAAACATTATTTTAAATAAATTATATATAAATTTATTTCTTGTAAGATTTTTTATTTTCCAAATATTTATGAGTACTTTTATAAACACCAATACCACTCTTGAATGAGTTGTAAAATAAAACAAGCTAAATTAGCAGCAAAGCTGCTATACCTGCCTCTTGTAAATATTTTAATGCAATAGCAATACATAATTAAAAATCAATAGAAATAATGACTCTTTCAATATTGTTTAATTTAAATTAATTTAATAATCTAATCTAACAATTTAGAAATGTTTTAATTTAATAATTTAAATTAACAATTTAAAAATGATTAATTTAATAATTTAAATTAACAATTTAAAAATGTTTTAATTTAATAATTGTTCATAGTCTAAAGTTAAAACTAAAAGAATTGTAAAAGATTTAAAAAACTTGTGACAATATATTATTTATGCTTAGTCTAAAAGCAAGAGAGAAGTGCAAGTGAGAATTATAAATTAAGATTCATTGAAAGCATCGTATCTAATATGTGAAATTGAAAATTAAAAAATCTATCCTAAAGGCATGAACATTCATAAGTCTACATTTCTAAAATACCTAATAAATTTATTGTGAATTAATTCAAAAGTTTTTAATTGACATCAATATAGTAGATACCTATTTTTTATAATGATATTCTTGTTTTTAAGTTGATGTTTTTACAAATTTAGTTATTTCTAGATATATGTTTATTTTAAAGGAAATTTGTAAACCAAGGAATGCTTCCCCATATTTGTGGATGTCATCCTTGGTAAATCTATTAGTGTAAACTAGTTCCCAACTCAAGAAGATTTGAATTAGCCAAATATCCAACAATATTAACAACAACTTGTTAAACCAACACCTTAAAATAGATTTACATTTATATATATTTAGAATTGTCAATTTATATAATTGAATTGTAAAAATTCAATAGATTTACTTGTAATAATTGTTACATACACAAAAAAATACATTAACACAAATATTTATAATAAATATTTTATGATTTAAAAATTAATAACAAATTCATTTAAATTATATTTTTAATTTTTTTTTAAAAAAAAATACATAATTAAAATAATGGTGGAGAAAAGTATTAAAACTATCAAAATACTAAATATTCAATTAAAATTTAAAATAAAATTAACATAAATTAATATAACAATTATATATAAAATTACATAAAATTAATTATATTTATATTAAGTGATTATTAAATAAAAAATTATATTTTTGAAATGATTGTTTAATTTATATAATATTTAATTTAATGTTTATTTTTTATATCACATTAACAAATTTTATAAAAAAATTTAATATAATATCAATAAATTAAAATTTCAATTAAAATTTCTTTAAAATATGTTAAAATTTTATAATTTAAATATAAAATTTGCTCTTAAAAATTATAATTTATTTTAAGAAATTCCAAATCATCAAAATTAAAAATAATAATAATAATAAACCAATATCATGTAAAAAAATAAACTTAAAACTCAAATTATCAATGAAAAATATAACTTATTTTCCAATATTAAACCAAAAACTCAAAAAATTGAAATTCAAACATCACTTTATAAGTAAATAAATTATCACTTGACTTTCCCATATTAAAAAATAAATCAAAAAATTTAAACCATTCGTAAAAAATAATCAAAAACTTTTTTCCAATCAAATTTATCAAATGCATAAGGAAAAATATTTTTTTATTTTAATTTCATATTTTAATTTAACTATTTGGTTACGCATTTTGTTACCTTTAAAATACATTATAATGTAAAAACAAAATTATAGTTTTATTTATATTTATAAATAAAACTATATTTTTTTTACATATTTCTATGAAATATATATGTGAGATTATGAAATATATATGTGAAATGCATAAATAAAAAAATAAATTTAAAGTTAAATAATAATATATATATATATATATATATATTTTATTTTTTATTAATTTTTAATTTAATTTTTTTTATAATGATATAGAATAAAATATCAAAATATACATTATAATAAAATAACATGTTGTGGTACATAAATCACAATGACAAGCTCAAGATTATCCACATTATATGTTATTGAATTTAAAGACAATGTTAAATTTATTTTTTCCAAAATTATCCACTAGGTCACTAAAAAGAGTTGGGACTACTCCCCCTCAAATGAATAAAATATTATGACTTCACCCAATAAACTTGTATCCATAATCAACGTTTAAATTATTAAAATTTTTTAATGGGAATGATGTTTTATAAACCAACTTCATGATAAATTATTCATGATAAATTATTCACCACAAACATACTCAATTTGAATTATAAAAAATAAAAATACCCACTTAAATATGCAATATTTTTATAAACCATTTTAACATATTTCTCAACTCAAATATTATGAAATTTTATAATCATAGATTTTATAGCTTTTGAAAACCCTTTTGGCGTTGGGATTGATAAAATATTTATATGTAAGAAAACAGTTTTGCAATATATTTATCTGCACGTGCAAATAGTCCACGTCAGGACGTCAGTTTGATTATGCAGCCAGGTTGAAAGTATATATATTATTATTATTCGCTTTTTTATTATTATTATCATCACCATCCTGCAATCATAAGAGCAAGGTTTGAAGTAGGAGAGTATTATTATTTCCTAAGTACGTGTCCTTAACGTGCAGGTGAACCTAGTGATTTCGGAGAGCTAAAATTATTTACCGACGTTTCCGACCATCTCAGAGACTTCTGTTATGCTTTAAATGAGATGGATGGTGAATATTATTAAACTATACAGCTGTTCCAATTAGTTTTTTTTATTATAAATTTTAATTTTTAATTTCACAAAAGTCATATTTCAGATAGGGTTTATTAGTCAAATCAAGATTTTCAACCAATAAAAAATAAATAAAAATAAGACTAGCCAATCAAAAATAAGAATTATATAATTTAAAATCAATTTAATAATTAAAATTTCTAAAACTATAGAAAAATTTAAAATAAAAATTTACAAACTAATTAACTAATAAATACAAAGTGATTGATATATAACCTGCCATGACAAGTATAATAAAACTAATATAAATAATTTCTATAAAACACTTTTTTTTAAATAAATTATATATGAACCTGTTTCTTATGATCTTTTTTATTTTCTAAACATTTATGTGCAATTTTAGAAACACCACTACCTACCTCTCTTTAACTATTTGTAACATATAAAATTGGTATTTAAGATGTTTAACCTTCCATATTCATATACACGCTCCCTAATTCATTCTTTAAATTTTGAGGAATAATTTATAAACAAGGAAAAACTCCCTATGGCTAGCCGAATAAAATCATATATGAACCTATTTCCCGTGCCCTCTTTGGTTATCTAAACATTTGTGAGCAAATGAGCAAAATCAATCTTCCTTTCCCCTGCACAGTCTTTCCTGTGTTGCGTGTATTGGAATCTTACCTTTGACTGCGTGTTTTGGACTCGTCGTCCGATCCATCCCCATCCCCATCCCATCAGAATGAAGCAATGATCACTCAATTAATTTTACCGGATTATGTAACAGGGAGTGAGGGATGTTATGTCTGATTAATTGAACAATAGAAGGTGGAGCAGAGTAGTTGGCATAATCAATTACATCAGTTCAGTTGAGTGCAACAACAACAATGCCTCCTTTCCAAAGGGAGATAGAGTGCACTGCTTACTGCAGGTAAACCATACATACCATTGACACTTCACTTCTGTTTCTTTTGGAATCGAATATGAAATGGATATTTATATTTGAACAACACTTCAGTTGTATTTCTTGGACAGCCATTTTAAGGTGTAAATTCAAGTCGAAATACATTTCACTAGTTGAGTGGATTCTATTTTATTTTAGCATGTGTCTTCTTTTATTTCTCAAAAAGGCGATGCCACGTTTTTGGATGCTCTAGTCGATAGGAATTGAATCCACGACCAAATTACCAGTTGATACCACTTACTCCAAATCATACAAAATCATGTTTGTTGAATTTTTATAGTGTATATTTAGTTTTCCATCTACTTCGGCGTTTGGTGTACGGGCATGGCTATCTCCCCTGCACCTCCACCCATACTATGGATTATATGTATCCTCCGCTCATTTACTTCGTGTAGATGATCTGTACTTCTTCTCAAAATCTGGATTTTTGGTTATTTCATACTTATAGAAATGTACCCCTTCACTTGACTGTAGATAAGAAAATCTCATCAGCTAACCGTTCTGCCCTAACAAAAGGATTTATGATATTTTTTGTTCTGAAGTTTACAGAAGCTTAGTTTTGCAAATTATATCCACTGTCCAGGGGTATTGGTTCGATCTTTAAGTGGGAGTGATTATATTCCCTTCACCAAGGTTGAAATCTCCCAGAGATATGTTTTACCCTTCGTGGGCCATCTCACGGATGCAGGTGGGCCGTTTCAGGCAGTTTGGGCCAGGTGCAAATCCTGGTCGACTTTGGCGGAATAGATATCCCTCATTCGCAGCGAGTTCTTCCTCGAGTGTTCCAACCCGGTTACACTTCATCGTAATACTCCAAGATTGGGAAAGGGCCAAGAGCATGCTCATCGTGATAAGGGAAAGCAGCTTTCAGAAACAGAAGACAACTAATATATACAGTGGGATACCTCGATAGCTACTTAAAAAGCCTTAGCAGTTTCTTTACTCTTCTGAACAAATATACAAAATTCCAAACTGTTTTTTATTTTATTTTCCTGTTTCTCAGACTGGCAGTACAGATATTACTGTACATAAATGAGACTGAAAATTGATGACCAGCAAACCATAGAAGTTTTGCAAACCAAAGACAGATTGAAGACCTCAACAAAAAAATATGAAGCACAAAAGGATGTTTTAGGTGTGGGTGCTTCATTTCTTTTTGGTCCAGCCAGTGTAACTCGACTTTCTCAAATTCGCTCTTCAGCATGGCCCACATCAACAAAGTCATTATTATAGAGTCATTGTTTCTCTGGTTGCTTTCAGGATTTCGTTAACTGTGTTTCCGTGGATGTCGGAATTTTGGAGTCTATAGATGGGTGCTCTTAGTATAGTGAAGGCTAAGTGGCCAAGGTGCATGGCTGTGGGTCATTACTTACTAATTAGTAAATTAGTAATGCTAAGAACTGAGTCTTCTTCATGTTCTATGCCCTTTAGATCCTCAACAAGATGCTCTGGAGGTTCTTGTCACTCTTAAGTTGTGGCTCATTTGTTGGGGTTGTAATTGTAGATAGCTCTTCAATGCCATCTGGTTGGATCTCGTCTCCACACATAAAGCACATAAAGCATCATCTGTGAATTGGTCCCATTTCTTAGGACCTTCCCTGTAACATGGGTCTTTCCAAACAAGAAGCTGAAGGGTTCTATGATTGTAAACCAAGTTTTCTGCCTGCTTAGATCTCCAGTGGTTTTTCTTCATTAAATGAATAAAAATGTAAGTACTCCAATTGCTCTTGAAGGCTAATACGGAACTAGCTACTTCTGAGAGTTATTTTAGCAATTGCTTGTAGCTCTTGGGTATGCACACTATCAATTTACCCCCAATCTATCGGATCTTTGCAATGATGCCTATCACATGAAGCTTCGATTGTGCCAAAGTCACCTCACCCATGTGCAATTTGGGCAAATTGAGTTCAGATGAGGGGGGTTCTTCTTTTGAATCTATATCCTAAGTCTTCTTTCCTATTGTCATGAATCCTTTCATGACCTCTCTGTCATTTAAGGAGGCCTCTTCTTTGTTTGCTCTGATTACCCACTTACCCCCCATTTTGTATGGGTGTCCACTTGCGGCTTTTGTCACGATTTTCAGCAGGGGGTTACATATTGTTGGAGATTTAGATCACCTAGTATTGATGCTTACCTTTCTGATGATGCCTTGGTTTCCTGGATGGCATGGTTTGATGACATGGCGAAGAAATTTCCTGTGTAATCTAGTCAGCTCTGGCAGCAAAATCTGAAGCAGGTAACTCAGCCTGTAGCAGCGAGCAATCAACATCGAACATGAGGCTTGGCTGGAGTAGGCCTTGGTTATGGAGAGTTGAAGACAAACCTCTGCATGTTGATGTAAGAAGGGTTCCTAAGAAGCAATTCTGGACTCTTTTCAAGCATTGAACAGCCTCTAAACTCCATGATCATCAGGTCTGTGCACTAGATCAGCAAGTTTGAGCATCATTTGGACTCTGTTAACCCCAAAAGTCAGCAATAATTAACATACCTTACCTTAATACTACAATAGCAGTATTAAATATGGTGTTCTGGGACGCTGTTGGTGTTGATGTTTCTCTAGGTTGCAGCATCGGGCAGACATTCTTCCAGATTGGTCATGCTGATTTGACCAAGGAAGATTGATATATTCACCCTCGGAGCTTGAGTCATATGGCTAGAGGTGAATAGCCCAGGCAGGGGCAGTGTTTCTCCCAGGTCATATGGTGTGGAGATGGGCCCCAAGGTGCTCTCACATTGTCTGCTCCAGGATAGAGTGATCTATTCTATATTAGAGTGATTTGACTTGTTTATTTTATAGGGGATTTCATTCCCTCGTGGAATATACAAGTCTAATCCAATGTTGAATTTGACATAGGGTCTAAGAAGTGTCCGGGACTTCTTAGTGTTAGTCAAATCAACATTAGAGCTTGTTGTAGGCACAACAGATCCCATTATTTCAGTGAGTAATGGGAGCCCCAACTATTATTTTTGAAGGTAATGTTTAAATTCCTTATTCATTTTTTTGGGGTTTCATGATGTTGATCATGTATTTTATTCCTTTGTCATGAGTCAATCTAGTCAATAATTTTTCCTTCAAAAAATTCATTGTTTTTTGTGTACAGGATTGCAGATGCTTGGTTTTCGGATTTGAAGTTTCTTCTTTCCGCAACCCGCAACCCACAATTGTGGATTGCGGATTGCAGGAATGAGTTTTGAATTAAGTGGGTTATTCCTTTCCGCAACCCGCAATGCTGATTGCGGATTGCGGAAAGAGTTCCAAAAATAAGTTCGCACTTTGTGTTTCCGCAACTCGCAATGCGGATTGCGGATTGCGGAAAGTGTTTGGAAAATAAAACTGCGCTTTGCGTTCTGCAACCTGCAATTGCGGATTGCAGAAAGACCATTGTTTTTAATTGTATCATTTGCGTACCCGCAACCCACAATTGCGGATTGCGAGAACTTTTGGCATTTGTATAGTTAGAGTTGTGTTTCCGCAACCCGCAACCCGCATTGTGGATTGCGGATTGCGGAAAGGATGTACATTTTGGCATAAATAATTTCCGCAACTCTTCTTCCGCATCCTGCATCTTAGCTATTGATTTGTCTTGAGCTTAAGATCCAGATTTCACCCCTGAATTTGTTAAATATGTCGATTTTCTTTATTTTCTTTTACCATTTTCATTTTCGAGAATTTCACCTGCGACAAGGATTTTACTGCCGGTTTTTACCAGGGTTGTTTTCTTGCCATTTTTGTCAGCACAGGTTGGTTTTCTGTCTATTCTTATTGGTTGTTTGTGGATTTTCTTCATTTTCAAACTATTGTTGATTGGTTTTATTTCATTTATCAAAATTACCAGTTTTTTTTCACCATGTCAAGAAATACCTGCTCTAAGACAACCCATAAAGACTTGATAAACAAAGACCCCAACTTCGGCCTTCTCACTGATACCAGCGATAGAGTGTCTGAAACCTATCAGTTGGACTGGTCACGAGTTTATGCAATCTTTGATAACGATGACCTGTCGGAAATCCAGGAGAACCAATTTGTTTATGAGAAAATCAGGGATTCTCAGTTACATGCTATAGCAGCTAGACCAACCATCCTCCCATACACAGATGCCGTGAAATGGATAATCGATCGCGCAAACCCTAAAGACTGTTCTTTCAACGATAGTGCAGGGTCCCAAGTGGCTTCTTTCCGCTCAAAGGTTTTTGCCAGAGCGTATGCCCTTAGGCCAGCTACCTAGTTGCTCAATGCCGCTTTCCTAGATTCTGTGAAAACTCGGTTCAATTTTGATGAGATGATAAAATCATGGATGAACAACCCCACCAACTTCATACCCAAAGCCGATAACTCTTTCCCCATTTCATGGTTCAAGGAACCCTACTTTCTCTTAGCTGCCATGCTGTGTAGGCTATATGGCCTACCCAATTGTTTTGTGTTTAAAGCTGAATGGGCACCTGTAGCTCATCATGTTCTCACAACAGGGGAATCATTCAATTGGGCCTAGATACTGTCAGCCGAGTTAAAATCAGCAATAGAACGTTACCAGAAGACACTGGCCTCAAAGAAACCTCCTTTCTTCTATTTGGCCTATGTTATTGATGTGTTCTGTTCTACATTCTAGTTTCCCTCCATGGGATGGAATTGGACCTTATCAGCACGTCCAGTTCACATATATTATTCAGCATTATGGGAAAACAACTATGTGCCTTTGCTATATGACATCTGTGATCATTTCTTTGGAACAATTTATCTCAGCATATTCAAAGAAGATGCACCTGCTTTCTCTGCTCATGCTTGTTGGATTTTGTGCAACTTCGGAAGATATTATTCATTATATTTTATTGTACTTTTATTGTACTTGATTGTACTTCCTAAGGGAGATGAACTGGATGTAATTATTTATGTAATCACATGTAAGAGTTAGTGTAAACCTTGGGGTGCAAATAAACAAAAGAAAAATATTAAAAATAAATTATTTATTGCCCCCAGGTGAAGTCGGCCCAGTTAGGGAATTTCTGGTTTTTGCACTTGTATAAATAAGAGGCTAGTGCACCTCATTAGCTCATTCTCACACTTAGCAAGTGCGCATCACTTGGAGGAGGCTGATTTCGTATCACTTGAAGGAGAAAGCTTATTTGGGGCATCTACTTGTGAAAGACACTTTCACATTCTTTCTCTTTTCTTATTTTGTACTTTGATCTCAGAATTATCATCTCTCTGCGAAGGTTGCTGGGTTTCCTCCCATTTGGGTTTCCTAGGTAAAACTCTGTGTTGTTGTTTTGTGCTTTGTCTTGCTTCTAGTGATGTTGGTTATGCATTTATGTTTTATGCTATGAATGTATGAAATTTAATAATGCTCGCACACTTATCCCTACCATTGGCGATTGGTATGTAGGAGAATCCTTCTCCTATGTCAGAGTTTGGGGAAGTAATACAGTTCATCTCTTGCCAAGGATAGTCCCAGATAAGCTGCTGCTTGAAGAAATTGCTTACCAAACTGTCACAGATGGGGTATTCCTCAAGCTTACTGGACCTAAAAGAAAGGGATGGCCCAAATTCCCATTGAACTTTGGACCTCTGGTCATCCAGAACTCAACACATGCTGCACTGTCGGGGAAGCAAATTGCGACACTGAAGCTGGGACAAGCTCCCAAAAAGATGCATGACCCTAAGGCATTCCTGGCCAACCACTTTGCCCAGGAACACATGAAAACTACCTATGCTCATGAGTCTGCTCCTGATGATTCCATTTAGCAGGGAGTTCATATGTTTTCTGAAGTCCTGGTTAGGGCTAAAACTAAAGAAGAACAAAGTTTCATTCTCCAGTACCAACAGGAGCTCAAGTTTAAGGTTTTGAGCTATAGGAAAATGGAATTATCACTTGGTGAATAGGAAAAAAGGGATAGAGCAGAGAAAGATGTGCAGAAGGCAAGTACTCCCTTGATGTTAACCTACCCTAATGAAGGTAAAGGCAAAGGCCTTGTGGAGGATGTTCAACAGGTAAAGAAGATTTTAATTAAATCAGTTGAAGAGCTGAAGAAGGAACTAGCACACATGACTGCAATGGTTGATACTTAGGTGATTGCTGCAAGTACCCTAACCAAAAGACAGAAGATTCAAGCCTTTGCATCTCAAATACCCAGATTGAATATTGAAGACAGTGATGTTGAGGATGAAAGGCTTCCTCGTTTCCCTGCTGTACCTGTTATAATAGAAGTCACTGGAGCCTCTTAGACTTTTGTTGATTTGCTTGATAGCATGGTGATGGACGATACTACTTCAGAGGTTAATCTTCCTGAAGTTATCAACACTTTTGTTACATCAACTTCTTCATCTCCATTCACTTCTGTTGAGCTTCCTTCCACCTTATCTGTTGAGGTTACACTTCCACCATCCACCATATCTGAATTATTTGTTACATCAACCTCCATTACTACTTCACCTTCAACCTTGCCAATTCCACCTGTCATCTTACCACCAATAGTTACTGAGATGCAGTTTCCAATTGTTTCTTTACAACCATCAGTTGCCACTGCCTCTACTTCCTTCATAGAGTTTGCCACTTTGTTTACTTCTCCTCCTTCTCCACCTTTAGTTTCTGCTGCCACTGCTCCTCTGATATCCACTTCTCAGATCACCATGTCTATCCCTAATTCCACTGTTACTCAAACAACTCCATTAGTTGCGACAGGTAATATTGCCACATCTTCAACTGAGTTGACAGCTGATCCTGAAGATGATGTTGTGGTTCCCCTTGGGGAATACTTTTACAGTAGATCAGCCAAAGAAGTGGTCAAAATAGGTAACAAGAGAGGCAGGGGATCAACTATGCTGCAAGTGCCTATCCCCAATCAGATCATTTGGGAAAAACAGTCTGCTGACATCCAACAGGAAGCATTAGATACTGCTGCAACAATGGGAGCATTTGTTGGAGCCAATTATGATTTAGTGACTTCACTAAATAAGGAGATTGACATCAAGAAAGAAGAACTGAAGGAGCTCCAGGAGCAGCAGATCAAGATTAATGAAGAACATGAAGCTTAGCTTCATGAATTAAGGAATGAGTATCAAAGCCAGCTCAAGGATCTGCAGGAACATAACACTTCTCTCCAGGATCAACTGCAGGATATACAATCCCAAAATACTGAAAATATGGAGAAGATAGCAATACTGGAACAACAGCTGAAAGATGCAGCTTCCAATGCAGCCACATCTTCATTCTTTAGACTCTTTGAGAAAGAGTTCAAGGATTTGGCCTTTGAAGTTAATGAGGAGCATCACAAACCCTTGGCTAAGTTATTTAGTTCCCTGAATAATATTCAGGAAACTTATAATGTTTTTGAGAAACTTTCTGTTGTTCTTGAGCAACAAATTGAAAAAAGGAAACAACCTTCCAAAGCCGTTGATGATATTACTGATTGGTAAAGGTATATTAAGGACAAACCTGAGGATATCCCTGTCTTGGATAGTTTCAAGTTTAGGAGAATAAGAAAATCTCTAGAGGCTTGGCAGAATACTAATGAGATGGTTGAAGAAACAATTAGCAAGGCACAAGCAATTTGTAGCAGGAGATGGTATGCTTCAGACAACATCATGGTCAAGCTACAGTTTCCCACTATGGATCTTATCGAGAAAGCTTGTCCACCAAAGCTGATAATTGAGCAGGTGGATAGTAGGTGTGCACAGATCAAAGAACAGATTCAACAGCTCGAGCACATTCGGATTTCTGAAGTTGACAAACTCATCGAGCGGCCTGTCAGTTTGGAGCACAAGATCCACATCTTTCTGCGTACTTGGCACAAGTTAAGCAAGAATGAGATTGAATCTTTCACGTGTGATGCCCAGTTAGGACTTGAGTTGGCTAAGTACTCCGATGTGGATGAACTGTTAGAAGTTTGGGCCAAGTGGCAAGATGCCATTGGCCATTCTTAGATTAAATTGATTTTGTAATCCCTGTTTTATGGGAAGTCGACCCTTTGTATCTTTATTGTAATTATTATTTAAGGGGTAGAGATCTCATAGGGGAGGGGAGGAGAAATCGCCAGAGAAGGACTGGAGAAACGCTGTTTCACCTGAGATATTGTAATTTTTTGCAAACCTGATGAATCAAAGTTAGTTTCTTTTGTCATCTTCTTTGTCTATTTTGTCAAATTTCTTTGATGATTTCCGATTTTTTCATCATAATCATTGAATGAACACTGCTTTATTTTGCAATCATAATTAATACATTGGTTTGCAGTTTAGATTTGTCTTGACTCATGATATGTGTGTCTCATGTCTTAAATGAATTTATTTATTTAAAACATTTATCTATTTCTGCAAATTATAAACATATATTATTAAATTAATGCCAATTTTTCAATTAGCATGATATAATAGGATAATCGTGCATGTGCTTCAATCCTTAAGTTACAATCATTTAATTTTCATTTTTTGACTGTGTCTTAAGCCAATAAGTAAAGATCCATTTCACATGTCTGTCAATTGGAAGAATACTTATTAATTTCCATATCAGGTTATCCTGCACACCAAAACACATTCCTTTAATTTAGATCTAACTTAGTTTAGATTTCCTTTAAAGCAAACTTTACTCACTTCTAGAGATAGAACACTTTTGATCTTCCTTCACAGGAAGACAGATCCTTCAGGATCAAACCACTTAAGTGCCAGCGAAGGCCTTATATCCGTGGGAGTCAACCATACCAAACATTCTGGGGATAGAATTGCTCTTGCGCAAAGTTGTTTGAAGCCTTTCAGATTGGGCTGTCACCCTCTGTTGCTAGCCTTAGACAACATTCCAACACTTACATACCCGGGGCTTCAATAGAGCTCTATGGGTGAATAGACGTGGATGTGAGGAGATGATCATCAACAAGGACAACTTTTCTATGATGAAGAAATAACCAAGAAGACAAGTTAACCATTGAAGAAGCCCATGAAATATTGAAGAAGAAGAAAGGACAAGTCAGCCCTAAAGATAAAAAGAAAAGTGGAAAACAAAAGTACAAGTCGGCCCCATAGGAAAAATCGGGGGTGAATTGAAGTGTATAAATAAGCAGCTAACATTTCATTTTCACAATCCAGCCAACACATCATAACAACTCTTCCAGCTAATGCGCACTTGTCAAGAAGGCCTAGCAAGGGCACAAGGAGCTAATTTTGGGGTTCTTATCTTTTCTAGAGGTTCGTATCCTTATCTAGGGTTTCTTTATGAAGGTTTCACTCTCTTGTGGCTAGGGTTTCCTCATAAAAAGAGGATGAACTTTATGTGCTAGGGTTTCTCTTCAGGAATGTAATGTACTTGAATTGGACTGATTTCTTCTAAGAAAGTTGGCTAGGTTTTCTCCCAAGTTTGGGTTTCCCGGGGTAAAAATCTTTGTGTCTATTGTGCATGGCTGTGTTTCTATGATATTTTGTTTCCGCTGCAATTTATGTTGAAATTTTCAGTGTGCAATTATTCAATGAAAATTGTGGCATGAAATGAATGCTTGAAATCATTAGGAAATAATTGTCAAGATCTGAAAATTGTATTTCTACTGCTATATGAGAAAAATTCAACATGGTATCAGAGCAGTGTTGCAGACAACCGTAGCACAAAATTGTCAAAAAAGCAGGTCCGAAAAAGTAGGGACGAAAAAGTAGGCCTGAAAAAAGCAGGTTCGAAATTGTAGATCTAAAATTGTAGACTTGGAGATTATGAAATAAAGGTTTCTAAGAGTTCAAGCAAGCAAGAAAATCAAGGAGTAAAATCGAACATTTTCCAGAAGCAGATCTAAGGGTAGATCTGAGGACTGTATTGTTACATCTCCAGGGCAAAATTGAAGATTGATACTTGCAGACCAAGGCGCATTTCATAAAGAGAGGTGGTTGCAAGAACAGTCCTAAAGAGAAAACATTAATGAGGATGGTTACAAGTCTTCTAGAGCTCCAGGTAGAGCATGAGGATGTTTGTAGGGTCTATACACTTGGCAAGAATGTCAATGGATCTTTTTTGAGCAATGATAGTAGGTCCAAGGGGATCTTGGATCTAGTGCACTCAGATGTATGGACAGTTGCACACCGATGATGATTTCTCCCAGAATATAGGGATCTACTTCATGAAGACCAAGGATGAAGTCTTTAGTAGGTTCCAGAAGTTCAGGGCTCAGAAAGAGAACTTGACGGGAAGAAGATCAAAGTTTTTAAAGTTGGACAATGGAGGAGAGTATACCTCCAAGGACTTTAGTGATTTCTGCAAGGAGGCACAGATTAAGAGGGAGTCAACAAGATAAGTATTTAATGCTTTAAGTAATGAGTTTTATTTACTTAAATTGAATTGATGTTTTATTGATGAATAACATAACTGTTTGATGAGTACTGGTTAACTCTTGTGGACAAATTTTGTCATGTATTGCAGGATAAGTCCATTGTGGAAGCTGTCAAGACAATGATCCATGATCAGGATCTACCCATGTTCTTATGGGCAAAGGCATCCAGTACTGCAGTTTATGCTCAGAACAAAAGTCCTCACCATATATTGGGGGACAAGACTCCTGATGAGGCATTCACAAGAGTGAAGCCAGAGGTTAGTGACTTGAGGATCTTTGGTTGTCTAATATACACCCACGTGCTGAAGGAGAAGAGGACGAAGTTAGAACCTTCTAGGAAGAAGGGTACCTTTGTGGGATACATCGAGACTTCGAAGGCCTCAAGATCTACATTTCCGGACAACGTCAGATTGAGGTTAGTCGGGATGTTACTTTTCATGAGGAGGTAGCCTTCAGGAAGTCTAGAGAGACTCACATGGAGATTGATAGTGAGGAGAAGGAGGCTCCAAGGGACAAGGGTACAAAACCCTCTAGTCTAGTTGTTCATCCTTCAGATTATTAGGAGGAGTCAGTAGAGCCAGCAGAGCCAGTGGATCCACCTAGAGATGTTACAATGATCAGGAAGAGGCTAGCATGGCTTCGTGATACTTTGTAGGATGCAAAGGGGCATGCAACTCCCAGTGATACTTTTAGGGAGGTAGTTTTGAGACTAGAGGGGAAGTCAGTGGTAACTTCCAAGTGGATCTATAAGATCAAGCATGCAGTCTAGATTAGCATCAGGGATGAGCCAGTTTGCAGACTTGGAGAGAGTCATGGATGATATTTAGTGTTCTTGAGTGAGCAGGAGGCTCGCCTCAGTAGATGCACTTGATGGGAGATGACACAGATGGATGCACATGTATCAACAGTGCAAAATGAAGCAGGTTGCTTCAGTGCAGGATACTTAGATGTAGAGGGAGTAGAGTGTCCATATGTAGAGGGAGCAGGATACTCAGGTGCAGATGGAGCATGATGCTCCAACACAGAGGAAGTAGCTGCAACGCAGTTTGTTGATGATGGACGAGGTGCCCCAGTCAGGAGTACCTCCCTCTCCAAAAGTAAGTTAGACTCTGAGTTCGAGATGAAGGATCTTGGCATGATGCATTACTTCTTGGGATTAGAGGTGTGGCAGAGATCAGGTGAGACCTTCCTCAGTCGGGGAAGTACACAGTTGAGATATTGAGTAGATTTGGTATGATGGAATGCTAGTCCATGGCTACACCTATGGTGACAAATCTGAAGAAGCTGAGTGATTCTGCTTCAGATTCAGATTTGGTGGATCCTGTTGCCATCGAAAAGCACACTTGGAGGGAAACGAAGTAGAAATCTTTCGAAGCTGCTAGGTGCGTCCTTAGGAACAAGTCTCGAGTCAGGTGTTGTCACCTGATCCTGACTCCTCCGTTTAGGCAAACTCCTAACCGAAGCCAAGGGGGGTAGACCCTACTGAAGAGTTTCTAAGGCTCTTAGTTTATGTTAATTGTTATGGATGGGAATGAGTGTTGTTTAGGAATTTTTAGATGAATTGTGAAAAGTGACCAAGTCTTATTGCAAATTGTTTAAGCATAACATCAACGTTAATGAAACAACAATTGCGAATGATAATAAGCAAATACAGAGATTATTGCTGAAAAAGTAAAGACCAGTGTTGATGGTGTCACGAATTGAAATAGTGCTGATTGTAAATCGAGATGTTTTTCAAGTGGACTGGGTTTATTTTAATTAAGATGAAAGGATGAGTTGATTAAGGGGAAAGAGAGAATTCCCGATATACCTTGCGGTATAGGGAATATGTCCGATTTTGGTCTAGGTGGCTCTGCACAAGAACATGTGGGATGGAACGGAGCCTTAGGGGGATGTTCAACACTACACCAACAAGGATGTAGTCTAATGGGGCCTCGAGGTCGCTTTCCAGTAGTTCCCGCTTCCTTTGCAAAATTTGCCCACTTTTGATCAAATCGAAGTAATGTCGGATTTTCGTTACGGGAATTTAATTAAAATGTTGTTAAGCTAATTACTAATCTTGAATGTTTTAAAAGTTTTACCAATGCTTGCTTATACTGAAAGATAGATTCTATCTAATTACCTAATGAATATGTGTCAACTTTTTGATCATTCACCACTAATCGACAATGCCTTTATGTGGTGACGAGAGCATACTTCGTGGCAACGAGTCAGTTTATTTGATTATGAAAAAAAGGAAACAAAGATATAAAAAACTAACCCAAATAATAATGATGCACAAGAATTACAAGTTTTCTAATAATCTACCCAAGAATCTCTTTCAGGTCGGAAGACCGTACTCGGGAGAGCAAGGGGGTTAATATTCAGTTTTTCCCAAAATAAATTAAAGTGAAAACTTGAAAGAAATTAAGTCTAGATCTAACTATGAAAGCTTGAAACTAACTTAGCAGAAATACTACTCTAAAGCGGAAAAGTAAAAGGGACAAATACAGGCTTCCCCCAAATGGGGGAAGGGGGTGTGGGAGCCTTAAATCCCACTTGCTCTTTATTAAATTATTACAAATTTTAACTCTCCGACAAAGAGCGCTCTTGATCTGTGAAAACGAGATTCAAGAGACCTTAAGGAGCTTGAACAAAGCTCAAAAAATGCAAGGAATTTAAAAAGAGGGTTCTTTGATGGTTCAAATTCCCAAATTCGCTTTGCTCCTTCGCTTTTCTATGACAAAATGACAAAAAATCAGCGAACAACAAATTCGATTAAATGTTAGTATTTGTTAGATAAATCACATAAAAAATACAACCTTGCTACTTACAAGTTACAAATGCTTGGGAAAATTATACTTTAAGTAACAAAGAAATCAACTTTTAGATCTAACTTTAAATATGAATTTGAAGCACTTTTAGATCTAACTTTAAACAAGTAAATGACTTAATGATAAAAACTTTTTAGCTCTAATTTACTTGCAAGAAAATAGTAACCAAGAAGAAAGTGTTTAGATTTTTGAAGGGATGGAAGGAGAGCTTCAAGCCCCAAGCTTGATCTTTATTGAAGACTTTGGAATGCCTGCAAACAAAAAGTATTAGCTCGAAAGTACTGAAGAGGGGAGATGATGCAATCGAGCTCAACTCCTCCTTTAGTTCTGTAATCTCGCACAACTTTAAGAAACACTTGCCAATAGTGGATTAGATCTAGTGTGCATGCAAAAAAGAGATCAAGAGAGCCTCAGTACAACCGAATACAGTTGGATACTCCTGTGTCTCTTGAAAACAAAACACAAATAAACAACTTAACAACCGTAAATGTTTACTCTATGATTATGAACAACCTTCTAAGCTAGATCTATTACCAATATTGAAGCAAAAGAAAACAAGTGGTACAACATCACCTCAATAACATAGCATTCATCAAATGGCACGGTATGGACCTCCAAAGTCTTTCAATATTATTCATCAGATACAACAGTGTTACAATGGGTAGAGGTTCCACCATCCATCCTTGGAATGAGTGAGAATGCCTTGCATTCATAGAATATGAAGAAGAGGGGGGCGCATGAGGTAGACCTAGGTCAAGGAGGGCACATATCCCAATCAAGAGAGAGATTTGTGGTTGATCTAGACTCTAACGAGCTCTTAGTTGGTTGTGAATGGAAGAGGTGGCAGCCACCTCACAAGAGGGGTGCCCCTCTCAACTTTGAAGCCTTCTCCAACCAATGAACACATGTCGAATCACAAAGTCGCCCATGCTAATGAAGGAGGGCGCAATTCCCAAGAAGGATTCACTTGCAGTGATGTAATCATTAACTGAAAGCTCCAAGACTTGATTGAAATCACCTTTGATGCTGATTGCCAACATAACTGGCACTTTATTTGGTCAAAATCCCTTCAATTTAGGAAAATTGATTTTTCTCATATCTTTATTTTTTGAATTAAATAATTCTCTTTAATTAATTTCAAGATAATTTTTATTTAAGTGAATAATATTCAGTTAGAACTTAGGAAAAGTGGGTTTAGGGGTTTAACGGGTGCTCCGGGTTAGAGATGAGCACCCCCATGGCAAATTTCACCTCCTAACCACACTTTGATCATATTTTTGGATTTTTTAATTAAATTATTAAAAAAGCCCGTAAAACGGGAAAAAATATTTTTCTCGAAATTGACCGAAAATCCTAGGGGACCTAGTGCATGTCCATATGACCAATTATTGATGGTTAGGATGTAAAAATACATAGACACTTAGACTTTAATAACCTCCCAACGTTTGACCAACAAGGTAAATACTCCAGCTTTGGAGTTGTGAGTGAAAAACTCAAGAATTATACGTCACTAAAGCGAAACACTCTAGAGTATCCCGGATCCCCTTGATAGATAAACCTAAGGTAAGCCAAGCCTGTTACAAAAAGACCATGCTTAGATCAACTTATTACAATTCCCCCATGGGGATATGAATATGCAATTATTGCAAAGGGGCCAAAATGGCCCTGAAAATGACTTCTGGACTTTTGAGCATTGATGATGAACATTGGAAATGTTCACAACTCTAGCGGTTCTCAAGAAATCCACCTAATGTACAAATTAGGAGGTAACAAATCCCGCTATATATAGGCAGCTGATTGGATCCTTGATGTACCTGGTTAACACTAGTCTAGATATTTGCTTTGCAGTGAGCACCTTGAGCTAGAGCCAAGGCATGTACATTGGGTTGCGACGAAGCATGTGCTGAGGTACCTGCATTGTATAGTTGGATATGGTCTGAGAGATGTCTCAGGTGGTGAAGAGAGGTTGCAGGGATATATAGATTCTGACTGAGCAGGGAGTGTAGTGGACAAAAATAGCACCTTGGGTCCTACTTTAGCTTGGGATCAACTATGATATCCTGGTTTAGTAGGAAGCAAACTTCTGTAGTACTCAATACAGTAGATGCGGAGTATATCGCAACCAGTGTCGTAGGTCAAGAAGCAGTGTAGCTTCTTGTAGGACTATTTGATCAGATCAAATGTCACTTCATTCGAGACATGGTGTAGAAGGGGGCAGTGAAGCTCCAGTACATATCCACAGATAAGCAGATATCATAGGTCAAGAAGCAATGTAGCTTCTTGTAGGACTATTTGATCAAGAGATAAAATATCACTTCATCTGAGACATGGTGCAAAAGGGAGCAGTGAAGCTCCAATACATATCCATAGATAAGCAGATAGCCGACATTCTCACCAAGCCTCTGTCTAAGGCGAAGTTTTTATACTTCAGAGACAAGCTTGGTGTGATGGAGAATGTCTCCCTCAGTGAGAGGAATTGCTGATGGATCTACAGATGAGCAGTATGTGGCACACATTCACCCTCGGAGCCTGAGTCATATGGCTAGTTGTGAATGGCCCAGATATCTACAGATGATTAGCAGACACTGTGATGGTTCTACAGATGAGAAGTATGGGGCAGACATTCATCCACGGGAAATGGCCTGAGTCAGATGGCTAGTGGTGAATGGCCCAGACATACATATGAGCAGCATCGGGTAGACATTCTCCTAGATTGGTCATGCTAATTTGACCAAGGGAAAATGATACATTCATTCACGGGGCTATGCTAGTGATAAATGGCCATTCACGGGGCTATGCTAGTGATGAATGGCCCAGGCACAGTCTATCTCCAGATAGCCATGTTGATTTGGCTAGGAGTGGAAGACTCGAGATGTAGATTGAGGACATTCTCACCAAGTAAGCTTGGCGTGATGTTGAATGTCTCCCTCGTTGAGAGGGAGTGTTGATGTTTCTCTAGGTCGCAACATTGGGCAGACATTCTTCCAGATTGGTCATGCTGATTTGGCCAAGGAAGATTGATACATTCACCCTTGGAGCCCGAGTCATATGGATAGAGGTGAATGGCCCAGGCAGGGGCAGTGCTTCTCCTAGGTCATATGGTGTGGAGATGGGCCCCAAGGTGCTCTCACATTGCCCTTCTCCAAGGCAAAGTGATCTATTCTATATTAGAGTGATTTGACTTGTTTATTTGATAAGGGATTTCATTCCCTTGTGGAATATACAAGTCTAATCTAATGTTGAATTTGATATAGGCTCTAAGAAGTGTCTGGGACTTCTTAGTATTGCTCAAATCAACATTAGAGCTCTATGGGTGAATAGATGTGCATGTGAGAAGATGATCATCAACAAGGACAACTTTTCTATGATGAAGAAATAACCAAGGAGATAAGTCAACCATTGAAGAAGTCCCAATTAGCATTGAAGAAGCCTAGGAAATGTTGAAGAAGAAGAAAGGACAAGTTGGCCCTGAAGATAAAGGAAAAGTGGAAAAGAAAAGTACAAGTTTGCCCCATAAGAAAATCAGGGTGAATTGAAGTGTACAAATAAGCAGCTAACATTTCATTTTCACAATCTAGCTAACACATCACAACAACTCTTCCAACTAATGTGCATTTGTTAAGAAGGCCTAGCAAAGGCACAAGGGGCTAATTTTTGGGGTTCTTATCTTTTCTAGAGGTTCGCTATCCCTATCTAGGGTTTCTTTATGAAGTTCGCACTCTCTTGTGGCCAGGGTTTCCTCATGAAAAGAGGATGAACTTTATGTGCTTGGGTTTCTCTTCAGGAATGGGAATGTACTTGAATTGGACTAATTTCTTCTAAGAAAAGTTAGTTGGGTTTTCTCCCAAGTTTGGGTTTCCCAGGGTAAAAATATTTGTCTCTTGTGCATGGCTGTGTTTCTATGATCTTTTGTTTCCGTTGCAATTTATGTTGAAATTTTTAGTGTGCAATTATTCAATGAAAGCTGTGAGATGAAATGAATGCTTGAAATCACTAGGAAATAATTGTCAAGATCTGAAAATTGTATTTCTACTGCTATATGAGAAAAATTCAACAGTTGGAAGCTCTGCTGTGGGGTAGTGCCCCCCACCCCCTCACTTCCGCTCCCAAAACGCTCCCAATTTTGGGAGCATGCTCCCGAGGTGCTCCCGAGATGCTCCCTTCCTCTACTATACTAAAAGCTCCTATACTAGGTTGATCATTTGATGACAATGGTATGGTACCTCCCTTCTTTGCCAATCTTCTATAAAAGTTGGTATGGTTAATCATTTGATGAAAATGTTATAATTTACAACTACTAGATGATTGATGTTTTATGGTTTAATCCATGTTTTCTATAGCTAATTTAACATCCTATATGTTTTGTATATATAAATCCATCAAAATATATTAAAATATATACTATATAAAAAACACTCTTGAAACGCTCCCGGAATGGGAGCTTTTGAAAATTTCGCTTTTCACTCTGCCCCTGCTCCTCGCTCACCACTCTCGCTTTCCACTCCCAACAACATAGGTTGGAAGTCATCTGTTGAGTAAAGTTGTCATTGATGTCAACAAGGTCAAGAGATCTGTGTCATGAGCTTATAAAATTGTTGTGTGATGTTGTCATTGATGTCAATGTGGCAATGATGATGATAATGTGGCAATGGTGATGATGATGTGGCAATGATAATGAGTATGGAAATGGTAATGATGATGATTATATGGCAGTAATAAAGGGGTTTGTTTGAAGCCTTGAGGAACTTTGAAGGAGCCTTGACATCGGTGTATATAACTCCAAAGTGGTCCCCTTATGGTGTAGCTGTTAAGCATGGCTCTCATGGGATGAGATAACATGTGGTTGCTTCCACATGCCCACTTTGAGTGGTACACAAATGGAGCAAGTCTGTAAAAGTCATTGAAGATGCACCTAAAGCAATGATGACGTGTCCACATAACCATGATGATGTGAAGTGTAAAGAAGCCCCTAAAGTGATGATGATGTGTCCACAAGACTATGATGATGAGAAGTGAGAAGATGTCCCTAAAGCCAAGTGAAGATATTTATGTACACCCCACTTGCCCACTTGTGGAGGCAAGAATCCCTAAGAAATATGAAGAAATTATGTACTGGGACCACCTTGAGGGTGTAGGAGGACACCTTGATAGAGTGAGGAAGCAACGTATCATGACACTTGGCAATCAGCAGTTTGTTTGGTTTTGAAGGCATTAATGACAAGGTATGTGCCCACTTGTGAAGAAAGGAAAAGGTTTGAATGGTTAAGTAACCCCATGTGGATTTGCAATCTTGTAAGCTCCTAGAAAAGGAAGGAAGCCCCAAAGCCCCTTGATGGAGACATGAAGTGGTCAAGAATACAAGTCAAAGCCCCTTGATGAAGTCATGAAGTGGTCATTGACCCATTGAAGAAGCCCCTAAAATGTGGAAGACAAAATTAACGTTAAGTTGTATGTTAGCCCTAAAGTGAATTAAAAAATGGCCTTGGACTTGTATAAATAAGAGGAGCCTCATTTGACATTAGGATGAATTATAATTCGACCAAGTCAAGGAAGAGGAGTGGATTTCAACCTAGAAGAACAAATTTCCAAGGGAAGATGAAGTGGAGGGGGTTGTGAAATCTGTTTCAAGTCATCTTGGCATTTTCACTATATCTTTTTTTTCTGGGATGTTTCAGACCATGAAAATTTTATGGGATGGAGTTAAGATGCGTGATTACCTGTGGTAAAAATTTTAGATGTCTGTTCGCTATATTTTAGGAGATATGACCTCGAGAAGTTAGGGTTTCTGAATCATCTTTAAAGATGCGTGATTACCTGTGGTAAAAATTTTAGATGTCGGTTCGCTATATTTTAGGAGATATGACCTCGAGAAGTTAGGGTTTCTGAATCATCTTTAAACAGGTCAGTTTGGAATTTTCGCTATAATTTATGTTTTGTAAAGCTTCAGACAGTGCCCTTTGGATGAGATTATGTAGAGATCTTGAAGAACACATGGTAAATGTTTCAGATGCTGATTCTCTGTATTTTCGGAGATATGACCTCGAGAAGTTAGGGTTTTTGAATGATCCTGAAATCAGCTTTAAACAGGTCAGTTTGGCATTTTCGCTATAACGTATGTTCTAGGAAGCTTTAGACAGTTCCCTTTGGATGAGATGATGTAAAGATCTTGTTGAACATGTGGTAAAAGTTTTAGATACTGGTTCACTATAGCTTTAGAGATATGCCCTTTGGAAGTAAGGGTTTCTGAATAGTTTAAAGCAATAGATTATGGTGATGTTATTGGCATAAATTATGGTTATGTTATTACCATAGATTATGGTGACATTGGCATATATTATGATGATGTTATTGCCATATATTATTGTGATGTTATTGGCATGGAATATGGTGATGTTATTGGCATTCTCTAGGGTTCCTCTCTTGGAATGACCTAGGGTTTGAAGATGATAATGATGTGAAGGGTTTGTAGAAACAAACAAATGAAGTCTATGGATGATTGTTTCTAGGGTTTGATTACAGACTTGAGAGACATTTTTGGTCCTATCCTTGAAGGTCTTATTGCATATTTGAAGAGCTAGTTTGCTGTAGATTTGAAGGTTATATTGCAGATATACTTTGGTCTTCTTCATGAAGAGTTTGATTGCATATTTGTAGAGCATGTAGAGGTTGACATGTTGACAGAGACAATGATAGTGACAGTGTGAAGACAGTGACGGTGACAGGTTGATACTCTTATTCATATTAGGGTGGCAGGGTGGTGCTAGAGTTGTTTGGTGCTTGTGATCTTAGGGAGTTGGTGCTTCCTTCTAGTTGGTGTTGGAGAACTAGGGTGGTGCAGGGGACATTGAGTTGGTGCTCAAGAGGATTGGTGTCCTCATCCGAGAGATAGGTTGGAGTCTGTCAGCAAGTTGGTGCTTTCCCAAATCAATCAGTTGGAGCTGGCTATATAGCAGGTTAGAGCTTGTTTTGCAAGTTGGTGCTTGTAGTGAAGGTTGGAGCCTTCACCAAATCAGTAAGTTAGAGCTAACTATAAACAAGTTGATATTTGCAGTTTGTTCAAGTTGGAGCTTGTATCAAGGATGGGTGTCCCTGTCAAGTTGAAGCCTGATATTGTAATGAATGAATTATAAAAGAACATCTTTTGTGGATTTCTCCCATTTGGGTTTCCATGTTAAATCTCTTGTGCATTGTGTATGATCTTATGTGTTGATGATGATGTTTAATAAAGTATTATGATTAATCATGTGATGGTTTTATGGTTAATGTTACATGACGTGCTTAAGGGTAAAAATGTGAAAAAGTGCTCAATACTGATTCACCACGCCTTTCAGTATTGGTGAACATTCCAAGAATTGGTATTAGAGCATGTTCCTTCAGAACAATCTAACAGCTAGAAGGAAGATCTCTGGAGCACACATGGATGAATATGAAAATCTCTTCTCTCATAATGGAGCTCCATTATTTGATGGTTCATATTATGAGTGTTGGAGCATAATGATGAGACTATATTTACAGGTACAAGGTTGTGGCATCTGGGAATCTGTTTTGAATGGTTATCGCTCCAAAAAGACCACCAAAAACTACAGCCAAGATGGAGTTAAGAAAGAACAATGCAATGGCAATGGATACCATCTTGGATGGACTATCTCATCTTGTGAAAGTCAAAATAGGACAATGCACATAAGCTAAAGAGCTCTGGGACAAACCACAAGAAAACTCCACAAAGGAAGTAATGCAATAATGTGCAGAAGATCAAAAGGAAGAAGTGATATCAAAGAAGATGGAAGACAAATCAAATGAACATGTTGTTGATGATGAATCAAATGAAGAAAAGCTAAAGGAAGTTGAATCAAGTAAGTATTCTTGTTGTAAATCAAACCCTTGTGACATTAGATGTGCCTATGCAAATAAAAGCGGTTTTGACAAACACGGAGACGATCAAAAGGAAAGGTCATATACAGAAAATGAAGAACATTTTGAAGCAGATGATGAAGTCATTGAGAGCAAAAGCAATGCCTAAGAAGAAGAGATGGATAAGATAAGATAAGTTAATTTTATTAATGTCCAACTAATGACTACAAAGTAGGTCAAAGGGCTTATTGAGTACAGTGATGACATTACAAAGCAAGAGTACCAAACAGTCTCTTATAAAAGACAAGACGTATGAAGTAAAGTACAATAAAGCAAAAAATGCGAGTTGGGCTAAAGTATGGAGAACCATCAGCCGAAACCGCAAGCCCAAAATTCCGCAACGGGGAGGAGATATGCAGGAGGAGAAGATCCAGGAGCGCCTAGATCTACTATGGAGTAGAACCATCTATCCTAACATCCGAGGCTGAATGAAGAAAGCTCAATAAAGTCTGCTGGCCTTGAGAAGAAGAAGAACTGGTGGGATGCCTAGATTGTCCACTGCACTGTTGCTTGGAGGATTTCGCCAGCTGCTTAGGTCTGGGTGATCTCATCCGTCTCCTAGGGGGGATCTGATATGGTTCTGCTGCCAAGATCTCGTGGAATTTGCACCATGAGTCCGTGCTGACCTGAAGTCTGGATCTGTACTAATGTCGGTTGGTTGCTTGGTGCTCCTTTCTGAAGGTATCACTGTGAAAAATGAAGTGATCCTGTTGTTCGCCAGATTGCACACCAGCAGCAGAAATCTTTCGAAAGCTGTCTCCCTCACTGGAAGTGGAGAGAGGTGTGGCATTGGGGGCAAGCAATGAACCAGGTACTGTCACCTGAATCCCAACTCCTCCGTTTAGGCTAACTCCTAACGAAGCCAAGGGGGGTAGTCCCTACAAAGAGTTTCACTAAGGCTCTTAAGTTTTATAGTGTTTTTTGGTGAAGTGATGCAGATGGGTGTTGTTTAGGAGTGTTTTCGTGATGAGACCAATATTAAAAAATGTGATAAGCAAGATAAAATGCAATCCACGTTGCTAAATGATATAACAACATGACAGTACGTTTCAAGATTTGAAAATTAGATAAAGCATTCACAATATGAAATAAACACAAGGACAAATGGTCCTGATCAAGATACAAGCTTTAAATAACCAGTGCCTTATGGAGTCAAAGAATAATAAAATGTGATGCTGAATGTGTGGGTCTTGAAAAAGTGTTGTTTGTGAGATCGTTATGCAAATTATCTTGATACATTACAAATTTTAGTGGTCTTTGATTATTAGGCTAAGAAACAAGGATATCAAAAGAGTTACACCAAACGGGAAAAATACTGGCAACCTGTTAGATGATAGGTCGGGAGCACCCAGATTTAGAGGATAGGTGTCCAATGTTTGAATCGCTCTCGAGTCTGACCAGTGGATTCCCGGCACCACCTGTTTCAGGAAGCAACCTCAGTATTTGATGTCGGCTTGGATTGGGGTAAAGTTTTAATTAGATTATCACTTGTAAGCTTAGCAGATCCAACACCTTTCTGAGTACTAGCCCAACCTTTTCAGGTTGGCAGAGCATACGGGTGTTGGACAATCGACCAAAATAAATTTATTAGAAGGGAGATATGAGTTGAAAATATTTTATTATTAAAGAGCAAAGTTCGACTCTCCGATAGAGAGCGCTCTTGACTTAGTCTTAAGACCAAAGTTCAAGAGACTTTTCTACTCTAATATGCCTAATGCAGGGGGAAAAATGCAAGCTTAATATGCTCTCCGACAGAGAGTGCTCTTGACTTGGATTTGGCCAAGTTCAAGAGGCTTTGTTTATTTTATGAAAAAAGAAGCAGTTGTGTTGTAACTTGAAAACAAAATGAAGCTCTAGATAACAGAAAGTGAAAAGATTATAGCAAGATCTAACAAGATAGTTGTAAAAAAGTTGAAAATACACTTAGTGTTCTACCAAACAATGTTTTTAATCTAAGGTGGGATCTTCCTCTGAACAAGGTCGATCTCTAAGAACCGCTATTCCTTGAGACTTTCCAGCTAGCTGAAACTTCGACAAGGAGGCTAACAGGGGAACGAGAAGCTACCACAAAATTATGTGGCCTTTGGGATACAATCCCAAAGTTAGCTTGCTCTGGTCAAAATGTGGAAGAGAGTACATAAATGAAATATTTAAGCTAATCTAAAGTACGAAATAAGAGATCTAAGTTTAAACAACCACAGCAACTCTTCCCCAAATGGGGAGAAAACCCAAAAAAGTGGAGGACTCCTCCACTTAACTTTTTATTAACTACTACAAATGCCTTTGGGGTTTAGGCCCTTGAAAGGTCTTTCGAGAATGAAGTAACTAGGAAAACAAAGCTAGCTTTTATAAGCTATTACAAAGGATAATGAGGAATTTTGGATCTTTCTTATGGTAGACAAATTTATTGGTCTTGCAATTTCGTTTTTTTTCTTCTCCTTGGATTTAACCTTTGACCTTCTTTAAGCCTTGTCTCCACAAGTATCTCTCCTTTTTGAAGAAACCTACACAAGCTCAAACAAATCTTCTACAAGGCACCCATTAAACGTTAATGAAAATCAAATATTTGAAACTAAGCACAAAACTAAGATCCAATCTTAGAGATGAAACTAGATATGAAATTAGCAAACTAGTCTATATGCCCAACCACTCTTTTAAATGTAAATTTTGACTTCTTCGAAATGAGATCTAAGCATGAAAACTATTTACTTGAAAGAATAAACTAGATCCTAGAGCAAAATTTCAAACGAGGTACTACTTTGAATGAAACTTTTGATATGCCTATAGGCTACTTTTCAAATCATGAGCTTTAGAATCAAAACTTTCAAAGATCTAAGCCTATAAAATTTGACTTAACAAATGCAAGACTTAGATTTATAAAACTATGGGATCTAAAACACACTACAAATTCCAAATGAGATAACCAAATTCGAAACTATGTGCAAGATTTGTAAACTAGAAAAGGAAATAAACTTAACAATGTAAGCATAGAACTTATTTGATAAAGGAAACTAGATCCCAACTTGATTGTGAATGCAATTTAACCAACTAACAAAAGAAAATAACTAACAAATGCTAACTTTAACAAGTTTTTGCGTGTTTTTTTTTTTTTTGTGTATGAATGAACAAGGAGCGGCTGCCAACAAATGGAAAATGGGACAGTCCAAAAAGTAAGAGGGCTGTTATGACAGTGATGGGACAGTCAAAGGGTAAGAAAATGGGGCAGCCAAAGGGAAGGGACAGCAGCAGTGAAAGAAGGCTGTTATGACAGTGATGGGACAGCCAACAAAATGACTGTGGAAAGAAAGGGACAGTCAAAAAGATGGAGCAGCAGACAGTGGGTAATGGGCAACTAGAACAATGAGGAAAAGAGGCTGCCAATAGAGGACAAAGACAGCTAGTAGGGATGGACGAATGAGGGATGAATGAGAAGAAAAACGAGTGGGAAAGGTGAAGGTGGATGGTGGGCAGCCAAAAGAATGGACAGTATGGAGAGCTTGAAGAGATAAGCCGAAGGAAACAAGTAACCAAAGTTGAAAGTTTTTTAAATGGGTGATGGAGAAAGCAAGAACTTCTTGTTGTTTGATCTTTGAAAGAATTGAACCTCTTTGGCAATCTATAGAGTGAAGATAAAAACATACAAGGACCTTGATCCTTGGAGAACAGCTGCAAAACCAATGTACTCAAGCAAAAAACATAGATATATAGATGCATGTGCTAGATTGTTAGCCTTCTAGAAATATTAATCTATGCTTAAGAATCTCAAGTACAAAAAGCATTACACAATGTCACCTCGTTACAAGATGAAGCATGGCCACCAAGAGCCTCCACGAATTGACCTCCAAAGTCACAATTTTATTCAACAATTTAAACGAGTTACAAATCCTCCAGAGTTTCTTTGCTCAAAAGTCCATGAGGAATGAGGAAATAATGCCTCATTATATAACACAACAAGAGCCAAGTCTAACCTAAGTCGAATTGGCACAAGAGAAGCCAATGGCACAAGTCTAAAGTCGAAATCCCAATCAAGATCCAATATAATCCATGTCTATTTGCTGCTTGGAGTTAATCCGACCATAAAACTCGAGTTTGAGGTCTATGTGGATGGGGAGGTGGCCTCCACCTTGGCAAGGCGCCCCCCATCCCAACCTTGGAGACTTCACCATCAAATAGCGAGTTGCCAAGTGTAATCTGCGTGATCTACTTGGGAGATCAAGTGAAAGTGGTGTTAGGTGCTAACTCGACTTTGTAAGGGAGCCAAGTCCTGGTGGTTGCACAATTTTAGGAGGGCGCCCACTTTACAATAAATACAACTCAAACTTAGTTCAATCTCCATTTAATAACTCCTCCACATCACCAAATCGAACTTTGCATGCAGGTGGGCGAATTTACTTGAAGGAGATCCCATTTGCTGATTGGATATGAAGGAGATCCCATTAGTTGATTGGAGATGACTGGAATGATAATTAATGCCTTGTGCCATGTCAATTAGCCTTTTATTCTATTCAAATTGACTTATTTTGGAGAGATTTGGATTATCTCCAAAATATTCAATTTTATTATTTTAATTAATAATTTCTCTGTAACTGGGTTTTTTGAGAAATTATTAATTATAAGGCCTAATTGACATCCGAAACTTAGGATAGACTAGACCCGGGATCATGAATGATTTTTGGCTTAAGTCTGGAGTCTTCAATCATCAAATTCGGATCCCGGATGACTGACATATTACAAATTGATATTTCTATATTTAAACTATAGAGAAATTTATTAAATTTAAAAAATAATTAAAAACCCAAATTTCGATGGACCCGGTAAAATTTTTTTCAAAATTTTTCTGAGGGTCCTAGAGACTTGGGACATGACCAACACCTATTCTAATAGTGTCTAGTAGGCTTATATACATCAGTTGGACTCTAATAACCCCCCATGGCTAAAATTTTCAAAATCGGGCATTCCAGCTTTGGAGGAAGCGAGAGAAAACCTCATCGATTATAGCTCGGTTATAGGCAAAGTATAATTGATAAGGGAAAAAACTCCCTGGAATACCTTAGTTGCTTAATCAAGTCATGGGGAACCGAGACACTCAGATCCTACTAGCACACTTTATTACAAACCCATGTGGCCATGGTCATGTCAACTGAAAAATAAAACTGGCTAGGCATAAATGTTGGATCATCTGATACACTGGAGTACAAACATTCATCATGTTTGTCAAATGGCGGCTCTTCAGATAATCCAACTATGGTACAAATAAGTTGGTAACATCTGGCTCCAACTGCGGGACGGGCACTTGCTCGATCTATGGATCAAAGAAAGTGTTCGAGAATCCCAGAACATCGGTTTCCTGCATGGAAACATAAGTGTCTTAGTCCAACATTTTCATGATAAATAATGCCAAAATGAAATACCAATATAACATTTTTTGCTTTTTTTTTAATAATCAAAGGTACATAAAAATGAAATCTTTTCTTTTTCAGCGTATATATGAAGTATGATACAAAAAGTTAACGTGTGAAAAACTATGATACATCAATATGGTACATAAGAAAAATGCATAAAGATCAACAAGGATGGGTTTACAGATGTCCTGAGATGACCCCTTGGTCATCTTGGAGGTTGCTCCGATAAAAAGGCTTCAGGTGTTGCCCATTTCTGGGTAGGCTCTGTTCTTCTCCTTCCATGGTGTTTAGCAAGAAAGAATTAGTGCCAGCAATGGCATGGATGATAAACGGGCCTTTCCAAAGGCTGTTGAATTTCCCATGTTTCCTAGGCTTCTCCCTTCTTTTGTCCCATAGGAGAACAGTATCTCCTACCTGGAAAGGTCTTGGCTTGGCTAATTTGTCAAATGTACCCTTCATACATTCTTGATGTCTTAAGGATTGATCAAGGGCAGCTCTTCTGGCTTCATCTAATTCTATGATCTGATTTATCCTCTGTTCCATTTCCAATTTTTCTGTTCCATATTCACTTATTAATCTGAAAAATTGGAATCTGCATGCTAACCGGAAGGGTGGCTGTGAGACCATACACCAACTCAAAAGGTGATTTCCCTGTGGAGTTCTTCTTGGTTATTCTATCAACCCATACAACATACTTAATCCTGCTGTCCCATGCTTTCTTATTATCACCCACAGTTTTCTTAAGGATACTCATCAGATTTTTATTTGTAGACTCAGCAAGTCCATTTATGTCACATCCCCCATTTTGACCCTTGTAATATTTTGGGCTATAATGTAAATATTGTATGTATATTATGTATGATTCCTAGCGTGGAGCTCAAGGCCAAGGCCCCACTAGTAAACGCTCGACCTTGAAGAGGCAAGTATTTGATATTATGCTACCCATGTGCTAGTGAACCATGGGAATTGTAAATATACATTTTAATATAAATGCCCACAACTAGCTATGCAATGCAACAAGAGATAGGGTCATGATGTTACAAGGAATTGGGAGGGAAATATTCAAACCCTTGGAGCCAATCAAGCCAAGCCAAGTGTCAATGAGAGAACCAATCAAACCCTCAACTACCCGTGTTGACTTTTGTACCCAATCATTGATTTCTCCCAAGAGTTGGTTGAGGTAGTTAATGCCTTGGGGAATGGGAGGTATGGCTGTCCAAATTCGGGTATGGGCAAGCCACCCTGCATGGAAATTTGTGTTTGGCTTCTTGGGCAAGAAAAGAACCATGAATTTCTCCCCAAGCCATTACCCCTCAACCCACTTTGCTCTCCCACGAGTTTAGAGCTACCTGGGCGTTTTCTCCATGGATTTCCTATGTGTTCCTTCGTTTTTCCTAGCTGGGAAGGGCGTTTTTGCTGTGGCTATCAGTGGGGAAGAAGGGGAAACGATTTGGGGTTTAATTGAGGCCATTTTGGCCCACTGAATGCTCATACATCTGTGGGAGAAATCGGTTTTCTTCCCTGGGGTTGATTCCCCCTTCCCACAATCCGTTTTAGTGTGCCCACATGTTGGGGAAAACCCATATACCCTATTCTGTGAATCCATGGTTGAATTGTGCATCCATGCCAGTCTTGAGTTGCTGGGTGTAAAAGAATGCTGGGGGTTGAGTTGGGTATCCATCGCTTTGGTTGAGCTGAGCTTGAGAGTTTCCTTTTCCTTGTAGATATCATGCCCAGCTCGGGGGTGGTCTCTGAGTGTTGAAAGAATACAGGCTGGGCAGAGACCTACGGTTGGGAGGAACGTTGCAGCGACTTAGCTAGTTGTTTGGGACAATATTACTATGAGATAAGTATATCTTCCTATGTGTTTTACCTCTGCAGTGGTTAAATTAATGACTGTTATTGATAGATTGAGTGCATAAGAAAACATGTGTGTGGATGAGTTTATTTCTGCTGTGCATATTTGTTTGATTTACACTTGCACAAATTTGCTTTTTAACTGTATGCATCTAATGAATGGGCTGAGTTTTATGAAAAGCCCCAAAGATTGGTAGCATGTTTTCTCCCTTGCCTTGGATGGATGGGTGGGTATGTGACAATTTCCTTGCGGGTAGTAATCTGAGGAATGGGACAGGATGATGCCGTATTTGAAACAAAAGTCATTTACTTTTCCAGAACTGAAAGCCTTGGCATTATCAGTTGTTATCTCTAAAGGGATTTCGAACCTGGTGATGATTCTTTCTTCAATGAAGTTTATAACAACATTTTCATCGGCCTTCTTAGTAGGTATGGCCTCTACCCATTTGGTGAAGTAATCGGTTGCCGTAAGAATCCAACAAAATCCATTGCTAGAGTTATCTTTGAACTTGCCGATAAAATCAAGCCCCCATTGTTAAGTCTCAAAGCCCTTCGCTTGTGACCTTTGAGGTGATCAGGACAGTTGAAATGGAGGAGGAAGTAGATGATGTTGGAATACCAGATGTTGTCAAGCTCTTGGAGGACAGGAGTCATGGAAGGTTGAAGAATGCCGTTTTCAGCAATCATTTCAATGGCTTCTTCGTTCTTTTGAGTCAGCATTTTAGCCAGTCCTTATCCTTTGATTAACTTGGTGGGCTTTATCTCAAGGTCATATTCCTGGATTTTGGAAACCCATGTACCTCTTATTCCTAAACAATCTTGTTGAGATAGGATTTTTTTACCGCAGCATGGGGAACATACCCTATAACCTTGGAATAGCTGATATATGTTTTGAAGTGTTTCAAAGATTTGACTAAGGCATAAGCCTGCTTTTCCATGATTGTGTACTTTAACTCGGAATTTTGTAATGCTCTACTCATAAAGGCGATTGGTTGCTCGAACCCTTCGAAGTTCTTTTGGAGCAACACACCAGCAATGGTGTCTTCTGAGGAAAAGGAAAAAATCATGAAATGTTTCGTGTAATTCGGGCTGATTAAGACAAGTGATCTAGTAATAGCATCTTTGATGGCTGCAAAAGCTTCCCTCCCTTCATCATCCCAGACAAATTTAGCATCCTTTTTTAACAACCGTTGCATGGGTTTCATTAGCTCGGCTAAATTTGGGATGAATCTTCTTATGAAGTTGATATGACCGTTGAAAGATTGGAGACCCTTAACATTTCTAGGAAGGGGAATTTTCTGGATAGCTGCAACTCTTTCGGGGTCAATTTTGACCCCGTCTTTGTTAACAATGTGACCCAAGAGTTTACCCTCCTCAATGCCAAAGACTGATTTTACCAGATTCAAAGAAATCCCATACTCTCTACATCTTTCAAATACTTTCCTAAGGTGACCAATATGGCTAGATCTTTCTTTTGAAAACACACTCAAGTCATCTTGGTAGATTTCAATGATTTTGCCTACCAATTCCTTGAAGGCATAATCCATGGCCCTTTGGAAAGTAGCCCCATCATTTGTAAGGCCAAAAGGCATTCTTAGATATTCGAAAGTTCCCCAAGGGGTTGTAAAAGCAGTTTTGTGTCTATCTTCTTCCTTGATGACTACCTGATTGTAACCCGAAAAGCCATCCAGCATTGACATCATGCTTGATCCAGTGACCTGTTGGAGGAGGGTCTCCATATTTGGAAGGGGGTAATTGTCTTTTTGACATGCTATGTTTAGGTTTCTGAAATCTATACATATTCTTAAGCTGCCATTCTTCTTTCTGACTACCACTAAGTTGGAGCACCATGAAGTATGCCGAGTAGGTGCTATAATACCTGCCGCCAACATCTTTTCTAATTCCTGCTTGACAATGGGAGCTAGTTTAGGATTTATTTGTCTTAGCTTTTGCCGGAAAGGTTTACCCTTTTGACATTCGGGTTTTAAGGGAATGGTGTGTTGAAAGACATCTTCCCTATATGCTTTGAGCTTGTTATCAACTGATTTGTACAATAGTTGAAACCTTATTGAGCCGCCAGTGTTGGAACACATCAGTGTTCACTTCCAGAGTATCTGGGTTTCATTGTATTTGGGTCTAGCCAGTTTTGGCTAGCCAGTTTTGTTTTTGAGTCGACATGACCATGGCCCCATGGGGGTTTGTATCAGTGTGCTAGTAGGGTCTGAGTGGCTCGGTCTCCCATGACTGGATTAAACAACTAAGGTATTCCAGGGAGTTTTTTCACCGTCAGATTATACTTTGCTTCAGGCGAAATATAATCTCTTGGTTTTTCTCCCGCTTCCTCCAAAGCTGGAATGCCCGATTTTGGAAATTTGGCCATGGGGGGTTATTAGGGTCCAACTATAATGTATAAACCTACTAGACACTATTAGAATAGGTTTTGGTCATGTCCTAGGTCTCTAGGACCCCCAGAAAAAATTTCGAAAAAATTTTTACCGGACGCGTCAGAATTGGGGTTTTTAATTATTTAATTATTTTTAAATTTTAAATTAAATTTCTCTATAGTTTAAATAGAGAAATTTGAGTCTGTAATATGTCAGTCATCCGGGGTCCGTTTTCAGTGTTTGATGGCTCGTTTCATAAGCCAAAAATCACACATGACCCATGGAGCAGCTAAACCCAACTTTCGGATGTCAATTCCGCCCCATAATTAATATTTTCCCTGAAAAGTCATTTACAGAGAAATTATTAATTAAAATAATAAAATTGATTATTTTGGAGATAATCCAAATCTCTCCAAAATTAATCAATCTGATTAAAATAAAGGGCTAAATGACATGGCAATGAGCATTAAGGAAGATTCCAATCAACTCCAAGCCCATCCAGTCACTCACCCAGTCACCAGCAAAGAATCTCCTTGAGTAAAATCGCCCTCCCTCATGCATAACGCCCTCCCTCATGCATAATTCGATTTTGTGATGTGTCACTTGATGTATGGTTTGGTGGCTTGCATTTAAAACTTAAAGAAGGCGCCCTATTGACTCACCATCCAAACCATAGCTTGGCTCCTTCATGATTCGAGTTGTACCTACCTTTCCCCACGTGTTGTCTTCACAACTAGCTCGCATGAGCATATCCCTCACGTCAATCCTTTAGGGATCCACGCCATTCCTTGTTGTTGCTTGTTCATTGGTTAGTAGATATGTTGATTGGCTTGGCTTTGGATAAAAAACGAGTTAGTACCTACCTCTACAACGTGCCATCCAATGAACTAGCAACCAACTCGCATTTACCCTAAATCCTCACGTCAATCCCCTAATTCCTCACGTCAGTCTCCTTTGAACTCGTATTAGATCCTTGTTGGAGTTTAGGGATTGGTTAAATGCAATAACAAATGGGCTTGGCTCTCATCTAAACTCGAGTTAGTGCCTACCACTCCCTAGCTCGCCCTCCACATAAGCTCACGCCCTTGTCTTCCTAGCTCGCCTTTCCTTGTGTAGAATGCCCATTCGTTGTGTCTCCTTCACAAAGTCGAGCCCTTTGCCACCTATTCAATCCTACCAACCTCAAACTCGACTTTGGGCCATTGTTTACCATGCCAAGCCCTTGATTGATTGGAATTCGACCTTCTCCATTGCCAAATTCGACCTAGGGTTTTGGCACTTAGTTTTAGTATAAAGAGAGGCTCATTAGGAGCTATTATCTCATGGTCTTTTATGCAAAGAAACTCTGAGCAATTGTATCTGGAATTATATTTAATAAAGTTGTGACTTTGGAGGTCAAATTCTTGGGGGCTCTTGGTGGCCATGCTTCATTACATTCTTGAGGTGATATTGTGTCATTTTTTCATGTGTTTATGATTATTTAGTTTTGATTTATATGCTTAGAAGGCTAACAATCTAGCACATGCATGTATATCTTCTCTATTCTCTTAAATCATATGTTATTTGCAAGTATTGCTAATGGTTTTGTGAGCTTTTGCAGGTTCTCCTTCACTCCATTTTTTGGCCAAAGATCTCTACTTGTTAAACATTAGCAAAGGAAGAGTCTCTTGTTTCACCATCAACCACTTTCAAAAGCAAATATCTTGGTTCTAAGCTTATATCTTCAAGCCCATACTCACTAGATTAGCCTTTCTCACCCACTCGTTTTGTCCATCCTCATCTTCTACAAACCATCATCCACCTCCTTGCCCTAGTTCTCCTCCTCCTTTCGTTTTGCTCCTTCTCATCCTAGTTTCCATCTCTCCTTCATTCCCCTCGTTTCTCCCTCATTGTCTCCTCTCGTCCAAACCTTTGGTTCCATCCTTTTCCTTTAGATCCATTCGTCCACCTCTCCAAGAGCCCTAAAAAATTCACACAAACAACAAAAAATGGTTAGTCCTAGATTAGTAGTATTTCCTTTGAAGAAGTTAGTATTTAGTCTTCATTTTCCATTTTGCATAGTTAGGATCTATTATTGTTTGCATCTTATCTTTAGTTTCAATTACATTATAGATCTCTTTTTGTTAGTATAGCTTGCATAGTTCACATTTCCAAGTTTTTTGTTAAAAATAGAAAAAATTTCATAAAAATTTCTTAAATTTTTTACATCTTAGATCTCATTTCTAGCACATTTAGGACACTTTTTGTTCGCTGGTCCGTTTCCCCATATAAACATTTTCGAACAAAATTTCATGCTTTCACATGTTAGAGCTTAGTTTTCATTACTAGACTTGGTAGCATTTCAATTTTATTTGATTTCTAATCTCTAATGGGTGCTTGTTGAGTGCTTTTTCTAAGCTTTTGTAGGTCCATTTTTTGAAAGAGAAGACAAAATTTGTGAAGCATATTCGAAGAAGAGCAAGCACATGCAAGGAGAAGATCCAAACCAAGCAAGAAACCAAAACACAATCTCCTTTTTGTATTAGCCTTCAAAGGCTTCCAGGTTTTATTTGCAATTATTTTGTTTATCATAAGTCTCTCAAAAAGACCTTTCAAGGATTTTCCCTTGAGGCACTTGTAATTATCTAATAAAACTTTCAAGTGGAGGAGGCCTCCACTTTTTGGGTCTTCTTCCCCATTTGGGGAAGGGTGTTGGGTCTTTTGGATGGTTTTAGCTTAGATTTACATTTTCATGCTCTTAGTTTAAAGTTTGCTTCCATAAGTTATCTTGATTATATTTCATATCTGCTTACCCCCATGCTTTCCCGAGTAGGGTCTTGAACCTGAAAGAGATTCTTGGGTAGCTTAGTTGATTTCTTGTTTTTATCTTGCTTCTCTTCCAAAGCCCTCAGCCGGAAGTAGTATCCTTGAGACTTCGTCTCAAGGGCAGGACCACATAATTTGTGGTTACTCTTCCATCCCCGTCGGTTTCCTTGGTAGAGCTTTCAGCTAGCTGGAGGTTCTCAAGTGCAGGCGGTTCTAGTGGTTGATCCTGTTCGGGGATCAATCCCACCTAGTAGATTAGAATTTGTATGGTAGAACACTAGTTTGAGTTTTATTTCATATTATTTGGCAAAGTAGTTATTGTTAAAGCATTAATTTATATCTTTCAAAGTTATCAAGTGGTTTCATCTTCTTTAAGTTATTTTACTGCTTTCACAACACAATTACTTTTGCTTCCTTAAAATAAACCAAAGTCTCTTGAACTTGGCCAAATCCAAGTCAAGAGCACCCTCTATCGGAGGGCATTTTAGTCTTGCATCATTCCCTGCATTAGGCATTGTTAATTTAGCAAGTCTCTTGAACTGTGGTCATAAGACCGAGTCAAGAGCGCTCTCTGTCGGAGGGTTGAACAAGGTTCTTTTAATAATAAAATTTTCCACTCACATTCCCCTAATTAATTTATCTTGGTTTGTCCTACACCCGTATGCTCTGCCAACCGGAAACGGTTGGGCTAGTACTCAGAAAGGTGGAAGACTTGATAATAACGATCGATAAACTTAATTAAAATTTTTACCCATAACCTCAACCAAGGCAAAATACTGTTCTTCCCACGAGGGGTGACGCCGGATTCCCACTGTCAGACTCAGGGGCGGTATAAACATTGGACACCAATCCTTATCGAATCTGGGTGCTTCCGACAGGTCATTCAGGGTTGCCAGTATCTTTTTTGGTTAGGGTTCTACCATCTCTTTGAACATCTTTGGTTTTAGCCCTAATAATCAAGAACACCTAAAACATTCAAAATTTACCAAGAACAATTGCAAAACGTCCTCACAAACATTTGCTTTCGACTTATTTTATTTTAGCATCACAAGTTTTATTTGACTCCATTTGGCACTGGTCTTTAATATTTATACATCTTTGAAATCTGGACCATATGTCCTTGTCATTTGCTTAATATCTATCTTGTGGATGTTTCACTTCAATTGCTAAGTCAAAAGTATATTGTCTTTTTTGTATCTTGTAATTTTTGCAACGTGGATTGCGTGTTTATTTCTGTTCTAATCATCATTCAAAAAACTCCTAAACAACACCCATCCGCATCACTACACCAAAAAAAAAAACACACTTAAAACACACAAAGAGCCTTAGACAACTCTTTAATAGGGACTACCCCCCTTGGCTTCGTTAGGAGTTTTGCCTAAACGGAGGAGCTGGGATTCAGGTGACAGCACCTGGCTCATTGCTTGCCCCCAAGGCCACACCTCTCCCCACTTTCCAGTGAGGGAGACAGCTTTTAAAAGGTTTCTGCTGCTGGTGTGCATATTGGCGGACAACAGAGCTCATCATAGGTGAAAGCAAATATATCCTTAAACTCTCTTAGTAAGTTTATGAGGTCATTTATTTCTTCATCCGAGATACCTTTTCCAATTTTCACTATTTTTGGTTCTTTTTCCGTTCCGATGATAATCTCAATGTACTCACCTAGCTTCATCTGGTCAACACTACTTTTTCTCCTATCTTGTCTGTCAAAAACATTTTCCAAGGCAACAAAACCACGTGGAACCGGATTTGAGCAGTTACCCTCATCTTGATAAATTTTGCCTTCCTCTTGATCATTTGGTTTATAATTCAAGAATTCATAAATGTTATTTATGAACTTTAGTATCTGTTCATCATCTCTGAAAACTTGCCAATGTTCTATATTATCAGGAGTGGAAGGTTTGAAATTTATTTCCAAAGGGCAATGTCCTTCTAACATTTCATCTAAAGGCTGAAGTGTTGAGGCTGAAATTGCAAGTCTGTCCGCGGCACTATTCTGATCTCGAGGGATTGCTTCTATATTAAGGACATCAAAGAATTCCATTGTGTCCCAGATTGCATTTCGGTACTTTTTAAGTCTCTGGCACGTACATGCAAATTGACCCTTAATCTGTTGGACAATTAAATTTGAATCCCCTTTTATAGTTAGCAGCTTGATTCCCATGTCCTTGGCAATCTCTATGCCTAGTAGAAGTGCCTCATACTCTGCAACGTTGTTTGTGGCTTCAAATTCAAGTTTGAAAGCAAAGTTGAAAACCTTTTCTTCGGGTGATGTCAAGACTATGCCAACACCTTTGCCAGCTCTAGAGGAAGCACCGTCAAACTCCATTTTCCATAAACCATTAACTTTTTTATCTTTCATTTCCTTATGGACAGGATCTAAAAAGGTGGAATTTACCTGGTAGGTCCCTATTTCATTCGTATTGCAGATGTATTCATTTGCTGGTTTCTGGGGATCTTCAACGTGGTACTTTCTTTCTTTTTCTGAGTGCAGTTTGACGAGAGAATTTTCAGATGCTGGCACAGTTGCATAGGATAAGTCTAATTGTATTGACCCACCAAAGTAGCACCCCACTTTCTAGAGAGAAGCATCCCCCATTTATCAGGCACATCTATGACAAGGATATCCATAGCGACATAGATGTCTGGATACTTGGCCAATTTGACGATTTGATTTTCGATCATTCCCTCTACTTCAACAGGGCTAGAATCCATGGCACACACATTCTGATAGGGTCTGGTGGTTTTTAGATTAAGTTGTTGCATAACTCTTTTGGTTATTAGACTTGCACCAGATCCTGAATCCAACATGCAATTGTGTAGAAGAAGGTCACCTATCATCAATGATATGTAGAAAGGCGGGTGAGCTTCTTTTCTTGTTTCCCTGGTATGTAGGATTATAGGGGGATCGTCAAAATCATTTTCACAACTTGTTGAGGGTTTCTCTTTAGTTTCTGAGAAAGTTACCTTCTTAGGGGTAGGCTGCTTTGCAAGGGGAGGGGGCTTCTCAGATGTTATGGGCTTTGGAATAGAAGGAAGAGTACCATCAACTTGAGGCTCTAGCATTTTCAACAGCTTCTCTCTTTGACCAGGAATTTTAAATAGTTCAAGTACCGGGACTGGAACCTTAGAGTTGGCCAACTAGCTACCTAAATCAAAACTTAAATCAACAGATTCCTTTTCATTATTAATTTCTTGAGTAATGTTAGGAATTGTTACCTTAGGAGCAATTTGAGCGAATGGTCCTTCCTTCGGTTTTCTTTGGTATGTCATTCCTTTGAAGTTCTGGCTGTTGTTGATACTAGGTGGCATCTCACCATAGATTTGAGTTAGATAATCCACTTTTTGATGACCTTGGTTGGTTTGAGTTCCACTATCTCTAGGATTTTCATAGGTATTCCCCACATGGTTGATGAAAACAGTCTCGTCTGTAGAAGTGCTAGGACCACAACCCACAAGATAACCATGTTCTTGAACATAGCATGCATAGTAACAATGAGCTTCCTCGTGGAAATCTTTGCATGGCCTACAAAATGGTCTATATGTCTCAACCATGTTAGCAGCCTCTAATTGGTTAGGAGGCCTCTGTTCACGATTGGGCATTTTCTTCTGCCAAGCTGGTTTTGCAGCAAAGACCCTGGGAGGTGGTTGAGGCTGAGTTCTTTCGACATTTGTAACCCGATTTTGCATCTCTTTGTACTTTTGTTCCATTTTCTCCATTTTTTCAGCCATATCCATAAGTTTCTTCTCATAAGCAGCTTTTTCATTTGCATGCTCTTTATCTTTAGGTTCAGTTGCTTTTAATGGAGTTTGGGCTATTGAATAACCAGGCAAATTTGACTTACCAGAAGACTGCATGTTCTTATCTATCTTAGTTGCCATTGTCTGTGCTTATAACAAAGTGGCGGGCTCTTTATCCCTAAGTTCATACTGCATCTCTCCACTTAAAGCTTTAATGTAGTAAACTAGTATAGTATGCGGAGTTGGCTTGTAATCTGTAGGGATTGCATTGGATAAGTCGATAAATTTCTTATTGAACTCTTCCATGGTTTCCATCTCCTTTCTTTTGATGTTTGTTAAAGCAACAAGTTGATGTCGGGGCTCTTTTTTCTCACCATACTTGTTGGTGAATGCAGTTTTGAAATCAGTCAAGGTTGCAAAGGAATTGGCTGGTAAGCCGATGAACCAGTCACCAGCATCCCCATCTAAGGACAAAGCAAACAGCTTCATGTATACATCATCATGCTTGTGAGCAGGATCTCTGACATAGCCACTTGTACATTTTGAGAAGGCCTTGAGATGGTAGGCGGCAGTAACGACATCGATGCTAGTAAAAATGGGAAGTTTGTCGATGGCCTTGTCTGGAATGTCATGTGGTTGACCTACTATCTAAGTAATATTGAGGGGAGAATAGAAATCACCCATTGTATTGGAAATACAATTATTATTGTTTTCAAAAGTTTCAAAATCTTCTAAGTTATTTTCTTGAAAAAGACTATGGATGTCAGAAATGGACTGAGATCTAAGTTCTTCAAGGATTTTACGAGAAGCAAGCTTGTTTAGTCTTCTCCTATAAACCTTTTCAGGCTCAGGAATAAAACTAAGCAAGCCTTCAGAATTTCTTCTAGTTGAATACCTTGAGGTGTTAACTGACAGTGGAGTCGCCAGGTGGATCCAAGTCTAATTTCTGAGAGTGATTGAACTAAAAAATCTACCAAAAGGGAAAACTAAAATGGGAAGTGGAGTTGCCAGACAGATTGAGAATCTATCAAAGAAGGTAAAACAAACTAGAAAAAATTAAGGTCGTCCAGGAACAAAAAGATTTGTCCCCGGCAACGGCGCCAAAGATGTTGTCCGCCAGATTGCACACCAGTAGCAGAAATCTTTCGAAAGCTGTCTCCCTCACTGGAAGTGGGGAGAGGTGTGGCCTTGGGGGCAAGCAATGAGCCAGGTACTGTCACCTGAATCCCAGCTCCTTCGTTTAGGCTAACTCCTAACGAAGCCAAGGGGGGTAGTCCTACAAAGAGTTTCACTAAGGCTCTTAAGTTTTATAGTGTTTTTTGGTGAAATGATGCGGATGGGTGTTGTTTAGGAGTTTTTTCGTGATGAGACCAATATTAAAAAATGTGATAAGCAAGATAAGATGCAATCCACGTTGCTAAATGAGATAACAAGATGATAGTACGTTTCAAGATTTGAAAATCAGATAAAGCATTCACAATATGAAATAAACACAAGGACAAATGGTCCTAATCAAGATACAAGCTTTAAATAACCAGTGCCTTATGGAGTCAAAGAATAATAAAATGTGATGCTGAATGTGTGGGTCTTGAAAAAGTGTTGTTTGTGAGATCGTTATGCAAATTATCTTGATAAATTACAAATTTTAGTGGTCTTTGATTATTAGGCTAAGAAACAAGGATATCAAAGTTACACCAAACGGGAAAAATACTAGCGACCTCTTAGATGATAGGTCGGGAGCACCCAGATTCAGAGGATAGGTGTCCAATGTTTGAATCGCCCTCGAGTCTGACTAGTGGATTCCCGGCACCACCTGTTTCAGGAAGCAACCTCAGTATTTGACGCTGGCTTGGATTGGGGTAAAGTTTTAATTAGATTATCACTTGTAAGCTTAGCAGATCCAACACCTTTCTGAGTACTAGCCCAACCTTTTCAGGTTGGCAGAGCATACGGGTGTTGGACAATCGACCAAAATAAATTTATTAGAAGGGAGATATGAGTTGAAAATATTTTATTATTAAAGAGCAAAGTTCGACTCTCCGATAGAGAGCGCTCTTGACTTAGTCTTAAGACCAAAGTTCAAGAGACTTTTCTACTCTAATATGCCTAATGCAGGGGGAAAAATGCAAGCTTAATATGCTCTCCGACAGAGAGTGCCCTTGACTTGGATTTGGCCAAGTTCAAGAGGCTTTGTTTATTTTATGAAAGAAGAAGCAGTTGTGTTGTAACTTGAAAACAAAATGAAGCTTTAGATATCAGAAAGTGAAAAGATTATAGCAAGATCTAACAAGATAGTTGAAAAAAAGTTGAAAATACACTTAGTGTTCTACCAAACAATGTTTTTAATCTAAGGTGGGATCTTTCTCCGAACAAGGTTGATCTCTAAGAACCTCTATTCCTTGAGACTTTCCAGCTAGCTGAAACTTCGACGAGGAGGCTAACGGGGGAACGAGAAGCTACCACAAAATTATGTGGTCGTTGGGATACAATCCCAAAGTTAGCTTGCTCTGGTCAAAACTTGGAAGAGAGTACAGAAATGAAATATTTAAGCTAATCAAAAGTACGAAATAAGAGATCTAAGTTTAAACAACCACAACAACTCTTCCCCAAATGGGGAAGAAAACCCAAAAAAGTGGAGGACTCATCCACTTAACTTTTTATTAACTACTACAAATGCCTTTGGGGTTTAGGCCCTTGAAAAGTCTTTCGAGAATGAAGTAACTAGGAAAACAAAGCTAGCTTTTATAAGCTATTACAAAGGATAATGAGGAATTTCGGATCTTTCTTATGGTAGACAAATTTATTGGTCTTGCAATTTCCTTTTTTGTCTTCTCCTTGGATTTAACCTTTGACCTTCTTTAAGCCTTGTCTCCACAAGTATCTCTCCTTCTTGAAGAAACCTACACAAGCTCAAACAAATCCTCTACAAGGCACCCATTAAACGTTAATGAAAATCAAATATTTGAAACTAAGCACAAAACTAAGATCCAATCTTAGAGATGAAACTAGATATGAAATTAGCAAACTAGTCTATATGCCCAACCATTCTTTTAAATGTAAATTTTGACTTCTTCGAAATGAGATCTAAGCATGAAAACTATTTACTTGAAAGAATAAACTAGATCCTAGAGCAAAATTTCAAACGAGGTACTACTTTGAATGAAACTTTTGATATGCCTATAGGCTACTTTTCAAATCATGAGCTTTAGAATCAAAACTTTCAAAGATCTAAGCCTATAAAATTTGACTTAACAAATGCAAGACTTAGATTTATAAAACTATGGGATCTAAAACACACTACAAATTCCAATGAGATAACCAAATTCGAAACTATGTGCAAGATTTGTAAACTAGAAAAGGAAATAAACTTAACAATGTAAGCATAGAACTTATTTGATAAAGGAAACTAGATCCCAACTTGATTGTGAATGCAATTTAACCAACTAACAAAAGAAAATAACTAACAAATGCTAACTTTAACAAGTTTTTGCGTGTTTTTGTTTGTTTTTTTTGTGTATGAATGAACAAGAAGGAGCGGCTGCCAACAAATGGAAAATGGGACAGTCCAAAAAGTAAGAGGGCTGTTATGACAGTGATGGGACAGTCAAAGGGTAAGAGAATGGGGCAGCCAAAGAGAAGGGAGAGCAGCAGTGAAAGAAGGCTGTTATGACAGTGATGGGACAGCCAACAAAATGACTGTGGAAAGAAAGGGACAGTCAAAAAGATGGAGCAGCAGACAGTGGGTAATGGGCAACTAGAACAATGAGGAAAAGAGGCTGCCAATAGAGGACAAAGACAGCTAGTAGGGATGGATGAATGAGGGATGAATGAGAAGAAAAACGAGTGGGAAAGGTGAAGGTGGATGGTGGATGGTGGGCAGCCAAAAGAATGGACAGTATGGAGAGCTTGAAGAGATAAGCCGAAGGAAACAAGTAACCAAAGTTGAAAGTTTTTTAAATGGGTGATGGAGAAAGCAAGAACTTCTTGTTGTTTGATCTTTGAAAGAATTGAACCTCTTTGGCAATCTATAGAGTGAAGATGAAAACATACAAGGACCTTGATCCTTGGAGAACACCTGCAAAACCAATGTACTCAAGTGGAAAACATAGATATATAGATGCATGTGCTAGATTGTTAGCCTTCTAGAAATATTAATCTATGCTTAAGAATCTCAAGTACAAAAAGCATTACACAATGTCACCTCGTTACAAGATGAAGCATGGCCACCAAGAGCCTCCACGAATTGACCTCCAAAGTCACAATTTTATTCAACAATTTAAACGAGTTACAAATCCTCCAGAGTTTCTTTGCTCAAAAGTCCATGAGGAATGAGGAAATAATGCCTCATTATATAACACAACAAGAGCCAAGTCTAACCTAAGTCGAATTGGCACAAGAGAAGCCAATGGCACAAGTCTAAAGTCGAAATCCCAATCAAGATCCAATCTAATCCATGTCTATTTGCTGCTTGGAGTTAATCCGACCATAAAACTCGAGTTTGAGGTCTATGTGGATGGGGAGGTGGCCTCCACCTTGGCAAGGCGCCCCCCATCCCAACCTTGGAGACTTCACTATCAAATAGCGAGTTGCCAAGTGTAATCTGCGTGAGCTACTTGGGAGATCAAGTGAGAGTGGTGTTACGTGCTAACTCGACTTTGTAAGGGAGCCAAGTCCTGGTGGTTGCACAATTTTACGAGGGTGCCCACTTTACAATAAATACAACTCAAACTTAGTTCAATCTCCATTTAATAACTCCTCCACATCACCAAATCGAACTTTGCATGCAGGTGGGCGAGTTTACTTGAAGGCGATCCCATTTGCTGACTGGATAGTTCATTGAAGTTGATTGGAGATGACTGGAATGATAATTAATGCCTTGTGCCATGTCAATTAGCCTTTTATTTTATTCAAATTGACTTATTTTGGAGCGATTTGGATTATCTAAAAAATATTCAATTTTATTATTTTAATTAATAATTTCTCTGTAACTGGGTTTTTTGAGAAATTATTAATTGTGAGGCCTAATTGACATTCGAAACTTAGGATAGACTGGACCCGGGATCATGAATGATTTTTGGCTTAAGTCTGGAGCCTTCAATCATCAAATTCGGATCTCGGATGACTGACATATTACAAATTGATATTTCTCTATTTAAACTATAGAGAAATTTATTAAATTTAAAAAAAATTAAAAACCCAAATTTCGACGGACCCGATAAATTTTTTTCGAAAATTTTTCTGAGGGTCCTAGAGACTTGGGACATGACCAACACCTATTCTAATAGTGTCTAGTAGGCTTATATACATCAGTTGGACTCTAATAACCCCCCATGGCTAAAATTTTCAAAATCGGGCATTCCCGCTTTGGAGGAAGCGAGAGAAAACCTCATCGATTATAGCTTGGCTATAGGCAAAGTATAATTGACAAGGGAAAAAACTCCCTTGAATGCCTTAGTTGCTTAATCAAGTCATGGGGAACCAAGACACTCAGATCCTACTAGCAGACTTTATTACAAACCCCATGGGGCCATGGTCATGTCAACTGAAAAATAAAACTGGCTAGCCAAAACTGGCTAGGCATAAATGTTGGATCATCTGATACACTGGAGTACAAACATTCATCATGTTTGTCCAATGGCGGCTCTTCAGATAATCCAACTATGGTACAAATAAGTTGGTAACAGATCCTCTGTGTAGGATTTGGTTTGATGTGAGGATGAAGAGTAAGTGCTCAGAACTTGAGGGATTCTTGCATATACAAGGACAAACATCTCTGATAAGGGTATCCAAAGAAGTCAGTGAGGGTCCGAGACCCTTTGAACAAGCAATGGAACCTTCCTATGTTCTCATAGTAAGCGGGGAAACAGAAAATAAAGTGCATCTTGATCTCCACCTCCTGTAAATAGAACAACTGGCAGATTTTGTCTGATCTATCCATCTGATGGCCTGTCTCTACCAGAAGTCTATGAGAGCCCACTCTGAACTGGCCTAAGGGAATGCGAAGGGCATGCATCCAGTGACAGAGTGTATATTGGGGTTGAACAATGAACCCATCTCTCAACTCCAACAAGTGCTCATCATAAAAGGCCATCTTTGGGCGCAACCCTCCCTAAGGGTTGACCCAGGTAATCTAGACGAACTTCCTGTATGTGTCATCCCTGATGATCCTGTTCAACTCTTGTCTGATGGGTAGAAGGTAATCGGGTGTGTCTAAGGAGTATCTGAACAGAGGGAGACAATCCAGCTGAATACCCACCGACTCTAGAAGATCTCAAATCCCTGCGAACCAACCTCTAGCCAGACTCGGAGGACTAGAAAGGGCAACGGTCTTTGAAGAACATTAGGTTAAATATGGGTACCGGTCTTGTCCCTCCACCGAGTCAGCGATGATCTCAATTTGATGCAAAAAGGAAACCAATCTGAACACTACCTCAAGCCGAAAGGGTCGAGCCCCAAACTCCACATTATGATGTGCTGAGGTATTGTCTGGTTGCATCTAATGATGTGACAAAGAAGAAGAATCTGGACTCTCTCGGTTGAGGCCCAATCCGACTCCAGTAAAGAAGGCCCACAAACCTCTGAGCCATATAGAACAGTGGGCCAGATCAAGGAGTCCACGAGGCTCATCTTGGACAAAATATTCTGGAAATGGTGTCAGAAGCACTATCTCTCAAGGAGGTGTAAGGATCCGTATCCCGTGTTGATCCGAGGTTGGAGAGCTAGTCGTAAACTGATGCAAGGTCCTGAAAATTGCACCCCCAAATAAGTGTAGGGACTGGGAATCTCAATCTCCTCCCCTCGGAAGAAGAAATGAATGTTCGAAGTTTTCTTCAGCCCGTTGAAAATCATAACCTTGGTTTTTCTTAGGTTGACGGTCAACTGTTTAAAGTCGCAGAACAAAGCTAAGGCATCCGACTCTCTCTGTAAACCCTCCGGGGATGAGGAGAGGAGGATCACATCGCCAGCAAAGAGTAGGATAGATATCAAAACCTGATGAAGGAGACACCCATCACTGTCCTGGATATGCTTATGAAAAGGCCTCCAACTCATCAATATAAATCCCAAACAATGTGGGGGATAGCGGGTAACCCTGTTTAACCCCAATACTACTTCGGATGAAGTCGGACACCCCGTGAGCTTTGCAAAGACGACCAATGACCGACTTGTATAGGAGCATGATGGCTGTCAATAGGGTCGTGGAGATGCCAATATCTCTGAGCCTCTGAAACAAGGCTTCCCATGGTACAGAGTCGAAACTTTTTTGAAAATCTACAAAAAAACAGTAGACTTTCAAAGAGTGGTACTGTGCCTCCTCAATGATGGTCCGAAGAGTGAAGATGCGATCAATAGTTTGATGAGGGGGTTGAAAACCTGCCTGTTCCCGAGCTCTGAGATGTCTCTGCTCAAGGTCACTAGGGAGCCTCATATGAAGAACTGTACCATACAACTTCGAGAACATGTGGCCCACCATGATCGTCCTGTAGTTGTTGGGGTTTGAGCTGGGACATGATTTGTGTATCGGGTGCATGATATTATGCAACCATGCTGGTGGAAACCCAATACGAACTACATGATTGAAGAGATCAACCAAATAGCTAACCAAAGCGCGAAGGCCATGCTTGAAGAACTTTGCTTGGAACCTGTTATCACCTAAGCTGTAGTTACCCCTATGGATGGATCCAGTCATGGATGGCAATAGGGAAGGGCAACTCAAAAGGTGCAACCACGATCACCTCGACCTCCAATATGTATGGTTGTCACGCCAGTCGAGGCAACCTTCGCTTTATGTTATCTAGCCCAGACAACAAAGGGGGAGACCCGATCTACTCCCGACAGGAGAGATCAAAACCAAGACACCAAATCAGGGTATTTCTAAGTGAAGTTAGGTGTATGGTTTATCCTAGACCTAAGGATGAAGTCACAAGCCAAGTGAGGGGTTCAATAGGTATAGCTTTGGTTCATGGTTGATGTAAGAGTGACTTATAATGTTTGAAGTGAGATCTAGGGCTAGTGTACTAGTTCAATGTCAGAAGATCGACTGCCTTGGGAACTGTGTCCAATGCAGTGTAGTTAGGGGTTGTATTGGGGCTAACTAGTATAGACGACAAGCTTGACCATGATACATGATAGCTTCAAGGGTTTAGTTCACCATGCATGGGTCAAACCACAAGTCAATCCAACAATCTAGGAGAGTTGAATTAACTTGGAGAGAAACCAGTGCCTTGGGAATTGGGAAGTGGAGTCAAAGTAGGGTTGACTTGTGGTTTAGGATTCCTAGTACTTGGGACAAGTGGGCAATAGAGGTCTTGATGGATGAATGTATCTAGATCTAGGTTTGACCAAAGTGGACCACAATCCCTTAAAACAAGGAATGCAATCCCCAAGGCGGGATTTGACAAAGTAATAGTCTAGACCTAGGTTTTGAATTATTCCGGTTTCAAATCTCCAAAAATCTCAAGTACCCAGTTCCTAGAAGTGAGTGAACTCACTTCTCCAAGGTGGTGCGACTTTGCCCAAGGAGGCTAAAAAGTGGGGTTAGGTGGGTCAAAACAAGTCGGATGGCATCCAAACTTTAGATCCGGGTAGATCGGTCAAGTGGGAGTATGGATCTGTAATTTCGTGGTAATCCAACGGTTAGATCTTAGTAGATCTGAGTTTAAGTGTTCCAAGTGGTCCAAAATGGGGATTAAATCCCTTAAAATGTGGAATGGGGCCCACAAGGTAAATTTCAGGAAAGTGACAACCTGGGTGTATGTTATTGGATGTGTAGATGTCAAATCAAGTGGAATCTCAAACACCCACCACTTAGATCTAGGTCAACTTGCTCAATCAGTGAAGTGCGCCTTGCTTGGGAGAAGCTAAGTTGGTATGGGAGAGGGGTCAAACGGAAGCCAATCCTCACCAAACTATAGATCCGGGATGCCGTGGATGCTATAGAGGTGGGTTTTCAATATTATGCCCTACAACCCACTAGATCTAAGTAGATCTGAGAAAATATAAAAATGGGGTTTTGATTAATTTAGGGTTTTAAAATATTTTAGACAATTGGATAGATCATGGAAATAGAACTTACCTTGAGATCATACCTGAGTGATGTGGATGAGATGCCTTGATGTTGAGGAAGATTCCCGCAGAGATCAAATGAGAGATTGTTGATTTTGCTTGCCGAATTGATGCCCTAGCCCACAAGTGCGCCTTCCTCTACCTGTCAAACCAAGGAATGAAGATTCAATCAGTAAGATCAAGTATGGAAGAAATACAAGAGAAATGCAAATAGTAACATGAAATAGAAGGTCCTGGGACAGTAATACTCCCTGTTACCAACGAAGAGCTCCAAAGAAGAAGTAGGGAGAGTCTTCCCCTACCAATACCTCCTCCTCCAAGCAAATCGGCCTCCATCTGTAGATGCAAAATCGTGGTACAAAGATATGGCAAAAAAGATCTCCAATAACTCAGTGCAAAGGAAGAACCAACGAACGAACACCAAAAACATTCACCACAACACTGGAGATAGATGCAATAATAATTTTCTATTCCAATAATCCAGAGCCAAAAGTCCCTTTACAATGAGAGGCTCTCTCCTTTAAATAGGAAGGAGAGGCACCAAAACCCTAACCACTTTTTGAATGAGTGGCTAAGATTAAAAGATACAAATGTCTAATCAATGGTTGAGATGAGCTCAACAATAAAATACATGGATCACTAATAAAATATAATGTAAGTGGACAAAATCGCCCTATAAGAGGGGAATCCCACCAAATCATGATGATAAAATATCATAAGAGGCTTATGGTGGGTCTAAGGGGTAATTTTATCCCTCCTTGGTCAATCCCCATAGAACAATAACCAATAAATAATCATGAATGTACCAAATCGTGCCTCCATAGTCAAGTCGTGGTCCTCAAAAGACCTCAGAAATCCACAGAAAGTGCCATAAGTGATGGATGCGGGCCCCGATGAATCTGAAACTGCTGGAGAAGGTGTGGAAGACCCCGATCTATCATCACTGATCATCCCATGCCATAACTTTGCCTCAGTAGCCCAAATCGATTTCCTCAATAGCCATTTCTACCAATCCTGAAATGCCTCGGGAAGCATGAAACTGCCCCAAACAGCCTCCTGGAGTGCTGGCGCTGTCAAGGTGAGGGCACCAGTGTGTCCGGAAGGGGGGTAATATGGTAAAAACAAGTGGCTGGACCACCCCTTCCATCATCAGCGCCCTAGGTCATCCGGATAAAAATCACATCTGCTCCGACAGGGCCTCCAACAGACCAAAACTGCACTGGGACAGCCTACTGAGGCTCAATCATCACTGTAAGTGCCCGGAACTGAAAACAAACTGTCCCATTGGACTCAGAAGGTCCAAATCTATCCAAGATGTGTACTCATACACCATATGAGTCTCTGCATGATCAAAATAAATATCCAATATACCGGAACAAGGCCAATAATAATGCTCTGTAAATGATCAAATACTGCTATACCCCAAGAATCATCATCATAACCCTGTAGCTGATGCATAGAATCATCATGTATGTGTACATAGACCATATATCATCTATTCATATCATCATAAGGTCTAACATCTCATGTCCCACGGTCCTCCATGGTCAAACTAGGTCTAACCAAGACCAAATATAACTCAGACCATCATCCAAGGCTGCTGCAAAGTGTCAAGGTTAATACATGCTCTACAACTTATTCAAATAGCAATTATAACACATAATGATCATAACTGGCGATCTACATCCAAATATATAGTGTCGTTAATTATTATTATTACTCAGACTAGACTTTCAGGATCATACTCACTTCATAGCTGTGATCAATTTGCTAGTGAAGGGTGAAGGCTAAATTAACTGGCTAGGCTAAGGGATGACTTGACTGACTTGACTTTGTGACACTTTGGCAAAGGAAAGGGAATACACACCATAGTATATACTGAATGAGCAATAACACAGGGAATGGCGGTGTCTCACAAATGGATGAGTTGTTTAAAGAGGGTTTATTCACCTTCACAGATGCGCACAATCCATAATACAAATAAGGCCAGCAATTGTTTAGATATAGCTTTTAAGTTCCATTGCTTTTTGGGCCTGAAGTTTCCATAGCATTGATCTATGTGTGTTTACAAACACATTGCATAGATTTACATTTTTTCTTTAGGCTTTCTGCTGCAGGTGTGTTTTTAAGGCACTTGTTTACTTGAGCACTTCTAGGTGTGTCATGGACAGCTTGTTTACCTAGGTATTTATTTTCCAAAAAGATATAACATTTTATTTTCATAGCCACTTTCATTTGGCATTCTTTTCATTCATGTGTGTTTAGAAACACATTGCATGAATGGGCTTTTCATACAAGATATAGCATTTCATTTTTTCCAGATTTTGTATTCATGGCAGCACTAAAAGTTTCAGGTTTAGCCAACACAACTTTAGTGACTAGGGGGAATTCCAAGGAACTCCAACTCACCATAGGTAAGTTTTGTCACCAACTCAGAGCCGAGACACAATAAACAGGGAAGCTCATCCAATACAGAGGCTACAGCGGGGAAAAGTCCTCCATGCCCCTAGTCAAGTAGTAAGTCAGGGTGATAATCTAAAAGGTAGGCCATGGATGGATGAAGACAATGAAATGATGGAGCCAACACTAGCAAGCCAAAGTATGGTGTAATGATCACCTCTATTCTCCCTAAGGAGGGTATATACCAATGAGTATGAATAGTGAACTTCTAAGTCTGAGTAGGGACAATATAATATATATAATAGATCAACCAGGTCCATATATCTATATGATCGCCAGATCATGACACTAAGTGCTAAGACATGCTATAAGAATAAGTATAAAAGCAATCTAACCATAACACCTGTAATATACCTGCTGAGTCATATACCTGAATGCACATCAACCTGTACCATCATCTGTCCTCTGGAACTGCTGCTGTAACTCTGGGCACTACTGGCTGCTCTGTACCAATGGTATAATGGCTACATCGGTCATCTCTCTGAGTGTCCTGAAACTCAGTCATGGCATGGGGAATACAACTGCTGTCCACAATCTGATAGTGATCCAATATAGATGCTCATCTCAGCATCTCAAATGCAAGGGAACTGGCTGAATAGTGTACTGGAATGAGAAAAATAATGTATGGTAGCCCGGCTACTATATATGTGATAACAGAACCCTTCCTCATCTACTGCTTTGTTACTGTTTCATCACCCAAATGGCCTCTTTGATTTCCTTGTTTGAGAACAAGTGGCATGAGGGCAGTGGAGAGGTACCATGAATCTGGGGTTGTCTAGGAATACCTTAAAGAGTGGAGGTGTGGGAGAACATGAATGTTGGGTCAAGATTAGATGAGAGGGGGGATTGTCAGGTGAGGATGGTGCACCAGAAGTGTCTAGGGGAATGAGCAAGGAGAGCACAAAGTTCCCATCTCCTTTGAGAAACGAAAAGTCGTTCATTGTGGTGGAGGAGGCGACGATAGGAAGGTTGGAGGTTGAAGAGAATATTAAAGTAGAAGCTGAAGTAGACCTTCAAGGGGAACTGATCAGTGCTCTAGATGATTTGAATAATGCAAGGAAGAAGAACACGATGCTAATGGAACAACTGTAGAGGTATCAAGAAAAAAATACATAACTAGAAGAAAAGCTAAGTGAGACTAAAAAGACTGTCACTATTTTAAAAGAACAAGTAGAGGAGGCTAAGAAGACTGAAGAAACATTGAAGAATCAACTAGAAGAGAAAGATACCAAACTAAGCACAAATATGTAGAATGTTATGATTCAAAAGGAAGAGGCAAGAAAAGTTGAAGAAAGGTTGACAAGGCAACTAGAAGAAATACACAGGAACCATGAAGAAGCTGAAAAGACCATTTTTGGTCTCATAAGTCAAATAGAAGAGGACAAGAAGATTGAAGAAGATCTAACAAGCCAACTTCAAGAAAAGAAAGGGTCTTGTCAAAAACAAGAAGAACTTTATGAAAAGACTATTACTAGTCTAAGGGTTCAAGTGGAAGAGATAAAGAAAAATGAAGAAGTCCTAACTGACCAACTCAAGAAGAAGGAAGAGATGTGCCAAGAAAGAGAGTTAGAGATTGTTTCTCTAAAACAAGAGTTGGACAAGATGAAGATAAACTCAAAATTTGAAAAGAGCACGTCGTCCTTAATTGTCAAAGATCTCCTCTTGACAAGACTTGTTTGGGTTATGAAGAACAAAAGAACATTGAAGAAGAATAAAATTCCAAGCTCCCATAAAAGAAAATTGAAGAGAACCCTAGTAGTTATGCAGGTAACCTTATAAGCTCCCATCATGGCGATGGAAACAACAAAGGAGAAGATTATAATCAACAGAAACATGAATTCAGAAGGACTACATCACAAAACCATTTGCTCCCAGGCACCAAAGTTTCTTTTCTAGTTATTGTTTTCATGTAATAATTTTGGACATAAGGCCATGAATTGTAGAGCTTATGGAAGGTGTTACCAACTTATTTGTACCATAGTTGGATTATCTAAAGAACCGCCATTTGACAAACATGATAAGTGTTTGACTCCAGTGTATCAGATGATCCAGCATTTGTGACTAGCCAGTTTTGGCTAGCCTGTTTTGTTTTTTGAGTCGACATGACCATGGTCCCATGGGATTTGTAATAAAGTGTGCTAGTAGGATCTGAGTGTCTCGGTTCCCCATGACTTGATTAGGAAACTAAGGCATTCCAGGGAGTTTTTTCCCTTGTCAATTATACTTTGCTTATAGCCGAGCTATAATCGATAAGGTTTTCTCCCGCTCCTCCAAAGCTGGAATGCCCGATTTTGAAAATTTTAGCTATGGGGGGTTATTAGAGTCCAACTGATGTATATAAGCCTACTAGACACTGTTAGAATAGGTGTCGGTCATGTCCTAGGTCCATAAAACCCTCTGAAAAAATTTCGAAAATTTTTTACCGGGTCCGTCGAATTTGGGTTTTTAATTATTTTTTAAATTTAATAAATTTCTCTATAGTTTAAATAGAGAAATAATAATTTGTAATATGTCAGTCATCCGGGATCCGAATTTGATGATTGAAGGCTCTAACCTTAAGCCAAAAATCATTCATGATCCTCGGTCCAATTTATCCTAAGTTTCGGATGTCAGCTAGGCCTCATAATTAATAATTTCTCAAAAAACCCAGTTACAGAGAAATTATTAATTAAAATAATAAAATTGATTATTTTGGAGATAATCCAAATCTCTCCAAAATAATCCAAATGGAATAAAATAAAAGGCTAGTTGACATGGCACCTGGCATTAAAGATGATTCCAATCAACTTCACTGAGCTTCAGTCAACTATACAGTCAGCACAAGTCAAAACTCTTCAAGTGAATTCACCCTCCATGCATGCAAAGTCGAATTGGTGATGTGGAGTTCATATTAAATGGGTTTTGGTTGGTATGGAGTTGCATTGAATGGGATTGGGGGCGCCTTGCCTAGGTAGAGGCCACCTCCCACTCCCAACTACCATGATTGCAATCTAAATACTATCAAACTCCAAGCACCTACCATATTGCTCACGTCATACCTCTTTGAAGCTCGAGTTTACCACATGGCATTTGATTATTTGGTGGGAGATACTTCCAATGTGGAGATGAAGGGCGCCTTGCCTAGGTGGAGGTCACCTCCTCATCTCATTAAATGAAACTCGACTTGTTTGGCAGAGATCAACTCGAAACTCGGCATTGACTTGGTGTGATTGAAGTTTAGATTGGAATTCGACTTGTGTTAGGTGCTATTGGCTCCATTCAAGCCAATTCGAATTAGGGTAGGCTAGCTCTTCTGTTTTGCTATATAATGAGGCTCTTTTTTCCTCATTCCTCATGGAGTTTTTGGCATAGAAACTCTGGTGGATTTTGTAAGCATCTTATTGTTAATAAAATTATTGAGACTTTGGAGGTCATTTGGTGGGCTTTTGGCATTGTGTCTTCATCCTACATGAAGTAATATCTCTTTCACCCTACCCTTGTATTGCAAATTTGATTATTGTGCTTATTGAAGACTAACAATCTAGTACTTAGGCTCTTAACTATTTGCATTGAGTGTTTGTGTCTTCAGGGATTTGCATCTATTAGGAGCTCTTGGCATCTAATACCTTCACCATTCAAGTGTTCCATTTTTCTAAATATTTTGTTTGCAGGGTTGCAAGCTTCTCCAAGTGTTTCTTGCCTTCTCCAACAAAGCATTCAAAAAACTTTTTTCAGTCACTCGGTTATTAGATCCATTTTTCAAGTTGTGGAAAGCTCAAGAAATATTATTATCCAATCTTGGAAGCCCCATCAAGCCTCTCTCTGATTTTTGTTGGCTTGATCTCTCCTTTTGCCCTCGTTTTCATCCTCCTCACCCTAGTTTTTTCCTACTAGCTCTCGTCTTTCCTCTCCTTCTTCTCCTCTCGCCCCTCATTTTTTCTTCCTCCCTCTAGCTCTCGTCTTTCCTCTCCTTCTTCTCCTCTCGTCCCTCATTTTTTCTTCCTTCCTCCTCTCGTCTCCCTACCTTCTTCTCCTCTCGTCTTTCCTCTCCTCCTTCCTCTCATCCACATCCATTAGAGCATCCTCTTCAAATATTACCATTCGCCCCTCCTTCTCCATCTCCTTCCATTTTGCTTCTCCACCTTCCCATTCGTCCACCTTCCAAAATCACAACAAAACATTAAAACAAAAACTTGTTAAGTATTAGAGTTAGCTAGTTGCATTTTTGAAAAGTTAGTAGTTAGATTTCATTTATTTGCATTAGCATTGTTAGATCTCATAGATTCTTTTGTTTGCATCTAGATCTCTTTACAAAGTTGCATTTCATTGTAAGTAGCTAAACTTTAGTATCTAGTTTCTTTTCTCTTGCAAGTTTAGATCTAGTTTAGTTTCAAAGTTTGTTTTGTCTTTCTAATACTAAAGGGTGCCTTGAGTGAACTTTGTTGCAGGTACTTTGAGGGAGAAAAGATCTTTGGAAGTTTTGAAGAAGGGAGATCCAAGTGAAGCAAAAAATCAAAGCAAAATTAAGTGAATGCCATAAGGAGTGATTGAACATATAAGATCTTATTATCCTTTGTAAAACTCTTCAAGAGTTCATTTAAAGTTTAAGGTCCTGTCTCCCAAAAAGTCCTTCAAGGTTTTGAAACCCAAGGCATTTGTAAAAATTAATAAAAGTTTCTAGGGGAGGAGTCCTCCACCTTTTGGGTATCTTCCCCATTCGGGGAAGAGTGTTGGGTTTGCTTAGCTTAGATCTTTTCAATTCATGTTTTAGATTAGTCTTTATTTCCTCTTGTCATATTTCTCTTCCAAGCCTTCGACCGGAAGTTGTATCCTTGGGATCCCATCCTAGGGGCAGGACCACATAATTTGTGGTTACTCTTCCTTCACCGTCGGTTTCCTTGGTAGAGCTTTCAGCTAGCTGGAGGTTCTCAAGTGCAGGTGGTTCTAGTGGTTGACCTTGTTTGGAGGTTGATCCCACCTTTAGTGTAAAATTGCTTGGTAGAACACTAGATCCTTCAGTTATTTCATTTTATTTTGCAAGTAGCATGCTAGCTATGTTTCACATCTATTGAGTTATCACATGATTTTGATATTATAAAATTGCAATATCCTGTTATCACAACTGCTTCTTGCTTCATAAAACGAACAAAGCCTCTTGAACTTGGCCAAATCCAAGTCAAGAGCACTCTCTGTCGGAGAGCATTGTTAGATTTGCATTTTCCCCTTGCATTAGGCATTTTAAAGTAGGAAGTCTCTTGAACTGTGGTCTTAAGACTAAGTCAAGAGCGCTCTCTGTCGGAGAGTCGAACAAAGTGCTCTTAATTTAATAAAATATTTCAACCCACATTTTCTCCCTAATAAATTTACTTTTGGTTGATCGTCCAACACCCGTATGCTCTGTCAACCGGAAACGTTTGGGCTAGTACTCAGAAAGGTGGAAGACATGTTAAGTTCATAAGTGATAACAAATAAAACTTTCACCCCCATAACCAACCAATCCGGAGTTGAGCGATAAGATAAGTTCGGTGGGTAATCTCCTAGTTGGGGGCGCCGGGGTTCCATGTTCAACCTCTAGTTTGCTGGTTAGCATTGCGCGACCTGGCTAGAGCACTGGGTGGCTCGACATGTCCTTGAACGGAGGCACTTGATACTGTCTTTCCGGACATTCTTTTGATATCCTCGGTTTTATCTTAATAATCAAGACCACTAAAATCTTCAATTTACAAAGATAATTTGCACAATGATCTCACGAATGGCATTTTTTCAAGACCCACACTTTCAGCATCACAATCTTTACTTTTCTCTGACTCCATAAGGCACTGGTTATCTAAAAGCTGATATATTGATCAGGACCATTTGTCCTTGTGTTCATTTCATATTGTGAATGCTTTAGTGATTTATCAGATCTTGAATCATATTGCCATCTTGTTATCCTATCTCGCAACGTGGATTGCTTATTATCTGTTGTTCATCTTTACATATTTTTGGTCTCACCACAAGAAAACTCCTAAACAACACCCATCCGCATCATTTCACCAAAAAACACTTAAAAAACACAAGAGCCTTAGACAACTCTTTGTAGGGACTACCCTCTTTGGCTTTGTTAGGAGTTAGCCTAAATGAAGGAGCTGGGATTCAGGTGACAGTACCTGGCTCATTGCTTGCCCCCAAGGCCACACCTCTCTCACTTGTAGTGAAGAGACAACTTTCGAAAGATTTATTCTGTTGGTGTGCAGTTTGGCGGGCAACAGAAGGAATACTCAAGTAAGGAATTGAGGCATCTAGATGGATCCGAATAGTGTTGAACGTTATGCATGTCATAACTATGGGCACATTGCAAGGTTCTGTAGAAACAACTTCAGAAGAATGAGAAAGATAATGTCCTAACCAATCAAGGGAAGAATTCCAACAAGGTCTGCAAGAAGAAACCTCAAGAACAGAAGGAAGAAGGTTGTGGATTGGTCCTCTATGTAGATGATGAAGGTTCAAGGCTCAAAGCAGGAAACCAAAGCAATTGAAGCTAGGTAGCATATTGAATGAAAGCATAAACACTCCCGGAAACGAAGACAAAAAGGAATTGGTATTACATGCTGAAGATGTGAGGGAAAAACAAGAACATGTCAATAGAGAATTCTCAAAGGACATACCTACAACAATTGCTGAGTCAAGTAATAAAGATAAATCAACAAGTAAATAGGAAGGTATCATGATTACAGATGATGGTTTTGCAACATAACAACATTATATATTGTTCTAAACAATTTGGCATAGAGACTCCTAGTATCATGGATAATCTTAAGGAGGAGGCTAAGTAGCAGGCAAGGAAGACCAAAGAAAGGAAAGCAGCTTAAGGACTCTAGAGAGCAAAAGACAATGGCTTGGTAAATCATACAGGAACACATTGGGAGCTACTTCAGAAAGCTTCAAGAAATAGCCTGGCTTAAGAGGGAGTCAACACAATAAAAGGGAGAGCATTTTTAGCAAGGAAAGATATTCTCAGAAGGCATTCACAGTCAAGTGAAGTTATTCTTGGCAAGGGGGGAATTTTTAGCAAAACAAAGTCACAGAAAAAAAAGCATATTGACAGGGGGAGCCATCATAATCTCGGGGGGACTAGGTGAACAAAGTTGCTTCACCCCTGTGTCATTAATGTCAAAGGGGGAGAGCGAGTTGAATTTGTTGCCATCAATGACAAAGGGGAATATTGTTGAGTAAAGTTGTCATTGATGTCAACAGGGTCGAGATCTATATCATGAGCTTATAAGATTGTTGAGTGATGTTGTCATTGATGTTAATGTGGCAATGTCGATGATAGTGTGGCAATGGTAATGATGATGGTGTGGCAATGTAAATATGTTGATGTATTTGTAACTTCGGAAGATATTCACTTGTATATTACATTTGTACTTTATTGTATCCCCAACGGAGATGTATTATTCCTCCGGTTGGAAGTGTCGTCATTTGTATTCGCAAGTGTCGCAAGTTATATTGCAAGTGCCGCAAGTTATATTGTAAGTGTCGTAACTTATATTTGATGGGTTATTAGACCACCTTAGAGGGGTCGGCCCAGTGTGGGTCAAAGGGTTCTTAGACCACCTTAGAGAGGTCGGCCCAGTGTGGGTCAAAGGGTTATTAGACCACCCTAGTGGGGTCGGCCCAGTGACAAGTGGTAATGGGTTATTAGACTCTCCTAAGGGAGGCCGACCCAGTTAGAGTAAAAGGCAAGTCAAGTCATTGTATAAATAGAGACGATGTCTCTCTCATTCTATTCATTCACTCACTCACTCACTTCGCATTAGTGAGAGAGAGGAGGAGTGCACACAAGTGGAGGAGGAGCAGTTGCTAGGAGACTATCTCTTGTTGTGGGGTTTGATCTTTGTGATCTTTGTATTGGTGCTTCTTACCAACTTTTTGTACCATAGTTGGATTTTCTGGAGAGCCGCCATTTGACAAACATGATGAATGTTTGATTCCAGTGTATCAGATGATCCAGCATTTTGTAGCTAGCCAGTTATGGTTAGCTTGTTTTGTTTTTTGAGTCGACATGACCATGGCCCTATGGGGGTTTGTAATAAAAGTGTGCTAGTAGGATCTGAGTGCCTCGGTTTCTCATGACTGGATTAAGCAACTAAGGCATTCCAGGGAGTTTTTTCCCTTGTCAATTATGCCTTGCTTAAGGCGAGGTATAATCGATGAGGTTTTCTCCCGCTCCTCCAAAGCTGGAATGCCCGATTTTGAAAATTTGGCCATGGGGGGTTATTAGAGGCCAACTAATGTATATAAGCCTACTAGACACTTTTAGAATAGGTGTCGGTCATGTCCTAGGTCCATAAAACCCTCAGAAAAAATTTCGAAATTTTTTTACCGGACGCGTCGAAATTGAGGTTTTTTAATTTTTAATTATTTTTAAATTTTAATTAAATTTCTCTATAGTTTAAATGGAGAAATTTGAGTCTGTAATATGTCAGTCATCCGGGGTCCGAATTCAGTGATTGATGGCTCGTTTCATAAGCCAAAAATCACACATGACCCGTGGAGCAGCTAAATCCAACTTTCGGATGTCAATTCCGCCCCGTAATTAATATTTTCTCTGAAAAGTCATTTACAGAGAAATTATTAATTAAAATAATAAAATTGATTATTTTGGAGATAATCCAAATCTCTCCAAAATTAATCAATTTGATTAAAATAAAGGGCTAAATGACATGGCAATGAGCATTTAGGAAGATTCCAATCAACTCCAAGCCCATCCAGTCACCCATCCAGTCACCAGCAAAGAATCTCCTCAAGCTAATTCGCCCTCCTTTATAGAAATTCGATTTTGTGATGTGTCAGTTATTGGTTGGGTTGGTGGCTTGCATTTAAGACTAGAGTTGGGCGCCCTATTGACTCACCATCCAAACTATAGCTTGGCTTCCTTCATAACTCGAGTTCTATCTACCATCTACCACGTGTTCCCTCACAAGCTAGCTCGCAATCCCTTGAAAGCTCACGTCAATCTCTACCAAAACCGAGTTGTTGGAATCTGCCCATTGGTTAGTGGTTTAGCTTGGTTCTCACTCATGCGAATTAGTACCTACCTCTCCACTTGGCATTCATCAAACTAGCTTCAACCTACCACATCCAAGCTCGCCCTCCCACATGGCTCACGCTTTGCTTACCCTAGCTCACGTCAATATCCATGCTAGCTCGTTTTTCCTTGTTGTAACTTGGTTATTGGTTGATGCTCTCACCTCACACCTACCTCAAGTCGATTCTTGCCACATAATGCCATTCACACCTAACACCAACTCGACTTTGGCCATGTCTCTTGCTCCAAGCCTTGCATGATTGGAATTCGACTTCATTGCTCACCACCAATTCGATTTAGGGTTTTAGTGTTTAGTTTTAGTATAAAGAGAGGCTCATTTAGGGGCTATTCTCTCATGGTCTTTTATGCAAAGAAACTCTGAGCAATTGTATCTGGAATTATATTTAATAAAGTTGTGACTTTGGAGGTCAAATTCTTGGGGGCTCTTGGTGGCCATGCTTCATTACATTCTTGAGGTGATATTGTGTCATTTTTTCATATGTTTATGATTATTTAGTTTTGATTTATATGCTTTGAAGGCTAACAATCTAGCACATGCATGTATATCTTCTCTATTCACTTAAATCATATGTTATTTGCAAGTATTGCTGATGGTTTTGTGAGCTTTTGCAGGTTTTCCTTCACTCCATTTTTTGGCCAAAGATCTCTACTTGTTAAGCATTAGTAAAAGAGGAGTCTCTTGTTTCACCATCAACCACTTTCAAAAGCAAACTTCTTGGTTCTAAGCTTATATCTTCAAGCCCATATTCACTAGATTAGCTTTCTCACCTATTCGTTTTGTCCATCCTCATCTTCTACAAACCATTATCCATCTTCTTGCCCTAGTTTTCCTCTCCCTTTCGTTTGGCTCTTTCTCATCCTAGTTTCCATCATTCCTCCATTCCCTTCGCTTTTCCCTCTTTGTTTCCTCTCGTCCAAACCCTTGGTTCCCTTTCTTTTCATTTAGATCCATTCGTCCACCTCTCCAAAGAGCCCTAAAAACAACAAAAACGATTTGATTAGTAGTGTTAGCTTCCTTTTTTAGGTTTGCAAAATATCTTGTTAGAGTTAGATCTTAAAGTTTCTTTTGTTTTCATGCATTTAAAGGATAGTTTTAAAATGGCATTCTAGATCTCAATCTACTTCATTAGTATAACTTGCATCTAGTATCTATCAAATAAAAGTTCTTAGCTTTGTTTCAAAAAACAAACACATTGGTATATAGGATAGTGTAAATTTTTGTGGTTGCATGTTCATTCCCATCATATTTTGGGGGATTTTAGCTCGCTGGTCCGTTTTACCATATTAAAATATTTTAAGACAAAATCTCATGCTTTCACATGTTAGAGCTTAGTTTTCATTACTAGACTTGGTAGTGTTTCAATTTTATTCGATTTCTAATCTCTAATGGGTGCTTGTTGAGTGCTTTTTCTAAGCTTTTGTAGGTCCATTTTTTGAAAGAGAAGATAAACTAGTGAGCATACTTGAAGAAGAGCAAGTACATTGAAGAGAAGATTTAAACCAAACAACAAATAAAAAATAATCTCCTTTTTGTACTAGCCTTCAAAGGCTTTCAGGTTTCATTGCAATATTTTGTTTATCTTAAGTCTCTCAAAAAAGACCTTTCAAGGATTTTCCCTTGAGGCACTTGTAATTTTCTAATAAAACTTTTAAGTGGAGGAAGCTTCCACTTTTTGGGTCTTCTTCCCCATTTGGGGAAGGGTGTTGGGTCTTGTGGTTGGTTTTAGCTTAGATTTACATTTTCATGCTTTTAGTTTAAATTTTGTTCCAAATAAGTTAGCTTGATTATATTTCATATCTACTTACCCCCATGTTTTCCCGAGTAGGGTCTTGAACCTGAAAGAGATTCTTGGGTAGTTTAGTTCAAATTTTATCATTATCTTGTTTCTCTTCCAAAGCCCTCAGCCGGAAGTAGTATCCTTGAGACGAAGTCTCAAGGGCAGGACCACATAATTTGTGGTTACTCTTCCATCCCCGTCGGTTTCCTTGGTAGAGCTTTCAGCTAGCTGGAGGTTCTCAAGTGCAGGCGGTTCTAGTGGTTGATCCTGTTTCGGGGATCAATCCCACCTGGTAGATTAGAACTTGTATGGTAGAACACTAGATTTGCTTATCTTGCAAGTTTTATTTGCTAGTAGTAGTTTTCATCTTGTTGATCAACACTGTGGTTTAAATTTGTTTCAAGTGAAAAATATACTGCTATTGCTCTTTTTTTCTTAAAATAAACCAAAGTCTCTTGAACTTGGCCAAATCCAAGTCAAGAGCACCCTCTATCGGAGGGCATTTTAGTCTTGCATCATCCCTGCATTAGGCATCTTAATTTTAGCAAGTCTCTTGAACTGTGGTCATAAGACCGAGTCAAGAGCGCTCTCTGTCGGAGAGTTGAACGAGGCTTCTTAATAATAAAATTTTCCACTCACACACCCCTAATTAATTTATCTTGGTTTGTCCTACACCCGTATGCTCTGCCAACCGAAAACGGTTGGGCTAGTACTCAGAAAGGTGTAAGACTTGGTAATTACGATCGATAAACTTAATTAAAATTTCTACCCAAAACCTCAACCAAGGCAATATACTGTTCTTCCCACGAGAGGTGACGCCGGATTCCCACTGTCAGACTCAGGGGCGGTTTAAACATTGGACACCAATCCTTATCGAATCTGGGTGCTTCCGACAGGTCACTTAGGGTTGCCAGTATCTTTCTTGGGTAGGGTTCTACCATCTTTTGATACCTTTGGTCTTAGCCCTAATAATCAAGACAACTAAAACTTTGAAATTTACCAAGATAATTTGCACAACGATCTCACGAACAGTTACTATCAAGACTACTTTTCAGCATCCCCTAGCACTACATTTGTTATTTTTGACTCCATTACCCATTGGATAAGGCACTGGTCTTTTGTCATTTAATTTTTATCTGTGGATGCTTCTTAATTATATTAAGTCTTTATATACTGTTTCGCAACGTGGATTGCATCTCATCTTGTGTTTTATTTTCAAGCTTTATATCGTCTCTCATTTCACAAAAAACTCCTAAACAACACCCATCCGCATCACTACATCATAAAACATTATAAAAACAAGAGCCTTAGTAAAACTCTCTTTAGGGACTACCCCCCTTGGCTTCGTTAGGAGTTTGCCTAAACGGAGGAGCTAGGATACAGGTGACAGCACCTGGCTCATTGCTTGCCCCCAAGGCCACACCTCTCCCCACTTTCCAATGAGGGAGACAGCTTTTAAAAGGTTTCTGCTGCTGGTGTGCAGTTTGGCGGACAACAGTGCTCATTCTATCTCTGAGGAAGTTGCGGGGTTTTTCACCTTCTTGGTTTTCCTTGGTGAAATGCTTTGTCTCTTGTCTCTTGTGTTTGATATGCTGTAAATGTTGCTCTCTCAGTTAAGATCCTCGATCATATTGAATTAAATGATGAAAAACTAACATGGTATTAGAGCTAGCCTGAAGGAAGGCATTGTATGGCATTTACGACACTTGTTGCACTTGCGACAAATTGGAAGCTAGGGCTTGGTATAGTAAAAACTAGTCATTGTGGCACTTTCACTATAAATTTATTTAGGCGAAGGTTCAGGATCTGAAATGTTTACAGGCTGAACATGAAATGTTCATGTACCTTCTGTCCGAAGCTCAGCCTCAGATTCGTTGTACTTTGTGAGATCTGATCCGTACAAGTTAGGGTTTCTGCCTCTTCCAGAATGTTGTCCTAAATAGATGACCTAGGAAAAAAGGTCATATCTCGGGCTAGGAAGCTCCAAATGGAATTCCGTAAAAAGTGACAGTTAGGGCACGGACTGTAATTTCATAGGTCCGGGTTTCAGAGGCCGAAATTGAAACAGTGACACGTGGCACTCCGTACAAGTTCACTATACTGTTTCATCCCATAAGCATGTCACGTTGCGACACTTGGCATATCTCTCTCTCAGAGAATCCATTAAAGCTCAGATCCGTGGTGTTGGAAAGATGACAGGTCAGTCTATCACAAGCCGAAGTTTCAGACCCTGAGGATCCGAAATTTTAGAGATACATCAGAAACAATATGGCATATATTTCTGTCCAAACAGAATTGGATTCTGAGCACTTTCATTTTTGGATCATCACTACTGCGGGAAATTAGGGTTTCTGCAAAAGTTGGAATTTTTGGAATCAGAGACCACGGCTGGATGCTCCTCATCAAAATCGAATTTAGAGACCAAGATCGAAGTTTTTGGTTGGGTAGAACCTCGGGCTCTATCAAACCCTAGTTTGGGATTTTGACCAGAAAACCAGAAAAACCAGAAAACCAGAATTTGACAGAAGCTGCGGATCCGAAACTCGCAGGTCAATTTTGAGGGGTGAAGTTTGGAGTTTTCAAAATCTGAGTACACCAGCTTGCTTGCTTCAGTCATCTACATGTCCCTGTCTAGACAGAAGTTTGAAATTCCAAGTTTGGATTTTTAGGGTTTCTCTGTCAAACGCTAGCCAGCTCCAGATCCAGTCTCAGCAAATCAAAGTGGATTGGGTTAATCCTAGAAGAGAATGATTTGGACACCTACATAAGTGAAGAAGTTCTAGTTCCAGAGGGAGATGAGGCTAAGGCTTTACAAAACAAGACTACAAGCAATCCCGACAGGTATGACTTGAGGAGATACAGGTATGTTTTGAAATCTGTTCATGATTAAGTTTATGATATGTTTGTCTTCATATGAATTGAGGTTAGTACAATCTTGATTAATTTTTAGACTTGTCTTATCACCTTAGTAAAAATATGAATGCATGTGAATGATAGAAGACATTCATTGATTAGGGTTATGACACTTATGATTGTACTAATGCATTATGGTGTTGTATGAGGATGATGTTGTCCGCTAACATGAAAGGTACATCAAGAAAGACAAATCAAGTTCTAGATCGAGAACATATGACCTCTAGATCGAGAACATATGACCATGGTGACATGAAGACAAAGACTCATCCATAGCTATTGATCACATAGAAGCTCTACTTACGAGGTATGTATAATTTGGTTCTACAATGCTTAACTTATGAGATGTGCAAGTTACTAGCACAAGGTCTCTAAATCATTGAAGAGAACAAAGAAGACATTGTTTAGGTATGTTAGACATAACTAGCAAACATGATAATCCAGGTATGTCTTTTCTGTATCAAGTTAGAATCCTACCTTGTGTTAAGATCTTATATAAGTATACTTCTTGTATGATTGATAATGATTATTCATGAAGTTATAGGTTTGAATAATCGTGGGTTTATGCATATTATGCTTCTTAGTTTGATTAATGATATAACAAACCAGAAGAGTCCTAGCATCAAATAAGAACATGCATGAGTAAAAGAAGTACTCCCCGAAACCTTGAAATACTAACGCTTGTGATAAATTACCTGTGTATGAAATGATCATGACCATACATATTTAAAATCATAATGGTTTGATAGTATTGAGATTATACTAATGCATGTATGATTATGTATGAGAACTTGAGGATGACACAATGATGACGCTAGTGCACACTTAAGCATGCATAGTGGTCCAGGATGGATATAAGTTCAAAGACAAATAATCAAGGAAGCAAAGATCAAGAGGGAGCACACTCCAGTAGTTCCGCAAGGAAGCAAAGATCAAGAGGGAGCACACTCCAGTAGTTCTTGCAAGGAAGCAAAGATCGAGAAGGAGTCCACCTAACAACCAAACAAAGATAAGTATTTGAATTGTCATTTCTTGTATATGATTACTTAAATGATGTTGTTCAGTCATGTATATACTTATGTTCCTAGATTTAGGATGTATATTATGCATTTTAGAAAAGTTGCATTAATGAACAAGATACTACTAATATGCAAGTAATGGGTAAGTGGCCCATGGTACTGTACAACATTCCATTGCTACTTATCTAGAATGAAACCTCTTTGCTGACATGTTGGGAGTTGTGCACACTCTTAACAATGTCCTGGTAGAGATGGAAGGCATCTAGAAAGTTACGGGATATGGATAAATGTTGTATTGAAGCATTGGCTAAGATAATTGCATGACTATATGACATATATCTTTATGTGTAAGAATTTGTTATGAAATCTATGAGATGTTTCTAATCATGCAATTGAACTTATCTTGTAGGAAAGACCGTGTACCATCACCTACAAGAGAGACTTGTTTCGAAGAACAAGCAACGAAGACTCAACAACGACATTTGTTCCAGCAACGAAGTTCAAGAAAACTACCTATTGAAGATATTGAAGAATCTGAAGTTCCCAGGATCTGGGATGTAGTAATGGAAGGATGCCATGATCGAGGGGTACCAGTCGATCATGAAGAATGATGTTTGGGATGTGGTCCCAAGACCAGAAGGGAAGTCTGTTGTGACTTCCAAGTAGATCTACAAGATCAAGCATGCTGCAGATGGCAGCATAGATAAATACAAGGCAAAGTTTGTGGCTCGTGGCTTCTCCCAGAAAGAAGGGATAGATTATGAAGAGACTTTTACACATGTAGCTAGATACAATTCCATTAGAACAGTACTTGCTTTGGCTGCAGTAATGAAGTGGAAGATACACCAGATGGATGTCAAGATAACTTTCTTGAATGGTGTAGTCGAAGAGGAAGTGTATGTGGAGCAGCCACTTGGTTTTGAGACACATGACAGGGAGTCATTTGTGTGCAGATTGAAGAAAGCCTTGTATGGCTTGAAGCAAGCACCTAGGACATGGTACGACAGGATAGACAGCTTCCTGTCCAGTTTGGGCTTTACCAAGATTAAAGTGGATTCCAACCTTTACTACAAGGTTGAGGAAGGAAATCCAGTGATACTCCTACTGTATGTGGATGACCTGTTTATGATAGGTGAGGATAGGTTGATTGCCGACTCAAAGAGGAAGCTTGTTGCCGAGTTCGAGATGAAGGACTTGGGTATGATGAATTACTTTCCAGGTATGGAGGTGTGGCAGAGTACAGATAGAGTCTTCCTTGGGCAAGGGAAGTATGCAGTAGAGATCCTGAAGCGGTCTGGGATGATGGACTGCAAGGCCATGACCACACCTATGGCATCGAACCTGAAGCTATTTAGTGATGCTTCATCAGAGTCGGTTGATGCCACTATGTATCGTCAGATGATTGGGTCCTTGATGTACCTGACGAACACGAGACCAGATATTTGCTTTGCGGTGAACACCTTGAGCCAGTTCCTGATGGATGCTAGACATGTTCACCTGATTGCTGTAAAGCATATTCTGAGGTACCTGAAGGGTACGGTTGATTATGGGCTCAAGTATGATGCGAATCAAAAGTTTAACCTGGAGGGTTATGTTGATTCAGATTGGGCAGTCAGTGCTGCAGATAGGAAGAGCACTTCGGGGTGCTGCTTCAGTATGGGATCAGGTGTGATCTCTTGGTTTAGCAGGAAGCAATCCTGCGTAGCACTGAGTACAACCGAAGTAGAGTATGTCACAGCTTGTTCGGCCAGTTGTTCGACAGTATGGCTAAGGAAGCTACTGTCTGACTTATTTGATCTCCAGTTGGATGGTACTTGTATCTATTGTGACAACGAGGGTTGTGTGAAGTTGTCAAAGAACCCGGTGTTCCATGACAAGTCGAAGCACATCGAGATCAAATATCACTATATTAGGGATATGGTGCAGAGAGGAGCAGTGAAGCTCCGGTATGTTGCGACGGATAAGCAGATTGCAGATGTGTTGACCAAACCACTAGCCAGAGTGAAGTTCGAGTACTTCAGAGAAAGGCTTGGTGTTCTTCAGATAGAAGATACTTCGAGGAGGAAGTGACGGGACACATTTACAGGAGCCATTCCAAGCATGGGGGTAGGAGGATCCTTCCCATGGCTGTGGATGTAAGAGCTGTGTGATGAGCATCAGGATGATGCTCCGGATATTGCTATGATGATCAGATTGATCATGTGTGATGAGCATCAAGACGATGCTCCAGATGATATGCATCAGGACGATGCTATGATGATGATCAGGTTGATCATGTGTGATGAGCATCCGGACGATGCTCCAGATGATATGCATCAGGACGATGCTACGATGATGATCAGGAATATCATGTGATGATGATGTGCATCAGGATGATGTACTGTATGATGATGATCAGTATGATCATGAGCATCGAGACGATACTCCATGCGAGGATGATCAGGTTGATCATGAGTATTAGGATGATACTTCGTGGTCGTGGACAGGTTGTGCAGGTGCATGTAATCAGTCATGGAGATCCGGACAGGTTGTGCTAGGAACGTAAAAGATCTTAGGATGCTCTTTAGAGATCTTGCAGGTTGCAAGACACTCTTTTAAGGTTTTGCAAGAATCGCATGTAATCAGTCCTGGAGATCCAGACAGGTTGTGCTAGGCACATAAAAGATCCTAGGATGCTCTTTAGAGATCTTGCAGTTTGCAAGGCACTCTTTTAAGGTTTTGTGAGTTCACATTTAATCAGTCCTGGAGATCCGGACAGGTTGTGCTAGGCACGTAAAAGATCCTGGGATGCTCTTTAGAGATCTTGCAGGTCACAAGACACTCTTTTAAGGTTTTGTGAAGGTCACATGTAAAAGATCCTGGGAGATCTGATAGGTTGAGTAGTAAGCTCGTGAAAGTCCTGGGATGCTCTTTCGAGGTTTTGTTGACGGACGTAATTAGTCCTGAGGATTCTGTTATCACACTATCTCTAGTTGTTTGTGGTGGATATCCCAATAGGGACGGTAGAGGGTACAACTAGGAAGGTGTAACCGGCAATAGCCAGGTCCTCCGCTCAAACGAACGGAAGTCACACCGGACAAGGCTACTGTCACTTTAGATAAGGAACTTGGCCAAGACAAGGGGGAGACCCTGCTCAACTAGTGATGGTTGAGACTCAACAATCAGACACCCAAACCCAAAAGATAAATGTTATCACACAACTTGTAGTTGCCCCTAGAGGTATCCCATCCGGGACGGTAGAGGAGATAGGCAACTAAAGAGGTGACCCAAGAGATGCCACGGTTCCCAATGCAATGTGGGAGTCACGTCAACCGAGGCACTCTTCGCTTTAGGTCGATGTGTAATTAGACCAAGGGGGAGACCCTATACCCCAATCACAGTTGATTGGACCCAAACAAAGGTTTCTAAGGGTAGGTAAGTAATGAGTTACGGAAACCAATGCAAGGCTAAGTGGACCTAAGGGTTAAAGTATGGTTGAGGGAAGTGTTATCACACAACTTGTAGTTGCCCCTAGAGGTATCCCATCCGAGACGGTAGAGGAGACAGGCAACTAAAGAGGTGACCCAAGAGATGCCACGGTTCCCAATGCAATGTGGGAGTCACGTCAACCGAGGCACTCTTCGCTTTAGGTCAAGGTGTAACTAGACCAAGGGGGAGACCCTATACCCCAATCACAGTTGATTGGACCCAAACAAAGGTTTCTAAGGGTAGGTAAATGATGAGTTACGGAAACCAATGCAAGGCTAAGTGGACCTAAAAGTTAGGGAATGGTTGATGGTGGTGTAATGGACAGTTAGTGTTTCAACCTATGTATGGTTTAGGCCACATGATGGGGTATGATTACTAGGTATAGTACCATGTGTTTGCACAAGTGGGTCTAGTTTCTTGGGAAGTGTGAAATGGTTCTAGATGGACCCACAAGGTGAAGTTAGGTATGAGGATGGTACTATAGGTTAGATCTAGGCTAGATCTATAAATTGGAGTTGGTTCTAGGATTACCCATGTATTAGATCTAGGGTTTGACACTAATCCCAAGGAGTGCGCCTTGCTTGGAGAAGGACTAGTGCCTTGTTGGATGGGCTAATGGGGTCAAAAAGGATGTCAAAGTGTAGATCGGGACACCTAGAAGCCAAGTCAAGTGGATTGGATGAGATCCAATGGTTGGATCTTACTAGATCTAGTTTTTTTAAGTGATGACCAAAAGTGGACCACAATCCCTTAAAACAAGGAATGCAATCCCCAAGGCGGATCTTGACGAAAGGACAGTATGGACCTAGGTTTCAAGGCATGGGCATTCCAAATCCACAAAAATCTCCAACACCCACTTCCTAGAAGTGGACTAACTCAAAAAATCAAGGGGGTGCGATTTGCTCAAGGAGGGTCCAAAAATGGGTTTTGGTGGACCAAACCAAGTCCAATGGCTACCAAAATGTAGATCCGGGATGTTAGTACCCCGATCTATGTTCCTTCAAAGTTTCAAGTGAATCCAATGGCTAGATCTTAGTAGATCTAAGTTTTAAGATGCCAAGAAGGTCAAAAGGGGGTTTCAACCCCTTAAAACATGGAGAGATGTCCACAAGGTAGTTTTCACCAAAGTAAGGATATGGGTATATGTTATCAAATGTCTAGATGTTAAATCAAGTGGGATCTCACATACCCATGTGCTAGATCTTGCCCAACAAGCTTCTCTTAGGAAAATCGATTTAGGTTCAAGAAGGCTTTTTGCATTGAAAAGTGTGTCAATTTTTAGCCAATCACCACCAAACTATAGATCCAACTAGGGGTGGATGCTATAGAGGTGGGTTTTCAATATCTTTTCAAGAGGAGGGCTAGATCTAAGTAGATCTAAGAAATACCAAAAACAAGGGTTTTAATTTGATTAGGGTTTTTGTGATCTAGAAATTATGGAAGATTCAAGGAATAGAAGATCATACCTCTTGGAGCATACCTGGATGAAGAGATGAATGCTAGTTGAGACGAGGATTACTTTGCCAAAGATCAAATGGAGAATTGTTGAAGCCCTCTTGCCAAATCGATTTTTCCAAGCCACATGTGATTCCTTTTAACCTGTCAAGCCAAGGAGCAAAGCATCAATTAGTTTAACAAATTGAAGGTAGATGCAAACAAGAGAGAGAAAAACATAGAATAGTTGACACAAAGGCAAAACCACTCCCTGTCAAACCCAAAACGACTTCTTCCAAGCTTGAAGGGCAAGCCTCCCCACCGATTCGCACTTGTCAAAGTCGCCCTCTTAACCTGCAAATAAAGTATGGCAAGTATGCAAGATAGCTACAATAGATCCTCCAGTGCAATGGACAATAGCATTTACAATCGAAACAACCAACATCCACTCCAATCCAAGCATGTACTCCAAAAGATAGAAATTTTATTCCAAGAGCCAAGAGCCAAAAATCTCTAGATGACTTTTACAATGAGAGGCTCCCTCCTTAAATAGGATGGGGAGAGAGTACAATCATAACCACTTTTTACATGAGTGGCTAAGATTAAAAGATCTCAAGATCTAATCAATGGCTAACAATAAATAATAACCATATATCACATGGATCACCCATATAATGATAGCGCCCCCACTAAAAAGGTACAATAAGGGGTGACGTCATCCACAAGAGAAAATATAAGCATCAAAATCCACCTCATGGTGACTAGGACATAACAATATAAGCTCATGGTGGGGCTAGGAGGTTTTAATCCTTACTAGCTCATCCCCAAGGCACAATAAAAATAATAAAATATGTCCAATATAATAAAAATGACCAAAACTGTCCTCAGAATCCATGACAGTCAAGCAGTAAATGTCCTCCTGTGATCAATCTAGGCATACCCACATCGATTTCCTCAGTGACCACTTTATCCCATTTTTTAACTGCCTCGGGAACTGTGAAAGTGCCAAAACTGCCTCCTAGGGTGCTAGCGCTGTCCATCTGAGCCCACCAGGCTCTCCGGGAGGGGGGATAAATGGTAATAACAAGTGGCTGGACCACCCCCTCCATCATCAGCGCCCTAGGTGAACTGGCCTCTCGGGGCCCCTGCTGCTCAGGCTGGGAAATCAGCCCCAAATCTGGTCAACAAATGTAAAACTGCATCAATCACTGTCAGAAGTGCCCGGAACTGAAAGATAAGTGTCTCAATGGATCCAGAAGACCCAAATCCACTAGGAATGAGTACTCATACATCATGGGTTGCCCTAATGGGCCAGCTGTAGGGTCCACCATATATGGACAATGTATAATCTGCTGATCTGAAATAATAATAAACCTGCTGAACTGGATCAAACATCATCTGCATCATATGTCCATCATATGATATCATCATCAAACATGTGGGACCATAAATCATCATCAATAATCATCCATACATGGCCCACATCATCACGGATCCCAAGAATATATAATCAAGGATAAATCACATCAGTAGACTAAGACAATGTTTCTCTAATCATTCCCACAGCTAAGCTCAAAGTATAAATTCCATTCAGTGGCATTAATCAAGTTAACATATTCCGTGGTTATATAAAATTACTTGCACAATAGTTCAAATGACAAACTCACCCATTGGACATGGTCAAACTGCTAGTGAAGGATGAAGGCTAGGAGCAAGGTTGGGCCAAGGGTTTGACTTGTCTAACTTAACTCAAAAATACTTTGGACTGGGAAAAAGGGGGAAGCTACAAACTCTGTGCTGGACAAAAGAACACGGGGAATGGCTGTGCCTCACAAATGGATAAGTTGTTTAGAGAGTGTTTATTCAACTTAGGCATCATGTCTACATCAAGTTGATCCAGGTTCATTAGGATCATTCAATTTTATTTCCATGGCCTTTTTGGCCTACATAACCCTTCGGATTTCAGATGTGCTGAGAAGCACAACTAGTTGCAGCTTGCATCCAGGGCATGTTTTTCATATATTCACTAGGTCAGCAATTGTTTAGATATAGCTTTTAAGAACTATTGCTTTTTGGACCTTTCTTATACTCTTCGAGGAGTATTTTTAGCTTTTCATTGCTCTTGCCCTTTTTTTGTTTCCATGGGCGAATTTATTAAGTTTCCATAGGTAGAACATGAGCTTTCAGTTTTAGCCAACAACATCTCAAGTGACTAGGGGGAGTTCGAGCCAATGCCAAACATCGGGACAACCGACCAGAATGATTTAGGCCTACAATCCAACTCACCAAAGGCAAGTTCTGTCACCAACTCAGAGCCGAGACACTAAATAAACAGGGATGCGGTCCAAACACAGAGGTAGAAAAATGGGGAAGTCCTCAGTATCAGAAAGTCAAATGAGACATGTCAGGGTTTAAAGTCAAACAGGAAGGTCATGTATGGATGGAGACAAGTGAAAATGGAGCCTACACTAGCAGACAACTAGTGTCGGGAAAGACCATGTCTATGTAAGGTGAAAAACCAGTAAATTTTGTTAAATGACCTAAAAGTGCAAGCAATTGTCCATTTTATGATTTACAGTTCATTTTAAATAGTTTGCCACATCAGGAATAATATACCAAGCACATGCCATGATCATGACTAAATCAACAAGATAATAATCCACAGTCAGTGAGAACATATCCATAGATCATACAACATCATCATAATAATAATCATCATGCATCATCTGAAACACTGCTGAAATACATCTCTAGGCACTGAACTGAAACTGTAATGGGATAAGTGGTCACATCAGTCATCAAATCTGAACTCTCAAGGCTCAGCCTTGGCACAAGGTCATAAAATCTGAATAATATACTGCTCTGATCATGAGTGATCCAAAATATATAGCCATGCTCTGGAATAATGGAAGCTCTAAAATGTGCAGATATCTGCTGTACAAGAATAGTAGCCCTGCTACTATGGTGTGATAACAGGAAGTATAAGAGATTGTTAATGTTTCAACCTATGTATGGTTTAGGCCACATAATGGGGTATGATAACTAGGTATAGTACCATATATTTGCACAAGTGGGTCTTGTTTTCTTGGGAAGTGTGAAATGGTTCTAGGTGGACCCACAAGGTGGAGTTAGGTGTGAGGTTGGTACTATAGGTTAGATATAAGCTAGATCTATAAGTTTGAGTTGGTTCTAGGAGTACCCATGTACTAGATCTAGGGTTTGACACAAATCCCAAGGAGTGCGACTTGCTTGGAGAAGGACTAGTGCCTTGTTGGATGGGCTAATGGGGTCAAGAAGGATGTCAAAGTGTAGATCAGGACACCTAGAAGCCAAGTCAAGTGGGTTGAATGAGATCTAATGGTTGGATCTTACTAGATCTAGGTTTTTAAGTGATTACCCTAAGTGGACCACAATCCCTTAAAACAAGGAATGCAATCCCCAAGGTGGATCTTGACAAAAGGACAGTATAGACCTAGGTTTCAAGGCATGGGCATTCCAAATCCACGAAAATCTCAAACACCCACTTCCCAGAAGTGGACCAACTCAAATCTTCAAGGGGGTGCGACTTGCTCAAGGAAGGGCAAAAGATGGGTTTGGTGGACCAAATCAAGTCCAATGGCCACCAAACTGTAGATCCAAGTGGCTTGTACCCCGATCTATGTATCTTCAAAGTTTCAAGTCAATCCAAGGGCTAGATCTATGTAGATCTGAGTTTTAAGGTACCAAGAAGATCAAAAGGGGGTTTCAACCCCTTAAAACATGGAGAGATGTCCACAAGGTAGTTTTCACCAAAGTAAAGATGTGGGTATAGGTTATCAAGTGTCTAGATTCCAAATCAAGTGGGATCTCACCTACCCATGTGCTAGATCTAACCCAACAAGCTTCTCTTAGGAAAATCGATTTAGGTTCAAGAGGGATTTTTGCATTGAAAAGTGTGTCAATTTTTACCCAATCACCACCAAACTACAGATCCAACTAGGGGTGGATCCTATAGAGGTGGGTTTTTAATATCTTTTCAATTGCAAGGCTAGATCTAAGTAGATCTGAAAAATACCAAAAACAAGGGTTTTAATTTGATTAGGGTTTTTGTGATCTAGAAATTATGGAAGATTCATGGAAGAGAAGATCATACCTCTTGGAACATACCTGGATGAAGAGATGAATGCTAGTTGAGACGAGGATTACTTTGCCAAAGATCAAATGGAGAATTGTTGAAGCCCTCTTGCCAAATCGATTTTTCCAAGCCACATGTGATTCCTTCTAACCTGTCAAGCCAAGGAGCACAGCATCAATCAGTTTAACAAATTGAAGGTAGATACAAGCAAGAGAGAGAGAAACATAGAATAGTTGACACAAAGGCAAAACTACTCCCTGTCAAACCCAAAACGACTTCTTCCAAGCTTGAAGGGCAAGCCTCCCCACCAATTCGCACTTGTCAAAATCGTCCTCTTCAACTGCAAATAAAGTATGGCAAATATGCAAGATAGCTACAATAGATCCTCCAGTGCAATGGACAATAGCATTTACAATCGAAACAACCAACATCCACTCCAATCCAAGCATGTACTCCAAAAGATAGAAATTTTATTCCAAGAGCCAAGAGCCAAAAATCTCTAAATGAATTTTACAATGAGAGGCTCCCTCCTTAAATAGGATGGGGAGAGAGTACAATCCTAACCACTTTTTACATGAGCGGCTAAGATTAAAAGATCTCATGATCTAATCAATGGTTGAGATGAGCTCAACAATAAAATACATGGACCACTAATAAAATATAATGTAAGTGGACAAAATCGCCCTATAAGAGGGGAATCCCACCAAATCATGATGACAAAATATCATAAGAGGCTTATGGTGGGTCCAAGGGGTAATTTTATCCCTCCTTGGTCAATCCCCATAGCACAATAACCAAAAAATAATCATGAATGTACCAAATCGTGCCTCCATAGTGAAGTCGTGGTCCTCAAAAGACCTCAAAAATCCACAGAAAGTGCCATAAGTGATGGATGCGGGCCCCGATGAAGCTGAAACTGTTGGAGAAGGTGTGGAAGGTCCCGATCTATCATCACTGATCATCCCATGCCATAACTTTGCCTCAGTAGCCCAAATCGATTTCCTCAATAGCCATTTCTACCAATCCTGAAATGCCTCGGGAAGCGTGAAACTACCCCAAACAGCCTCCTGGAGTGCTGGCGCTGTCAAGGTGAGGGCACCAATGTGTCCGGAAGGGGGGTAATATGGTAAAAACAAGTGGCTGGATCACCCCCTCCATCATCAGCGCCCTAGGTCAACCGGATAAAAGTCATCTCTGCTCCGACAAGGCCTCCAACAGACCAAAACTGCACTGGGACAGCCTATTGAGGCTCAATCATCACTGTAAGTGCCCGGAACTGAAAACAAACTGTCTCATTGGACTCAGAAGGTCCAAATCTATCCAAGATGTGTACTCATACACCATATGAGTCTCTGCATGATCAAAATAAATATCCAATATACCGGAACAAGGCCAATAATAATGCGCTGTACATATACAAACACTGCTGTAACCCCAGAATCATCATCATAACCCTGTAGCTGCTGCATAGAGTCATCATGTATGTATACATAGACCATATATCATCTATCCATATCATCATAAGGTCCAACATCTCATGTCCCATGGTCCTCCATGGTCAAACTAGGTCTAACCAAGACCAAATATAACTCAGATCATCATCAATAGCTGCTGCAAAGTGTCAAGGTTAATATATGCTCTACAACTTATTCAAATAACAATTATAACACAGAGTAATCATGACTAGCGATCTAAATCCAAATATATAGTGTCGTTAATTATTATTATTACTCAGACTAGACTTTCAGGATCATACTCACTTCATAGTTGTGATCAATTTGCTAGTGAAGGGTGAAGGCTTAAATTAACTGGTTAGGCTAAGGGATGACTTAACTGTCTTGACTTTGTGACACTTTGGCAAGGGAAAGGGAATACACCATAGTATATACTGAATGAGCAATAACACAGGGAATGGCGGTGTCTCACAAATGGATGAGTTGTTTAAAGAGGGTTTATTCTCCTTCACAGATGCGCACAATCCATAATACAAATAAGGCCAGCAATTGTTTAGATGTAGCTTTTAAGTTCCATTGCTTTTTGGGCCTGAAGTTTCCATAGCCTTGATCTATGTGCAGGTGTGTTTTTTAAGGCACTTGTTTACCTGAGCACTTCTAGGTGTGTCATGGACAGCTTGTTTACCTAGGTATTTATTTTCCACAAGATATAACATTTTATTTTCATAGCCATTTTCATTTGGCATGCCTTTCATTCATGTGTGTTTAGAAACACATTGCATGAATGGGCTTTTCATACAAGATATAGCGTTTCATTTTTCCAGATTTTGTATTCATGGCAGCACTAAAAGTTTCAGGTTTAGTCAACACAACTTTAGTGACTAGGGGGAATTCACAAGGAACTCCAACTCGCCATATGCAAGTTTTGTCACCAACTCAGAGCCGAGACACAATAAACAGGGAAGCTCATCCAATACAGAGGCTACAGTGGGGAAAAGATCCTCCATGTCAATAGTCAAGTAGTAAGTCAGGGTGATAAACTAGAAGGTAGGCCATGGATGGATGAAGACAATGAATAATGGAGCCAACACTAACAAGCCAAGGTATGGTGGAATGATCACCTCTATTCTCCCTAAGGAGGGTACATACCAATGAGTATGAATAGTTAACTTCTAAGTCTGAGTAGGGACAATATAATATATATGATAGATCAACCAGGTCCAAATATCTATATGATCGCCAGATCATGACACTGAGTGCTAAAACATGCTATAAGAATAAGTATAAAAGCAATCTAACCATAACACCATGATATACCTGCTGAGTCATATACCTGAATGCTCATCAACCTGTACCATCATCTGTCCTCCGAAACTGCTGCTGTAACTCTGGGCACTACTGACTGCTCTGTACCAATGGTATAATGGCTACATCGGTCATCTCTCTGAGTGTCCTGAGACTCAGTCATGGCATGGGGAATACAACTGCTATCCACAATCTGATAGTGATCCAAAGATAGCTGCTCATCTCATCATCTCAAAGTAAAGGAACTGGCTGAAATGTGCTCTGGAATCTGAAAAATAATGTATGGTAGCCCGGCTACTATATATGTGATAACAATAAACAAAGTGAGAGATGGAATGGATGACTAAGTGTGAGTTATCTTCCAGCCTTAGTGGAATCGAGACTCTGGATGGAAAGATGTACTAGATGAGACACATTCAGATCTGATTACACATGTAAATGATAAATAAAAGAAGAATTAGAAGGCTAGAAATTAAATCAGCGAACATAAAATTACTAGAATAGTGTTCGGGGACCCTGCCTATGGGGAATGAAGCTCAATATGATTTATCAATACATGGCAGCGGTAGATAAGTGATTTAGACACCTACTCCAGCAATTAAAACTTGATTAGATGGTTGATTTAAGACACAAAAAAATAGACCAGCAAGCAGTGAATTGAACAGCCCTAGGGGAATGGCTCAGTCGGTGGTAAAATGGACCTAGGGAAGTAAAAAAAAGACGTTTTTAAGCACTTTCAGCTGCTGGTACTTGGTACTCTAGGGTAAAATGACTATACGGAGCTGATTAAAGAGTAACCATAACCCCAAAATTAACCCAAAAAACAGATTGACAGTTTTGCCCAGGTAGGGCGAAATTGGTGAAGGACTAGTGCCTAGTTCTAAGGGTAAATGGAGTCGGATTTGAATGAAACTTAAGATATGAAGGTTCTAGCATATATCATTACTGGGTTTTCGATTAAAAAGAAATCCTACGGTGAAAACTAATATTTTGTATTTTTATGTAAATTTCTGCTCAACACACAGTGATATTCTGAAAAATAAGAGACCAGCAAGAGAAACCTACTTGAAAGTAAATGAAATGGACGGAATTGCCGAAGACTAGCTCCCAAATTCAATTGTTGAGCAACCGGGTGTTTCCTTGTGCATTTGAGCTCCTAGCTGGCCAAAAACACCCTAGCTACCTGCCACAAATAAGATACAATCAGTATGAGCAGCAAAATAGTTAAACCAACAAGTAAAAAATGACTAAGATGAGAGAATTGAAAGGCTGAAAATGCAATAACAACTCCCTTGTTAAAACACTGAAGAATGTGAGCAGTTGGGGAATTCCCACTCCCAAAACTGTGCCCTCCTCCAGCTGTCTTCTTCACCTACGAATCGATTTGGCCAAGAAAAGATGGGAAACACAACAAAATTCTCTCAACAAGGCTAAGATCACTAGATATCAGTCAAACAATCCACATCCATACATAAACTCTCAAGAAATCAATGGAAGAATGGCTCTATATCTCCAAAACTCAAGTGTACAAATGTGCCAAGAGGAAGTAAAAAATGGAGGAGTGCTCTCTCTTATAGAGGAATGCAGCTCTCAATACCTATTTCCCCCCAAAATGGAGGGTTGAGATCAATCCCCAACCATAAAAAACGAATGGAGGAGATCACCCTCATGAGGGGGTGCGAATTACCCTCTATAACGCACTTGTGGAGTGAGTGGCCCCTTGTGGGGTCTGTTGTCCGCCAAACTGCACACCAGCAGCAGAAATCTTTAAAGCTGTCTCCCTCACTGGAAAGTGGGGAGAGGTGTGGCCTTGGGGGCAAGCAATGAGCCAGGTGCTGTCACCTGAATCCCAGCTCCTCCGTTTATGCAAAACTCCTAACGAAGCCAAGGGGGGTAGTCCCTACTAAAGAGTTATCTAAGGCTCTTTGTGCGTTTTTAATGTGTTTTGGTGTTGTGATGCGGATGGGTGTTGTTTAGGAGTTTTTTGAAATGAAAGACAATTATGAAACTCGAATATAAGACAAGATAACGCAATCCACGTTGCACAAACAAGATGAAAGATATACTTGGGCAATAAGTAAACCACTTTTCACGAAATATAACAGATAACTCCAATGTAGATATTAAGGCAAGCAAAAAATGAGATAAAGGACCAGTGCCTTATGGAGTCAAGAATCAAATATGAATTGTGAAAACTTGATACAAGTGCTTGAATTGAAAGTTTGTGAGAACGTTATGCAGCTTATCTTGGTGAATTCAAAGTTTTAGTTGTCTTGATTATTAGGCTAAGACCAAAGGTATCAAAAGATGGTGGAACCTTACCCAAGGAAAGTACTGGCAACCCTAAGTGATCTGTCAGAAGCACCCAGATTGCAAAGAGGGCAAGTGTGCTTGCGGCTTGATCGCCCTCGAGTCTGACAGTGGATTCCCGGCACCACCTCTCGTGGGGAAGAACAGTAATTTGCCTTGGTTGAGGTTTTGGGTAAAATTTTTAATTAAGTTATCGATCGTAAATTATCAAGTCTTCCACCTTTCTGAGTACTAGCCCAACCTTTTCAGGTTGGCAGAACATATGGGTGTAGGACAGAAACCAAGATAAATTAATTAAAGGGGGTGTGAGTGAATTTTTTTTATTATTATTAGAAAGCCTTGTTCAACTCTTCGACAGAGAGCGCTCTTGACTTGGTCTTATGACCACAGTTCAAGAGACTTGCTAAATTAACAATGCCTAATGCAGGGAGATGCAAGAAACTAAAATGCCCTCCGATAGAGGGTGCTCTTGACTTGGATTTGGCCAAGTTCAAGAGACTTTGGTTTATTTTAAGAAGCAGAAAAAGTAGTAGCAGAATATCTCAGATTTGAAACAGATTTTACGCAATAGTATTGATCACAAGATATAAATTACCACTAACCATAACTCGCAAGATAAATAAATCTAGTGTTCTACCACACAAACTTTAATCTACTAGGTAGGATTGATCCCCGAAACAGGATCAACCACTAGAACCACTAGTCCTTGAGACTTTCCAGCTAGCTGAAACTTCGGCAAGGAGGCTAATGGGGAAGGAAGAGTAACCACAAATTATGTGGTCCTGCCCTTGAGACTTCGTCTCAAGGATACAACTTCCGGCTGAAGGCTTTGGAAGAGAAGCAAGATAAAAACAAACGAGAAATAAAGCTAAACTACCCAAGAATCTCTTTCAGGTTCAAGACCCTACTCGGGAGAGCATGGGGTTAAGTAAATATGGAATATAAACAAAATGATTTATGGAAGTAAATTTTAAACTAAGAGCATGAAACTGTAAATCTAAACTAAATCAAACCACAAGACCCAACACCCTTCCCCAAATGGGGAAGAAGACCAAAAAAGTGGAGGCCTCCTCCACTTGAAATTTTTATTTAAACAATTACAAATGCCTTGGGTTTATAACCTTGCAAGGTCTTTTGAGATAATGAGACTTGGAAAAACAAAGCTAACTCCTATGAGCTATTACAAAGGATAATACTAGATGATATCACGTTTTAACTCATCCTCATGATTCGTTTAAGTTTTGCTTTGTTTGTACCTCTTCTTTTAGGGACTTTCTCAAGCACCCTTCTCTTCAAAAGCACCTATAACAACATGCAACTCAGGATACCCTTTAGCATTAGATAAATAAAACCAACTTTGAAACTAAATCTAGATTTGCAAAATGAAACCAAAAACATAAAATGACATGAAAAATGGTTCAAAAGAGTTAAGATGGGAAAACGGACCAGCGAACAAAAAGTGCCCTAAATATACTAGAAATGAGATCTAAGATGTAAAAAATCTAAGAAATTTTTATGAAATTTTTTCTATCTTAAGCAAGAAACTTGGAAATGTAAACTATGCAAGCTATACTAATGAAATGAGATCTACAATGTAACTAACAATAAGATACAAACAATAATAGATCCTAGCTATGCAAATGTGAATGTGAAGATCTAAACACTACTATTCCAAAAGAAAGTGCTACCAACAAGGATTAATACTTAACCATTTTTTGTTGTTTGTGTGAAATTTTTAGGGCTAATAGAAGGAGGATGAAAGGGGGAAAGAGATCAAAGGAGAGGAGAGAAAGCAAAAACAAAAGGGATGAAGGTAGGATGGTGAGAAGAGATGGAGGGGGACGAGAGGAGAAGATGAGAGAAAAAGGGGAGAAACGAAAGCCTAAAGAGAACAAAAACGAAACCTAGAGGAAGAGGAGGGAAGTGGGACGAAACTATGGAAGATGGGCAAATGGGAGGAAATGAGGGACTAAGAAAGTGATGGCTAGGAGAAAGTGGACTAGCAAGTCAAAGAGAAATCTTTCAAAGAGAAAAAGAGAGCTAGAAGATGAAAGCTCATGAACCACGGTTACCAATAGTTGAATGAAGTTTTTGTTGGAGAAAGGCAAAAGATACTTGGAGAAGCTCACAACCCTGCAAACAAATTATTAAGATAAATGGAACACTTGATCGATGAAGGTATTAGATGCCAATAGCTCTCAATGATTGAATTCCCTAAAGACACAAAAACTCAAAGCAATAGATTAGAAGCCTAAGTACTAGATTGTTAGTCTTCAATAAGCATCATAATCAAATTTGCATAATAAGAATAGGGTGAAAGAGATATTACTTCAATAAGATGAAGACACAATGCCAAGAGCCCAATCAAGTGACCTCCAAAGTCTCAAAATATTTTATTAAACAAGAGCTTACAATTTTCACCAGAGTTTCTTTGCACAAAAATACTTGAGATAATAGCCCAAAATGGGCCTCTCTTTATAGTAAAAGACTCCATAAACCTAAGCCTAAACCCTAAATCGAATTGGCAATGGCATGGAGGTCGAATTCCAATCAACAAAGGCTTGGAGCAATAGACAAGGCTAAAGTCGAGTTTATGGTAGGTGAGATTGGCATGAGGTGGCAAGGACTCGACTTTGGGAGGAGGAAACAACGAATAAGCATGCAACAACAAGGAAATGCGATCTAGGGTATGAAGGGCGTGATCCATGTGGGAGATGCGAGCTAGTTTGATGAATGCCAAGTGGAAAGGTAGGTACCAATTCGAGTTTTGAGTGGGAGCCAAACAAATCACCAACCAATAACGAGTTCAATCAAGGGAATGGCGTGAATCTAATGGGGATTGACGTGAGGATTGTAGGACATGCGAATTGGATGATGGATGGCGTGTACTTGGTAGGTGAATGCGAGTTGGATGATGGATGAGCCAATAAATTGGTGTTTGCATGGAGTTTAACCAATAGATAAACCCCAACTAGGATTCACGTGAGCCCAAGAGGAATGACGTGAGGATTTGAGGATATGCGACTTGGTTTTGAGGGAGACACATGGGGGATGGTAGGTGTAGATTCGAATTAGCACAAGGAGCCAAGCTTTGGTAGGTGTGGTGACTCATGAGGGCGCCACTCTAACACAAATGCATAACCAACAAACCACTTATCACATGACAACTCACAAACTCGACTTTGCATGAAGGAGGGCGAACTTGTTTGAAAGGATAAACTTTTGGTGACTGGATGGGCTTGGAGTTGATTGGAATCTTCCTAAATGCTCATTGCCATGTCATTTAGTCCTTTATTTTAATCAAATTGATTAATTTTGGAGAGATTTGGATTATCTCCGAAATAATCAATTTTATTATTTTAATTAATAATTTCTCTGTAAATGACTTTTCAGAGAAAATATTAATTACGGGGCTGAATTGACATCCGAAAGTTGGGTTTAGCTGCTCCAAAGGTCATGTGTGATTTTTGGCTTATCAAACGAGCCATCAATCACTGAATTCGGACCCCGGATGACTGACATATTACAAATTACTATTTCTCTATTTAAACTATAGAGAAATTTATTAAATTTAAAAAAAATAATAAAAACCCAAATTTCGACGGACCCGGTAAATTTTTTTCGAAATTCTTTCTGAGGGTTTTATGGACCTAGGACATGACCGACACCTATTCTAACAGTGTCTAGTAGGCTTATATACATTAGTTGGCCTCTAATAACCCCCCATGGCCAAATTTTCAAAATCGGGCATTCCAGCTTTGGAGGAGCGGGAGAAAACCTCATCGATTATACCTCGCCTTAAGCAAAGCATAATTGACATGGGAAAAAACTCCTTGGAATACCTTAGTTGCTTAATCCAGTCATGAGAAACCGAGGCACTCAGATCCTACTAGCACACTTTTATTACAAAACCCCCATGGGGCCATGGTCATGTCGACTCAAAAACAAAACAAGCTAACCACAACTGGCTAGCTACAAAATGCTGGATCATCTGATACACTGGAATCAAACATTCATCATGTTTGTCAAATGGCGGCTCTCCAGAAAATCCAACTATGGTACAAAAAGTTGGTAACATCTGGCTCCAACTGTGGGACGGATGCTCGTTTGATCTATGGTTCAAAAAGAGTATTCGAGAACCCCAGAATGTCAATTTCCTGCACAGAAACGGAAGTGTCTTAGTAAAACATCTCCATGATAAATAATGCCAAAATGAAATACCAACTTAAACACTTTTTCTTTTCATTTTTCAAAAGCATATGAAAATAAAATCTTTTTCTTTTTCAGCATATATATGAAATATGATACAAAAACTAACATATGAAACTATGATACATCAATATGGTACAAAAATTGCATAATTTGAAAAAGATAAGGTTTAGGAATCTCCTGAGACGACCCCTTGGTCATCTTGAATGTTGTTCCGATAAAATGGTTTTAGGTGTTTCCCGTTTCTGGGCAATGGTATCATCTCTCCATCCATGGTGTTCAGAAAGAAGGAATGTGTTCCGGCCTGGCAACGTATGATAAAAGGACCTTTCCAAAGGCTGTCAAATTTTCCATGCTTCCCTGGCTTTTCTCCTCTCTTGTCCCACAAAAGAACAGTGTCACCTACTTGGAAATCTCTAGGCTTGTCTGACTTATCAAAAGTAGTCTTCATGCTTTCCTGATGTCTTAACATTTTGTCCAATGATGTCCTTCTGCTTTCATCAAGTTCAATAATTTGATTTGCCCTATCATCTAACTCCAGTTTCTCAGTACCATAATCAGTCAACATTTTGTAGATGGGTATTTGCATGTTGAAAGGCAAAGCAGCTGTGATGCCATAAACAAGTTCAAAAGGAGTCTTTCCAGTGGAATTCTTCTTAGTGATCCTATCTGCCCATAATGCATACTTGATTTTGCTATCCCAAGACCTCTTGTTATCCCCCACAGTTTTCTTAAGGATGGTCATCAAATTTTTGTTTGAGGACTTTGCAAGTCCATTGCCCTGGGGGTAATAATCAGAAGAGTGTGATAAAACAATGCCATACTTGAAGCAAAAATCAGTCATCTCTGTTGAACTGGAGGCCTTAGCATTGTCTGTTGTTATCTTTAGGGGAGTGCCAAACCGAGTGATGATCCTATCCTCGATGAAATCCATGATTACCTTTTCAGTGGCTGTTTTGGTGGGAATAGTTTCCACCCATTTAGTGAAGTAATCAGTTGCAGTGAGGATCCAGCAAAATCCATTGCTAGAGTTATCCTGGAACTTGCCTATAAAGTCGAGACCCCATTGTTGAAAGGGGGCAATGACAACTACTGGAGCGAGAGGTAAGGCAGCCAATTTAGGCTTTCCAGTGAAAAGTTGACACTCCTGGCAATACTTGACATACTTGTAAGTATCAGCAAAAATAGTTGGCCAATAGTAACCTGCTCTCAGAATTTTATGAGCAGTTGTGTTTGCTGCATAATGGCCCCCACAAAAACCTGAGTGGAATTCAGTCAAGATCTTTTTGGAATCCTGCTCGTGCACACATCTAAGTATCACACCATCAGGGTCCTCCAACCCAAACCCTCTTGAGTGAGGCAATACCTGGCAGTTTTTAACCTAAGAGCTCTTCTTTTATGTCCCTTGAGATGATCTGGGACATCCAGGTGTAGCAGAAAGTATATAATGTCGGAGTACCAATGATTATCTAGGTCCTGTAAAGCTGGTGTCATACGAGGATGAGATGAAAGGCTTGCACAACACATGTCAATGGCCTCTTCATTTTTCTGAGTTAACATCTTAGCTAGGCCTTGCCCCTTTATTAGTTTAGTGGGCCGAATTTCAAGATCATACTCCTGGATTTTGGACACCCATGTGCCTCTTGTTCCTAAGCAATCCTGTTGGGCTAGGATGTCTTTTACAGCGGCATGGGGGACATATCCTATGACTCTTGAATAACCAATGTATGTCCTAAAGTGTTTTAGAGACTTCACCAAGGCATAGGCCTGCTTTTCCATGGTAGTATATTTTAACTCAGAGTTTTGGAGGGCCCTACTCATGAAGGCAATAGGTTGTTCAAACCCTTCGGAATTCTTCTGGAGCAATACCCCAGCTATCGTGTCCTCTAAGGCAAAAGAGAATATCATGAACTCTTTGGTATAATCAGGGCTGACTAACACAGGTGACTTAGAAATAGCATCTTTGATAGTTGCAAAGGCTTCCTTTCCTTCATCATCCCAGACAAATTTAGCATCCTTTTTTAACAACCGTTGCATGGGTTTTATTATCTCAGCTAAATTTGGTATGAATCTTCTTATGAAATTGATATGGCCATTAAAGGATTGGAGACCTTTGACATTTCTAGGAAGGGGAATTTTCTGGATAGCTTCAACTCTTTCGGGATCAACCTTGACCCCGTCTTTGTTAACAATGTGACCCAAAAGTTTGCCTTCTTCGATGCCAAAGACTGATTTCACCGGATTTAAAGAAATCCCATACTCTCTACATCTTTCAAATACCTTCCTAAGGTGGCCAACATGACTAGATCTTTCTTTGGAAAATACGGTCAAATCATCCTGGTAAATTTCAATGATTTTCCCCACTAATTCTTTGAAGGCATAGTCCATGGCCCTTTGAAAATTGGCCCCAACATTGGTAAGGCCAAAAGGCATTCTTAAATATTCGAAAGTTCCCCAAGGGGTTGTGAAAGCAGTTTTGTGTCTATCTTCTTCCTTGATGACTACCTGATTGTAACTTGAAAATCCATCCAACATTGACATCATGCCAGACCCAGTGACCCGTTGGAGGAGGGTCTGCATATTTGGAAGGGGGTAGTTATCTTTCTGGCATGCCATGTTCAGATTTCTAAAGTCTATACATATTCTTAAGCTGCCATTCTTTTTTCTGACCACCACCAAATTTGAACACCATGAAGTATGTCGAGTGGGTGCTATGATGCCTGCTGCTAACATTTTTTCTAATTCCTGTTTTACAATAGGAGCTAGTTTAGGATTTATCTGTCTCAGCTTTTGCCGGAAAGGTTTACCCTTTTGACATTCCGGTTTTAAGGGAATGGTGTGTTGGAAAACATCCTCCCTATATGCCTTAAGCTCATCATATGTGAAAGCGAATATGTCCCTAAATTCTCTTAATAAGTTAATAAGGGCATTTCTTTCTTTATCAGGGATACCTTTTCCGATCTTAAGGATTTTTGGTTCCTTTTCCGTTCCAATGTTAATTTCAATGTACTCACCTGGTTTCATCTGGTCCACATTACTCTTTTTCCTATCCTGTCTGTCAAAAACATGTTCCAAGGCCACAAAACCTCATGGAACAGGGTTTGAGCGGTTACCTTCATCCTGATAAACTTTACCTTCCTCCTGATCATTTGGTTTATAATTCAAGAACTCATCAATGTTGTTTATGAACTTGAGTATCTGTTCATCATCTCTAAAAACTTGCCAATGTTCTATATTATCAGGAATGGAAGGTCTAAAGTTGATTTCCAAGGGGCAATGTCCTTCTAACATTTCGTCCAAAGGTTGGAGTGTTGAGGCTGAAACTGCAAGTCTATCCGCGGCACTATTCTGATCTCGAGGGATTGCTTCTATATTAAGGGCATCAAAGAATTCCATTGTGTCCCATATTGCATTTCGGTATTTCTTAAGTCTCTGGCATTTACATGCGAATTGACCCTTAATTTGTTGGACAATTAGATCCGAGTCCCCTTTTATAGTTAGCAATTTGATTCCCATGTCCTTGGCAATCTCTATGCCTAGTAGAAGTGCCTCATACTCTACCACATTATTCGTTGCTTCAAACTCTAGTCTAAAGGCGAAATTGAAAATCTTACCCTCTGGAGAAGTGATGATAACCCCAGCACCCTTTCCTGCTCTAGAACATGCTCCATCAAAATTCATTCTCCATAACTTACTTGTTTCTACATTTTTAACTTCTTCCTGGATTGGATCTAAAAAGGTGGAGTTGATTTGAATATCTCCGATCTCACCGACATGGCAAACAAACTCATTTGATGGCCTATCCGGATTTTCCACATGGTATCTCCTTTCCTTTTCGGTGTGTAATTTTACAAGTGAGTCTTCGGAAGCAGGAACTGTTGCATAAGACCAATCCAACTGTATAGAACCACCTAAAGTTGCACCCCACTTTCTAGAGAGTAGCATGCCCCACCTATCTGGTACGTCTATGACAAGGATATCCATGGTGAGGTGGATGTCCGTGTACTTGGCCAATCTAACCGGAACTTTCTCTATCATCCCTTCAACCTTAACGGGTCTGGAATCCATGGCACACACATTCTGGTAGGGCCTGGTGGTTCTTAGGTTGAGCTGTTGCATAACCCTTTTGGTCATTAAGCTCGCACCGGATCCTGAATCCAGCATACAATTGTGTAGAAGAAGGTCACCTATCATCAATGATATGTAGAAAGGAGGGTGAGCTTCTTTTCTTGTATCCCTAGTATGCAGGATTATAGGAGGGTCCTCATAAGTTGATTCACAGCTGGTTGAAGGTTCTTCCACATTATCCAAAAAAGTAACCTTCTTAGGAATCTGAGGAGTGAGAGGAGTAGGAGGAGTAGGTTTGGTAGTACATGCAGGAGTAGGTGGACTAGGATTTGTAACACATGTAGGACTAGGTGCTTCTAATGTTTTCAACAACTTCTCCTTTTGACCAGGAATCTTGTAAAGTTCATTTATGGGTATAGGCACCTTAGTAGTATTGAACTAGTTATTCCAATCAAAATTTAATTTATTAGAATCAGCTGAATCACTTGGAATAATTACCTTGGGAGGTTGTATAGCAGGTGCAGGATTTGATCTTCTTTGGTATCCGACCCCTTTAAATCTCTGCATATTTTGAAGTTGTTCATTGGATGGTCTTCCTCCAAAGTTTTTTGTCATGTTGTCTGGTTCATTGTCAACAGGTTTCCAGTTTTCTCTAGGAATATTGCGGATATCTCCTACAGCATTTATGTATTCAAGCTCGCTTGATGTTGGATTACTGGTACCCTCCCCTTCAGGATAACCATGCTCTTGTACATAGTTTGCAAAGTAACAAGCGAATTCCTCATGGAAATCCTTGCAAGCTCTACAAAATGGAATGTACACCTCATTTGTGCTAGCAGCCTCTATCTGAGTTGGAGGCCTCTTTTCATTTTCGGGAGCTTTCTTTTGCCAGTTTTTTTTGGGAGGGTAATTTCTCTGAATTGGTTGAGTTTGTTGAATTTGCTGGACTCGTTGTACATGTGCCCTTTCCATGTTTATTATCTTGTTTTGAACTTCTTTCATTTGGACTACATGTTTTTGTTCAGCTCTTTCCATCCTCTCACACATATCCATCATCTTTTTCTCATAGGATTCTTTTAATGCAGCTAGAGGATCTTTATCTTTAAGCTCAACTGTTTTTAAAGGAGTTTGAGCTCTTGAGTAACCAGGTAAGTTTGACTTTCCAGAGGACTGCATGTTCTTGTCTATCTTAGATGCCATTGTCTGTGCTTCTAACAAAGTAGCACGTTCTTTATCCCTAAGTTGATATTGCATTTCTCCACTCAAAGCTTCAATGTAGTAAACCAGTATAGTATGTGGAGTTGGCTTGTAATCTGTAGGGATTGCATTGTATAAATCGGTGAACTTCTTGTTGAAATCTTCCATGGTTTCCATTTCACTTCTTTTGATGTTTGTTAGAGCAGCAAGTTGATGACGGGGCTCTTTTCTCTCACCATACTTGTTGGTGAAAGCAGTTGAAAACTCAGCCAAGGTGGCAAAGGAGTTGGCTAGCAAGCTGATGAACCAGTCACCAGCATCTCCTTCTAAGGATAAGGCAAACAACTTCATGTATACATCCTCATGTCTGTGAGCAGCATCCCTAACATATCCACTTTTTATTCTTGAGAAAGCAGTGAGGTGCTGTGCAGCAGTAACAGTATCAGTGCCGGTAAAGGTGGGAAGTTTGTCGATGGCCTTATCTGGAAGATCATGTGGTTGACCTGCTATCTGAGCAATGTTGAGGGGAGCGAAAAAATCACCCATTGTATCGGAAAAACAATTATTATTGTTTTCAAAATTTTCAAAATTTTCTAAGTTATTCTCTTGAAAAAAACTATGGATGTCAGAAATAGACTGAGACCTAAGTTCTTCAAGGATTTTACGAGAAGCTAGCTTGTTCAGTCTTCTCCTATAAACCTTTTCAGGTTCTGGGATAAAACTAAGCAAGCCTTCAGAGTTTCTTCTAGTCGAATACCTTGAGGTGTTAATTGACAGTGGAGTCGCCAGGTGGTTTCAAGTCTAATTTCTGAGAGTGATTAAACTAAAAAACTACCAAAAAGGAAAAAGGGGCAGTGGAGTCGCCAGATAGATTGAGAATCTATCAAAAAGGTAAAAACTAGAAAAAACTAAGGTCGTCCAGGAACAAAAAGATTTGTCCCCGGCAACGGCGCCAAAAATGTTGTCCGCCAAACTGCACACCAGCAGCAGAAATCTTTAAAGCTGTCTCCCTCACTGGAAAGTGGGGAGAGGTGTGGCCTTGGGGGCAAGCAATGAGCCAGGTGCTGTCACCTGAATCCCATCTCCTCCGTTTAGGCAAAACTCCTAACGAAGCCAAGGGGGGTAGTCCCTACTAAAGAGTTATCTAAGGCTCTTTGTGCGTTTTTAATGTGTTTTGGTGTTGTGATGCGGATGGGTGTTGTTTAGGAGTTTTTTGAAATGAAAGACAATTATGAAACTCGAATATAAGACAAGATAACGCAATCCACGTTGCACAAACAAGATGAAAGATACACTTGGGCAATAAGTAAACCACTTTTCACGAAATATAACAGATAACTCCAATGTAGATATTAAGGCAAGCAAAAAATGAGATAAAGGACCAGTGCCTTATGGAGTCAAGAATCAAATATGAATTGTGAAAACTTGATACAAGTGCTTGAATTGAAAGTTTGTGAGAACGTTATGCAGCTTATCTTGGTGAATTCAAAGTTTTAGTTGTCTTGATTATTAGGCTAAGACCAAAGGTATCAAAAGATGGTGGAACCTTACCCAAGGAAAGTACTGGCAACCCTAAGTGATCTGTCAGAAGCACCCAGATTGCAAAGAGGGCAAGTGTGCTTGCGGCTTGACCGCCCTCGAGTCTGACAGTGGATTCCCGGCACCACCTCTCGTGGGGAAGAACAGTAATTTGCCTTGGTTGAGGTTTTGGGTAAAATTTTTAATTAAGTTATCGATCATAAATTATCAAGTCTTCCACCTTTCTGAGTACTAGCCCAACCTTTTCAGGTTGGCAGAGCATACGGGTGTAGGACAGAAACCAAGATAAATTAATTAAAGGGGGTGTGAGTGAAATTTTTTTTTATTATTAGAAAGCCTTGTTCAACTCTCCGACAGAGAGCGCTCTTGACTTGGTCTTATGACCATAGTTCAAGAGACTTGCTAAATTAACAATGCCTAATGCAGGGAGATGCAAGAAACTAAAATGCCCTCCAATAGAGGGTGCTCTTGACTTGGATTTGGCCAAGTTCAAGAGACTTTGGTTTATTTTAAGAAGCAGAAAAAGTAGTAGCAGAATATCTCAGATTTGAATCAGATTTTACGCAATAGTATTGATCACAAGATATAAATTACCACTAACCATAACTCGCAAGATAAATAAATCTAGTGTTCTACCACACAAACTTTAATCTACTAGGTAGGATTGATCCCCGAAACAGGATCAACCACTAGAACCACTAGTCCTTGAGACTTTCCAGCTAGCTGAAACTTCGGCAAGGAGGCTAATGGGGAAGGAAGAGTAACCACAAATTATGTGGTCCTGCCCTTGAGACTTCGTCTCAAGGATACAACTTCCGGCTGAAGGCTTTGGAAGAGAAGCAAGATAAAAACAAACGAGAAATAAAGCTAAACTACCCAAGAATCTCTTTCAGGTTCAAGACCCTACTCGGGAGAGCATGGGGGTAAGTAAATATGGAATATAAACAAAATGATTTATGGAAGTAAATTTTAAACTAAGAGCATGAAACTGTAAATCTAAACTAAATCAAACCACAAGACCCAACACCCTTCCCCAAATGGGGAAGAAGACCAAAAAAGTGGAGGCCTCCTCCACTTGAAATTTTTATTTAAACAATTACAAATGCCTTGGGTTTATAACCTTGCAAGGTCTTTTGAGATAATGAGACTTGGAAAAACAAAGCTAACTCCTATAAGCTATTACAAAGGATAATACTAGATGATATCACGTTTTAACTCATCCTCGTGGTTCGTTTAAGTTTTGCTTTGTTTGGACCTCTTCTTTTCAAGACTTTCTCAAGCACCCTTCTCTTCAAAAGCACCTATAACAACATTCAACTCAGGATACCCTTTAGCATTAGATAAATAAAACCAACTTTGAAACTAAATCTAGATTTGCAAAATGAAGCCAAAAACATAAAATGACATGAAAAATGGTTCAAAAGAGTTAAGATGGGAAAACGGACCAGCGAACAAAAAGTGCCCTAAATATACTAGAAATGAGATCTAAGATGTAAAAAATCTAAGAAATTTTTATGAAAATTTTTCTATCTTAAGCAAGAAACTTGGAAATGTAAACTATGCAAGCTATACTAATGAAATGAGATCTACAATGTAACTAACAATAAGATACAAACAATAATAGATCCTAGCTATGCAAATGCGAATGTGAAGATCTAAACACTACTATTCCAAAAGAAAGTGCTACCAACTAGGATTAATACTTAACCATTTTTTGTTGTTTGTGTGAAATTTTTAGGGCTAATAGAAGGAGGACGAAAGGGGGAAAGAGATCAAAGGAGAGGAGAGAAAGCAAAAACAAAAGGGATGAAGGTAGGATGGTGAGAAGAGATGGAGGGGGACGAGAGGAGAAGATGAGAGAAAAAGGGGAGAAACGAAAGCCTAAAGAGAACAAAAACGAAACCTAGAGGAAGAGGAGGGAAGTGGGACGAAACTATGGAAGATGGGCAAATGGGAGGAAATGAGGGACTAAGAAAGTGATGGCTAGGAGAAAGTGGACTAGCAAGTCAAAGAGAAATCTTTCAAAGAGAAAAAGAGAGCTAGAAGATGAAAGCTCATGAACCACGGTTACCAATAGTTGAATGAAGTTTTTGTTGGAGAAAGGCAAAAGATACTTGGAGAAGCTCACAACCCTGCAAACAAATTATTAAGATAAATGGAACACTTGATCGGTGAAGGTATTAGATGCCAATAGCTCTCAATGATTGAATTCCCTAAAGACACAAAAACTCAAAGCAATAGATTAGAAGCCTAAGTACTAGATTGTTAGTCTTCAATAAGCATCATAATCAAATTTGCATAATAAGAATAGGGTGAAAGAGATATTACTTCAATAAGATGAGGACACAATGCCAAGAGCCCAATCAAGTGACCTCCAAAGTCTCAAAATATTTTATTAAACAAGAGCTTACAATTTTCACCAGAGTTTCTTTGCACAAAAATCCTTGAGATAATAGCCCAAAATGGGCCTCTCTTTATAGTAAAAGACTCCATAAACCTAAGCCTAAACCCTAAATCGAATTGGCAATGGCATGGAGGTCGAATTCCAATCAACAAAGGCTTGGAGCAATAGACAAGGCTAAAGTCGAGTTTATGGTAGGTGAGATTGGCATGAGGTGGCAAGGACTCGACTTTGGGAGGAGGAAACAACGAATAAGCATGCAACAACAAGGAAATGCGAGCTAGGGTATGAAGGGCGTGATCCATGTGGGAGATGCGAGCTAGTTTGATGAATGCCAAGTGGAAAGGTAGGTACCAATTCGAGTTTTGAGTGGGAGCCAAACAAATCACCAACCAATAACGAGTTCAATCAAGGGAATGGCGTGAATCTAATGGGGATTGACGTGAGGATTGTAGGACATGCGAATTGGATGATGGATGGCGTGTACTTGGTAGGTGAATGTGAGTTGGATGATGGATGAGCCAATAAATTGGTGTTTGCATGGAGTTTAACCAATAGATAAACCCCAACTAGGATTCACGTGAGCCCAAGAGGAATGACGTGAGGATTTGAGGATATGCGACTTGGTTGTGAGGGAGACACATGGGGGATGGTAGGTGTAGATTCGAATTAGCACAAGGAGCCAAGCTTTGGTAGGTGTGGTGACTCATGAGGGCGCCACTCTAACACAAATGCATAACCAACAAACCACTTATCACATGACAACTCACAAACTCGACTTTGCATGAAGGAGGGCGAACTTGTTTGAAAGGATAAACTTTTGGTGACTGGATGGGCTTGGAGTTGATTGGAATCTTCCTAAATGCTCATTGCCATGTCATTTAGTCCTTTATTTTAATCAAATTGATTAATTTTGGAGAGATTTGGATTATCTCCGAAATAATCAATTTTATTATTTTAATTAATAAACTCTCTGTAAATGACTTTTCAGAGAAAATATTAATTACGGGGCTGAATTGACATCCGAAAGTTGGGTTTAGCTGCTCCAAAGGTCATGTGTGATTTTTGGCTTATCAAACGAGCCATCAATCACTGAATTCGGACCCCGGATGACTGACATATTACAAATTACTATTTCTCTATTTAAACTATAGAGAAATTTATTAAATTTTTAAAAAATAAAAAAAACCCAAATTTCGACGGACCCGATAAATTTTTTTCGAAATTCTTTCTGAGGGTTTTATGGACCTAGGACATGACCGACATCTATTCTAACAGTGTCTAGTAGGCTTATATACATTAGTTGGCCTCTAATAACTCCCCATTGCCAAATTTTCAAAATCGGGCATTCCAGCTTTGGAGGAGCGGGAGAAAACCTCATCGATTATACCTCGCCTTAAGCAAAGCATAATTGACAAGGGAAAAAGCTCCTTGGAATACCTTAGTTGCTTAATCCAGTCATGAGAAACCGAGGCACTCAGATCCTACTAGCACACTTTTATTACAAAACCCCCATGGGGCCATGGTCATGTCGACTCAAAAACAAAACAAGCTAACCACAACTGGCTAGCTACAAAATGCTGGATCATCTGATACACTGGAATCAAACATTCATCATGTTTGTCAAATGGCGGCTCTCCAGAAAATCCAACTATGGTACAAAAAGTTGGTAACAGGGTCCATACAACTAATAGAACATGTGTTAGGGGGTGTCTATATGGTGTTTTATCCCCCTAACACCAACCAACAAGGTCCCACACTATTACATTACAAAAATCATGAATTTCTCTAAGTGGAAAAATGCCCTCCATGGGCAAATTCGCCCCTCATAGTGAGCTGGGCAAATGAGGGCCCCACAACACCAAATACAATATCAAAACATACCAAAATTACCTTAGTGATTACCTTTACCATTGCCAACCTTTGATTTTGCCATTTCTCTATAGTTGCCTTAGTCAAATTCTGATTTCCATGTATTTTCTCCTGGTTTATATGGCTGAAGATGAAAATTGGGCTTTTGACCCACTTTTATTGCCCGGATTGCCGAACCCTCTGCTGCAATGTGATCGTGGACCCCAAAAGTAGTAGGGATGACCACTCGAACGACCCCGATCCATCACTTTGGCAATATTTGCCCCAAATCCATGATTTTTAATTAAAACAGGTCAAAGTTGACCAATAATAATTAAAAATCTCTCAAATGGTTCAATGTTTTGCAATTCCGTTAGTTGTATGCTCATATGGAACCCCTGTAGATAATAAATGATCGAAATCGAAATTCCGATCGCAACATTTTTTCGGGCTCATTTTTGGCCTAGTCAACCCAGTATGACTAAGTCAAATATGGTCAACTATAGTGCTGGCTGAAATCTGTATGCAAGCAAGAAGCGACAAGGCTCAATTAAACAAGTTAGTACATTACTAAGCAATAAATGATATCATGGTGATCAAAAATACATTAAATCCCAAAATAGTACAAGGCCCTGGTGAAGTGGGCCCACCACCTCCAAAAGACTAGGATGCTATACACCTCCATAGAATTGACCACCTTGCTGACTCTAGGTGATGTGGACAACATGGTAAAAGATATGGGAAGACGAGGATAAGGATCATGTGACCACTAAGACAACTCGGGAAAGCGGGGTCCACTGAGGTAAGTATGCCATGACAAAACACGGGGAAGGGCGGTGCCTCACATATGGGTATAGTGCAGGGAAACCACCACTAGTCATCTAACAAATATCCCACAACTCACATCCGTATCCGAAGACTCCGTGAGGTTCTTTTCTAGAGACGCCAAACTGGGTGTCCGGCAAACCGTAACTTGAGACTCTAGGGAGCAATCTTGAGCTTGTCCCTTGCTCCTTCTCACCTCCTTGTCCCGCAGGACTAGGTGAGGAATAACCACTACAAATGCTGACATGTATAGCTGACCAGAATCCATGTGTGTTCATAAACACATTGCATGGATTTTACAATGAGTTTCATACTTAGCCCTTTTTTGGCTAGATTTTACAATTTACAATACAATGGCCTTTTTAGCCTGATTTACATTTCATTTCTTCATTTCTTCATGGCCCTCTTGGGATACATACATATCTCAAAAGATATAAACATGGCGCTCATATTGCAAAGGTAATAGGGGTGGGTAATACAAGCTTCGATGACAAGTGGGGAGCACCCGGTGAGGCTACACAATCCTAACTGCATTGCAACATCGGGGGCAACCGACAGGAGCAAATCCCAGGTCTAACCGTGTATCTCACACACTAAAGAGCCGAGGCACAATAAACAGGGAGTCATGGCAAACTTAGAGATCAGTGGGGAAAAGGGGGGTCCTCGTGATCACAAATCAGAGTCCAAGTCGGGGAAGAAGTGTCATGGATGAGTCGGACGAGTGGAGGAAGTGAAGATGGTGCTAAAGTCAGCTACCGAGGGGCTAAGTGATCAAGTCTAAACCAAGTATACAGGACATGACTCAGCGTGCATATACATAAGTCTAACTGGAGGGGTGGACTGACATCACCAAAGGCCCAAACACATCATATCATAAGCAGATCACCAAATATATAATCTCATGCAAAGTTAGTGTACTAGCAAGTGTAAAGGAGTCTAATCTACAACATGAGCAATAATCAATATATGCAATACCTACTGCACCATATACCTGCTGCTACTGAACCTGTATCTAAGCTGGCTCTCTACTGAATCCGGGCATACAATAAACCAGCACTGTACTGTGACAATCTCCATCAGAATATGACTAGGCACTATCTCAAATGGGCTTGTGTCAAAGCCTGGCAAGGAAAGGTAACCCTGTGGTAGATGGTAAGTCCAACTGCCTGTCCCCTCTGATATGTTTGCTAGGGGCAATCTGAACAAAAATGCCTCCTCTGAAGGCAGCTGATGTCTGATCTGGAAAAAAAGTACTGTGCGGTCCTCGACCGCACAGTCTGCAGTGTGGAAGCTGCTCCTGACATAAAATGTGATAACATCTGGCTCCGTCTAGGACAAGTGCTCTAAGGGAGAGAGTGCTTGAGAACCACAGAATCTCTGGTCCATAGCACCCCCCTCATCATCATCAATGTACATGCACCAGCATGCTCTCTCCATCATCATCAATATGTACCTAGTCCTATAAAATGCAGACGCTATACCAATCTCTGCAGACCCCACGTCAGGCCGCACAATATACATGTACAATAATCCAGATAAATAAACAAAATGATAATGCTGACAATAATGATATATCAATAAAGTTAACTCTACAGCATTTAGTTTTATTAGGCCGACACAAGAGGTGTAAAAAAGAGAAAAGATAACTGAAATGGAAACTATGGTACAAAAGGGCGCCAAAATGTGAAAAGAAAAGCAAAAACCAAAACAAAAGGACAACTAACTACTGCTCATGAGAGCTTATTCAATTTATCTACCCTACTCAAACCAGTTCAGACCAATACTAAGTAAAAGCATAGATCCAATGCAACCATTCATCCAATAGATCAGTAGTTCTTCCTTGATGTTGTTCAGCAAAACAAGTCAAGACTGGATTAAGAATTAATGAGTTTAAGATCAAAATTCTCTTGACTTGTTCATAGATTGGAAAAGGGTTAGAGGGGTGCAAAATGGAATCATGCCGAGGTTGAGACTGGGTTTCGCAAAGCACATCCATCAATAGGCAAAAAGGATCATGAAAATGGTGCGAGTTATCTTTTAAATTAGATGTAAGAAAATAATATAACACTCGACTCAACCCCCCCTGGGACATGTTGTCCTCCTCGTCTATCAAGTTGGTATTCTCAATGGCGTTCATCCTTGGATTGATGAGGGAACCAAGTGGGGACAAACTGGAGTTTACTAAAACTAAGATCAAAATTGCTCCCACTTGTTGCTCAAAAATTGCAAAAAAATGAAATTGATCTTTGAAAAGCTTCTCGGTCAACCCATCAATAGGACTATTAGCTTGGAAAATAGGGTTAACCCAGGATGACTGAAAAAAGAAATAAAAGGTTTTACCATCCACCGCTTGGCATTCTAAAAACTCCTTATCAAACCCCTTACATGACAAAAATAGGTTAGAAAGAGGCATTAACTTCATGAGTTGGGATGGGAGGGAGGAGTGAAAAATAGAAAAATAGGTTAGAAAGAGGCATTAACTTCATGAGTTGGGATGGGAGGGAGGAGTGAAAAATAGAAACTTGCTTGGCATTTCTCAAAGGTGTTACCCCCAATTCCGTATGAGAGAAAAGATATTTGTCAAAGAAAACATCAACATCAATATCAACCTTCCAAAGACAAAACTGACCTTGGATCAAATTTCCAATCACTTCGTTTTGACCAAGGAGAGAGCAAGGAATTGTGTGGACATTAAGCATGATACTTTTTGAAGGTTCTTTGTGACATTGATTCCATCTTGCAGGGTGCAGCAAAGAACACTCAAGGTTGAGTGGATAGATGAGTGGATCATCATCATCTTGACAGGGAGGTATATCGATATAATCAATTTTAAAACCCCCATCATCTTCACACATTTGACTTTCAAGCGCATGATGATCGTTTGATCCATTCTCAATAGAAGTCTGATTATTTTCAATATTTTCCTTTTCTTCTTCTTCTTCAAAGGTATGATTGGTAAGTGAAACAAGGTCAGGATCACTTGGGCATTGACCTGAACAATCGCTAACAAAGCAATGACTATGGGGCTGCCCCTCAAGAGAATCTCTAGTGGATTCACTGGTTGAAAGCTCAACCATAGAATTTTGTCTTTGATGATCAATGGAATCCCCTTCTTCATTTGTGCCCTCTTCGGGTAAAGATGACAAAGTGCTTCGTATGATTTTAGTAAGTTCCCCTTCTATGTCAATATCAAGGTCAAAATCTTGAGGGGTGAGACTTGCTCACTATCATACATAACTTCATCATGAGATTCATGTCCTATATTCTTCAAATACTCTACTACATTCTTATAGATTGAAGGCTCATTTAGAAGTTGAATCAGAGGCACACTCACCATTGGTTTGAGAGAGGAGAAATCAAATTGATAAGGACAATCACTACTCATTTCGTCAATGCTATCCTGATCGTCTTCATGACATTGATCCTCCACCACATAATCCTCATTTGATTGTTCTTCCATGGATTCATCAATGCTTTCACCCCATTCATCTTCACAAAGTTGGTTTTCAATTACATGATGATCACTAGACTGTTTCTCACATGAAATCTGACTACCCTCACCTTTCTCTTCCTCTTCCAAGAGACGATTAAGATTTGAGTCAACATTTGGATTGTTTAAACATTGAACAGGACAATTGTCAACCATGTGATGATTGTGAAGTTGCTCTTTAGGTGGTGCTTCCCTAGAGTCACCAATGGAAAGGCGAATTAGATATAGGGTTCGGCCTGTAACTGCCTCAGGTAATAGTAACAAAGTATCTCGTATGATTCGATTGATGTTTCTTTTAACTTCCGCATGAGATTTTGCAGCATTGTTCTCAAGATACTCTGTGACATTCCTGTGGATTGTAGGCACACTCATGATTTGGAACATCTCAGGAGAGGAGTGATCCAAACGGGAAAGCAGATCATCAATATAATCTTCATCCATGACACAATCAGTGCTAGATTGACATTCTAAAGACTCATCAATGCTTTCACCCCATTTATATATTATCAATCTCGTGAAAATGTCATACCCAGTGATGGATCCTGGGGCCAAACTATCAAACCATAAACAGGCATCCCCTACCAGGGACGCACCAAGGGCTCGCATATAGACATCTTCACAATCAGCACCCAGAGATTCCATATGGTCCCAGAGGGCATCCAAATGACTTTCAATAGATGTTCCATTATTTCCATAAAAGCGAGGCAACCTCTTGATGTATCCATTTGGCATAAGATGAGGTGCCCCATGTATTTCTGAAAAATCAAAAGGGGAGGGCTTGGGTTTTCTAAAGGTTCTGGTTGCTTGAATTGGGCGAGAATGGTTTACCGAAGGTCCCGGCTGGGTTTGATATTGGCTAATATGATGATTTGGCCGACCATTTTGGCTAGCAATCCTTGGTTGGGGTTGACATCTAGATTTAGGTTGACTCACCAATCTATTAGGGGTGGATAGGAAAAAGATTCCATTAGAGTGATGAGGAGTATCGCGGGTATCGCAAAAGTCTTGATATTGAGGTTCATACCCGTAATTATGTTCATATTCCTCCCCATACTGAGATTGTGCATCCCATTCATTTATTTCCTCTTGTCTCCTTCTAGACCTACTCACACGTTCATTTAATTCTTTAATGGTTTGTGAGAGGCCAAGGAGAACATCTGGGTCCATTCTGATTTGTCAATTTAAGAGTTCCCAGTGGAGTCTCATGTAAAGTGTCAGAATGCTCTAAACTACGAAGGTTGTAGTGGATGGGTTTGGTCTCCAGTGGAGCCGCGGGGTGGAGTCGCCAGGTGAGCGGGGTACCTTGCTCACCGAAGGTGGAATTTCGTGAGGGGAGAAGTGGTGAGTGAACAAAATGTGTTGACTGTATAATTAAGCAAGACAAAATCAGCCAACTGAGTTTTAAGTTATGATGCGGTGATAGAGGCAAAAAGCAAACAAAAACTCAAACTCAAACACAGACATGGGTAGGCCTCTACCTCCCCGGCAACGGCGCCAAAATGTTATCACACTATCTCTAGTTGTTTGTGGTGGATATCCCAATAGGGACGGTAGAGGGTACAACTAGGAAGGTGTAACCGGCAATAGCCAGGTCCTCAGCTCAAACGAACAGAAGTCACACCGGACAAGGCTACTGTCACTTTAGACAAGGCACTTGGCCAAGTCAAGGGGGGGACCCTGCTCAACAATCAGACACCCAAACCCAAAAGATAAACAAAGTGAGAGACAGAATGGATGACTAAGTGTGAGCTGTCTTCCAGCCTTAGTGGAATCGAGACTCTGGATGGAAAGATGTACTAGATGAGACACATTCAGATCTGATTACACATGTAAATGATAAATAAAAGAAGAATTAGAAGGATGGAAATTAAATCAGCGAACAGAAAATTACTAGAATAGTGCTCGGGGACCCTGCCTATGGGGAATGAAGCTCAATATGATTTATCAATACATGGCAGCGGTAGATAAGTGATTTAGACACCTACTCCAGCAATTAGAACTTGATTAGATGGCTGATTTAAGACACAAAAAAACAGACCAGCAAGCAGTGAATTGAACAGCCCTAGGGGAATGGCTCAGTCGGTGGTAAAATGGACCTAGGGCAGTAAAAAAAAGACATTTTTAAGCACTTTCAGCTGCTGGTACTTGGTACTCTAGGGTAAAATGACGATACGGAGCAGATTAAAGAGTAACCATAACCCCGAAATTAACCCAAAAAACAGATTGACAGTTTTGCCCAAGTAGGGCGAAATTGGTGAAGGACTAGTGCCTAGTTCTAAGGGTAAATGGAGTCGGATTTGAATGAAACTTAAGATATGAAGGTTCTAGCATATATCATTACTGGGTTTTCGATTAAAAAGAAATCCTACGGTGAAAACTAATATTTTGTATTTTTATGGGTTTTTTATGTAAATTTCTACTCAACACACACAGTGATATTCTGAAAAATAAGAGACCAACAAGAGAAACCTACTTGAAAGTAAATGAAATGGACGGAATTACTGAAGACTAGCTCCCAAATTCAATTGTTGAGCAACCGGGTGTTTCCTTGTGCATTTGAGCTCCCAGCTGGCCAAAAACACCCTAGCTACCTGCCACAAATAAGATACAATCAGTATGAGCAGCAAAATAGTTAAACCAACAAGTAAAAAATGACTAAGATGAGAGAATTGAAAGGCTGAAAATGCAATAACAACTCCCTTGTTAAAACACTGAAGAATGTGAGCAGTTGGGGAATTCCCACTCCCAAAACTGCGCCCTCCTCCAGCTGTCTTCTTCACCTACAAATCGATTTGGCCAAGAAAAGATGGGAAACACAACAACAATCTCTCAACAAGGCTAAGATCACTAGTTATCAGTCAAACAATCCACATCCATACATAAACTCTCAAGAAATCAATGGAAGAATGGCTCTATATCTCCAAAACTCAAGTGTACAAATGTGCCAAGAGGAAGTACAAAATAGAGGAGTGCTCTCTCTTATAGAGGAATGCAACTCTAGGGGGCAATCTTGAGCTTGTCCCTTGCTCCTTCTCACCTCCTTGTCCCGCAGGACTAGGTGAGGAATAGCCACTACAAATGCTGACATGTATAGCTGACCAAAATCCATGTGTGTTCATAAACACATTGCATGGATTTTACAATGAGTTTCATACTTAGCCCTTTTTTGGCCAGATTTTACAATTTACAATACAATGGCCTTTTTAGCCTGATTTACATTTCATTTCTTCATTTCTTCATGGCCCTCTTGGGCTACATACATATCTCAAAAGATATAAACATGGCGCTCATATTGCAAAGGTAATGGGGCTGGGTAATACAAGCTTCGATGACAAGTGGGGAGCACCCGGTGAGGCTACACAATCCTAACTGCATTGCAACATCGGGGGCAACCGACAGGAGCAAATCCCAGGTCTAACCGTGTATCTCACACACTAAAGCGCCGAGGCACAATAAACAGGGAGTCATGGCAAACTTAGAGATCAGTGGGGAAAAGGGGGGGTCCTCGTGATCACAAATCAGAATCCAAGTCGGGGAAGAACTGTCATGGATGAGTCGGACGAGTGGAGGAAGTGAAGATGGTGCTAAAGTCAGCTACCGAGGGGCTAAGTGATCAAGTCTAAGCCAAGTATACAGGACATGACTCAGCGTGCATATACATAAGTCTAACTGGAGGGGTGGAATGACATCACCAAAGGCCCAAACACATCATATCATAAGCAGATCACCAAATATATCATCTCATGCAAAGTTAGTGTACTAGCAAGGGTAAAAGAGTCTAATCTACAACATGAGCAATAATCAATATATGGAATACCTGCTGCACCATATACCTACTGCTACTGAACCTGTATCTGAGCTGGATCTCTGCTGAATTCGGGCATACAATAAACCAGCACTGTACTGTGACAATCTCTATCGGAATATGACTAGGCACTATCTCAAATGGGCTTGTGTCAAAGCCTGGCAAGGAATGGTAACCCTGTGGTAGATGGTAAGTCCAACTGCCTGCCCCCTTTGATATGTTTGCTAGGGGCAATTTGAACAAAAATGCCTCCTCTTAAGGCAGCTGATGTCTGATCTGGAAAAAAAGTACTGTGCGGTCCTCGGCCGCACAGTCTACAGTGTGGAAGCTGCTCCCGACATAAAATGTGATAACAGATTCCACAGGATGGCTAGATATGATGAAGACCTACAGGAGGCTAGGCGTACAACCAGCATGAAAAATGGCTGGCTCTGTAGAACTTCCTATGACGAGAAGAATTGAGAGATAGCACCAGTGATCGAGATGACGAGTATAGCAGTAGTGACGATGATGCTCCGTGATCCAGTGATGATGATCCAGCTCCAGAATTGAAGACTTGTGCCTATATGTATTGATGACCCGTGTCAAGAGAATACCTTCCTAGTTAAGAGGGAGTGTTGATGTATTTGTAACTTCGGAAGATATTCACTTGTATATTACATTTGTACTTTACTGTATGCCCAACAGAGATGTATTATTCCTTCGGTTGGAAGTGTCGTCATTTGTATTTGCAAGTGTCACAAGTTATATTGCAAGTGTCGCAAGTTATATTGTAAGTGTCGTAACTTATATTTAATGGGTTATTAGACCACCTTAGAGGGGTCGGCCCAGTGTGGGTCAAAGGGTTATTAGACCACCTTAGAAGGGTCGGCCCAGTGTGGGTCAAAGGGTTATTAGACCACCCTAGTGGGGTCGGCTTGGTGACAAGTGGTAATGGGTTATTAGACTCTCCTAAGGGAGGTCGGCCGAGTTAGAGTAAAAGGCAAGTCAAGTCATTGTATAAATAGAGAGTATGTCTCTCTCATTCTATTCATTCACTCACTCACTCACTTTGCATTAGTGAGAGAGAGGAGGAGTGCGCACAAGTGGAGGAGGAGCAGCTTCTAGGAGACTATCTCTTGTTGTGGGGTTTGATCTTTGTGATCTTTGTATTGGTGCTCATTCTATCTCTGAGGAAGTTGCGGGGTTTTTCACCTTCTTGGTTTTCCCCTGTGAAATGCTTTGTGTCTCTTGTTTCTTGTGTTTGATATGCTGTACATGTTGTCTTAGTTAAGATCCTGGATCAATTTGAATTAAATGATGAAAAACTAACAAAATGATTATGTGGTAATGGTAATGATGATGATGATGTGGCAATGGTAATGATGATGATGATGATGATGATGATATGGAAGTAATAAAGGGAGATTGTTTGAAGCCTTGATGAGCTTTGAAGGAGCCTTGACATAAGTGTATAACTCCAAAGTAGTCCCCTTATGGCATAACTGTTAAGCATGGCCCTCACAAGATGAGATAACATGTGGTTGCTTCTACATGCCCACTTTGAGTGGTACACAAATGGGGCTCCTCTTCAAATGTTAAGGGTTTGAAGAAGCAAACAAATGAAGTCTATGGATGATTGTTTCTAGGGTTTGATTATAGATTGGAGAGACATTTTTGGTTCTATCCTTGAAGGTCTTATTGTAGATTTGAAGGGCTAGTTTGCTGTAGATTTGAAGGTTATATTGCAGATATATTTTGGTCTTCTTCATGAAGGGTTTGATTGCAGATTTGTAGAGCATGTACATGTTGAGATGTTGACAGTGACAGTGATAGTGACAGCGACAGAGACATTGACATTGACAGTGATAGTGACAGTGACAGAGACATTGATAGTGATAGTGTGAAGACAGTGACAACGTGAAGACAGTGACAATGACAGGTTGATACTCTTATTCATATCATGATAGCAGGGTGGTGCTAGGGCAGGTTGGTGTCTATGATCTTAGGGAGTTGGTGCTTCCTTCCAGTTGGTGCTGGAGAACTATGGTGGTAGGGTGGTGCAGGGGACATTGAGTTGGTGCTCAAGAGGATTGGTGTCCTCATCCTAGAGATAGATTGGAGTTTGTCAACAAGTTGGTGCTTGCCCAAATCAGTTAGTTGGAGCTGGCTATATAGCAGGTTGGAGCTTGTTTTGCAAGTTGGTGCTTGTAGTGAAGGTTGGAGCCTTTACCAAATCAGAAAGTTGTAGCTTACTGTAAATAAGTTCATATTTGCAGTTTGTGCAAGTTGGAGCTTGTATCAGGGATGGGTGTCCCTGTCAAGTCGGAGCTTGATATTGTAATGAAATAATTATAGAACATCTTTTGTGGTTTTCTCTCGTTTGGGTTTCCATGCTAAATCTCTTGTGCACCGTTTATGATCTTATGTGTTGATGATGATGTTTGATAAAGTACTATGATTAATGATGTGATGGTTTTATGGTTAATGTTATATGATGTGCTTAAGGTTAAAAATGTGAAAAAGTGCTCAATACTGATTCAACCCCCCTCTTAGTTTTGGTGAATATTCTAACATCATCACAATGGAAGAAATTCAAATCGAGGTGCTCCTGTAATCAGATCAGCAGCAAATAACAATCACCTTGCAATCTGGGCATGATACAATAGTGAACTTCTATATGAAATTTGAGTAGTTCTTCTGGGCATGTTAGTCTCAGGTGGCAGCATCCTACAGGCAAATAATAGAACATTCATGGCAGCCCTTAGTACAAATATGTTTGACAAAATTTGGGACAAGACATTATCCATGATGAAGATGAAATTGGAGCAAATCATCTAGTTGTCTATGCATCTACTGTTGGAGAAGTTCTGTACTAGATTTTGACATAAGTTCAGCTTGTTTGTGACTCATAATTCCATGACAGCCAGCCCTACTAAGCTTGGTTTCTAAGCCCGAAAAAGGGTTCCTTTAGCAGCTTATCAAACCTTAAAGGACCTTTGTTTTGTTGTGTAGGAAAAGGGTCGTTCCTTGTTCGAGATCCCTTGCAGAGATTTGTATCCTTGGATGAACTCGTTGCCATGTGTTTGATAAAATAATTCCAGTTGTAAGCGCCCTATTTTCCATCACTGTGAAGCAGCCTGCTTGTGGGAGAAATCTAGCATATTTTCGGAGCTGCTGCCTTGAATTCTTTAGAGCCAAGCCGCCAAGCATATAATTACTTTTTGAAACAGAGTTGGAGGGTGAAAAAACATCTTAAGGGAGTCATTTGGCTATTAGGAGTGTTACATGGCAATGAGTAATGATAAAAACTCTCCAAAACCCTTGGAGACCCTAATAGGAGACCGTCAACGTTTGGAGGAAGCTTGTGCAACATTTATGGAGGACAATCCATTTTTAAAAGGTTTTATTGCATGCCCTATGAAGGTCGTTGGATTAGGCTTCGTCCACTTTCATGCCTTGAAGGCACCTTTTGGTTGGGACATCCATTCCTTAAAGAATCCATTGGGGGCTTGTGTCATAAATAATTCTTCATATTTTATTCATTTGGAGAGCTTGTTGATGTATGAAATGATTAAAGCAAGAACACTGAGGAAACACCCTTGAAGGGCCGATCAAAGGGAAAATGGGGATGGAAACCTGGGTATTGTTTGAAGCTCTCTGTATAAATCAACCATGCAAACATTAGTCATGATAGCATATATACACGAATAAACTGAATGAAACTATGTTAACGAAGTAGTGCAAATAAACGACTAAATGACAAAAAGAAATTGAAAGCGTTAACTACTAAGCAAAAACAAAATGACTGTAAATAATCCGAGTGAATAATAATATGTTCGTTAGATCGTTTAGCAGAATCTTTATGCGTGAAATTATTGCGTTAGATGAGCGTTAGATTAGTAAGTTTATTAGATTGCAGAATGTAAGTGTTTACCCTATATGTAGTGCACATTGTTGTCTAGAGCACAACACCAAACAAATTATTAATGTGAGATTGCTGCAAGTATATCAACAAAATGAAATTATCGTAGCTTATTGATCAATAATAAATATTTTGTTATTGTAGTAAAGCCAGACTAACTCTGTCAATTAGTTTGCTTCTTAGAAAAATCAGAATCTTATTCAGTTATTACTGTTGCCACCGAAAAGCACACCTGGGGGGAAACACAACATAAATCTTTCTAAGCTGCTAGGTGCGTCCTTGGAGGCAAGTCTCGAGTTAGGTGCTGTCACCTAATCCTGAATCCTCCGTTTAGGCAAACTCCTAACCGAAGCCAAGGGGGGTAGACCCTACTGAAGAGTTTCTAAGGCTCTGAGTTCATGTTAATTTGTTACGGATGGGTTTGAGTGTTTTTTAGTAAAAATTGGCTAAAACAAGCAATTGCAAAATGATTATCGTTTAAACATCAACAACATAGACAAAATATATGGCATCCATAATTGTAAATGACTGAAAGAAAATATCGATAGAAGGATTAACCAGTGCCAATGGAGTCGTGAAATAGAAATAGTGCTGTTGTAAAAAATGAGACGTTTTGCAAGTGTACTTGGTTTATTTTAAGTTAGATGAAAAGATGAGTTGATTAAAAGGGAAAAAGGGAATTCCCGATATACCTTGTGGTACGGGGAATATCTCCGGATTTTAATCTAAGTGGCTCTGCACAAGAACATGTGGGCTAGATGGAGTTGCGGGGGGGGTGTTCAACACTACACCAACAAAGATGTAGCCTAACAGGGCCCTGCGGTCACTTTCTAGTGGTTCCGCTTCCTTTGTAAAATTTCCCCACTTAAGATCAAATGCGAAGTAACGCCAGATTTTTGTTTTAAGGAGGTTAATTGAATTGTTGTTAAGCTAATTACTAGTCACTTCCAATTCCTTTTGGTGCACCCTACTGATTGGACGAACCGCAGAGGTACAGAGCATACAGAATGGAGTCCAAATTTTACAAGTTTTATCAATGCTTTTTTATAATGAAAAGATAAAGACAAAACAAGAATGTAAATGTTCTCTAATTACCTATTTACTATGTGTCAACTTTCTGATCATTCACCACTAATCGACAAAGCCTTTTAGGTGGTGAAGGGAGCATACTTCGTGGCAACGAGTCGGTTTATTTGATTGTAAAAAGGAAACAAAATATGCAAAACTAACCAAATAACAATAATGCAAGAAGAATAAAGGTTTTCTAATTATCTACCTACGAGTCTCTTTCCGGTCGGTACTCGAGCAAGCCCTTGTCCACGAACCGTAACTCGGGAAAGCGTAGGGGTTAGTATTCAGTGTTTTCCCCAAAATAAAGTAAAGGTAAAAATGAATGAAATTAAGTCTAGATCTAACTATGAAAACATGAAACTAAACTAGTTGAAATACTAATCTAAAGTAGAAAAGTAAAGGGGGCAGATATAGGCTTCCCCCAAATGGGGGAAGGGGGTGTGGGAGCCTTAAATCCCATTTTATCTTTATTAAATTATTACAATTTTAACTCTCCGATAGAGAACGCTCTTGATCCGTAAAAACGAGATTCAAGAGACTTTAATTAAGATTAAAAAAGCTAAGTATGAAAAAAGGCTTGAAGCAAGACATGTTTGAGGCTTCAAATCTCCCAAAATTTGCTTGACTTCTTTTGCTTTCCTACAATGAAAGACAAAAAACCAGCAAACAAATGTTATAGGAAAATGCCCAAAATCACTTTGAAAGTGTTTGGGAAAAGTTAGAAAAATATGCAAAAATTTACTCTAAGTTAGGCTAAATCAAAAGAAAGCAATAACTAAGGTAAGTTGGCCTTTTAGACCAACTTCTTAGGGTCTTGGACAGCCTTTAGAGGGAAGCCAATAATGAGCACTAAAATGCTTTGATTTAACTTTTAAAACTTATAAAATAATCTACCTTTCAAGCCCTTGAAATATATCAAAATTTTACTTGCAAAGTAGTAGACTAGCAATTCTAGATCTAATAAAAAATTGAATCTTTTCAGTGCCTTAGATCTAAAAAAAAAATCAGATGTATCTAGATATTGATTGAAGCACTTAGATCTGAAAATAAGAACAAGTAACTGTTATCACAACACTTGTAGTTGCCCCTAAAGGTTATCCTATCCAGGACGGTAGAGGTGTTGGACAACTAAAGAGGTGACCCAAGAGATGCCACGGTTCCCAATGCAATTGGTTGTCACGTTAACCGAGGCACTCTTCACTTTAGATCAAGCCTAAACAAGATCAAGGGGGAGACCCTAGCCAACCTATGAAGGCTAGCGAACCTACTCAAGACCTCCTAGGGAAGTGTGAAAGATGAGATATGAGGAGATCAAGAGGGATAGATCTAGATCTAGGATGGATAAGTGGACCCAAGAGGTTAGGGCTTGGTTGAAGAGGCTTAGGACAATGACAAATGTTCAACCAAGTGTGAGATAAGGTCACTTTTGGGTTAGGAGTAGTAGATCTATATAGATCTAATGCCAAGATAAAAGATCCAAGTGGGGCCCACCCTTAAAATATGGAAAATGGTCCAAATGGGGTCCACAAGGTGTAAATTGAAGTGAAACTAGGGGGTTTGCAATTGAATGGATCTAATGATTTGACAAGGAATGAGCAATATCCATGATTGGGATCTAACAAATGGCCACCTACCCAACAAGTGCGACCTCCCTTGGAGAGGCCCAGTGCCTTAGATCGGGGGTAAATGGAGTCGGATGTCCACCAAACTTTAGATCGGGAATGTTAAGATGATTATTGAGGTGGGTTTTAATTATTAAGCCCAAAAGTTTGCTAGATCTCCATAGATCTGAAAAATAAAAATACAAGGGTTTTGATTTTGAGGGTTTTGATGACCAAATGGATGAAAGATGAGAATGAATACTTACCTCGTAGATCTTACCTCAAATGCTTGCGGCTACCTTCCAAATTGATAATTTCCCCCCTTGTGTTTTAATCAAGAGTGAGATCCAAGTGCTCCAAGCCAAATTGCTACTCCTCCAAGTAGACCAATGCGCCCTCCTCCTGCAAGAAAAGATCTATAATGAGAATTGATCTAGCAAAAGAATGACTATAATGGTGAAAATATGAAAGAGAAAGCATCAAACATGTCATGAAGATACAATAATGATACTCCCTGAGACAAGAAGAAGATCCAAAGGTAAGATATGGGGTTTCCCCACAATAGCGTCCCCTTGGAGCATCCTCCTCTTCACCCACACGGCGTCCCTGCAGAAAAACGTTTGAAGCCCAAGATCCACAATGATACACAGAGAAAAGATTGTATATTCAACTTGAGAAAGAATCCAACAAAGCACGAGAAGTAGATCTACAAAAATAGTATTTTATTCCAAGTTTTCCAGAGCCAAAAGGTGCCTTTACAATAGGGGGGTCTCTTCCTTAAATAGGATGAGGGAGACCAAAACCCTAAACCACTTTTGAAAACTAGTGGTGGAGATCAAAAGATACAACAATGCAATCAACGACTAAGATGTGCCGGTACAATATAACATGGATCACTCACATGAGGGGGGTGCACACTGCACACTACATAAGGAAGTCCTAAGGGGGGGTGCACACCACATAGAATAAACTAAACAACAAGTGTGCCACATAAGATGACTAGGACAAGTGACTAGGAGCACATGGTGGGGCTAGGAGGCATTACTTTCCTTCACTAGCATGACCCCATGGCACAATAATATAACATATGACTCAATGACATGTCCAAGTGAACAAATGGTCAAATCTTGGCCCCCTCAACTGAGAGAAGAATACATCAAAAGACACCCTGGAGATTGTGTGGACCCCACTGAATGCTGCAAACTGATCTGGAAGGAGTGGGATACACCATAGATGACCTCTGGGCAGACCATATGCCAAGAACTTGCCTCAATTTCCCAAATCGATTTCTTTAATGACCTTTTTATCCCATTTTTATCCCACCTGAAAATCCATCAAACTGCCTGAAAACAACTTCCTGGTGCTTGGGCACAAAATTTGACTGCACCATGATGTCTAGAAGGGGGGTAATATGGTAATAACAAGTGGCTGTACCACCCCCTTCCTCTTTAGCGCCCTAGGTAATGACTTGCCTCCAATCATCTGCTGGACAAGCCAACTCAGCATGGCCAAACTGGTCAAAAGGTGGAAAAATGCTCATATTATCCCTGAAAGTGCCTAAAACTGTAAATAGAGTCTCTCAATGGATCCATAAGACCCAAATTTACTAAGGATGAGTACCCATACACCCTGTGGCATCCTGTAACATCATCTGTAGCATCCACCATACCCGGACAATAATAATATAATGGTATGGAGACAATAATAATCAATAAAAAGGTACATCAACCATCATTTGAAACCTGTGTCCACAGTATGGAACCACAATAAGGTGCATCAAGGACCATAGATCATCATCATATAATATAACTGGCCCAACTCGTCATGGATCCTAAGGTTGACCTGGTAAAACTAGGTTTGACCAGGTCAAACTGATCAAAATATGACCCAGGCTAGAAGAACCTGATGCTGCAAGTGCAATTGGTTAAGACATGCTCTTTTAATCATTTTCACAGCAAGACTTAAAGCATTAAGTATCATTTCATTGGCCGTTAACATTTCATTATAATAATTTATCCATTTAAATAATATTTTACTTACAAAAGAACCTCAAGAATATACTCACTTTGTAGACATAATCAATTTGCTAGCAGAGGGTGAAGGCTAAAAATTCAAGGCTATGCTGAGGGAATGACTTGACTGACTCAACACTGTGATACTTTGGATAAAGGAAAGGGTATTACACACTTAAGCATGTGTTGGACAACAATACACAAGGAATGGCGGTGTCTCACAAATGGGTAAGTTGTGTAGAGAAGTGCTTATTCAACCTTGGCAAAAAGTCTACTACTAGAACCGCCGTGAACTGGGTGCCCAGCTAACCGTAACTTGAGCTTCCCTGGGACACTTAGAATTAGCTGTCCCTTGCTCCATCTGATATCATAACCCGGAGGCTCAATGATGAAAATTTCATTTGAGGCCAGCAGTCTTTAGATTTGGCATATATTTAACCACTTCTTTATTTGGGCCTTTCATTTCATATCATTTCATTTCCTTGGCCAACAATTTTTTGATTTAGCATACATTTATCCATTGCTTTTTATGCCTTTGGGATCCCTCTGGGATTTTGCATGTGCTTAGAAGCACGCCTAATCACAATGTTCATCTGGGGTACATTTACATTTCATTTCATTTCATAGCCCTTTTCATTGGGCTTTACAAGATATAACAATAATTTCCACATGTAGTACAATTTGCTTTAGGTTTTAGCCAACACAAATCAAGCAACTAGGGGGACTTCCGCAATCAAAACCATACATCAAGGCAACCGACTAAAGTGATAAAGGCATAAAATTCAACTCACCAAAGGTAAGTTTTGTTGCCAACTCAGAGCTGAGACCAATGTTATCGGAACCGGACCGGTCATCGAACCGACGAAGCCCAAAATGTGAACCGGACCGGAAATCGGACCGGAACCGGCAAAAAACCGGGTAAAAAACCGGCCGACTAAAAAATACATAAAATATTCATATTTTGTAAAAAAAACATATATATTCATGTGCATACATATGAATCCAAACCATTAATACACAAATATGCAAAGTTTCTCATATATATAGCAAATATGGGTGCAAATAACCAAAATAGCACCTAGTGCAATACATCTCTGAGGTTCTGAACCAAAGTACATCAACAAAGAGGCTCTAAATGGCCACTACAATCCAAAAATAAACCATAGTACTAATGAATAACAATAAAGTATAAACTGATCATATGCCACTACCCTACTAGTGTCTACTGTCTAGTAGTCTACTACTCGGACTCCTCCTCATCATCCTCCTCATCGTCATCCTCATCCTCTTCAAGAGTGGGATTCTGAGCCCCACTTGATTCCCCTGTCCCTGAAGGTGGAACCTCTAGAGGTGGGTCCAAATCCAACCAAGAAAGGTCTTCATTATCAAAAACTGGTGCTTGAGTCTCCACAACCCACTCTGATGATGGATCAAAGTCATCCAAGGTTATGTTGCCTGATGCTGGTGTCTTGTTCAACAACTGGTTACGCCTCAGTCTAAGATTGTACTGGACATAGACCATGTCATTCAACCGTTTGTGTTCCAAACAGTTTCGTTTCTTGGTGTGTATACGCTCAAATACACTCCAATTGCGTTCACATCCAGAAGCACTGCATGGCTGGCTCAATATTCGAACTGCAAAATTTTTCAAATCACTGCAGCTCCCACCAAACTGACCCCACCAATAGGCTGCAATAAGAGTTGAATGCAAACAAGTTTCAGCAAATGGCTTTGGAAATTTAACTCATTCTTTACAATGGATAATATAATTTGAAAACTTTGAAAATTCTTACCTGGTGGATCCTTGGATCTGCCTCGTATGGCCATGCTCATGCCAAAGCTACCCATACTCTCATTGAATTGCAGTAGCTTACTGTGTATCTCATCTTGTATCCTGGCATCAGGAACCATGCGCTCAATGCATCTATACAATCCTTCTTTTACCTCCCCATCATCATTGGCTTCAAAGTCTTTTGTATAGTGGTACCTTCAAAAGTTCAAAGTTCAAAAGAGTCAAAGACAAAAAATATTCAAAGTTAATGTTTGAAATTAAAAGAAAACTTATAACTTTGAAATTTGAATAGGAATTTAGAGATTTCTTACCTTGGGTTTAAGTAATAGCCAGCTGCATGCAAAGGACGATGGAGTTGTCTGTTCCATCTCTCATCAATGATATTCCAAATAGGAAAATACTTCTGCCTTTTATCACCATATGCTTTCTTTATTGCTTCTTTGGCCTGATCCATGGCCTCATAAATAAAACCCATAGCGGGTTTATCACCATCTACCATTCGCAACACTCTCACAAGAGGCTCACTGAATAAAACTATCTCTTCTGCCTTTTTCCAAAATGTTTTTTCAAACACTTTGTTAGCTATATCTTTCCCTTCAGCCTTTTTACTCCATTGGCATTCATTCCACTCATCGCAGGAAAACATCTTCCGCAAATTGGCTTTTTGATCAACAAGGGATTGCAATGAAAGAAATTTTGTTGCAAATCGTGTAATGGCTGATCTAAGAAGCTCTTTACCCCCAGTGTTCTTCCTCATAAGACTCAAAACCCATGAGTGGTTGTAGATGTACCTGGTTATTGATTTTGCCTGCTCCACACACTTCTTCACCCACTCAATTTTGCCAATATCCTCCAGCATGAGGTCCAAACAATGGGCTGCACATGGTGTCCACCAAATGGTGGGGTGTTTTTCCTCTAACATCCTTCCCGCTGCAACATAGTTTGAGGCATTGTCAGTGATGATCTGTACAACATTCTCTGGCCCCACCTCCATAACTACTCCATCCAAAAGATGAAATAATAATTGTGCATCCTTCACCTGATCAGAGGCATCCACAGATTTAAGAAACATGGTTCCTTTTGGGCAAGCAATCAGGAAATTGATAATAGTGCGGGATTTTCCATCACTCCATCCATCAGACATTATTGTGCACCCTGTTCTACTCCAGGACTGCTTGAACTCCATTAGATATTCATCTATTCTTTGAACTTCATTTTTTAAAAGGGGTCCTCTGATATCATGAAAACTAGGGCCTTTGAAGCCTGGACCACATGAAGCTATAGCATCTATCATAGGTTGATAATAAGAAGAATTAGTTGCATTGAAGGGTATGTCTGCATCATACCACCATCTGGCTATGCATTCCCAAGCAGCCTCCTTCTCCATCTTCTTCCATTTAGCATCAATGGTGGGCTGAGCACCAGGGGTAGTGCGGGGCACAAAGAAAGAGTCAAGCCCTCTATTGCTGGTCGGGGTAGTAATATTACGTGGCCTCTTCAGGTTCAAATTGGATGCTCTACGTCCACCTCTCCCCCTAACAGGAAAACTGGAGGATTCTTCAAAACTAGTCAAATGACCTTGAGGGGTTTCAGGATCACCACCCTCAGGATCATAGTCAATCTCATCCTCAAATGGCATTGAACTTCTCCCTATGTCTTCTTGAATTTTTTTTGACTTGGCTTTTTCTTCTTGGTAGGCTTCAATACTACTTAGCATCTTTGCTCTAAGATCATCAGAGACTTTCCTACAAGGTTCAACATTGCCTCTAGCACCAGCTAAGTGTTGTTTTAACCTATGGATACCCCCCCCACCTATTTTCTTCCCACAATAATTGCATACTTTTTTCCCACCCTCATCCAATTGGCAATGAACCCATGCCGCATCCTTCCTCTCTTTTGGAGCCATGGCAAAGTTGCAAACAAGAGCTGGAAATACAATTTTTAATTTATTAATAACTAATTAACTAAGCCTTAAGGAAAAAAAAAATTAAAGAGAAAAGTCTTGAGACTTGACATACCTTTGAGAAATAAGAAGAAATGAAGGAAAGCTTGAGAAATTTGTCGCTGCCAAGAGAAAAAGAAGAGACTGCTCCGCTATAACAGTCCACAAATTCTGCACAAAATGCCTTCAAAACCTCCAAAACAGTCCACGTAGTAGCTCTTAATCAGCTGCAAAAAATAATGAAGGCAAGCTCCTCCAAAACCTCCCTGCAAAACACACTTTAAGCTGCCCCAACTGTAGCTGCAAACCAATGAAAAAATGCAGCTGAGAAACAATGTAAAACTGTCCTCTCAAGAATGCCAAACCGTCCTCTCAAGAATGGAAAAAGATGACCAATGAATAGTGTGAGTGATGTAGGGGGTGGGGGGGTCTTTAAATAGTGTTAGGATAGGCTTAGGGTTAGGTTAGATGCTTAGCTTAGGGTTTTTGTTTTGTTTTTTTTTTTTTAAATTTGAAGTTCGTGGGTCCCCAGGCCGCGGCCGTACGGCAGAGTACGGACTGGCTGGTTTCGTACGGAACCGGTCAAAACCGGCCGGTTTGACCGGTTCCGTACGGAACCGGCCGGTTTGGAAATTTTTCCGGTTTTGAAATTTTTTTGCTTGAACCGGACCGGCCAAGCCTGTGAACCGGTCTGACCGGCCGGTTTTGCCGGTTCCGGTCCGGTTCCGATAACATTGGCTGACACACAAAGATAACATGGATGCTGTCCAACACATAGTAAAAAATGGGGAGGTCCTCCATATCACAGGTTGAGGTGTAAGTCAGGACAAAGACCACAAATGTAAGGAAGGTAATGGATGGATGGTGAAAGTGAAGGTGATGCCTAAGCTAGCAAGCCATAAAAGGTGGGAATGATCATGTCCACACTCCTAGGAGGGTACAATCAATGAGTATAAAACAAGAGCTTCTAAGTGCAAGTAATACAACCATATAGATATTCAATAACAACCATTTTCATTTTTATATAGATAGACTGCCAGATCATGATTATTATATACCAAGTCAAGCTATCAAAATGACCAAAACAGCAAGATAATAAAAACCAATGCACAACATATACCTGCTGGGTCATATACCTGTATATACCATTTGAACCAACTGTAATCACAGAGAACACTGCTGCTGAACTTACAAACATTGTACTGCATCTATATGGGATAAAAGGTCATCTCAGTCATCAAATCTGAGGTCAAGAGGCTCAGCCTTGGCATAAGGTCTACTGCATGTTTGATATAGGGCTGCTCTAATGTGTGAGTGATCATACATAACACGGCTCATCATAGCTGATCTCACTAGAACTGTGTAAAGGCAAAGCTAAAAAATATGCAGATGATTGCTCTGCAATCATGGTAGCCCGAATACTATGGATGTGATAATAGTAACCAAGAGAAAAATTTAGATTTTTTAAAGGAAGGATGAAGAAAGAGCTGCCCTAGCTCGAATAATGTGAAGAAAAGGAGGTGCTTGTAGGACAAAAAAGCATTAGATCCATAAAATAGTAGCGAAGAGGAAGAAAATGCAGCTGAGCTTAAAATCCTCCTTTGCTTTTGGTGACCCGCAAAGCTTCACAACTACGAACAAACCATGATCAAATCTAGTATATTTTGGTAAAAGAAATTTGGGAGAGCCTAAGTATAACTGACTACATTCGGCTACTCTTAGACTTCAAATATGAAACATAAGAGAACAAATTGAAACTACAAATGTTTACCCTAGGGATTAATAATAACCTTCTAAGCTAGAAATAAATCTACGAGATTGTAAATGCAGAAACAAAGCTTAGACAAATATCACCTCAATGAAGATCAAGCATTCCCAACCATGACATTTGCACAATATGGACCTCCAAAGCCTCAACTTTTATTCAAAATAGTTGCACAAAGGCAAAACATTACAAAAATAAGCAGAGGTTCCTTGCATCCATCCTCAGCAATGGAGCAAGCCTTGCTTTTATAGAGTAGCAGAAGAGGGGGGCGCAATCTAGAACCATCTAGTGTTTAGGAGGGCGCAACTCATGAAGTGACTTCCCTTGATTTAGGCCTCAACTAAGTCTTGAACTAGTGCTTGGTGAATGAGGTGGCTGCCACCTCACAAGAGGGGCGCCCCTCTTCACCTTGATTTCTCCTCCAACAAATGAGAGACCACCAAATAAGTCAAGTCACCCATCTCAAGAGGAGGGCACATTTCCCAATGGATAAACACTTTTAGTGGTCTAATATTTAACTAAAAGTGCTTGGAGTTGATTGATTCTCCCTCCGATATTGATTGCCAACACAACTGGCACTTTATTTGGACCAATTTCCTCTCTTTTAGGAAAATTGATTTTCTCCATATCTTTATTTTTAGCAGTGAAGCACCACTCGTTTAAGACTCGCGAGTACTCGCGAGTCTGGACGAGTGACTCCTGCTCCTGCGTAACCGCAGCAAACTCGGCAAGGAAACTCGCCGTCAACAGAGAACGCGCCGTCAACAGCTGCCAACTTGTCGGAATCGTTGGAATCTCCCACGAACTCGCCGGAATAATCACTAGAATCGCTGGACTCCAGGGTTCCGTGCAGTCGGGTTCCGTTCGGGCTGCTATGTTCGACGGCAAGTTTACGTTTCGCGGGTGGACGTGATTCCGGTGCGTGTAGGGTTCCGACAGTCGAGTTCTGTTAAATTTCGACGACCGGTGCGTGTAGGGTTCCGACAGTCGGGTTCCGTGTAGTCGGGTTCCGTTCGGGCTGCTGTGTTCGACGGCAAGTTTGGAATCGATTTGCATAGTTTATGTTTTATATAAATAGTTTATTTATGTTCATTGTTATGTTTAATCTTTATAACTTTATATAGTTTTTTTTATATATTTTAATTTTTTGATATATATTTTATATAATACATATTATATATGTAGTGTTTTTATTTATATTTTAATTTTTTGTTATATATTTTATATGTAATATATATGATGTATGTAGTTTTTTTTTATTTATATTTTTATTATATAGTTTGTGTTAGATAGTTTGTTTATTTAGATTTTTGTTATAAATTTTTTTATTATATATATATATATTTATTTTTTTATTTTTTATTATTTAATTTTTGATATTTTTATTTTTATTTTATTTAATTTGTGATATTTTTTATTTATGTTATATGTTTTAAATTTAAATTTATTAATTTTTTGTTATATATTTTTTATTTTTTATTCTATTATATTTTGTTTTTTATATATATATTTTTATATTTTTTATTTCCATTATATTTTTTGTATATATATTTTTTAATTTTATTATTTTAAAATTGATTGTCGTATGGTCATTGTTTATGAGTTTATGAGACAATGTTATGAATTATTGCTTAAATTGTAGTTTTATAGCTTATATGGATTGGAAATGTTTTTAATCTCTATTTTCCCAAAATGTATAATATTTTTTTTTTTTCATATTTGCCGAGTCTTGCCGAGTCTGTCCCGAGTCTTTCCCGAGTTTTTCCCGAGTCCACGAGTCATATGCCAGCCGAGTCTTTGCCGAGTCCGAGTCGTGCAACATTGATTTTTAGAATTAAATAATTTTCTTTTATTATTTTTGAGAGAATTTTTATTAAGTGATTTAATAATCACTCAAAACTTAGGAAAAGTGGGTTTAGGGGTTTAATGGGTGCGTTGGGTTAGAAAACGAGCACCCCCATGGCAAATTTCACCTCCTAACCACACTTTTATCATACTTTTGGATTTTTTAATTAACACATTAAAAAAAGCCCGTTTTACGGGAAAAAATTATTTTCTCGGAATTGACCGAAAATCCTAGGGGACCTAGTGTATGTTCATATTTACTCAATTATATGTCTAGCAAGCTCATAAACACTGACACATGAACTTTAATAACCACCTAAGGCCTAACCACCAAGACGACCATTTGAACTTTGGAGGAGCGGGTGAAAAACTCGTCGATTATACATCGCTTGTTCAACATTGCATAATTGACATGGGAAAAAACACCATGGAATGATCACATTTGATGTCTAAGTCCTAGGAAGCCAAGTTCTTTACAAAAGACTGTCATGTTAGTACATTTTTACAATATCCCCAAGGGGTTTGAACATGCAATTATTACAAAGGGGTAAAAAATGGCCTTGAAAATGACTTCTGAACTTCTGAGCATTGATGATGAACATTTGTTATGTTCACAACTCTAGCGGCTCATAGGAAATCCACCTATTGTACTAAAGGAGGTAACAACTACCTATGAAAAAAAATTCGTCAATGAGATTTACTGTGTTACATTAGTCATAAAAAAATGTTAGTGCTATTGAACTGTGTAAATCATAATTGCAGTAAGTGATTGATATGTATAGATTTATCTACTAGGTTGCAAATAAAGAAATTAAAACCAAAGATGATCTTTTGAAATAAGTCAAAATATTAGAGAAAAGAATGCAGGCATGCCCAGTCAAAATTTTTATTAAATGAAAATTAGATAGTCTTCAAAACATAACAACCTTGCAACTAGTTGGGACCCTTGAGGACTGAAGGTTTTCGGGAACCTATGCTGCTCTCATCATGCCATTGCTCAGTTGAGTGAAGCCTCATACAACGTGAATATGCTCACACTCGGATTGTCTTGAAGTAATCTGCATCCATGATGGCGTTAGCCTTAAAAATATACAGAAAAGAACAAATGAATGCAAATAAACATAATGTATCTTTGACAGAGAGACGCTCTGCATTCACCTTAATGGATGAACCTGGAATGTAGTCTTACTTCCCATTGCTACATTGTTAGGCTATTGGACGACTGCATATGAATGATCAAAGCACTATAGGACACAACTATACTTGCTTCTTCACCTTCGATGTCTGAGCCTCTCACACAACCTCGTATTTAAAACATGTCCAAGGGGTAGTCGAAGTGCTTCGACTGTCTTGAGAATCTCAAGTGTTTGGAAAACGATTGATCGCTTAGTAAACAAATGGATGCAAGAAAAACACCAGCACTAAAGATCAAGAGGGTCTTTGCATGACAACATGGTTTTTAGAATTTTTTCCTTCTGTGTAGATAGTTGGAGTTGAGTAAAATCTTTAACATGACCATTCATATTCACGGAATTGATGAGGCTATCCATTTGTTTGAACCAAGAACTTGCACTTCCATATATCTTTGTGATGTCCTTTGAAATTCTCACATTAACACAAAAAACTATATTACGATGAAGGCTATTAATGGGGTGACACTGGAATATTCATCTCTCCATTTGCCATGGCCTTCGAATCGATATGCAGTAGATTTAGCCTGTTGTTCTTTTCATGTTGATCAATCATAACAGAGCAACAAGCATCAAGCTGAGTGCCATAGTACGGCAGATAGTAGAGTGGTGAGACCTTGGGCCTCCCCTCAGCCTCCCTCTCTGGGAGTTCGACCGATATCTTTGAGACCGGCTTGGAGGTGCCAAACAACACATAAGTCCACACACCCCCAGAGCGTTAGAGGGACCTGTTCTCGGTGGATCCCATGCAGGGCACCTACCGCTCGTCAGATCCCTTCCCAACCCCAGTGGAGTAGTCAGAGATCTATCTAGAGTTTCTCTCATTCGACCTCGAATGCTAGGAGTATCCCTCGTTGCTACATCCTGTTAGAAAGTGGCAACAAGGAAGGTCTTCTATCATTTGCATGTGTCCTCGCATGCTAGAAGACATAAAACAGGAAGCCAAATGGATTAATGCTTTTATCCAAAGTTTAGACTTAGGAAAAGTGCATTATGTGATTTAATTATTAATTGACTTAATGGAGTTACTTTTTATAAAGTTCAAGTGAAAATAATTTAAGTGATGGCTAATCTAATCTTGGCCATTGATCTCACAGGAGGATCTCATCCATTGATCTATAGTGAGAAGTTAGGGTTTTTGCTTGGCCATTGAGTTAAAAGGAAGATTGATTTGGTAGAGAGGACACACACATACACACAGTGAGATTTCTTGCTCATAGCATTTAGCCAGAGAGTGAGAAAGACAGTTTGTAGGAAAGTTTTACAGAGGGTGAGACTGAGGAACCTCTATCCAAAGATTGACAGGGAGACAGGCAAATCGTAGAGGCCGTACAAGTTTGGCAGGGAGGCAGTGTAGCTTACGTAGAGGATTGTACAAGCTCACACAGGGTCGTCCGTACGATTGACGCTGGCAGCCGTACAGGTGACGCAGGGAAGCCGTACGTTGATGTAGAGGGTCGTACGATGACGCAGAGGCCGTACATGCTGACGCAGGGGTTCTATACGATCTAGTTGGGGTTTTCTCTGTGAGTTTCGGTTGTACGATTTTGCCAAGTTGGGTAAACTCGATTTCTAGATTGTATTGTTTTGTATCTTGCTAATAAAATATATTCTCAGACTGCTGCACCGGTTTTCCCATCTTGGGTTTTTTCTGGGGGTTTTAATATTGGTGTCTCTATTGATGTGATTGTTGTTCTATTTCTCTCAGTGTTTATTATTCCGTTGCATATTTGTGAAGAAATCCATTTGTGGTTATCAGTAATTATTTGGGGTTAAAATTAAAATAACTTGCATACTGTAACCCAAGAGTGGGTTTTAAAGAAATTTACATGGTATCAGAGCTCTTCTGAGCAGATCTGAGATAAAGCAACAGTTGTTGGATAGATCAGGGGTAGATCTATTCTAGGGTTACAGGTACACTTCATTATGGCCTTACAGTTGAGAGTCGAGGATAGACTCCAGGGGGCTCAGAACTTTCCTACATGGAAAGAGAGGATCACCAGGATCCTGGATGTTAGTGATGCAGAGGAGCACATTGATGACCAGAAGGTTGCTTCCACGGATCCGACAGAGTTGGCAAAATGGAAGAAGGTGGATTCTAGAGCCATGTTGATCATCTTGGATGGGTGAAGGATCACATAGTCCCTCACCTTTCCGGGAAGAAGACCGCATTGGAAATGTGGAAGGCTTTGGAAAGCCTTTACCAGAGAAAGAACGAAAACCGAAAGATGATGCTACAGGAGAGGCTACGTAGTACCAAGAATGGCCAAAGGTGAAGGAGTGGTGCCTAATCTCAGAAGGCTCACACAGATAAGGGATGAGCTTGGAGTAGTGGGCTCTAAGGCTGAAGAGGAGGAGCTAGTTCAGATAGTACTCAATGGCTTTTCTAAGCCATGGGACGTCTTTGTCAAAGGCGTGGTGGCTAGGGAGAAGCTTCTTGATTGGTAGAGATTGTGGGATGACTTCGTGCAGGAAAAGATCCGTATGGGTCAAGGTTCAGGTTCATCTAGCGGTGCCCCACAGATCGTGGATGAAGGGGCTCTAGCCCTAGCAGGCAAGGGCAAGGGCAAGGCAAAGAAGAAGAAGGGTGGTAAGAAGAACATTGACATGTCAAAGGTCAAGTGTTTCATCTGCCACAAGCATGGACACTTTGCCTCCTAGTGCCCAAACCGGAAAAAGAAGAATAACACACAGATGGCAAGTTCTGCAGAGGTGGACGAGTTCAACATGACTTTTGATGAGGATTTTTGCTTGATAGCTTGCATGGCAAGCTCCATAAGCAACAACATCTGGTACATTGATAGCGGAGCGTCTTGTCATATGACAGGACAGAGAGGATTCTTCAAGAGCTTGCAGGAGGGTGGAGTAAAACTCCACTCTGAGTTGGGAGATGATGCGTGGTATCAGGCGCAGGGAGTTGGTACTGTTTCGTTTTAGAGGGAGTCTGGCAAACCCCTCAATTTTGCTGACGTATTATATGTTCTGGGGTTGACAAAGAACCTCATATCAGTTTCCACCCTGGAGGACAAAGGTCTTCTAGTTACTTTCCGGGATAGCAAAGTGTATATCAAGCTAAAGGGGTTAGATCAGAAGTTGGATCGGATGATTGGGGTCCGGAGCGAGAAGATGTACAGATTACACTTCGAGCTTGCAAAGACTCTAGTCAACAACAACAACAGTCAGAGTCAGTTGTGGCATATGAGGATGGCACACTTACATCATGGAGCACTGAGGCATTTGAGATAGGCAGTTATTGGAGTTCCTCAGGTACAGGAGGAGCAGCATAACCACTGCAAGGGTTGTGCGTTGGGGAAGAACATCAAGAGGCCTTTCCCACAAAGTGAGCACAAGTGTAAGGGAACCTTGGACTTGGTGCATTCGGATGTTTGCAGACCGATGAGCGTCCATTCTTTCAATGGATACAGTTATTGCCTCACATTCATTGATGACTATTCTAGGAAGACTTGGATCTATTCCCTGAAGGCCAAGTCAGAGGTCTTCGAGTAGTTTCGGGAGTTCTAGAGGCCCTACTCTGCATGCTTTTTGTTATTTAAGAGAGTGCTTTGGTCCATTGTTATTCATCTGAAGGTGGAACCTCTGCTCCCATATGTTGTAATATTTTATTCATCTGAAGGTGGAACCTCTGCTCCCATATGTTGTAATATTTTTCTAAGTATTTGAGTAATAAAAGAAGGCTTTGGAGCCTAGTCCTGATGTGTTCTGTGGAGGCTTGATGTACCAAGATTTGTATACGAGGTAATCTGTATCGGTTTCATATGTTGTGTATATTTTTAAGATAGATCTGTCTTTGAAGAGAAATTAATTTTAATAAGAACATCAGGTAATACTTTATAGATTATTTGTTGTTGTTGAATGGTAGAAGGATTAATAAAGATATATAGATTCTTGTTTGAACTTACATCTTTGGTTATTCTTTTTACTTGCATACACAGGTATTTTAAATCTCCTTGTACAAGTGTTGTGAGATCTTTTGTAGGTAACTTACGCTGGAGGAAGTAACAAGCATGTTAGCTTGCCCATCTTCCAGAACTTTCGAACAAAGCTCCATCTCTCCGGTCCTTCAAGGGAACAACTCCATCGCCCAAACTTAGTGCTCAAACCCCCAAGGGTTCAACTTCTAGATCCAAAAAATCTTCATCTAAATCCGATACTCTTTTAATTTTTTAGATCTTGCACTTAAAATTATCATTTACTTATAATACATTTTATAATCTAGATCTAGGTTGTTAGTTCTCTATTTTTGCAATTTTGAAGTAGATCCAAAGCATCATAGAGTATTTTATTTTACAAAGTCTTTTACCAAGCAATTTAAGTGCCTAAATCATTTACTTGTCATCTCTTAAAGAGGCAAGTAAAGATCCTAAGAAGCAAGCTTTCTAACTTGCCTTACTTAGTTATTTATTTCATGTTATTTTAGCTAGTTTTCATAGATCTTTTTTGGCATATTTTGCATGAGTGGCCAAATCACTTTCTAAGTGTTTTTGGTCATTTTATGACAAAAAGAGCTTGCTGGTCTGTTTTGCATGCATATTAGTTTTGAAATTTAAAATTAATTAACATTTGATTTAGAGACTTCAAAAGTCATCCATAAAGCAGTTTTTGCATACTAGTTTGTTCATATAATTTTTTTAGGCAAGTTATGGGATAGAAATGTCTTCATCAAAGAGCCACCCAATATTCCTCGTGAAAAAAGGATCCCATCTCTCACAAAAAGCCTTGATAAATTTTTTTGAGTAAACAAATTCTTTTCTTAGGAAGCCCATCATACCTTTTTCTCTATCATCGAATCCACAGATCAAGAGACAACTAGAACATCTTCATATTAACATATTCATGGATTACATTTAATTCTGAAATACACTACATGAATGATATAACATGCTAGTTAACTAAATCCTGATGTCTGCGAAATTTTGGGATGCACTTTTTCCAATCATCCTCCTTCCGATCGTTGCCATGGAATTGATTAGGATATCCCAGGATCCCTGAGAAATCTAATGGATCAAACCAATCGTGCATCCATGGTTCATCATTAAACGCTGTATCATCTTGTTATCAATGCCAAAAATGCGTGGAGTTGCCAAGATGAGCTTTTCTTCACAACTGATGGATGTGCTCACCTTTACACCCAACAATGTCGTCAATGGCTGAGAGTTCTGTCTTGAAGTGTACCTTGTTGTCCACTGAAGTTGCACCATGGTGGACAACTTGTGAACCACAGAAGACTTGAACAATATTATTGTTCACTTGCCAGAGTTCAATGTTCATCAGGCAAAATTTTTTGCCCTTTGTAATAATTTGCATGTCCAGACCCTGCGGGGATTTTGTATTAAGTTGGTCTAGCATGAGTGTTTTTTTTAAAGGTTTGCCTTTCCTTAACGATTGTTATTAGGGGAATACTCTAGAGTGTTTTTTCCTTAGGGATTATGCGTTACTATTCAGTGACGTATAAGTCCCGATTTTTTCACTCACACCTCCAAAGCTGGAGTGTTTCCATGATGACGAATTTTGAGGGGTTATTAAAACCTACTGGAATGTATTTTTGTAACATCTTAGCCATCAGTATTGATTCATATGGACATGCACTAGGTCCCCTAGGATTTTTGAGTCATTCTGAGAAAATAAATTTTTCTCAGTTTATGAGATTTTTTAATAATTAATTAAAAACTGAGAAAAATGATAAAAGATGGGTTAGGAGGTGAAATTGGACATGGGGGTGCTCGTTTTCTAACCCAGAGCACCCATAAAACCCCTGAACCCACTTTTCCTAAGTTTTGAGTGAATAGTATTCACTTAAATCAATTTCTCTCCAAAATATTAAAAAAGAATTATTTAATTCAAGAATAATGGATTTGGAGAAGATCCATACTCCTAAAATAAAGGTGGGTGGTCTGGTGAGTTGGCCTAGTTGACATGGCATGAGCATTAAAGTGATACACCAACCGAATTTTGGAGCTATCAATCAAGATTGGATTGATTTGAAGAGGATTCCTCTTGGGATTTGCGCCCTCTCTCAAAGCAGGGCGACTTTCCCATGTGGCAAGTGTTTGGTGGTTGATGGAGCTTCCAAAGCTCACTATGGGAGTGGATGGTAGGCGCCTACATGAGGTGGCAATACTCCCATTCAATGGAAGCCCGACCTCCTCTACATCAATGGGATTTGGATCCACACATGTCACTTCAAACCCTAGTTTGCTCCCTCCCTCACCAATTCGAATTCTTCCTTTAGAGAGCTATAAGAGCAAGGTCTATGTTCATATGTTTCAAGTAGTGTGGATGCATAGAACCTCTACCAAATTGTAATTGTTGTTTACTGAATATATTGTTGAAAGGCTTTGGAGGTCCATCATTGTGCAAATGTATTGAGCTTCTTGAGGTGAAATTGTTCTTACAATTTGTTCATGCTTTCATGCTTTGGTAGATCTAGCTTATTGATATTGATTAAACATTTGAATTTGTCAATTTGTTTAATTGTGTTGAGTTTTAGAGGTAGAGAAGTAGCCAACTGTATTCGGTTATACTTAGGCTCTTCTTCATTTCTTTGATTTCTAGCACACTAGATCTATTAATTTGTGTGTTGAGCTTGTTCTTTGTAAGCTACAGATCACAAGAAACCCACAAGGATTAGAACTCGGTTGAAGCTTCTATACTTTGGGCTAAATATTTCTTACTTACATTTCGTTACAGGATTCTCCAAGTAGCAACTCCAACAAGCAAGTTTTGGCTTGGATTGATCCATTCTCTTCTCTACAAAACAAAATTCAAACCCTCTCTTACTTTTCCATTTTGTTTTGCAAAGTGTAGATCTATCATACTTAGCTTATCTTTCAAATCTATAGCACTTTAGCATATTGTTAGTTAGATCTAAGTACTTTAAAAGTCCATTTTGCACTAGATATAAAGCTAAAATTTGGAATTTTTTACACTTAGAAATTTTTTCGAAATTTTTCTATAGTGCAAAATTTTATCAAATTTTTTATTTCTTTTTTGCATTTTCCATCATATTCTAAGCAGTTTACTTGCTGTTTTTTAGCAGGTCCAAGGAAAAAGAGGAGGAAGCTCTGGCGAAAGTTTGATAAAAAAACGTCAAATTCACCTTCCAAAAGACCCATTTTATCAATATATTGTCATACCAGCTCGTAAGCCCTTAGATCCAAGTCTAAAAGGACTAAGAGGCAACTTTATTTGAGCATAATTGTAAAATCATTAAATAAGAGCAATGGGGTAACCAGCACCCACATCCCATCCCGCCTGGGGGGATTTGTGTATTTTGTAAAATTTTGTGAGATTGCATTTTTTCTAACTCCACTCACTCACACACTCACTATTGAATTGCAGGGTGTATACTTTCATTTATATTTTGCAGTTTAATCATTTTCATTTTGCAAAAGTAAAGTAAAAATAAAACCATCTTCGTCGCCACGAAGTATGCTCTCACCTCCACCCAAAGGCAATTTGCTGATTAGTGGAGGTTGATCAGAAAAGTGACGCATAAGATTGGCCATCCACATCTTTTCATTTAAAGTTTTGTCTTTTACTTTTATTGTTTAATTATTTCAACAACTTAAAGTCTCTTGAACTTAGCTGAAAAGCAAGTCAAGAGCACTCTCTGTCAGAGAGTAGAATGGTTACTGGTTCAAACCTGAATTAATCATTTCGCTACCACTACGTATGCTCTGCCCTTTGGGTTACTCAAAAATAGTGGGAGCACTCTTTAATTTCCACATTAACGTAATCAGTCTCCTAATAAAATTAACTACCCACAAGATAAGTGAAAATACGGCACTTCGTTAGACATTTGGTGGGGAATTTCTGCCTGGGGACGCTGGATCACTATACTCTGACCTTGAGGGCACCATCAGACTACATCCTTGTTAGTGTAGTGTTGAACACGTTTTCAAGGCTTTGGCAGCCAACATGTCTTTGTACGGAAGCACCAATCTCTAAATTTCTGGACATTCCTCTCTATACCTTACGGTATCTCGAGAGTTTCCCTTTTTCCCTAATCAAGATTCATCATTAATAATTTAAAATCAACCAAGAGACAATTGCACAACATTTCCTTTTTCCAAATTGTCATTTTCACACTATGTTTGACTCCATAAGGCACTGGTCCTTGCACTTTTTCATTTGCTTATTATCAATATCAAGTTATCGTGCATCTTTTATAATTCACAGTGAGTATTTGAACTTATGCTGGTGAAAGCTATTTAAACTATTGTTGCAATTACATCTTGAACCCCACTTTCAAATTCCCAAAAACATTAATAAACAACCCATCATTTAATTGGAAGACCCTAACAACCTTAGTAAATTTCCATAGGGACTACCCCCTTGGCTTTCATTGGCAATTTTGCCTAAACGGAGGAGTCAAGAACCAAGTGACATACTTGACTTGAGACTTGCCACCAAGGGCACACCGAACGGCAGCATAGATTTCTGCTGCGACAAAGACGGTGTAAAATCCGGTGGCAACATACCTCATTGTTGTATTTTTCTTTAGTGGAATTGCCAGAGAAGACCTACCAACTTATTGCTCAACAATAATCTTACCATAGTACAAAGCAAGAACTTACCTCAACTTCAAGAAATGCTTTCTTGCAAAATCTATTGTTCATGGCAAGAAGATTAGGCTTTGACCCAACAACGTGCCCAACTTGTTATGCAACAATTTTCAAGTGCCTCGACAACGACGCCAAAAAATGTTATTGCACAAATTAGCACCTTTCTGAAAGGTCACAGGGGGTCGGTGCTAAGATTGACAACTATTTAGGAGATGCACCCACAGTCAGCACAATGCATTCTCCTTATGCTTTAGGTCAACTCCTAGAGGCCAAGAGGGAGTCCCCGATATAGGTTAAATAGACCTGCACAACAAGAATACTTCACGAGCAACCTCTCAACAAAAATCAACGCCTTATGGAGTCAAAACAATGGATAAACGCACATTTACCAAACACTTAAAGAGGATAGGACAACCAATGAATGCAAATGATTAAAAACCTTGTTGCTGTTATAAGAGGACAGCCACGAAATATGTGCTCAAATATATATGAAAACCACTTAGAACAATGTGAACTTTTTAAGGAAGGTATCCCTAATGGAGAGGGGTAAGAATCTTACCTTTGGGGCAACAAATGAATGATTGATACAAATCTGGAAATGATTTACCAGATCTGTTTTATTCCCTAACCATCCCACAAAAATCATCGAAGGGTCAACTTGAACCATTAGATGAATGCCCAAGAGAGTCGGGTCAATAATAAAGCTTTTTTCTAGCTTGTGAGACCCTCCAAAGATGAATTTTGATGGTTGTACCTATCAAATCAGATATGAAAAAAGCACACTAGCATTTGCACATAACTGCAAATATCTCAAATTAACCACAGAAAGAGGACGTCCTTCAAGATTGACCATGATGATGAAACTAATGAGGACGCATTAATTAAAAATATTAGATTTTCCATTACCACAATATTTTTGGATTTTTATATATTTTTGGGTTTTTTCATATATTTGACGTTTTTTGTATTTTTTCAATAGAGTACAATGAATTTTGTAAACTTGAATTGGTGAAGATGAGGGAGATAGACCTAGGTCTTATTCCACCATGCAACGAGAAATCAAGGCCAACATTTCTCCTAAGAATTGGTAATTCAATATTTGAATGAATTAGGGCAAGGCTTGTTGTCCACTAAGTTGCACTTAGGTGGACTCCTTGTGAACCTCAAAAGATTTGAACAACTTACATTATTCAATGCCAGAGTTCGGAAGTTCATCAGGCCAAGTTTTTGGCCCTTTGTAAAATTTGCATGTCCAGACCTCCATGGGAGAATTGTAATAAGTTGGTGTAAGCATGGTACTTTTGTAAAAGGCTTGCCCTACCTTAGGTTTAGCTATCAAGGGGATACTCTAGAGTGTTTTTTCCTAAGGAATTATGCGTTGCACTTCAGTGGCGTATAATTCCTGAGTTTTTCACTCACACCTCCAAAGTTGGAGTATTTTCCATGGTGGTCGAACTTGTTATCACACAACTTGTAGTTGTCCCTAAAGTTTATCCTATCCATGACAGTAGAGGTGTTGGACAACTAAAGAGGTGACCCAAGAGATGCCACGATTCCCAATGCAAGTTGGTGTCACGCTAACCGAGGCACTCTTCACTTTAGATCAAGCTTAAGCAACACCAAGGGGGAGACCCTAGCTAGCCAATGAGGACTAGCGAACCCACTCAAGATCTCCTAGGGATATGTAAAGATAAAATATGGAAAGATCAAGGGTAGATTAGATCTACATCTAGGATGGATAAGTGAACCCAAGGAGTTAGGGCTTGGTTGAAGAGGCTTATGAGATGACAAATATTCAACCAAGTAAAAGATTAGGTCACTTATGGGTTTAAAGTAGTAGATCTAGATAGATCTAATGCCAAGTATGGATATCCAAGTGGGGCCCACCCTTAAAATGAGGAAAATGACCAAAAAGGGGCCCACTAGGTGAAGATCAAGGTAAAATGGCACTAGGGGGTTTTCTATGATGTAGATCTGATGATTAAACAAGAAATGGGCAATACCCACGTGTGGGATCTAGCAAATGGCCACCTACCCAAGAAGTGCGACTTCCTCAAGAGAGGACTAGTGCCTTAGATCGGGGGGCAAATGGAGTCGGATGTCCACCAAACTTTAGATCGAGAATGCTAAGATGATTATTAAGGTGGGTTTTAATTATTAAGCCCAAATATTTGCTAGATCTCCATAGATCTAAAAAATAAAAATGCAAGGGTTTTGAGTTTTAGGGTTTAAATGACCAATGGATAAAAATGGATGGAACTAGATACATACCTTGTAGAACATACCTCAAAAGCTTGTGGCCACTTTGCAAATTGATAATTTTTCCCCTGTGTGTATATTCAAGAGTGAGATCCAAAGCTTCAAGTGAAATCGCACTTCCTCCAAGATGGCTAGTTCGCCCTCCTCCTGCAAGAAAAGATCTATATGAGAATCGATATAGCAAAAGAATGACAAAAATGATGAAAAGATGAAAGAGAAAGCATCAACTATGTAACTAAGATACAATAATGATACTCCCTGAGACAAAAGGCCAATCCAAAGGTAAGATATGGGGTTTCCCCACAATAGCGTCCCTCAAGAGCATCCTCTTCACCAATTCGGCCTCCCTGCAGAAAAGCGTTTGAAACCTCAAGATCGACAAATGATACACAAAGAAAAGATTGTATATTCAATTTGCAAAAGAATCCATCAAGACTAGAGAAGTAGATCTACAAAATAGTATTTTTATTCCAAGTTTCAAGAGCTCTAAAGGTGCCTTTACAATAGGGGGTCTCTTCCTTAAATAGGATGAGGGAGACCAAAACCCTAAACCACTTTTGAAAACTAGTGGTTGAGATCAAAAGATAAAACAATATAATCAATGGCTAAGATGAGCCGATACAAATATGACATGGATCACTCACATGAGGGAGTGCGACCTCACTACAAGAGAGACTAGGAGGGGTGCGCACTGCATGGGGGTGGCTAAAAATAACAAGTGCCACAATATATGACTAGGACAAGTGACTAGGAGCACATGGTGGGGCTAGGAGGTATTACTTCCCTTCACTAGGATGACCCCATGGCACAATAATATAACATATGACTCAATGCCATGTCCAAGTGAACAAATGATCAAATCTTGGCCCCATTAGCAGAGAGAAGAATACATCAAAAGACCTCCTGGAGACTATGTGGACCCCACTGAATGCTGCAAACTGACCTGGATGGAGTGGGATACACCATAGATGACCTCAGAGTAGACCTCATGCCAAAAAATTGCCTCAATTTCCCAAATCGATTCCTAAATGACCTTTTTATTCCATTTTTATTTCTCCTGAAAAACCACCAAACTGCCCACAACCCACTGTCTGGTTCCTGTGCACAAAAACGGACTATGCCATCATGTCCGGAAGGGGGGGAATATGGTAAAAACAACTAGCTGGACTACCCCCTTCCTCTGTAGCGCCCTAGGCAACGACTAGCCTCTAATGCTCTAGCTGGACAGGCCACATAATTATGGCCAGACTGATCAACAGGTGAAAAACTGCTCAAATCATGCCTAGGAGTGCTTGAAACTGAAAGATAAGTATCTCAATGGATCCAGAAGATCCAAATCTACTGGAGATGAGTACTTACACACCTCATGATAACTTGTAAGATCATCTGTAGCATCCACCATACGATCATCTGTAGCATCCACCCCCTTCCTCTGTAGCGCCCTAGGAAACGACTAGCCTCCAATGCTCTAGTTGGACAGGCCACATCGGCATGGCCAAATTGTTCAACAGGTGAAAAAATGCTCAAATCATCTCTGGAAGTGCCTGGAACTGAAAAGTAAGTGTCTCATTGGATTCAGATGACCCAAATCCACTAGATATGAGTACTCATACACCTCATGATAACCTATAAGATCATCTGTATCATCCATCATACCCAGAGAAGTAAAAATATGATGATTTGGAAATAATAATAATCAATAGAAACTGCATCAATCATCATATGAAGTCTATGCCCATCATATGGAATCATCAAAAGGTGCATAAAGGACCATAGATCAACATCATAAAATGCAAGTGGTCCATCTCATCACGGTTCCCAAGGTTGACCTTGGTCAAACTAGGTTTGATTGGTCAAACTGATCAAAATATAACCCTGGCCAAAGAAGCCATGTTACTGCAAGTGCAAATGGTTAAGACATTCTCTCTAAATCATTTTCATAGGAAGACTTTAAAGCATTGAGCATTATTTCATTAGCAATTAATAAATAATAGTAGGTTAGTTAATATTTTACTTTCAAGAAGAACCTCAAGAATATACTCATTTGTAGACATGATCAATTTGCTAGCAGAGGGTGAAGGCTAAGGATGCAAGGCTAGGCTAAAGGGGATGACTTGACTGACTTGACAAAGTGATACTTTGGATAAGGGAGATGGTGTTACACACTTAAGCATGTGTTGGACAAAGTTACACAAGAAATGGTGGTGTCTCACAAATGGGTAAGTTGTTTAGAGAAGTGCTTATTCAACCTTGGCAAAAAGTTTACTACTAGAACCGTGCAGGCAGCGGCGGGAGGGGAGGAGGGGAGGGAGGGAGAGGAGGGCTACGGAAGCGGAGGAGGGTGCAGGAGGCAGCGGGAGGGGAGGAGCTGGGAGGGAGGGGTGGGCTGCGCAGGGAGGTCGAGGGCTGCAGTGGAGGGAGGAGCTGGGAGGGAGGGGTGGGCTGCGTAGGGAGGTCAGCGTGGAGGGAGGAGGGGAGCTCGTGCAGGGAGGAGCAGGGAGGTCGGCGTGTAGGGGAGGAGCTGGGTCTGCGTGGAGGGGAGGTCTACGGAGGGGAGGAGCTGGGAGGTGCAATTCATTAAAATAAACGTCTTTTTATTTTTATTAATGGTCGACGTTACAATATTTTATTTTTATTATTTTGTTACTCGACAAACGTTACAACATCTCCCTCATACTCGAAAAACACTCGACAAACGTTACAAGATCTCCCTCATACCGGGTTGTAGTGCCTCTTGGCGCAATTAGCAAGAGATAAACAAATGATATTTGTACTTTGTTAAGTAAATTGAGTTGCTTTGTGGTTATGTTTAGCTTGTTTAGATTTATTGAAATAAGTAATAAACTAGAACAAGTTAGTGTCCACAAGGTTGATGGACAACAAAAATCTAATCTATGAAAGTAAAGCTGTCAGTGTCTAATCTAGGAAAGCAAATGCGATTATTCCTAAACTAGATGAAGTTAGAGGGCCGAACTGAGAGAGATACCCCTGCCCCAGAGGAAATCCTGAGACTGTTGATTCCTAGCTAGTAAAACCAGGGTTTGGTTGATTCAGGAGTCTCAAGATCCAAGATACGACCCGGCCATAGTGAGGGTGTAGAGTTTTTTTTTTTTCTTCTTCTGTTGGTAAAGTTTAAAATTTTTAGTTAAGATAAATTTTAGCTAATGTTGCTTTGAGTGATGTTCACTTGTGGAGGACTGATAATTACAAACTCTAGATGATTTATACTATGGTAAGTAAATAACAAGTGAAAAATAACTAAAGCAACGAAAAGAAAACTACTAGGCAACTAAGACAGAGGGGGTAGGGGGGATGCATGGGTGTTACTGGATGAACTAGCAAGGCTAGTGTCCGATTAACAAATGCAAGGGAGATGTGACCAATATCACCTTAGTCACACATCCAACTACTTTGGAGTGTCGTAACCTCCAAGGGGAGAGCCCTTTGATGCTCTGCAAACACTTAGGAAAAAGACTATGCCTTCTAGATGACCAAGTTAGTGACCAGTGCCTTAAATCAATTTGATTCTATGAATGAAGAAGACATACTACTCAAACAAAGTGCTTGTAGAGACTATAGTAAATGTATCCAAGTTAGTGTATGCGACTCAAGAAATTGGAAACTAATAGCAAAATCATTCAATGGCACTTTAGTATTAGAGAAGAACATTCACCAATTATAAACATTCACCACGTAACCATATATCATTTAACATGAGTGCAATAGCAGCATTATATAATCAACCAATGACTTTCCAACAACAAATAAGAGGACTAATGTAATTATATCAGCATTATGACGGTTTTGATAGTCCCTATTTACAACAGTATTATAGCAGCACTTAGGAAATGTAGGAGATAAGTTTTATGCAATTGAAGTACACCATACCACTCCCACCTCTTTATCACAAATAGTAGCAATGTAGACTGTCAATATGTATGCAATAAGTAAAATTTTCAGACCTGTTAGTGAGCTAATAAAAAGTAATTTCAGACCTTAATATCACCAACAATAGGACAGCCAATAAATAGTGGCAAGTCCTAACTTAAATCTGAGTTTAACCTTGTGTTTTGGTGTTGATGTTGCAGGTAGGAGAACTGTCAATTTTTGACAGTCTGAAGTAGATTGCGGACTGTAGCAGCAGGGATAGATGACTGCTAGAGGGATGTCTCAGCCCTAATTTAGGGCAGCGAATGAAGGCCGAGTGGGGGAGGGCCCCTTGGGGGCAAGGCCAAGGCTCTCTTTGGCTAGTATGAGCCCTATTGCAGGCTGGCCGAAGGTTTGTAGGAGGAAAGGGAGGAGAGGAAGGGAGAAGGAGAAGAAGGAGAGAAGAAGAAAAGGTAGAAAGAGGAGGAAAGGAAGAAGAGGAGAAGAAGGGAGGAAGGAGGAAAGGATAGCAAGACGAAGAAAGAGGGAGAGCGAAGGTGTAGGGAGGAAGAGAAGAGGAGGGAGAAGCTACGAAAAAGGAGAGAAGGTGTAGGGAGGAAGAGGAGAGGAGGGCAAAGCTAGGAAAAAGGAGAGTGAAACCTAGGGAAGGAGAAGAAGGGGGGCGCTAGGGCTAATTTGAGACTATTTTTTTAGGGTTAGGATTAGTTTATGTACAAAAACAGTAAAGATGAACTAATTACAAAAGATAAACAAGAAATAAAACCTAGAATTAATATTGACACATTTACAACTGGGGTTTTTAGGTAGAATAGTGACAACTTAGGGTTTTAATGGATATTACCCTTAAACCCTAGCCTTAGATGAAGGTGACCAACCTTCCTCTTGGAGGTATTTCTCCTTGTCTACTAAATTAAGGCTTCTTGTAACAACCTATAGAGTTTGTTACAAGAGCCTAATCTAGGGCAAAGTTGGAGATCAAAGGCTAAGCTTCGTAAAAAGTTCCTCTAGAGAGCGTTTTCACTATGCTAAAAGGATAGAAGGTAGATAAAAGGCCCTATTCAGAAAAAATGCAGCCCTAGGGCCACCATTCAACCATTCAAGAAGCAAAAGTTCACTTACCATTCATCAAGCAAGGCCTAAAATGGACTAGACTTACTTGAGCATGTGTTTTTCCAACAATTCTTGCATCCACCAAGCATTAGCAAACCAAAAGAAAAGCCAACTTTCATCCACAAGAGCAAGAAGACATCACTCCAAGAGGTGCGCATCGCTCCAAAAGAGCTATCTTGGGTAAAAAAATAACATATTGAATTTTATCCCGTGAGTTGTGATTTACAAATGAAGTGAAGAGGGCTTATTTATAGCCTCTCACACTCATTTTTTAAAATAACCAAGCCGACATGCCATTAAAACGTCAATTTGAATTTATAAAATGTCAACTTAAAATATAACATGAAATAATATAAAATAATCATATATGTGGGTAACTTGAGGCATTTTCCCCATAGTTTACCCAAAAATGACTAAAATAGCTAAAAATGAGCAAATTACTCCGAGTTGAAGGATCGAGTAAGCAGGGGGGGACGTCATGCTCTATCTAACCCCAACAATGTTGATAATCCCTCAATTCCCCCCAAATCAAGCAATACTGCCTGGATGAAAAGGTGGCGTCATCACTGGAACTGGCCCAAGGAGAAAGGGCGTTCAGTAGAAAAGGACCATGATAGGTGCTTGAGGTGACTTGGAGGAGAGGCAAGAGCCTCACAGCTGGAAAAATGTCACCGGAATAAGTGAACAAGTAGGGGGTCATGTGACCCATTGACCCACCCCTAGGAGCCCTGAACACCAACTTCAAGGCTACAAGCCCCAGAAAGAGGCAGTCAACAATGCCACTGAGCCATAGTACTCCTAAAGGAAGAATCAAGGGGTCCGACCATAACTGTCCCTCAGAAAGTGCAAATAACACCCATCATGGCCCTGGAAGAAAAATGTGACCCCTCTCCCTAGGCAAACATCTGAAGGTGCACTGGTATAGGTACAGCAGAACACTGGCTCCAACTACAGGACAAGTGCTTTTCTCGAGAGTGCTTGAGAATCTGTGAATCTTCTGGGTACCTGTAGGCCTACACACATATCAAACAGCCAAGGGCATTAAAAGCATCGTGAGGCAAACACTTCCATCCTGCCTTGCTCAGTATAATGACATGAAATGCAAATAACTGGACATGTAAGAACAACAAATGCAATGCAAGGTAACAATATATGTTGAACTAAAAATGAAACTTAACTCTACCTACCCTAAACATGATAACAAATGGGTTAAGTGAAATCATACCACCAATGTAACCAGCTGAGTAGGTTACTCATACCTGATCGTTTTTCTTTGTCTTTAGAGACAATCCATGATAAGATCTCATTGATGATAAACTGAGTACATACCAGGATCTGCATTAGGATGGGGAATGAAAGTTGGATAACTGTAGGAACCTGGAAGCCTCGATACTACTGCCACGGAGAAGGATTGCTTTCAAAATATTTGTTTGTCCACGCTTCTACTGGGCTTACGTATGGGCTATCTCCATGATACCTTGGTATTGAGAAATTTTTTTGCATGAAACTAGTCATCTGATTTTTATCTTGGGAGACCATCTATAGAGGTGGACCTCGCAAATCTTCATAGGCTAGCTGCAACTTATCTCTACACCTGCTTAAACATTTCTTTGGACACACAAGTATATTGCTCATCTTTGTAATAATCATGTTAGTACCCCCAATAATCTTTAAAATTTTGAAATTGTCAGCCACATAATCTATGCCTTCACATTTCAAGCGAAAAGATAAACAATAGAAATCCCGACAATGTGAAAAGAATGTCATAACTCTCCACATACCTGTATTGGTTTTATTGAAATGCATTGTTGGAAACTTACCGATACTGGACAGAAAATGCTGAACAACTTCTTCAATACTGCTTGAGGAACACAGCTGGGAATGATAATTCGGGCTCATCATAGACTGAATAACTGCAAGAGAATTCTCTGTATTACATGCTTCACTCTCCCCGATGCCAGATAAGTACGACTGTGTTGAATCCATGGAGATATTACCAAAGATATGGGGCCCCAAATTTTCAAACCGTTTATCTTAGTAAGACATTTGCATATGGGAATCATCTATAATGGCAAGAGGACCCACACCTTGGGGTACTTCATTATCAAATGTAAGAGAAAAAGGGTTAATCCAATCTTCATCATTAGCATCACAAGGGAATGGAATAATCATATCTTTTTCACTGATTATGTCTTTGGCGTCCCTCTTCGAGGTGATCATGACTTCTTCATTCCAAACAGTGTCAAAATCTAGCTCGAGCTGATCCATACCGGCCTTTAGTTCTTCTATGAATGGCATACTGAAATCATCTACTTTCTCTTCAAAGTATCCGTCACTGAAGGGTCTGGAAACAACACTGCTAGGTCTTGAAGAATCATAAAGAGGTGGACCCATAAACCTACAATAATCATTGTCCTCATGAATCCTGTTATAGTTGGGCTAGACCTTTTACGCATAATATAGATGCCATCTCATTTTACAATTATCATCTTTTGACCATGAGCAAAAGAGATATAGGGAACCAAGAAGAGGCAAAAGAAGAAGAGAGCAATGCTTGGAAAGGCCTTGGCCCTGCTAGTCTTTCAGGTGATCATTTTTGTCTTTAGTCTTCGTGATCATCCTAGTGCAAACTAGGTTGTAACAGAGTCATACATGCACTCTTTTCAGTTCATGCATAGAAATGAGGCCAGCTGATCAAAATTCTGCCTCTGTTGTTGATACAAAATAGATATCTTATTCCAAATGGAATAACCTCATAATGCCCGGGAACAAGATATTGAAGGAAATTGAGTAAAAAGTTTTACCAATGCAATAGTCATAAACTGAAGTGATGAGGAGACAGAGGGATGAACATAATGTCAAGACTTAAAAATAATTACGATAGAGCACATTGGTACACCAGATGTGTGCCTTGTGTCTTTTACATATGCAGATTGAGCTAGTATGATGCATTGTTCTAATTCCTTCTGTTATCACAATTGGGTATAAAATGTTTTGGTTTGACCTTGAGGACATCTGAGACTTTTATGACATTTTTATTTTCTGAAAATGCCATTTTATTAAAGTGTTGCTCTACTTTTTAAAGTCAGCAAGTTCAATAGCCATTGAAAAAATAAGTTCTTTGAGCAAGGTTGTTTATCTTTTAACTGAAAAGGCAGATGTAGGGCTATTGTTTCTGTGAAAATATATATTCCTCTTAGGCGACTAGTCAGTTCATTCTTTATGTTCTTGATGCATCCTGTACATTTATAGCTTTGATGTTGTTCATATGCATTTTAGCTTTCAAAGCTATTTCCAAATCCCATATTAAAAATGGAGCAGTATTCACTGTACTTTAACAATCAGGTTATTACCTTTGAAGTTACTTGAATTTCTAATCAACTTTTTCCTTCTTGTCAAATAATCTAGCTATTACAACATACAAGGGACAATTACTGTAAGGATTAAATCATTAAAGAGAATAACAAAAAAGCCAAGAAGCAAAAAAGGGAGAAAAAACATAAAGGAATGAACTAATGTTTCTGGTTATTGCAGGTCGAAGATCGTGGAACTGCAATTAAGGGCCCTGGAAAGATTGATCTGTATCATTGTTCTCATAGAGAAGCACTGAAATGGGGAAGAAGAAAGCTTCAGGTTTGTAATGTTATAGAAGCTTTTCTATGCCAGGTTTCTCATATTTTATTTGCACCATGCATTGATGTACATTATGGGGACATTGAGTACCATCATAATCCTTGTCCTTTCCTAAGAGCATACCTAGAGTCAAATGGGACACTTTTATTATTCTCTTTTGTGAACCATTTTACTTGTTTTGACTTTCGTTCCCCCTTTACACCATTCACTAACTATATTCTCTCTTTTTCAAGTCTAAAAGCCCATAGTGACTTTTCAGTAATGTAAGGATTTGAATCTACACACTAAGATGATGAATAAAGATACATGCAACATTTCTAAGCTTTTAAGCATTTTTAAAGCTTATCACTGATGCCATGCCTTAGAAGGCTTGTAGATTTTCTAGACTTTCATAGTCCTTGTTATCCCTCATGTTGCATGAGGGCCGAGGCATGTACTTGTGATTTGTTGTCACGAGGATCATGCTTGCATGAGCACATTGCTATATGTTTTGATGGGTAGGGGGGGCATTTGTGTTTTGGCTTTAGAGATGATGCTATCTGATGTTGGATTTGATGCTATGATGGTTGCTTTAAAGTGTGGGACGAGATGTTCCAGTGTGCTAAAGGTGGTCTAATTGATGAGTTAACATATGACTACTGATTAAAACTCTTGATGATGTTGTGTTGGTGATACACTAGTCCCTTGGTTGTGCTGCATCTAGGTTGAGCCTAATGTTTTATTCTTATCTTGGTACCCTTGTGGGGATTTGCTAGGAGATGCAACTTATTTTTACCCAGTACAACACTTCGATGATGCACTTCTCTTCATTGGAACACATGTTCATGTTGATTTAATCAGTCAATGGTTATTTGGAGTTGGACTATGGTTGTACTAGAGCTGTAACATTTGTGGCACACATGTTCGTGTGGAATTAATCATTCATTGGATTTTTGAAGAAGGATTATGGTACTTTTGGTGATGTGTGGTAGCTTATCAACAGATATCTTTTGATAGAGTGCTCTAATTGCTATCATATCAACACCATTAGATGTAAACTAAGTTACTTGACATGAGGACACAGGGTGACAGGACACAGAGGACATGTGGACACGAATGTCGGACATGGGACATGGCGACCCTGGAAACAAGACATGGGGGACACATTATATATATATATATATATATCAAAGAAATTGCAAAAATGTAAATATAGACATATAGATCCAGATTTTGGAGAAACTAGAAGTCTAGAACATTTACAAATATTCAATGCACATTACAAATTCACAAATCACAATGCATATGTCATAGACTCATAAAATTAGAAGTTAGGACCATAAATTGCCAATTGGAGATTTCTCATTAAGTCATCAAAATCAAAAGGTATTACATAGATGTGGGAATGCCACCGAAAAATACAAAATAAGGTAGATGGAAGAATCTCTGTTTGAGTATTTCCTGCTCTAACTCTACAAGATTGAAGACTGTTTGATGCTTTTATGCCCTGCAACACCTAGACCATCAAAATTGTGCTTAAAGGGGCTCAGAATGAGGACAAGAGTCTTCTTCCAAGGCTGTGGCCTACTCCAAGATAATGAAAAAGCTGCAAGAGGGGCTAAAACAGATCTGAATACCTTCATTTATCATTGCTGCTTGGGAAAAATGCCTTACACTCTGCCCAGAGTTGCTGCTTTTACCCACAGGATTAGCCCAGCACCAAGAGTTATGCCTTCTTCAACTGTTATGGCCTTCAAATGTTGCCCGCAATTGCTGCTTGGGGCTGTTCCATGACCAGAAGGCTACCCAGAATATCTCCTGGTGTGCCCTGGTTGCTTGCTGGAGGTAGTTCTTAATTCTGCTGCAGGTTTGTGCATCTGTCCTCAGAGAAAAATGCCACAAAAATGCATCAAAAGGCACCTCAATGAACATATAAATAGAAGCTATTACCAAAGATTAGTTTGACTTGGCCCTAGATTCCTGTGTACATTCAGGTCAGCCCTAGATTTTGGTGCAAATTCATGTCGACCCCCATGAATAAAGAAACACTGCTACTGGTTTTAGAAAGACTGCACTCTGCTTCCTTGATGACCTCATGCAGTTACCAAACAGGAAGGGGTTAGACTTCAATGTTTCGAGGAGGCAACCAGCCTTGCAAACAATGTATTTACTACCCGGAAACTTGATGGCAATCCCTGGGAAGTCTTCTTCACTGATATTGTGGTCTGCAAATTGCTGTTTTGACAGTGAAACAGCCTAGAATTTGCCCAGGAAACATCCATACTGCTTGCCATTGTTTTGGGTACTGGTTCATCATTAGAATGATTCGCTGAGTTATTTCCGGTGAAGAAGGGTCCTGAATGTGCCAAATCAATAGACCTTAGGTGTGATTTCCTGTTGCGAGTTTTGGTCTATGAAGGGCTGGGAGTGTTTTACATTGACACAATTTCTACCTTGCTGTTAAATATGCGCCCAGAAGTCTGCCCTTCCTCTCATAATGCAATATTTAGCCTTATGCCCAAAATACCATGAAAAGAAAAACCTTCATCATATCAACAACAAAACTGTACCACCAAGAAACCAAGGCAAAGGCTATCAGGTTATAACCCAATTGAAATTGTGACAAGAATCGCACAAGAAAATGGACACCCATGGAAAATGGGGGGTGTTATCACACAAACTCTAGTTGCCTCTAGATGTATCCCATCCAGGACGGTAGAGGAGGGCAGCTAGGCAGGTGACACCTGCAAACACCAAGTCCACTGATCGGTGGAGCAGTCGTCACTCCAGACAAGGTGTTTGTCACTTTAGACAATGCACGTAACCTAATCAAGGGGGAGACTCTATTCAACCAGCTATGGTTGAGACTCAAACTTAGACACTTACAAACCCCAAATAAATAGGAAAAGACAAAGAAGAAGTGTCTAGCACATCCTAAGACTCTTTCTAACCGGAAGACTGAAATTGTGAGTGAAATTAGACCATCCAATTGACTTATTTCAGATCTGATATGAGTATATAAACGACAGAATTTGAAGTGTTGGATGGCTGGAAATTAACTTAGGACCGAAAATCAAACTAGAAGTGAAGGGTGGATCTTTGCCTATGGGGAAAATGAGTTAAATTGATTGTGCATGCATAGCAGAAATAAGATTTGCAATTTAAACAACACTTTTAGTAGTTTTAACTTGATGTAAGATGATATTGGAGAAACACATATTAAAACCAGCAATACCCACAACCCAAAAATGACCCAAACTGCGTGCTAGGGCAAACTACCCAAGGAGGGCAAATTCAAAAAAAATTCCAGTGCCTAGAGAGTGGGTTAATGGAGTCGAAATGGAATGAAATTTTAGATATGGACGTTTAAAATCAATTGCAAAGCGGGTTTAAAAGAAAGAAAGGGTTTTGACGGTGAAATTTAAAGATGTAAATTTTAGTTGATTTTTTATATATTTTCCAGCTTAGCAAACACAGTGAAATCTACTTGATGGATACAAGCAAAGAGAGCATACCTGAGATAATGGCGAATGGACGGGTTTTGCACAAAGACTAGCCCCAAACTACAAGTGTTGAGCAACCAACGAATTTCTTGAGCATTTTGAGCAACCAATTGGCCAACTGTGCCCTAGCAACCTACCACAAACAGGATTGTTACCAACATATTTGTACCATAGTTGGATTATCTGAAGAGCCGCCATTTGACAAACATGATAAGTGTTTGTGCTTCAGTGTATCAGATGATCCATCCTTTGTGCCTACCTAGTTTTGGCTAGTTAGTTTGTTTTTGTCTTGAAATGACCATGCCCCACGGGGTTTTTGTGAAAAGTGTACTAGTAGGGTTTGAGTGGCTCGGTCACCCATGACTGGTTTGTCAACTAAGGTATTCCAGGGATTTTTTTACCTTCATTAATTAATCTTTGCCTACGGGCGAGGTATAATTGACAAGGTTTTCTCCTGCTTCCTCCAAAGCTGGAATGCCCGACTTTGAAATTCTAGCCATGGGGGGTTATTAGAGTCCAACTAATAAATATGAACCTACTAGACACTATATGTCGAGTCAGTGGTCATTTCCTAGCTCTGTAGAGGTTTTTAAACGTTGTCCGAAATTTTTTTACCGGACGCGTTGGACAATAAAATATTTTATTTTTAAAAATAATTAATTTTTCCATAGTTTAAATGGAAACTTTCAATTTGTAATATGTCAGTCGTCCGGGGGTGTTTTTCAGTGATTGGAGGCTTAATTCCTAAGCCAAAGGATCATACTTAGACCCCGAACACCTTTATCCTAGGTTTCGGATCGTTATTTAGCCACTTAATTAATAATTCCTCAAAAAATCAATAAAGAGGGTTATTAATTAATTAAAAGTCAAAAAATTAATAATTGGAGATAATCCAATTCTCTCTAAAATAATCCAAATTGGATTATTTCAGTGGCTAAATGACATGGCAAAAGGCATTAAGGGAGATTCCAATCATCTCAGTCATCATCCAGTCAAGTATACAATCAGCATTAGTGATTAACTCCAAAAGATTCCGCCTCCCTCATGTGAAAATTCGAATTTGTGACATGGCAAAGGTATTAAGTGGTAAAAGAGTTAATGTTTGAGTTACATAAATGGGAGTGGGGGTGCCTTGCCTAGGTGGAGGCCACCTCCCACTCTCAACTACCAAGTCTCAAGTCAAATTCGAGTTAACTCCAAGCTTTGAACCATTTAAAAAATCATGTCTTGCATGCATTCACGTCAAGATTGAGGGGATATGCGAATTGGTCATGTGGCAACTTGTTATTAAATGGTGAAGTTTCCAAAGATGGAATGGTAGGCGCCTCTCCTTAGCTTGTGCAATCACAAGGCTTAGCTCCCCTTGTAAATCAAATCACATCCCACTAATTCCTCATTGCAATAAAGCCCTATCCTCACGAATATCTCCTTGTGACCTCACATTTTACACTTGGCATTTATTAAAAAAGGTTTTTGAATATGTGTTAATGCAAAGGTGGGTGCCCTCCTTGTTTAGTGGACACCTCATGGGCTTGGCTCCCACTCAACTCATCCCTTTCCTACATTCACTCACCCAAACTCCTTGATTTGCTCACGTGATATTCCTTCACCTTCATGACTTTACACATGGCATGGCTCGTATTTAGTGGTGAAGCTTCCAAAGCTTGGATGGGGGGCGCCTTGCCTAGGTGGAGGCCACCTCCCCATCTTCATTCATTGCAAACTCAAATGGATGGGATTCGAGCTCCAAGCTTGATTTGATTGACTTTTGACATGGATATGATTGGATCTTTTGGTGGGGATTCGAATTAGGAAAGTACCATTGGCTTCATTCAAGGCCAATTCGAATTCACTCATAGATTGTTTGTAATTTGTATAAATAGAGGCTCATGGAGCTCTATTCCTCATGGATCTTTTAGCATAGAAACTCTGTAGAATTTTGTAACTTGTTTAAACATTTGAATAAAGTTGAGACTTTGGAGGTCAATGTGGAGGCTCTTGGTGTGCCATGCTTCATCTTGTATGAGGTGATATCATGTTTTGTTTATATGCTTTTGATTCTTAAGTTTTGGATTTATGATTTAGAAGGCTAACAATCTAGCACAAGTATTATAAATCTATGCTTTTCTCTTAAGTGTGTGGGCTTTTCAGGTATTCTCCCAAAGTGCAAGAGTTCTTGCAGGTTGCCAAAGGAGTTTTGCTTTAGGAAATCAAGAAACAAAGAGATTCTTGCTTCGTCCATCAAGCATTCAAACTATTTCATTGGTTACTGAATCTACTTCTCTAAGCTATGGAAACTCTAGATTTACTTTTCTCCAAGCCTAGAGCCTTGTCAAGCTTGCCTTTGCTTGTGGCTTTCCTTGATTTTACTTCCTTTTTCTCTCGTCCTAGTTTTCCCCTTAGCCTCTTCCATCTCTATCTTCTCCTTCTCGTCCTAATCTTCCTCCCTCCTTCCATTCGTCTCCCCTAGCTTCAAGTCTTTTCCTCTCCTCCCCTTTCGTTTTTGGTCTCTCCTACCTTGCTCTCTCATCTCCCTTCCCTTCCTTAGCTTCTCCATCCCTCATTCGTCCATTTCTTTTATCCTCCCTTTGCCTCTTTGTTTGCCCTCAACTTTTCTCCAAAGCTCTCCTCTCGTCCCTCTTTAGTTATCTTGAAAGCACATCACAAAAAACAAGTTTGTTAAGTGTTAGAGTTAGTAGTTTGCTTTTGTTAAAAAGTTAGTAGTTAGATTCAAATCTTTTTCATTTTAATAATAGTTTCATGCTTTTAAAAAAGTTAATACTTAGGCATTTTTAGATCTCATATAATGCATTCATTTGATAAGATCTAGTTCTCTTAGTTCGTTAGTTGCATTGTTTTTTTTCTTTGAAAGTTAGTAAGTTAGGCATTGTCACATCATTCTTCACACTTGCATAGTTAATATCTAGTTCACTTTTGCATCTAGATCTCTCCTCATTTTAAGCATTTCCATTTTTCTAGATCTCATTTAAAAGTTTAAATCTTGCATTGGAAAAATATTGGGCATATAGGCTAGATTTTAGTTTGCATTTAGTTTCAAGCTTTTATTTATTTTATTAACATCTAATGGGTGCCTTGTTGAGTTGATTTGAGCTTGTGTAGGTGTTTTGAAAGAGAAGAAAAACTTGAACTTTGAAAACAAGAAGATCTTTACCCAAAAGAGAACATCAAAAAGACCATAAGGATGATCCAAACCAAGACACTATTTACACTCTCCTTTTGTAAAAGCTCTTAAGAGCTCCATATTGTTTTCTAAGTTGTTTCATTTCTCTTAAAAGACCTTACAAGGGCTAAAATCCCAAGGCACTTGTAACCGTTTAATAAAAAGGCTAAGTGGGATAAGGCCTCCCACATTTTGGTTCTTCTTCCCCATTTGGGGAAGAGTGTCTTATGCATGCTTAGTTAGATTTGCTTCAAGTTTCTAGAATAATTTTCTTTTTGTTGTACTTAGAATAGATTTTATTTCAAGTTTTGACCTGCGAAGCCTCTTGGGATTTGATCCCAAGTGCCGCATTAACACTGCGTGTTGCTTCTCTTTCCCCACCGTGTACTGCGTAGGACCGGCTAAGCTGGAAGTTTCATGAGCAGTGTGCAGAAGTCACTTTGACTTCACTTGTTAGATTAGCCTTTGTTGTGGTAGAACACTAGTTTCATTTTGCAAATAGTTCATTTTATCTGTTATATCATTGTTCATCTTTTATCTTATTGAGCTATCAGTTGGTTTATTTTTGCAAGCTGCTTGTCTTATAAAAACAAACCAAAGTCTCTTGAACTTGAAATAACCCAAGTCAAGAGCACTCTCTATCGGAGAGCATTCCCACTGCATCTTCCTGCATCAAGCATATAGTTTAGCTAAGTCTCTTGAACTTCTGTCTTAAGACGAAGTCAAGAGCACTCTCCGTCGGAGAGTTGAATTGTGTGCTCTCAATAATAAAAAATTCCAACTCACACCCCCTTTAATAATTTATCTTCGTTTCTATCCAACATCCGTATGCTCTGCCAACCCTAAAAGGTTGGACTAGTACTCAGAAAGGTGTTGGATTTGTTAATTTTTTATAACATTATAAAATTTTCACCCCACAACCAACTAATCCGAAGTTGATCGATAAGATAAGTTCGGTGGGTAATCTCCTAGTTGGGGGCGCTGGGGTTCCATGTTCAGCCTCTAGTTTGTTGGTTAGCATTGCGTGACCTAGCTAGAGCACTAGGTGGCCCGACATGTCCTTGAACGGAGGCACTTGACACTATCTTTTCCGGACAGACTTCCAGTACCTCGCGTATCGGCTGGAAGTATCCTTAGCCTTAATAATCAAATACCACCAAAACTTTCAATAAACCAAGATAATCTACACAACTATCTCACAAACGTTACCACTTTTAACTCTTGTATCAAGCAACCCAAGCACTTAAGACTATCTTGACTCCATAAGGCACTGGTCCTTGTCATCATTTTCTTTTGCTTTTTATCTATTTGGGGCATTTACATTATCATGCTTGTCTTGCTTTAATCTATCAAGTGGTTGTTTCTTCAATCTTATAATCTTGTTTCGCAACGTGGATTGCTTGTTATCTTGTGTTTATCTCATCTCAAATTGTGATCTTTCATCATTTAAAAAAAAAACTCCTAAACAACACCCATCCGCATCACTCAACACTAAAACACTTAAAACATAAGAGCCATAATAAACTCTTTGTAGGGACTACCCCCCTAGGCTTCGTTAGGAGTTAGCCTAAATGGAGGAGCTAGGATTTAGGTGACAGTACCTAGCTCATTGCTTGCCCCCAAGTCCAGACCTCTCCCCACTTCCAGTGAGGGAGACAGCTTTCGAAAGATTTCTGCTGTTGGTGTACATCTCGGCAGACAACAAGGATGAAATCAGAAAATGCAACAAATAGCGAGTAAACCAACAAGTAAATGACTAAAAATGAGGAAATTGAAAAGCATTAAGCAAGAACATTTCCCTTGTTGTTATTCCGGAGGTGAAGGAGCAAGAGTGTGCTGTGAATATTTAATTAATATTATTATTTATAGATTAATAGATTATTAGGTTATTAGTGAAAGGGCGTAACCCTTCACCATGCTTGCTTAAGCCCTATAAAGGCAATCTTATTGTAATTTATCAACATCATCTAATATATTATTCCTATTTATCATTTAATATGAAAGTCGGATTCGACTATTAAGAGTCCAACCGGATACGGTTGTTGCATTTGGTATCAGAGCAGATTCGCTCCTTCGGCCTGAGCTCGGATTCGGCTCATCCCCTCTTCCCTCCAGCAAGTCAGCGTTCAGCTCTTCGTTCAGCAAGTTAGTGTTCATCTCTCTGCACGGTCTGCGTTCAGTGTTCAGCTCTCCACCATTCTGCTGCTTCATCATCACCTTCCATCCCTCCATACCCGCGCTCCCACCCCCGCCCATTCACTCCACTCTACATCACCACCAACCCACGCCATTGCTCCCCCGCACCTGCGTCCAGCTCGCCATCCTTGTTCCACGCCCACGCCCTGCTCGTCCTCCCTCTTTTCCACCGCCCCCCTCCGATCCGTTGAATACTCCCTCTCGGCTCTCCTCTGCCCATCCATCCCTCCACGTCGTCCCCTCCCTCCACCACGCCCACGCCCAGCTCCTCCTTCCTCCCGTCTCCCTGCATACTTTCCCCACCAGCTTCACGCCCACGCCCACGCCCACGTCCACCAGCTCCCCTGCTACGACTCCCACACTTTCCTTCGCCTGCCTCCCCGTCCACCTTTCCACCCCCGTTCTCCCTCACATCCATCCTCCACTCCTTCCGCACCTGCATTTCCCTGCACTCCCTGCCACCTCCCTCCACCACTCGTCTTGCTACCTCGTCCCCTCCTTCCACAGCCACCTCCCCTTCACTCTGCGTTACCTACTCCGCGTGCCCTCCACTCGCCCTGCCAACCCCTTCCTGCCCAACGCTACACCTCCACACTATCATTCCAGCTTCTTGCTCATCCTTGCCTTCGCTTCACCACTCAACTCCCACCACGCCAACTCCACGCTCACCTTTGATCTTCATTCATACCCAACGAACCTTCCACACACAAACCCTAAAATTTTATAAAAAAAATAAATATTATATAATTATCATTATTATATTGATATTTATTTTATTGAAATTTTAGAAAATTAAAAATAAAAATATTTAAATATAATTATTATTATATTTATTATTTTTATTTAATCATATTCAATAATTATAATAGTTATTATTATTATAATAATAATTATTAATTAAATCAAGTTTACTAAGACATTAATTGTCTTTCACAGCATACATCAAAATTGCACCCAAATATTCACCTCCCCACACCAAGTCCAAAACCATGGCGGAACTAAAAGAGCAAATCGAAAAAATGGAGAAGGACATCAAATCCTTCGTCGCTAACCAAAAAAACTTGAAAGAAGAGATGAAAAATAACAATACAGTGCTTAAAAAGGAAATCAAAGACGAAGTTGTTCTGGTACTAGAAAGAAGGCTGGATGAAAAATTTGACATCCTGAACGAAAAACAAAAAGAGCTGGATGGAAAAATGAATACTATGACTCAAAACATAAACACCATAACCCAGAACTTGAGCACCATGACGCAGAACCATAATACATTAATGGAAGTGTTACAAAGGCTAATGCCTAAGACAAACCAAGTCAGCAGTCCAAACATGCTAGATGCCTCATTTCATATTTTCACACAAGAAGCACTTACCAAGAATCAAGAAGAATTGCAAAAAGAAATAAAGATTAACAATGCGATGCTTAAGCAAGATATAGAAACAAAAGTACTGCCAAATATGGAGGCACGATTAAACGGCAAAATAGAAGCTATTAGTAAGATAGTAGAGAATAAAAAAGCTAAAAATCACCGCCAACAACAAAGCAGTTCAAATATGTCACTTACATCGTCCAGTAGTTCCGATCCACCATCAAACCATAAAGCAAAAGGAAATCAATATCACCCTTACATAGTGTACCCACCTAAGGAAAAAATAGAGTTGTCGAAATACAATGGAAGTGAAGACCAATGCATTGCTTGGCTAAACAAAGTGGAAGAATACTTCGACATTTACAATATTCAATCTGACGAGGAGAAGGTGAAATATGCGTCAATGCATATGGAAGGGTACGCCTATAATTGGTACTTATGGTGGAAGAGAGACAATTTTGGGTACACCTGGAACTTGTTCAAAAATGATTTTTTTAATAGGTTTCAAGGAATCAAAGAAGATGAATTTTTCAGTAAACTTACTAGATTACAACAGGTTGGAAACGTGGAGGAATTCACAAATCAGTGGGAATCCTTATTGACACGAGTATTTGGGTTGTTGGATAAACAAAGACTCGAAACCTATTTAGGAGGTCTTAAACCGTACCTCCAAAAAGAGTTAAAGTTACACGATATACCTAACGTAGAGGTAGCAAGACATAAAGCAAAAGCCGCAGAACGCAAACTGGAAGGAATAAAACCAAGAGGCGATAACCATTATCGACAAGAAAAAGAGACACAATGTAGGTACTGTGAAGATACTTGGTCACTCGGCCATCAATGCCACAAACCTCAACCATTTGCCTATGAAATGGAAAATAGCTCAAAGTCATCTAATAGTTACTCTGATAATAGAAAAAAGAAGAAAAACATATGTCGTCGATGCGGTGATGACTGGACCCCAGGCCATAAATGCAGGAACAATCAGACAATACAGTGCAAAATCATCAATGGGAAGGAAGTGCAAGTCTCTGCACAAGAAATCTCGTCCAATTCTAATACCGACGCCGAATCTGAATGAAGGACGACATTAGGAAAATACTCAAGCTTTGAGGACAAAGCTTTCCTAAGAGGAAGGCAATGCTGTGAATATTTAATTAATATTATTATTTATAGATTAATAGATTATTAGGTTACTAGTGAAAGGGCGTAACCCTTCACCATGCTTGCTTAAGCCCTATAAAGGCGATCTTATTATAATTTATCATCATCTAATATATTATTCCTATTTATCATTTAATATGAAAATCGGATTCGACTATTAAGAGTCCAACCGGATACGGTTGCTGCAGAGTGGAGTGCCAACTCCAAGAATTGCGCCCCCCTTCAGATGGCCTCTTCACCTGCAATTCGCTTCAGCCAAGGAAATATAGAAACACTACTAAAATCACTCAACAATGCTAAGGGAACTAGCTATCAGTCAATGCATCAAACATCCATACACAATCTCTCAAGAACTGGAAGAAATGTCTCTATAGAAATCAGTCTCAAGTGTATAATTTGCCAAGAGGAGCTACAAAATGAGAGCCTCTCTTTAAATAGAGAAAACTCATACAAAAACCCTTCCCTCTAAGATGAAGGGCTGAGATTCCATCCCACCATCACTAAAACGAATGGCTGAGATCGAATGAGCTAGAGAGGGGGGGCGAGTTACCCTATTGCGCCCAAGTGGAGAGTGAGGGACCAACGTGGGGTCCATACATCAAGTGGGGGGGTGTCTAGGGGTGGTTGTAGGTTGTTTTAGCCCCTTAGACCCCTTGCCCAAAGTTTCATTACATAATATTTCTGAAATATGAAGTTTTCCTTGCCCCAAAAACGCCCAAGTATGGGCAAATTCGCCCCATATGCATAGCTGGGCTGAATGGAGGGCCCCACACCAAATAATCTGTTTCCAAACTATGTAAAAATGTCAATAAGAGACCCTTTTACCTTTACACAACATTGCACTTACCATGTCAAAGTTTAACTTAGCCAATTTTGATTTTTCCTTTAATTATTTGCTGGTTCACATAGCTGAAGATGAAAATTGCCCTTTTGACCCACTTCTTTTGCTCGGATCGATGAGTCGTCTGTTCCAATGCGATCGTAGGCCCCAAATGTACTAAGAATGATCACTAGAGCGACCATGATCCATCATCTAGGCACCATTTTCCCAATTTCAAGCATTTTTAATTAAAGTATGGTCCTGGTGGCCATCAATAATTAAAAATCTCATCGATGCTTCACTATTTTGATGATCTAACACTTAGGGGCTTGTATGGGACCCCAATGCATACCAAATAACCAAAATCGAAGTTTTGGTTCCAAATTTTTTTTTCGGGGCCCATTTTTGGCCCTAGTCATGCTAGCTTGACCAAGTCAACTCTGGTAAAAAATGGCAATGGATGAACTGTAATGTCTCTGCATGCACATGGGATGCCAAGGCTCCCTTATTTATGTTAGTACAAAAACTACGAGCATAAAATGACAAACATATGGTGAGCATAAATAAACAATATCTCAAAAATGGGCCCATGGTAAGGTGGGCCCACCACTTCCAACAAAGACTCTACTGCTATGCACACTTATAGATTTGGTCATTGAGCTAGCTTTGGGTGAGGTGGACAACTAGGCTAAAAGGATGAGGGAAATGACATAGACCAAGACTGGGTGACCCTTCGGGTAAGCAGGGAAAACAAGACCCAATGACATAAGCACACCATGAGAAAACATAGGGAAGGGTGGTGCCTCACAAATGGGTATAGTGCAGGGAAACCACCACTAAACTCTAACATGCACCTTGCAACTCACATCCGTGCCTGCAACAGACTCCGTGAGGATCTTTTCTAGAGCCGCCATGACTGGGTGTCCGACAAACCGTAACTTGAGACTCTAGGGGACACTTAGAATTGGCTGTCCCTTACTCCATATCACCTCCCAATCCTTTGGACTCGGTGAGGAATAACCATTACTTGCTCAAATAGATATAGCTAGCCTTTGTCCGTGTGTGTTGACAAACACATTCTTGGAGTTTTTACATTTCACGGGCTTTATGATCCGTGTGTGTTAATAAACACATTCTTGGATTTTATATTTCATACATTTCTCATCAAATAGAACAATGGTACACATATTGCAAAGTAATGGGGCAAGTGTGCATGGTTCGAGGACTAATGGGGAGCACTCGGTGAGTCTACACAATCCTATACTGCATTACAACCTTGGGGGCAACCAACAGGAATAAATCCCAGGTTTGAAAATGCATTTCACACACTAAAGAGCCGAGGCACAAAACAACATGGAGTCATGGTATACTCAGGGGTCACTGAGGGAAAGGGTCCTCAAAGCCACCTATCCAGGTCTAAGTCAGGGAGAAAACTATTATCACATCCATGTTAGCTGGAGCTACCATGCTGCAGATTGTGTGGTCGGGGACCATACTACATTTCTTTTTCCAGATCAAAGATCGGATACCTTCAGAGGGGGCATGCATTTTGTTCAGATTGCCCCGAGCAAAGATATTAGTGGGGACATATGATTTATTTATGAGTCCAGACATGTATACAACATGGCCTACAGGGTCACCCTTCCTTGTCAGGCTTTGAGTAAGCCCATTGAGACAGTTGCCTAGCCTTATTTTGATTCAGAGCATTACAGAGTATTGTTGGTTTTCCACTTGTTGCCCGGATTCAGTAGAGATCCAGTTTCAAAGTCAGCTTCAGCAACAGGTATATGGTGTGGCAGGTATAGCATTTGATGTTCTATTGCTCATGTTGTTGATTAGACTTATTTATATATGATAGTACACTGACTTTACATATGATGTTGATGTGGTGATCTAGTTGTCATTATGATGTGTTTGGCCCTTGGTGATGTCAGTCCACCCCTTCCAGTAGGCTCCTATCTATGCACACTAGATCATATCCCCACTATTGGTATAGACTTGGTCACTTAGTCCCCTTTGGCAGCTAACTTTGGATCCACTTTCACTTTCTCCACTCATCCGACTCATTCATGTTGGTCTTTCCCGACTTGGACTTTGATTTGTGACCTTGAGGATCCCTTTCCCCACTGATCTCTGAGTATGCCATGATTCCCTATTTTATGTGCCTCGGCTCTTTAGTGTGTGAGATGCACTCTCAAACTTGGGATTTGCTCCTGTCGGTTGCCCCAGATGTTGCAATGCAATATAGGATTGTGTAGCCTCACCGGGTGTTCCCCATTGGTCATCGAAGCATATGCTACCCCCATTACTTTGCAGTATGAGCACTTTGATTATATCTATTGAGATATGTATGTAGCCCAAAAGGGCCTTGAAATGTAATGAAATGAAGAAATGTAAAAGAAGCCAAAAGGCTATGTAAATGTAAAATCTAGCCAAAAAGGCTAAGTATGAAAGTCAATGTAAAATTCCATGCAATGTGTTTTTGAACACACATGGACATAGGTCAGCCATATATATCAGCATTGTATTGGTTATTTCCTCACCTAATCCTGCGGGGCAAGGAGGTGAGAGGGAGCAAGGGACAAGCTCAAGATTGTCCCCTAGAGTCTCAAGTTACGGTTTGCCGGACACCCAGTTTGGTGGCTCTAGAAAAGATCCTCATGGAGTCTTCTTAAGGCACGGATGTGAGTTGTGAGGTATTTGTTAGATGACCAATGGCGATTTCCCTGCACTATACCCATTTGTGAGGCACCGCCCTTCCCTATGTATTATCATGGTATGCTTATCTCAGTGGGTCCCGCTTTCTCAATTTATCCAAAGGGTCACACGATCTTGGTCCTTGTTTTCCCCTATCCTTCACCCTGCTTTTCCACCTCACCCGAAGTCAGCTAAGTGGTCAAGTCTATAGGTTGTGCATAGCAGTTTGAGTCTTTTGGAGGTGGTGGGCCCACCTCACCTGGGGCCTCGTATTTTTGAGATATTATGTATTTTTTATCACCATGTTGGCATCGTATTGTTTAGTAATGTACTAACATGTATAAGGAAGCCTTTTCGCTTCATATTGCATACAGGTATTCAACCAGCTACATTTTGACCAGATTTGACTTGGTCAAACCTGGTTGACTAGGCCAAAAATGGGTCCAAAAAATTATTGCGATCAAGATTTCGATTTTGGTCATTTGTTATCTCTTGGGGTCCCATATGATCCTCCAAGCATCAAAATTTTAAAAAGTTGAGGCAGCGATGAGATTTTTAATTATTATGGGTCATTATTGACCTATTTTAATTAAAAATCATGGATTTTGGGGAAACAGTGCCTAAGTGATGGATCGTGGTCGTTCAAGTGACCATGTCTACTATTTTGGGGGTCCACGATCGCATTGCAGCAGACGGTTCGACAATCCGGATACTATAAGTGGGTCAAAAGCCCAATTTACACCTTCAACAATAAAAACCAGTGATTAATTAAATGAAAAATCAAAATATGGCAAAGGCAACTATGGCAAATGGAAAAAATCAAAGGCTCGCTAATACAAGGGTGAGTTCTAAGGTAATTTCATTATGTTTGGACATTATATTTGTGTGGAGGGGCCCTCACTTTGGCCAGCTCACCATGTTGGTCGAATTTGCCCATGGGTGGCATTTTTCTTCACTTGGCAAATTCGATTTTGATGTTTATTGTATGTGGGACCTTGATGTATTAGTTAGGGGGGCTAAAACACCATATAGACACCCCCTAACATGCTATTTACTTGTTGTATGGACCCCTCAATCCACATGTGTGCTAGAGAGGGCAATTCACACCCCCTCATGAGCTCATCTCCACCATTCGTTTGGGTTGGGAGAGAGTCAATCCTAGCCATCCATTTTGGAGGGAATAGGGTTTGAGAGTGGTCTTTCTCTATAAGAGAAGACACTCACCCATTGTACACTCCCTCTTTGCATTTTTGTAAACTTGTGACTTGTGAATAGAGAGACATTTCTTCCAATCCACTTGTGTACATGGTGATGAAGTGCTTTGGTGTTGATTGTTAGCTTAGTGCTGGTGCATTGTTGAGTAGTTGTGTGCTATCTCCATCCATTTCTTGCCCAAACTAATCTACAGGTGAAATCGACCATCAGAAGGGGGACGCAGCCATTGAGCCAGCAGCTCCACGTTGTGCTCTCTCTCCGGGTTTCAGCAAAAGGGAAGTAAACTTGCTTTGTTATCTTACTTTGTTCCATCATTTGTCGTTTATTTGTTGATATTTCCTTGTTATTTGCAATAGTTTCTAACTTATCTCTCTCTCTGGCAGGTACAAGGGCGCACTTGGTCAACTAGCTGCTCCAAAACGCTAAGGAAAAGGCACAGCTGCTCAATCTATGCTTGTTTCTCTTGTTTCCATTACCATTGTGAATGTTAAGCTGCAAACCACTAAATAAACCCTAAAAATTAAAATCTCAAAATTTAACCGTTAGAATTTGTTTTCCTTTAAAACCCGCCAATGAAACACTGTCAAACACCCATATCCAAAGTTTCATTGCTTTCTGACTCCATTTACCCATAGAACTAGGCACTGGTCTTTCATTGATTTCGCCCTCCTTAGGCATTTTAGCCTATCACGCTGTTTGGTAATTTTCTGGGTTCTAGGTAGTTTAGATTTGGTTTTAAAATGTCTTTTTACCTTAGGAAATCAAACTACCATTTGTTGGAAGTGCGTTTAATCATCAATTAATCTATGGCCTAGGTCCATTAATCCACTGCTTAAACCCCATTCCTTGGTCAATTTTACTTCATCATTTCACTTCCAATTTACTGTGCATCCTTAGTCTTTTTCAGCCACATAATTAGTGATCCAATCCATTTATTTCATTATACACAATTGTCGGTCACTTTCTCACTTACATGCTTACTCCATACTTGTGTCCATCTATTGGCTGAAACCAGACTTAGGATCTAATTTACAGTCATCTGTTGTCTTTATCTCTTCATATTTTGGGATTTGGGTGTATTTTTGTCTCTCAACCATCACTGGTTGAGCGGGGTCTCCCCCTTGACTTGGCTACGTGCCTCGTCTGAAGTGACAATAGCCTTGTCCGATGTGACTTTCGTTCCTTGAACGGAGGACTTGGCCATTGCTGGTTACACCTTCCTAGCTGCTCACGCTCTACCATCCCTGTTGGGACACCTATCATCAACAACTAGAGATAGTGTGATAACATTTTTGGCGTCGCTGTCGGGGAGGTAGAGGCCTACCCGTGTTTTTCTTGAGTTTGAGTCTTTTGCTTGTTTTTCCTTTTATCATCGCATCTGAACTTAAAACTCTGTTGGCTGATTTCTAGTTACATAATTATTGCAGCCAACATATTTTTGTCTCATTCACCACTTCCCCTATGACATTCCACCTTCGGTGAACAAGGTTTCGAGTTCACCTGGCAACTCCACCTCGCGACTCCACTGGAGGCCGAACCCATCCATACAACCTTCGTAGCCTTGATCGTTCTGACACATCGCATAGTACACCTATCACTTATATCAGACGAAACCTTAGTGAGCACTCCCCTAGCTCATTTTGGCAGGCAGTCAACTCTGCAGCCTCACCTAGCGTTGTAGTGCCACCCCCTTTCCCAACTCTCAATCCACCTCTGAATAACAACCAGATGGCTAATGCCAATCCTGGTCCACGTGCCTTTGGCCATATGGCTAGAGCTTCACCCCTCAACTTTGCTCAAATTCAGGGTGCTCCCCATGACATGCCTGATAAGTATTTTGAAAAGATTCCTAAGTTCAGCGGGAGCACTGCCACTACTATTGAAGATCACATCGAATCTGTGTGGCAACACATGGAGGCCTATGGGGTCATCGATGAGGATGTATTCATGAGAGGTCTATTTATGTCACTTGAGAGCGATGTCCGTAGGTGGTTTGAGCGATTGCCTGCTGGATCAATCGATGGTTACGACAACTTCGTGACCAAACTCAATGAACAATGGTCGGTCAAACTAGATGGCAAGTACTTGCTTAGCCAACTATCGGGGATAAAGAAAAAGGAAAATGAAACCACTCATGAATTTAACATTAGATTTGATAAAGTTGTGGCACAAATACATGAAACAATTCACCCCAAAGACCCTGCTATCCTAATACACTATTTAGATTCCTTCGAAGGATGGCTAGGGTATCACCTGAAAGACAAAGAGCCCGCCACTCTGAAGATAGCCTGGGACAATGCATGCAAAGCTGAAGCAAACGCTGCGTCCATGGGGCAGCAAAACTTCTTTGACCACCATGCTCCTTCCTCCTCACGCACCGATTCCCATGCCCGCAAGGGAAAAGAGCCTACAAAGGAAGACACTGAGTTAGGGACGGCTAAGGACATGAAAGAAATGATAAAGACCCTCACCCTTCTTACTAGAGACCTGGCTAAGAACAGGGACTTGGATAGGTATAAGGCTCCATACGGTCCCAAGCCGTACTGGAACCCAAACAGGAGACCGACAACTGAAGAAAACAAGAGACCTCCTGTTTCCCCCCAGGCCCCAGACACAAAAGCCATCCACTGGTGCAAGAGATGTGAGGATGAGCACCCCGAGGCCGAATATCGTCATGTCGAACCAAAAGAACTTGTAGAAAACATCAACTTTATTGATGACACACCTTTCGATTTAGACTTCGGTCGGATCCTCATTGAAGAGGAGGAGGATGAGGAAGATGTTGAAGAAGAAGTAGGCCCTTCTTGTTTACCAGTTCACCCTGTCAGTGATGATCTTTAACGAACCAGGATTTACAGGAGACGTAGGGATGAGCCCATGCCCACACCCTTTATGGAGAGGCACGAGGTCTCAGAACCAAACCTTGGCACAAGCCTCCATTCATCCGACGAGGCCTTTGGGTGTGGCATAGAGTTAGAGAAAGAGTTGGCCAAAATCATGCAAAGCGTACCCATGTCCGAGCTAGCAAAGCTCCCTTCAGTCCGAAGCCAAATCACCGAGTTCCTGGATAGTATCCCCCTAGAAGAGGAGCTGCTCACTACCTCCGTAGACATCCCTATTTCCTTGGAGATATCACACGATGAAGAGAGAGAGACGGAGGACCCCCCGGTGTCTATTCACACTACTATTTACGAGAGGAAGAATGGAGGGCACCAGCCTTTCTACCTAACTCTCTGTATCCAAGACATGTTGTTACACAACTGCATGCTCGACTCGGGGGCCTCTATGAACATTATGCCATTACGAATCATGAAGGCTTTGGGCCTGGAAGTGACCCGCCCTTACGGAAACGTATGCGGAATCGATTCCAGACAAGTTCTGGCTCATGGCCTAATCAAGAACTTGAAGGCAGATCTTTTCTCATGTCTAGATATATCCACTCTCATGGATGTAGTGGTGATTGATCTTCCACCTATCTATGGCATGCTTCTGTCCAGGAAGTGGGCCGCCGGATTAGGAGGGCACCTACAAATGGATTTATCTTATGCCTCCATTCCTGACCCTAATGGGGTCTTAGTGAGAGTGTACCGGGAACCCTTCTACGAAGGGCACATTGAGGGCATGGAGGACGCAATGCGAAGGACCTACGGAGGGTGTGAGCCAGGTCAGGAAGGAATGTTCATGGCCTTTGGGGACGATAGAGAAGACATTGACAACGAGACCAGGTTAGGGCATCAGTTTGAGAGGTGGCTCTCCAGCCCCGGGTTACACTCATCTGAAGATGATTATGAGGAAGAGTGCATCCGACAATTGAACCATAAGGACATCATGAGCGAGATGACCCCACCTCCCGAGGGGCATGAGCCTATGGAGACACAAGAGGGATCCCCTATGGGTCACCCTCATCCTTCAGACCTTCGGAATCAAATGGCCCAGCTATATCTCGATGATTATTCCACCGCGAGAGACGAAGAGTTGGAGTCCTCTCTGTCTTTTGAGTTGAGAGTGTTGTCCGCCGAGATGCACACTAGCAGCAGAAATCTTTTGAAAGCTGTCTCTTCACTACAAGTGAGAGAAGTGTGGCCTTGGGGGCAAGCAATGAGCTAGGTACTGTCACCTAAATCCCAGCTCCTCCGTTTAAGCTAACTCCTAATGAAGCCAAGGGGGGTAGTCCCTACAAATAGTTTACTATGGCTCAATGTGTTTAAATGTTTTTTATGTGAGATGATGCGGATGGGTGTTGTTTAGGAGTTTTGAAAAATGAAAGATCCACAACTTTATAGTAAACACAAGATAAAACGCAATCCACGTTGCAAACAAGATGTAAGCTTGACAATATAAAAAGACTTGTAAAATGAAAGCATCCACAGATAGATAAATAATTTAAAAGACTAGTGCCTTATCCACACCAAGGAGTCAAAAATGATTGAATGTAGTGCTGGGGGATGTTGAATATATAGTCTTAGTAACTGTTTGTGAGAACGTTGTGCAAATTATCTTAGTAAATTGAAAGGTTTTAGTGGTCTTGATTATTAGGTTAAGAACAACAAGGTAATCAAGAGACCGGAAAGGTATACCTTTAAGTGGCTCCCCTCTGATGGTATGTCAAGACCGTCCAGATTTCGAAGGGATAGGTGTCCAATGATTTAAACCGCCCCTGATGTCTGACAACAGTATGTTTCTTGGCCCCACCAGGTTTAGGATCTTTTGCCTCCCACTTAAAAGTTTCTCGAAACAACGCCGACACGTTGGTTGGGGTAAAGTTTTATTAAGTTATCACTTATGAGATTAACAAGTCCAACACCTTTCTGAGTACTAGCCCAACCCTTTCAGGTTGGCAGAGCATATGGGTGTTGGATAACAACCAAGATAAATTAATTAATGGGGTGTGAGTTGAAAATTTTATTATTACTAAAGCACACAGTTCAACTCTCCGTTAGAGAGCGTTCTTGACTTAGTCTTAAGACCAAAGTTCAAGAGACTTGTTTGATTGAAATGCCTAATGCAAGGGGAATGCAAAAACTAGTATGCTCTCCAATAGAGAGTGCTCTTGACTTGGGCTATTTCAAGTTCAAGAGGCTTTGTTCATTGTTAAAATAGAAGCAAATTGTAAGCATGAACGCATGTGAGAGCTCAATAAGATGGGAAAATAAAAGACAAAGATATCACTTGCAAAGATGAACAACTAGCATTCTACAATAAAATGAAATCAAACTATTCGGCCAAGACTTAAACTAATCTAAGAAAAATAAACAGGTGGGATCAACCTCCAAACAAGGTGACCACTAGAACCACCAATCCTTGAGAAATTCCAGCTAGTTGAGTTTCGACAAGGAGTCTAATGGGGAAAGAGAAGTAACCACAAAACTATGTGGCCCTGCCCTTGGGATGAAATCCCAAGGATACTATCTCAAGTCAAGACTTGGAAGAGAACTTAATCTAAGCACAGAAAGTAGATTCTGATCTAAGAACTGAAAATAAAACTCATCTAAGCATACATGAACAAACTTCCCCAAATGGGGAAGGAGAAACTAAGTGTGGGAGGCACTATCCCACCTAGCCTTTTTATTACTTGGGTTACAATTGCCTTAAGAAAAATCCTTGAAAGGTCTTTTTGAGAGAAGTAAACAATTATTGAAACAAAACTTTATGAGCCCTTAATGGCTAATTACAAAAGGAGAGTGGCTTTGGTTCTATTATTTGGCTTGAATTTTCTCCTTGAATGTACTTTGCTCCTCTTTGAGTATTGCTCTTATCAAGATTTTCTCCTCCTTCAAAGAGATCTACACAAGCTTGAACTCACCTCAACAATGCACCCATTAGATGTTAGTCAAAAATAAAACAAACTTGAAACTAACTAAGTTTAAGCTTGCAAAATGAGATCCTAAGTGTAAAATTTTATGAGATTCAAATTCAAATTATTTAAAAAAGTGAAACGGACCAGCAAACATACTAATGCCTAAAATGCTAGAAAAGGGATCTAAAGATGAAATATTTTTATTGCAAAATTTACCTCTTTTCTAATGATAGATCTTAAAATGCAAAGAAGTAAACTACGTGTAAGGCCTAGAATGAGAGATGCAATATCTATCTCTACTAACAAGCTACAAAATAAAACTAACTCTAACAAGCTTTTGTTTTGTTTTTGTTATGTGTTTATGTAGGTGAATGGAAGGGAAGAAGGGAAAACAAGGAGGAGCGAATGATGGATGGAGGAGGAGGACGAATAGAGGAGACAAAAAACGGCAAGAGATGAGGACCAACAAACGAGAAGAAAGAGGGCACTAGAGATGAGAAACGAGAAGAGGAGAAAAGAAGAAAAAACGAGAGGAGAAGAGAGAAGACGAATGGGAGAGAACTAGGAGGGACGAGAGTTAGGTAGATAGGGGGAAAATGGTTTCAAAGAGAGATCTAGGGTGATGGACGAGACTAGGATGAATCTATGGAAGAAAAGGGCTTAGCATGACAAAGAAACAAGAACTCAAAGAGAAAAAAAGATAGCTAGAAGATGGAAGCTAGGGTAACTAAGGTAATTGTTTTGAAAAACTTGTTGCTTGATGGAGGAAGAGGCGAGTTTCTTCTACTATGTTCCTTCTCTTGAAATGAGGAGAAACTTTGAAGACCTGCAAAAGATGTTGCTTAGGTGCCGAAAACCACTGCTAAGCAAAGAATGACTTAATCTCTAAGCCTTTCTCCACCTTGGGGAACCCTTGCAAAAACCTTGTTATGGCATACACAAATAATGAACAAAATACTTCTAAGCAAAGCTAGAACATAGATTGAATATAGAATTTGCATAAACAAAGACAAAGTGAAAGAGATATCACCAATAGTGGGAAGAACACCCCAAATACTCCAGCATAGACCTCCAAAGTCTCAACTTTATTCAATACTTTAAACAAATCTTACAACAAGAATTTGGCAGAGTGTTCATGCTCAAAATCTCCATCATGAATGAGGAGCCAAGCACCTCATTATATACAAAATAGAAGCTCACTAAGCCCAAGTTCGAATTGGCCAAGGAGAGCCAATTTCCAATCACAAATAAATCGAATTTCCAATTAATTAAGAGCTTGGAGTGAAGCTCCAACTCATAACTCGAGTTAGTGGTGGTTGTGAATGGGTGACATGGCCTCCACATAAGCCAAGAGACCACCCTCACACATTGTAAACACCACCCATCCAATATAAAAGTGCCACATCACAAAAATGTCAAGCTAAAGGAGAGGGCAAAATTCTTCATGAAGATGCTCTGACAGTGCTCCGATACTTGACTGAAATGACTTGGAGTTGATTACAATCATTTTAAGTGCTCTCTGCCATGTCATTTAGACTTTTACTTTATTTAATTTGGCCTTTTTTTGGAGAGATTTAAATTATCTCCAATTTATTATTTTCTGAATATTTTAATTAATATTTCTCATTTTTTGATTTTTTGAGAAAATATTAATTATGAGGTCAAATAATTGTCCAAAAGTTAGGCCAAGCTAGTCCGGGGGTCATGAATGATTTTTGGCTTAAGGTTAGAGCCTTCAATCACTGAATTCGGATCTCGGATGACTTACATATTACAAATTGAAATTTTTCCATTTAAACTATGGAAAAATTTATTAAAAATTAAAAATAATTAAAAACCCAAAACCGGAGGACCCGGTAAATATTTTTCGAAATTTTTTCTGAGGGTCCTAGTGACTTAGGACATGACCATAGTCTATTCTAATAGTGTGTAGTAGGATTATATACATCAGTTGGACTCTAACAACCCCCCATGGCTAAAATTTTCAAAATCGGGCATTCCAGCTTTGGAGGAAGCGGGAGAAAACCTCATCGATTATAGCTCGACTATAGGCAAAGTATAATTGACAAGGGAGAAGACTCCCTGGATTAACTTAGTTGCTTAACCAAGTCATGGGCAACCAAGCCACTCAAAATCCTACTAGTACACTTTATTACAAACCCCGTGGGGCCATGGTCATGTCAACTGGAAATAAAAACTGGCTAGCCAAAATTGGCTAATTATTGCTATCTGAAACCCAGATACTCTGGAAGTGAACACTGATGTGTTCCAACACTGGCGGCTCAATAAGGTTTCAACTATTTGTACAAAATAGGTGATAACAGAGAGCAATCATGCATGAGTTGCCAGCATACAGGGAAGGAGACCACGAAATGGAGGAATGTAGTGAGGACACTCCCCCTCCTCTCGAGGACTGGGAAGTGAGGGGGATCCCACCCCCAGAGGAAAGAAGCTTCAAGACGATCCCCGAGATGCTGGCCATCATGAATGACAATCTCGCTAGACAGGCCAGAGGACTTCCCCCATGCTACTGGTGGGAGGAACCATCTTCCTAGGATCCTCCGGAAGAGGAGAGCAATCTATCTGACCAGATTTTTTTTCATGATTTCTCCCTTCCCACGGATATCATAGAGGAGTTCGAGCCATTACCGATGGTCAACCCACCTCCTTCCCCTCGTCCCTACGCTTTCTCGAGCTTTCTGCTACTAGCTGAGATCCCTATTCCTATAGGAGAACGGTGTAGCACTCATGGTACCTCTTCGCCATCCACCCACCCCTCCACCAGGAGCCTGTCCGCATAGCCTCCAGATTTTTGGACTAGTGGTGAGACCGAGATACACACTTCACACCCTAGGTCTTTAGATCCCTAGGCTAACCTGGCCCCTGTGAGGCAGGTAACGCGGGAAGTCTTAATAGGAGAAGTTGCGATCCCGCTTGATGGAGGGTCCCATAGATTTGTATCTCAGATTAGCCGTAGGGACCTCCGTCCTGACGATGATGGGAATGTCGATGTGTCGGTATTCCGGGATATAGTTGTAGACCCTCCTTCGGTGAATAGGAGGAGCTTTACTACTGGGGACCAAGTTGTCATACCAAGTGACATCTTTCACCACATGACTGGCAACCACAGCGGGCTTCTAGCGGGCCCTTTTAGAGTAGAGATTTGCGATAGAGACTCATATTTTCTTTCTACCGAGGATAGACATTACTTCTCCATCCCAATGAGCGGTCACCACCTTCAGGGGTATGTTCCCGGGTCCACCCGGGGAGATATTCCTTGATCTTGAGCCTTGTCCTTTCCTTTTTTGCGGGTAATAAGCTCTTGAGAGCAGCAGCCGGTTGTCCTTCGCCTTTGACTGCCCCACATTTGTTTGACAACCGGGTGCCCTTTTTGTTTTATTTTATTTGTCTTTTTCTCACTTTCTGACACCATTTTCCCTTTTTCTAGTTTGCTTTTGTACCATAGTTTCTTTTCAGCTGTCTTTCACCTTTCTTACACCTCATGCGTCGGCTTAATAAATTTAAAATGCTGTAGAGTATATTTCAATATTGATATATTTTCCTTTCAGCATTGTCATTTTGTTTATTTCTGCTGGATTATATTATATATATTGTATGTCCTTACGAGCGGTCTGCAGAGATTGGTATAGCGTCTACATTTTACAGGGATAGGTACATATATGATGGTGATGCGGCATGTACATGCATGCACTTTGATGATGATGAGAGGGGTGCTATGGACCAGAGATTCTGTGGTTCTCAAGCACTCTCTCCCTTAGAGCACTTGTCCCGGCTGGAGCCAGATGTTATCACATCCATGTTAGCTGGAGCTACCATGCTACAGATTGTGTGGTCGGGGACCATATTACATTTTCTTTTCCAAATCAGAGATCGGATGCCTTCAGAGGGGGCATGCATTTTGTTCAGATTGCCCCGAGCAAAGATATCAGTGGGGACAGATGATTTATTTATGAGTCCAGACATGTATACAGCATGGCATACAGGGTCACCCTTCCTTCTTAGGCTTTGAGTATGCCCATTGAGACAGTTGCCTAGCCTTATTTTGATTGAGAGCATTACAGAGTATTGTTGGTTTGCCACTTGTTGCCCGGATTCAGTAGAGATCCAGTTTCAGAGTAAGACCTGTTATCACCTAAACTGTAGTTAGCCCTATGGATGGATCCAATCATGGATGGCAATAGGGAAGGGCAACTCAAAAGGTGCAACCACGATCACCTCGACCTCCAATATATGGTTGTCACGCCAGTCGAGGCAACCTTCGCTTTATGTTATCTAGCCCAGACAACAAAGGGGGAGACCCGATCTACTCCCGACAGGAGAGACAAAACCAAGACACCAAATCAGGGTATTTCTAAGTGAAGTTAGGTGTATGGTTTATCCTAGACCTAAGGATGAAGTCACAAGCCAAGTGAGGGTTCAATGGGTATAGCTTTGGTTCATAGTTGAGGTGAGAGTGACTTAAGATGTTTGAAATGAGATCTAGGATTAGTGTACTAGTTCAATGTTGGAAAATCCACTGCCTTGGGAACCGTGTCCAATGCAGGGTAGTTTAGGGGTTAGATTGGGGCTAACTAGTACATGAGACAAGCTTGACCATGGTTCATGATGTCTTCAAAGGTATAGTTTACCATGCATAGGTCAAACCACAAGTCAATCCAACAATCTAGGAAAGTTGAATGCAACATCTCCGGAATAATAAAGTACAAGTAGAATATTCTTAGAAGTTACAATATTTCAACACTGTAAGATGATCTACATCTTTTCCAAACTGGCAATCTTGGGCAACAATCGGATAGACAAATCTGATCTAAATATGACTTCCAGATTGAATGAAATGTGCAGCTCATGAAAAATTGCTTGACAATGTCAATTCCATAGGAAATAAATGTTTGTTAGATGGATGGCATCTTATATAGTTCTGCCTGCCTGCCGAACCATCCATTTGACTCCAAACACAACACCTTTCCAATGTACATGAGAAACAAAGAAAACATTATACTCAGCAGCAACCGAAGCCTAAAACGTTTTGACAACTTTATGATTCCAGAAAACATGTTAACTGTTTCAAGCTTATCGTGCACCACACAACAGTCAGATGTAAGTCCATTACAATGCAATCAACTGCTCTGCTACATTGCAAAATGGTATGCTATTTCCAGTACTCAATATAAGCAATGCATTTTCGGTGTCATAAAGATTTCTTAGACTAAATTCAGATGCATAGAGGTTGGAAATAAATCTGGAAAGTGTGTCTACTATCAAATTTCTTTCTTTATGTCCATAAGTTCTTGTTTGGCTGAAAGCTGTTATGGCATCTTCATTTCTTGTGATTCTTTAGTGCTCCAAAAGTTGACACTCTCTTTCCTAACTGGAGGGTGGCCTGGGAAGCAGAACTGAAAAGCTTTGAAATCATTTGAGCTTTCATGTTTCACTGTGCTCACCGATGCTTTCAAATTCCATGTGGATGATGCCTTCTTAGCATTGTAAAGTTGGGTTCCTTACAAGAAACACTCAAGAAGTGAGCTGTTGCTATTTGTCCTGATAATTGTTTTGAAATGTATTTTCTGGCTACCTTGGATATGAAGAGCGTGCTTTCATACATCACAAGTCTGCCTAATATTCTCACCTCCATGTAGAAATATTTACTCGATGTCTAGATTATCATCAATCCATTTTGTTATTTTATATTGATCTTCCCATATGTTTGACAATTTTAAGCAATTGCAAGTTGATTACTTCTGTTTTAGGAGACCAGTGGAACTGTCCTAGCATAAAACTTCTTTGACAGAGCAAGAAACCCATGGATATCCTTTCATGAAATCTAAGTAAATTTTGGAACAATCTAAATTCGTTGACATTTTATTTAATTTTTCAAGTGCCCAAAGGTTTTAGTTAGCCTCTATGTAATTGATAGTACAAGGAGAGGTGAAATTGCTTGTGTAATTTTAAATTTTATCGTATCCTAAATTACTGCATTGGTAGTTCATAATTGATTTGCTTGCTGGAAAGAGCAAAGTATGGTTAGTTTTTCATTAAAGTTGGAATTTGACATTCTATTGCACTTACTGTAGGTATCAGTTGTTCTTCCTGGCCAGAGTACACTGGACAGTCTGAATATCCCGAGACCACTCAAGGATGTTCTCAAGGGTCTAAATTGGCTATGTAGTCTTGTGTTTTAACATCTTATTCATTGACTGATGTGAAATACTTTTCTTCTTTATATATATTTTCATGATAGTGTACTAGCATGACTAATTATATCAAAATTGTCATGCCTTCCCTCTGTTATATTCCTTGAACAAAAGGGAAAGTATCAAGGTTTGTTTCTACAGATAGAAGTTATACCGAGGCACAAGTTTCGACTCTGCATAAAATGGATTCTGTTATTTAGGAGGCCTGCTATTTATCACCAGCTGGAGTAGATTCAAGCAACTTCGAATTTACCCAAGGGAAAACATTCATATACTTGTGTTTACACCATATTTACCTTTATTGGTTTGTGTGTATGTACTATGTACTATGTATTTTCATTAGATCTCTTCACAATCATATTCATTAATATGTGCATGCATCAGATGTTATCTTAATTACTTTCATTTTCTCTTGTGTACTGTAAAATCATATTTTTAAGAATAAATAGTTTTAATGTTTGTATTGGACAACTTTAGAATGAATGTAAGTTACTAGTTTTGTATAGAGTGAATATGTTTTAACTTTTACCTTCCTTTAATCTGCTCTTTTCTTCATCGGAGTCTGTAATAACCCTAGTTTTGACCCTAGGAATGTATTAAATTAGATTATGCAAAATGATGTGAATATGTTCGTATGGATTCCTAGTGTCGAGCTCAGGGCCAAGGCCCAACTAGTGAATGGCTAGGCATGTATAACGTACATATTTTTATACGGGCCATGTGGTTGGCTTGTCATGATGACTCAAAAGTTATGTAAATATTATGTTGGAAATAAATAAAATGGTCTAAGATGGCTGTGTAAATAGCACCAGAGGGGCTATGATTCGACACTAGAGGGGAAGAGGAAAGGGGGCTTATGGGATATTAAATCCTCTTTTTTCAATTGTTAGTCTTACAACTCATCCATTTCTTCTATGTGCCTTAAATGAACCATTTACCTCATTTTGTCTTATTAAATCCAATCATTGAATGGCTGGTGGGAAAGTCTTCTCATGTAGTTATGGAAGCATGGAATGAATATGCATTTATGACAATTGTAAAAGTCCTTACATCTATGGTCAGAAGTAATGTCAATTGTCTTTTCACCAATCCTTTCATCTCCATTGGAGTTTATCACTCATTTTCCATGCAAAATTCATACACATCATAGTCTTCATGTTTTTTGCTCCATAGGCAATAACCAAATTGTGAAATTAACCAGAATTAGCATTGTGAAGAGGAAATTGCAGATATTAAAGTGAAGAGAGTGGTTGTAGGTGAGCAGAGAGGATGGGCAAGATAGGAACCTTTACCCACATTTGCTTCTCCAGGATGCTTGAGAAGCCATGAATTGATTTTATAGGAGGTTCCCTAAAAGCGTACAATGGGTTGGACTATTTCTGCATACATTGAAGAGCACTGTAAGGGTTGAGTACTTTGAGGGATTGTTGAGCAGAGAAAGAGTAGGCCTTCTTGGTGTTGTGTAGTGCAGTGAAAGAGAGTTCCCTGGATGGGATGGCTGAATGAGATGCTTGTAGTGCTTAGTGGTGATAAGATTGTCTAAGCATAAGAGAAAATGGGTTTTGGTTGAGAGAAAAAAGCATGTAGGTGTTTCCTTCACCCTTGTGGCCTCATAGCTTGACTTTGGGATGGTATTTGCAGTCAATACCTACGGTTGGGTGGAAAATTGTGCTTACAAATCCCTTTTCTTGAATCTTCTTTTGTTAAAATAAACGTGTTTGTTGTTGTCTATGTTTATGCAATGATTATATTACTTCATATTGCAAAAACATTTGTTTATGCATGTGTGTGTGGATATACTTATAATTCTGTTGTGTTTTATACTCATGCACCTATACATGCAATTTTTAGTTTATGTTTCTCATGGGTGGCTTAAATTGGTTATGAATTCGAATAATAGCCCATGGGGTGAATTTAAAAACATGAAATTTGTAACTACCCTTTCCTTTGGTCAAAGTGATAGATTGGGGCACTACAGAGTGGTATTAGACCTCTTGGTTGCAACATCAAGGCTGTATGGGTTGGAATCAACATATACTAACAAAAATCAGAGTTTACATAGGAAGTGTATGACAAAATGCCTCTAAGAAATTCATGGCTTCAAATTGCTCAAATGGTGTTTTAACAAGTCCGGAGATTAGATCTTGTGGTTATCAGCACGAATGGCAGATTTGTTTGAGGAGAAGTTTTGAAATGGGTGAAAATTCTCATTTTGTTAGTTAACAAAGGTTCAAAATGCCAAGTTATTGGGTCCATAGTTCCTTTGGTAGATAGAGGATGATCGACGACCAAAATCATAATAGTCTCACCGGATCATTAAATCTTAATTGTTCACACATGGGCAGGTGATTGGATTCTTATCAGAACGATCACTATATGAATGGCCCAGATTAAATCAAGCACCTTCTACTAGCAAATCATGAATATTGTTGTAAATTCAAGGTGATTGTGACTTATCACGTGGACCTTACTTATTGTGAATGGCCTAGATTGAGTCGAGCAACTCTCATTATTAGATCTTGACCATTCACGCAAACCCTATGTAATTGGAAGTTACTATGGGGGCATTGTTGCGAATGGCTAGGATAAAACTGTGTAAGTTGGATCAAGCAATCCTGATCATTTGCGCAAATCCTAGGTGATTGAGAGTTAATATGGGGGCATCGCCACGGACCACTGAGTTTAAAGTAGGAATGTTTGATGATTCAATCTTGACCGTTCATGCAAATAATAAGTGCTCATACCTTATTCCAAGGATCCTCTCATGAATGGCTGAGATTTGATGGTGCATGTTGTATTATTTTATTGTGACCATTCATATGCATGAACAAGTAAATGTACTTTAATAAAGGGGTAAGGCCACGAACAAGTGAGATTTAGTCAAGTCCACTAGATGATGAGATCTAGATCATTTGTGCAAAGGAAGGAAAACGAAACCTAGCACGCGTGGATCTACCGCTAACGACTTAGATCATTTTGAGATCTAGGATCGATGGATCCTAATCATTTGTCGGATTCCTTCTGTAGACATTAAAAATTGCGGCGTGGGAATCTCGGAGAATCACAGTGACTAGAATTGGGGCCAAAAGGAATATGACATGGTAGGACCAAGGGATGCCATGTAGGGTCTATGTGGACATGATGCCACATCACATCCTGCCACATGACTCACCATGTTAGCAGGATTCCATGTCAATAGTAGGTAAAAAAAAATTGGAGCAAAAAAATTGTTTTAGCCATAATAAGAGATATTTACTTGAAATTCGATGAAATTTTCAGTGGATTTGTCTACAATGAGGACTACAAAAATTTCAAAGAGAGGTATGGGCCTATTTAGCTCTAGTTTTCCAGAAAATGTGAAATAATGACTTTTGAAGCCTAGTACCCAAATGATTAACAAGGGCTCTGGCAGGGTTGGAATTTTTATGGTGTAATATTTTACTAGGAACAAAGAAAACCCAAGGACATTTTGGCCAAATTCCAAGGGGTGTGTAACAGAGGTGTTGAAAAATGCCAAAATCCACTATTCCAAGGTACTTTTGGGGGATTTTGAAAATCTTGTAGGAGGGAAAAGTGACTGAAGAACTTAAAACTGATTTTTTTAATGATTTAAACATTTTACCTCCTCATCAATCTAGATGACTTTGCTTCAAGCAAGTTTTCCCAGAAATGCTTAGTTTGAGAGATAGTGGTTTTTGGGAAATAATCAAAGTCTAGAAGAAGTGCAAAAAGTAAAAGTAGTCAATTCCAAAAAATTATAGAAATTGACTAGGGCATCAAATCATAGATTTGGAAGTTGTTGAGTAATCCCTATCATGAGTATTATCAACACTCGATACAAAAAAAATATGGTTCTCCTTAGATTTCCTTCTACATGTGGTTGAAGTTGGTCTTCGAGACCCTATATGAAAAATGCAGAATTGGGCAAATTTAGTAATTTCAAAGGCAATAAATTTTAGCTATGAGATCAACACTAAGCATAGTTATAGTCATTGAAAACATGATTCATAGGGGAGCAAATGTGTATGATAAAATTATGAAAAAGTGCTTCAAATATTTCCAAAAATTGAACATAAAAGAGCTATAGCCTTAATTTGACAAAAAATGTCAATATGGATAGCTTTTAAAATGCATGAAAAGTAACATTATAATTTTCTGAGAATGTAATGCAACTAACAAGTGTGCTTACATGAACGATTTTGCAAATACAATACCATATCAAAGGCATTTATGGGTCAAGAATCAAGATAGTGCAATTAGAAAGCCTTTGGTCTTGGTTGGGCCAAGAAAACTATCACCATGAATGATGTACATGATCCCTGTGAAGTTGAGACATATGCCATGGAAGAAAATAAACATGTTGAAAATGTAGAGACATAATCTAATGGTCATAGATATTGTAGAGACCATGAGAAGTCTAAGAGTGGAATTACAAAGTTGCAGAGTAGATAATGAAAGGCTCATCAGAGCTCGGGAAGAACATAATCAGTTGAATGAAGCCATGCTTCAAAGCTTGACAGAAATTTAGAGGAAAATGCACCATGGGAAAAAATCAGTAATGATGATAAGAGTGGGAATAGCTCAAGGAGACATTCTCACAAAGGTCCCATAGCTCAAGAAGAATTTCTAAAGATAGGACATATACCCCAGAATTTTCTGCTAGTGATTCATCTATCTCTAAGGGATCCACCAATAATCCAAGCTCTTCATCTCACAAGAATAAGAGAAAGAGACCTTTCAAGGACAACTCACATGGAGAATTTTAGAAGGCCAAGCCACCTAACTTTTATGGTGAAGTGAAATCTAGGAAAGAAGTTGAGGCTTGGCTTCTTGGGATGAGGAAGTATTTCCAAGTCTATGACTACTCTGGAAACATGAAGGCAAGAGTGGCCATATTTAATTTGAATGAGAAAGTATCAATTGGTGGGATCATCTTAGGCAAGTAAAAAGTATCAATGAAAGAAAGATTGTTTGAAAGCAGTTCAAGAAGTATTTCAAGTAAAAGTACCTCTATGATAGGTACTATGACGATGAAATCAAAGAATTTTGTGAGTTAAAGTTGGAGCAAATGACCATGGATGAATATGCAAATAAATTTTTAGATTTGTTGAGGTATGTTAAATATAGCAGAGATGATAAAGTAAAAATCCAATGTTTCCTAAGCGGATTACCTCGATCATACAAGGACTGAATTGGTTTTGATAAACATCAAACTCTATATGAGACTATAATGAAGGCTAAGTATTGTTATGATCAAAACAAAAAATAGATCAAAATTCACAAGGCATGGAAAAACAAGAAGGAGAAGTTTAACCAAAGGAGGAAGTGATTCAAACCTCCTCATTTCAAAAATCAACGAATGAAACTATTACACGGTAAGGCTAAGCCAACAAAATTTATTGGAGATATCCCAAGGGAGCCCCTTCAATGTTGGGGATGTGGAGACAACCACGTGCTCATAAATTATCCACATCGAAATGGAAGTTCTAAGCATGTGCACAACATCCAAGACATTGAAATTGTTGGCGATGTAGTAAGGGTTGTCCCTAGGATCTATGCTACTCTAAATGACTGCGAAGCAAAACATCAATTAGTTATGGTTGAGGTTGAAGGTAAGATTGGTAAACAATCTATTTCTATTCCAGTTGACCCTAGATCAACAAGTATTTGGATAAGTTTGCGATTGATTTTCTGGATGCCATTCTTATTTATTCCAAGAATGAAGAGGAGCATGAAGAACATTTGAGGATGGTTTTGCAAATGTTAAGAGAGTATAAATTGTATTAAAGCTAAGTAAATGTGTTTTTTACCAAAGACAAATTCATTATTTAGGTCGCATTATTTCAAAGGAAAAAATATTTGTGGATCCAAAAAAGATTGAGGTCATTATGAATTGATCAACTCCAAAGAATGTGACATGTGAGATCTTTTATGGGTCTTGCTGGTTATTATAGGAGGTTCATCGAAGTATTCTCCCAGGTTGCACACCCCATTACTTCCTTGCAAAAGAATAGAATGGAGTTTGAGTGGTCTCAGGAATGTGAGGAAAGATTCCAATTATTGAAGAAGCTTCTACTAATGCTCCAATTCTGAAAATTGCGAATCCAGAAAAATGATTTTGTGGTGTGTATTGATGCATGTATACAAGGAATTGGAGGAGTTTTTATGCAAGACAATCATGTGGTATGCTATGAATCAAGATGGTTGGAATTTTTATGTGAATTTGATTTTGAAATCAAACACAAAATAAAAAGAAAATAAAGTGGTTGATGCATTCAGTAGAAAAATACATGTAATGCATATGGTAACCTATTAGTAATTGTCTACAAATAGATTTAAGCAAAATGATTGTTAATTTTCTTGTTGAAGATGAATACTGTGTGGATCCTACATGGGTGTAGATCAATTGGCGATAGAGTGTATTGTTAAGGAACTCCTTGCAACGTCATAGGTTCAAACCTTGGATAATCCATGCCCCATGTTGGTGGGTTGTGTGGGTGCACCTAGGGGTATAGTGGTACCGGATGAGAATCGAACTTGTGTCACACGAGTACAAGTCCCACCCATGTTGTCGATTCCCCTAGTACAAAAAAATGATGAATACTATGTGTAATTGAAGGATAAATTACAACAGAATTTGAAAAGGAGGAATGAAGGTAATCATTTAGAGAATGATTGACTTCTTATCTACAATAATAGAATGTATATTCCTAATTTTGCAGTTTTGAGAAGAATTATTGTGGATGAAGTCCATAAAATGCCATATTCTAGCCATCTAGGATACGAGAAAACAATTGGTATAGCAAGAAAACAATATTTTTTGGTCGGGAATGATTGATGTTACTGAGTAGATTTCCAAGTGTGTGAAATGCCAACAAGTAAAGGTTGAACATCAACACCTAGTAGGTTATTTTATTGTAGCCTTTGCCAATTCCAAAATGGAAATAAGAAGTAGTAACTATGGATTTTATTACAGGATTACCAACTACTTAAAAAAAACACGATTCTATCATGGTTGTGGTGGATAGCTTGTTTAAGGAAACACACTTTGTTCCATTTAAATCTACTCACAATGCTAATGAGATATAAAGGATATTCGTAAAAGAAATATTCAAATTGCATGGTTAGCCAAAGCAATTGTATCCAGTTGAAATACAAAGTTTACACCTAACATTTTGGAAATGTCTTATTTGCAGATTTGGGTACACAATTGGATTTTAGCACTCCCTACCATCCACAAATAGATGGTCAAACAAAAAGAGTATATCAAGTGATTGAAAATGTGTTTTACATGTATGTGATGGACAAACCATCAAAGTGGGAGGATTATTTACACTTGGTAGAGTTTGGATATAACAATGGGATTCAAACATCATTGAGAATGAGTATTTTGAAGTTTTACAAGGAAAAATATGCAAGACCCCAATGAGTTGGGATAATTCAGTAAATATAATTGTGTGTGGGCAATAAATGTTTAAGGAAATGGAACAAGAGGTTGCAAAGGTTAGGCATAATTTGAAGAAAACTCAAAATATATAGAAAAAATAAAGTGCATATGGAATTTAATATTGGGGATCATATTTACCTTCGAGTGAGAGCAATGAAAAGTTATTTGAAGCTTCAAAGTTGTGCCAAGTTGTGACCAAGATATTGTAGGCCATTTGAAGTGCTTGAGAGGATAGGGTCAATTACATATAGAATTGCATTTCTTGCTAACACTAAAGCACACAATGTTTTTCATGTTTCTTTGCTTAAGAAATATGTATATGATTCCAATCATGTGATTGATTGGGATGTGACCCAAGTGGAACTCAGGGAAGAGTTTCAAATAGAGCCGTTATGTATCCTTGACGAGAAAGTAACATTGCTTCATAATCGAGCCATTAGACAACTAAAGGTCTGGAACCACTTTGTCCTGATGATGTTACATGAGAGTTGGAGGATGCCACGAGAGAGGCATATCCATTTTTGTTTTGATTTTAAGGAAGCACCGATGGTGTTATTAGAAGGGGGAGGTGATCATAATACTCTTAGTTTTGACCCTTGGAATGTGTTAAATCATATTATGTAGAATGATGTAAATATTTAAGTATGAATTCCTAGTACGTAGTTCAAGGCCAAGGTTCGACTAGTGAATGGCTATGTATAATGTTCATATTTTTATATGAGCCATATGGTTGCCTTGTCATTATGACTCAAAAGCTATGTAAATATTATGTTGAAAATTAATAAAATGGTACTAGGTGTCTATGAAAGAGCATTAGAGGGGTTATGATTCCACTAGAGGGAAAGAGGAAAGAGATCTTATGGGATATTAAATCCTCTTTTATCAAGTGTCAGCCTTGGAACTCACCCAATTTTTCCGTGTGCCTTAAATGAACTATTTTTCTCCTTTTGATTTATTAAATCCAATCATTGAATACATGTGTGAGGTTGGTGGTTGTAACAAATATAAATAAAAATGTAATATTAATAATAACTACAATAATAATAATAATAATAATAGTAACTAAATTAATTAATTAACATTTAATGAAGAGTCATAGATCACACCTATTCACTCTTCTGACCATTCAACGCCTATAAAGGTATACCATCATGAGAGTATTGTGATAATTCATTCATTATCAATTATACATTATACTTATGTGTTTATAGCGCTTCCACTACATTGGTATCAAAGCCAATTAATTTTTACAGGTTGCAAACAAGACTTCAATTTTTGTTAACCACACATCACCAGCACAACAAAAATATGTACACTCATACATCTTAGTTAGTGGTGTAAATGTCGATGATCTGGTCGATGAAGGGGGTCGGGTAGTTGTCTTTTGGACAAGCCTGATTAAGGTCTCGATAATCAACACAGATGCGAATGGTGCCCTGCTTTTTGTTCACACGAACAACGTTTGAGACCCAATCCGTCAATGGGACAGGATAGATAAAACCAACCTTTAAGAGCTTTTCAATTTCTGCCTTAATTTCCGCAGTCTTCCGGGGGTGTACCGGTCGCAACTTTTGGCGCACAGGTTTGATGTCGGGATAGGTTTTTATTTCGTGAGAAACAATCACGGGGTCTATCCCAGGCATCTCCTCATAGGACCAAGAAAATACGTCTCGAAATTGCTTTAACAAGGTCATGCTAATAGCGATTTCTTCAGGGGAACACTTTTGGCCTATGCGGATGTGTTCCACTACACCTGGTTTCACTGAGATGTATGCCGGAATGGTTGGCTCAATGTTGTCCAAGTTGTCCTCTGTGTCCATAAGACATGTAAGAATGGGTGAATGAGGGGACGGGTAGATATCTGGTGAAAAGAGAGTGTGAATGTTGTCCTCTATATACTCCAAAGGAGGAAGAAAAGATGACCTATGGTGGAGATCATCCCACAGACTGTCGTCAATGTTCATTACTTCCATGATGGAATCGTCTGAATGAAAAGTCTGAAGTAAGAGATCGGGTAGAGATGACATCCGTCATAGAGAACAAGAAGGAGAGGCCATGGATGAATGGTCCTCCGATGCTGTTTGGATAGCCTCGTAAATACGTTCAACGAGTGAAAAAGGCATTATGTCTCCAAACAGGTGTGTTGTGGCTTCGTCCGGTACAAGCCAAGCATCGTTAGAGTGAGATGAAATCTCTGTGAAGACCATGTGCACTGTAGCAACATGATTAGGGGGGCCCGCGGCTGGAAAAACACCCATGAGAGATGAATCTTTCAACAGGCCAACCCCTACACTCTTATACTGTTTTGACATCTGTCCAATGGAAGGAACGTGGTCACCGGGATGAGTAGTGGTGTCCGGTGTACAAAAGTTTAGTTGGTCGATAGTAACAATCTGTCCTTGGTGGGGGAATTGCACTATGCGGAAGACTGAAGAGGCTACCGCCTACATGATGTAAAACCAATTGCGACCAAGAAAGAGATTATAATCTATCGGGGCCGAGACCACTTCCACGTTAATGGTTACAGTCTTTCCGCCCAACTCAACTGCAAGAGCTTGTAAGAGCCCATGAGGTTGAAAGCCACGCCTGTCGAATTCTTTCAACGTGGTAGGAGAACGATTCAATTTGGGGGAGCCGATGGCTCTCCAACAGGCGATGGACATGACAGAAGTGGAGGCACCTTCGTCCAAAAGGGTATGATGAACAATCTTCCCAACAATGTTCGCAGAAACTTGGAATGCGAGCTGGTGGGAGAGCCTCGACTTAAAGTTGTCAAGTCGGAACATGATGGTGTTCAAGGAATCCGTGTCGACTGCACCAATGGCCGCAAGGAGAGTTTTTCGTTGATTAGGATAATTCTGCAAAACTTCCAGGGTAGACATGGCACAAGGAGCTTGTGCCAAGTCTTCTACGATATTGTAATTTTGTGCCGCCCGGGTGTTAGGATTGAAAATAACTTTTCGAATCATACTTTTGGGCGAACGCAATATCCAATCTAAAGATGGCTTCTCAATGGTAAGAGAAGTTGATGGTACAGTGACATCGGTTAAGGAGTCGAAATCTTTTTCAGTATTACTTCCAATGGATTCCTTCGAAGGGACCGGTTCGTAAGATCGCGAGCGAGTATTCAAATTGATCGTCTCGTTACGCACCATGAGAACATGTGCGGTATTGGATGGTTCCCCTTGGGATGAGGGGTTTTGAGCAATCATTTGTTGGTTTTGAGTAGGAAACGGGTCGTTGAGGATTGCGGGAGTTGGTTTACCCCTAAGAAACTTTTTGTATTTCGTCTCTATGGGGACACTCTTTGGAGAAATGGTCATCTCCACACAGTAAACAAGGATACTTTAGCTTCCGTTTCTGCTTGGTATCGTCAGGAGTGCTCCTTTGTTCCTACTGGGCAGAAGACTTTTTGGGTTTCCCTTTTTTCTTCTTTTTGCTATTAGACTTCTGAGATGAACTGATTGAACAAAATTCACCTCTTCAGTTAGAGCAGGAGTGGTGGATTTGGTGGTGCTGTATCCAGCCTGAGTCGGTAAGGGGGAAGACCCTTGATGGTTGGATGATCCAACGGTACTAGAGGCAGGCTGGGTGTTAAGGGATCCAATGATTCCATCAGTTTGTAGTCCCTTATGTGGTTTCGCGGGGTCATTAACGTCGCAGGGTGCGTCGGGCAAAATACCAAACAGAGTGTCGGGTTGAGTGTAGACTAGGTCTAGCAGATGGGCACTCACGTGGTTTGTTCTTCGGTGACAACACCTCGCATTGCGACATCTCTTGCTATGGTGGGGATGAGTGATTTTGTAAGCCAGTTTGCTAGGAGATGATCTGGAATATGAGCTTTAATAAGATGTCGTCTCCTTTGCCACTCATGGATATGATCGGAAATATGAGTGGCGGTATTCTGACGAAGCGAGGTTAAAAGATCAGTACCAGTTTCATACCGTATATGCAGCTGGAAATGTATTAAAAATTTCATGGCAAGAGAGCCAAAATCAGGGAAAGAGTGGGGTGGCAACTCAATGTACCACCTGGCAGCCGAACCAGTGAGGGTCCTTTGAAACAATCTAAGACGAATTGAATCGTCCATTAACGAATTAGATGAACACCACAAGTGGTATGTCATCACGTGGTTTTTGGGGTCTTCACCCGGCTTGCCGTCAAACTTGGGGATATCAGACTGGAGTTTCACCGAAATTGGTGGCCAGTTAGATCTGTGATAAATAGGATCGTTGGTTAACTGGGATAGGTAAGGTAAGTCCAAAGTAGCCAGGAAGGGCAGCTGTGGGTTAGGCTGCGCGTATTGATAATACGGATAAGGCGTGTAAGGACCAAACTGACCGTAAGGTGTACCAGGAAGAAACTGGCCGTAGGGGGGGGTGTGCTGCCCGGACCATAAGGGGGTCCACCACCATAAGGTGGTCCATTCCAATAAGGTAGGGGTCCACCTCCACCACCGGGAGGGGGTGGAGGTCCACCGCCACCACCGGGAGGAGGTGGAGGTCCATAACCGTAATAAGGCGGCCCACCACTGCCTCCGCCTGGAGGGTGTGGTGGACCACTTCCACCGCCGGGAGGATGGGGGCCCCCATCACCTCCACTGCCGGAGGGATGAGAGTCTCCACCACCACCGCCACCACTATAAGGATTAGGTCCTCTGCTACCTCTACCTGGAGGGGGTGGTGGACCACCTCCACTACCCGAAGGGAAATGTCCTCCACCACCATGATAGGGTGCTCCGCCGCTGCCTCCTCCTGGAGAGGGTGGTGGACCATTCCCGCCTCTGCCGAAAGGGTGGGGGAAGTTGTAGGTAAAGTGAGGTCGGCCTCCACCAAGGTTAGGTGGGGGTCCACCGCCTCTAATAGGAGGTGGGGGAAGACCAATCGGGAGTGGTGGTACTTGAGGGATAGTCGGTTGGGGCCCTTGGTGCAACACAGGCTGTTGTCCCCATAGAGTGTATGGTACGTTACATTGGATGGGCCCCTGAATACGCTTGACTCCATGAGGGTTGAGTTACAATGTATGGGCCCCCAACATGAGATAATCCCATGGTTGATGGTCTGACGGGTTGGGAAGGTCCAACGGAAGGTCCATTGGGGATTCCATTGCCTACATTTTGGTTAGGAAATGGGGGTTGCCCCCCAACGACAGTAGTTTGACCGTTATTCACAGGTTGAACCAACGTAGGTTGTTGACTAGCTATTGTAGTAATGACATTACCAATGAGATAATCCGAAGGGATAGAGTATCCTCCCCTCGAATTTTGAGGTGGGGGAGGATCTGGTAAAGTAACTGTGGTAGTAACAGGTGTGTTGGACTGTTGTCCTTCACCCGGTTGGTTCACTTGAGGTGCAGGACTGGACTCTTGTAAGGGTTGACCAGTATTATTAGCGGTATCGTGGTCAGAAGGTTGTTCTGATGATCCAAAAGATATCGAATGATCAGGGGGTTCTCGGTAAGGAGGTAACAATGGGTCTTGTACCCTTCGTTGGAGACTTGATTGCCGAAACTCTTCAGCCATGGAACGAAAGTGAGCCAATTGGCCACGAAAGTAGGCTAAAGTGTCCTCTGGGGTAGTCTCACTGGGTGAGGATGAGATGGAAAAATGAGCCACTGGGTGGTCTGTAGAAGATGTCTAGTAAGCTGCTGAAGGACCAACAGCTGCGGTAGGGTCCTCCCGGGGTTGGTTTATCCATTTCAACGATCCAGGTTCTCCCGATAAAACGGGAGAAAGATCTTGTGAAGTGGGGGTGTGTGCCTCTTCATTCTGCGGCAGATGAGAGGCAGGTGAATATGGTGGAAACAAAATTCCTCCAACATTCAAAGTGGGGTTTTCCACTTTAGTAACTATGACCGCGTTACGCTGATCCATTCTTACCCTCGAAATAACCTCCGGATTAAGGGGATATTCGGGTGGTAGGTTCAAGATCCTATGGGATCTTCTCCAGGGAAAATCTGCCAGAGTATCAGGAAAATCAGCCAGGAAGGCCGAAACAACGTTTCTCCTAAAGGTATGCTAAAAAGAAAAGCAGTCCAGAAAAACCTACTCAAACTAAGGAAACAAGCAAACTTATGTGACAAAGTGGATTCAAAAGTCTGGAACCTCACGGGATTATCAAGGCGTCACAAACCGCGATATACTGCAGGGTCCAACAATATGACGCGACAAGGAGGATTGGGACCATACCCTTGCCTGCATACCCGATTACCTGGACAGTATGTGCGTGCTAATCTCCCCGAGTGTTGTTCTCGGTGTATTACTTTGCCAAGACGACCAAATGGTTTACTCAGTTGGTTTCAGGAATCCTAATGGTGTCTCCCGATATACGCAAGGTACGTGGGAGGTCAAATCTATAGTGGTGCTATCCAATGCACAACCGTTCAGCAAGAGACATTCCGATATACTACTGAGTACGTGATACACCCTTCGATATATGCCAAGTACAGATTATGGTACTTGGTGGGTACGTGAAGGAGCTCGATATATCGATGTACGTGGAAGACTACAATACCCCCGGGATACAGTGTTGGAAAATAACGACAGCTGCCATGCTTAACAACGCCGGAGCACGTCTCTAACTTACACACAAGTTGCTAAAAATTTTACCTAGTTCTACTTCTACCATTGATTTTATCTTGGACGGTTAGGTGAATGCATGAGGTGAGTACATAATCGGAAGCATAAGGCAATTCCTAGCTACATGCACGAAATATTCTTTTCTTTTAATGAATTCTATCTATGGGAAGGAGAAAGCTTTTGCCAATAGTATTTCCAAAACAAACTCAATGCAACCTAATTCATGATTCAAACAAATTCAACAATGAAAACATTCTTTTCCTTTTATGCGAAACGCGAAAGTACAACACTACTAAACCAAATCAAAACAACTTTTTCCTTTTCTTTTCCTTTTCAAAGTAAAATGACCCTAAGTAATGAAAAGAGAGGATTCTGAAATGAAATATGCAAGCTTTTCAATTTCAATTTCAATGATCTAAAAGCAACAAGAATTAAAGATGCATCTATTTTTCCTTAGCATGGAATCAATCTTTGCAAAAATCGAAATGCGCTTGAGTCTTTCAAGAAAATGAGCGATTCATAATTCGAGAAAACACAATAGATCATACATTTATTCAATTTTTCAAAACATTCCAATGCACAATGATCTTTCTTCAATAATTTTTCAAGAAACAATGGGAAAGAAGCACTTTTAATTTTTCAATGGATGTATCAAAGCAATAACTCGATAGCAACTCTGCTCTTAGACGTAAATGACTGAAAAGAAAACACTACTTGCAACATTCAGTACTCAGAAAACTCAAGAAAAGACAAGCACTCAATCAGCTGAAAACGCATAACACTCAAAATCACACAATAGCAAGCAAAGCTTGAAACAAATGTAAATGAGGTCTGGAGATTGATCTAATGCAACGATCAGATCAGGGATGGAAGGAAGGGAACACAAGAGTGAACGGATGAAGGTGGATGAGACAAGAGTATCCACCACTACCAGTTTTCAGACTTGTCCAAAACGGAACCCAAAGTCAATCCAAATGAAACCAAACTCTCAACACACAAATCATAAATGGGGTCTCTGGCTGGATCTTGCAGCACAGAGGGAGTTCATACATCAGACCAAGGTTCAAACTGTCAAATGAGGGAAGGGATTCCTGTATGCCAACTTTTGACAAATCGACGCACTCTGCCCTTACACATAGTGCGACATCGCAGTTTTCCTTCACGGGAGGTGTGACAATGTCGTAGTATACCAAATGCAAAGGATGCAATGGGTGACTAACAGGTGAAGAACAAAGGCCAAGAATGACACAGTGTCGCTCTGTTTCCACTACCCAGGTGCGACAGGTGAGGTCTAGATTCAAAAATGAATCAGATCTCTCAACACTGAAACATAAACAAGCTTGAAAATGAGTAGTATAAACTTAGAGGAAGTAGATCAGAGTCTTCAATGCGAAGATCTGATAGTGAAATCAACCTCAAGAAGTAAATGGAAAAAATAAAAAGGCTTGTGTCAAGTAATCAACTGAAAATGACTCTCAGATTAACGACCACTAAACAAGACCAATCACTCCGCAGTGGAGTCACCAGATTTTTTGTCGGACAATCCACTCGAGCGGACGCAAGCAGGATCTCCCTAGCTCAAAGTGAGTCTAGAAAAAATAGAACAGACTACTAATGCATTTCCTAGATCTACTTAAGGATCGAGTACTAGATGTCTTACGTTTTGCTTCGCAATCCTTTCTCCCGAATGCTGCTCCACGTCTCACGGTCGTCAGATCCAAGCTGCAAGACTTGTCAAGACAAGAAATAAGAGAAACTAGTAAAAGACATCTATACAATAAGAGATCTAAGTAAACAGTTAAGCAGGTAAACTACTCAATATCATTGCACACATGAACAATATTGGTGGAAAGCATTTGTATTGCTGTAAATAGAGGAGTACATGATAGAGATATAGAACCACAACCAAGACTTAACGTTGTAGCCCTTCTCCGACGAAGCCAATTGCCATAACCTTCCAAGGAAGTATGAGTTCTCCAATAGGTGAGTGGAGGTGTCTTAAGAGTGATTTCACCAGCATGTAGATACCATAGGCTTCCTCCCTTTGGGATGGGAGTGAGCTTCACTTATATAGGACTAAGTGGATAGGGTATGGATAGGATAGGTTGAGAGATAGGGGATCCTCCCAAAAAGTTAGGAGTCGAGTACCAGCTCCCCTAGAGGTCAAGGATAAGCCCCCAAATGAGCAAGTTTCGAGAAGGATCTCGAACAAGCTATTTTTGCCCATTAACTGACCTCGTCGCACCCTGCAGTGAAGCAAGCTGCGATGTCGCATGTTGCATGAGTGCAACCTGCGACGACATCTCAAAAGATAGTACAACTGAGTACAAATCCACCCAGATGAATTACTTAGTCCAGAGATCTTCAAGGATGTATACACTGAATCTTATGATGAGTAGATTTTAGGTGTAACACATATCCTCAATTATTCCCTCAGGTTTGATTGTGGAGTGGTATGCTAATTGGAGCATTGTAGGGGTTGTTATACGATTTGCCAATCCTAGCATTTCCATTGTCTATTTTTTCATTGCATTAATGGTGGATCTTAAATCAATCAAGGTGTTGGGAATGAGAACATTATTGACCTGTACCTTGACTATGGTATTCCCAAGGTCTGAATACTTCGATGTAAGATTTTTTCCTGACAACAGATCTGCTAAGTCACCAATTACATGCACTATTTGGGGGTCCTTTCGTTTTCTACCCATTTTCCTTAGACATAGTTCTCTAACATCCTTGGAGTAGATAGGAACATCTTTAATTGCTTGAAACAATGGAATCCTCACACATACATTCTGTAATTCCCCCGGAAAGTCAAATTCTCATTTAGATGATAGTTTGTCTATGTTTAGCCTTTTCTGGATATGGAGGAGACCTTTTGGTTTCTATAGGATGTTCCTTGGGTGGGGTAGACACGGGTAGCTGTTCATCAACCATGGGAAGCTGGTTGTCAGAATGATTTAGGGTATTTTCTGGTGTTTCTTCTTCTTCATTCTCCTCTGTAATTATAGGAGAATCTATTTTATTGATGTTCCTCCCTGGTCTTAGTTCAATGTCATGGTTGTCCACAAGGGTTCATTGGTTCTATAGCTAGTTCTAACTGCATGACCTTATTATTGGGATTAGGGTTGGGTTGGGTAGGAAGTTGTGGTCTTGGAGATGGATTACATGTAGGCAATGTTATTTGTGGTTGGGGAGGTAGCTGCATAGAGGTAAATTGGAATTGTTGAGGAAGTTGTTTGTGGATCTGTGGCTACTTTCCAAAGACATAATTCCTCCAATTTTGTTGCCAAGGAGAATTGTGAGGATGTGGAGGCACCCAAGTTTTTGTGGAATGGGAGGATAGCATGGTTGAGATGTTTGAGGTGCTTGTGGATTATTCCAATATGAATTAAATGATTTCATAGGGTCCTATAACATACCTAGAGTGTGAGGCTTCCACGAGCATTTTTGGGATATGAAATAGGCTGGTTCCCCCTTCCGCACCTGCTTCTGTGTAAAAACATTTGAGTCATGGGAGCGAAGTACAATCTTTGGTGGCATGGTCTTGATTGCAAATCCCACATATTTCAACCTTGTCTAATGGACAATCCTTCAAAGGATGTTTCTTTCTGCATTTGGGGTAGAAAATTGCTAAAGCGTGATCTTCTTCTTATTGCCTCTTTTTGTCCTGTAAAGCATCCAATTGGGAACTCAGGGAACTAAGTATGTAGTTATGAAGTCCTACAAAATATTTCCGTTTTCTTCCCTTGTGACATCCTCTTTAGATGTCTTTACAAGTTTTTCCATTATGTCTCGAGGTCCTCCTCTTGGTCTGGAAGTATTTCTTGAGTATCGTATATAGAGTTCACAAATCTCACCATATTTCAGCTGATATATGTCTCTTGACCCCATTAAGTTTAGGATCTCAATGGAGTGGTCTCTAATCCCACGCAACAACAAATTTTCTAATGTTTCATCATCTAGTGCATTTTGTTTATACCTTTGTAGATTATATTGGAACCTTTCCACGTAGTCTTCTAGGATTTCATCCTTGTGTTGTGACATTCTAAATATTGCTTCTTTCTGATCCTTGTCCTTGCAATAATCCTGATATTTCTTCAGAAAATAATTCTTCACTTCTTCCCAAGTCGAGATGCTGTCTTTGCCCAACCCCATGAACCAACGAATTGTTGCATTCTTTAGGGTGGTTGGGAATAGCTTTAATTTCTAAGCATCTGTGACATAATCATAACTTTTGCATAAGAGATCATACTCAAACATAAATGTATTTGGATCTTCTCCGGTCATAACATAGAAATTTGGCAATGTTGAGTGAGTGATATTTTTCATTTGTATTGTGAATGTGGCCCATGGGTTCCAGATTGGAAACTCGAAGGTAACTGTTTCCTCTCTAGTAGCCGTGTTTTCTTTTTCCCTAGCCAGGTCTCTCAAAAAGTCCTTGAACCCTTGTAAGGTTGTTGATTCTGTAGAAGAGGGAGAGTCTACTGATCTTTATTCTTCATTTAGATCAGTATTAGATTGATTAGAACACTCTTCTTCTCTTGTATATTCCACGGGTGATAGTACTATCCCTGCTTGTACTGATGAGGCACCTTCCACTGCACATTTAGTGGAATGCACAGATTATCCAACAATATCCACTGGATCTCCCCTTGCTGAAATATTGGTATAAGGTGACCTTCTCTTTGAGATGCTACTTCTTACACCTCCTCCCCTTATTGAACTTCCTACACGGTTATTTTATTGGGGAATTTTGTAAGCATAAACAAGTCTACCTGTGCTATATCTAATTCTATGCATGAATCATTAACATGGTTCAGATCTGCAGAGACTTGTGGCGGGCTATTACACTATGGAAATGCCACTGTGATATCATATTTGCATCTCACTGAGTCTCTACTACTCCACCCCTCAATCAAAACTTATGCACACATAAATAAATAAAAAAACAAAACAAAAGAGAACTTGTCCAAAAAATAAGAATGGATAAATCAACCAAAAATAGTTACAATGGCCGTGGAAACTCCCCGGAAATAGCGCCAAAATGATGGGATTTTTAATTGTCCTTCCAATTACTTAGAGGATCAACTAAGAAAGTGTTCATTAATTATCAACTCAGGTTCTATAAACCTTTGAGTTACCATACAATGTGTATGTCAGACACTGCAACTTAAATTGGTTATTAAAGCATAAAATTGTAGTTTTTTCTTTTAGACCCATACCAACGAGGATAAATAATACTGGCAAGGAAATATTTAACCAATCCTATTAAACCAACTAATTACAGAAAATGAAATACTCTCTAGTATAGAAATTCATAATAGAATAATAGAGTCCTATATTATTTCACACTTGTAGAGATTTAACCGTATGAAATATTGCAATCCTAATTCCTAGATTTGTGAACAAATGAAATCAAAACCTATCTGATCTTGCATAAAATAAAATGTTACTAATATATCTACCAAATGTTAGTTTTTCATCATTTAATTCAATATGATATAGGATCTTATCTGAGAGAACAACATGTACAACAAATCAAACACAAGAGACAAGAGACACAAAGCATTTCACCACGGAAACCCTAAAGGAGAAAACCCCGCAACTTCCTCAGAGATAGAATGAGCAATAATACAAAACAAGTAGATTATCTCCAACAACTTCCTCCTCCTCCACTTGTGCAAACTCCTCCTTTCTCTCACTAATGCGAAGCTGGATGTGTCAGTGAATGAGAAAATAGAGTGGTGCAACCACTCTATTTATACTATAACTTGACCTTCCTTTTACCCGAACTGGGCCGACCTACCTTAGGAGTGTCTAATAACCCATTACCACTTGACACTGGGTCGACCCCACTAGGGGAGTCTAATAACCCATGAAAGAGACAACTCTGGGGTCTAATGCCGCGTCATACATGGGAGGATGAACCTCAATGACTTTACATGACCCAATTACAATAATGAATTCTGCGATCGGAGGAATAAACATCTCCGTAGGAGGTACAACAATAAAATACAAATACAATATAAAGTATACAAGTGAATACATTCTGAAGTTACAAATACATCAACACTCCCTCTTAACTAGGAAGGTATTCTCTTGACACAGGCATCAATACATATAGGCACAAGTATTCAATATTGGAGCTGGATCATCAACACTGGATCACTGGAGCATCATCGTCACTGTTGTTGTACTCGTCATCTCGATCACTGGTGCTATCTCTCAATTCTACTCGTCATAGGAAGTTCTACAGAGCCAGCCCTTTTTCATGCTAGATGTACGCCTAGCCTTCATGTAGGTCTTCAACATTTCTGCGAGAGGACCATCTAGTGGAATATGAGGACTGATTATGTGCATCTACAAAACTTGAAAATATTATCCTAGGACTGATTACGTGCCAAGCACAACCTGTAAGATCTCCCAGGGATGATTACATGCGAACAAGCAAAACCTCGAAAGAGCATCCTAGGATTGATTACGTGCCAAGCACAACCTGCAAGATCTCCCAGGGATGATTATATGATAACAAGCAAAACCTCGGAAGAGCATCCCAGGACTGATTATGTGCCATGCACAACCTGCAAGATCTCCCAGGGCTAATTACATGCTACTGCACAACCTGCAAGATATCCACGGCCACAGAGCATCATTTGGATGCTCATGATCATACAGATCATTGTCATACGGAGCATCATGCGGACGCTCATGATCATACAGATCATCATCATATGGAGCATCATACGGTTGCTCATGATCATACGGATCATCGTCATATGGTGCATCATACGAATGCTCATGATCATACGGATAATTGTCATACGGAACATCGTACGGATGTTCATGATCATACGGATGTTAATGACGGAGCATCGTCTGGATGCTCATCACATGGCACTTATATCCATATCCATGGGGAGGACCCGCTTGCCATCATGCTTGGAAAGCCTCCTGCATCTGTGTCTCGTCACTTCCTCCTGGAAGTATATTCAATCTGAAGAACACCAAGCCTCTCTCTGAAGTACTCGAACTTCACCCTGGCTAGTGGTTTGGTCAACACATCTGCTATCTACTCGTCTATCACAACATACAAGAGCTTCACTGCTCCTCTCTGCACCATATCCCTGATATAGTGATACTTCATCTTGATATGCTTCGACTTGTCATAGAACACTGGGTTCTCAGACAACTTCACACAACTCTAGTTGTCATAGAAGATACAAGTAGCATGCAACTGGAGATCAAATAAATCTTACAGTAGCTTCTTTAGCTACTGCCTCACAACTGGACAAACAAGTTGCGACATACTCTGCTTTGGCTGTACTCAGTGCTACGCAGGACTGCTTCCTGCTAAACCAAGAGATCACCCCTGATCCCATACTAAAGTAGCACCCTGAAGTGCTCTTCCTATCTGCAGCACTGCTTGCCCAATCTGAATCAACATAACCCTCCAGGTTAACCTTTTGATTCGCATCATACTTGAACCCATAGTCAACCGTACCCTTCAGGTACCTCAGAATATTCTTTGTAGCAATCAAGTGAACATGTCTAGGATCTGTCAGGAACTGGCTCAATGTGTTCACAATAAAGAAAATATCTGGTCTCATGTTCGTCAGGTACATCAAGGACCCAATCATCTGACGATACATTGTGGCATCAATCCACTCTGATGAAACATCACTCAATAGATTCAGTTTCGATTCCATAGGTGTGGCCATGGCCTTGCAGTCCATCATCCCGAACCGCTTCAGGATCTCTACTGCATACTTCCTTTGTTCGAGGAATATTCCATCCGCACTCTGCCACACCTCCATGCCTATAAAATAGTGCATCATACCCAAGTCCTTCATCTCGAACTCGGAAGCAAGCTTCCTCTTCGTATCATCAATCAATCCATCCTCACCTGTCACAAACAGGTCATCTACATACAGTAGGAGTATCACTGGATTGCCTTCCTCAACCTTGTAGTAGAGGTTGGAATCCGCTTTACTCTTGGTAAATCCCAAACTAGTCAAGAAGTTATCAATCCTGCCGTACCACGTCCTGGGTGCTTGTTTCAAACCGTACAAGGCTTTCTTCAGTTTGCACACATGAGTCTCCCTGTCATGTGTCTCAAAACCCGAGTGGCTGCTCCACATAAACTTCCTCTTCCACTACACCATTCAAGAATGTTGTCTTGACATCCATCTGGTGTATCTTCCACTTCATCACTGCAGCAAGTACTGTTCTGATGGAAGTGTATCTAGCTACAGGTGCAAAATTTTCTTCATAATCTATCCCTTCTTTCTAGGAGAAGCCACGAGCCACAAACCTTGCCTTGTATTTCTCTATGCTACCATCTGCAACATGCTTGATCTTGTAGATCCACTTGGAAGTCACTACAGACTTCCCTCCTGGTCTTAGGACTACATCCCATACATCATTCTTCATGATTGACTGGTACTCCTCAATCATGGCATCCTTCTATTACTGCATCCCTAATCCTGGGAACTTCAGATTCTTCAATAGGTAGTTTTCTTGAACTTTGTTGTCGGAACAAATGTCGTTGTCCTTCTTTTGTAGGTGATTGTACACGATCTTTCCTACAAGTCAAATTCAATTGCATGATTAGAAACTTCTCATAGTTTTCAGAACAAAATCTTACACATAAGGACATATGTCATACAGTCATGCAATTATCTTAGCCAATGCTTCAATACAACATTCATCCATATCTCGTATTAATACGGTAACTTTCTAGATTCCTTCCATCTCTACCATAACATTGTTAAGGGTGTGCACTACTCCTAACATGTCAGTAAAAATGTTTCATTCTATATTAGTAGCAATGGGATGTTGTACAGTACCATAGGCCACTTACCCATTACTTGCATATTAATAGTATCTTGTTCATTAATCCAACTTTTCTAAAATGCATAATATACATCCTAAATCTAGGAACATAAGTATGTACATGACTGAACAACATCATTTAAGTAATCATATATACAGGAAATAACAATTCAAATACTTATCTTTGTTTGGTTGTTGGGTGGGCTCCCTCTCAATCTTTGCTTCCTTGCAGGAGCTACTGGAGTCTCTGATAGTGTGCACCTTAACCAACACTGAAAATGGATGAGAGGTTCTTCCATAGATTATTTGTTTTCTGGAGTCCAACTCTGCAGTAGCTTCTTCTACTTCTTTCATGTAAAACTTCATTCCAATACATATTCTTCATCACTTGAAGAATCTTCTCTGTCTTCCTTGGTTCTCTTCCTTGGAGGTTCATCATCCTCTGTAGTGTGAGCATGATGTCTTCTCTTGTTCTTGTTCTTCTTGTGGGAGCTGCTTTTGTTCTCGGGACAATCTATGGAATAGTGTCCCTTCTCATCACAAGTATAACATCGAATGTGAGAAAGATCTCTCATGGATTCTCCAAAGTTCTCCCTCTGATTCTGGTGGTGGTGTTTACCCTTCTTGTGATGAGGATGGTCCCTCTTGTGGTTATTCTTCCCGTTGTGTGCTATGAGAGCCTTGTCTTCATTATCCATCTTTTCTTCTCGAGCTACAATTCGAGATTCTTCCTGTGAGCATTCCTCCCACAACCTACTGGATGTGATGAGCTTCTTTCTAGCACAAATTCCTTGAATGAAGGAATCCCATGACCTAGGAAGACCATTCAAGGTGGTCATCACAATTTCACCATTCTCTATATCTTCTCCCACAGCTTCAACTTGTTCTTTTATATGAGAGACCCTTGTAAAGTAGGACTGCATGGTCTATTTATTTTCTATCTTGACATTCTTCAATTGATTCCTCAAAGTCATCTTCCGATTTATGTTCTTTCCTTCAAACAATTTGGTCAAGGAATCAAACATCTGCTTGGTGTCTTTAGAGAAGAAACATGTGGTATGAGATGGTCTTTGATAGAATCTGCAATGATTCTCTTGGCCTTAACCAAGTTCTTCGTATGTAAGGCCTTAGCCTCATCTCCCTCTGGAACTGGAACTTCTTCACTTATGTAGGTGTCCAATTCATTCTCTTCTAGGATTAACCCAATCCTATACTTCCATGCTCGGAAGTTATCAGCCCCTTCAAGCTTATCCTCAATCTTGGTGTGGTGAGACATCTTAATGAGAAACTCAGATGGAAATAAAATATTTTAGGTCTTACCACTTGTTTTGTTGAAACTGGATCTGGAATTGGCTAGGGTTTGATAAAGAAACCCTAAAAATCCAAACTTGGAATTTCAAACTTTTGTCTAGATAGGGAGATGCAATTGACTAAGGCGAGAAAGCTGGTGTGCTCAGATTTTGAAAACTCCAAAAATGACCTACGAATTTTGGATCTGCAACTTCTGTCAAAATTTGGTTTTCTGGTCCAAAAATCAAATTAGGATTTGACTTTCTCGGAGATTCACCCAACCAAAAAGTTCGATCTTGGTCTCTAAATTTCGATTTTGCTGAGGAGAGTAATCCTATGCTGAGAGCACTCCAAAATTACACTTCTGTCAAAATCCCTAATTTCCCGCAGCAGTGATAAGCCAAAAATGAAAATGCTCATAATCCAATTTTGTTTTGGCAGAAAGATATGCCATATTGTTTCTGGTGCATCTCTGCAATTTCGGATCCTCGGGGTCTGAAACTTTGGCCTGTAGTAGACTAACCTGTCATCTTTCCAACCCCACATATCTGAGCTTCAATGGATTCTCCATGATATAGATATGCTAAGTGTCGCAACATGACCTGCTTATGGGATGAAACAACATAACGAACTTGTATGGAGTGTCACATGTCACTGTTTCAACTTCGACCTCTGAAACTCGGACCTGTGAAACTGTAGTCCATGCCCTAACTGTCACTTTTTACGGAATTCCATTTGGATCTTCCTAGCCCGAGATATTACCTTTGTTCTTAGGTCACCTGTTTACGGCTACATTCTGGAATAGGCAGAAACCCTAACTTGTACGGATCATATCTCACAAAGTACAACGAATCTGAGGATGAATGTTTTACACATGGTACATTCGTGTCTAATATTCATCCTGTAAAAAATTCAGATCTTGAACCTTCGCCAAAATGGATTTATAGCGAAAGTGCCACGATGACTATTTTTTACTATACCAGGCCCTAGCTTCCAATTTGTCACAAGTGCAACAAGTGTCGTAAATGTCATACAATGCCTTCCTTCAAGCTACCTCTGATACCATGTTAGATTTTCATCATTTAATTCAATATGATCTAGGATCTTATTTGAGAGAACAACATGTACAACAAATCAAACACAAGAGACAAGAGACACAAAGCATTTCACCGGGGAAACCATAAAGGAGAAAACCCCGCAACTTCCTCAGAGATAGAATGAGAAATAATACAAAACCCCCAAAAAAGTAGATGATCTCCAGCAGCTTCCTCCTCCTCCACTTGTGCGAACTCCTCCTCTCTCTCACTAATGCAAAGTTGGATGTGTGAGTGAATGAGCAAATAGAGTGGTGCAACCACTCTATTTATACTTTAACTTGACTTGCCTTTTACCCTAACTGGGCCGACCTGCCTTAGGAGATTCTAATAACCCATTACCACTTGACACTGGGCCGACCCCACTAGGGGAGTCTAATAATCCATGAAAGACACAACTCCGAGGTCTAATGCCCCGTCATACATAGGAGGATGAACCTCAATGACTTTACATGACCCAAGTACAATAATGACTTCTCCGACCGGAGAAATAAACATCTCTGTCGGAGGTACAACAATCAAATACAAATACAATATAAAGTATACAAGTGAATACATTCTGAAGCTACAAATACATCAACACCAAACCTGTACAAGCAATAAATCAATATTTCAATCTAACATCTACAAAACTTTTATTAAAGAAGTCACATGAATTATGAAATTGACTATCTATAGGAAATCAATAAACACCTACAAGAATTTAAGTGTTCTTTTCAAGATGTTATCACTCATGAACTTTGGATTAGCGTTAACGCCCATTCAATCTCACACAATCCAATAAGAAATTCACTACAGCACTCGAATGCAATAATCAAACTTAAACTATGAATCTGATAACTTTATACACAAATCAAAATAAAGCATACACACAATAATTTTATTGAAATCAAACTACATAGAGACTAACCAAAGTATAGTTACATCCAACTCCTGTCGACCGAGGGATCCATTCCTCTAAAGACAAGGGATGGTAAAGCCAACAATCACACAACACTCAGTATTTACAACGCATCGAAACATGAACCAACATCAAGAATTCTATTAGGATAATAGAGTATTACAATCTATTCACACAATTCAATTCAATATTGGATTGCTCCCCAAGAGGAGATTGATCATCTTTTATACACAGAGGATGAGTCTAATTCTTTCCATAATGAGAGATATGCCAACAATTAAGTATCTGTGTTCATCTCGTTACAACAAAATTTAAAGCAAAATAGTAAACATAGCTCGTCGAGCTAACTCATCCATCTATAATCATGTAGATCAATAAAAGAGTTTTATTACATAGAGAACATAATCGAGCTATTGGTTATGAGCTACGATTCAGGTGCTGATGTGGTCTTCCAATTGGCACATTAAATGTGGAACTGGTTGTTTGTTAAGTCATTAGGCTACATAACTTGGAAAGTTTTTGCAGCTTCCCCCAATAGCTGCGGAACCACTACGTTTGGTTCTGTAGCCAGCATAAGATGGTCACAAAACTCAGGTTGGGTCGATTTTGTCTTCAATAACAACCTTGTAACTCTTAGGGGAATTTGTATAGGTTCTACAATTGTAATTAAGCCAATCCCACAACTTTTTTAGACTTGTGAATGGGTTTCATAGCTGCTCATGTTCTGTAGGTCGATTTTGCAGCTACCAAAAACTGTGACATTCAACAGACGTAGAACACCACGATTTTTAGGAAATTTTTAAATACATAACCACAAACCAAAACATCCAATAATTAACAAATATTCAAAGAACACGATTGACTTCATACCGATGCTAAAAGTGTGTAGGATGATATAAAAATAGATAAGTGCAATCATGAATGGTAGCAAATGATAGGCAAAAAGGTGTCGAAAAGGGTATTCGATAATGACATATCTATATCCCTCTAATAACAAGGATAATTTTATTGATGTTGATATTGCTAATCAATTACAAATTGCATAATCCAGTATAGAGATAACCAGTTTGGACGAAGATCAAATAAACAATTTGTCTTGAGAATTGAGAATTATACTTTCATATCCCAATTTGTCGTTAGAACTATAGATGAATATATTGACATAATGTTAGGTTTCAACTGGTTGGAAACTTTGGGAATAATTACTTTCAATGCAAGATATATTTTTTACTTTTTGTTTTTAGAAGAAGATAATAGCATTACAAGACTTCAAAGTGGAATATTGCACAAGGGTTCCCTTATCAAATGTACACGAGGAATTACCATATGAAAGTTATGAATATTTAGAAGGGGAAATCAATATTTTGAACAAACTCCTTATCTACAAAGAAAAAGAAATTTTGCAAAAAAAAAATAAAAAAAATGGAATGCCAAAATTTAGAGGTCTATCAAATTCAATAACAACTTAGAGCTCTACAACAACATAATAATGGCATTAAAAATGCACACAAGATAGATATTGCAAATATCAATAAAAAGGTAGCAAACAATAATTATGAGATTTTTTGTTTGAGAAATCATAATAAGATTCTACTGACAAAAATCAAGAAATTAAAGAATACAAAGTAAGGTGATCAAAAGTTTGAACAAGTTAATATGGATCTTGAGAAAAATTTATTGGAAAAGGACAAATAAATTTACCACCTTAAGAATCATAGTCAAGGCTTGATTGAACAAATCGGAAGTTAAAAGATGAAGAGAAAGTGCAACAAGAAAAGTTGAAGAAACTTGTTAGTAAATAATCTTTAATTGACAAGGAAACAATCACTAATTCAATAGAAAATATATCAAGCAGTAATACCCAAAAATCAAAGAAAAGAAGAAGCACATACACCATTGAATTATTACCAGAAACATCAAAAGTCGAAGTCTCCAACAAATAATCACAAGAGATCAGAATTCATTATCGTGATCCAAATGACAAGAGTTGTTATGACCAACGACAAGGTCAAAATGAATATAAACAATATTATTTTTACAAATAGATGAATTGTGATTTCGAAAAGGAATGGAGACAAAATCAACAAACGGCATGGAAATAGAAAATGAGAAGCTCCATCCAACCAATTGATCAACAAAAGGTTCCGATGAAGGTTAACTTAGGATGGATAAATTCACAAATGATGCAACATTTTTACTCAGTGTTTTGAAGGGATTATCATCTTGTCTCATTGATTTCCATGACGCCATGAACAAAATATTATGACAAAATAGTGCAAGCCTAACTATTAATAAATTCTTTCCATATATTTGTATGCTTTAAGGACAAAGTATTTCTTAAGGGGAAGGAAATGTAATATAAATAAATTATCATAAATAAATAATAATAATAATTTCCAAGGATCCACTTGATGCACGTCGATCGTGATCAACTCAAAGTATAGGTTCTACTAAGCTACATACTAAAGGCCAATAACTATGGGATTGTTATTCATAGGTATAACCTTCATCAATTGTCCTCTCGACATGCCAACACTTTATATTAAATTATGGTCTCCATTAATAATATTGGGATGGATACCAGTTCTTGCAGCCCCTTCTTAAAACCTAGAGCCAACAACGACACCTAAAGCAGAGATAGAGGACCTATTACTTGCAGATCTAGTAGCGTATCTAATCTAGTAGTATTACCGGTGGTTTCATTTGTTAAAGCATGCACAACCCTTTATGAAAAATCACCAAGGTGCCCTTTAGGGAATATATATTATATGTGCCCTTTCATTGTAATCAAATATCATATCATCTCATATATATATATATATATATTCCTTTTCTTTATGGATTATTGTACAATCACCTCTTGTGTGGTCGCGGCTTCTCACAAAGGCAACTTTAGATATAAGTTTATTAAAGTTTGGTTATAAAGTTTATTAAGTCAACTTGATTAAAAAATTTAAAAAATTTAACCTTTAGTTAAAATCAAGTAAACATTATTATAAAAAAAAGGTGAAAATGAAAAATTTATGTACATTATATATAAAGTAAAATTAAAAAGTGGATTCTACCAGGAAAAAGGAAAAAACCAAGATGTGAGGTTAATCATTGTAGGGATGAAGTTAATAACATGAGGTGCCATCTCTGAATTGAATTGTTTTGTTGAGAAATGATAGAAAGAGTCGGGAGATAAACCAGGAGAATTATGGGAAAAATTGACAATCTTAACCACAGCAAAAGAAAAATTTAAAACATTTAGAGGTAGTCTTAATAAGATAACTAAAACATTTATAGAAAGTATTAACAAGATAATGAAGAAGTCCAATGCTCGATGATATACCCTATTAGAAGTAAGGAATGACGATTAGGATGAAGAATCGAAGATAGTTAATGATCATAGTGCGAGATTTGTTCATGTAACTGAAAGGGTAGATGCATTATTTCATCAACCTGTAGCCCATCGAAGACCGCCACCCAACCGACAACTGCCAAATACAAATAATCAAAGACACCTGTTAGTAACAAAGTATGCTACCTAAATCCTATCCCTTATAACCCGAATTATTGCTGGTAACCCTCCCTTGAGACTTAGCCTTTTGCTAAATTTGCTTGTTTTCTTGTTTGGTTTGTTTGTAGTGTTTCATTGGTGTTTTGCATGAAATATTCTGCTTCAATTAGCTGTAAATAATGGAGATCTTGGAGGTTACTCAATTATATTATGTTCTATTTTTTAGTCTTTGACCTTTGCAGGGTTCTGAGACCAATCGAGCATTATATTTGCTAAGTATGAGGAGTTACCAATTCTGTAGTGGGTTATGTGGTTTCGGGTCAAAGGGCGTTACAAAAGATTCTACCAATTCTGCAGCGGAACTCACTTGATTTTTCATTTTAGCACTACAAAATTTGAAATTTCTGACGCCACCAAATGCATTGGGAAATCGGTAGAAATCTAACAAACAATCAATCAAATTGGACAGGTTTTCAGGTTTTTCATTCAATTATGTCTGTTTGAGGTATTCGATTACTTGCAACATCATGATGTGGTTTGATATCGTTTGAATCATGCTCGATGGTGTGATCCGTTTTTCTGGTCGTACTCTTTCTTTTTCTCATGATTGTTTTTGAAACCGAGGATTTGAAATCTTTGTATCTAAGCTCATATTGAATATGATTGTTCTCACCTTTTCTTTCTGGATTTGTAGCAACCATTCTGCAGTTTGTCACGCTATCTCCGGTTCATACCAAGGTCTTCTCGGAAGAAAAGTGGTCAATTGGTGCGGTATAAACCAATGGGAACAGAGGTGATTGAGGCTTATCCAGAATTTGGTGACAAATTTAAGGCAACTAGGTGGCTCAATTTTTGTCAAAGGTTGCACGGGAATCACGAAGGAGTAGCTAGGGATTTTGCAGAAGGATTTGATGGGAAACAAGCTAAAGTGGGAGACATAAACTTTCCAGTAACTGAAGCATCAATCGCTATGGCTGAGAAACTACCTACTGATGGAGAACATTGGCTCAAGCGTCAAGACTTTACCATTTCCAATTGCAACCAGTTTCTCAAGGCAGAGTTCCAAAACCCCGATTGGAGGAAGGGAATTTCCAGAACCTGTTTGAAGCCATAATGGAAGTAGCTGCTATATTGGATCCAACACTATTTTACCGGGAAGGAAGGTACTCTTTCGTTTACCTATATCAGATAAGGTTTTTGCTGCATATCACTAGAGATGTTCCTCTCAATTTTCCCTATTTCCTGCTTAAAAGCCTCACTAAAATGTCAACCAAAGTCAGGGCTTATCCACAAACTAACACATCACAACCTTTACCACCAGGCACTGATAAAATTATTAGTAGTTGAAGAATTGATGAAAATTCACCAGAGTTCGGATCATTTCCTTTTCTTTTCTGGGTTCGAAATGGAGATTGTTCGTCCTCAAGTGATAAAGATAGGTTCTTATTCTGAAAAATCCAAGAACCATAGGTTGTCTCAAAGCAGGAAAAAGAATCCCCTGATCGAAATATGCAGTTTCCCCTTAGAAAGAGACAAGTGGAAGCTGGTTATTCTAAGATTTAAAACTAGAAAAAAGAAATCTCAACAAGTGGCCTCAGAACCAAATAATGAATAGAGTAAAGGAGAACTTGATCTTGAGTCTGAAAACTTTGAGGTAACTGAGTCTCCTAATATTCCTTCTAGAAAGAAAAGGTGACAAGATGTCTTGAAGGACCCACATGATTTATTGCAGAAGTATCCCCCAAGAAAGCCTCATGCTCGGTCAATTAATAAGTTCAGGATGAATGCCAAATCTATCTTCGACCCTTCTTTAAAGAGAAATGGAATTATTGACCTGGAAAATTCCTCAATTGAAGCTGATGGAAAATCAAAGAGACAGAGGGAATCTAAATCAATTCCAAAAGCCTTCAAAGGTGAGAAGAAGTTCCAGGCTAAATACAGAGCAGGTAATGACTAAGATTGATAATCCCAAAAGGTTTGAGAAACTTGGAAAATCAGTGCTTGATCAGTCATCATCAGATGAAAAGGATAATTGCTCAAAGGAAATGGAAAATAAAATTGGAGAAGCTTTGACTAGTATTAAAAAGTCTCTAAATGCTTTACCAGAATTTCCGGGCATTAATCCCTATGATCAATATCCTTCTGATGAAGAACAAGAAGCTAAAGAATTTCCTACTTGTTCTGCTGAACCTAACGAGTCATCTCAGGTACATAAGCCATATTTATCCTAGTTATCAGAGAGTAAGAAATCAAAGAGTAAGAAGATACTTCGTAGGAAATTAAAGAAGTATGAGAAGAGAGTAAAAAGTCTGGATCAGGAAAATAAGAAATTCCAGAAAGAAAGTGCCAAGATCAATAAAAGGTTGAGTAAAATGGTCATCAAGCATAATAGATTGTGTGATTTTGGCCAAAAAATAACGAAGAAAAATAAAAGACTAACCAAGCAAAAGAATTATTGGAAGACTAAATGGCTTCAGGAGAAGCAAAGCAATCATGGAAGCAACACCATATTGGATGTTCTAGCAGAGTTGGGTACTCTATTTCTATAGGATACTCTCCAGTCTCAAAAGGCTAAGGAGTGAAAGATATCTTTCTTTGGACTGTGAATTTTGAGAATCAGGTCACCTTTTGCAATGATTCCGTCATATTTTGAAGAAGAATGAGCTTAATGCCGGTTACAGAATTATCATGAAAGATTTAATAATTCTACAACACCAGCTTTTCAAGAACCTACTGAATGCGCTACAGAATTTCATGTAGCAGACTTTACCTTGTTTTGTAAATTTTGATCTTACCAACCCAGTCAAATGTTCAACTTAAAAAACCTCTTGTCATAATATTATATTTTGATGTTATATTTAGTAGAGATAAAGGATCGAAGATGAGGTTGGTTAACTATGTCCTAAAAGTTTGGATCTTAGGTTTGATTGAATCCACTTGTCATATCTTATCATATCCATGTAATCTGATTTTGGATAAAATTTGAAAATCGATAATTTCTTCGTGAATTTTAGATCCAAGTTTTGGAATCCTCGTAAATAGAATATGTCAAGATACGAAGGGGATGGTTGGTGAGTAGAGAGAGGTTTGGCTGGGACGAGCTCTAAGTTGTTTTCTAAAATACAAACTATTTTAATCAAATGACATATTATGCTCAGAGATCAACTTTTTGATGGTTTAATTGTGTACTCCATTATCTTTATTTGCATTTCTTATATTGAATACATAATTTTTTCTGCACTCCATTAGATGTTTCACTCGTTACAGATCTAATAGCAAGGTTTACTTTGTTTATTTCTGCAGTTAGTGAACTATTTTTAATACTTTGTGTATTGGTTTTCAGAACTCTATTTTGAAATTGATGTTCTTTTTGTGGATGTATAAGTGATACAACTTGTATTCTTATATGTTTACACTTTTGCATCATTCTTCTTTCAATTGTGTTATATCAAAACCATTAAAGTGTTCCTTTTAATTGCATAGAGTCTAGGTGCTCTACATCAGTATGGGGGAGATGTTGTAATGTTGTTCCTAACAAAATAATTAAAAAAATTCATTTCGGTTCATAAAATAAAAAATTATGGAAAGTATTTTAAAAAAATCCATGTTGGCTCATAAAATAAAATATTACGAAAAGTAATAAAAAATCGATGTTTGTTTATAAAATAAAAACTTAAAACTTAAACCCGGATCTATCAATCAAGAGAGATCAAATTTCTTGAGTTTAAATTTAAAAAAAGAAATACACCTCAAGAAATTGGATCCCTCTCGTGCTTGATAGATATGAGTTTAAGATGGATCTATGCTGGTCTATAATTTGTTATTTGCAAAATTTTATGAATGTTTGATTTAACCCTCAGACCTTGAAACCTATATGACCTTCCTATTCAACCTAAAACAAAAATCATAGCAACATTTGAGGTGCTCTAACTTTGTACCCAAGGAGTCAGGTGCAAACTTTAGAGGTAACATCTTTTGGAATCATTGCTAGGGAGCGAAGAGACGAAGATATATTCCCTGGGTTGGTTTAAATGATTAGATCTAATTTTGAGGTGAATACAGTCAGACAATGAGGATTGACTACAAATTTTCACTTGGTGACTCTACTGTATAATTGTGGCTCCCAAGAAAGTTGAAATCCCAAAGAAAGTTGGAAATCCAAATCCATCTTTTCCATCTCTTTCAACTAGATCTGACCCTGAGAATATTTTGAAAGAATCCAGAGCTCAACCGAAGTCTAGTTCTTTATCATTAGGTGCATCTGAGCATATTTCAACTCTATCTATTAAGAACAGTTCAAATCAGGAAATTGCTTTAATTGATACCCGTGTTAAATATTTGTCAACTTTAACAAAAGATGAAAAGAAGCAAGTTCTTTCTGTTTTCATACCTGAATATTAAGTTTTTGATCCTGAGACTAAAATTGTTGCCTTTAAAGTTTTCATTAACCCTCTAGCATCAAAATAAATCAAAGAAGAACTTCAAAAAGAGTTTGACTTTTTGAAACCTTTAACACCTATGTCGACTCCTTATACACCTTCTTTCAGTCAAACTCAGCCCTTAGTTTCACCGATTATTGAAAATCAACATCCTAATAGGATGAATGCCATTGGCTCCTAGGTATGTTCCTCTTATCTTACCACACAATTTGAATTCCTTACCTGCTAGTGACTTGTTATCACACAACTTATAGTTGTCCTTAAAGGTATCCCATCCGGGATGGTAGAGGAGACAAACAGCTAAAGAGGTGACCCAAGAAGTGCAACGGTTTCCAATGCAAGCTGGGTGTCACGATAACCGAGGCACTCTTCACTTTAGATCATGAAAAATCAAGACCAAGAGGGAGACCCTAGCCAATCAATGAAGACTAGCTAACACAAAGGTTCTTAGGGAAATGTATAAGTTAGGTTACGGAAACCAATGCGTGAGGATTAAGTGGACCAAAGAGTTTAAGATGTGGTTGAAGAGGCTTAAGGAGTGACAAGTGTTTCAACCAATGAATGACTAAGGCCACTTATGAAGACCAAATGGATAGATCTAGCACCATGAAAATACACAAGTGGGGCCCACTCCTTAAAAAAGTGGAAAATTCCAAATGGGTCCCACTTGGGTCAAATTAGGGGTAAGATGGTACTACATGGATGAGACAAGTTAGATCTCTGGATCTAGGGAAACATAGTCAACACCCACATATGGGATCTAGGAAAAGGCCATTAACCCAAGGAGTGCGAATTGCCCAAGGGAGACTAGTGCCTTTAGATGGAGAGGCAAATGGAGTCCAAATTATGCCAAAATGTAGATCGGGGTATTCAAGGAAATTATCAAGGTGGGTTTAGGATGGCATGCCCAAAGATGACTTAGATCTCCATAGATCTAAGATTCAAAATGCATCACCCAATGACCCAAGTGGGGCACAACCCTCAAAATGAGGAATGGGGCCCACAAGGAAAAAATCAAAGAGGTGAAGCACTAGGGGTAGGTAATCAACGTGAATCTATGCAAATCAAGTGGGATCTCACCTACCCAACTCTTGGAACTAGTCCCAATAGCTTCCCTCAAGGAGTGCGACTTCCCTCAAGGAGTGCGACTTCCCTCAAGGAGGCTAATGTGCCTTGGAAAATGTGTCAAATTAAGCCCAATCCACACCAAACTATAGATCCGGATTGCCATGGATGCTATAGAGGTGGGTTTTCAATATCTTCCCCAAAGCCAAGCTAGATCCAAGTAGATCTAAGAAAAAGTAAAAATGAGGGTTTTGATTTTAATGGAGTTTTTTACCAATAGGATGGAGAACAAGCGAAATAGATACGTACCTTGTAGATCTTACCTCATAAGCTTGCGGCCTCTTAGCATATGGATGATTCTTGCCCTAGTTACAATTCCAAGCTTGATCCAAGTGTCTTCAACAAAAATCGTCCAAGCCCTAGGAGGAGAGATGTCCCATGAAAACCTGTAAATCAAACTACATCAAGTTAGATTTGATCCACAAATCCATAAGATCTAAGCATGCCATATCAAAGAAGCAATCAATGGACAAAGCATAATTGAAAAACTCCCTCAAGATGAAGACGTCTTTCCCATGGGGGATGTGAACAACCCCTAAAATCTTCCCATCAAGCAAAACGTTGAGCTAGCTTCAAGCAATTCGGCCTCCCTCTCTTGATGTCAATTTCACCTGAAAAGCAAACAATGTCTAGAAACAAGAGATGCAAGAACATATACAAGAGTAACACAATCAAAGCCAAGAAGTAGATCTCCAAAATAATATTTTCATTCCAAGTTTTCTAGAGCCCAAAGGTGCTTTACAATGAGGGGGGTCTCCTCCTTATATAGGATAATAAAGACCAAAACCCTAGATCTCAAAACCACTTTTTGAAATGAGTGGTTGAGATTAAAAGATCTCACAACATAATCAATGGCTAAGATGAGCCAATATACAATATTGTTGGATTTTGTACAACTTCGGAAGATATTATTTATTATATTTTATTGTACCTTCATTGTACTTGGTTATCCCTCCTAAGGGAAAACCCTATGTAAACTATTATGTAAACACATGAAAGAATCAATGTAAGTCTTGGGGTGCAAAAGAAATTAATAAAATAATTAAAAATAAAATATTTATTGCCCCCAAAGACAAGTCGGCCCCATTAGGGAATTCCCAGTTTCGCACATGTATAAATATGAGGCTTGTGCACCTCATTAGTCTCATTCTCACACTTGTGAAGTATGCATCACTTGGAAGAGTAGATTTCCGCATCACTAGAAGAAGGAGGTTTATTTGGGTTGGTTACTTGTGAAAGATACTTTCACTTTCTCTCTCTTTCTTCATTTGTACTCTAATCTCAGAATTATCATCTCTCTGCGAAGGTTGCTGGGTTTTCTCCCTATTGGGTTTCCCAGGGTAAAACTCTGTGTTGTTGTTTTGTGCTTTGTCTTACTTCTAGTGATCTTGGTAATGCATTTATGTTTTATGCTATGAATGTATAAAATTTAACATGGTATCAGAGCCATTCTAGAAGAAGCCATTGCCGAAGCATTGTCGGAACCCTGCCGGAATTAGGGTTTCATCTTGTGAAGTCTTCACCCATTATTTAGGAGAAAAAAGAGCCATAGGAATTTCGATTTTGGCTAGACTAATCCATTGATGAAGACGGAATTCAATTCCGAGAACTTTTATTTTTGACCTAGCTCCTGCTAGGGTTTCTGATCCAGATCCGCAAATCAAGATGATTGGGATGAAGGTTGAAGATCGGTTGGAAGGAGCCTCCAACTTTATCTCCTAGAAATCTAGGGTTTTCTTACTCCTAGAAGAAAATGATCTTCTACTATATGTAAATGAGAAGGTCCTCGAACTTGAAGTCGAAGAAGATAAATCTCGATGGAGGAAGAATGATGCTAAAGCAAGAAGGATTCTTGTGGATTCTGTGAGAGATCATTTGGTTCCTCAGATCTCAGGTAAGAAGAATGCTAGGAATATGTTCAAGACCATTATGAAGTTGTTTGAACACACTAGCCTAAATGTCTCCATGACTTTGAGAAACCAACTCTCAAATATGAAGATAACGAAGTCGGAATCCATTGCCTCATACTTTATGAGGATCGCATAACTCAGAGACAAGCTCAACACCAGTGGAGATCCTATTGGTGATAAGGAGCTTGTCCTTCACACCTTAAATGGTCTTCCACCATCATGGGAGTCCTTTATCCAAAGCATAAGTGGTAGATCTAAACTACCAAAGTTTGACAAGCTTTGGGCAGATTTCTCTCAGGAGGAGACAAGGATCGCAGCACGTCAAAGAATCCATGGCAATCAAACTGAAGAGACTCAAGCATTTGTTTCTCATACCAAGAATGGTAAGGGAAGAGGAAAGAAGTTCCATAAACACAAGCACCAAGAAAGGAGATCAAGTCCTCGTCAAGATCAAAAGAAGAAGAAGGATGTATCTCAAGTTCAATGCTATAGGTGCAGAAAGTATGGACATTACGCCAGTAGCTGCCGAAGTCAAATCAAAAGGAAGCATGAAGCATCCACGGCTGATGTAGAAGAAGATCATCATCACAAGAAGCAAAAGAATGAATATCACACAAAATTCCTATTCTTATCAGCACTATCAGGTACTATTCCTACCACTAGTGACACTTGGCTCATAGATAGTGGTGCATCTTGACACATGACTGGGTATAGAGAGAATCTTTCAGAATTAATTGAGAAAGATTCACATCTCCGTGTTGTACTTGGAGATGATGCAAATTACACTGTGAAGGGATCTGGAGTCACCACCCTTCAATTGGAATCAAATGATACATTACGCTTAAGTGATGTACTCTATGTACCTGGTATGAAAAGAAATCTTGTCTCCATCTCAGCATTGGAGGATAAGGGTTATAAAGTAGCTTTCTCAGAAGGGAAAGTCCTTGCTTGGCATAAGAACTCAAGCATGAGCACAATTAAGGTTATTGGCATAAGAGAAGAGAGATTGTATAGGCTAAATACTTCTCCAGTCCAAGCCCTAATACATGATGCTACAAGTATGGGCGAGTTATGGCATAGAAGGTTAGCTCATCTGAACTATCGAGCTCTCCCAGTTCTGAAGAACATTGTAACATGTTTGCCAGGGCTCTAGGTAAACCATGATGGAACTTGTAGAGGATGTGCACTTGGCAAGAATGCCAAGAAGTCTTTTCCAGATAGCTAGAGTAGATCCAAAGGGATTTTGGATCTAGTACACTCTGACTTGTGCGGGCCCATGACAGTAGTGTCATTAGGTGGTTACCACTACTATATCACCTTTATTGATGATTACTCACGAAAGACTTGGATATACTTTCTCAAGTCAAAATAATCCGAGGAAGTACTTAGCAAGTTCAAAGAGTTTAAAGCACAAGTTGAAAATATGTCGGGAAAGAGGATCAAGATCTTGAGATCCTATAATGGTGGAGAATATACCTCTACAGAATTCAATGATTTATGCAAGGAAGCAGGAATTAAGAGGGAGCTCACAGTTCCCTACAACCCTCAACAAAATGGGGTTGCAGAAAGAAAGAATCGTACAATTGTGGAGGCAGCCAAAGCTATGATACATGACCAGAGTCTTCAAATGTTCTTGTCGGCAAAAGCATCCAGAACCGCTGTATATGTACAGAATAGATGTCCACATAAGATCTTGAAGAACATGACTCCGGAAGAAGCGTTCAAAGGTGTGAAACCAGAAGTGGGCCATCTCCAGATTTTTGGCTGTCCAGTCTACATTCATGTGCCCAAAGAGAAAAGATCAAAGTTAGAACCTTCAAGCAAGAAGGGTACCTTTGTGGGATACGGTGAGTCTTCAAAGGCTTACAGAATTTACATTCCAGGATCTAAACAAATTGAAGTTAGTAGGGATGTAACCTTTGAAGAAGAAATGGTTGTCAGGAAAGGCAGAGGATCAGATAGGAGATTGATGATGCAGAAATGCTAGAACCAAAGGAGATGAGATTATCTCCCCCTCCAGAGGGAGTCAGTAGAAAAGGATGAACCTATAAATCCCATAGATCCAGTTGATATCCCCAAAGATATGACAGGTCGGAAAAGACCTAGGTGGGCATAACAGACACTGCAAGATGCAGAGGGGCATGATGCTCCACATGGCACTTTCAGAGAAAGAAAGAGACCTCAGAGATTCTCTAGCTATGTAGCTCTAATGAGCAACTCTATTGGTTCAAAACCCACAACTTACGAAGAAGCATCCAAACATCAAGTTTGGAAGGATGCCATGATGGAAGAATATCAATCCATCATGAAGAATGATGTGTGGGAGGTTGTGCCGAGACCTGAGGAGAAGTCAGTCGTAACTTCTAAGTGGTTATATAAGATCAAGCATGGAGCAGATGGCAGTGTTGAGAAATACAAGGCCAGATTCGTAGCCAGAGGATTCTCTCAGAAAGAGGGAGTTGATTATGATGAGACTTTTGCTCCTGTGGCTCGATATACTTCCATCAGATCCATTATCGCGTTTGCTTCAGCTATGGGATGGAAGTTGCATCAGATGGATGTGAAGACAACTTTTCTCAATGGTGTTATTGAGGAAGAAGTTTACATAGAACAACCAGATGGGTTTATTGTCCAAGGAAAGGAGTCTCATGTATGCAGACTGAAGAAGGCATTGTATGGCCTAAAGCAAGAACCTCATGCTTGGTATGGACGAATAGACGGATTCCTGGTGAGCTTGGGATTTTCCAAGAGTGATGCAGACCCCAACCTTTACTACAAGGTTGTAGATGACGAGCCACTGATCTTGGTATTATATGTTAATGACTTGTTTCTCACTGGAAATGAGAAACTCATTGTATGGTGTCAGAAGAATCTCGCCTCTCAGTTTGAAATGAAAGACCTTGGTTTGATGCATTACTTCTTGGGATTAGAAGAATGGTAGAGGCAGAAAGAGATTTTCCTAGGACAAGTAAAATACACCATCGATATATTGAAGAGATTCGGAATGCTGGACTGCAAGTCCATGGCTACTCCGATGGATGCAAATTGGAAGAAGTTGAGAGATTCTACTTCAGAGTATGATTTGTTTGATCCCACCATCTATCGCCAGTTGATTGGGTCATTGATGTATTTGACCAACACCAGACCATATATATGTTTTGCTGTGAATGCCCTCAGTTAGTTCATGTGCGAACCGAGGTAGATTCACTGGATTGCTGCAAAACATGTGCTCAGATACTTACGTGGCACTGTGGGATATGGATTGAAATATGCTTCAGATGGTGACTTGATATTGCAGGGGTTTACAAACTCAGATTGGGCCGGATGTGTTGCGGATCGAAAGAGTACTTCTGGATGTTGCTTCAGTTTGGGTTCTGCAATTATTTCCTGGTGCAGCAGGAAGAAGAACTCGGTAGCACTCAATACTGCAGAGGTCGAGTACATGGCTGCTAGCACAGCAGCTCGAGAAGCAATTTGGCTTCGTAAACTCCTGGTAGGATTGTTTGGCCAGATTCTAGAGTCGACCGTGATTCACTGTGATAACCAGAGGTGTGTGCAGATGTCAGTGAATCCTGTATTTCACGATAGGTCAAAGCATATCGAGATTCGATATCACTTCATTCGTGATATGGTGCAGAAAGGTGCGGTCGAGTTACAGTACGTGCCGACAGACGACCAGACTACAGATGTTCTCACCAAGGCACTTCCCAGAGTGAAGTTCAAATACTTTCGCGGAAGAATTGGAGTCGAAGAGAACGTTTCCCTCCTTGAGAGGGAAAGATGAGATGCTTTCCCCGCTTTGCCCAGGTGCCTCTGCAGTCCAGTTACTCAGCTAGATATGGGAGAAATCTCATAGGCAGATGAGTAGGATAGTCAGCAGTTGGTCGGGCTCACCCAGGTACCTTCTGCAATCCAGTTACTCAGCCAGATATGGGAGAAATCCCATAGGAAGATGAGTAGGATAGTCAGCAGTTGGTCGATTTCACACTGGTGCCTCTGCAGTCCAGTTACTCAGCCAGATATGAGAGAAATCTCATAGGCAGATGATTAGGACAGTCAGCAGTTGGCCGTGTGGTTGCACAGGTGCCTCTACAGTCCAGATACTCAGCCATATATGGGAGAAATGTCATAGGAAGAAGAGTAGGACAGTCAGTAGATGGTCGTGCCCTTTTGCTCGTCTGATATCTCAGCCAGATATTGGAGGACCCCATTGGCAGATGAGACAGATAGGTAGCAAATTGTATAGCAGAGATGGTATAGCTGTATATCTCAGATATCCAGGATTGAGTGATTCTCCTGGACTCACCGAAGGACTGGTGATGATGATGCACAGAGATTGTGTGGAAAACCTTCAGCATGCAGAAAGATGATAGAGACAGAGTTGAGTACAAGATGAAACGCAGATGATCGTGATGCAGATGAAGACTGAAGAATACCTTCCTTGTTGAGAGGGAGTGGTGGATTTTGTACAACTTCGGAAGATATTATTTATTATATTTTATTGTACCTTCATTGTACTTGGTTATACCTCCTAAGGGAGAAGAACCCTATGTAAACTATTATGTAAACACATGAAAGAATCAATGTAAGTCTTGGGGTGCAAAAGAAATTAATAAAAGAATTAAAAATACAATATTTATTGCTCCCAAAGACAAGTTGGCCCCATAAGGGAATTTCCAGTTTCGCACATGTATAAATATGAGGCTTGTGCACCTCATTAGTCTCATTCTCACACTTGTGAAGTGCGCATCACTTGGAGGAGCAGATTTTCGCATCGCTAGAAGAAGGAGGTTTATTTGGGTTGGTTACTTCTGAAAGATACTTTCACTTTCTCTCTCTTTCTTCATTTGTACTCTGATATCAGAATTATCATCTCTTTGCGAAGGTTGCTGGGTTTTCTCCCTATTGGGTTTCCCAGGGTAAAACTCTGTGTTGTTGTTTTGTGCTTTGTCTTACTTCTAGTGATCTTGGTAATGCATTTATGTTTTATGCTATGAATGTATGAAATTTAACAAATATCACTTGGATCACTCAAAATAGAGATGACGTCATAGCTAAAAGTGACTAAGTGAGGGTGACGTCATCCTCTAGAGGGGGCTAAGATACAAGGGCCCACCAAATATGACATGGACATGACTCAATAAGCTCATGGTGGGGCTAGGAGGCATCAATCCTTACTAGCTCATCCCCATGGCACAATGATATATAAAATAAAAGGACCATGACGTGTCCAAGTAACACAAATGATCAAATCCTGTCCTCAAAAGCTGTGAGAGACATGCAGTAAAAGGCCTCCTGTGGCCACTGTGGACCCCACTGACTGATGCCATCTTACTGGAAGATGGGGGTTCACCCTGGAAGACCTCTGTGAAGACCAAGTGCCAAAACCTTGCCTCAATTTCCCAAATCAAATTCCTCAGTGACCCTTTTATTCCATTTTTAATCCTCCTCGAAAATAGTGAAGCTGCCCAAACGGACACCCAGAGTGCCTGCGCTGTCAAACTGATCCCACCAGCCTGTCTGGAAGGGGGGTATAGTGGTAAAAACAAGTGGCTAAACCATGCCCTTCCCATATAGCACCCTAGGTGCAACTGGCCTCCAATGCCTCTGTTAGACAGGCTAGGGAAACATGCCCAAAACTGGTCAACGTGTGGAAAAATGCATCTATCACTGTCAGAAGTGCCCGAAACTAAATAAAAAGTGTCTCAATGGATCAAGAAGACCCAAATCTACTAGAAATGTGTACTCATACACCATGGGTTGACCTGAGGGGTCAACAATAGGGTCCACCATATCCGGACATTGTATAATCTGATGATCTGGAAATAATAATAAAAATGCCGAACTGCATCAATCATCATCTGAATCATATGTCCACCATATGGAGTCATCAATAAGAGTATGTGGGGCCATCAATCATCATCCATAAGCATACATGCTCCACATTATCACGGATCCCAAGAATGACCATGGTCAAACTATGTTTGACTAGGTCAAAATATAACCAAGGAAAAGATTATGACAAAGACTAAGACATGTTCCTTTAGACATATTCACAACCCAACTTAAAGTATAAACATCATTCAGTGGCATTTATCATGTATATATTTTCAATGTTATTTATGTCTTACTTGCACAACAACTTTAATGACAGACTCACCATTGGACATGGCCTAACTGCTAGCTAAGGATGTGTTAAGATTCAATATGCTAAGATAGAAAATATCAGTATTACATTGCATTTCACAACAATAGCATATATAAGATCACTGAAAGAACAACAAGCACAGCATAAACACAAGAGACACATATTTATCCTGGGAAACCCTCATGGGGTAGAAAACCCAGCAAAGCTTCCTCAATATAGATGACCAACAAATACAAAGATGTAATCCACAAACATGATCTCCTTCTCCTCCATAGCAGATCTCTCTCTCACCTATGCGCTAATCACAAGTGAGTGAATGTGTGTTAAATGAGGAACACACCTCCTCTATTTATACACAACTACGACTTGACTTTTACACTAACTAGGTCAGCCCCAACTTTAACCACTGGGTTAAACACCCCATTACAAATGACTCTAGGCCGACCCCACTAGGGAAGTCTAATAACCCAAGTTACCACATTCCAACGGAGGAATAAAATCTCCGGATATACAATAAGGTCTTCACGGAGGAATGAAACATCTCCGGAATAATAAAGTACAAATATAACATTCTTAAAAGTTACAATATCTCAACACCCCCCCTTAACAAGAAGGATATTATAACAACATTTGCAGGAGCAAGCAGTCATCAACTACATGATACATGATACATCTATAAATCATTGGAAGCTTTCTTCATACATCATCAGTAACTCAAATAGTTACTGGAACATCTTTAAGATCTTCAATACTGGATCTTCATCTTCTGCAGCACTCGAACAGCTACATCAACATCATCATCTCGATCAACAGCATCATCATCTAGATCCTCTCGATCAACAGCATCAACATATGGATCTATTGATCAACATCATCATCTGGATCTCTTGATCAACAACCTCATTTGGATCTCTCGATCAACAGCCTCATCATCTGGATCTACAGATCAACAGAATCATAGCAGCATACCCTGCAACACACATGATCCAATTATAGGATGATCAATCCTGCTCACTTTAGGACATAAGTCCAAGGATGATACAATCCTATCACGTGCATTTTGAACCAAACATTCAGGGACGATGGAGTCCTATCACATACATTTTGAACCAAACGTTCAGGGACGATGTAGTCCTATCACGTACATTTTGAACCAAACGTTCAGGGACGATGCAGTCCTATCACGTACATTTTGAACCAAACGTTCAGGGACAATGCAGTCTTATCACGTACATTTTGAACCAAACATTTAGGGACGATGCAGTCCTATCACGTACATTTTCAACCAAATGTTCAGGGACGGTGCAGTCCTATCACGTACATTTTGAACCAAACGTTGTGGGACGATGCAGTCCTATCACGTACATTTTGAACCAAACATTTAGGGACGATGCAGTCTCGATTTGCTTACAGGATGATCAATCCTTCTCACTTTAAGACACCTCTCATGTCTAGGGACGATGCAATCCCGATCTACTTATAGGATGATCAATCCTTATCACTTTAAGACACCTCTCATGTCTAGGGACGATGCAATCCCGATCTACTTACACGATGATCAATCCTTATCACTTTAAGACACCTCTCATGTCTAGGGACGATGCAATCCCGACCATAGTGCCAGTCCTTTTTCATACTGGATGTGACCTAGATTAAATCTAGGATTTTACCACCTGTGAATGATCACCTGATGCTACACTGAGCAGTCCAAGAGTGAACATTACATCATTACAGGACCTACGAATGATCACATGCTGCTACACTGAGCAGTCTAGGAGCGCACATTACATCATTCCAGTCAACCACAGAGCCAGTACTATTTCAACTGGGGTGTGATCTAGATCGGATCTAGGATTTACAACCACAGAGCCAGTACTATTTCAACTGGGATGTGACCTAGATCAAATATAGGATTTACAACCTGTGAATGATCACCTGCTAATCCAGGAGCGAACATTACATCATTACAAGTTTTGTGAATGATCACCTACTGCTATGCTGAGTAGTCCAGGAGCGCACATTACATCATTCACCAACATCTTTCTCGAAGACAAGAGTCTACGGATCAATTCAGGGACTGAAGTCCGGGGATGATACAATCCCTCTCGTCCACTAGGGACCATTCATCGACCTCATCGTCGGTACAGGTATCCTCATCATCGATACAAGTATCCATATCACCGATACAGGTATCCTCATCATCGATACAAGTATCCACATCATCGTTACAGTATCATCATCATCGACCTTACCGTCGATATAGGCAATCTCATCATCGATACAGGTATCGATATCGATACTTGTATCCAAATATCATCATCGACCATATCACTCCCCCTTTCGAGGAGGGTCCTTCTGAACTACACCAAACTTGTCTCGGAAATACTCAAACTTTACTCGATACAGAGGTTTGGTCAATACATCAGCAACTTGATCGTCAGTGCTCACATACTCGAGCTTGATAGCTCCTTTCTGCACCAAATCCCGTGTATAGAAATATCGGATCTCTATGTGCTTTGACTTATCATGGAACATTGGATTCTCTGTCATCTTTATACAACTCTGGTTGTCACACAGGATCACAGTGGAGTCCATCTCTAAGTCAAACAATCCTGATAACAACTTCCGAAGCCATATCACTTCACAACTAGCAGAGCAAGCAACTATATATTCCGCTTCAACTGTGCTGAGAGCAACACTAGACTGCTTCCTGCTAAACCACGAGATCATGGCAGATCCTAGACAATAACATCCGCTTGATGTGCTCTTCCTGTCTGATACACTTCCTGCCCGGTCAGCATCTGTGTATCCATACAATCTGAAATCATGATCTCCAAGATAACACAGACCAAAGTCTATCGTACCCTTTAGGTACCTCATCACATGCTTTGCAGCTATCAGGTGAACACTCCTAGGTTCCACTAGATACTGACTCAATGTGTTTCACAACAAAGCATATATTCGGCCTTGTATTCATCAGATACATCAATGACCCAATAATCAGTCTGTACAGAGTCACATCCACTAACTATGATGAGTCATCAACTAATAGCTTCAAATTGGAATCCATTGGAGTGGCCATGGATTTTCATTCCAATACATCAAATACTTTCCCAGGTTGAGAAAGATTCCTTTTGGGCCTTGCCACACTTCCAGATCTAGGAAGTAGTGCATCAATCCGATATCTTTCATCTCAAATTTTGTAGCTAGCTTCTTCTTGCTTTCCATGATCTGTTTCTCATTCCCTGTCAGAAAGAGATCATCCACATACAGTAATAGTATGACAGGTTCATCATCCATAACCTTAAGGTAAAGGTTAGGATCAGCTTTACTTTTGGTAAAGCCCAAGTTTGTCAAGAAGCTATCAATTCTCCTTCCGTGATTGAACATCAGTCACACTTTGCATTGAGTATTCTTCTGCATATCTATCCGTGCCATCTCCCTTCAGATGGATCTACTGATATGAGCCTCAAGATCATTCGAACTCTGTGGTGAGTTCCTTCTTGCATCCATATGAGAGAAGAATGTCATCTGTGTATAGACAACATCTTCAAGCTTGTAGTAAAGGTTGAAATCCGCATCACCCATGGTCATCATTAAGCTCATCAAATGACTATCGATCCTGGGTACACGTACAGAGCTTTCTTCAATTGAATCCTAGGAGTTTTCTCGATTTGCACTTCTTCTTCAATTACACCATTAAGAGAATGGTCTTATCTAGCCACTTGGAGCAAACATCTCGTCATGATCCTCTTCATCTTTCTAAGAGAATCTTCTAGCCACGAGCCTTCTATAGTATGTTTGATTTGTAAATATTCTTGTTGAACATCCATCACTTGTTCAGTGTTCATCATTCTTCATGATCTTTCCTACAAATCAAAGTTAATTACATGATTAGTAATACTTCATAATCATCAAATCATGTTGGCATGATAAACTATTATGCATACAGATATGATTCACATAGTTATGCAACTATCTTGACCAATACTTTGGCACAACACTTTTCCATATCCTGTATGCATACAGTGGCTATCTAGATGCCTTCCATCTCTACCAGAACATACTATCAAGAGTGTGCACAACTCTCAGCATGTTAGCAAAGAGGTTTCATTCTAGACAAGCAACAATTGAATGTTTGTCCAACTTACCAATCATATGGATATTAGTAGTATACTGTTCAATGCTATATGAATGCTTACACTCAGCATGAGCAATATCATTGACTATTCAGAGATTCAAGAAGTAATTCAAATGACAACTTAAATACTGATCTTTTATGTTTGTGTGGTTGCCTCCCGCTTGATCTCTATTTTCCCTTCATGATTATATGTCTTTGAACTTCTATCCATCCTGGACCACTATGCATGCTTAAATATGCACTAGTGTCATCCTCATGATCTCATACATAAACATTCATTAGTATAATCTTAATACTATCAAAACATTATAATTCCAAATAAGCTTAAGTATGTATGGTCATGATCATTTCATACATAGGTATACTTACCTAAGATCCTAACACAAAGTAGGATTCTAACTTGATATAGGAAAACATACCTGGATTGTCATACTTGGTTATGTCTTATCATACCCAAACAATATCTTCTTTGTTCTCTTCAATGATTTAGAGACTTTTTGCTAGAACCTGCATAAGTTGAGCATAGTAGAACAAAGTCATACATACCTCATAAGTAGAGCTTCTATGTGGTCAAATACTAAGGATGAGTCTTTGTCTTTATGTCATCATGGTCATAGAACTTGATTTGTCTTTCTTGATGTACCTGTATCTTGTTAGCAGACAACATCATCCTCATACAACACCACAAGTGCATTAGTACAATCATAAGTGTCATAAAATTAATCAATGAATGTTTTCTGGCAATCACATGCATTCATTATCAAACACTCATAATTGTACTAACCTCAATAACATGAAGACAAACATATTATGAATTTAATCAAAAATCAGATTTCAAAACATACCTGTGTCTTCTCAAGTCATACCTGTCAAGTAGTCTTCTCTATAAGGGTAAAACCCTAACCATCCAAGGTATATCACTTGTTAACATCTTATGTATGTTCATGGTGCTAGGATGATAGGATATCAACGTCATTTAAACCTTCTTCATCGCTGCCCTATGAGTCTCCCAATTTTGCTAGGCTTTCTTCTTACTCGGAAACCCTAATCTTCAATCTCCTTCCTCCCAAAACATTTTGATGGAGGATCAATATGAATGGATTCCAAATCCATTATCAAAGCTTCCAATGTTGTATCAGGTGTCTCCAACATTGTATCAGGTCCTTCCAGACCTAAGAACTGAAAACCCTAAGTCCTCGTCTAAGATTTCCTCCGTTTAGCCATTTCAAATGTGCCGTATTGTTTCTGGTGCATCTCTGAAACTTAGAATCTGCAGGGTCTGAAAATTTGGCCTGTGGTAGCCTGACCTGTCATCTTTCCAACCCAACAGGTATGATATCAATTGGATTCTCTAAGAGAGAGTTATGCCAAGTGTTGCAACGTGACCTGTTTATGGGATAAAACAAGAGAGCGAACTTGTACGAAGTGCCACGTGTCACTGTATCAACTTCGGCCTCTGAAAAGCGGACCTGTGAAATTAAAGTCCGTGCACTACCTGTAACTTTTTACGAAATTGCATTTGGAGCTTCCTAGCCCGAGATATGACCTTTTTTCCAAGGTCACCTGTTTAGGACTGCATTCTGGAAGAGACAGAAATACTAACTTGTACTGATCATATCTCACAAAGTACAACGAATCTGAGGCTGTCCTTGGGACACAAGGTACAGGGGGATGTTATCTACGACTTGTAAAGGTTTCAGATCTTGAAACTTTGCCAAAATGGATTTATAGCAAAAGTTCCACGATGACTGGTTTTTTCTATATAAAACCCTAACTTTCAAATTGTCACAAGTGAGACAAGTGTCGTAAGTGCCATACATTGCCTTCCTTCAGGCTAGCTTTGATACCATGTTAAGATTCAATATGATAAGACAGAAAATATCAGCATTACATTGCATTTCACAACAATAGCATATACAAGATCACTGAAAGAACAACAAGCACAACATAAACACAAGAGACACAGATTTATCCTGGGAAACCCTCATGGGGTAGAAAACCCAGCAAATCTTCCTCAATATAGATGACCAACAAATACAAAGATGTAATTCACAAAAATGATCTCCTTCTCCTCCATAGCAGATCTCTCTCTCACCTATGCGCTAATCACAAGTGAGTGAATGTGTGTTAAATGAGGAACACACCTCCTCTATTTATACACAACTCAGACTTGACTTTTACACTAACTAGGTCGGTCCCATCTTTAACCACTGGGTTAAACACCCCATTACAAATGACTCTGGGCCGACCCCACTAGGGAAGTTTAATAACCCAAGTTACCACATTCCGACGAAGGAATAAACATCTCTGGATATACAATAAGGTCTTCACGGAGGAATGAAACATCTCCGTAATAATAAAGTACAAATATAATATTCTTAGAAGTTACAATATCTCAACAGGACGAAGGCTAAGAACAAGGCTAGGCTAAAAGGGGTGACTTGACCAAACTCAACTAAATGAGACTTTGGATGGGGAGAGGGGAAGCTACACTCTGTGCCGAACAAATAACAAGGGGAAGGGATGTGCCTCACAAATGGATAAGTTGTTTAGAGATTGTTTATTCAACTTAGGCATCATGTCTACATCAAGTTGATCCAGGTTCATTAGGATCATTCATTTCATTTCATGGCCTTTTTGGTCTACATAACCCCTCGGATTTCACATGTGCTAAGAGGCACAACTAATTGTAGCTTGCATCCGGTGCATGTTTGTATATATACAAGGTTAACAATAATAGATATAACTTTGAGTAACCATTGCTTTTTGGACCTTTTCTATACTCTTCGAGAAGTATTTTTAGCAGTTCATTGCTATAGCCTTTAGTCACGTGTGTTAAGAAACACATTCTATAATTTTAAGTTCACAGGCTTTCATAATGCATTTCCAATATAAGTAGTACATGAGCTTTCAGTTTTAGCCAACAACATCTCAAGTGACTAGGGGGACTTCTGCCAGTGCCAAACATCAGGACAACTGACCATAATGATTTAGGCCTACAATCCAACTCACCAAAGGCAAGTTTTGTCACCAACTAAGATCCGAGACACAAAACAAACATGGATGCGGTCCAACACAGAGATAGAAATGGGGAAGTCCTCAGTATCAAGAAGTCAAGAAGACAAGTCAAAGGTGAAATCCAAATAAGGAAGGTCATGGATGGATGGAGTCAAATGAAAATGGTGCCTAAGCTAGCAGACAAGGATGTCAGGAAATGCCATATCTATGCTCATAGGAGGGTAATGAAACCGATGAGTTTTGTCAGAAAATCTAAGTGTGCAAGTAATAGATCCATTTTATAATTCATAACATTATCCAAGATAGTTCGTTTTATTTTAAGTAGTACTGCCACATCATGAATCATATACCAAGTCAATGCTATGAATTTGACTAAAACAACAAGATAATAATCTAAAGCCAACAATCAGAAGTCCATAGGTCACATCACATCATAATAATCATCAATAAACATATGAAACACTGTTGCAAAGCCTCCAATATAATCACTGGGCACTGAACTGAAACTGTATGGAACAAAGGGTCACATCGGTCAACAAATCTAAGATCTCAAGGCTCAGCCTTGGCACAAGGTCTAACAAAAGTCCGATACAATATACTACTCTGATCCATGAGTGATCACAAATAACAAGCTCATCATAGCTGATCTCTGTAAAAGAAAAGCTCTGAAATGTGCAGATATTTGCTCAACAAGAATAGTAGCCAAGATACTATGGTGTGATAACATGACTATTTGAAATACCTTCCTAGGTTCAATGTAGAAGGTGAGGTTATTGCCGAGGAGCACCTAATAGCCTATTACAATTATGTAGACAATCAAAATATAGAGCATGAAGATGTCTGGATGAGGATCTTCGTGCATAGTCTAGATGGTGAGGTTTGCCAATTCAATCAATGGAATTGATGCTTTGGATGAGGTTTTTCTGAAGCAGTGGGGAGACAAGAGAGATTACCTTTATTATATTACAGATTTTGGAGCATTGAAGAGGAAAGATGATGAGTCTGTGGTAGATTTTACAAAAATATTTAATATAATGTATAGTAAGATCCCAACTGAAGTTAAACCTACTGAAACCTCGACCAAATTGACCTTTCCAAGTGCATTTGATGCTGATTCCTCCCTGTTGTTGAGAGAAAGAATGGACGAGACTTTAGTAAATATGCATGAGGATACTCTTGAGGTGGAATCCAACCTATTAGCAGCAAAAAGACTAAGAGCAAGCCTGATTATCAAGATGGAGAAAAGAGAAAGCATAAGAAAGAGGTAAGTCCTTCAACACCTGGTTCCAATTCTCAGGAATATAAGATTGAAGAAATGTTGAAAATGATCAATGATTTAACATCAAAATTAGCTAAGATGGAGGTTGACAATAAAAATCCTAATAGACCTACTCAAGAAAGTGGAAATAGGAACCCTAATTAGTTCAAGAGACCATTTAATCCCCAATTTATGCAAAGGGAAAGGAAGAATAATGAAGATCAGAAAATCCAACCCCCTTTTCAAAATAATTTAGTTGATGAAGATTATGCATTTGGTGATAGTGAATTTGAAGAACTTGAATAGGATATTCACCTTATTGAGGAAGATCCAATTGTAAGTCATCTTACTCAAGTTGATTACGAACATTCAATGATTTTGAATGAGGTATAAGATAATTTAGTTGGTATTTTTTAGACTCACCCTTAGAAAGGATACGGTCTCAGGTCAGGACAGAAAAAGAACCCTTAAGTACAGTTTAAGAAGATGGTTCCTCCATCTAGACAAGTGTCAGCTACAAATGCAGAGAAAGGGAAAGATCAACAGGGCAGTAAAGGTAAGATTGTTGAAGTTAAAGAGCTAGATATAATTTCTTCTTCTTTTAATCTTGAACATGAGATGAACAAAATTAAAATCCCAGTCCCTTTAGTTGATCTTATGAGAAACCATCCTTACAAAGATTCAATTTTGAAATTCTTGCAAACTTCTACAGACATAGCTCCCTTTGACACCGTGAATTTGCAAGATGAAAACCCCACAATTATATTTGGTCCTCATATGGATGATAAAATAGATTTTATTCCTCCTTTCTATATCACATTAACAGTGCATGATAATATTCTCCATATCTGTATTCTAGATTCAGGTGCTTCACATAACCTGATGCCTAAGGTAGTAATGGAAGCCCTAGGTTTGAGCGTGGCTAAACCCTTTCATGATCTCTATTCTTTTGACTCTAAGGATGTAAGGTGTTTAGGAGTGATCAAAGACTTAGTTGTCAGTATTTCCCAGTTGCCAATGAAAAGTATTCTCATGGACATTGTAGTAGTTGATATTCCTCCCAAACTTGGAATGTTACTTTCTAGATCTTGGACAAAGAAATTAGGAGGAACCTTACAAATGGATCTCACATATGCTACTATTCTCGTATTTGGAGGTGAGTAGAGGCAGTTATACAGAGAGATCTAATTGGCATACATTGTTAGTGATCATCAAAATCCAACCAATCATCCTGTTTACATTGTTTAAGAAGATATGGGGTCATTCATTCTACATTTGAATGATCATATTTTAGCTTCTATGCAAGTTGAAAGAGAAGTTCCAAAGCAGCAACATGGAGAAATTAAAGATACTCTGTGGAGAATGTATTTTGATGGCTCATCTTCTATGGAAGGGGTTGGGTGCAGGAGTTACCATTGTTTCCCCATTTGATGAAGTAATTACATTAATGTACAAACTAGAATTTGACACAACCAATAACATAACAAAATATGACGCCTTAGTGCTTGGTTTAAGAGCCGTAAAGAACATGAACATTCAAGAGTAAGCTATTTTTGGCGATTCTGAGATGATTATTCAACAGGTCAGGAATATCTATCAAACTAAGCAATAGAAATTGAAGTTTTATCTCAATGAGGTTTGGGACTTAATCAATAATTTTTTCTCAGCCTTTAATATTTCATTTATTGCTAGAAATTTTAATGAAGCAATAGATTCCTTAGCTTTGGAAGAAAGTAGTTTTAAAGTTCCTAGTCCTACCGAACCTTAGCTCAGATATGTAGTTGAAATCGGGCTTAGACCTTCAGTTCTCGACAATATCAAGCATTGGCAGTTTTTAAAGATGATCAAGAAATTGAGAGGTTTTTGCAATCAATAAGTGAATTCTCAGGTTCATGTATTGATTAGGATGATGAGATGGAAGAACATCAGAGTTCATGTTTATCAAATACAATTTCTAGCCACAATGTCATTGAACTTAAAGGTAATTTTATTCCTAAAGGTCCGGTTCCTTTGGAAAGGATTTTTAGTAATCATGATGTGTTGCAAAGATCTTTAGTTCAATCCTCTAAAGAGAATACAATAAGTTGTAATATTGGCAGTGCGTCTAATCCAAAGATGGTGAAATTGTCAAAGGCTTTATCAAATGAGCAACGAAAAAGATATGTTGATTTAATGAGAGAATTCATTGATGTGTTTGCATGGTATTATGAAGACCTTAATACCTATAGCATTGTTCAACAGAAAATAAATTTGAAGCCTGGTACAAAACCTTTTAGGCAGAAATTAAGACAAGTGAAACCAGTATTGCTGCTAGATATTGAAAGCGAGATTAAAAAATTGCTAGATGCCAAAATTATTGTACCTTTGAGGTTCTCAACTTGTGTTGCTAATCTAGTGCCAATCAGAAAGAAGAATGGAGAAATAAGGCTCTACATTGACTTCAGAAATTTGAATGGGTGTTCACTGAAGGATAACTACCCTTTGACTAAAATGGATCAAATTATGTAGAACGTGGTTGGAGCTCATAGAATCTCTATGATTGGTGGATTTCCGGCTTACAATCGGAGTGCTGTTTATGAGAAAGATAAAGAAAAGATATCCTTAGTCACTCCTTGGGGAACATTCATGTACAACAAGATTCCCTTTGGCTTAATTAATGCATGGACGACGTTCCAAAGAGATATGGATATTGATTTCATGGGTGAGAGAGACAAGTTTATTGTGATCTACTTGGATGACATTACCGTTTTCTCTAAGTCAAATGAGGAACACTTGAAGCATCTCAAACAAACCTTTTTAAAGTGCAAAAGGTATGGTTTATCTCTTAACCCAAAGAAATCACATTTTGCAATGCAAGAAGGTAAGCTCCTTGCACATATTGTTTCTCAAGAAGGAATGAAGATCGATCCAAAGAGGGTATCAGCTATACTGAAACTTGGTCTTCCCAGAAATAAGAAGGGTATTCAATCATTTTTAGGTAAGATTGATTTTCTAAGAAGGTTTGTTTCTAATTTTGTTGAGATTGTCAAACATATTATTAATTATAGTTATGTTAAGGAAAGATTCTGAAGTCAAATGGACTAAAGAGGGTAGAAGCTCTTATGAAAAGATCAAACAAGCATTAGCAGAAGCTCTAGTTCTTGTCAACCCTAAATTTTCTAACCTTTTCCTTCACTTCTGAGGACACCATTGTTGCAGTTTTGCTGGAGCGAAATGATGAAGGTTATGAACAACCTATTGTGTTCTTTAGCAAGGCCTTGAGGGATGTTGAATTGAAGTATGATATCATGAAGAAGCAGGCCTATGCTTTGGTCAAGGCCTTGAAATATTTTATACTTTTTATTCTGCAATCATAGGTAATTGCCTATTTTCCTTGCAGTGTTGTGAAGGATATTTTGGTTCAGCCTGATAGAAAAGGAAAGAGAGTTAAGTGGATTGCTAAACTCCTTGAATATGATTTAGTGATCAAGCCAACAAAATTGATTAAAGGACAAGGTTTAGCAAAGTTACTTGTAGAATCCAATTGCAAAGCACTTGGACTGAAATTAATTTTGAATCAGTCGAGGAAAAACAGAATGAAAATGGAAATCTACATCTCATAGAAAAATATTCTACATCATCTTGGTATAAGGATATTGTATATTTTCCAGTGTTACAAATATCGTCGATTTATCGGCAACATCGCGATACGATCTCCTCGACGATATTATCAGAAAATATCGCGGCGATATTTTCGGGGATAAAATCGTGATTTTATCACGATGTTTTAGAAAAAATCGCGAGTCGATAAGTTGACATCGCCGACGTGAATAAAAGTTAAAACGGTTTTTTTTTTTTTGGTCTTCTCATTCGGGTTGCAAGCAGGGTTGTAACTTGTAGTCCATGGTCCGTGACTGTGTGGAGAGGTAAGGTAGGGCGCTAAGAAGTTGAGGAGGCGGGAGGCGGGAGAGCTAGAGGCGGAATCAGAACACAGATCTGTGAAAGAGGTAGGGTAACAAGGTTTAACCGTGGAGGAAAAGGCCGGCCTGTGTAGGAGAGAGCCGTGGAGGAGAAGGTTGCCCGTGGAGGAGAAGGCCGACCTATGTAGGAGAGAGCCGTGGACGGTGGAGGAGAAGACTGCCCGTGGAGGAGAAGGCCGACCCATGTAGGAGAGAGCCGTGGACGGTGGATGAGAAGGCTTCCCGTGGAGAAAAGTAGTCGGTCCAAGGCTCCAAGCCTCAGGTATGTTAAAAATTTAAAATTAAAAACTTAAAAAATTGAAAATTTGAGTGGTTAAAGTCTGAAATTTGAAGTTGAGGCTTGAAGTTTTTAAATTTTTAATATTTATTAAATTATTATAGAACCCAAGGGCCAAAACCCTCATTTTAAATCCATAAAAAATAAAAAATTAAAATGCCATTAGTGACACGTGTGCCCTAGAGGCTAGGCCTAGGATCCCTGTTTGTATTTGTAACTTTGTATAATATTTATTATTTTAATTTTTTGTAATCTTTCTTGTCTGATTTGCAATTTTTTGCAATAAAAATATGTTAAAAAAAGATTTTTTTAATGTTGCAGGTTTCAAACTAGTTTCCAAAATCCATATTACAAAGTTGCAAACATGCCGAAGACTTTGGATCCATTATGGGAGTATGCGGAGCCTGTTGATCCACATAATCGACAAAAGCTAAAATGCAATTTGTGTGGGAAAGAGATGACGGGGGGGATAAGTAGGCTCAAATACCACCTCGCACAACTTTAAGGGCATGAGGTGGATATTTGTAAAAACTCCACGCCTGAAATTATCATAGGGCCAAACTCGCAATTGAATGTATTGGCAAGAAGAAAGATGAAGGGAAGCTTTCAGGCAGGAACTTGGAATGAGAGTGTCATTAGGATCCGGGACAGCCGGACACACTTTAGGGGGAGTGGGGAGTGAGACCTTCTCCTCATCTTCTGCCATGCCTAAATCCACATCTCCTTTCTTTGTCCCGAGATCCATTCCTGGTGGACAACTAGGTATAAAGTCAATGTACAAGATAAATGAGAAAAAGGAAGCAGACAAATTTGTGGGTTAGTGCCTTTTATGGAGTGATATACCATTCCACTTTGCGAGGAACCCATTCTACGTTCCTACGTTTGAGTCTGTTTCTATTGTTGGGCCGGGGTATAATCCCCCCACTTATGAGGAGCTGAGAGGGACCCTCCTTGATAATGAAAAGGTTGATTGCACTTCTAGGTTGGAGGAGCTTCGAGGTTCATGGGAGGTCATGGGATGCACAGTGATGTCAGATGGTTGGACTGATACGAAGGGTAGGACCCTTCTCAATTTCTTGGTTCATTGTCCCAGGGGCATAATGTTTATAAAATCCGTGGATACATGTGCACATATCAAAGATGCAACATTACTATGTGAGTTGTTGGATGGGTTCATCCAGGAGATAGGCCCGCAGCATGTTGTCCAAGTAATATCGGACAATGTTGCGAATTATGTGGCAGCTGGTAGGATGCTTATGGACATGAATCCTACTTTGTTTTGGATCCGTTTTGATGCACACTGTATCGACTTGATCTTAGAGGATATGGGAAAGATTGATTTTATCAGGGATGTCATTGATCCAGGAAGAAGCATCACCAAATTGATATACAATCATGCTTCTGTGCTTATCTTGATGAGGCAGTTTACTCATGACAGGGAGTTGGTTCCTCCCGCCATCACTTGCTTTGCCACTTGTTTCATATCTCTTCAGTCTCTCCTTACTTCTATGTGGGACTTGCATACTATGTTCCTTTCAGTTGAGTGGCGTGCTTTATCGATTAGCACTAAACCCGAGGCACTTGCCATATCCAGACTAGTGTCATACTAGGAGAGATTCTGGAATGGGGTGAAGGAGGTGTGTGCCATCTGTGAACCTTTGGTAAGGGTTCTTCACTTGGTTGATGGAGACAAGCCCGCAATGGGCTACCTATATGAGGCCATGGATAGGGCCAAAGAGGCCATTTGTGCCTACTATGAGGACAGGGGGGATGAGGGGCAAGCGAAGCAACAATTGATATGGGCGGTGATTGATCAGCGATGGAACAACACACTTCATCGCCCCATTCATGCTGCAGGGCTATTCCTGTGGCTTCGGGTTTGATGCAGAGGTAATGGATGGGTTCTTGGAATGTGTCCATAGGATGGTGCCAAGTGAAGATGATCGTTTAGAGATTTCCAAAGAGTTGGAAATCTATAGGAGGGTCGTGGGAACATTTGGGTTTGCTATGGCTATCAAGGACAGGAAGACATAATGCCAAGTAAGCTTCACCTTGTTTCAAGTTCAACTTTCAAGAATGAAAATTCAATTTATTTATTTCTTTGTTTTAAATTTTAAATTTTCAATGTCTTCTCTTATGTTTCTAACTTTCTCCAATTCATTGTAGATAATTGGTGGGAAACCTATGGCAGATGAGTACCCCATCTCCAAAGGCTTGATGTTCAGATCCTTAGCCAGACATGTAGCTCTTTTGGTTGTGAGCGCAACTGGAGTGTATTTGAAAAAATACACACCAAGAAGTGCAACAGGTTAGAGAATTTGAAATTAAATTCAAAATTCATTATCTATTGTAAGTTATGTCCTGTGGGTAATTATAATTTATGTATTCTAAATTCTAATTTAATAAATTTACTGTCCTCATACAGGTTGGATACCCAACGCCTGAATGATCTAGTGTACGTCTCCTACAATCTTAGGTTGTGGGTGAAGCAGCTTGAGAAAAAACCTGAGGTGGAGGCCATTTCATTGGATGCCCTTGACACCACTGCTGCGTGGATAGTGGAGATTGAGGAACCTGTTATGGAGGCATCCCCTGATTGGTTAGAGGATGATCATGATACATAGGATCCTCGGAGTGAGATATGGGAGGATGAGGGGTTTGGATTTGAGAGTGTGCCACCACCGGAGCCACCAGTAGCACAACCACCAATAGCACAGCCACCAGTTGCACAACCACTGGTTGCATAGCCACCAATCACACAGCCACTGGTTGCACAGCCACCAGTTTCATGGCCACCAGTTTCACTGCCACAGTCTCAGCCAGAGGGACCCAGATATAGGGGCAGTGGTAGCAGTAGCAGTGGTAGAGGACTTGATGAGGGTGACCTAGTACCTTATCATTCTTCTAGTTCTTATAGAGTACATCAGTTTCTAGGAACTTCTAGAGGTAGAGGACGCCAGAGTCCACGACGACCCCCACGAGTACCTGGGATTTCTAGCTCTAGAGGAAGAGCCATTACTAGAGCGATTACCTTTACCCGTACAAGGGGTAGAGGGAATCCATAGTTTACTTTATTTAGTTGATTTCATTGCATATGACAATTGACTCTATGAGATACATTGATTTTATTTTTTTGGTGATTCATGAGTCAGGGACTCAAGATCCAGGACACGATTCATTTTTGATGTGTGATGTCTAGCGATACGTCTTATTATTTATACATCTTATATATTAGTTTTATTTCCATATGCATGTGGCAATGTGTTTAAACTTTATTTGATGTTCTTGTTGCTTTAGATGTTTAGAAAATTGAAAAAAAATGAAGGACACGATTCATTTTTTATGTGTGATGTCTAGAAATACGTCTTATGCATCTTATATATCAATTTTCTTTCCATATGCATGTGGAAATGTGTTTATTTGATGTTCTTGTTGCTTTAGATGTTTAGAAAATTGAAAAAAAAATGAATATTTTTGTATTTTTTTAAGTTTGTCGATATATTGCCAATGTTTGCCGACATTTTCGCCGATAAATCTGATAATTGCTTTTTGGACCCTCGGTGATATATTCGCCAACACGATATTTGTAACATTGATATTTTCTGTTGAGTTTTAAATGTCCTCCAGATTTGGAAAAATCTAAAGTCAGGTCCCTAAAACTGAAGGTTGTGAAGTACTGTATTGCTAATCATAGATTGTTCTGGAAAGACCCTGCTGGTATTTTGTTGAAGTGTGTTGATGAAGATGAGTCTTAGAAGATCATGAATGATATGCATCAGGGTTTCTATGGTGGTCATCATTATTGGAAGGAAACATCATTCAATATTTTAAGGGCTGGGTTCTATTGGCCCACCTTATTTTCTGATGTGTTTGCTAAAGTTAGAGCCCATGAAAAATGTTAATTATTTGCTGGAAAACATAAATTGTTGTCTTTTCCTTTGATGCCTATCATCACGACTGGTTCTTTTGAAAAATGGGGCTTGGATTTTATAGGATAGATACATCCACCTTTCAGTACGAAACATAGGTGGATTTCACAAAATGGATTGAGGTTGTCCTTACAAGGAATGCAACTGAATTGACAAAGTCATCATGAATTCTTAGAGGATAATATTCGTTCCAGGTTTGGATGTCACAGGAAAATTATCACCGATAATGCTCTTTCTTTCAATTCTGTTGATATGTTTGAATTCTATAAGAAGTATAATATTATTATTGGAAATTCTACAACCTATTATCCACAAGGTATTGGCTTGGCAGAATCTTCAAATAAAAGTTTGATTAGAATTGTTAAGTTGTTATCATAAAATAAAAGGTCTTGGGATTCAAAGATGAAATATGCATTATGGGATGATAGGATCAGTATGAAGGAATCTATTGGTACTTCTCCTTTCCAGTTAGTCTATGGGATAGATGCAGTGTTTCCAATTCAGCTTGGTCTGCCTGTGATGAAATTTCTACAAGATACAATAGAAGAACCAAATGATATCCAGAGAAGAATTTTTTAGTTGGTTGAAGTTAAACAAACCAGGGATTTGTTGGGTGAAAAAGCACATGTTTATTCCATCAAATTTAAGGCTTTATTTGAAAAAAAAACCAAAGAGAATAATTTTTCACCAAGGGATTTGGTCCTAAGGTGGGATACCTGGAGGGACGATAAGTCGAAGCATGGAAAGTTTGATCATTTATGGTTCGGGCCATTTTTTAGTTTCAAAAGTCTTGAATAATAATATCTTTGTTTTAGAGAATCTTGAAGGTCATGATCTTGCTGGGGGCCTTGTTAATGGGTGTTTCCTAGAGCATTTCTTTGTTTATTAAATTTGTTGGTGGTTTAATATCATTGTAAATACTAGTGAGATTTAGTATGTTGATTAAATAAGATTCCATTAACTCAATGGAAATACTTTGTATAGGTTTTCAGATTGATGTTTAGTATTCATCTTAGTTTCATATTTCCAGATTGTCAGTTTTGAAGAATTTTAGCAGAAATTGAATGTAGTTGTTTTCAAGGCAATGGTTTCAGAAAGTTTTGTCAGGAAAAAGGGAAGGCACTGGTTTGCATGTTCTTAGAACCTCACAGGGAAGTGCCATCCCCAAATGGAGCCAATGTTAGTATCAAAGTCTGCTACCTAAATCATATCCCTTATAAACCGAATTATTGATGGTAACCCTCCCTTGAGACTTAGCCTTTCCAAATTTGCTTGTTTTCTTGCTTGGTTTATTTGTAGTGTTTCATTGCTGTTTTGCATGAAATATCCTACTTGAATTAGCTGCAAATAATGGAGATCTTGGGGGTTACTCAATTATATTATGTTATGTTTTGTAGTCTTTAACCTTTGTAGGGTTGTGAGACCAATCAAGCATTATATTTTCTAAGTATGAGGAGTTACCAATTCTGTAGCGAAATATGTGGTTTCAAGTAAAAGGGTGCTACAAAATATTCTCCCAATTCTGCAGCGAAACTCACTTGATTTTTTATTTTAGGACTACAAAATTTGAAATTTCCGATGTCGTCAAATGCATTGGGTAATCAGTTGAAATCTAACAAACAATAATTCAAATTGGCCAGGTTGTTAGGGTTTTCATTCAATTATACATGTTTGAGGGATTTGATTACTTGCAACATCATGAGGTGGTTTGATATTGTTTGAATCATGCTTGGTTGTGTGATCAGTATTTCTAGTCGTACTCTTTATTTTCTCATGATTGTTTTTAAAACCGAGGATTTGAAACCTTTGTATCTAATCTCATATTGAATGTGATTTTTCTCACTTTTTTTTCCAGAGTATTCTCACGCTCTCAGGATTTGTAGCAACCATTCTATAGTAGCTCACGCTATCTCTAGTTCATACCAATATCTTCCTGGAAGAAAAAGTGGTCAATTGGTGTGGTATGAACCACTGGGAACAAAGGTGATTGAGGCTTATATAGAATTTGGTGACAAATTTAAGGTTGTTGGGTGGTTTGGTTTCTGTCGGAGGTTGTATGGGCATCACGAAGGAGTAGCTAGGGATTTTGTAGAAGGATTTAACGGGAAACAAGATAAAGTGGGAGACCTGAACTTCCAGGTAACCAAATCATCAATCGTTATGGTTGGGGAACTACCTACTGATGGAGAATGTTTGTTCAAGCGTCAAGACTTTACCGTTTCCAACTGCAACTAGTTTCTCAAGGTAGAGTTCCAAAACCCCAATTGGAGGAAGGGAATTCCCAAAACCTATTTGTAACCAGAATGGAAGCAACTACAGTATTGGATCCAATGCTATTTTACCGGGGAAGGAAGGTACTCTTTCATTTACCTATATCAGATGAGGATTTTGTTGCATAGGAGATGGTCCTCTCAATTTTCCCTATTTCCTGCTTAAAATCCTCACTAAAATGTCAACCAAAGTCAGGGATTATCTACAGAAAACAAATCACGACATTTACCACCAGGCATGGATAAAATTATTAATTATTGAAAAATTGACTAAAATTCACCAGAGTTAGGATCATTTCCTTTTCTTTTCTGGTTTTGAAATGGAGATTGTTCATTCTTAGGAGATAAAGATAGTTTTTTATTCTGAAAAATTCAAGAACCTTAGGTCGTCTCAAAGTAGGAAAAAGAATCCCCCTAATCGAAATTTTCAATTTCCCCTACAACGAGACAAGGGGAAATCAGTTATTCTAAGGTTTACCATCAGAAAACGAAAGCTCAACAAGTGGCCTCATGACCAAATAATTAAGAGATTAAAGGAGAACCTACTCTCGAGTTTGAAAATGTCTGCTAATATTCCTTCTAGAAACAAAAGGCGACAAGAGGTCTTGAAGGACCAATAAGATATATTGCAGAAGTATCCCCTAAGAAAACCTCATACCCGGTCAATTAATAAGTTCAAGATGAATTCCAAATCTATCTTTGACCCTTATTTAGAGAGATGATGTTATTGACCTGGAAAATTTCTCAGATGAAGCTAATGGAAAATCAAAGAGAAAGAGGGAATCTAAATCAATTCTAAAAGTCTCCAAGGTGAAAAGAAGTTCTAGGCTAAAGACAAAGAAGGTAATGACCGAGATTGAGAAGCCCAAAAGGTTTGAGAAACTTGGAAAATCAGTTTTTGATCAGTCATCATCATATGAAAAGGATAATCACTCAAAGGAAATGGAAAAGAAAATTGGAGAAGCTTTGATTAGTATTGAAAAGTCCCTAAATACTTTAACAGACTTGCCAGGCATTAATCCCTATGATCAATCTCCTTTTGATGAAGAACAAGAAGCTGAAGAGTTTCCTACTTGTTCTGCTAAACCTAACGAGTCGTCTTAGGTACGTAAGTCATATTTATCCCAGTTATCAGAGAGTAAGAAATCAAAGAGTAAGAAGATACTTCGTAGGAAATTAAAGAATTATGAGAAGAGAAAAAAATGTTTGGATCAAGAAAATAATAAATTCCAAAAAGAAAGGGCCAAGATAATTAAAAGGTTGAGTAAACTGGTCATCAAGCATAACAAATGATGTGATTTTGCTCAAAAAATAACAAAGAAAATAAAAGACTAAACAAGCAAAAGAAGTATTGCAAGACTAAATGGCTTTAGGAGAAGCAAAGGAGTCAGGAAAGCATCAACAGATTGGATGTTCTAGCAGAGTTGGGTACTCAATTTCTATAGGGTACTCTCCAGAATCAAAAGTCTAAGGAGTGAAAGAGATATTTCTTTGGATTGCGAATTTTGAGAATCAAGTCACCTTTTGCAATGATTCAGTCATATTTTGAAGTATAATGAGCTTAATGCAGGTTCCATAATTATCATGAGAGCTTTAAGAATTCTACAACACCATCTTTTCAAGAACATACTAATTGCACTGCAAAATTTCATGTAGCAGACTTTACCCTGTTTTGTAAATTTTGATCTTACCAACCCAGTCAAATGTTAAACTTAAAAAACCTCTTCTCATAATATTATATTTTGATGTAATATTTAGTAGAGATAAAAGGATTGAAGACGAGGTTGGTCAACTATGTCCTAAAATTTTGGATCTTAGTTTAGATTGAATCAGCTTGTCATATCTTATTATATCCATGTAATATGATTTTGGATAAAATTAGATAATTGATCCTTTCTTCACGAATCTAAGATCCAAGTTTTGGGAATCCTTGTATCTATAAAAATATAATATGTCAATATAGGAAGGGATTGGTTGTGACTAGAGAGAGGTCTGGTTGGGACGAGCTCTAAGCTGTTTTCTAAAAAACAAACTATTTTAATCAAATGACATATTATGCTCAAAGATGATCTTTTTGATGGTTTAAATGTGTACTCCATTATCTTTATTTGCATTTCTTATATGAATATAGAATGTTTCCTTCACGACATTAAATGTTTCACTCATTACATATCTAATAGAAAGGTTTGCTTTATTTATTTATTGTGGTTAGTTAACTATGTTTAATATTTTTTGTATTGGTTTTTACAACTTTGTTTTGAAACTAATGTTCTTTTTGTGGATGTATAAGTGATACAACTTTTATTCTTATATGTTTAGTCTTTTGCATCATTATTCTTTCACTTGCGTTATATCAAAACCATTAAAGTGTGCCTTTGAATCTATAATTTGTTATTTGCAAAATTTTATGAATGTTTGATTTAACCCCAAGACCTTGAAACCTATCTGACCTTCCTATTCAACCTAAAACCAAAATCATAGCAACATTTGAGGTTCTCTAACTTTGTACCCATGAAGTTAGGTGCATACTTTAGAGGTAACAATACCCAAACACCACAATTTATTTAAATAAGATCAAAATTGATATCTTTAAATATGATGGTTTGGATGATCGAAAGGCTATCATGTGGATTAGCAAAATTGAAGAACTATTCGATATGAACCCACCTGGTAGTTAATTATAGAATATATCATTGGCATGTTTATATTTAGAAGGTGATCATTATGATTGGTTCACTTGGTGGTTCAAAAAAACTATTGGTCTATCCATTAACTAGCAAATGTTCACCGACCATTTTATTAAGAGATTTCATGATGATAAAGAAGACACCTTTACCAGGTTTACTCATTTACTACAAACAAGAACCGTGAATGAGTATACACATGAATGGGAATTCTTGGCAACCAAATTTACGAATTTTACAGATGATCAATTATTAAAATTGTATGTTTCATGATTAAAACCCATCATCCGTAGCGAGCTAAGACTATCAAAACCTAAGAATTTTGTGGAATCCCAAAGCTTGGCTAAGATGATTGAAAATACAAGTTTAATACTCAACATGTGGTGGCCCTTGAAGTACAGAAAAATTCAACTAGTTATAGTGCATCAAATAACTACAACAACACTCAAAATCAATACTCGAGAAGAGAAAAGGATAGAAGGAAGTAAAATAATTGTCGCTGACGTGGTAAGAATTTGATTCTTGGTCATAGATGTGAAGACATGCCATTACATTACTATAGAATAGTGGATGGGAAACAAGCAGAAGTGCCAAACCCAAAAAATGAAATCATTATAGCATACAATTCAGATTCAGACAATGATGAAACACCGCAAAAAGTATCGCTATCATCTATTTCATGCATATTACCAAATAGTAATGATGATGTGCAACAAGGGGGAAATATTACTCAGAAAACAAGACAAAAGAAGTACCCACAAAATATGTCTCACCTCATCTTTGGAAGACTGATGAAATCAAGGTTCCAAGAAAAGATGCAAGAAAATTGAGAATTCCACCTACAACTAAGACAAAAAATCATAGCCTTAGACAATGAAGCTCAAGGGAATTGTAAAAAAAAGTAAACTAGCAATACTCATATTCTGGCAGCACTAATAAATGTATAGACATCCATGTCGCTAAACAGTTAAACCTTTTTGTGTACCTCACCAAGGACCTTATTGTTAAGGTTGTTGATGGACATGAGGTTGATAGCATAGGATGATGTCATAAAATACAAGAACTAAAACTACAATCAATATTCTATGCACTACCACTCGATGGGATGGATATGGTGTTAGGTACATAATGGTTGATACAATTGGGCACTTGTACTTCCAACCTTGAAGAATAGTTTATGGAATTTTATTGGAAAGGTCAACATTATAAATTATACGGTATTGAAGGGTCAGCTCTTAAGAGAGGTGAATTATCATTAATGAAAAATGTACAAAAAAGATCATACAAACACACAACGAAATCAAGGCAAGTATATACCCAAGGGTCCTCAAGGTTTTACGTTAAACAACCAAGTCAAACCCCCAAAACCAAACGAGGACAAGTATGATGCCATCAAGAGAACATGCTCTGCTGGAGAGAATCCTATTTATTATGCTTTGGGGACAAAACATTCCTTAGCAGGGTCACAATGTAACAAATATAAATAAAAATGTAATATTAATAATAACTACAATAATATAATAGATAATATTAGTAACTAAATTTAATTAATTAACATTTAATGAAGAGTCATAGGTCACACCTATTCACTTACATGATCAGTCAATGCCTATAAATGTATATTGTCATGAGAGCATTGTAATCATTCATTCATCATCAATTATACAAGTTTATATATTCAATCTCTATTGCAAAAACTTCTATGTTTGGAGCGATTCTGCTACAGTGGGAAAGTCTTCTTGTAAGAGTCCTTACCTCTATGGTTAGAAGTAATGTCAGTTGTATTTTCACCAATCAATTGGAGTCTATCACTCATTTTCCATGCAAAATTCATACATTATGTAGTCTTCATGTTGTTTTCTCGATAGCCAATAACCAGACTATGAAATTAACCATAATTAGCACTGTGAAGAGGAAATTGTAGACATCATAGTTGTTAGAATATTAAAAACCAATCTAGACTTAGGATATAAGTAATTATTCATTTTATATATTTTACTAGGTGTTAGACTAGGTTTTTGGCCCCATGTTTCCTTTTTAGGCTCACAACTTGTCATCATTATCCACTTGAGCGCCCTTAGATATATTATACCTTCTTTTATGATAGTTCAGAATTGTAAGTGTGCACTACCTGCTTTTACACAACTTTTCCTATTTTTTTTTTGCTTTTTCAGTGGATAAGGATAAAGCATGGTGCCTTTATGGACTTGGCAAGTTGTCTACTTTTTGTCCAACACATTGTTACACAGAAATCTTCCACCCTGTGAGCATCAACATTCTTTGGCCTGTAGGATCCATTTCAGTGACTCAGATCCATTTTTATCCTTCAGTGATACCAGTTTGCCCTATTTTTGTTCCTACCCGCATGTTGCATCACTATAGCATGCGTACCAGCGAGTTGCAGCACTATAGCCCACGGGTATCAAGTAAAATGGTAAAAACCACTATTAATTACTTTTTACTCCCAAAAAGCGGTCATTGGGTGACCTTTGGCTCTCCATCTTCCCAAGTAACGTCTCGATGAGTCCTTTCACCTACCTTTGGGAGGACTATATATTGAGCACATACGGCTTATGGACGGGAGGAAGAAGAGAATAGTAAAGGTACTCTAGTGGATTTTTTCCCTATCTTGAGTCTGCACTCATTGATACCTGTAGTTGTGAACCATTTATGTTCACCTTCCAAGCTCCTCCCCAACGGAGTCGCCATTTCTGTATTGGAGAAAACTCACTATGGCTTGGGAATACCACAACAGACAAATGACTACCAGAAATCTACTCAATTCTCAAAACAATGCTCTTATAAATGACAATGTTAAAATAATGGAGAAATGTAACCAACCACAAGTCAAATGCACAATGCATGTGAAAATGGCATCTAACCTATATGCCAGGTGTGAAACGTACCTGCCGTAGGTGTGAAATGGTTCAGAACAATTCTTGTCGAGGAAATCTGTTGAAAAAACACTAGGTGCGACCCCGCTTTGTGACTGACACGGAACCTTCACACTGTTATAGAAGTGTCGTCATGTGGCGTAGGGATTTTCCGAACATGGGTACCCTAGTTAGAACCCCATTATGCTTTTGGTGCCCATGCCATTGTTTGTCCTCAGGATTGGGAGTCCTTTGTAGTCACGCCATGACATTGCGATGAAGACTCATACTCTACTTTGTCTTATGATGGCCATCTCCCTTAAGGACTCCCCTCAGTTATATCATGTTGTGATTGCATTGCATCATCCTGCTTGCTGCTTGAGCCTTGTGCCGGCTCCCTCTTACTCAATTGTTAGCCTAGTGCCTGAGCACTTTCCCTGTCGAGCACTGCAGAGCTTATATATTTTCCCTTCACAATTTGATGACCCTTTGACCCTAAGGGAACACACCCCTGAGTGTCCACATCCTGCACGCATGTCCTTGCATTGAGCATAGGTATGTTCCACTGCTTGGGACTAGTCTGCTAGCTATTTGACACTCGTTCCCTCACTTGTTGTACTATAAGCAATTTTATTCTTTTTAAAGCTTTTCCCAAATATGAAAAAGACAAAAAAATCAAATATTCCAAAAAGTCGAACGGGATTATGGTCACTATTTCTTGTTGGCAGTTGTTGTGTCACCTTTGAACAGAGCATTCATTCCACTCTGTACATTATGAGTCAGGACTATAGTTGGGCCTTAGGAGTTGTACTTGTTTCTCAGTTTTCTCCACTTATTGGTTAAGCTTCTAGTCATTATGGAGCCCTTTTGTAATGCCTCCTGCATTGCACAGTTTATGTCAAGTCTATGCTGCCTGAGTCTATCCATATGCTCATGCTCTTGTTCAAAGGAAGTCTTGAAACCAGTGTCGGCCACTCCTCAGATCTCTTGACTATTGCATGTCGGCCATCCTTATTGAGTCAGTCTGTTTCACCTGAGATCTTCCAAATCTTTCAGCATTGCTGGTACCTTGTGCTGGTTGATGGGGGATGCCTTAATGCCCTCCTTCCAGCGAGTCTCATTCCGTCGACTTCAACTCATTTATTCCAGTACTTGAGGCTTAGAGTTTGGTTGAGTACCTTGAGGCTTGCAGTCATTAGTGGCAGGTTCTCTCGCCATCGACAGTTTTGGGAATACATCAATTTCCCCTGATCCATGCATTCATCCTAGTGTTTGAATTCAACCCATTTATTCACACTCTGATGATTGTGCTCTGTGCCTCGATGCCCATTTTCATTATTGGTGGGTCATCTCGCGTCTGTTAACGGTTTACATCATTGACCGGTAATCAGACGATGTCTCATCAGGTTCGACCCCAAATCCTTTATTCACTTGATGGGACTTGCATCGTTGAAGACTTGTGTGGAATACCCCAAGTGATTGGGGCATTCAATATACTACATATGACTTTGACTTTACATCTGAGATATCACCTCTCAGATTTCAGCAGTTTGTACCTCCAGTTTTGCATCAGTTGTCTTCTTTTCAGCAGAAGACCATATCTTACTGTAGAGGGATCATGGCTATGATCACTTATGACATGTATCTATTTATGTATTTCCTATTCATGGCCATTGTATCATATTGTTGTACTATACCGACATGTATTCAGAGATATTATTGTACTATGACGAGTGAGCCGTTCTTTCCACTTGTGTCTCCATCACTCCACTTATGAGTTTTATAACGTATTTTGGCCATCGTAGCACATTTAAGTCTTTGACCTCACACATTAGGGGGCATCTGTTACACAGAAATCTTCCACCCTATGAACATCAGCATTCTTTGGCCTGTAGGATCCATTTAAGTGACTCAGATCCATTTTTATCCTTCAGTGATACCAGTTTGCCCTATTTTTGTTCCTACCCGCATGTTGCATCACTATAGCATGCGTACCGGTGAGTTGTAGCACTTTAGCCCGCGGGTATCAAGTAAAATGGTAAAAACCGCTATTAATTACTTTTTACTCCCAAAAAGCGGTCATTGGGTGACCTTTGGCTCTCCATCTTCCCAAGTAACGTCTCGATGAGTCCTTTCACCTACCTTTGGGAGGACTATATATTGAGCACATATGGCTTATGGACGGGAGGAAGAGGAGAATAGTAAAGGCACTCTAGTGGATTTTTTCCCTATCTTGAGTCTGCACTCATTGATACTTGTAGTTGTGAACCATTTATGTTCACCTTCCAAGCTCCTCCCCAGCGGAGTCGCCATTTCTGTATTGGAGAAAACTCACTATGGCTTGGGAATACCACAACAGACAAATGACCACCAGAAATCTACTCAATTCTCAAAACAATGCTCTTATAAATGACAATGTTAAAATAATGGAGAAATGTAACCAACCACAAGTCAAATGCACAATGCATGTGAAAATGGCATCTAACCTATATGCCAGGTGTGAAACATACCTGCCGTAGGTGTGAAATGGTTCAGAACAATTCTCGTCGAGGAAATCTGTTGAAAAAACACTAGGTGCGACCTCGCTTCGTGACTGACACGGAACCTTCACACTGTTATAGAAGTGTCGTCATGTGGGGGTAGGGCTTTTCCGAACATGGGTACCCTAGTTAGAACCCCATTATGCTTTTGGTGCCCATGCCATTGTTTGTCCTCAGGATTGGGAGTCCTTTGTAGTCACGCCATGATGTTGCGATGAAGACTCATACTCTACTTTGTCTTATGTTGGCCATCTGCCTTAAGGACTCCCCTCAGTTATATCATGTTGTGATTGCATTGCATCATCCTGCTTGCCGCTTGAGCCTTGTGCCGGCTCCCGCTTACTTAATTGTTAGCCTGGTGCCTGAGCACTTTCCTTGTCGAGCCCTGCAGAGCTTATATATTTTCCCTTCACAATTTGATGACCCTTTGACCCTGAGGGAACACACCCCCGAGTGTCCACATCCTGCACGCACTTCCTTGCATTGAGCATAGGTATGTTCTGTTGCTTGGGACTAGTCTGCTAGCTATTTGACACTCATTCCCTCACTTGTTGTACTATAAGTAATTTTATTCTTTTTCAAGCTTTTCCCAAATATGAAAAAGACAAAAAAATCAAATATTCCAAAAAGCCGGACGGGATTATGGTCACTATTTCTTGTTGGCAGTGGTTGTGTCTCCTTTGAATAGAATATTCATTCCAGTCCGTATATTATGAGTTGGGACTATAGTTGGGCCTTAGGAGTTGTACTTGTTTCTCAGTTTTCTCCACTGATTGGTTAAGCTTCCAGTAATTATGGAGCCCTTTCGTAATGCCTCCTGCATTGCATAGTTTATGTCAAGTCTATGCTGCCTGAGTCTTTCCATCTGCTCATGCTCTTGTTCAAAGGAAGTCCTGAAACTAGTGTCGGCCACTCCTCAAATCTCTTGACTATTGCATTTCGACCATCCTTATTGAGTTAGTCCATTTCACCTGAGATCTTCCAAATCTTTCAGCATTGCTGGTACCTCGTGCTGGTTGATGGGGGATGCCTTAATGCCCTCCTTCCAGCGAGTCTCGTTCCGTCGGCTTCAACTCATTTATTCCGAGACTTGAGGCTTAGAGTTCGGTTGAGTACCTTGAGGCTTGCAGTCATTAGTGGCAGGTTCTCTCGCCATCGATAGTTTTGGGAACACATCAATGTCCCGTGATCGATGGATTCATCCTAGTGTTCGACTTCAACCCATTTATTCACACTCTGATGATTTTGCTCTGTGCCTTGATGCCCATTTTCATTATTGGTGGATCATCTCACGTCTGTTAACGGTTTACATCATTGACCGGTAATCAGACGATGTCTCATCAGGTTCGACCCCAACTCCTTTATTCACTTGATGGGACTTGCACCGTCGAAGAATTGTGTAGAAGACCCCAGGCAATTGGGGCATTCAATATGCTACATATGAATTTGACTTTACATCTGAGATATCACCTCTCAGATTTCAACAGTTTGTACCTCCAGTTTTGCACCAGTTGTCTTCTTTTCAGCAGAAGACCATATCTTACTGTAGAGGGATCATGGCTATGATCACTTATGACATGTATCTATTTATGTACTGCCTATTCATGGCCATTGTATTAGATTGTTGTACTATACCAACATGTATTTAGAGATATTATTGTACTATGACGAGTGAGTCGTTCTTTCCACTTGTGTCTCTATCACTCCACTTCTGAGTTTTATAATGTATTTCGGCCATCGTAGCACATTTCAGTCTCTGACCTCACACATTAGGGAGCATCTGTTACACAGAAATATTCCACCCTGTGAGCATCATCATTCTTTGGCCTGTAGGATCCATTTCAGTGACTCAGATCCATTTTTATCCTTCAGTGATACCAGTTTGCCCTATTTTTGTTCCTACCCGCATGTTGCATCACTATAGCATGTGTACCCACGAGTTGCAGAACTATAGCCCGCGGGTATCAAGTAAAATGGTAAAAACCACTATTAATTACTTTTTATTCCCAAAAAGCGGTCATTGGGTGACCTTTGGCTCTCCATCTGCCCAAGTAACGTCTCGATGAGTCCTTTCACCTACTTTTGGGAGGACTATATATTGAGCACATATGGCTTATGGACGGGAGGAAGAAGAGAATAGTAAAGGCACTCTAGTGGATTTTTTCCCTATCTTGAGTCTACACTCATTGATCCTTGTAGTTGTGAACCATTTATGTTCACCTTCCAAGCTCCTCCCCGGCAGAGTTGCCATTTCTGTATTGGATAAAACTCACTATGGCTTGGTAATACCACAACAGATAGATGACTACCATAAATCTACTCAATTATCAAAACAATGCTATTATAAATGACAATGTTAAAATAATGGAGAAATGTAACCAACCATAGGTCAAATGCACAATGCATGTGAAAATGGCATCTAACCTATATGCCAGGTGTGAAACGTACCTGCCGTAGGTGTGAAATGGTTCAGAACAATTCTCGTCGAGGAAATCTGTTGAAAAAACACTAGGTGCGACCCCGCTTCGTGACTGACACAGAACCTTCACACTGTTATAGAAGTGTCATCATGTGGCTGTAGGGATTTTCCCAACATGGGTACCCTAGTTAGAACCCCATTATGCTTTTGGTGCCCATGCCGTTGTTTGTCCTCAGGATTGGGAGTCCTTTGTAGTCACCCCATGACGTTGCGATGAAGACTCATACTCTACTTTGTCTTATGCTGGCCATCTCCCTTAAGGACTCCCCTCAGTTATATCATGTTGTAATTGCATTGCATCATCCTGCTTGCCGCTTGAGCCTTGTGTCGGCTCCCGCTTACTCAATTGTTAGCATGGTGCCTGAGCACTTTCCCTGTCCAGCCCTGCAGAGATGATATATTTTCCCTTCACAATTTGATGACCCTTTGAACCTGAGGGAACACACCCCCGAGTGTCCACATCCTGCACGCACTTCCTTGCATTGAACATAGGTATGTTCCACTGCTTGGGACTAGTCTGCTAGCTATTTGACACTTGTTCCCTCACTTGTTGTACTATAAGCAATTTTATTCTTTTTCAAGCTTTTCCCAAATATGAAAAAGACAAAAAAATCAAATATTCCAAAAAGCCGGACGGGATTATGGTCACTATTTCTTGTTGGCAGCCGTTGTGTCGCCTTTGAACAGAGCATTCATTCCACTCTGCACATTATGAGTCGGGACTATAGTTGGGCCTTAGGAGCTATACTTGTTTCTCAGTTTTCTCCACCGATTGGTTAAGCTTCCAGTCATTATGGAGCCCTTTTGTAATGCCTCCTGCATTGCACAGTTTATGTCAAGTCCATGCTGCCTGAGTCTATCCATCTGCTCATGCTCTTGTTCAAACGAAGTCCTGAAACCAGCGTTGGCCACTCCTCAGATCTCTTGACTATTGCATGTTGGCCATCCTTATTGAGTCAGTCCGTTTCACCTGAGATCTTCCAAATCTTTCAGCATTGCTGGTACCTCGTGCTGGTTGATGGGGGATGCCTTAATGCCCTCCTTCCAACGAGTCTCGTTCCGTCGACTTCAACTCATTTATTCTAGGACTTGAGGCTTAGATTTCAGTTGAGTACCTTGAGGCTTGCAGTCATTAGTGGCATGTTCTCTCGCCATCGACAATTTTGGGAATACATCAATGTCCCCTGATCGATGGATTCATCCTAGTGTTCAACTTCAACCCATTTATTCACACTCTGATGATTGTGCTCTGTGCCTTGATGCCCATTTTCATTATTGGTGGGTCATCTCGTGTCTATTAACGGTTTACATCATTGACCGGTAATCAGACGATGTCTCATCAGGTTCGACCCCAACTCCTTTATTCACTTGATGGGACTTGCACCATCGAAGACTTGTGTGGAAGACCCCAGGCGATTGGGGCATTCAGTATGCTACATATGACTTTGACTTTACATTTGAGATATCACCTCTCAGATTTCAGCAGTTTGTACCTCTAGTTTTGTACCAGTTGTCTTCTTTTCAGCAGAATACCATATCTTACTGTAGAGGGATCATGGCTATGATCACTTATGACATGTATCTATTTATGTGCTTCCTATTCATGGCCATTGTATCAGATTGTTGTACTATACCGACATGTATTCAGAGATATTATTGTACTATGACGAGTGAGCCGTTCTTTCCACTTGTGTCTCCATCACTCCACTTCTGAGTTTTATAATGTATTTCGGCCATCGTAGCACATTTCACTCTCTGACCTCACACATTACGGGGCATCTATTACACAGAAATCTTCCACCCTGTGAGCATCAACATTCTTTGGCCCTAGGATCCATTTCAGTGACTCAGATCCATTTTTATCCTTCAGTGATACCAGTTTTCCCTATTTTTGTTCCTACCCGTATGTTGCATCACTATAGCATGTGTACCCACGAGTTGCAGCACTATAGCCCGCGGGTATCAAGTAAAATGATAAAAACCACTATTAATTACTTTTTAATCCCAAAAAATGGTCATTGGGTGACCTTTGGCTCTCCATCTACCCAAGTAATGTCTCCATAAGTCCTTTCACCTACCTTTGGGAGGACTATATATTGAGCACATATGGCTTATGGAAGGGAGGAAGAAGAGAATAGTAAAGGAACTCTAGTGGATTTTTTCCCTATCTTGAGTCTGCACTCATTGATCCTTGTAGTTGTGAACCATTTATGTTCACCTTCCAAGCTCCTCCCTAGTTTGAGTTTTTCATTCTGGAGGATTGAAGTGGTTGAGGCACAAGTGGATTGATCTAGATCTTGGTTCAGATTGGTTTCCGGCAAGAGGTCGTATCACTTTGTGCTTCTTCTTGTTCATTAATAGAAATACTCATATTCTCGTCCATTCATGGTGTGAATGTTGTTTATTATACATTGGGTTACATTTGCTTATGATATTATGGACCATTGTTATTGATAATGTTAGTGTCATTTGTATATCACATGAACTTGTTAGATGTTGGCTGTCAAGACTAATTTGCAGATTACAAGTGCTTGGATGTGCGCGGATTGAAAGCTCCAACGGGGATCTACATCAAACGTTAGATTGAGGTTGGTTACATTTCTCCATTATTTTAACATTGTCATTTATAATAGCATTGTTTTGAGAATTGAGTAGATTTCTGGTAGTCATCTGTCTGTTGTGGTATTCCCAAGCCATAGTGAGTTTTCTCCAATACACACATCCTCCATCTTTTTCTCTCCAAAATCCATCATCTTAATTATTTTTCACCACTCATTAGCTTCCATATTTGATTTAGCTAATTCGTGAGGTCCTTGATTGATTTGGAAAGTGATATTGCCACTATTGTTTTTTTTTCTTTTTCTTTTTAGTAAGCATGCTTTTGTGAGCTACTTGAATTGCCTTTAGTGCATTTGGATTTCCTCTATGAGGTGTATTATTTATGTACTATCATTGTTCAATAATATGAAAATGGAGTTTTATCCTATTGATTTTCTTCTCTCAAGTTAATTCTGATGAAATTTTCTTCCTTCTCTGCATTCTTGCAAAACTAATTGTGTAGTTTATTCAGTGAACTAGATTCAGGCTGTGACAAATTCTCACATGGTATCAGAGCTGTAATACCCCCAATTTTGACTTGGAATTTATTTAATCAAAATTATGTAAATGATGTAAATATGCTAGTATGGATTCCTAGTGTAAATCTCAAGGCCAAGGCTCAACTAGTGAATGGCTAGGCATGTATGAGGTATATACTTTTATTTGGACCATATTGTTGGATTACTATGCCAATTCAAAATGTATGTAAATATTATGTTAGAAATTAATAAAATGGTCCAAGATTCCTGTGTAAAGAGCACTAAAGGGGATATGATTCCACTAGAGGGGAAGAGGAAGGGGGCCTATGGGGAAACCAAATCCTATATTGTCATGTGTCAACTTTAGAACTCATCCAAAATATGCCATGTGCCTTAAATAAGCCAATTACATTCTCTTTCCTATTAAATCCAATCATTGAATGCATATGTGAGGTTGGTGAGAAAGTCACTTCATGTAGTTATTGAAGCATGGGGGTTGTGACAGTTATGCCAGTTGTCATCGGTCATATTTATTCTATGGTCAGAAGTTATGTCAATTGTCATTTCACCCTTACCTCATAACCTTAGAGTCAACACTCTTTAGATCATTCTCTCATGCATGTTTTCTACACTATGTAGAGTTTCCATTACTGTTCATGTCCATTACCAGACTGTGTTTAACCCATAAATTCGAATTTGAAGACAAAGATGCATTTTTGGGATGGAAAATAGATGGTTGTAGGTGAGCATGGAGGTTGGGAAAGCTAGCAACCTTTACACATTGATTCTGCTACCTTTGGATGCTTGAGAATCCATGGATTAACATTGCAGGAGGTTCTCCATTAGCATGCAACAAGTTGGACTCTTACTACACACACTGGTAAGCATTGTAAGGGTTGGATTTCATGAGGTAACTGTGAAAATGTGAAGGGAAATTCCTTCCTTGTGTTATGTGGGGAAGTTGGAAAGAGTGCCATGGTTGTGATGGCTTAGTGAGACCCTTGTAGAGCTCAGCTCTGGCCAAGCATAGAGAGCATACTGGGTTGTGGGATGAAAGATATAAGCCTATAGGTGTTTCCTTCTCCTTGGTGGCCTCATAACCTAGCTTGGGGGTGGCCTCTCGACAAAAAGAGTATATGCCGGATAGAGTGCTTATGGCTGGGTGGAAAATAGCTCTTACACAGCCAGTTTTTTGGATCTTCTTTGTTTAAAGATAAGTATTCTTATGTATTTGATGTGCACTTATTTTATTTGTATTCATGTGATAATTATGCCTGTAAATTACATGGTATGTGTGTGTGGATCAATTTTATTTATTTTGTGTGTTTTTATTTCCATGTCCACACATGCATTTTAGTTGTATAAATTCATAATTGTGGTTATGGGGTGACATTGAGAGTCCCTAGTTTAGTTAATGTCCCCTCCTACTGGCCGAATTGAGGGTTGGGGACGTCACAGAGTGGTATCAGAGCTTCTAGTTGCAATACTGGAGCTGTATGGGCTGAAATGCACAGTTACAGGAAGAAAATTGGAAAACATCTTTGTGTAAACAGGTTCTGTTAAGGGATAGATAAAGGTCCAACGTTAATTTTGATTTAAATCCGAAATAATCCCCTTATTGTGAAATGTATATTTCATTTAATTTGGGAAATTTTTGAAAAATTGGGATTTTAGAAGTGGACCCCGCCCATGCCATGTGGATGGGTGACGTGGAGAAGCCACATGGGAAGGAGGCATGACATGGATAAGCCACATCGGAACTTGCATGCATGAGGATTCCCCTGGTGGAGTGTGGAGGCGGGTGACTATTTGACCATTCGATGGAAGGGGTAGATCGACGATCGTGGCTCGCAACGCCTTGGGAAAGTGCATGGTGATTAATAGCAGGAAAGCCAATATATAATCGTTGGATGATAAGGGAGATCGACGTCCTAGACTCATTGTTCATTGATGACATACACGATGTTTAATTTGGGATGAGGGGCGCATTGTGCCCAAAACCACTTGGGGCACGTGTCACCTTTTGATTGACCACACCTCCCTAAGATTTGTTTTCCAAAACCGCTTCGTGGGGCCACGTAACCGCTCGTGGTAAAGGGGAAACTACCAATGTGCTCCCGATCAAGTTTGGATGGTATGGAAGCGTGGTGACTTGGTGGCCGATAGAAGGTGACATGGCCATGTCACAGGGTGACATGTCAGACACTTCAGGAGGGACATGTTAGGCCATGTCAGGGCCTTTCTAGGTCATCAAAAATTGCATTTATATTATGCGACAGATTGTGCAAAATTGATTTATTTACAAGAAAAAAAATGAGGGTGCTGCTCTCAACCCGCCCTGCAGCGACGGAGGCTACAAAGGGGCAAGACCCCTTGACCCCCATTTTTTTTTTACCAACACAATTGGATCTGGATTCTAACCATGGCCATTAGGGAAGCATAATTTTTGGAACATTATGAACTAGGAGGGGATACTACAACATTGTAGAATTTTCTAAGTCTAGAAGAAGTGGAAAAATACAAAGTAGTAAATTCCAGAATTTTATAGCAAGTGATGGGAGCATCTGATTAAAGAACCAAAAATTGTCGAGTAATCATGGTTGTGTGTATTATCTAGGCCAATAGAAAATTTGTTCTGGTTCTCATAAATTTCCTTCTACAGGTGGCTAAAGTTGGCCTCCAGAGTTAAATGAACCTACAAGAAAGTGCAGAACTTGGGCAAATTTAACAATTTTGAAGGGCTATCGCACTTTGTTCTTAGGAATCAGAATTGAGAATGCTTATAGTCGTTGGAAATATTATCCAAAGGGGAACAATTTTACAGGTTCAAATTATGAATTGGTGATTCATATGTTTCTGTAATTTGTTTAGAAAAGTTCCTGTAGACATACTTGACAAAAAATGTCAATATGAGTAATTTCCAGAATATATGAAAATTGATTTTTATTTTGTAACAAATCTAACAAATGTGTTTACATCAACACTTTTGCATATTCATAACCATATCGGTGACTGTTAAGAGGTCAATGGTGAGTATAATATAGTTGAGAAACCTATGATCTTGGTTGGGCCAAGAAGGTCATCATCATGGATGATGCACAGGATCGTTATGAAGTTGAGGTAGATGCAATGGGGGGAAATATACAAATTGAGAATGAAGAGACAAAATTCAATGGTAGGAGAAACCAAGTGACTCCCCCAGACATTGCAGAAACCATGAGGAGGCTAAGGGTGGAGCTGCAGAGTTATAGAGCAGAAAATGAGAGGCTGCTTAGAGCTCAAGAAGAGCAGAATCAGCTGAATACAACTATTCTCCAATGTTTGGTATACATTCAGAGGAATATTAAATCTGGACATCATTATGAAAATAAATAGAAGAGTGGGAATAGCTCAAGAAGGAATTATTACAAGGGGTCCCATGGTTCAAGAAGGATTTCTAGAGATAGGTCATATACTCCAGAAATCTCCTCTAGTGAGTCATCTGACTCTAAGGATTCCACTGAGGGATCAAGCTCTTCATCTCACAGGAAGAAGAGGAAGAGGTCTTCTAAGAACAACTCACATGAATAATTTAGGAAGGCCAAACCTCCTACATTTGACGGTGAGAGAAAATTTGGTCAAGAAGATGATGCTTGGCTTCTTGGGATGAGGAAGTACTTCTAAGTCCAAGACTACTCAAGAAATATGAAGGAAAGAGTTGCTATATTCAATCTGAATGGAAGAGCATCTATATGGTAGGATCACTTTAGGCAAGTGAAGAAGATCAATGAAAGGAATATTTTTTGGAAGCAATTCAAGAAACACTTCAAGCAAAAGTACCTCTCTGATAGGTACTATGATGGAAAAATTAAAGAATTCCATGAGTTGAAATTGGGCCAAATGACTATGGAGGAATATGCAAATAAATTTTTGGAGCTGTTGAGGTATGTCAAGTATATTAGGGATGATAAAGTCAAAATTCAACGTTTTCTAAGTGGGCTTCCTCAATCCTACAAATATAGAATTGAGTTTGTTGAGCCTCAAACTCTAGATGAGACCATAAGAAAGACGAAGTATTGTTATGATCAATCCAAAAGCAAGATGGATTTACATAAAGCATGGAAGGACAAGAATAATGAGAAGTTTGAGCAAAGGAAGAATGGGTTCAAGCCTCCTCATTTCAAAAATCATCCAAGGCAGCCCACACAAGTTGTGACAAAGCCAGCTAGGATGACGAGAGACAAGCCAAGAGAGCCAAGAGAGCCACTTCAACATTGGGGATGTGGAGAGGACCATTTGCTTAGAAATTGTCCACATCGGAATGGGAGTGAAAAGTGAGTTCGCAACATTCAAGAAGATCAAACTATGAGTCAAGTGGCAATGACTGTCCCTAGGATTTATGCTGCACTAGAGGACCACCAAGCAGATCATCAATCAACTATGGTTGAGGTTGAAGGTAATATTGCTAAGCAATCTATTTCTATTTTGATTGACCCTAGATCTATTCACAATTATATCAGTCCTAAAATTGTTGAGATTTGTGCTTTTAAGAAAACCAAGCATAGTAAATCATGGTTGGTTCAACTAAACACAAGAACCAAGAGAAAAGTTAGTGAAATGGTAGAGAAATGTCCATTGGAAATGGGTGGACTGTCCACTTCTCCAGATTTAAATATTTTACCGCTTGGTTCATATGACATTCTCGTTGGAATGGACTAGTTGGAAGCACACAAAGTTAAAATAGACTGCTACAACAAGAGTTTTGAGTGAATTGATGATGAAGGAAATCCAAGGGTTGTGAAAGAAATTCCAAAGAAAATTTCTGTTAGGCACATTTCATCCATGCAGCTGAAGAAGTTTTGTAGGAAAGGTTGTTGATTGTATGCAGCCCATATATTGGACAAAACATAAAATGAAATTCCAAAATTGGAGGACTATCATGTGCTACAAGAATTCAAGGATGTGTTTCCCGATGAAGTGTGAGGACTTCCTCCCAAGAGGGACATTGATTTCATAATTGATTTTGTGCCAAGAGCTACACCAGTGTCTAAGTCACCTTACAGAATGAGCACACCATAATTATTAGAGTTTAAAATGCAATTGCAAGAATTATTGGAAAAGAAGTACATAAGGCCAAGTGTGTCTCCATGGGGAGCTCCAGTACTATTTGTAAAGAAAAAAGGATGGTACACTCAGGTTATGTATTGATTACATGAAGCTAAATAAAGTGACAGTGAAAAACAAGTACCCATTTCATTGAATTGATTACGTTTTTTATCAAATGAGAGAGGTAAAGGTATTTTCAAAGATAGACTTGAGATATGGTTACCATCAAGTAAGGATCAAAGAAGAATATATTCACAAGACATCATTTATAACAAGGTATGGACACTATGAATTTGTAGTGGGGCCATTTGGACTCACTAATGCACCAGCTACCTTCATGTGTCTCATGAATAAAATTTTCCACAAATATTTGGACAAGTTTGTTCTTGTTTTCCTAGATGACATTCTTATTTACTCTAAGAATGAAGAGGAGCATAAAGAACATTTGAGGATGTATTTTCAATTGTTAAGGGAGCATAAGTTGTATGCAAAGCTAAGAAAATGTGACTTTTATAAAAATAGAATTCATTATTTGGGTCACATTATTTCAGAAGAAGGAATATTAGTGGATCCATAAAAGATTGAAGCCATTATGAATTGGCCAAATCCAAAGAATGTGATAGATGTGGGATATTTTATGGGTCTTTCTAGTTACTATATAATATTCATTGAAGGATTCTCCAAGGTTGCACACCCAATCACTTCTTTGAAAAAGAAGGGAATAAGATTTGAATGGACCCATAAATGTGAAGAAAGCTTCTAGTTGTTGAAGAAGCTTTTAACAAGTGCTCCAATTCTGAAAATTGTAGACCCAAAAAAAGAATTTGTGGTGTGTATAGATGCATGTAAACAAGGACTTGGAGGAGTTCTTATGCAAGAAAATCATGTGGTGTGTTATGCGTCTAGAAAATTGTTACACCTAAATCTCGTCATCATGAGTCCCTTGTCAACTCAATGCCTTGATCCCCGAAGTCTCCATGATCAAGCAAGTCAGTTAGAGCAAGTTGATGCCCTTTGTCCACAGTTTCTAGTTGGGCCGACGCATGTTGTCTTTGAGCAATAAATGATCAACTAGGTCCGGCGCAAAGTGTATTCTGCCAGACTGCGCCGGTGACGTAGGATGTCTTTGTGCAGTCTGCGCTTCCCCTCTCAGGCACAGGTTGCACTCATGCAGCTTGCGCCGAGATTGGTTAAATTGGATAAAGGTGGCCTTCAAGCGATTTCTAGAAGTTGGATGAGGTGGATCCTTATCCCTAACTCTTAGGTGAGCTGTCCTACGGTTCCCTAACCTCAAGGGAGGATCCCTTAGCCCTCTCTCCATGATCCTCAACCTACTTTATCCACTTGGTCCTATAAATACAAAGCTCCTCTCCATTCCAAAGGGAGGAAGTTTATAGCACTTACATGCTCGTGGAATTAGCCTAGGTGATCCCTATCCATCTCTTGGGAGGCTTACATTTCCTTTGGAGGCTTTGGATTGGCTTGTTGGATGAGGATTGCAGCGTTAAGGCTTGGGTTGTAATCATCTCTCTACTTTGTATTTCCTACTATTTATACAGTAATATAAACTCTTTCCATAAATGTTGTTGTGTTGATAATGTTTATAGTTTACTTCCTTAACTGTTTAATTAGATCATTTGGTGTCTAGACATGTTTTACTGCTTGTATTATCTCCACATGTTTTGACAGGTCTTGTAGCTACAGATCTGACGACTGTGGAGATTGGAGCAATAATGAGGAGAAATATCTACAAATATAAAGGTAAGACGTCTAATTACTCGATCTCTAACTTGATATATGAAAGTAGCTTTATGTTCTATTCTTATTTGTTCTAGATTCGCATTGGACTAGGGATATCTGGCTCGCGTACGCTCGAGTAGATTGTCTAATAACAAATTTGGCGACCATACTAGGGATTACATTGTTTTGATTTCAAGTTTGAATGTGTTATTCTTGATTTTCTTAATGAGCCATTGCTTTGCCTCTTGAGCCTATTTTCACCATCAATTTCTTTTCTTTAATATTTTTCTAACTTTCTCTGGGTCTGTTGAACCATCTTCAATCCATTTACTTAGTCATTTTTTGGAGATTTTTCATTGTTTGCATTGAGTTATTCTCCCGACGCACCTAGGTAGTGCATCCAATGCGCCTATATATCCAGAGTGCAATTTTCCTTTGAGCATACTGCTCCACCGATGCTTTTTCTGATTTGACAGTCTGCGCCACCGACGCTTTACCTCTGCATACAACCTGTGTCAGGCGCTCTGTGCCTAACCATATCCTGCGCCGAGTTTTTAAGCTTAGGGATTGGGATCCTTATCTCCATTTTTTATTTTTTGGGTCATTCAACAGACATCTTTGCATTGTACCTACTAGGCAGAGGCCCTTTTATTCAGCATTGTTTGATTTGGTTTGTTTGTGTTGGGTTTTGGGTCCTTTTGATCAAGTGAGAGTTTGATTGAAGTGGTGGGAAATTTCAATCTCCCACGGTCATCCACTCCCTCTTGTTGTCCCTGACCACCTCACTGGATCTATCCGACATACTAGATCCACTTCCAAACAATTTTTGAACTTAGTCATTAATTGATTGGCTTGCATTTGATTGTTTTTGAGTGATTTTTGTGTCTTTAGGTGGAGTGCTTGTCATTTTTCTTTGAGAATTTCTGAGTGTTTAGAGTGCTGCAAGTAGTCTCTTCTTTTCTACCATTTACATTTCAAAAGCATCTTTATTATCAGATTTTGTCTTGATATATACATTAAAAAATTAAAAGTGCTTCATTTTTTACCATTTTCAAGTTCATTTGAGGATTGTTGTAAAAAATTACTTCGTGCATTGGAATTCATCATCCATTGATCTTTGGGAAAGTTTGAAAAGATAATTTGATTGTTTGTGTTTTTCTTGAATTATGAGTCACTCCTCTTCTTGAAAAATACAAGTGAAGTCAAATTTTTGCAAAGTGATTCCAGGCTTGAAGTGTTATATGCATTTTTGGTTTTCATGTGCTTTTGGGCTACCATTGTGAAATTGAAAGAGTTAGCGTGCTCTAAGTAGAGATTCTCCCCTTTTTAGCATTTAGTTCTATTCTAATTGAAAAAGACAAAAATAAAATACTTTGATTGGGTTTGATGTGTTATCATTTTTCATGTTTTGCTTGAAAAACGGAAAAGAGTGCTTTCATTATCATTTTTGGTAGATTTGGGATTTGTTGAAATTTACTGTTTTGTGAGACCATTGGAAAAAGATTTATCCTTCCCGTACATAGATTTCATCAAAAGAAAGAGTGCATTTTTCATGTAGTTAGGATTGCATTATGTTTACATTTAAGTACTCACCTTATGCATTCACCTAACCGTCCAGATAAAATTTACCGGTTGAACTAGGTTAAAATTTTTAGTAACTTGTGTGTTAAGTTAGAGACATGTTCCAGCGTCGTAAAACGCGGCAACTTTCATTATTTTCCTGCATTGCATCCCGGGGGCATGTAGTTCTTCCACGTACCAACCGGTATATCGAAGGCTCTTTCATGTACCTTAGGGTATATCAAAAGGCACTTCACGTACTCGGTAGTATATAGGAAGGCTCTTGTCGTACGGTTGTGCATTAGACAACACCACTACGGATTTGAGCTCCCACATACCTTGCGTATATCGGGAGACACTCCTACAATTCCTGAGACCAACTGAGCTAACCATTTGGTCGTCTTGGCAGAGAAATATACCGAGAACAACAGTCGGGGAGCTACTACGCACGTACTATCAAGTAGTCAGGTTATATGGTCAGGGGTACAGTCCTAGTCCTCCCTGGTTAGTGCTTTGAAATATTGGGCTGAGTATAACTGTTGGACCTTGGAGTATATCACAAGTTGCGAAGCCTTGACAATCCCATGAAGCTACAGACTTTTGAATCCACACCTATCACATAAGTTTTCTTGCGGCCTTAGTTTGTGTAGATTTTTCTGGATTTTTTTTTCTTTTGTTTAGAATACACTTAGGAGAAATTATGGTTCGGTCATTCTGGTTGAACAAACTTTGAGAAGGTCCCGCAGAATTTTAAACTTACCACCCGAATATCCCTTTAATCAGGAGGTAATTTCGAGGGTCAGCATGGACCCACAAGTTACGGTCGTGTCGCCTGAAGCAGAAAAATCCACTATGGAGTCCGGAGCGAATATGTTTCCTTCTGATTCACCAAAATCTAACCCACCAAGGGCTGAAGAGGAAGAACCTTCCACTTCATGAGACACATCCTTCCACTGCGTGATGGCAGGAGAAACTGGATCTATAAAATGGTTAAATCCATCCTAGGACGAACCTGTATCCGCAACATTTGGTCCATCTGCATCCTTTTTGGACACCTCTCTCGGGAAACAATGGGCCCACTTGGCTATCGATCCGGGAACCGAAACCTCCCATCTTTGGGATCCTCATTCCCAGCATTTGGCTCCAGTCTATGAACTCATGGACCAATTACGCCAACGTGGTGACGAACTTCGATGCCAGAGTCTCTCACGGAGAAGAGACACCTCGAAAACACCCATTTTTCAATATACCCCAATTCGTTCATTATCTCTTACTTCACCGGAAACACCCGTACATAACGTGACCACCTACCAACCTAGTCAACCCTCATTTCCTATGAGTACAACTCTTAATCAAGAGACCAGTTCCATACCCCAAATGATTCAACATGTTGAGGGACAAAAGTCCAACAATACTCCTACTACTACTGGAACATTACCCACCCCTCCCCCACCCCAAAACTCGCGGGGGGGATACTCTTTACCTCCTAATTTTATTACGAGTAGTGTTCCTCCAATAGTAAGTAGTCAACAACCTATTACGAGTCAACCTTCCACTAGTGGTCAACACGTTGTTACTTGGGGGAAACCCCCATTTTTTAGCCATAGTATGTTGTGGGATCCACCATGGGATTACATCCTGGTGGGGGACCGTCCAACCCAACTCAACCACCATGGAGTCACACGTATCTAGGTCACTTTAATGCTATGTCGAGACAATTCCATCTCGGAAATTTACTCCACGGGATACCTTATCCTAGAAACTCATACACTCCATGGGGACATTTTAATGTTGCACCAATTGGACCCCCACCAATGTTTCCTCATGCACCACCACCCCCATCAACGTTTGGTCTACCTACTTCTAGAGGAGGAGGACCTCCACCTTCTGGCGGAGGTGGAGGGCCACCCCATTCCGGTGGAGGCAGAGGATGACCACCTCCTGGTAGTGGTGAGCTCCCACCTTATGGAGGAGGCCCACCTTATTCTGGAGGCGGTGGCCCACCTTATTCCGGCGGTGGCGGAGGACCACCACTTTCTGGTAGCGGCGGACCCCCATCTTATGGAGGAGGCCCACCTCATTCTGGAGGTGGTGGCCCACCCTACTCCGGCGGTGGAGGCGATGGCCCACCCTATTCTGGCGGTAGAGGCGGTGGACCCCCTTATTCTGGCGGTGGTGGAGGACCCCCACCTTTTGGTGGAGGTCCACCTTACTCCGGCGGTGGCATTCCACCTTACTCCGGCGGTGGAGGACCCCCACCTTTCGGCGGCGGACCACCCTATTATGGCGGAGGACCTACCTACGGTCCACCACCCGACCCTGGAGGCCCACCCCCTTATGGCCAATTCCCATCGAGAACACCTTATAATCAGTCGATTCATGGTCCCACTGGTCCATATATGTCATATCACTACTATCAGTATCCACAGCTGAACCAAGAACTGCCATTCTTGGCTACTTTGGACCTACCCGACCTATCTCGCCTGACCAATGATCCCATCCTACACGATTATAATTGGCCACCCATTGTGGTCAATCTACCCTCGAATATTCCCAAATTTGATGGCAAACCCAATGAGGAACCGAAAAACCATGTGATGACTTACCATCTGTGGTGCTCATCGAATTCCTTAATGGAAAATTCAATCCGTCCAAGTTTGTTTCAATGGACCCTCACCGGACCAATTGCCAAGTGGTATATTGAATTACCACAACACTCATTTCCCGATTTTCGCTCTCTTGCTATGTCCTTCCTGACTCAATTACAATTACCCATACACTACGAAACTGGTACAGACCAACTAACTTCGCTCTGTCAAACCATAGCAACTCATATCTCTGATCATATCCATGAGTGGTGGAGGAGACGACTTCTTATTAAGGCTCTTATTCCATACCAACTCTTAGCTGACTGGTTCACGAAGTCCCTCATACCTACCGTAGCTTGAGACGTGGCCATGGGAGGGGTCATCACCGAGGAACAAGCTATTGCTTGTGCCCACTACTTAGGCCTCGTCTATGCTCAGTCTGGCATCTTATATGACATTGTTCCTTACGCACCCCACCATATGTACGACCCTGCAAAACCCCCTAAGGGACCTCAGGCTGACGAAATTATCAGTTCCCTTAACTCCTAGCCTTCTACTAAAACTGGTGGATCGTCGAACCTCCATGGTTCTTCCCCACCCCCACCACAGGCTGGAAGCAGCACCACCAAGTCACCCACTCTTGCTTCCATCAAGGAGGTGAATTCTGTTCAATCAGCTTCTCCTCATAAGTTCGGTGGCAAGAAGAAAAACAAAGGTAAACCTAAGAAATCTTCTAACCATCAAGAGCACAAGAACCCCCCTGAAGACACCAAACAAAAGAGGAAGCTGACGTATCCTTGTTTACTGTGTGGTGGTGACCATTTCTCCAAGGAATGTTTGTGAGATTTTCAATTACTAGGAACTAGATTCATAAGGTAATTTCACCATGGAATATTTCACACAATGAGAGAAGAAGAATAGAGAGAATAAATTGTGGAAATCACTTTGTATATTATTCATTGATATGATAATAATATATAATACATCCTCCATGGAGAAAATCGAATTCCTTTGAGGCAATATGGAAAGAGCAAAAAGAAAAGGCTTAGAAAAGACAAAAAAAACCCTAGGTGGCAAAAGCAATTTCCAAAACTGTCCTAGAGGCTCACGAATTTAGTAAGTATGGTATGGAAGCTCATGAGTGAGGTAAATGAAATGTTATGATGGATTTAGAAGGTTAGATATGATGTGGAGGTCGAATTGGTCAAGTGGCAAAAGATTCCAAGTAAACTAGCTTTATCTTTTCCACTAGAAAGTAGAAAAAACAGGACAAAGCTAACTAAATCAAGATAGTGTCTTTCTAATTCAAGAATGGAATAAAATTAGACATAATCCAAGGGAATCTTATCCAGAATCTATCCAAATTCATTTTTGTGAATGAGGATAGCATGTGGCCCACTAAAAGACAAAACTGGCCTATTCTACCTAGTCAAAACTCAGGAAATTAATCATAAATGATTAATTAATTTTATCCTAAGTCTAGAATGACATAGTCGATTTTTTAAATGTTCCAACACCCCCCTTAAGCCTGACTTTATGTGATGGGAATCAGAAAAATCTCAGAAATATAGGGTCCAAGCAACAAGGCTTATGGTCACCCCGATACAAAAATAACTAGTCCATGTAAACCGAGGAAACAGGGAAAACCTCATGGGAACAAAACCCTCCCTCAAAAATGGACATGCTTGATGTCTTCATACTGTCATGTTTCTCATTTGAATGAGATGAATGGGATGATTTTGAGTAAATGACTTGATGAAGAGATTGTGGATGTCATGATCATGCATCAGTGCATCAATGTTGTGTAGGCAAGAACCATGTGTTGAAGCTCTATGAAGTTCATCTTCTGATGATGGAGGAACATCAAATGAATTTTTCTTGTTGCTATAACATACATAATCAGATATGAAAACATAATCAACGTTGGAAATAATATCTATGCGTACTCCTTCCCAAGGAGAAACAATGAACTCAACAGGATCAATTTCTTCTGTAGCTGCAATGTAGTGTACTAGTTCTTGTACTTTCTTCTCAAACTGATGTAGAACTTTTCTGATATTTAAAATGAGATCATGCAGCTCTGAAATATCAGAATGTGAATTATATATTGGAGCAGCAACCAGTAAATATGTGGAGTCTCCATAATCGAACAAAGTTTCAGTAGGAAAAGTGTGAGAAACTAGATCACCCTGACAGCTGAGCGAGCCTGGAGAGTGTGAGGAATTGACTTTTGAACCATGAATGATGGGTTCAAGTCCAAATGTGTGGAATATCAGTCCAAATAAAGCCAAAAACATGGCTGTCCAACCAATGAAAGATATGAAAGACAAAAGTGCAACAGAGGCAAGTGACACAGTGTAGGAAAACATAGAAATGTGTAGTTTCTTAATTGGAGAACTTGGGGTTTGTAGGGTCTTTTGTGCATCCAAAGGTTGGGAATATGATGTGGGATATGTAATGAACTGCATATACAACTGTAAATTATCTTCTAAATCATAATCTAAAATATTTGAATGGTGGTGGAAAGGCATTTCAGAAGACAAGTCAGAAGCTAGTAAAAAATGACTAGTTTGGAGAGTAGACTTGGATGAACCGACTGAAGATTATTCCAAGGAAGAGGTGGAGGTTTTTGATTCTAATATATCAGAATGTGAATCAATATTAGAGACATCAGAATTATATTTCACTCTAACACTCAAAACGTAAACATTATTACCTTTGGGAGAGGCTTGGAGACAGAGTTCTTGTTCTACAGCAAGCTTGCCCTGTTCTTTTTTTGCAAAGTCAGTAACATCTATGTTATGTTCTTCAAGCGTTTTGGCCATGATGTCCAATTTCTTCTTGAAGCAAGATTTCTCAGGATGAGTTCCTTTGCAGCAATAAGAACACTTGGGCTTCTCCTTCTTTATCTTCTTGGATTTGGAATTTCCATCAGAATCCTCTTCATCTGACGATATCTTTTGTTTGGATTTGTTATTCTTGAAACTCTTTGCTCCATGAGCAACAAGTGCAAAGTCTTTGGAGGGTGATTGATCCCTCATTTGGACCAGCTTGTCCTTCTCCCGAGTGAGCGAATCAATGAATGCATCCAAGGTTGGAATCTTCCACTTGGGAACTGCAAGTCTTGCAGAATGAAAAGTAGACAAAAATACTGAGTATTCTGAACTCAGTTTTGACAGAATGGTGAGGATTAATTGCTCATCCTTCTTCTCTATGCCACATTGCTTGAGTTGAAGCACTAGGTTCTTGAATTTTGAGATGAACTCCTCCATATAATCGAAATTAATTGGACTAAGAGAGATAAGCTCAATCTCCAAAAATGACCTATGAGCTCATCTTGTTTTCCGAAGAGAGATTCTAGCTTTGTCCACACTTCATTTGGACTGGATATAGAATCAATATGGAATAGAATATCTGGAGATACAGAGATACAAAGTAACCCATAAGCTTCATCAAGCCTATTAAACCATTTGGATTTTAATGCAACAGCTCCTGGATCAGTTTCAAGCCACATAGTGACTCTATACAATCCTTTGCTTCGAAGCTAGATGATCATATGTGCCTTCTAGTCAAAGAAATTGAAGGGAGTGAGAGTCAAAAATTTGTCTTGATTTTTCTCCATATTGATGCGTTCCTAGTGATGGAAATACCTGCAAAACAATGTTGGAATTTGCTTTGAATCAAGCTAGCTCTTATACCATGTGAGATTTTCAATTACTAGGAACTAGATTCATAAGACAATTTCACCATGGAATATTTCAGACAATGAGAGAAGAAGAATAGAGAGAATAAATTGTGGAAATCACTTTGTATATTATTCATTGATATGATAAAAATATATAATACATCCTCCATGGAGAAAATCAAATTCCTTTGAGGAAATATGGAAAGAGCAAAAATAAAAGGCTTAGAAAAGACAAAGAAAACCCCCTAGGTGGCAAAAGCAATTTCCAAAACTATTCTAGAGGCTCATGAATTTAGTAAGTATGGTATGGAAGCTCATGAGTGAGGTAAATGGAATGTAATGATGGATTTAGAAGGTTAGATATGATGTGGAGGTCGAATTGGTCAAGTGGCAAAAGATTCCAAGTAAACTAGCTTTATCTTTTCCACTAGAAAGTAGAAAAAACAGGACAAAGCTAACTAAATCAGGATAGTGTCTTTCTAATTTAGGAATGGAATAAAATCAAACAGAATCCAAGGGAATCTTATCCAGAATCTGTCCAAATTCATTTTTGTGAATGAGGATAGCATGTGGTCCACTAAAAAACAAAACTGGCCTATTTTATCTAGTAAAAAATAAGGAAATTAATCATAAATGATTAATTAATTTTATCCTAAGTCTAGAATCACATAGCGGGTTTTTTAAATGTTCCGACAATATCCCCACCGAGACGAAGTGCAGAAGTTTCTTAAGGGAAACCCCACACCCAGAGTTCTCAATGACCCCTTCCCCACTCAGAACTAACAACTGATCACTCAACCCTCTCCTTCTCACAACAAGGCACCATCCTCCACGCATGTTTTCATGATGTGTAGTGAGATAGTTAACCTGAACACATGCTCACACTCGTATGACTTAGTCCCTCCGAATGAACTCATTGGAAGTAATACTGAAACAACTTCCACTTCTATTCCCGATGTTACCGTACCACATGCTCCTCTTGCCATTGAGAAGCCTTCTTTAGAGTCAGTGTTGCGTCCTCCTAAGAGCACGATTCGAAAAGCAGTTTTCAATCCTAATGCTCGGGAATCTCAGAGCTACAACATTGTAAAGGACTTGGCGCAAGCTCCTTGTGCCATGTTGACGCTATAGGTATTGTAAAATTGTCCCAACCAATGCAAGCCTCTTCTCGCTTCCATCAGCGTGGGAGATCTGGATTCCACGAATACTATCATGTTTCGACTTGAGTACTTTAAACCGAGGCTTTCCCACCAGCTGGCATTCCAAGTTGCTACGAACGTTTATGGGAAAACAATCCATCGTACTGTACTAGACGAAGGTGCTTATTCCTTGGTCATGTCACTTTCATTTTGGAGAGCCATTGGTTCTCCTGAGTTAAACCGTTCTCCCACTACCCTGAAAGCATTTGACGGTTGTGGCTTTCAACACCATGGGATACTACAAGCCTTAGTAGTAGAGTTGGGGGGTAAGACTACAACCATTAACGTGGAAGTGGTCACAACCCCTTTGGATTATAATATTTTACTTAGTCATAATTGGTTTTATGCCATGACTGCGGTCGCGTCATCTGTCTTCCGCATTGTGCAATTCCCCCACCAAGGCCGAATTGTCATTGTCGACCAATTGGAATTTTGTACACCGGACACCGCTACTCATCCTAGCGATAATGTCTCCTTACTCGAGAAATCTTTGTAGCCATATGAGAGCGTGGGGGTTGACCTCATAAAATATTCATCTCTTATGGGTGTCTTTCCAACCCCGGATCCCCCTAAACATGTTTCCAAGGTGAACATGATATCCTCCATAAATCCATCTTTTCCCAACTTTGTCAATCAATGGCTTGTACCTGATGAAGCCACCATGCATTTGATTGGAGACATAATGCCTCTTTCACCCGCTGAAACTACTTATGAGGCTATCCGGTCAACACTCGAGGACCACTTGGCTGTGGCCTCTACATCTTGTTCTCTACAACAGATGTCATCCTTACCAGATCCTCTGCTCCGGACTTTTCATTTCGACGAGTCCATTATGGAGATTATGAGCTCAGATGAGCCTCCGTGGGAAGACCTCCATCATCGATTGTCTTTCCTACCCCCATTGGATTCCGTGGAGAACAACATCACCACCATTTTCACACCGGATGTCTATCCTTGCCAACAGTCACCGATCCTCACTTTTCATACGGTCATTGAGGGTAACTTGGTGAATATCGATCCCACCATCCCAGTTGATATTTCAGTTACCCTTGGTGTCGTGGAAAACATTCGTTTAGGCCAAAACTGTTCTCCCGAAGAGATCACTATGTACATGGCCTTATTCAAGCAATTATGCGACGTGTTTGCTTGGACCTATGAGGAGATGCCCTGGATAGATCCTACCATCATTTCGCATGAGATTAAAACCTATCCCAACGCTAAACCAATTCGTCAAAAGTTATGACCAGTACACCCTCGAAAGACTGTGGCAATTAAGGCAGAGATTGAAAAGCTCTTGAAGGTCGGCTTCATCTACCCTATTCTGTTAACAAAATGGGTCTCAAATGTCGTCCATGTGGCTAAGAAGCAGGGCACCATCCGAGTTTGTGTCGATTATAGGGATCTGAACAAGGCTTGTCCTAAGGACAACTACCCCACTCCCTTCATCAATCAGATCATTGACAATTGCGCTGGAAGTGTCATCTGCTCATTCATGGATGGCTTTTCCGGTTACATCCAGATTGAGATCCACCCGACCGACCAACATAAGACCACTTTCATCTACCCTTGGGGTACGTTTTCTTATCGCAAACTCCCTTTTTGTCTTACAAACGCTGGTGCCACATTCCAGCGGGCCATGCCATATGCTTTTTATTATGTGAAGGAATTTGTGGAGCTCTATCTTGACGATTTACCTGCCCATTCGTAGCAGCGCGAGTTCCACATCGATCATCTGACGATATTATTCCTCAGATGCACGCGGTATAACATCCGTCTAAATCCTCACAGGTGAATTTTCTATGTTGAGTCTGGACGCCTCCTTGGTTTTATAGTTTTGAAAGACGAGATCCTCATTGATCCCTTGAAGGTGGAATCCATTGTCGCTCTCCCACCTCCTACTGATATTACAGAACTACAAAGTTTGCAAGGGAAGGAAACTTACCTACGATGTTTTGTCTATAATTTCACTCAGAAGACACAGGGCTATATGCGACTGCTGAAGAAGGACGTCGCGTTCATATGGGACAACCAAGTGCAAAAATCCTTCAACAGTCTGAAACATGCCATTACCCATGCCCCTGTGCTCCAACCGCCCAATTACTACAAGGATTACATCCTTTATCTTGCCGCTTTTGTCACCACGATCATCATGGTCCTGGTCCAGGAGGACAACAACTCCCAAGAATATGTGATTTATTACCTCAGTAAGGGTCTTATTGACTCTGAAACTCATTACTCACATGTCGAGAAACTTTCTCTTGCGCCTGTCATTGCCGTCCAAAAGTTCCATCATTATATACTGCTCTGCACCACCACCATTATCACCGACTTGAACCCCATGCACCACGTTTTGACACATCAAGTGCTTGGGGGAAAGTATTCACGCTGGATCATGATACTTCAGGAATTCGATCTCCTCTTCGAAAAGGCCAAGTCCAAGAAATATTTGGTGTTTGCAGAGCTCATCTATGATCTTCCCCGTGTTGATTTAGGATCTGAGCCCAATGATTCTCTTCCAGATGAATTGTTTTTCCTCCTTAGCACGCCAGACCCATGGTATGGAGATATCACCTTATATCTTCAAACCCAACGGTTTAACCCCCAACTCTATCATGACAATCGTCATAGTATACGGCACCACGCCAAGTATTACTTGATCATCAATGATACCTTGTATCATCGTGGTGTTGATTCTGTTCTTCGACGTTTCCTGACACACGAAGAGGCTGAACACGTTCTGAACGAATGTCACGCTGAGGCATGTGGCGGTCATCTCTTTGGGATGGATATGGCCCAGAAGATACTACGCACTAGATATTACTGGCCATCCATCTTCAAAGATTGCATTGAGGCCGTTAAGAAATGTCCCCCATGCTAGCATTTTCAAATGAAAAAGCGTTCCCACCCATCCCCTCTACACCTAGTTATTTCCGTGGGTCCCTTTGCAAAATGGGGCATAGATTCCATGCACTGTAAGCCTACCTCAGCCGGGGGCATGGTTACGTCATAGTATCCGTGGATTTTTTTACTAAGTGGGTCGAGGCTATGCCTATGTACAATGAAGATGAAAAAACTGCTGCACTCTTCATGTTCAACCATGTTATTTCACGGTTCAGAGTTCCACAAGCCATAGTCACTGATCATGGATCTCACTTTCAGAACCATATGGTAGACGAATTGAGCGCTAGACTAGGTTTTCATCACAAAAACTCAACCCCTTATTACCCACATTCCAATGGAAAAGTAGAGGCCATTAACAAGGTCTTGAAAACCATGATTCAACGCATGGTGGGTACACACAAGTCAAACTGGCATAACATGCTCTTTTTCACACTATGGGCGTACCGGACCTCCATCAAGACTGCCACCGGATTCACACCGTTCCAATTAGTCTATGGACTGGAGGCAGTCCTACCAATAGAGTGCGAGATTCCATCTCTCAAACTCGCAGTTGAACTTCTTCCGAACACCACAGCCGAGGAAGAATGCTTCCTTTACCTAGTGAAACTCGATGAGACCCATCGCGATGCTACTCTTTCCAACGAGGCACATAAGAAATGCATCAAAGAACAGTATGATGGGTCGATTAAACCTCATGTTTTCAACAAGGGTGATTTGGTCCTCACATATGACCAAAAGCACGATAAGCTGGGGGCAGGTAAGTTTGAGTCCATGTGGCATGGACCATAATTGTGAAACATGTTCTGGAGAAGGGAGCCTATGAACTAGAGAATTATGATGGGATATATTTGGGAGAGCCTCACAATGGGATCTACCTGAAGAGGTACTATGCATGAGTCTTTCACGCATACGTATCTTGTATATACTGTACATGGAGTGTGTTTTGTGTGGTGTGACGCTTTGTTTTCGTGTGTCAAGATCTTGTTTCGCTACTTATATCATGTTCTGTCTGCATGTGCAGATGGAAACCTGATATGGATTCGCAGACGGTGCCAACCGACATACTGGTAACCTTGCTTCGACAGCCTGGGTACTTTATTCTCCCATCGACGATCTCATCATCTCAGGAGGAAGTTGTATAGGATACACAACCAATAATGCTGCAGAATACTAGGCGGTGATTGGAACCCTAACTGACGCTCTTTCCTTGGGTATGAGCCACATTGTCGTCCATCTGGATTCACAACTAGTGGTTTCTCATCTTAACCGGATCTACGCTATCCGCGACCCCACTTTGCTCCGTCTCTTCCGACGAGTTTGTCTTCGAGAAAGGTCCTTTGAATCTGTTCAATACCTGCAAATTCCACGAGACATGAACACGGTTGATGACTCCATGGCCAATTTCATTTTGGATTGGTACATTGCACACACATAAGATATTCATAAAATATAAAAACATACATAACTTGTAAATTATCAATTGTATAAGCAAAACATGTAAACAAGATCCCATTAATCACTAATAGAACACAAGATGTATAAAAACTGCAGATAGTGTATGTATATATATAAGTCGGTACAAAGTACAAAAATGGTAGTGCTGATACAAAAGTCTGAAGCATGCTAGCTTTCAGTAAGAGTCATCTCTACAAAATCTGAAGCTCACAAGCTTTCAGTATACACATATAAAACATGCACCTAATCCCTAGGACCCGCATGGTAGTAGACTACGGCCCTCACCACTTTTCAGAGTAGCTTGCTGAAACGTAATGATACCTCGACCGCCAACTTCTGGTAGAGACGGGGTAGGTCATGGACACCCGGCTTTGGAATTTCCAAAGTCATCCTATGTAGGTTCTCCTCGAGCTCCTGGAGATCCTCGAGAGCATCCCGGACCGCAAGGCCCACCTCTGGTACTACCCCTCTATGCGTAAGAGGAGAGAATCCATGCGGTCACACCGGATCCACATCTGCAAGAAACATGTAAGAAGTCATTAGCACTACTCCAAAAAAATCATAAATACATAAAATGAAAAAACACAGTAGTAGTTATTCTTACCGATATCGTCCCACTACACTCCCTCCAGAAGCATCAAGTCAAGGTCCCCTCAGAAGTCTGTCCCATGGTATGGGTAGTCCTTTACCATGAGGATTTGTCCCCTCAGCCACGTGAAGAAACCTGTGCCAGAACTGATGATAGGAACCCCTCCACCATGGCGAGCCATCACCTATGCCCACCTGGTCATGTGAGGATCTCATGCATCCCAATCCTCGAGGTCTACTTGCGGGCATAAGTGTGGCACCCACTCCAACATGAAAGACACCACCGCCGACCATAACCAAACTGCTTCAGCACCCCGCGCTGGAATTTGGTCAATTGATCACGTAGACTGGTGAGGAGCCCCTCACACCAGTTGAACACAGTGGGAGCCATACACTCCTTGGCGTACATCATCTGTGATTTGCTTTCCAGATGAGTAGATAGGCTGCCAGCTACCCTCACAATGGTAAAGAGTACGGTATGAAGGGCCCGGTCCTGGACATCCTTGATGGGAATCTTCCCACCAGTCATCGGCATACCTGGAGTACACCACTTCTCAATCATGTCCTCTATCGAGCGATCACCACCTCATGATCCATTCAAGGACACAGGGTTTCCTCGCCGGGACAACCCTGTCAAAAAACATATGTCCTCAACATCTATAGTTAATGTGTGCTCACCTATATGGAAATATTGTTGTACTGGGTCCCAACATTGTACCAGGTGTGTCAACAAAGGTACTTGGGACCTCATCCCCGGAACTTAGAAGTACTTGAGAAAACCACAGTTTCTCAACACAACAATACATTGTGGATCATCTTTCGCTTGTGCATCATCAAGCTCATGCTCGTGTTCTCACGACTCAAGAACCATTGCAGTCATTGCAAACCTGTCAAAAGGCCATTTAAACACCTTTAGTACTTTCCCTAATCATCAAAAATCTTTTTTTTGGGTTGGATTTTGAGTTTGGTATGAGGGTTTGCACTAGCGCAGACCATCCTTTTGGACAGGGCACCGCTGGTGCAGAACACCCTTTCGGGTTCTACGCTGGTGCAGATCCTGAAAGGGCGACTTGCGCCGGCCCGTGAGTGCAAACCCCCCAACATAACAAGATCAAAACTCACCTAAATGAAGAAAAAACAAAAAGTAATCCATTGTAAATTTAAAGGGCCAAGTTTAGGGTCACTTGTCACTAATGGCGTCCGAAATGATCGATCATAGCTCCCAAAATCAGCGAAAGAAAAATGGCTCCAAATGGCACTTCTCACCTCTCCAATTTGGTAAAAAAAAATAGTAATTCCTTTTACTATTTACCCATTTTTATATAGAAAAAGAGCATATTCCTTTTCTAATTTATTCGAAATATGGGTTATTTTTCTATAGTTGGAATTATTTACACTCGGTTAGTCATTTTGACCTAGTTTCAAAGCTTGCAGGTGAAGTTAAGTACCTCATTGATCCTGTTTTTTGCGGTTGTGGTCTTTTCACATATATTTTCAAGTATGAACAACTCGTAGAGTGTCTTTTTGTCATTATTTCGCTCATTAAATTCAATTATTAATGACACAGAGCTAACTCTTTGTTCTTTCTCGTGCTCATAAAACGATGAGAATAAGTTATCGAGTTATAGTTTATCACTTTTTCGGGCTCGTTAAACTCCTACGAAAAAGGAACCCCCCGGAGTCATTTCTTTAAGCTCTTTTTAGGCTCTCTAAATATGAAAAGATCGCCAAGCAAACTTGATGCATTCATGCTTGTAAAAGTATTTGAATGATTGTCTTTCTGGTGATAGTTTACCCCTTTTTCGGACGAGGAGGCACTACTTACGAAAAAGGAATACTCCATCCAATCATGACTGGAAGAGTCCTCTCTCGTGTTGTTTTACCCTTTTCTGGGAGAAGAGGCCAACTTTACGAAAAAGGACCTTTGGAGTCTTCTTTAGTTCTTTTCGGACTCTCTAAACATGAAATGACACTGAGTTTACCTTTTATGAACTCGTTAAAATTCAACATTGAAGGGCTCATCATGGGACAAACCCCTCCTTTCCTAGGTTCGCAAAACGTTTGGGATTGGACTCATCCATGGGATGAGATATACCGAGCATCTGTTTACCCTCCTCAAGCTCGTTAAAAAACACATGAGGCACTTATCAGTCATGATGGGGAAAAATGAAATATTTTGTATTACGCTTTATTTATAGAAGTACATGTTCGCTCTTGAACATGGAACTCATTTTCGTTTGCATTTAGTACTTGGGTAATCCGTTTGTCTTCGAGTCCTGCTGCTTCCATGAGTCATGTATCTCCTTTGGGTCATCCAAATAATGCTTCCACTATCAGTCGCATTGGGGGTTAGTATCATTCTCATCATGTCAATACTGCCAAGTCATGCCATTCCCATGTTCAAGAGATGTTCATTACTCATCATCTGCAGTCAGTACGCCTTCCATCATGTCAGTCTACCTTGAGTCAGTCTTGCACATTACTCTACCACCTGATCTACTCCAAACATCTGTTATCGAGTTTCGTGTCGTTGATGGGGGATTCATCATGGCCCTCCTTCGACAGATTCATTCTTGTCGACTTCAACACATCATCCAAGGATTGAATCTAGAAACCAATCGAGTACCTTGTGCCTGCATGCCTCAATGGCAGGTTACCTCGATTTCAACATGAATTTACATCATTGGCTCTTGATTGAAATATTTCATCAAGCGTTCGACCTCAACTCATTTATTCATGCTTGGTGATATGTATTGTGATACCTTGGGAATCATCGACATCAATGGTGATTTCCCTCGCACTTGTTAACGATATACATCACTGACCAGTAATCAAGTGGTTTCTACCATGTTCGACTCCAAAACATTGTAATCACATGGATAGATTCGTATCGTTGCGGGTTCGGCTTGAAGACCCTAGGAAATAATGTCTTACCTAGGTTGCGATGGAGATTGTTTGAGTCATATTACACGGATCCAGTTTTGTATTGGTCATGGTTGTGTTATCATCTCATCATGGATCTATGATTGTGTCTAGTAGCCATGATTGTGTTCAGTCGATATTTAATACCATGGATTTGCAATGTATTGGTCGGCAGCCATGTTGTGAGTCATGTGAGACTAGTATATTAGAGTCATGTGAGACTTCGCCTGTATTGTTTTTCCAGCTTCATGCTTTGGGGGGCATTCTGTTACACCTAAATCTCGTCATCATGAGTCCCTTGTCAACTCAATGCCTTGATCCCCGAAGTCTCCATGATCAAGCAAGTCAGTTAGAGAAAGTTGATGCCCTTTGTCCACAATTTCTAGTTGGGCCGGCGCATGTTGTCTTTAAGCAAGAAGCGCCCAACTAGGTCCGGAGCAGAGTGTATTCTGCCAGACTGCACCAGTGACGCAGGATGTATTTGTGTAGCCTGCACTTCCCCTCTTAGGCGTAGGTTGCTCTTATGCAGCTTGCGTCGGGATTGGTTAAATTGGATAAAGGTGGCCTTCGAGCGATTTCTAGAAGTTGGATGAGGTGGATCCCTATCCCTAAATCCTAGGTGAGCTGTCCTATGGTTCCCTAACCTCAAGGGAGGATCCCTTAGCCCTCTCCCCATGATCCTCAACCTACTCTATCCACTTGGTCCTATAAATACAAAGCTCCTCTCCATTCCAAAGGGAGGAAGTCTATAGCACTTACATGCTCGTGGAATTAGCCTAGGTGATCCCTATCCATCTCTTGGGAGGCTTACATTTCCTTTGGAGGCTTTGGCTTGGCTTGTTGGAGGAGGATTGCAGCGTTAAGGCTTGGGTTGTAATCATCTCTCTACTTTGTATTTCCTACTCTTTATACAGTAATATAAACTCATTCCATAAATGTTGTTGTGTTGATAATGTTTATAGTTTAATTCCTTAACTGTTTACTTAGATCAGTTAGTGTTTAGACATGTTTCACTGCTTCTATTGTCTCCACATGTTTTGATAGATCTTGCAGCTACGGATCTGACGACCATGGAACTTGGAGCAATAACGAGGAGAAATATCTACAAATCTAAAGGTAAGACGTCTAATTACTCGATCTCTAAGTTGATCTAGGAAAGTAGCTTTATGTTCTTTTCTTTTTTGTTCTAGATTCACATTGAACTAGGGAGATTTGGCTTGCGTCCGCTCAAGTAGATTGTCTAATAAACAAAATTAAAGGAGCATGAAAATAATTATTCCACACATTATATGGAACTTGAAGCCATAGTGCATGCTTTAAAAATGTGGAGACACAATTTAATGGACATAAAATTTGATTTGAGGACATACCATTGTGGTCTGAAATATTTATTTGAGCAGCCAACATTAAATGCCAGGAAAGCTAGATTGCTGGAATTTTTTATGTAAGTTTGATTTTGAGATCAAACACATAAAAGGAAAATAAAATAAAGTTGTTGATGCACTCAACAGAAAGGTGCATGAAATGCATGTGGTAGCCATCACAACTTGCCAATTAGATTTGAGACAACAGATTGCTAATTCTCTTGCTAAATATGAATTATATGTGCAAATAAAAGAAAAATTGCAGCAACATAATTTAGAAAAGAGGTATGAAGGATATCATTTAGAAGATGATGGACTTATTGTTTATAAAAATAGAATCTATATTCCAAATGTGGCAGGTTTGAGGAGAATTGTTATGGATGAAATCCATAAAATGCCATATTCTGCTCACTCATATATCTAAATGCATGAAGTGTCAGCAAGTGAAAGTTGAGCATCAACACCCAACAGGTTTGTTGCATCCTTTTCCAATTCTGGAATGGAAATGGGAATTAATTTCCATGGATTTTAGTACAGGTTTTCCAATGACTGTGAAACAACATGATTCCATCATGGCTGTGGTGGATAAATTTTCAAAATCAGCACACTTTATTCCAATTAAATCCACATATAAATATATGCCATTGCAAATATTTTATGAAGGAAATTTTTAGATTGCATGGATTTCCTAAGGCAATAAATTCAGACAGAGATACCAAATTTACTTCAAATTTTTGGAAAAGTCCTTTTGCAGACTTGGGTACACAATTGAATTTTAGAACTGCCTACCATCCACAAACACATGGGAAAACAGAAAGGGTAAATCAGGTTCTTGAGGACATGCTTCACATGTATGTGATGGACAAACCGTCGAAGTGAGAACATTATATACACTTGGTAGAGTTTGCATATAACAATGGGAAACAAGCTTCGTTGGGCATGAGTCCATTTGAAGTTTTATATGGCAGAAAGTGCAGGACATCAGTGACATGGGATAATCCAGTGAACATAATTGTAATTGGGCTAGAATTGCTTAAGGAAATGGAACAAGAGGTTGCAAAAATTAGGCAGAATTTAAAGGCAGCCCAAGATAGGGAGAAAAACTATGCAGATAAGAATATAATGCATAGGGAGTTCAGTGTTGGGGATCATGTCTACATTAGAGTGAGGCCAAGGAAAATTTCCTTGAAGCTTGAAGTTGTGCCAAGTTGTCACCAAGATATTGTGGTCCATTTGAAGTGCTTGAAAGAATAGGGCTAGTTGCATATAGAATTGCATTTCCTGTTAACACCAGAGCTCATGATGTTTTTCATTTTCTCTGCTTAAGAAATATGTACATGATCTGAACCATGTGACTGATTAGGATGTGATTCAAGTGGAATCCGAGGGAGAGTTCCAGATCGAGCCACTATGCATCCTAGACATGAAGGTAACATTGCTTCAGAATTGAGCCATCAGACAGGTAAAGGTGCAATGGAAGCACTTCGATCCTGATGAGGCTACGTGGGAGTTGGAGGATTCCATGAAAGAGGCATACCCATTTTTGTTTTGATTTTGAGTAAACATCGAGCACTAATTTTTTTTGACCCAAAATCCGACGGTGAAAAAGTCGAATTTGCTACAACCTATGGTCGCCTATCCGACAATTCCAGTCTTTTTTTACCGTCGGTGGGATATCGGCTAAAATACGACATAGTTGAAGACGTCGGATATTCGACTACCCTACCTCGTCGGTTAACCGACTTCCTCCAGCTTCACAGGTAGTCAGATAAGCGACAGCGTTAACTTCCAATATTGGTCGGATACCATCCGTTTGCCATCGAATATGCATCGGTTCAGTCGTCGGTTAAGCGACGTGTATGACATACAAAAAAAGGAGGATCCGACGTTCCGAGCCGTCGGAAGTATGGCACAAGCGTCAGATATTACCCTACGATCATCGGATATGTCATCGGTTAAGCGACGTGTATGCCATACAAAAAAAAGGCAGATCCAAAGTTTCGAGCCGTTGGAAGTATGGAAAAACCGTCAGATATTACCATGCGGTCGTCGGGATTAGGTCGTCGGTTAAGCGACTACCCAATACATTTTAAAAAAAAATAACATTTTTGAAATAAAACTTTTCATATTGAATACATGTTCTCTAATCCCTATGCTTATGTAACATTGTGGCATATTCGTCACAAAGAGATGGTTGGTAGTGTGCTTCCATTGTGTCAAGGTACTCTTACCTAACTTCTCTAATTTGGTATACTAAGGAGTTTTTATATTCATGTGTGAGATCATATTCTTTGAATAACGCTCATTAGATAGTTAATGGGTGGTTACTTAATGTAAAAGGCTCATTTTTATTAAATAAGAACCAATAGGTGGTTGGTAGTCATTAATTTTTAGATTGCATGTAGTTAGGGTTTTGGTAGTTATTAAGAAACTATTTATAGCGCTAGAAGGATGTATATTGTTTTGTCAAAGATTGGTATTGTATTGAAGCTTTGCTCAAAGGAGCTCATCCTCTCGAAGAGGCCCATGAACATTACTCTCTCTTTTTTAATTTATTAATACAAGTGTTATATTTTACAAGTTTAATCTCTTCTTGCATTTTCTTTTGTTCACTTATATTTATTTGAGGTTAAGCTGGATATTGATCCAAGGAAATTAAAGAGAAGGTTAAGGATATTGATTCCATTGCATCATTTACTCAACCTTTGAAGTTATGGAAAATCGAAATTGGTTATGAGGAGCAACCAAAAATCACAACAAGCTCCAAGAAATTGTCAAAATTTAAACGACACGCGAGTGGGTTGTAGAAAGTTAGCATCGTAGCCATTCATTGAGCTCCTCTCTGTTTCGAGAATAATTTCATATTCTCTACTGAACAGGGCCAACCACGTCAAGGTGGAAGCTCTTATGGCCCCTCCCCCCCCTCACATCACTCTCAATTCCCCATACCCAATGCATGCACTCGAAAAAAACAAACATGTGCAAATTCATCCATATTTTATCATGAATTTTCATCCATTATTCATTCAATAAATGCTAACATTCACTAAACCATTGTTTATGTCAATCCACACATTCATTCAATAAAAGATAACATTCAATAAACCATTCATTAATCATTCAGTCAACACATTCATTCAATAAAAGCTGAAATTCAATAAAGGTAACAGTTTACTACACTGAATCATTAAAACATTAGAAAATTCATTAAATCATTCATTCATTAATTAGGCCAAAAATCGTGGACGATATATTGTTATAAAAAATATTTAGACGAGATTTGAACCTGCGACCTATGTCTAGTCCCAAGGATACCACCTTCAAGTTTGACCTTATCAATCAATTCCCATCGCCATTTCCTCTCATACGACGTCCCAAAACCATTTCTCTCGACACCCACTCTTCATTTATTCTGCATGCATTTCACTATGCAACCGTCTCAAATTCCCATTGCGTTTTCCATCAATTAGTTTATCAATTCAGTATGACCCACATCTGCCATCCAATGAGTGTTTTCATGGTATTCAGTTTCATCCTGGCAACGGTTGATGATTCATGGTATTACGTTTCCCTTCGGCTGCAAATGACAAACTCATAGTTCACTATGAAGGTTTGTCTGACAAATGTGACGGTCAGAGAAATCTTGATAGTGAACTATGAGTTTTCTATATTGCAGTTTAAGGGAAATGTAAATATAGAATGAATCATCACCATTTTCAGGCTGGAACTCAAGACCATGGAAACACTCCTTGGATGGCGGGCGCGGGTCATACCGAATTGATAAACTTATAGATGGAAAATGCAACGAGAATCTGAGACGATTGCATAGTGAAATGCATACACAATGAATCAAGGTTGAATGTGGTAGCCCACCATCTCCCATTGTGAAATGCATGCAGAATGAATCGAGCTTGAAGGTGGTCTCCCTTGCCAGCTGCACTTCAAGCTTGAAGGTGGTAGCCTTGGGACTAGACATAGGTCGCAGGTTCGAATCTCCTTAGTTCAGTTCGTACCCTGTTATTTTTTCAATGCAAACTATATGTTTTCTTTAATTTGTTGTTGAATTTAATTCCCTAGCATAGGAGGAGCCATTATGGTCAAGTTGCATTCCTAAAAAAATGATGAACATTGACAACAAGCAGCATGTCTCTAATTGTTTTCGGTGTATGCTAGCTTAGTTGCAAATATTATGCTTCAGAAGAAGCCATCCTTGAATGGTAAATATACCAATTTGGAAGGGTTTAATGTGAGGTTAAGGATATTGATTCCAAGGAAATTAAAGAGAAGGTTAAGGATATTGATTCCAGTGCATCATTTACTCAACCTTTGAAGTTGTGGAAACTAGAAATTGGTTATGAGGAGCAACCAAAAATCACAACAAGCTCCAAGAAATTGTTAAAATTAAGACAACACACGAGTGGGTTGTAGAAAGCCAGCATCGTAGCCATTCATTGAGCTCCTCTCTATTTCGAGAATAATTTCATATTCTCTACTGAACAAGGCCAACCACGTGAAGGTGGAAGCTCTTATGGCCCCTCCCCCCCCTCACATCACTCTCAATTCCCCATACCCAATGCATGCACTTGAAAAAATCAAATATGTGCAAATTCATCCATATTTCATCATGAACTTTCATCCATATATGTGCAAATTCATCCATATTTCATCATGTGGAAACTCGAAATTGGTTATGAGGAGCAACCAAAAATCACAACAAGCTCCAAGAAATTGACAAATTTTAGACGACACGCGAGTGGGTTGTAGAAAGCCGGCATCGTAGCCATTCATTGAGCTCCTCTCTATTTCGAGAATAATTTCATATTCTCTACTGAATAGGGCTAACCATGTGAAGGTGGAAGCTCTTATGCCCCCCCCTCACTCATATCACTCTCAATTCCCCATACCCAATGCATGTACTTGAAAAAAGCAAATATGTGCAAATTCATCCATATTTCATCATGAACTTTCATCCATTATTCATTCAATAAATGCTAACATTCACTAAACCATCGTTTCAGTCGATCAACACATTCATTCAATAAACCATTCATTAATCATTCAGCCGACACATTCATTCAATAAAAGTTGAAATTCAATGAAGGTAACCGTTTACTACACTGAATCATTAAAACATTAAAACATTCATTAAACCATTCATTCATTCATTAGACCAAAAATCGTGGATGATATATTGTTATCAAAAATATTTAGACGTCGTTTTTCCCGTCCTTTTTATAAGTTTTTCTTCTCTTCAGTGGTACATAATCTATAAGAGGACCATCTACATCTGGACTTTCTCTTCCAGTTCTTGGTTCTTTAGCAGGCACTTTTGGTGATGTTTGCAATATCCTAGCTGATTGTTGTTCTAGACGTGGATTTTGCGGAAAGGGGTTCGGATTTGCTGTAATGATGTGAAAATGTTACATCGTTATATTTTTCTATTGTAATGACAAGTTTTTCATTTAAAAAAATTCATTACGAAGGTGTTTTTTTACCTGGTGTGACCAAATCATGTTGTTGATGTTCTTGTCCAGTCTCAACCTGTACATATCACCCTCTACATGTTCTGCAGTTGAAATATGGTGAACTACAATTAATGGTCACCATTTGCAATGTTATACATAAAATTGTATCATATGAATAAATTCATTACCAAGATTCAAATCTTGATCATCGATTTGTTGTTGTCCCTCCTCGACACTAATGGGATCATTGCTTTCCTGTTAAAAACAGAGCCAATATTTTACATCAAGTATTTGTAACGAAAATATTCCACAAGCAACAAATCTTCATTAAATTATATACATTCTATATACCTGTGCACCGGATGGATTGGTACCACAAGACTGTGTTTTCCCAGATAAGCTTCTTCGACGTTCAACAACAGCTCCAAAGCCTTCCTAGAAGCCAAGCTTCATGTCTTCCTCTGTGGGTACTTCATTGAATCGATCGGCCTACATATTTGCTTATCGTCGTTAATTAACATTTTACGATGCAATAAAAAGAAAAATATTTTTCAATTTATTATTTGTATTCATTGTTGGTTTCTCGAAACTTAAAATCCGTGCTGCCAAATTTGAATAACCACCAGGGCCAAGCTTGTGCTGACCTATTTTTTCTAGTCTTACCTTTGTGGCCTTTGATGTGTCTGATAGCCTATGCAAGTGTTGAAATACGTTAGATGTTCCAAGTTTGATATAGAAATCAAGGATAATAAGGTTTAGAATTACATTGCAAAAAGTATTGCATACCTCCCTGTGCTTGGTGTTAGCTTGCCTTCTCTTCTCAGAGCCTTCTCCTTTCCATATTACACTAGAGCTCTCCAATCCATTGCTGGAATCATTGGTGGGCGCTCATACCTCCGGTTTTTTTTGAGGTGTGTCCTATATTGGTCTCGGACAACCTTCACATGTTGACAAGCCTTTTTCAAGACATTGGCATGACTGAAGGTTTTGTCCCCGAACAGGCCAACCAACCGATTAGTGAGTTCATCTTTTAAATGTTTCGGTTGTCTATCCCACCTTGTTCGGATGGTGGGCCCGAAGATCTCCAAGAAAAAGTCATTCATATGTTTATAGAAAACATTGTTTCTTGCACAACGATCATGCCATGATCATAATTAGTTGATAAAAAACGTTTTATCGATATATTACAATGAAATTATAAACACTAATTAACCTGATCAACTATGATTAATTACCTGGGATCCTCGCTATCTTTATTGGGACGATATCTTCGTCCACCAAAAATGTTGTCTCTAGTGTTCCCGTGCTTTTGACATGGGAAGATCCTGGAAATGTAGCTTCTTCGACATCAAAATTGATAGGGGACTTGGTGTCGACCCCTTCTTGTGGACAATCCATTGTGTGTTGGTCAGTAGCGGCTGTTGTGCTCACAGCGGGGGTCCGTGGTGTTTCAGAACGTGTTGCCAACTGTTCAGTCGACAACAATGGCGAAGGATTCGAACTACGTGGAGTCGTTTGGTCGTGATGCAAAGTCTCTCCATGAGCCTCACTGGGGCCAACACCACCTTGACCACTATTGTGTGGTCCCTTATAATTCTATAAATACACACCACGTCTTATATGTTCAATACTATCATATAAAAGAGAACATTATAAAGATTTAAACGAATTATTCTATGATTAAAGATTCCTCAACTTACTTGCAAGTTATTAGATCTATGTTCCAACAATGCAATCCTTTTTGTAATTGCACTTGTTTGGGGAACCTGGATTAGTAGAGAAAGGATTTCCGTAGTATATCTATTCAACAATTTCTCTGCCATCTTTAGCGGGTGTGTGGCTTCACCAATTTTTTCGCAATCGTGAAGCACCTCTGCCACTTTAGGTTCTAATGGAAAATCTTGCGATGCTGATTCATACTGTGATTCACTAGTGGGCTGCAACAAACATATATAAAGCACTACTGAGTTCTCTTTTGATAGATTCCAAATTTTATATTAACGTAACATATATATCATGATAGATTCGTAAAATTACAACACGGTTTACATTATCATAACGAAACCAATATACACACGAAAAATACATAACAAAATTAACATTATGCTACGTATTATATTGGTACAATTGAAATGAATTATACCTGCGACCTCGAGGATCACGATCCACTCATTGGATCAATGGTCATAGGTGACTTGCCCCGATCTGCTAATATCTGGGAGCTGCCCCTAACAACACCCTAATAAAAAAATATAGTGAAAGTCACCTAAACGATTCCAAAACTATTCATGAGAAAACACATCAAAAAAATTATTATTCATATTATATTTTTAATATTATAAAGATGTATACCCGTTGCGCGGACCCTGGTGTGGCCGACCTTACGGAACCGGCCTGCATAAAAAACATAGACTAGAAAATTACGTAAACGAAACCAAAATATTCATTGAATGTAATGTCCCCATTTTGACCCCCTTTGCATTAAATCGTAATGTAAATATTGTTATTTAATCATGGTGAGGAGCTCAAGGCCAAGGCCCCGCCATTGATTTAGCGTTTTATGTATCGGCAGTTAAAAAAATAGATGTGTATGGATCTTGTGCTAGATAGGCACGATGTAAATTAAGACATCATGTAAATACGAATTTTAATGAAAAACCCACAACTGGCTATACAATGCAACAAAGAGATGGGGGCATGATTCTACAAGGAATAGGGAGGGAAATTATTAAAACCCTTGAGCCAATGGTGTTAATCCATGTGTCAATGAGAAAACCCATAAACCACCAACTACACATTTTGGGTTATGGACCCAATCATTTAATTCTTCCAGAAATTGGTTGAGGCAGTTAATGCCTTGGGAATGAAGAGGCATGGTAGCCAATTTCGTGCATGGGCAAGCCATCAACCTGGGAATTCGTATTTTTGCTACTTGGGAAAGAAAACACCCACGAAATGGTGCCCAAAGCCATGCTGAACCCATAGTCTTTCCTCTCTCACGCAGTCTGAACTACTGGGTCTTTCCCCATCACGTTTTTCACCAAATTCCTGCATTTTTCCATAGCTGGGAGCTCATTTTTGTGTTACACAGTGGCTGGGAGAAAGGGAGTCACGTTTTGGGGGTTTATAGAGGTTGTTTTTGCCCCTGAAATGCAGAAAAACGTTTTCTGAAAACGAATTTTCTCTCCCAGGGTTTATTCCCCATCTACCAGTTTGTTTTGGTTGCCCACGTTTTTCAGCACTTGTGTTTTGCTGTAGGGTGCATCCCTGTGTTGGTTGGAATTTATGAGCAAGAATTAGGAGTGGAAGTGGACCAGAATTGGCTTGATAAACCTAGTGAGGAGGTAACCTCTCAAGAGTATCAAAAGGGTTGGTTTCTCTTCTATGCACACCTTGAAGAACACTAGAATGGAAGGTATGGCCTGAGGGATGGTGTATTAGTGAAGGGAATACTTCCTTGTGCCAGGTGTGTAGGTATTGTTGGGACCAAGATAGATAGATCTTGCAGAGGGTGCCCATATCTCTATGGATGATCCCACTAGCTTAGCAATTCTTCCTTCCATAGCCTAACAGCTTGATAAACCCAACTGTAGTTTGGCTTGGCTGATTTGGTGTATCTTTGGGCTATGTGTGAGTCTGTTGTTCCCTGATTCCTGATCATGCCCAGCTCGGGGTGGTAGTGTGTGGAGATATTGATGATCACAACTGGCCTATGGTTGGGTGGAACGTTGTAGTTGCATAGCCAGTTGCTTGGGACTACTTTGTTATAAGATAAGTACTCTCTTGTGTTAACTTTGCATTTATTTAATTGATGAATATCGTGAATGTATGATGGATGTGTTATTGAAATTACTTCCGCTGTGTTTTCTTATAATTATACATTTCCATATGTCTTTTTATATTATGTGAATGCTTATTTAAAAGTTCATGGGGCTAGATGCCCAGTTTTAGCATCATGTTCTCTCTATCATGCTGGTATGATGGGAGGGGACGTTACATTGAAACATTAATATATTGCTAAAACATTTTGACATATTTTAATTGTACAATTCAAATTAGGTCTACTTGTTTCCCCGAGGGTTTTGTCGTCTGATCAACATTCGACGGGTGTATTTGTTGATCAACGTTCTGCATCAAATATAAATAACATTATATAAAACAAACCAAGTTATTAATAATGGAAAAACAAAGCAAATAAAAACTCTTTTTTCTTATTATATTTGTACTATTATAAAGATGTATACCTGCTCCGTCAAGGAAGAAGTACTCCTCCGACCATTTGTTGGTAGGGATTTATCTCGATGACTGGCCTGCAAAGTAAATATGGGAAATTTAAACAAAATAAACTAACAAAAAATCCTTATGATGTTTAATTTATTACTAAAAGGTTGGGTAAAATGTTTTATAGTAACCTTATTTGTATCTACTTGGTTCATAGGGTAATTAATAAGCAACTCGTCCCTTGCAGATATTGTTTTAATAGCAACTAAAAAAACACGGTTTCCTTCACGCCCCTCAAATTCGCAGTTTGGTTGCTTAATTGTAGACCCTGGTTGTGAACTGTTTATAAACCCCGCAATATTCCCTGTGGCCTTTGGCCTTCCGTCCATGTACAACGTTCCTCCTTTATTTTGATTTTTGTCTTTCAATTGTAAATAGTATGTTGACAATCCATAGCTACGCATACTTTTTGTATATCGGACAAGGCACATCCAATCATTGTAGTTGTATATGGGTCCAACATACTCCATCAATTATGTACATGTCCCGTAACTGACCAAGATGCAATCCATGGAAAACAACCCGAAACCATGTATCAACGATGGTGCAATTCGATATCTCCTCTCGTTCGCACAAAAATCAGTGTTCGGTGGAGGAAGATCCTTCAATACCCATTGTTTCACTAAATGTATGTACCTCAAGGGCACCTCTTCGTCGTCTTTTGTCTCATCACCATAGGAACATGCCCCCCCTTGACCGTGAAAAAATTCATTGCGTCTATGGAATCTTCTTTTGGTTTTTTGACATCTAGTTGATACAATTATTCTAGACCTACTAGATGTCTCACTTTCCTCTAGCCTTCCTAAACTCCCCTCGCTCGAGGAAGACAAATCAGACAAATACCTGTTTGGTTCTACTTGCACCATTGGAAAAAAATTTAGATTCGACCGCAAGGCATAGCACCTCTTAAAATTTGACGTGTATCGCCTTTTATAATTTTACTTGATCCTCATTCCCTTTTTCAACATGCAGGCATTCAAGTGATGATCGGAAGATGACCAATTTATCTTTCTTAAGAGTAGAAAGTCATGCAATATTTATGAGTTGTTTTTTACTATTTGATTTAACGCTACATCACACATGTAACACACATGTAACAGACATGAAACACTACACATACACGTTACAGGATCTCCTCTAATGCTACAAGTCCTGGCTACTTAATGAAAACTATTTACCACATATTTGATTACCTTAGTGTAGACGTTTCCTGTAATATACTCAGAAGAGTTACTTTCAGAAATGACTGTGCCTCTTAGAGGCCAGTCAACTCTAGGAACCAAGTGACCCTATGATAGGGCTAGTACAAACTAGAGAGAGAGAGATGACTAGGCTATGGTATGGTCAATCAAAGAAATTCAGTGATAGTAAAAAGGCTCAGTACAAAGACCAACCAGTAAGGTACAAGTAAAAAAAAAAATAATGGGTATAAAGACTCATAACCCTTGGGACTAAGGGGGTGTACACTACCTCAAACGTGGACAAACTACCATAGTTATAACCACAAGACCAAAAACATAAAAGGCCGTAGAAATCAATATATGCAATATCTCCTTGTAACTACCTCATATATGCAATAGCTCCTTGTAACTCAAATAGTACCACCAAAAGGTATGATAGCATGCAATATTCCTAAATAAGGTCAGGAGGGTGGTACGAAGTGGGTATAAAGACTCATAACAATTTGGAGAAAGTGGGTGTACCTCAAATGTGGACAAACTACCATAGTACCCACAAGACCTAAAACATAAAAGGTGGTACAAATCACAAGATATCCCAATATCAATAAACACCCAAAAGGTAAAAGGCAAGGTACCACAAAAATATTATCGACAAAATGAAAGGACCATAAGACAATTGACCAAGGTGGGGTACAACCATTCATCTCTATCTCAAATGTACCATTGTTCCATATAACTTGAAAGACCATCATCACAGTAAACGGAAAAGTCCACACGGGTGATGTGATCACGTGGTCCTCTAGACTACTCCTACGGTCAAGCGTTAGTGGCTCCATGAAGGGGTGTTTAGTCCCTTCAGAAGACCCTCTAACTCAACCATCTCGAAGACCTAAAAGAAGAGGACATCACACATCATCAAATAAGTATTGGTAACTACCGTGTATGAACTCAAAAACCCTAAAGCAACCGAGCGTGCAAAAGAGGAGCTATGAAAAGACAAGGCTCGCAAGCTTAAAAAACAGTACTGGGACCGATGTCACAGTAAGCGAGCTGAAACAAAAGTGGCCAGAATGCCAACAAGTAGCACTAAAAATAAAAAGACCCTCTAAAAAGGTGAAAATGCAAGCAAACTTCCTAACTAGGAGCTGCAGACCTCGACAAATCATATCCTTCGCAAGGTGATGAAATCCAAGTCGAACAATACGAAGTGAGAGATCGAATTTTAAGGATATCCCTCCACCGAAAGGGATCCTGGGTAAAAGAGCCCTAGTAGAAAAGTCACTAAGCTACCTCGTTCATGAAACATCGGAAAAGGTTTTCGGCGCTTCTGCCTTATCATCCTTGTATCACCAGTATGGTTACCGGAGAATACAAGGAAGACAATGATCGATGTTGCCTTAGGGCTAAGTGGAGTGCGACATTCCACATAGTCTGTCCAGTTCTCGATCTCGCGGCGGTTTAACCCCTAAATCAATAGGAGGCCCCTCCACAAACTGGTGTATGACCGTGTCAACAAATACTAGAGGATTTTGGTACCCTAGAGGACAACAACTATGTCTCAGATGATAATGACAAGGGGGAATTATTTGGATGCCTATCCCCGGTGTCCTACCTAACTAGAAAATTCTTTTTCTCCTCAAGTGAGGTTATGGTGTGTTTAGTTAGGGGGTGTAAATTTTAGTGGTTGTATTACTCAATCGGGTGATGGAAGTGAAACTCGTGGTGTGATGACTGACTCAAACCATGCAAATGCATATGAATAAAATAATCCTTTCCTTTCAATGAATGCTAGCTAAGGTAAGGAGAGAGTTCTTTCAAACTATAACTACTCTTTCAAATTAAATGAATCCATTAACAATAACTTTCTTCTACTTCTAATGACTAAAATGCATGACAATGTTTAAACCTAATTAGCAAGCATAAGCATGCCATTGTGATATTGTGAATAATCGTGTATGGTAGGACACATTATTTCAATTTAAAACCCATTTAATGTACGCTAGGAGACTTAAATTACAGAATTATCTCATAAGTATAAGCCCAATAATATTTGTCACAATCCAAAATCTATTCACCAAATTCAAATCACTTCTACTATAGCTCAAGTTATGTGGTGTATACAAATATCCAAACCATCTCTGATTCAACCAAAAATTACAAACCATGAAAGAGTTGTTCAAAGAAACCATCAACAATTGGAAGCCATGCAATAAAAAAAGGCGTTTGCAAGACATTATCATCCACTAGAAAGGTTTGGTAAAAGGATTTAAGTTGAGTAATGGAGGAAAAAAGGTGGAAAAGATTCAAGCGGCACATGTCTATGACTGTAGATAGATGTCAAAAGAGAAGGTTTCTACTCAACCAACTTTTCCCAAAATTGAATGTAATTGCGAGTATGCATAAGGAGTGTTTTCCAAGACTAATCTTGACATTGAATTCTAATGTGATGGTTTATTTTTACATGGAAAAAGTGGATTTGATATAATTGTAAAAAATCACAATGAAAAATAGTGATTCTAATAGTAATAAACCTCTTGTTGCAAATATGTTCATAATTTTTACTATAAGCGAAGCAATCAGATTCAATTAGATATCCATGTTAGATGTTTAAGATATATTTCTAGTCGTATATGGAACTCATCCCTCCATGGTTTGTGGAGTGAGATATTGATTGTTGAAATCCAATGTAAAAACCTTTAGTGTTAGTGCTTCTGCTAATGATATCTCCCAAATTGAGCAAAGAAACGAAATTCCACTGTTAGTCATCATACTTGAACTCATTAAAAATTCATTCTTTTGCATTCATAGTCGACATAAGTACAACAAAAGGGATCATGATTGCTAGGGTCCACAGTCAAACATGCATCTGCGAAACAGAAAATTCAAAGCTGGAAGGTAAGATAAGTTAATTACAAAATTAGTTCAATGGGACCCCTAAGTACAAAGGTGTTGATACAATGTGGGAGTGCAAAAGCGGCTCCTTTAAAAGGCATATTCTATTGAAAGAAAAGGAAACCTACCTTTGCAAGATAAATGGATCTCCCAAGTCCCAGTACACATTCAAGCAACAATTTTTCCATCTACAATAGAAACTGGGGACAATTTCTTCTTAAGAAGGGAGGAAATGATGAGCACTATGGGGTTAAAGTGCTTATCATATGTTTCAAATTCAGAATTTCATTGGCAAGATATCCCACCAATCTATTTGGAAGTTCACTAGTTGTATCTCAAATTCTAGTTTTATCTTGGCTACACATTAGGCTTATAATTGTCAGCAACTACATGTATTGGATTAAAATTAAGATAAAGGGCTTGAAATTGTCTCCTCAACTTGCAAACATTTGTAGGAATTGCATGTTTTTCCATCAGACCTAATGATTAAGGCATTGTGATAGAGGAAGGCCTTATGGATACTTCAAGTTCTTATCCTAGGATCACCTCTGTACTATGTTTTTTTATTGTGAAACAACAAATGCAACATTAGTCACTATTGCAAGAAACAAAAATGCTTACTTCTCACTCAGTTTTGTTTGTCTTTGAGTGGTATGCATAAAAATAAGGACTTTTGGTCGTCTGGTACTTATGTAAAGTGTTTGGAGAGGCTTAGTGTTGCTTTTGTTGGTGATAGTGACATTGGGATGCAATGTGTTCTATCAAGTTGTATAAACATATGTAAGCTTGAGATAAGGGATAGACCATTTAGTGATTTGGCTCTTTTATGAATCAAATTCATCCCTTTGTTTCCGAAATGGCCTATCATTTCCTATTCACTCATATGCACACCTAGAATCTGTCCACTTATTCTTTTGTCATTTTGCAAACTTCACACATTACACACACACTCCTAACAAGAATGGTATTCAATTCCTTTCATGTTTATTGGCCCGGCTAATAACATGGAGAAACATACCATCCTTAGATAGTAAGGTTAGGATACATGGGATAAAAACTCAAAGTTGCACATATGGAAATAAACTAAGAACAATTCTCTGCAGTTTGGATACAAAGGACATGATACTTCATCAAGGTTCAAGCCAACAGGCACTAATATTGTTCCCTTGGATAGAAAATACCTCTATACCAACATGTATCTAGAGCATTAGTTAAACTGGATAGGGAAATAGATGTGTGGAATATAGATTGTCCAGCATCAAACAAAAATTTAGGCTAGGGTAGTGATTGCAACAAGGAGCAATGTATCACTATAGAGGATAATCCTTGCACTCCCCAGCCTTCATGGGAACCTACACAAAAAAGCATGGAATTGAAGATACAGGAACAACACACAGAGAAAATCTTATGTGCAGCAACATCACATGGAGATGGAAGAAATGATACAAAATAAATATTGCTGCACTTTCCTTTATTATGAACTAAGAATACACACTTACAATTTCAGAATAACTGAAACTTTCAGCTTCCCACCTTGACACATGTGGGGTGAACTACTTGAGTTAGTTACTTGGATAAGCATGCTTGGCACAAGTTTTCATGTCACCACATACCTTAGCCCATGTGAGGCGCATGAGTTGGTTATGTTAACCGTTAAAATGGACCTTGTCAAGGTGGAGTGATCCACTTGTGGACCCATTCTCTTTTGTGTACCTAGTATAATGTTTTTACCTGTAACTCCCCTCTCTGTTGTTCCATAAAAGAGAAGGAGTTGCACATGACTTCTAAGCATGAGAGCTAGAGTGAAGAGTGGTGTGATGTGATAGCTAGGGTATTCTATTTAAAGTGTATTGCTTTATGAGGTTGTGAGAAGGTGGTTGGTTTTGTATAGTAAGCTTGGGAGACTCTGATTTTGGATTATGTAATTCTCTTTTCTACTATAATAGAAAGACAAGTGATTGTTGGTGCATATTCAGTATGCTAATTTGATTTTTCTAGAGCTGATTTCTATTTAAAATGTAACTTGTAACTCCCCTATATTTTGTTCTACAAAAGTGAAGGAGGTGCACATGAATTCTAATCATGAGAGCTAGAGTGAAGAGTGAAGAGTGGTGTGATGTGATATCAAGGAGTGGTGTTGATCTTGTTTCATAAGAGACAATTTATAAAATTGTACAAATTTACTTGTGACATGGAGATGGAGGATTCCCTTGCCCCTTGATTAGATCTGGGATTTTAATTTCAGTAGGAATTTTTTGTGGAAAACCCTTGGACCCCTTACTTTATAAATTATCATTCTCATGACCCTGATTACCCCATTCTATTTATCCTCTTCTTCCCATTTTTCTATATTTACTACTCTTTTATAATGGCTCATAGAATCGCTTTAGCTCAGATTAAGGCACTAAATGTTTTAGGTATAGAATCTATAAAGTTGGTTATGTCATGCATGGATCCTCTATAATGAAAAGCACATAAATAACTATGACGTGAATGGTTCCTCTGTAATGTAATGCTCATAAATAGTTATGGTATTACCATTGGCATGCCTCTACAACAAATATGAAAACTTAGTTTAAGAGGAATCTCACATACATTGACCTTTAATCGGGAACTTTGTTGTTTATTTATCTCACCACCTTCTAAGAGGAATCTCAAAGGTTAAATAGTAAAATACTCTAGTTTAAGGATCTATATCCACCCTGACCCCTTCACAATTCCTATGATAGAGCAAGTCTATTAAGCAAGATATCAGATGACTGACAAACTAAAGATTGTGGATACCTTGCAAAGATCCAAGTTAGAACTTTTTATTAGCAATCCATATCCATATCCATGTGTAATAGGTTTTGAGTTGTGAAGGACAGAGCAATTGTTAGTTCAAAGGTGTAGTTGGTGGAAAGTGAGGCAAAGTTCATCTATGGAAATACAACTAGGAATTCTCAGCTATTGTTGCATAACTTTAATATTAGAGTGGTCAATATCTCTTAGAGAGGATTTGCTTTCAGTTGAGGAAGAAGGTATATGGATGAGGAGTTATTAAGAAGGTTAGAGGTCACATATAGGATATTAAGGCTTGATGATTATGAATATGAAGAAGTTAGCACTGGAAATGACTAGAACACTCTATCTAGTGCAGAAGCTAGTAGAAACTATATCAAAGCACTGAAATTTTAGACTGGAACACTTCAACCAATGTAGAAGATGATAGAAACTATACCAAACCAAGGAGCTCGATTGAAGTGTAAAGTATCATAGTTTGGAACTTTGGAGAAGATTTGAACCCAAATGCATTGATAGATGAGGTTCCGAAGCTTCAATAACTGTTTTGTGTGGAGAATGTAGTTTAAGATGGCCCAAGGAGAGTAAAGTTCACCAGGACGAAGGTGAAATTCCAAGAAAACTTATGGTGGGAGTGTTCACAAAAGAACTAGGTGAGTCAAGGTAAGCATAAAATCAAAATTTGGGAAGAAATGAACAAGGATTCAGGAACTAAATGCCTCGGGTGGGTCTATTATAAGATTCAGTTTAGACAATTTCAAAAGTTAAAAACAAATCATTTAGCATTGCAAGAGTAATTCCTACCATCAAACTATTATCACTCTTTTTGGTAAATTTTAGAGCTTAAAATAAATTCATTTGTCATTGCAAGAGTATACGAAGTAGTTTAGGGGACATCACATGAGAATTGATACACACAAAAGTGAATAACAAGCTTCTAGGTACTTTAATGGTTTCTTTTTTCAGATCCAACATGTGATGGCAGTGGTTAGACTAGATTCTATAGATGAGGCCCTCCAGTATGCATTGAGGGTGGAAGAAAAATGTAATAGAAACATAGGAAATATGACGAATAGGAACGGGATTATTGGCACAGTGACCTATTGGTAGTGCCCTAGTTGAAAGATTCAAAAATTGAACCTCAGAAAGATTGCAGATGTCTTAAGGCAATTCTTTGATGTGGGTGCTATTCAAATCGAGAAACTCTAGCAATGTGAGTTCAGTGAGACATGCATGCACCGACTCTATACGGCTTTGGGAGAGATATAGAACCCTTAAAGAGGTGAGATTCATTGACAAAAAGTTTTTGTTAAATTTTCAGAATTTACTTCAATCTGATCTAGGATCTTAACTGAGAGAACAACATGTACAACAAATCTACAGTATATCAATCATGGACACAATAATGCAAGCACACAAGAGACACAGAGTTTACTTGGAGAAAACCATAAAGGTGAAAAACCCCAATAACTTCCTTAGAGATAGATAGAGCAATGATACAACCAGAATACAAGAGATAGTCTTCTCCTAGCAGCAGAGCCTCCTCCTCATAAGTCCGCCACTTTCCGAATGAGAGAAGTGTGTGAATGAATGATCAAATAGAGATCTCTCGATCTCTATTTATACTTGTCCTGTACTGCCCAATAAACTAATGGGGCCTACATGTCTAGCTTAACCCATGGTTAACTTAATCCGGGCCGACCCCACACTTAGTGGTCTAATAACCCTTTGACCCACATGGTCGACCCCCAATAGGGTGGTCTAATAACCCTTCGACCCACATGACTTATACAGGGATGACCCCAACAAGGTGGTCTAATAACCCATCAAGTATAAGTTACGACACTTACAATATAAATGATGACACTTTTGTATAGAGGAATAATAACATCTTTATAGGAATACAAACACTTCCGTATAGAGGAATAATACCATCTCTATAGGAGTAAAAAATACATATATGAAATACATGGGTGAAATACATTCCGAAGTTACATATACATCAACACTCCCTCTTAACTAGGAAGGTATTTCTTGACACAGATCTACTAGCACAAGTCTTCTTCTCTGAATCATCATCAGTGAATCATCATCCTCGAATCATCGTCATCGTCATTGCTGCTACTATCTCAATCAATCTCTGAATCTACTCTTCATAGGAAGTTCTACAGAGCCATTCCTTTTTCATACTGGATGTAGGCCCACCACCTCCAGGTCTTCATCACCACTGGCCATACTGTGGAATCCTCAAGACTTATTACGTGCGTCACAAAACCTTGAAAGAGCATCCCAGGCTGTTACGAGCACACGGCTCTACCTATAGGATCTCCCAGGGCCAAATTACATGTGAACTCACCATAAAACCTTGCAAGAGCATCCCAGGCTGTTACGAGCACACAACTCTACCTATAGGATCTCCCAGGGACATATTACATGTGGTCACCACAAAACCTTGCAAGAGCATCCCGGGATGTTACAAGCACATAGCTCTGTATAGGATCTCCCAGGGACATATTACATGTGGTCATGGCAAAACCTCGCAAGAGCATCCCAGGAATTATTACGGGCACACAACCCAACCTATCGGATCTCCCAGGGACATATTATATGCCATAGGACAAAACCTCGAAAGAGCATCTTCCAGATATACCAGGGCCAGATTATATGCCATAGGAAAAACCTCGAAAGACTATCTGCATATCTCCCAGGGCCAAATTATATGTCCTCCCAAAGCAAAACCTCGAAAGAGCATTTGCCAGATATCCCAAGGCCAGATTACATGCCATAGGCAAAACCTCGAAATACTATCTACAAATCTCCCAGGGCCAAATTATATGCTTATCTGCACAACCTGATCCACGGCCATAGAGTATCAACCTGATACTCACCATACATCATCTTGATGTACACATGATCATCCTGATCATCATCACTGCAACATCCTGCTGCACATCATCTGGAGCAACATCTTGAAGCTCGTCATCCATGATCATCCTGATCATATAATGCATCTACCTGATGCATACCAAGTATCTACCTAATACATATCATCATACATGATCCACCTGATCATACAATGTATCCAACTGATACATACATAGATACATGATCCACACAATGTATCCACTTGATATATATCAACATACATGATCTACCTGATCATACACAGTATCCACCTGATACATATACAGATACATGGTCCAAGCATCCAACATGATGCATATACAAAATACATACAAATGATCCAATTGATCATATCTAGCATTCAACATGATGCATACATACATATAGATGATCCAACTGATCATATTCTGCATCCAACATGATGCGTACATAAATGATCCAACTAATCATGTCCAGCATCATCCTGATGCATATACAGAGCAGTAATTGGAGCATCGTCCTGATGCTCATCATCCAACGCTTACATCCACAGCCATGTGAAGGTCCCTCCTTCCAACATGCTTGGAATGGCTTCAGCAAATGTGTCCATCACTTCTTCCTCGAAGTGTCATCGATCTGAAGAACTCCAAGCCTCTCCCTGAAGTACTCGAACTTCACCTTGGCTAGTGGCTTCGTCATCACATCTGCAATCTACTCATCCGTTGCAACATACAGGAGCTTGACTTGTCCTCTCTGCACCATATCCCTAATATAGTGATATTTGATCTCTATGTGTTTTGACCTGTCATGAAACACTGGGTTCTCAGACAACTTCACACAACTCTGGTTATCACAGAAGATACCAGTAGCATCCAATGAGAGATCAAATAACTCATACAGTGGCTTCTGTAGCCATATTGCCTCACAACTAGCTGAACAGGCTACAACATACTCTGCCTCAGTTGTACTCAGTGCTACGCAAGACTGCTTCCTGCTAAACCAAGACATCACACCTGATCCCATACTGAAGCAGCACCCAGATGTTCTCTTCCTATCTGTAGTACTGCCTGCCCAATCTGAATCAACATAACCTTGTAGGTTAAACTTTTGATTCGCTTCATACTTGCGCCCATAATCAACTGTACTCTTTAGGTACCTCAAAATATACTTTACAGCAATCAGGTGAACACTCCTCGGATCTGTTAGGAACTGACTCAATGTGTTCACAGCAAAGAAAATATATGGTCTCGTGTTCGTCAGGTAAATTAAGAACCCAATCATCTGACAATACAGAGAGACATCAACTGGCTCAGATGAAGCATCACATAGAAGCTTCAGATTCGATGTCATAGGTGTGGCCATGGCCTTGCAATCCATCATCCCGAATATCTTCAGGATATCTACTGTGTACTTCCCTTGACCAAGGAAGATCCCATTTGCACTCTGCCACACCTCCATACCTAGGAAATAGTGCATCATTCCCAAGTATTTCATATCGAACTCGGCAACAAGCTTCCTCTGCATGTCGGTAATCAATCTATCTTCACCTGTAACAAACAGGTCATCCACATACAGGAGCAGAATCACAGGATTCCCTTCCTCAACCTTGTAGTAAAGGTTGGAATCCGCTTTACTCTTGGTAAAGCCCAAACTGGATAGAAATATGTCTATCCTACCATACCAAGTTTTGCACATATATGACTCCCTGTCATGTGTCTCAGAACCAAGTGGCTTCTCCACATATACTTCTTCTTCAACTACACCATTCAAGAAGGTTGTCTTGAAATCCATCTGGTGTATCTTTCACTTCATCACTGCAGCCAGAGCAAGTAATGATCTAATGGAAGTGTATCTGGCTACAGGAGCAAAAGTCTCTATGCTACCACCTGCAGCATGCTTGATCTTGTAGATCCTCTTGGAAGTCACTACAAACTACCCTTTAGGTCTTAGGACTGCATCCCAAACATCTTCATGATCGACTGGTACTCCTCGATCATGGCATTCTTCCCAAATCCTGGGAACTTCAATATCTTCAATATTTTCAATAGATAACTTTGTTGCTGAACAAATGTTGTAGTCCTTCTTTTGTAGGCGATGATATACAATATTTCCTACACAACAATCTAAATTGCATGATTAGAAAACATCTTATAGTTTTCATAACAAATTCTTACACATAAAGAAATATGTCATACAGTCATGCAATTATTTTAGCTAGTGCTTCAATACAACATTCATTTATATCCTGTAACTTTCTAGATGCCTTCCAATCTCTACCAGAACATTGTTAAGAGTTTGCACTACTCCCAACATGTTAGCAAAGAGGTTTCATTCTAGATAAGTAGCAATGGAATGTTATATAGTGCCATAGGCCACTTACCCATCAAATGCATATTAGTAGTATACTGTTCATTAATGCAATCATTTATATGCACAATACATATCCTAAGTCTAGGAACATAAGCATATACATTATTGAACAATATTATTTAAACAAAATAAGAAATGGTGATTAAAATACTTATCTTTGTTTGTTTGTTGGGTGGACTCCCTCTGAGTCTTTGCTTCCTTGCAGGAGCTGTTGAAGTAGCTTCTTTTCTACAGCTCCATTCTAATGTGGATTATGAGAATTGGTCAACTCCCTCTGAATATCTGCATCCTTGCAGAAACTACTGAAGTGTGCTCCTTCTTGATCTTTGCTTCCTTGCAGGAACAACTGGAGTGTCCTCCCTCTTGATCTTTGCTTCCTGGATTACCTGTCCTTGAACTTATATTCATCCTTAATCACTATGCATGCTTATTAGTATCATCATTGTGTTATCGTTGAGGTCTCATATATAATCATACATTCATTAGTATATTCTTAATACTATCAAAACACAATAATCTTAAGCATGTATAGTCATGATCATTTCAAACAGAAATAATAAGTATTTCGTATTCAAGGTTTATATAGGACTCTTATGCTTAGTCATATTAAAGTAAGAAACATAATATGCCTAAACCTATGATTACTCAAACCTATACCTTCATGATTCTTCTGGTTAGTCATATCATCAATTATGGTAAGAACCATAATATGCATACAACCATGACTATTCAAACCTATGACTTCATGAATAATCATTATCAACAACACAACAGTATAAGATCCTAACACAAGGTAGGATTCTAGCTTGATATAGGAAAAACATACCTGGATTAGCATGCTAGCTAGTTATGTCTAACATACCCGCATAATGTCTTATGATTCTCTTTAGTGACTTGTGCTAGTAACCTGCATGTCTCATAAGTTAACCATTGTAGAACCAAGTTATACATACCTCGTAAGTAGATCTTCTAAGTGATCCATGACAATGGATGAATCTTTGTCCTCATGTCATCATGATCATATGTTCTTGAACCATAACATGATTTGACTTTCTTGGTGTACCTTTCATGTTAGTGGACAACATAAACCTCATACAACACCATAATGCATTAGTACAATCATAAGTGTCAACACCCTAATCAATGAATATCTTCTATCAAGCATTCATAATTTTATTAAGGTGATACGACAAGTCTAAATTTAATCAAGATTGTACTAACCGTAATAACATGAAGACAAACATACCATAAACTTAATCATGAACAAATCTCGAAACATACTTGGATGAGTCATACCTATCGAGATTGCTTGTAATCTTCTTATGTAAGGCCTTGGCCTCATCTCCCTCTGAAACAGGAACTTCTTCACTTATGTAGGTGACCAATCCATCTTCTTCTAGGATTAACCCAATCCACTTGATTTGCAAGAACTGGATCTGGAGTTGGATTAGAGTTTGTTAGAGAAACCCCAAAATTTCAAACTTTGAATTTCAAACTTCCGAAAGGATATAAATATGCACCTTGATGAGCTAATCAAGCTGGTATATTCAGAATTTGAAAACTACAAAGTTTCACTCCTCAATTTTGCCTTTGAAACTTCTGGATTCACTGGACATGACCCCGAACTGGGGTTTGATGAAGCCCACTCTTCTGCCCAATCAAAAGGTTTGATCCAAACCTCTAAGCTTCTATTTTTCCGAGGAGCTTCCAGCCGTGGTCACAGATTTCAAAAATTCTCATTTTCGCAGAAGCCCTAATTTTCCACTTTTCCGATCAAGGTCCCGAACTAGGGTCTGATCAATCTCGGTCTTCTGCCAAACCAAAAATTCTAATCTTGGTCTCTAAATTTCTATTTTGATGAGTGGCATTCAGCCATAGTCTCTAATTACAAAAATTCCAACTTTCTCCGAAACCCTAAATTCCGGAAGCCATGAATGAAGGTGCTCAAAATTAATTCTGTTATGACAAAAATATATACCTGATTGTTTCTAGTGTAACTCCAAACTTTTCGATCCACAAGGTCTGAAATTTTTTCTTGCGATAGCTCGACTTGTCATCTTTCCATCCCGATAGGTCTGACCTCAATTGGATTCTCTGAGAGAGAGTTATGCCAAGTGTCGCAATGTGACCTGTTTATGGGATAAAACAATAGAGCGAACTTGTACGGAATGCCACGTGTCACTGGTTCAACTTCGGCCTCTGAAAATGTTTCTTGAGATAGTACAGTCTGTTTACTACCTGTTACTATTTACGAAATTTCATTTGGAGATTCCTAGCCCAAGTTATGACCTTTTTTCCACGATCACCTGCTTTTGACTCAGATCTGGAAGAGGCAGAAACCCTATATTGTACAGATCATAAATCACAAAGTACAACGAATTAGAGGTTTTCCTTTCGACAAAAGGTACATGGGGATCTTATATTCGACCTGTAAAAGTTTCAGATCTGAAAACTTATCCAAAATGGATTTATAGTGAAAGTTCTATGATGACTGGTTTTTGCTATATCAAGCCCTAGCATCGCAAGTGCAACGAGTGTCATACATGCCATATCATGCCTTCTTTCAGGATAGCTCTGATACCATGTTAAATTTTCAGAATTTACTTCAATATGATCTAGGATCTTAACTGAGAGAACAACATGTACATCAAATCTACAGCATATCAATCATGGACACAATAATGCAAGCACACAAGAGACACAGAGTTTACTTGGGGAAAACCATAAAGGTGAAAAACCCCAATAACTTCCTCAGAGATAGATAGAGCAATGATGCAACTAGAATACAAGAGATGGCCTTCTCCTAGCAGCAGAGCCTCCTCCTCATAAGTGCGCCACTTTCCAAATGAGAGAAGTGTGTGAATTAATGATCAAATAGAGATCTCCCGATCTCTATTTATACTTGTCCTGTCCTTCCCAATAAACTAATGGGGCCTACATGTCTAGATTAACCCATGGTTAACTTAATCCGGGCCGACCCCACACTTGGTTGTCTAATAACCCTTTGACCCACATGGTTGACCCCCAATAGGGTGGTCTAATAACCCTTCGACCCACATTACTTATACAGGGCCGACCCCAACAAGGTGGTCTAATAACCCATCAAGTATAAGTTACGACACTTACAATATAAATGATGACACTTCCGTATAGAGGAATAATAACATCTATATAGGAATACAAACACTTCCGTATAGAGGAATAATACCATCTCTATAGGAGTAAAAAATACATATATGAAATACATGGGTGAAATACATTCCGAAGTTACATATACATCAATAGTTTTCTGGAACATTATGACTTAGCGGATTATCGCATAAGCACATGCTCACAAGTTTTGGGCATAGGAAGTTTGTCGGCAGAGAATCAATTTGATTACTGAACAGTGATATTTTTTTGCAATACTGAGGAAGAGTGTGGGATTGGGGAAAATATTTGAGCCGTTGGCCTACACGGGATAAATAATTGTGCTCCTTCTCGGAAATATAGATTTCCATGTCCCTAAGAACATCGTGCATTGTTATATACCTCCTTTTCCAGGAGCACAACCCGACATTGAAAATTTTTACAAAGGAATCCAAGAGAAAATGCTAGGGTTCTCACTGATTTGGGATGCATTGTGTCCTTTGTGGCTCTGCGACCTTGTGCTCCTCTGCGACCTCCTCAATGAACTTTTGCGACCTCCTCAACGACTTTGTGTTCTCTGCGACCTTCAAACCTCTTATAGGCGCTTGTGTTCTCTGCTACCATCTTCGAGCCTCCTCTTCTACCTCGCTAAGGGCCTCTGCGACCTTCAAAACTCCTCTTCTACCTCGCTAAGGGCCTCTTCCTTGACCTTGGAATCTCCTCTTATACCTTGGCCCTCTTCTTTCTCCTTTGGTTCCAACACGATGACCTCAAAGACCTTATGATCCCGCGACCTTCGAAACTCCTGATCTTCTACCTCGATCCTGGTCCTTGGGTCATGATGTAAGTGAAAGATGCGTGTGAGGGGTCAAGGGAAGTCATGTGATATTGTTTTGAAATGTTTTGTTATTTTTTTTTAATGTTTATTATTTATATATATTTTTTAATTATGTTGAAATCTTTATTTTTTATTGTCTTTTTATTATGTTTATTTTTAATATTTAGTTATTATTTTATTTATTTATTTAGATATATGTATGTAATTTCGTGTGTGCGTATGCAAACTTAAAATGGAGAACACAATGAATAACACCATAATCGGTAATCATCATCATCATCATCATAAACACGGCCACCATCACCACCACCATCACCATCATCATCATAATCATCGTCATCATCATAAACAACACCAGTATCATCATAATCATCATTAGCGACGATGATGATGATGATGATGATGTTGATAATGAAATCATCATCGTTGTCATAGTCATTGTCGTCGTTCTCTTTGTGGCCATCATCGTCATCATTATCATCATCATCGTTTGAAGTAGAAACTAGAGTTTTCTCTACGATTGGGTTTGTTATCACCTCCATCAAAACCCCCACAAGGGAAGGAAAGGGCACCCCACGTATGTCCATTTGTATCAGGGTGATATGGTGAACTATATTGTAGCTCTTGTTAACATATCTGAATGGAATCTCTATTATTTCTCATCCCTCTTTGGTTATGGCAATTGATTAAAAAAAGAAACATCCAATAGCTTTAGGATCCCTAAGGAATCAAACCGTCGATATGGACATACATAGATTCCCCTTCTTGAGAAAAAAATACCAAGTTTAACTCATTGGTTTCATTGTTTTTGCCTTAGACTCATAGTGATATTTTGGGTAAAGTTACAAATCTTGCAATCCAATCTACTTGACAACATTTTGGCGTCATTGTAATTGATCCAATTGATCTTAGCTAGGTCTTGTATCAATTTTAAAATCTAAATCATCTCAATTCCTAGCTAGGTTAAGAATATTTGACTTTAAAAACATAATTCATTAAAATATACTTATAAGCTCTCACAAAATAGTTTTGGAATCCTTTGGAACATTGGCCCTAGAGTACCTCATTAAGTGGTATTCTTTAGGGAACTCCCTGTAAATACTTAGGAAACCTTAACTTACTACCTACCAAATTTAATATATTTAATTCTTTCATTATAATGATATGCTTAAAGTGTTATCATAAGTGGGTTTGAGTGAATTAAACATATTATCCAAAAATATATTATATATAATTATTTAATATTTATGAAAGTGTGACAACTTTGAGATCAATGATGTTTTATTTGTGGATGAAGGATTGCATGTCACATAAAGAAAAATATTTGAACACTAGGCCCTTTATAGAATATATTTGATCTTTGATTGGGATATGGGTGCCATTAGGAAGTTTTTTATACCAAGAATGGGTCATGGGGTCTTAACCATGGTAAGTAGAGGAAATAAAAAAAATTAAGTTCTATATAACTCTTTTAAGTATCTAGCCCATGAATGTGGTCTCAAAGCACCACATTGGCCATATAAAAGGTATCTTTGACCTTTGAGTGGGATATGGAAGCCAATAGGAGGTTTTGAATTATAAGGAATAGATATTGGGGTCTTGATGACCATCGTCGAGCAAGGAATAAACTGGCCACATAACCTAAATATAGCTTCTAGGGCTTATGGGACAAAAAGAGGTCTTAAGCCACTACATATTCCCTTTAGAGGAGATATTTAGCCACTAAGTGGGATATATCCACCATTAGGAGATCTTGTTCACCTAGGATGGATCTTACAATGTTAACCATGATCATATGGAAAGCAATACAAGGATTTACACATTACATTCTTCTTGAGACACTGTTCATGATCATGATGACGAAGAATGGTGACAATGATGAAGACGAAGATGATCATGATCATGATGATGAATATGATGATGCAGATTGATGATGACGATGATGATGATGATTATGATCATGATGAATGTGATGATGATGATGATGATGATGATGATGTTGGTGGTGATGACAACGACAATGATGATGAAGACGAAGATGATTACGATGATGACGATGATGATGATGAAGATGGGGATGATGACGACGATGATGATGAAGACGACGATGACGATGATGATGATGACGATGATGATCATGATGACGAAGAATGGTGACAATGATGAAGACGAAGACGAAGATGATCATGATGATGAAGATGATGATGCTGATGATGACAATGATGATGATGACGATGATGAAGATGAATATTTCAAATGACGATGATGATCATGATGACGAAGAATGGTGACAATGATGAAGACGAAGACGAAGATGATCATGATGATGAAGATGATGATGCTGATGATGACAATGATGATGATGACGATCATGATCATGTTGAATGTGATGATGATGATGATGATGATGAAGATGATGATGATGATGATGATGATGATGATGATGATAATGTTGGTGGTGATGACAACGACAATGATGATGAAGACGAAGATGATTACGATGATGATGATGACGATGATCATGATGACAAAGATGGGGACAATGATGATGATGATGATGATGTCGATGATGATGGTGTTGGTGGTGATGACAACGACAATGATGATGAAGACGAAGATGATTACGATGATGATGATGATGGTGATGAACATGGGGATGATGATGATGATGATGATCCTGGTGATGATGAAGATGATATTAATGATGATTAATCAGTACGCCATTTGGGGTAGCATGATAATTGTGCATTTCCTTAATTATAAGCTTCTCTCTGTTTTGAGAATCATTTAATATTCTCTACTAAACAGGGACAACCATGTGAAGGTGGAAGCTCTTATATCCCCTCCCCCCCCTCACATCACTCTCAATTCCCCAATATAACCCGACAAAATATCTATGTACAAAAAAATTAAATGTGTTTTCTCATTCATACTAAATAACAAGAAAGGTTTCTAATTTTAACATACAGGAAAATGGAAACTAGCTAAGAAACAGTTAATAATTTATTATTAGTACTGCATACCTGATCATAAACTTCAATGGTATTCATCATCTTCTTCATCTGAGTGATCGTCTGTACTATCATCCGATGATCCAGATTCAGCATTGTAAGGATTGGCCATATCATCATTGTCGTCGATGTCAGTTATGATCATCATGTCATCGTCGATATCATCTTCATGGACATTATCTGAATATACATCATGATCTGATTCAAGAAGTTATTCGACATCTTCTTCAGCTGGAACAAGAATATCATCTAACTCATGTTGATCATGATCATCTTCAATGACATCTTCTTCTTCGAGAACGTCTTCATTACCTTCATATACGTTATACTTTACCGGCCTTCCCCTTGGATTGCGTCTGATAGCAAATGACCAACCTGCTCTACCTGGAACCTCAGAGTAAAATACCCGTTCACATTGGGTTGGAAGAACATAGGGCTCCGTTCCTGGCTCAAACAACCTTGTATTTACCATGGTAAAACCATTATCATGTTCAATAATTGTTTTATCGGGGTCACGTTGATTCAATTGACACCTGTACCATTTGACAACAAACAGAAATACCTTGAAGGAGTTAAAGTCACACTGAAGAATGTCTTCTAGATACCCATAATATCGATTTTCAGATAGTTCTGGATGTCTGTCACTTCTAGAAGAAACATTGGTCACCTCAAAGACTGTAGATATCCCACAATCAGATGTTTTCTTTGTTTCATCCAACTTTTTGATGCGATATCTACATACATTGCACCACATAGCCTTATGGTGTTTTACCTATTACAACAAGCCATACAAGAAAATATTACATAATGACCCCATATTTATGATAAAGTAGTGCATGTTTATTATAATGCCATACAAGGAAAATAATCAGCATGACGTACAACGACAATATTTAAAAAAAAAAGTGCCATTGATTAATATGCTTACATGCTTATCTTTTAAACCTCTTGCTAAATCGATTTCCCTTTGTGTTAGATTGGTGTCTCCATTGCGATGTGCAGCTTTAACCAATGAAGCCACACCTTCCCATGATATTCCATGACCAGATTGTTAACATTTTTCGATCCATACCTTCATCCAGTCAAGATTGTTTGCAATGTATAAATGAATCGCATCCCACTCTCGACCAACTGTTTGATGACAATAAAATTAAAATGCAATGAAAATGTATATTAGTCACTTAAAAAAGTATATAATTACACTATAAAATGATGCAAAATACTAAATATAAAAATAGAATATGTATGATATATAAACATAAAAATCACCAGTGAAATGTGTTATATTACCTTTCACCTTCCTCGATCTACCTTTCCCCTTCGGGTACTCCCCTTTGAAATATTTTTTGGATTCTGGATCACAAATGCGACGTAAATTGAGCTTTGACGCCAATATAGGAAGATATTCACTAATGTACAACATGTTTTGGTATACCATATATCCCTCCATCATAGAACCCTCAACATATGCTCGTTGTCTGACCAAACCCTTCATAAATTTCAAGTGCCTCTCAACCATCCACATGAACATTAAGTGAGTAGGTCCACACAGTTCAATCTCCTCAACTTGGTGTATGAGGTAGTGTTCTTGTGCATTGAAAAATTTTGAAGGTAGATGCTTCTGCATTTCACACATGAGACGAGGAATTTCTCTCCTCCAATACTTTATGTCTTCTTTATGGAATTCTTTAGATGACAACCATCTACAAGTGACATGACAACCCAATCAAGAGATTAAAGAAAAAAGTCATATTACGTAACATGAAGTAGAGAATGAAATTCAAAGAATAAGCTCTATGTTCAATTAAACAAACAGTAAGCACATGGAAAAATCACCACTTACCTCATGTATTTCCCGAGACTATATATTATTTGCTTGACATTGTTGTCGAAGTTGTTCGGGATAGAGAGAGGTAGAACATACTGTAACAATAATATACAAATCGTTTCAATATATCCAAAAAGAGTACTAGACAAACAACAATACAAACCATATTCATTGGAAAAAGAAAAAAAATAATTATTAAATGCAAACCATAATAATTATTACCTTCATGAAGACATGCCAATCGTGCATTTTCACCCCCGCGAAGTCACCTTTCTTTGTTATGATATTCTTCATGTTTGCACAAAATCCGTTGGGAAATTTAATTTTTCGAATGACTTCTTTTACAACATTACTTTGCTGGTCCGTTAACATCCATGGAAGTGAGTTTATATTAATTTGCTCTCCGTTTCTATGAAATTGAATGACGTATTTCATTGCATGGTTGTTATCTTGAATGTCTTTGCAAATTTTGACATTTTTTTCTTTGTCACTCCTTCCATCCAATATTCGCCATAATGTTTCTGTCACATTCTTTCCGATATGCATTGTATCAAATAGATGAGCAATTTGTAGGTGCTCATAGCATGGAAACCTACTAAATTGTCTCGGATAACTTTTCATTCCTCGTGGAAGCCCATTAATGCCTTCATGATGATCACATGAACGACAATGATGAAATTAAATATTAAATCAATGTCAATTACACTAAACAACACACAATATAATAAAATACAATATGATAATATACGATGATTGATTATACGTACCTTGACGATTTCTATTATATTGTAGCTTCCATAGCTGAGGTGTCATTCTCTTTGGTTTTAATGCAGTCTCTTGCTTGCCATTGAAAATATGTTTTTCGGTAGTTCGATACCTGTGATTCTTGGAGAAGAAGTGCCTATACTCATCAAACACCTCCTTTCCTAAGATGTTTGAACGACGAGATTTGATCTTAGGACCACAAACTGGACATGCAAATTTCCCCTTTGTCTGAAGACCTAAATAAAAATATGGAATATCAATATTGTCTATTATAATTATATAAAAAATGACTGGATTATTTAGAAAAACATGCATGCGTATTATATTAACTAGTAGTTCGTAAAATTAAATGAAACTAAAGTGGAACTTATAATTACATACCACAAAAATGGGTTAACCCTGGGGCATCATGTATTGTCCATACAAGCATTGCATGGAATTGGAATTGCCTTTGTCGTATTGGTCTAGATACATCATACATAGTGATGCCATTCCATAACTTTAGTAGCTCGTCAATAATAGGTTCGATATATACATTCATATCTTTGACTTGGTACTTACCTGATTGATTTGAACATATAAAATAAATATTCTAATTATGAGACCTACCATTTAGATATATAAACCATATTTCACAATAGAAAAACTTTAAATATATATATAACATTATGAGACAAAAAATGACAAATGAGAATATACCACTGCATTAAAAAAAATTGCAGTGTTCGTACCTGGAATAATCATCGACAACATTATGTGCTCCCTCTTTATTGTCAACCATGGAGGAATGTTGTTGTTGATAACAAAAATAGGCCACATCGAGTAAACAGATCTCATCTCTGCAAAAGGATTGACACCATCTGTTGCCAAATAAATCCTAAGATTACGAGGTCCGTCTTTAAAGTGAGGCCATTTTTCCTCCATATCTCTAAATGCAGACCCATCTGCAGGCATCCGAATAATGTCGTCTTGACTTCTGTTCCATGCATGGTAATCCATAAACTGCGCTATGTTTTTGCACTTGAACAGTCGTTGCAAACGGAGAATAATGGGAATATAATGTAGAACCTTGCAAGGCACCTTTTTAGTTACTTGATCTGTGCGATATCTATTGATATGACATTCAGGACATTCTGTTGCAAATTCATGCTGGTTGTAATAAATAACATGATCATCGGGGCATGCATGAATTTCTTCATAATGCATTCCAATTTCTTTCATGATGGCAGATAAATCTCGATATGTGCGAGGTAAAATATTTGACGGTGGTAACAAATATTCACCTATCATGCTACAACAAATTAAAATAAAAATCTAGTTAATATAATATAGAAATAATATTAATGAAACAAATTTCATCCGTAGTTATAATTTGACTTATATATGAATTAACAAAAAAATACATGACAATCATATATATTTTGTGATGGAATATATTACATACCTTAACATCCGTATGACTGATATGTTTGAAAGACCATTCATAACCTTCAAGTTCATTACCAACAATATAGCAGAGAGAAGATTTGTCTTGGAGCCGTCATAAAGGGGTTCGTATGCCTTGTCAAGAAGAGGTATATCATGAATATCATAAAAATGTTCATCATTTTCATGATCATCATCATCATCCATTCCAACATTAAATGAATCATGGATCAAAGTATTTGTAACATCATCTTCAACTATGTTATCAGTATGATCATCTTCTTCAATGTGATCATTAACTTGTTCTCCATTAATATTCATAGCTCCATGTTCCTCGGGTACTTGTTCTGGAAGCACTTGTTGATCCAGACGATATGCTGTAGGATGTCTTTCCTTTATAATTACATGAAACAATCAATAGATAAAAGTTAATATAAGAAATTCAAACGCAAAATGTAAAAATTTCAAATGCAAAATGTAAAAATTTATGTGATACATTAAAAATTTAACAAATTTTGTACTGTTGGGATGAAAAGAACAACGACCAATTGTATTGTTGGTCAAAAATAAGAAATATTATAATAATACATAAGAAATATTATAACAATACATCAATTTACAAAAGCAATCAAAATAAAAACATATATAATGCAAAACTTACAAATGGATGGTATTCATGTCCCCACTCGGCGTGCCCATGCTCCCTACAATGTTTTGTGGTTGTTGTGATCAAAATTCTTCTCCTCTTAAAGCCCCTACATTGACTACATGGACAATAGCATTTCCCATCACCCCTTCTTTCAACTCCTTCCCACAATCTAGCAAGCAATTGCCAATTTTGTTTGTCTGGATCAGGAATATTGCTAGTTGACATATTTCTCGTAAAGAGCTTAAATGAAGATTATCGATCTTAGAAAATGAAGCTCCATAGTACTTTGCTCACTTGAATCACAAAAGCAATGAAAAACAGTCCGCCGAAAAAAAAAACATCCGCAAACCGTCGCTGGTATGGCAAACATGTCGGAATGGTTGGATATTTATAAATTTTAAAAGTTAAAAAGTCAAACCGACGTCGGATATCCGACGACTCTAACCTAGTTACCATTGGGAAATATCCGTCAGATATCCGACTTCTTCGGGTTTGAAATGGCGTCGTTTATCTGACATCCCATGCGTTGGATACCCTTATAGGCGTCGAATATTTGCAGTGCCGTCAGATATCCTATGGGCCTCGTCGGATATTCAAAATGACGTCGGATCTCCGACGGACACCTCACGAAATTTAAAAAAAAAACAAAAAAAAATTAATTTTGAAAGAAAAATCCGACGACACAGTCCTTTTCGTCGGAGGTCGTCGGATTTGCTTGTCGGATTTTGGGTTCAAATCTACGAGTGGAGGATGATGTTATTCCAAGGGGGAGGGGATTGTAATACCCCCAATTTTGACTTGGAATGTATTTAATCAAAATGATGTAAATGATGTAAATATGCCACTATGGATTCCTAGTATGGAGCTCAAGGCCAAGGCCCAACTAGTGAATGGCTAGGCATGTATGAGGTATATATTTTTATTTGGACCATATGGTTGGCTTACTACGCCAGTTTGAAATGTATGTAAATATTATGTTGGAAATTAATAAAATGGTCCAATATGGTTGTGTAAAGAGCACTAGAGGGCTATGATTCCACCAGAAAGGAAGAAGAAGGGGGCCTATGGGGAAACCAAATCCTATGTTGTCATGTGTCAACCTTAGAACTCATCCAAAATCTTCCATGTGCCTTAAATAAGCCAATTACCTTCTCTTGACTATTAAATCCAATCATTGAATGCATATGTGAGGTTGGTGGGAAAAGTCACTTCATGTAGTTATTGAAGCATGGGGGTTTTGACAATTATGTTAGCTGTCATCAGTCCTATTTCTTCTATGATAAAAAGCTATGTCAGTTGTATTTTCACCCTTACCTCATAACCTTGGAGTCAACACTCTTTGGATAATTCTCTCATGCATGTTTTCTACACTACACAGAGTTTCCATTGATGTTCATGTCCATTACCAGACTGTGTTCAACCCATAAATTTGATTTTAAAGACAAAGATTCATATTTGGAAGGGAAAATAGATGGATTTAGGTGAGTATGGAGGTTGGGAAAGCTAGGAACCTTTACCCATTGAGTTTTTCTACTTTTGGATGCTTGAGAATCCATGGATTAACATTGTAGGAGGTTCTCCATTAGCATACAACAGGTTGGACTCTTACTATACACATTGGTAAGCATTGTAAGGGTTGGATTTCCTGATGGAACTGTGGATCAGTGAAGGGAAATTCCTTCCTTGTGTTGTGTGGGGTAGTTGGAAGGAGTGCCATGGCTGTGATGGATGAGTGAAATCCCTGTAGAGCTCAGCTAGATATTTTGGCTAAGCATAGAGAGCATAGTGGGTTGTGGGCTAAGAGATATAAGCCTTGGTGGCCTCATAGCCCAGCTTGGGGGTGGTCTCATAGCCCAGCTTGGGGGTGGCCTCTCAGCATAAAGAGTATATGCTGGACAGAGTGACTATGGTTGAGTGGAAAATCGCTCTTACATAGCCAGTTGTTTGGATCTTCTTTGTTTAAAGATAAGTATTCTTGTGTATTTGATGTGCACTGATTTTATTTGTATTCATGTGATAATTATGACTGTAAATTGGATGGTATGTGTGTGTGGATCAATTTTATTTCCACTGTGTGTTTTTATTTCCATGTCTGCACATGCATTTTAGCTGTATAAATTCATAATTGTGGTTATGGGGTGAAATTGAGAGGCCATGGTTTACTTAATGTTGCCTCCTACTGGCCGGATTGAGGGTTGGGGATGTTACAAGATCCCTATAATTCCCACATGGCATCATAGCTTTGAAGTACTAAATTTCCTCCTAAGTGTTTTTTGTAGGTCTTTTGTGCAGGTACAACAACTTCATGGATTCAAAAGTTGTTCCTCCTATTACTCCATTCAATTATGCTGAGTGGAATCCAAAGATGGTTGCATCTCTAAAGAGACAATGTCTCTATGGTGTTTCTATTAGTTCTGTGAGCGAGTTAGAGTCCTTTGAAGGGAAGGATGAATTTTTGAATGACTGTGACAGGGCATTCGGAGTTATGTGTATGGCAATGTCTTCAGATATGCACTACTTTATTGGTTTTGCAGGCTATCCTTTTGAGCTATGGCCCAACTTGGACATGGCTCTAGATAAGCAGAAGATTGGTGCATGGAGCAATCCTATGGAAACCTACTCATGTGTTCTCCCTCTTGATGTCTCAACCTCAACTCTCTTTGAAGAAGTTGTTCAAGATGAAGAAGAAGAAATTGCAGAAATTTCAACACATACAGCTCCCGTTGAAGATATTATCTTTGTTTTGAATGCTTCATATTCTTGTGATGAAGTAGTAATTAAAGAGACTTCTTCTATGGCTCTAGAAGTTGAGAAATCAGATCTCTCTCCTTCATATTTGGCTGCTAATGATGAAGAAATTTAAACTAGTGGAGCTTCCATTGTTGAAGAGGATTCCATCCATTCATAGTTCTCATATCATTCTTCATATTTGATCTTGAGGATGACAAGATAGTTGTTGATGATCCTGTGCATACTTCAAAAGATAATGGTACACAATATTCTGATCCAAAGGAAGATTTGAAGGTTAGATCAGATCTCAACAGTGCTCCATTTGCACTCACTGACAATGATCTCATGCCTTCTACATATTCCTACAAGATGACTGGCACACTTCCTCAAGGTTACACTAAAGATGGAGGACACCAACACTTGCTTGGGATTGATTCTCAAGCTCATAAAGTATCTTTTGGACCTGATATTAACTCACATGGTTCAATGTTCAAGTCTGAAGAGCGTTCATAGTTGCTTGGGTTCAAGTCTCAAGCATATCATGGCACAATTGGTTCCAGAGAGCTTCCAGATTCACTTGCATCCATTGGTGGAGAATTCAAGAACATATTTTGGGAGCATGATCCTCTTCTATCAAAGAGGAATATACCTCCAGACATCAAATCAAGCATCACACCTACTTGAGTTTGGAGCAACCATTTTTGGTGTGTTTCATGTCCATTTTTTAGGGAGGGTTTTGTTCCCATGAGGTTTTTCTTGTTTCCTTAGTTTACATGGGCATAATAACTGTAATGGGGTGACCATAAGCCTTTGTTGATTGGGCCCTAATCAAATTTTACTCACTCTAAGTCAGGCTTAAGGGGGGGTGTTAGAATATTAAAAACCCATCTAGACTTAGGATATAAGTTATTATTCATTTTTTATACATTCCTAGGTGTTACACTAGGTTGTTGGCCCCATGTTTCCTTTTTAGGCTCACAACTTGTCATCATTATCCACTTGATTGCCCTCAGATAGATTCTTCATGCTTTTATGATAGTCCAAAATGGTAAGAGCGCACTTCCTGCTTTTACACATCTTTTCCTGATTTTCTTTTCTTTTCAGTGGATAAGGATAAAGCATGGTGCCTTTATGGACTTGGCAAGATGTCAACATTTTGGCCAACACATAATCCATATTTTTCTCTCCAAAAGTCATCATATTACTTCTTTTTCATCACTCCTTAGCTACCATATCTGATATAGCTAATTCGTGAGGTCCTTGACTGATTTGGAAAGTGATGTTGCCACTATTGTTTTTCTTTTTCTTTTTAGTAAGCTTTCTTTTATGAGCTACTCGAATTGCCTTTAGTGGATTTCAATTTCCTCTATGAGGTGCATTATTTATTGTACTATCATTGTTCAATAATATGACAATGGACTTTTATCCTATTGAGTTTCTTCTCTCAAGTCATTTCTACTGAATTTTCTTCATTTTCTGCATTCTTGCAAAACTAATTGTGAGGTTTCTTCATTGAACTAGGTTCATGCTATGACAAATTCTCACATGGTATTAGAGCCATAGAATTCTCACAATAGTGAAGATGATGGATGTAGGTGAGCATAGAGGCTAGGAAATATAGAAACCTTTACCCATGGTTTATTTTTTGCTCCAAGATGTTTGAGAAACCATTAATTGATTTTACAAGAGGTTCCCTAAAAGCATACAACAGGCTAGACTCTTTATGCACACATTCAAGAGCATTGTAAGGGTTGGGTACTTTGAAATACTATTGAGCAAAGAAAGGGTAGGACTTCCTTGTGTTGTGTGGGGTAATGAAAGATAATTCCATGGATGTGATGGTTAATGAGATGCCTATAGTGCTTGATGGTGAGCAGGTTGGCTAAGCATCAGAGAAAATGAGTTTGGGTCGAGAGAGAGAAGCCTATAGGTGTTTCCTTCACCCTGGTGGCTTCATAGCTAGGATTGGGGGTGGTATCTTCTATTGATGCCTACAGTTGGGTTGAAAATTTCTTTAAAATAGTCTATTGCTTATATTTTTTTGTTAAAAGTTAAGTTATTTGTTGTTCATGTTTATGCAACAATTATATTTACTTCATGTTATGAATACGTTTATTTATGCATGATGTGTGTGGGAATATAGTTATAATTCTGATGTGTTTTATACTCTCATGAAAACCTTTACATGCATTTCTTAGCTTATGTTTCCCATGGGTGGCTTGCATTAGTTATAAATTTAAATAATTCCCCATGAGGAAAAATGTAGAAACATGAGATGCATAACTAACCCCTCCTTTAATCATAATGATGTATGGGGACACTACAGATTTCTCATGTCTTTTTTTCTCCAAAAAGTACTCCTCTCTTCAACCCATTTATTGTTGGGAATTCATAGTAACGTTGGAGTAAATATTGGTTGCTTTATCTCACTTGTGATTTTGTTAATTTAAATGGATGGAGTAAACATTAGAGAGAATACCAAGGAAAAATAAGATAAGCCTTTATGTTTACTATCAATGCTAGATATTATATATTGTACTCATCCCTCTAGAGCTAAGTGTATTCAAATGTATCCTTGTGAGATAATGGGTGCTTGGAAAACGATGAATAAGGTTATTATATTCTTCACTCATCAAATTTACCTTCATATCTAGTTATATATTTTGATTGATTACATCTAGAGACCATTGCTAAGTTTATCTTATTTTATGCATAGTTTTTAGGTGTATGGAGATATGTGTGCACGGTAAACTTATTTTCATACTAGTTGTCTATTTTAATTGATTACATCTAGAGACCATTACTAAGTTGGCCTTATTTTATGCATAGTTGTTAGGTGTATGGAGATACGTGTGCATGGAAAAATGATTTTCACATCTAGCTATCTATTTTGATAGAGATCAATTGTATATGTGGCCCTGGGATATCTGCATGGTTGGTACATTGGGGCCTCTTCCTTATTCTAGTTAGTTTGGAATTTTAATGATCACATGCTTTATACCGGTTTTTTTTGGGATAAATAAGGCCACTCAGATGGGATTTAGATGAATTGAATTGTGTTCCTTAATTAATTTAGCCCAAAACTAGCATATAATTTATAGTAGTTCTAAGTCAATTCTATTGCCACCCTAAGTTCTCATTTACAAAAATGCAACCTTAACATCCAACGTATTATGAGGCTTCTCATTGGACAAAGCAAAGTTAATTCTCGCTTTGAACTCAAGACTTGTATTTTTAAAGATCAATAAACTTGTAGAATATTCACATTGAAAATGTGAGTAGAAATTGTTGTGATCATTCTTTGTTGTCATTGCACATAATGGTGTTTCTCCTCTTTTGTTTGAGGATTTTGATTTAAAATAGGGAGACATTTTGGAATATTGCATAAGAGAAAGAAAAAAAAAGTGATAACCCACCATGTTATTTTTAGTCAATGACATATAATTGGGTACATAACTTGAACACCTCCTACCCTTATACATGGCCACGCTACAATTGTTCTCATGGACTAATTAATTTTTTTCCATGGATTTTAGATGTAGTTTCAACTAATTATTTATAGTTCAATGAAACATCAGTTATGAGTGATTAGTTTTAAGGAAGTCTCCAAAAAGCTTATGGTTAGATGACGTTACTAAAAATGATAAAACTACACCAAATGACAATGTTCTAATTTTGGAGAATGTTTCACTTTTTTTCATTATATTGTACTACGTTGTCTCAATCTTCGAAAGAGGCCCAACTTATCACATTATGCATTGTGTTTTACTTTGTGAGCTTGATTGTTACCTTTTGAAATGAAGAATTTCATGTATAAATAATAAAAATGTAACTTTTTAGATGATGAGGTGCCATAGTTACACTCCCCATATTGGCTTCGATCATGCATGCACTTAATCTCATCAAATTGCATATGTGGACGTTATAATATTCTTCATTTGTGTTTTCAACAATATTTGTTCTTCTTAGAGGAATCTCTATTTTATTATTATTAATTTTTTTTTAAATTAACGTATTTGTCATAAAACATAAATCCTTTTATGACATACACAGGTTATATTTGATGAACAACAACCCGTTTCATTGTCTCGTCCTTACAGACAATTAAACAATGAATTAATGATTCAAGAGTAGTAAGGTTGAAACAACATAAAAAGTGAGATCATGGAATAGTATATCTAGGATTATAATTATAACTGATGAACAACCGTCCTTTTCCTTGTCTTGTCATTAGAAATGCCTCAATTAAACAATGAATTAATGATGCTATCCAAGAGTAACTTTGAAAGAGCATACAAAGTGAGATCATGAAATAGTATATCTATGTAATTAAATGATTATAGTTACTGTATTATAAAAGTAAAGTAAACGTTCTAAAGAACATAAAAAGTGGGAGGTTGCTATTACTTATCCATAGATAAGATAGTGAAGATAGTGAGTTAATTAAAGTTAAAGTATTAACATGCATCAAAAGGTGTAAGGTTATTTAGTGCAAAGAAATATACTAAAAAGTAAAAGTTGAAATGTTAATGATTTATAAACTGTGATTTTATTGCAAGTAATTAGAGTTTAAAGGTGTTTGATATTACTTATCCACAGATAAGATAGTGAGTTAATTAAAGTTAAAGTATTATTATGCATTAAAAGGTGTAAGGTCATTTAGTGTAAAGAAATATACTAAATTGTAAAAGTTGAAATGTAAATGATTTATAGACTGTGATTTTATTGCAAGTAATTTGATTTTAAAGGTGTTTATTAGTATGATTGATGATTTCAAGGTTTTATTCTACTTAATGAAATTTATAAGGTTCTTGTTAATGTATTGGCTAAGATAATTGAACATGTAGTATCTCGATTTGTACAAGCTAAATAAAGTAGTTTCATGACCGGTGGACTCATATTAGACAACATTGTATTAACTTTGGAAGCTATTTAGTGGATCAAACAAACCCATGATGTCATGGATTAGGTTTTTGTTGAAGTTCACAAATGCAACAAGTGTTATGTTTACTAAAGCCTTTGTTAAGGTACATGTTAATTGGCAATTAACCAATACTATTGTTTTGCAAAGGTTTAGAGACAAGTTTGCCCCTTGGTTCCCATTGGGGTTAATGCTCTAGGTTACTTGTTACAAGTAGCAAGAGTACAAGGGTGAGTAAAAGGAATGTCCTTTCCAATTTACCAACATATGCTTACTGTTCAGTTTGCAAACATCTCTCTCTCTCTCTCTCTCTCTCTCTCTCTCTCTCTCTCTAACACACACACACACACACACACACACACGTAGACATATACATTAACCCAATGTTCTGTTGAGGGCATTGTCAAATATTTGAAGAAATTATTCCTTCCCTCTCTCTGAAATTTTCAAAATTCAAACTTCAACGCAACTTCAGAAATTTCACCTCTTCCTAGAGGTTTCCATATCTTAACTTTGTGAATTTGCAGCCTTAAGTCTGATATGAAATATACTTTTATAGTAGAAAAAAGTGGATAGTATTTCACTCCTTTTCAACACCAATCAGCAAGGCAATCCAAGAGAAAAGATACAAAATGTGTGGCAACAAGTTTCAACCCCCTGGGCCAATCTTATCAAGCATAGACCAAATTTGAAATGTATTTTATGGAAACAGTAATTACAATAGTACAGTTGCTATGTCTTCTTCAAGATTAATGTTGAAACCCTTAACAATTTGAGCCTTATCTTATGTCAAATCAGCAAGACATACAATTGATGGAAATTATTAAAACATGAAGACACTGATAACTAAAAATCAAATCTGTAATAACACAATTTTGGATAGATAAAAGATTCATATATATCTATAAAAATGAAGTAGATGTATATACCATAGAATCATACCAAAAATAGTACAATCCTACATCTCTCTAAAACCCTAGCTAGGTAAAACAATGAAAACCCTAGCTCCACCAAAGATCCTCCACAAGCTAACATCAATACTAGTGTTACCCTCCAGATTGTTTGTAGTGCAGCATACTAGATGTGCTAAAGGGGTGGGTCTTTTTTCCATTGTAAAGGAAAATTTTGTGGTTTGTTTATGTAAAAGTGTTGGTCTAGTAGGGCTTATGACCCTTGGTCTAGTCATGGTAGGTCCTCGTGGTTCTTATCTCAAGGAATATTTTCTTGGTGGCTTTTCCAAATACCACTTGATGAGGTGGACGTCCCTCATCATGTTGGGAATTTATGCCCTAGGTGGGTTCCCCGATGCTTCTTGGGATGGATTCATTAAGACACATGGCTTGGGGCTCCTATCCACCCTTATGTTTTATTCTTTGTAGAGGATACAATGCTTGTAAGGGTTGGCATACCCGCCTTAACACACCTCATGGATACCCCCTTGGACCTATTTTCCATGTATTACTCCTTCTTCTTGGTTATCCTAGTAATTAAGAGGAATTCATCCACCTTCTAAGAAAACATGAATAGGCCTTATCACCTAAAGGAGGGTGTTGAGGGAAAAAGCACAGTGTTGATACATGGGGCATGACACCCTCCTTCCAACTTCAAATTTTCATCATGTTGTGGCTTTTCATCAATTCTATCATTATTTTATGTTTTATGAGGTTTAGTCCCCAGATTGTGGGTGACAAACCCTAAAATATCATAAAAAATAAATTTTAAAAACAAACTAGGTAGGTTGGTTCTAGAGGAGGTTTAAGTTAGCCTTTTGACATATAAATACGAAAACTCCTCAATTATAAAACAAGATCATGAGATCAAATAAGATATTTTTTCTATTTCTTCTTGTGTACATGAGCTATTCAAGTGGTGTTACCTCCTTTCTTGAGCATTCTAGGGTTTCAAGTGGTGAATTTTGGTGTTTGAAGACTTATCTACTATCTTGCAAGGCTTGTCTAAGGTGAAAGGATTCTTGGGAGGCTACTCTTTTATCTTTTCTTCTTCAATTGTGGTAATATATCTAAGTCTCTTGTCTTGCACTGTCGAAGGCATCTAATGTGAGAGTAACTTAGGGTTTTATGCATAATAATATAGTCTTGTAAGTGAGACATCCCTCTTAAAGGGTTTCTCTTGTATTGGGCCTTGGCATCTTTCTTTTCCCTAATTATGTCAAAACTAACACAAACTAGGGTTTATTGTGTTTAAGAGTTGTCATTGATGTCAATATGGTAGAAGGAATTGATGTGGTAGTAACGATGAATATCAACGAATTACACCCTCCAACACTTAAGGAAAATACCTGCACAATATGCTTGCATATTCAAGTGTAATATACACTTGTCAAATTCCTACTAGCACTTAGAAAAATGCACACAGTGAAATGCCTGCACATGTCTCAGAAAATGCCTGCTAGCCTTAGAAAATGCCTTCCATCCTCGGAAGAAAACGTTTGACTTGCATGTGTTAAGCATATAGCTAGCGTTCATTCTGAGCCAGGATCAAACTCTTGTTTTGAGTATGATGCTATGATATGATATTTGAGCATAGAATTACCATATTCTATTAATTATTTATATATGTAATAACACTAGGTGATTTTATGCGATCCGAAAGCGTTAAACTCATGCATGATATGTCCTTTCCCTCCCTTTGGTCAAGCAAGCCTTTCCTTTTGAATGCTTGAAAATATTTATTCCAGTCATGATTTCTATACGTAATTACGCTTGAGTCCACGATATTTATTATCTTTGAGGATATAAGTGCGGGCTTTGACCATATCTCCCAAACAATCTTTCCCACCAGTCTTAGAATATGCACACCAGTATCATAATATTCCCACCAGTCTAGAATGTCTTCCAAACATTGGGTAAAATTCCTGCGAGGAATTGGGTAAAATTCCCACACATCAAAGATGAAAATTCGCTCTCGCCAAGACAAATATGCCCACCAGACTCAGAAAATGCACACCAAAAATGCATGTAGTTGTCAATGATGGTCAAGAGAATGATTTCAGGCTTTTAGTCATGAGATCCTTCAATCACATCCACATTATCATTCATAAAATTATTTGGGTGAATAAACCGATATATTGGGAACCCCTAGCACAAGTTATGAGTCATCCCTATAATCAAAAGAATAATGTTCTGTGTTTTTGCGTTGATCTCAAAATACACATGTTGGCTTCATTATGATGGGTCCACAAGTGCACTCAAGACCCCTCGAATATCATATAAATCTATAATTGATTTGAAGATTGGTGAGTGAGGAAATTGAGAAGTGAGCTGATCCAAGTGAAGGAGCAGGTCAAATATGAAGAGTGAAGGTGAAATTATAGGGTAAAAATACAGATCAGAGAAAGGGTAAAGACACCTTTGATAGATTGTTTTATATACAAATCTGAAAACAATTTTTGCACAATCTCCAAGTTTTCTTTTAAGGAGAATATCAAACATATTCTTGAGCAGATCTATGGTAGGGTTTGAGGTCTATCTTTGGAAAATTCGAAGTATTGTTTAAGCACATATTTCAAGGGCAATATTTAAAGTATTTCTCAAGGGCTATTTTGAAGGACAACTCAAGAGAAAATTTGAAGTTTGTTTAAGAGCAAACTTGAAGTATCTTTTGGGACTGTTATTAGATATCTCTTATAGAAAATTTGAAGGACAATAAGGACTGTGCAAAGTGAATACATGACCAAAAAGAAACACTGAACTAAATATTGAGTTGGTGCTCAAGAGGATTGGTGTCCTCACTCATTTGATAGGTTGGTGTTTGTCCTAAAACAAGTTGGTGATTGCTAGCATTGATTTGGTGCTCAAGAGGATTAGTGTCCTCACTCATTTAACAAGTTGTTGCATGTCCTAAAGTAGGTTGGTGCTTACTGTATTTGTTGTGCTCAAGAGGATTGGTGTTCTCATCCATTTGATAGGTTGGTGCTTTTCCTAAAGCAATTTGGTGCTTGCTAGCATTGTTGTAACAAATTGGTGTTTGATTTAACAATCATTTTGAAAGTGGTTTTATCCCAACTTGGGTTTCCACTTTAAATCTCGTGTTTAGTAATTGTTCTATACATGGTGTAATTACAATTATGTATTAATTGTTGAAAAAGGACTCAATAATGTTCACCCCCCCTCTCAGTATTGATAAACATTCCAACAATTTGTATAAGTGCAAGTTCATTTAGGAACAATCTAACCAATGGAAGGCAGATCCCAACAAGACACATGGATAAGAAAGAAGGCTTTACTAAAAATGAAACATCTCTATTTGATGGGATTAACTATGATTTTTGGAGCATAATAATGAAAGCATTTTTGTAGGCACGTGGATTTGAAGTATGGAAATCTGTAGTCAATGGATATAAAGCACCAATCTCTCCCCCAACAAATACAACTGGAAGAAAACTCAGTGAAATCAATTCAAAGGCTATGAATTCTATTCTGAGTGGTCTGGTAGGATCAAAATTTGTCAAATTCATGCATTGTGAGTCTACAAAGGAAATTTGGGACAAAATAAGAAATATTTATGAAGGAGATGCTAAATTCAAAGAGGACAAACTTCAAACTTATAGAGGACAATTTGAACATCTGAAAATGAAAGAAGATGAAGACATTGCAACATAATTCCTGTGAATTGATGAAATTGTGAATACTATTAGAGGATTGGCAGAGAAGATTGAAAATCCAACAATCGTTCAAAAGATACTAAGGTATCTTCCAATAAGGTTTGAAACCAAAATCTAAGCTCTAGAAGACAGGATTTGGAAAAATTGACCATGGATGAATTACATGGAATCCGCATAGCATACAGAATGAGGGAAGAATAGGAAAGTCCATTCAAGAAGCCTAGGCCAATGTCTAGGTTTCCAAGAAGACAAGAAGGAACATGCACAAGTCAAATTCATGCTCCAACTATAGTGATGTTTCATATGATGAAGAAGAATTCAACTTTGTGAGAAAGTTAAAATGGGGATTTGGAAAACATAAAGGTAAGATCCCTTGTAAATGTTTTGAACATTGTAGAATAGGTAATTTTTCTTCTAAATTTCCTTATGAAAAGGGTTCAAATATTAATGAAGAAGAAGTCATAAAAAGGAAAACAAATATCCGAAAAGAAACAAAAGAGGATTTTTCAAAAAGAAAATACTCTATTCAAAAGAAGATAATAACTCATCTAATGACGATGATGATAGCAACAATGAATCAACAGAAAAAAGAAAAAGAAAAAAAAAGTACTTTTCATGGCGATAGACTAGAGATGCTTTGATCATAGATTTACAAGATACCCAATACCAGCTTCAGAAGGAAATGGACCAACTAAGTAATGAAACTTCTTGGAGATCCCCTCTTGTAGGGGAAAAGCACCTAGCTTGGGGTCAAATATATGTTGTCATAACTCATCACTGGAACCAATTTTCTATTGCAAAAGAGGAATGGGAGTTAGTTACTACACCAGTTCGGGACATAACTACAATAATAATGGGAGCCTCCAAAGTGATCTCAAAGAAGAAATTATCTTATATGGTTCATGAAAAGGCTCTGTAGCTGGTTAAAGATGTAAATTCATTTATGAATATCTCTTTTGAATTCATAGATCAAGGTATTACATCTCCTTGGGATGGGAATGGAGACCTGTATCCTTAACATCATTATGTCACGTTTCTGGCTGAACGACGAAATGATGATCGTAGTTTTGATGATATCACTAGCAAAATTAATGGTCAAGTGGTCCTAGAAAAATCGCAAAATGATCTTGGACTACTCTCTAATTTGTAGGTTTTGTTCAAGAATATTCCTCCACCTTCATATGCTCACTTTACCAATTTGGATATGTGCATTAGAGAATTGAGATCTTTGGAGTACCCAATGGGGAAGGACTGGAAGAATATCTCCAGTTACACTAAATTTGACATTCAACAACATATCTAGTCAAATGTGCCTCAAGGAACAACATGAGCATCATCATCGCAGCCTCCTTCTCGGAAATCTTAGGTGCCAGTACAACATGCCTTTAAGTTTCCACCTCAATAGACATATCAAGTTCTTGTCCATCAATTCTTCAAATGCCACTGCTAGCGCCTAAATTTTGCACACATGCGACATTTCGGTGATTCTTTCAGTAAGGCATCATCAACATAAATAATGCATCTCACCACAGGCATCCTCTAGAGATCCAAAATAAAACATGATTCCAAAAGTGCCAAACAGTCAAAAGAAGGGGTCGTGCAACTAATACGCTGTTAACTCGCGCTATAGCGCGAGTCACTAGAAAAATACCCACGCGACACCCTCACGACTATTTCTTCGATAGTCGCGCTACTATCAAAATGGAGGGACCACCAACTCCCCGCGGCGCATTGAAGGCTCAATCATCTCTAAGGATTCGAATTCGGCTCCTCACACACTTGGTGCAATTAACTAGCCCCCTTAGTGTACCTTGGAACTAGTTCATGGAGAAGATGAGTTCACATTTGGATCTAGTTGTTTGTTGGCCACCTCTTGGCCTATAAAAGGAATCCATTGGCATGGATTTTGTAGAGAGAAATCAAGAGCAAGGTTATGTTGTTGGATTTGTGTTGTGGCTTCCTCATAACCCACCTCTTCCTATCATTGTGAGCATTCCCAACCTCCCTTGCCACCTTCCTTCAAGGAGCAAGAGTTTATTTCCATTGTTCCACCATTGACTTAGCATTTAGTTTGGAAGAAAAAGGCCTCCCTAAGGGATATTGTTGGATTCCCTTGAATCCCTCACCTCCTAGGTTTTGTATAGCTTGACCATTGGGAAATACAAAAGTGGTTTGACATATCTTGGATTGTTATTGGAGTTTGCATTCTCCCCAATCTCTTTCATTTTTATTTTTATCCATATTTATTTGTTTTTATGTGAATTACACTAACAACCTATTGTAGGATCACTTGGAGGACAACCAACCACCCAACACAGGGGCTCCAAGGACTGATACCTTGATGCATCCTACAAGGCATATCCCCTTACCAAGTGGAAGAGTGCACTTGTGCAATTTTTTCTACAACAGTTCTAATGGTGACTCCACTTGTTTTTGTTCATTTCTGATTTAACTAGGTTGTTTTATGCTAAGCAATTAATTCTGGGTGTTTTTCATTTTCAGGAGATCAGGTATTCCACCTCTTGCTCTAGAATTTAGCCTCAATTCGATCTCAATTAATTTTTATACACTAGCGCGGATCCTGGCCTCTTTGTCGCGCTACTAGCACAAAAATACCTTCAACAGATGCGCTACCAACGTAGGTAATTAGTTCACAACCCGCGCGACCTCTCGTATGGTTGATCCGCGTGGTCAGTTAGTGTATCACTCAGGATACCATCATACCTATTTTGTATTTATCCACGCTACAAAGTATTGTTTGGACGTGCTACCCATTTTTATTTGATTTTTATATGCATAGTATAATATGACAGTCTGATTGTTGCTTACTAATGAAATCAAATTAATTTTAATTCGTATAATTACTTGGTTTTTTAGTAATTAGTCCACATAGACCAATATTAGCAAGTATAGAGTTCATCAATCTTGAAACTTACCTATGTAACCAACCTTGAGGCTTTCAACAAGCCTCAATTTCTCATTCCAGTGATGGGCATTGTTGTCACTAGCATTCAGGACCATTCTTGTTTATGCACAATTGACATGTTTTTAGTATCAATGCTAGTGTAGAATACACTTTTTGCACACAAGCAAGGGCCTAAAGACTCTTGTCTCCCGAGGTATTCTCTTCACCTCACACTTCATGTGATCTTGGTGAATCAGAAAAGGGTGAGAAGTGTAAAATACCTCCATTGCACACTTGTCTATTAGTTAGCATTTTCAATTTGCAAAGCACCATGAGCATCTTAGAGTTAAAAGTACATTTACTTTATATATTCTTCTAGTTAATTTTACGACAATCGATTTGCTTTCATCACGTGTGTTTGCACCACTAGCACACACTAAGAGACCTAAGGAATCTTTCGATCCTAGTATTCTCTTCACCTCACACTTCATGTGAGCTCCGTGAATCAGAAAGGTAGGAATTGTGAAATACCTCTCGTACAAAACCCCTTAAAATTAGCTTTGTAATTTTCCAACCAACTAAAATTCTCCACAGGAGGTCACAAAACAATATTCTATTTAGGTAGGATTGATTGGGCTAGGCATCCATTAATGCCCACCAATCTAGTTTCATTAGAAATATTTTGAAACATAACATTGTTGTATTATAGGGTACTTACAAAATCTTGCTATAAGCTAGTGTTCAAATAAAACCTAGATCAGAAGTGCGTCGTGACCAAGGAGGTGAAATCCAAGATATAGTTTCCCCGCTCTCCCCTAAAAGACACTCATCTTGTTGCAAGGAGATGACACTATACTGTGCAGGCCGAACCATTGATCAACACCTGGCGCAAGGTATCTTAGTGTTCAAACTTAGGACATCACCAAGGAACAATTGTGAGTGCAATTGATTCCTGAAGTTATCTATTTCCTTTGGGAGGTGTTTCCAAGTCATCTTGATTGGAACTTTGGCCCCATTGCTAGTAGAACTAGCTCTTTGTTACCTCCACTAGTCAATTGGTGTATTAATACCATCATCACCATCAATTGTACTTTTGGGAGGCCTAGTTACATTTGAGAGGAAGTATGTTAAGTATTTTTAGGGAGTTTACATTTATTTTCTTTTTAAATACAAGTTCACTAACTTGTAATTAAAAAGAACCTACATGTGGGAACTCATGTACTAAAACTGAATTTTGCACATATCACTCACTTATTGCACCATATTTGCATTTGTTGTGGTTGGCATATTTTTGCATTTGCTCAATTGTGTTTAATTCCAACACCACTCTCATTTTGACACAAATAATTCACCATTGAGGAATAAAACAACATCCCGAGATAGTCTCGAAGACTGCAAGGTCTATCTCCTCTCTCGGGTCAAATGGAAGGCACTCTAGCCGGGGCCGCTCCCAGGGCACGTTGATAGGATCATATGGTCGAGGCCAAGTCTTGCTAGGTCCATTTTATCCTCTCGGAGAAACTATTAATTACACCACTTCTTCCCCCATCGAAAGAGGTACCCCGCTGTCTTCTCCCCTTGGAGATCCCTCGGTTCCCTTTGACCAATCCTCTCTCGTAGGAGGTAAACTGTTGTTTACAACACTACCTGGGTCTCCCCCTTGTGGAAATCACATCCCACACACAATGGAAGGACCAAATCCCCTTACCCTACCATTCATGGCTAGTTTAAATCTACTATCTTTAGCCAAACTGATCAATGATCCCATATCACACGATCCAACATGGCTGGCTATGCTAGATGAAATTCCCTCCGATATCCGCAAATTCAAAAGAAAGAAAGGGGATGATCCCGCCAACCATTTCATGTATTTCCATTTATGGTGTTCGTCTAACAGCATAGTGGACTATCTTGTGAGGCTTCGCCTCTTTCAACGTACTCTCACCGGCACGACAACCAAATGGTACATAAATCTAGCAAGAGAAACGCATGCCAAATTCGCAACATTGACCACTGCATTTATCACTTACTTCCATCTTTTGATTTGAAATGACATAAGTCTCGAAATTATCGCAGATTTTTGACAAAATACATCCACCCACATCGCAGGCCACATCCACGAGTGGCGTAGGCACCGCACATTGTGTAAAATCTAAATACAACCACCTTTTTTGTTGGATTGGTTTATCAAATCACTCCAACCCACTATATCCAAATATGTTTCCACCTCCATGCTAAAAAGTGAGGAGGAGGCTATTTTGAAAGCCCGACATTTTGATCTCATATATGCACAATCCGGTTACCTTTACACTATCCTCCCTAATTCCCCTCAACATCGATAGTTGGATCATACACCTTCGTGCTCATCACATTCGACGGATGGGATTATTGGCTCCATTTCCCATTTAGGAAAGGTTCCTACTACCAATTTGGTCCCATTTAACATGACCCCACAATAACCATCGATGCCACTTGCATCGCTACCCACTACACTGGTACCAACCCCACAGTTGGTCAATTACAGTATGGACTGTATAGTCCTACTTACCCATGCTAGCCAAGCACCGACGGTTCCTACACCACCAATGGCCCAAGTCATTCTTATGTCCACATCTTATGGAGCACAAACCGCATTCATCCCACCTCCAGGATATAACCCGTATTATCCTTTCCCATGCCCAACTGGTCAGCAACCTACCCCCCACATGGGGGAAAACCTAGTTCAAACTTCTTACATTCAACACACTCAACAATTTGAGCAATTGAACACTGCAAACCCCCAAAATCCGTAGACTCGGGGGAAAAAGAAAGGAACGAACAAGCAAAACTAGTAGTCGGGGCAAGGGGGAAATCCCCTTCCCTAGAAAAACCAGAATATTGGTAACCAAAACACGGGGACTAACAAAACCACAAACAAGGGAAGAACCCCAACTTGAGGACCAATTACTGCTGCTCCATTTGTAGAGATTATGGTCATTACACACATCATTGTCCTCTTATCCATGACTACCAACAGTTAGTGGAATCCAAAAATAAGATGGTGGTGAATACTCCTTAGGTTGCGAACCCTCTCCAACTGCAAACTACCGTGTTACAACAACCATTTTTGAATCAAGGGGTAGTAACATAGCAACAAGACCCTCTCCCCATCGGTGATAGCTCTTTTCAAAATATCTACACATTGGATATAAATATTCAGACATGAGCCAAGGGTTATGATGGTCCTTTCACCCCCTAAGTGGAAGACGTTCCTATTCCCTCGGGGGGCCCTCTACACATACCACGCCCAAGTACCAAACAAATATCGTGGATTCTAAAAGTTGCAATTTGGCATACCCCTAATAACCCTCACATGAAATCTGCCCAAAATTACAGTATTGTGGAGGACTTGTCTCAATCCCTTGTTGCCATGTCCACATTAGACGTTTTACAGTCTTTCCCAACACAACAAAAGGCATTACTCAATGCACTTGGTGCCGTCGATCCTTCTCATTCACACCTCATGACCTTTGATCTCCACAAAGGTGACTCGTGACTACCATCGTCAGCTGCATTTTAGGTTCCAATCACCATAAAGAATGCCATGATTCATTGTTATATCATTTATGAAGGCGCATCCACTTGCGTAATGTCCTCTAAGGTATGGAAATGATTGGGTTCACCAAATCTGGTCCCCTTTTCTATCGCTCTTTGCGCATATGATGGGATACCATCCCAACCAAGAGGATTGTACCAAAATTTCCCCATAGAGATGGGAGGAAATATGGTTATGATCGATATCGAAGTAGTCGACGCTAAAATCAACTACAACATCCTCTTGGGGCGTAGTTATATGTACTCCATGAAGGAGGTCGCATCCTCAGTCTTTCGTATCATGATGCTTCCCTTAAATGGGAAGGTCATCACCCTTGACTAGCTTAACTACTACGAACCCAACACCACAAGAATCCCGACAATTTCCTACCGACTACACTGGGCAATAATAAGTTGTATGTTGACATTGCCCCCGACATTTACAAGGAATCAAATTCATTAGGAGTGTACTCAGGAACACCACGAAGGATCCCTACATCTACTGATGGCCTAATGTGCACAATTTTCACCATTGAAAATGGAGCCTCTTCAACCTCAACACCGTTATCACCACCACCGCCGAGTCATGACATTGAACAAATGTTGAGTCCACTAGTACCACCAATATTCCAAATCCCATTCTTGTACCCTCCTACGGGTGTACAAGGGACACTGGTTATGGCTTAGTTAACTCTACTTGGGATCACCTTGGGTATCCCCATATGGTACCTTAAACCACACTACCCAAATATGGCTTCCAAACCAGTTTCTCATTACGAGTTTGTCCCTGTTTCGGTTGCTACGCCTGCAAGGCCTGTCTGTGAGGCACCTGCAACAATTACTTAATGAAAATATGCGAAATAGTAGAAATGACAGAACTCAGAATCACTTTATATTGATCACGGGCCACTTCGAGGGGGCAACCTCCTTTGAGCAAGCTCAATACAAATAACTTCACGGTGCCTTCATAGGTCTCAACACACACTTATATACTAATTCTAGGCGCCAATACTATGGGTCGAAACCATGGGCCGTTACAAACTATGGATTAACAATACTACGGGCGACTTACAAAGCATATGCGCCAATAACAATAACACAAACTATTGATCAACAAATACTACGGGACGACTTACAAAGCATATGCGTCCAATAACAACATACTAACAAAGTAAAGACATGGGTTCCTAACATCCCCTCCCCCTTAAAAAAAGATTTGTCCTCAAAGCTTTAGATGTGGAAATTGCTGTTGAATCTGAAGGAGTGGTTCCCATGTAGCATCCTCTGGTTGCATGCCGTGCCACTGAATTAAGACCTCTGTGATAGAGCGAGAGCGAAGCTGACGCGTGCGCCGATTGAGGATGGCCTCTGGCTCCAAAAGGATGGATCCTTCATTATCCAGTTCGGGTAAAATCATTTGTCCGCTGATGTTGGTGCCAAGAACTTTCTTCAGACAAGAGACATGAAAGACTGGATGAATGCGGGAAGAAGGAGGAAGTTCCAATTTGTAAGCAACGGACCCAATCTTCTGAAGAATCCGATATGGCCCATAGAACTTTGGAGCGAGCTTATGACGCCCTTTGAGTTTCAAGGAGGATTGTTTGTACGGCTGGAGACGAAGAAAAACCATATCGCCGACTTGAAAAGTGCGCTCCGAACGGTGCTGATCAGCTTGTTGCTTCATGCGATTTCTTGCCATGTGAAGATTGTCCCGCAAAATGCGAAGAATCTGATCGTGGTTGCGAAGGACCGTGTCAACTTCCTGAACTGGTGAACTGGTGGGGGTGTATGGAAGAAGAGCTGGAGGTGCCTGACCATAGACTGCTTCATATGGGGTCATTTTAGAGGCAGTGTGGTAAGAGGTATTGTACCACCATTCAGCGAGAGGGAGCCACTTTGCCCACTGATGTTGTTGTTCAGAGGTGAAGCAACGAAGATAAGTTTCCAAGCATTTATTGACAATTTCAGTCTGACCATCTGTTTGTGGGTGATACCCTGAACTCATCTGCAGTTTGGTGCCCGTGTGGCGAAATAGTTCTGTCCAAAAATGACTGGTGAAAGTTGCATCACGATCCGAGACAATGGAAGAAGGGATGCCATGAAGACGAAAGATCTGGTCCAGAAAAATTTGAGCGACGGAGGAGGCTGTATAGGGATGGCTGAGAGCACAAAAATGACTATATTTGGAGAGGCGATCAACCACAACGAGAATCATTGTCTTCCCACCAGATTTAGGGAGCCCTTCAATGAAATCCATAGAAATATCTGTCCAAATACGTGTAGGTATGGGAAAGGGTTCAAGCAATCCTGGGAGGAGTGTTGTTTCACCCTTATTGCGCTGGCAAGTATCACATTCGGCCACCATATGTTGAATTGTCCTTTTCATGCCCTGCCAAAAGAAGTTACGCCGTGCTCGTTCATATGTTTTGAGGAACCCAGAGTGCCCTGCCGATGGAGAAGCATGGAGTTCATAGAAGACAGCCTGTTGAAGATCTGTGCTCTGGGGAAGCACCAGACGACCCTTGTATCGTAGAGAAGCACCATCCCAAGAGTAATGTGGTACAGCAGAAGGATTGTTGGTCAAGCGTTGGATGATTTGCGATAAGGAAGAGTCATTGACATAACTCTGTTGAAACAGGCATAGAAATAGCTAAAAGAGAACCTTGGGCCTCAAATGTGCGAGAAAGAGCATCTGCCACAATATTATCTTTACCCTTCTTGTAAGTGATCTCATAGTCATAACCCATGAGTTTGCTAACCCATTTCTGTTGTGCCGGGGAGGAGACACGCTGGTCCAAGAAATATTTCAGACTCTGGTGATCAGTCTTGATGCAGAAATGATTTCCTAATAGGTATGGGCGCCACTTCTGTACTGCATGCAAAACAGCCATCATTTCCTTTTCATAGGTAGAGGCAACTAAATTCTTACCTGAAAGGGCTTTGCTGGTGAACGCAATGGGGTGTTCATCTTGAAGGAGAACAGCACCAAGTCCATTGCCGCAAGCATCACTCTCAATAGTGAAGGGCTTGGAAAAATCGGGCATAGCTAGCACAGGTGTAGTACACATGGCTTGTTTTAGTTGGTCAAATGCACACTGAGCAGCAGGTGTCCATGTAAAAGCATCCTTTTTCAATAGAGCAGTTAATGGAGCTGCAAGCTTCCCATAATTCTTGACAAATTTGCGGTAGTAGCCAGTCAACCCCAAAAAACCACGAAGGCTCTTGAGAGTCTGAGGATGTGGCCAATTGGTCATGGCATCGATTTTGGCAGGATCCACGCGAACCCCTTGTGCTGAGATAATGTGCCCGAGATACTCAACTTCCTTCTGTCCAAAAACACATTTAGACTGCTTGGCATGGAGATGATGGTCGGAGAAAAGTTGCATGACAAGATCCAGATGCTGGAGATGTTCATCCCATGTTTTACTGTAGATGAGGATATCATCAAAGAATACCAAAATGAATTTCCGCAAGTAGGGTCGAAATATTTTATTCATTAAGGCCTGGAATGTGGAAGGGGCATTAGTGAGGCCAAAGGGCATGACCAAAAACTCATAATGGCCATCATGTGTGCGGAAAGCTGTTTTAGGAATATCATCCTCATGAACCCGAATTTGATGATATCCAGAACGAAGATCCAACTTGGAGAAAAAGCGGGCCCCATGAAGCTCATCAAGAAGCTCATCAACAACAGGAATTGGAAACTTATCCTTGATGGTGAGGTGATTAAGTGCTCGAAAGTCAATGCAGAGGCGCCATGACCCATATTTTTTGCGAACAAGAATAACTGGAGAAGAGAAGGAACTAGTGCTTGGGCGAATAATACCGTGCTTTAATAAGTCCCGAACGAGCATTTCAATCTCCGTTTTTTGATGAAATGGGTAGCGATAGGGTCTGATGTTGGGAGGAACGTTGCCAGGAAGGAGCTTAATACGATGGTCTTCTGGCCTGGAAGGTGGTAAGCCCACTGGTTCAGCAAAGACACCTGTATACCGATCCATAATTTGTTGTAGATCCAAAGGAGTGGTGGAGGCCGCTGATGGTTGCATCTGGATGGAATGGATCTGAGCAATGACCCCATGTGAACTCTTCTTGAGGAGTTTTTCCATGCGATGTGAACTAATGATGCTAAGAGAACCTAGTTGTAATCCTGTCAATGTGTGTTTTTGTCCATTGAGGGAAAACTGCATCCAAAGTTTAGCAAAATCCCATAAGATAGGGCCAAGTGTGCGTAGCCATTGAGCGCCCAAAACCACATCACATCCGCCTAAGGGAAAGGCAAACATGTCAGAGCGCAAGGTATAATCTCCCATAGAGATACGCACATTTCGACACTTCCCTTTGCAAGGTAAGGTGCCCCCATTGGCAATCATGACTTCAAAGTTGGAGCAAGGATGGATAAAACAATCAGCTTGTTTGGCGATCCGAGGGTCAATGAAATTATGAGTGCTACCAGAATCAATGAGGATTGTAAGAGGAAGCTTCTTGAAGTAACCCCTAACCCGCATTGTTTGGGGGGTGGTGATTCCAGCTAAAGCATGGAGAGATATCTCTAGCTGGTCATCCTGAGACGGAGGGTCAATAGGCGGTTCCTGAATGTCGACCTGAGCATCTAGTGTTTCTGGATCTTCGTCACCCATTTCAGAGGCAGGCGGAGACTCCACATCTAGGAGATAGAGCTTTTGCTGAACACATCTATGTCCCCGAGTGAATTTCTCATCACAATTATAGCAAAGCCCCTTTTCTCTGCGTGCTTGCATCTCTGCTTCAGACAAACGCTTGATAGGAGTCGGTCGAGGAGCCTGCGGTATAGGTGGTCGCTGAGAACCCATATTTCTGAAGGGAACAAAAGTGGGCTTGGAGTGTTGCTGGGCTGCAATCTTGTCTTCTGCCAACTTAGCCAACCCGAGTGCTTCCATCATTGTGTTGGGACAGAACATTTTGACCTCAGAGCGAATGGCATCCTTTAGACCACTGATAAAACAACTCCGGTAAAATTCATCAGTCAATCCTTCGGTGTGATTGGCTAGATTCTCAAATTCGGTTTGATACTCTCTCACAGTGCCAGTTTGGCGAAGTTTAGTGAGGGCTCCTGTGAAGTCATCAAAAGCACTAGGACCAAATCGTTGCAAAAGGAGCTGACAAAAGTCTGGCCAGTTGGGCTCTGGATAAGACTTGATGTACCAACGGTACCATTGAAGAGCTTCCTGTTCCAAATGAAAGGATGCCAATGGAACCTTGTTGACATCAAAAGTATTATGCAGACTGAAATACTGTTCTGCACGATAGATCCATCCAGTTGGATCGGTACCATTGAAGCGAGGAAAATCAAGCTTCGGACCACGGAAATTGCTGGAAGAAGAGAACCCATTGTCTACTGAAGACTCGGACTGTCATTTGTTGTTCATAGCTGAATGTTCAAGGTGGAGACCGAGAAATTTTTCATCCAGATCCTGGAGTTTGGCTTGGATGGCTGAAAGTGCTTCCTCCATGGTTTTTGCTCCTGCATGGGTGACAACCATAACAGAGATTTTTTTTTTTTTTGATTGGGTAGGAAAACAAAAACAGGAACTACTTCAGTAAGGGAAAATTTGGATTTGGGAAAAAATCAGAACGGTAATTGGGGTTTGACTAGGTTTTGGACACTGTTGGATAGACAGGGAAGCAAAAATGAGGATTTCAGAAGCGGGGTGAAAGAATGGGAAAATTTGGAAGAGGGGAACAAAGAAGAGAATTCAGAAAGGAACTCTATGGTAAAATTTGAGGGTGATTGGGTGAAATCTGAGGAAGTTATGGAAAACCCTAAAAATAGACAAATGTGTGATTTCGGGCTGTAGGAAGGAGAATTGAGGATAGGGTCCTCAGGGATGAAATATGCAGAATGGAATGACAGGGGTTCCCTAAAAATTTCAAGGGAAACAGAGGTAAAACAGGGGAGATATGGAGAAAAAACTGAATTTTATACTCTTTTTTTATACTCCTTTTTTTTTTTTTTTTTTTATACAGACTGGAGCGGCTACGGCTCGGAAGGAAACTGGAACAACGCCGACCGGCTGGATCTGGAATGGCTTGCAAAATGGATCTGAAACGGCGAAGCAGTGACCGACAATAGTTCAGCTGAAAGTAGATATGGACCCCAGGTATGTGCGGCTTCCTAACAGTTCAGGGTTTTCACTCGGCCACCAATGTTGTCTGACGGCTTGCGTATTGGGGCAGTACCCCTCACTCCACGGCTCAGGTAAAACTGATAACCGCTTTGCCACAAACGACAGCTCTTGGTTTACCTCACGGGTGGGAACTAGTCAATCAGGTAGGGGTCGTTTCCCTTTTCGCTGGCAGGTCCTCTCAATGGGCCAACTACTTCGGGGTTCCTGTGGTACTCCTCAAAATGAGTTTTAGGGCTTATGCCCAAGTACTTCCCATAGTTAAGCGGATAGGGATTATTCCCAAATCCGAACCTGCAACAGATGCGAAAAAAAAATTGGCAGAAATTTCACCCAGCGAGCCCAAGAAAGTGCTCTGATACTAGATGTGAGGCACCTGCAACAATTACTTAATGAAAATATGCGAAATAGCAGAAATGACAGAACTCAGAATCACTTTATATTGATCACGGGCCACTTCGAGGGGGCAACCTCCTTTGAGCAAGCTCAATACAAATAACTTCACGGTGCCTTCATAGGTCTCAACACACACTTATATACTAATTCTAGGCGCCAATACTATGGGTCGAAACCATGGGCCGTTACAAACTATGGATTAACAATACTACGGGCGACTTACAAAGCATATGCGCCAATAACAATAACACAAACTATTGATCAACAAATACTACAGGACGACTTACAAAGCATATGCGTCCAATAACAACATACTAACAAAGTAAAGACATGGGTTCCTAACACTGTCACACCCTCTGTTACACCATCCCAACCTATGACTAAAACAAAACCGGTCGTCGTTAAGACTGCCAATGGGGGAACCAAACAACCAAAGTTGAAAGGTCCCTTATTACCCAACCCAATGTCCAATTCATCAGATATCGCTAAGCCTAAAGCAGGGGGTATCAACCAACAATAGTTGAAATATATAGTTATGATCAATACTCCCACTCAAAGGGTCACGCCGCCATGTTCTCTTTGTGGGAATCAAGGCCATGCAACCAACTCATGTCCCACTTTTCCAGAGCTAAGGAATTTACTTAACACCCACGTTAGCATAACACATGCTCCACCGATGGTAAAAGGGGGCACATATCCCTCATCCACATCTAAGTCCAAGACATTGCGTACGAATCACACATGTTCCATGTGTTCTCAATATGGGTACTACACAAACCATTTCCCTGATCTCCCTGAATTTTGGGAGGCGTTGGAAACCATTCACCTCACCCAAACCTTAGAGGATACGTCGCCCCCCTCATCACCAGAGGAGGCTTCTATCAATATGGTTACTATCATCATCCCGACCAGTCCGTCCCCATGGTGGGATGAATCCATACCAGACCAACAATCATCGCGATGCCCACACAAGCCCGACCATTGTATTGAACCACACCAACACCACTTGACCGTGTCTTTCATGCAACTTAATGTCCCACCATTCATTCCAATTTTCTCTTGTAGCTACATTTCACACTTTGCACACAAACCAAAGTCGATTAGCTGATAACCTCACCCATTGTGGGACCACCCTCCCTACGATAATTGAGGAGGATACCGAACTGATAAGTTACAATGATGAAAATAGGACCTTGCATCCATTAGATACCTCGAGATATCTTAATCACCCTTCACTGATTTCTCATGAAGTGCTATATACCTTAATATTTCCTCAAGAAGAAATTCTAGCACCAACCCCAAGTAACTCTGAATATCTCAACATCCTACATCTCGATTCGGTCCCTCTTCCAACATGGAATGAAGACCCCTTTTCCTCAGACGAAGACATGCTACTAGAAGAATACGTCTTTGACGCAAATGAAGAGATAATCGATGCCATGAACACCACTGAAACTCCATGGGACACTTTCCATCATAGGTCCTCAACGACTAGTAGGAAAGAACAACAGGATACCCGTTGAACAACAATATGCAATTGAGTCAAAATATTTTCTACCCCCTAGTCACATCGATTGGTTCAAGAATACTATTCCAGCCCTAGATGCGTTCGAAGATGGCAATCTGGCTAATATATCCCCTACCATCCAAGTTGATATATCCACTATGCCAAGAATCATTGAAAACATTTCAATAGGGGCTTCCAGCTCCCCATAGGAAATAACTGATTTTACCGCTCCTTTCAAAGAGTTTCACAACATCTTTTCATGGTCCTACGAAGAAATGCTAGGCCTTGACCCAACAATTTTCGAACATCATATTGACACTTGTCCCTACACCACTCCCTTCCGACAAAAACATCGCTCGATCCAGCCTTCTAAGGCCCTTGTAACCAAAGATGATATTGAGAAACTCTTACAAGCTGGATTCATTTTTCCCATTTCTTACACATCATGGGTGTCCAACCCCATCCCAGTTAACAAAAAGTAGGGAACTATTCGTGTCTGTACTGATTTCCAGGACCTCACTTTATCCCGTCGTAAGGACAATTTTCCAACACCATTCATTGACCAAATCATTGACTCATGCTCTGGTAGTGAAATGTTGGCCTTTATGGATGGTTTCTTTGGATATAACTATATACACATCCGCCCCCAATATCAGTACAAAATTACATTTACCACACCATGGGTCCCCTTTACATACAAAGTGATGCCCTTTGATCTGAATAACATTGGGGCCACTTTCAAAAGGGAAATGTCATATGTATTTACTGACTTGGATCACATCATCCTTTCCTTTTTAGATGACCTTACATCCAAATCCAAAAAATTATGCGATCACCTTCAAGACCTTCGTACCATCTTCACACGGTTTCACAAATACAATATACACTTAAACCTTCTTAAGTGTGTATTTTGTGTCACCTCCGATTCACCTCTTAGGATTCATTGTCTCCAAAGATGACATCACCGTCGACCCCTCAAAGGTTCAAGCCATCTTGGAATTACCACCCCCACGAACATGATGCCAATTGAAGAGTATCTAAGGAAAGTCCAACTTTCTTCGTTATTTTGTTCTAGACTATGCCACTCAGGCCCATGGATTTTTACGACTCCTTAGAAAGGATCTCCCATTTAAGTGGGATGACTATGCCCAAACCACCTTTGATTCCATTAAACAAGCATTATCGTCAACTCCCCTCATCTCTCCTCTCGAATTTGACAAAGATTTCATCTTGTATATGTCCACGTTAGCTTCCGTTGTGGCCAATGTGCTAGTCCAATCCACTGAATACCACCAAGAACATGTCATCTATTATGTCAACAAAACCCTCATTGTACCAGTGCTCAACTAGACTCATGATGAGAAGATCGTACTCGAATTCATCCTTTCCATCTAGAATCTCCGTCATTACATTCTTCTCTGTAAAGCAACCATGGTTACAAAATCCAACCCCATGTAATACATACTTAGCCGTAGGATTATCACTAGTAAATTTGAGCATTGGATCATCATCTTACAAGAGTTCAACCTCAAATTTGTTGTTCCCAAAAGCAAGAAAGCCATGGATTTGGCCGATCTCAATACATACCTTCCATCTACCACCTCAGCAGAGTATTCCCAGGACCAGTTACCTGATGAGCACCTATTTCTTATCACAAGCGACAATCCATGGTACGATAATATCCTTACTTATCTCCGCAATCAGAAGTTCATTTCACACTTATCCCGTGATGATCGCTGGAATATCCATCACTAGGAACCAAGATACTTCCTCATTGGGGATGTCTTATACAATGTGTCATTGACACTATAATATGATGGTGTCTAACACATGAAGAGGTTGAACAAGTTCTGAATGACTTTCATAGTGGCGCATGCGGCGACCACCTCTTAGGACTGGACACCGCCCAAAAAATATTACGATTCTGGTATTTTTGGCCCTCTGTCTTCAAACATTTTGTTTACGTCATCAAAAGGTGTGCCAATTGTCAGGTCTTTTCCTATAAGTCACGATCACCCCATGCACCTCTACACCTAGTCATCATCGCTGGTCCATTTTGCAAATGGGAAATTGACTTTATGGAATTGCACCCAGCTTCAGCCCAAGGTCACTACCATATCATTGTCTCCGTGGACTACTTCACTAAATGGGACGAAGCGGTTCCCACATTTTATTGTAAAGGAGTGACAGCTACCCGATTCTTCTTTAAACACGTCATCTATCACTTTGGCATTCCCAAACAAATTGTCTCCTACAATGGAATACACTTATGTGATGAGAAATTTGAAGAAATATCACAGTTGTTAGGCTTTAAACATGAATTTTCAATAGCTTAATACCCCCAAGCAAATGGCCAGGTTGAAACTATTAACAAAATTCTAAAACCATGCTCCAACGCACAGTAAATAAGAATAAGACTAACTGGAACCACATGCTCTTTCCCACTCTTTGGGATTACCGCACTTTAGTCAATACTGCTACGGGTTTTACCCCATTCCACCTTGTCCATGGTGTAGAAGTCGTCCTCCCAATAGAGTGTCAAATCCCCACCCTCCAATCCACTGTCGATTTTCTACTAGATACTCCTAACATGGAACAATGCCTATTTACCCTGGAACACCTCGATGAGGAATGTCGAGACTCCAACAAAATCAAGCTGTGAAAGTTCATTCCAAGGCACACTATGATTGATAGGTGTGCCCATGCACCTTCAACGAAGGTGAATTTGTTCTCATCTTCAACGCCAAGAAATACAACAAACCAGGACCCTACAAATTTCTATCTAAATGGATAGGCCCTTATGCTATTAAGCAATGTCTCCCAAAAGGATCCTATGTCTTAACTGACCCCGAAGGTATCGCCCTCAACCACCCGATCAATGGGTTGTACCTCAAATGATTCTACCCTTAATAATTCACTACCCCATAGGTATGACTTGTTTTTGTTAGATGATTTCTGCATTGCCAATACCTTGGTCATGTTCTTTACTACACTCGGGTATGTGCTGTATCTCGACCAAGACAAGTCTACAACCCTTGTTTTTATAAGAGCAAGGCACCATGCTTCAGCAATAGAACATAGTACCCTACCATAGGTATCATTCTGAAAATGGCATATAGGCTCTATTTACGCTCCATTTATAATGCATCTACTAGTATTCCCACTGAAAACCATAGGGCCCTCCTTTCTAGTTTTGACGTGCCATCAATGTCATAATTGGGTATAGCATGTTCCCCCATGGGTTTTCGCACCATTTACATACCAGTCATCAATTCAAACCCCTGACGTCAACCTCCCACAAGTTCGAGGAACCTGATACAACTTGAAAAGATCACCCTTAGCTTATCATTTTGTAATTGCACATTTACTCCACCAAGTAAACACCATTAGCTTCCTTGGCTCATGTTACGATAAATATTCACAAATACCACTCATACCTCCATGAGCACTTTACCTTCCACAATCTTCTTAGTATCAGCACCTCCATGAAGACACCTAAGGGGCCCTCACCCCCATAAGTAACTAGTTCTATTCAGGTATCCCTCAGGCATACACTGCATGGCATTGGTTCATGGGGAACCCATCTTTACGTCTACAAATTAACCCCTACTTCAACTTGGAAAGAGTCCCCCGATCCACTCAAAACCATGGGGACTCCGCCCATCATGAAACTGGTCCCCTGATACACCCAAAGCTATGGGGACCCCGCCATTATTCTTTATGTACAAACAGTTCCCCCATCACCTTACATTTCTGGAACACCATATTATTTTGGCAGCAACCCATGGTCACCTTTGATCGATGTATTTGAGTCTCAACATCTCCAACAGTATCTGTCTTCAAGTCGTTCACTATTACTTTGTGTTTTGTGTCTCCATCAAATCCCTTTCATTTACAATTTGTCTCTGTTGATCTCAATCTGTACCATTCCTAAAGGAAAGCTACTATCTCGACTCCCCATGTTTACATCGATCAAAGGAAGTCATGAGTGCCACTCTTATCATCCAGTCTTGTGTCATGTCTGTCCATCCCCCATTTGGTTAGAACATGATCTTAGTCCTCATGATAGGACTCTCGTCTTGTCATGTACTTCAGTTCTCGTCGACGTCAAAACACTATATTCTGAGAATTTCAGTAGTTGCCGTTGTAACTTGGGATCCCTTGCGATCACTATAAGGGATCGCCTCTAACTTGGTAGGGGGAGCCATCAGTGCTCCCTAACTAAGTGGTTTCCCCTATGCTCGACGCCAACACATATATCGCATTAGGGGGAAATGTACTTTTGAATTTAGCAGTGTTCACATTTGCAAATCATGGTAGTAGTCTATTTGCTATAGTGAATTTCTTAGGCATCTTCACATCCATTTCAGTCCCCCACCCCCATGGGCTTATCAGGGTTACCAACCGTTCTGCTTCTTCAAGCACTCCATAGAAATTTCTGGGATTATTCACTCTAACATGGATTGAAGCTGTCTTTATCCATGTCCCAATAGTATAGTATAGTTGACCCCTTGGTCCTATCTCATTCTAATCACTTTGACAATATTTCACGAGCATGGGTATGTCCGCTTCGTTTGTATAAAAACCTATTCTTATTTACATCTCCAATGGTCGTCACCAACAATCTTCCTCCATGGGAGGAACCTATTTTCCACATATTCTTTTTCCTACAGAACATGATGCATTATCAACTCTACAATAACCTCCAAACCTCATACATCAGGGGCCATCTGTTAACGCCTAAATTTTGCACACATACAGAATTTAGAGGATTCTTCCAGTAAGACATCATCAACATAAAGAATGAATCTCACCACAAGCATCCTCAATAGATCCAAAATACAAAATGAGTCCAAAAGTGCCAAAAAATAGTCAAAAGAAGGGGTCGCATGGTTAATACATCGGTAACTCGTGCTATAGTGTGGGTCACTAGAACAATTCCTGCGCGACACCTGCGTAACTATTCCTTCGATAGTCGCACTACTCTCAAAATGGAGGGACCACCAACTTCCCACAACACATTGAAGTCTCAATCATCTCCAAGGATCCGAATTCGGATCCTCATGCTTGGTGGCATTAACTATCCCCCCTTGGTGTACCTTGGAACTAGTTCATGGAGAATATGAGTTCACATTTGGATCTAGTTGTTTGTTGGCCACCTATTGGCCTATAAACTAAAGCCATTGGCCGCATGCATTTTGTAGAGAGAAATCAAGAGCAAGGTTATGCTGTTGGATTTTTGTTGGAGCTTCTTCATAGCCCACCTCTTCTTATCATTGTGAGCATTCCCAATATCCCTTGCCACCTTCCTTCAAGGGGCGAGAGTTTCTCTATCCATTGTTCCACCATTGACTTAGCATTTAGTTTGGACAAAAAAGGACTCCCTAAGGGATATTGTTGGCTTCCCTTGAAGCCCTCACCTTCTAGGTATTGTACAACTTGACCATTGGGAAATACAAAAGTGGTTTGGCATATCTTGGATTGTTACTGGAGTTTGCATTCTACCCCATCTCTTTTAATTTTCTTTTTATCCATATTTCTTTGTTTTTATGTGAATTAAACTAACAATCTATTGCAGGACCACTTGGAGGACAACCAACCACCCAGCACATGGGATCCAAGGACCAAGGCCTTGTTGCAACCTACAAGGCCTAGCCCCTTACCAAGTGGAAGAGTGCACGTGTGCAATTTATTCCACAAAAACCATGACCTCAACACGTGCAACAACCACCCCAAACTTAGGGTCGACATCATGTATAGAGGAGAATCCAACAAACAATGCCTAGGACCGGTCAACATCAACATCATCCGCAGCCTTAAATAAGAGTTACAGTTGAAACCAATTTTGTAATAGAAAAATAAAAGTTGTTTGTAACATAATTTTGTTATGTAAATACTAGAAGGCTATAAATAGGGTCTAAGACCACTTTCACAAAGGCTGACTATTTTTTGAAGTGTAACTTCTGAAAGATATTTGTTTGATCAAGCATTATTTTGCGAGCATTTGATATTTTGTAATGAAAGCTATGAGGATTCAAAGCTTATGATATATATAGTCAGTCCCATGTTATTTTGTAGTTCCATCTCTTCCACTCTTATGTAATTAAGGCACAAAGTATAATATAATCTTTGGGGACAACTTTCCATCTGATATTTGGTCCAAATGTTATGATGTATGTTACTTTCTGGCTAATATATTGTGAAGTATTCTTGATATGTTATTTGGAATTAACGTTATAGTCTCCGTAATGATTTGTGTTTATTCTACAATTATTTTTGTGTTTAACTACTGAATTCTATATGCTCAGCATGTTTTACGAAATATGGGATAAATAATTAATTTTACTAGTACCCTTCCTCATGCCATCCATCCATTCACACATACGTCTTTTCCTATTGTGTCAAAAGTAATCACCACCATTCTCCACATGGTTATGAATGTATGTCTATTTATTTGACAATGCAAATAAGTTACATGAGTTCTTGATTATAATATTTATGCTTAATGAGAAAAACAAGTAAAACACAAACAAAATCTATTGATGCCCAGGCCTAGTTCTAAAAACATCCTTTGAACTCCTTTGGGACTAACATATTTAATGGCACCATTGTCAGGGATCAAAGGAACGAAGACCAATATTCCCTGAGACAACAACAATTTTACGCCCTGATCTTTGAAGTGAACAAAAATCAAGTTGTTGGCTATGAAATTCGCCTGGTGACTCCATAAGGGAAAATTTGGCATCTAGATGCATACATACTCTCTAGAATCCAAGTCACAAAGAATTTATGGCCTTGCAAGATCCCATCTCTTAGAGGAATTGACATGGAAAATATCAATCTACATCACCAGGTAATCATCAAAGAAATTTTTCTCCTCCTGTTTTTGGTCCTCAATTTTTTGAGTCTGAATTCATTTTTGAGACCCCTAGCCGAAATTCCCCTCTCTGAACTCCCGACACTCCTTTGCATTTACTTGATCCTCTTTTTACTACTACCGAGAGCAGAGAATCCTCTGCTCAACCCAATCCTTCTAATCCCAAGACCCTCATTATCTTGGAACTAAAAATCTAATCACCCAACATCTCATGTTGGGAGGAGGAGGAGGCCCTCCACCACCACCCCGACGAAGAAATCCTCGATGGGTAGAAAATTTCCATGGACCTTTAAGATTTCCTACACCTCTAAATGATATGCCCGATCACTATCCTAAATTTCTACCTAAGTATGATGGAAACAAAGGCACGTTTGCAGAAGACCACGTGGATTGTTTTCAAGATTCTACTAATAACATTTTTATTGAGCATGACGATGTGGATATGAGAGTCTTTTCTCAATTGCTTGAGGGATATGTTCACAAATGGTTCAGAGAATTTCCCAATGCCTCAACATAACTATGGAGGAGTTGGATAACATGTTCATAAAAAAGTGGGGCGCAAAGTGAGATAATCTTTATTATTTAACTGAGTTCTCCACCCTTATGATTTTTTTTTTAGAATCAATAGTTGGTTTGACAGCTAGATTCAACAAAGTGTACTATCAGATCCCTGAATATATCCAACCTACTGAAGCAGTTGCACTGGCTACCTATGCAGGCATTTTGCCTTTAGATTTTGCTATTATGCTAAGGGAAAGAAGACACATTTCTCTTAGTATAATGCAAGACGATGCCATTGATGTCAAGGGAAATATGAGATTTGGAGGGAAGATCAAACTAGTAAATGATTTAGACCATAAAGACAGAGTAAAAGAAAAGGAATAAAATGGTACTTCTTCAAGAAATAAAGATTCACAGGAGGCCAAGATCACGGAGATGTTTCACATTATAAAAATTATATCTAACAAAGTGACTAGGATGGAACTGGAAGGTATACATCCAAATAGACCTCCTCCATCTCGCAATCCCACCCAATTCAGGAGACGATATAACCCTCAAATGATGTATAGAGAAAAGATGAATGACGAGCAACCGCTTTGACCTTTGGTCAGGGAGAACAATAATAATATCCTAGAGCCACTTAAGGATGAAACATATGATGAAGTAGAAGAAGAATTGAATTGGATGGAATATGATTCCCATATGATACCTCTCACAAGAGATGATTATGAAAACTCACTACTATGCAATCAAATTGATAGCTATCAAGAAAACGATCAGGAGATTGATCAATCATCTACTCAATATCAGTTTTTCTCAAACACTCTACAAGCAGAGCTTCAAAAGAAGTATGAACTCAAGCCCATACCTCCTCTAGTCAATCAATATTTTAATCCTTCACCCAAAAGGTGTCCTGCAAAGAAAACCATAGATAAATCTTCATAGGTTACTTCTTTTGTCAGAAACAATGACCTGCCAAAGGAAAAATCCAAAAAATCAGCAAACCTTCCAGCTCCAAAGGAAGCTAGAGCAGTCCTTTCCAAAAATATTGATCAAGATCTGAAATATCGTAAAAGAAGTGCTATGTGTTGGTTGTGGAGCTAGATCTTCCAGTCTCATAGATTATATTGTCTCAGTTGTGCACCTCAGAGGACTGTACACTCATTCCCCTACAAGGCTAGACTTGTTGTAAAGGGGTTTGCATAGAAGAAAGGTATAGATTTTGATGAAATATTTTTTCTTATTGTTAAGATGACTTCAATTAGGACTATCTTAAGTCTAGTGGCGGTAGAAGATTTGCATCTTGAACAGTTAGATGTAAAAACAACCTTTCTCCATGGGGATTTGGAGGAAGAGAGATGCATGCAGAAGCCACAAGGGTATGAGGTCAAAGGGAAGGAGGATTTGGTATGCAGGTTGAAGAAGATTTTGTATGGATTGAAGCAAGCTCCAAGGCAGTGGTATTTAAAATTTGGCAGGTTTATGACAGAACAAGGTTATAGTAGATGTCATTCTGACCACTGTGTTTATTTCAAGAAGCTAGACAATGAAAGATATATTATCTTGTTATTGTATGTGGATGACATGCTTGTTGCAGGGTCTAACATGCAGGATATAAATGTATTCAAAAGGAAGCTAGCTAATTCATTTGCGATGAAGGATTTGGGTGCTGCAAAGCAAATCCTTGGTATGAGAATAATGAGAGAGAGGAAAAATCGCAAATTGACATTGTCTCAGAGTGAGTACATACAAAAGGTGTTGGAAAGGTTCAGAATGCAGAATGCAAAACCAGTAAGTACACCTTTGGCCAGCCATTTCAGTCTAAGTAAGGAAATGTGTCCCAAGACACAGGAAGAGACAGATTACATGTCCAAGATTCCCTATCAATCAACAGTTGGCAGCTTGATGTATGCCATGGTGTGCACAAGAAAAGATATTGCACAAGCAGTGGGAGTTGTGAGAAGATATATGAACAATCCAGGTAAAGAACATTGGAAGGAAGTACAGTGGATTCTCAGGTATTTGAGAGGTACTACCACTCAGGCATTATCTTTTGGAGGTTCAGACACTGTTCTACAGGGATATGTTGATGCAGATATGGTAGGTGATAAGGATAGCATGAGTAGCACCACAGGGTATGTATTTACTGTAGGTGGAACAACAGTAAGTTGGATTTCAAAACTGTAGAAGGTTGTTGCACTTTCAACAACGAAAGCAAAGTATGTTGCTGTTACAGAGGCTAGTAAAGAGATGATTTGGTTGTAGAGGTTTATGGAGGAATTGGGTAAGAAGCATAAGGATAGCAGGTTGCATAGTGACAACCAGAGTGCCATTCATCTTGCAAAGAACTCAACATTCCATTCCAAGACTAAACATATATAGCTCAAGTACCATTTCATACGCTCTATTCTGGAAGATGAACTGCTGAAGCTGGAAAAGATACATGCTAGCAAGAATCCTGCAAACGTGTTCACAAAGGTAGTGACCAGAGATAAACTGAGCTCCTGCTCGGTTTCAGTTGGCCTTCTAGCATGAAGGTGAAGAGGAGAAAGTTTTCAAGTCCAAGTCCAACAACGGTGGAGTAGTTGTGATTAGTTTCCAAGTGGGAGATTGTTGGTTGTGGAGCCAGATCTTCTAGTCTCATAGATGATATTGTCTCAGCCGTGCACCTCAGAGAACTGTACACTCATTCCACTACCTTGGGGTTTGGGGGCAGCGCCCCTGAGAAAAAATTTTGGGGCTGTTTTCGCCAACAGTTTTCGGGCCTATGGTTTTGGGTATCCGTTACACCTAAAATCTACTCATCATCATGATTTAGTGTATACATCCTTGAAGTCACCTGGACCAAGTACTCATTTGGGAGGATTTGTATTCAGTTTGTACAACCTTTTGAGAGGTCATCGCAGGTTGCACACTAGCAACATGCGACGTCGCAGGTTGCTCTATAGCAAGGTGCGATGAGGTCTGTTAATGGGAAAAAATAGCCTATTCGAGATCCTTCTCGAAACTTGCCCATTTGGGGGCTTATCCCTGATCTCTTGGAGAGCCGGTACTCAACCCCTAACTCATTGGGAAGATCCCCTATCTCTCTTGCACCATCTCTCAACCTATCCTATCCATACCCCATCCACTTAGTCCTGTATAAATGAAGCTCACTCCCATTTCAAAAGGAGGAAGCATATAGTATTTGCACGCTGGTGAAATCTCTCCTAGGAGGAAGTCTATAGTACTTACATGCTGGTGAAATCCCTCTTAGGAGGAAGACTATGCTATCTACATGCTGGTGAAATCTCTCCTAAGACACCTCCATTCACTTATGGAAATTGGCTTGTGCGGAGAAGGACTGCTACGTTAAGTATTTGGTTGTAGTTCCATATCTCTATCATGTGCTCCTCTATTTACAGTAATACAAATGCTTTCCACCAAAATTGTTTCGTGTATGTGATGATATTGTGTAGTTTACTTGCTTAACTGTTTACTTAGATCTCTTATTGTATAGATGATCTTTACTCGTTTCTCTTGTTTCTCTGTCTTGATAGGTTTTGCAGCTTGGATCTAACGACCGTGGGGCGTGGAGCAACATTTAGGAGAAAGGATAGTGAATCAAAGAGGTAAGACATCCAGTACTTGATCCTTAAGTAGATCTAGGAAATGTGTTTGTAGTCTGTTTTATTTGTTCTAGCCTTGCATTGAGCTAGGGAGATCCTGCTCGTGTCTGCTCAAGTGGATTGTCCGGTAACAAATCTGGCTTCGCACCACCACCATCATCGCTGACTCGAACCCCATGTACCACGTACTGACACGTCAAGTACTTGGGGGCAAGTATTCACGCTGGATTGTGATACTGCAAGAATTCGATCTTCTTTTCGAGAAAGCCAAGTCCAAGAAGTCTTTGGTGTTTGCCGAGCTTATTTGCGACCTTCCCCATCCTGATGCAGAAGTAGAGCACAATGACTCCTTTCCGGACAAATCATTGTTTCTCATCAGTACGACTGATCTATGGTATGGAGATATCCTGTTATATCTTCAAACCCAATGCTTCAATCCTCAACTGTCTCGCGACGACCGTCGTAAGATACGTCACCATGCAAAGTATTACTTGATCATAACTGATACTTTGTATCGTCGTGGCATCGATTCAATTCTTCGACGTTTTCTAACACACGAGGAAGCCGAACGTGTTCTCAATGGCTGTCACACTGGGGCGTGTGACGGCCATCTCTCTGGGATGGCTACTGCCCAATAGATTTTACGCACAGGATATTACTGGCCTACTATCTTCAAAGATTGTATTGAGGCCGTTAAGAAATTTCCTCCTTGCCAACACTTCCATACGAAGAAGAGCACTCATCCTGCCCCATTACATCCGGTTATTTCCGTTGGCCCATTCGCAAAATGGGGCATAGAATTTATGCATTGTAAGCCTACCTCGGCCGAGGGGCATAGTTACATCATCATAACTATGGATTACTTTACAAAGTGGGCCGAGGCTATGCCTACATACCAAAACGACGGCAAAACCGCCGCACTCTTCATGTTTAATCATGTAATAGCATAGTTTGGAGTTCCTCAGGCTATAGTTACCGATCATGGTTCTCACTTTCAAAACCATATGGTTGATGAATTGAGCGACAGGTTGGGTTTTTGCCATGAAAATTCAACACCCTTCTACCCGTAGTCCAATGGATAGGTCGAGGCCATTAACAAAGTCTTGAAAACTATGATCCAAAGGATGTGTTGTTGATGCAACATCCTTCCCCAAAATTTTGAAAGGTATTTGGGGCCCCTCCTCCCAACACTTTTGTAGAAAGTTTTTCCTTTGTCTTTCGGGTTTATTTCTTTCTCTAACTTGGAAGAATTTCATCACCTGCTTCCAAAAGAGTTTTCTCATTTTATTTTTCTAAGGAAAAATCAGTCTTTTATCTTCAGCGCGGATTTTAGTCTTAATTCACCTGCTGTAGCGTAAGTTTTATCCTTAAGTCCTCCGCCGCTTTGGCGCACCTCCCAAAGATAAGTTCCCCACTTGGCACAAAGATCTAAGTCTCAAATCCTTTTCACCCGACGTGCATTTTTAACAGTAACTCGGACGCCTTGGGCGCATGGCGCTCAGCGCAATTTATAACCATATCTCGACCACCGATAGCGCAAATGCTACCCTTATCACTCCTGCCTTTGGAATTGCACTTCGCGTTCTTAGAATAATTAAGAGTTGGCGTGTTCCTCCCAGCGCAAATCATGATGATAGATTCGGCACCACCGGCGCAAGAGATATAATTATCCTTCCCGCTTGCAAATTTGTGCTTTGTCTTTCTCAATAGCCCCAAGCTCTGGCACATTTTTAGGAGCGCATCCGTAATGACAGGATCGCCGCGTGAGCACGAGATTTAATGATAAAACCTGCGCTTAGCGCAAAGCGCAAAAGATACGCTCGTCGTCGTAGCGCAAAATTTAAATCGCTACACAGTGCTTGGCGCAAAAAATATCCTCAATCCTTGTGCACTGCCAGGGTTGGTGGGGTCTTTAATAGGGCCATGTGCCGTTTTAATGGCAGAGAACCTCGAGCCGCATGAAATTAAATCCGCCAACCTTTCGACATATGTGACATAAATGCCACCCTTATTTAAACAAGCGCAACAGGATTTTCAACACATTTTATATTCGTCGAGCAACCAGAGTTCGCCATTCTCATCAAGAGCGAGGATTTCTATTCGTCAGGCGCCTGCGGAATTCATCTCCTACCTTGGAATGTTCGCCCTCGACGGACCCTGCTAGTCTGACAGGTAGGCTCTATGCCCCTTTCTTTTTCATGAGCTTGTTTTACACCATAGGAAGTTCTTTGGATACTCTTCAAGGAGCTTTGAGGGCATAGAACGATTAGTCTCGTCCTTGGTCCCAAAATGAGAATCTGAAGTTGCCCTATGCGAACCGAAACCCGGAAAGCTTTGTCCTCGCCTGCGAGTATGAAATTTGTCCTGCCATCATGTCCTCGGCGTCCTGAGTAAGTTTTCACACATCTTGATATCCTTGAGTCATCCCGGTAGTATCTTAGTGGCCACAGCGTTTTTCACTCAAACCCATAGAAGACGCATTCACGCGACACCCCATGTAAAACGAAACTCCCTGCCAAGCGACTACTGCGCGTAAAACCCAATTCTTCCCGTTCTTGCAACTAAAGTTTTATTCTATTAACACTGGGGTAAACTACACAGATATCTCGGAGAGCATTGTTCATTCACACCGAGGGCGCATAAAACCCACAATGCTCGGCCAAAAATACCTTGGTATGTGTTAAATCAACCCAACGATCCCACTTGGAAGCTTGATAACCAAGTCTGTTTTTTAACTGATAGAGGCCAGCAGCTATGTGTTTTTTCCCATCTTTGTGCAAACCCCACTATCAAGTGCCGACGCATAAAATTCATTCAAACATTAGCGCAAAATTTATGTTTAGGCCTTAGCGTAGAATTTATGTTTAGGCATTGGCGCAGAAATAATAAAATGATTGGCGCAGAAATAATATTAGGATGGCGCATGTGACATTTTAAGCAATAGCGCATAAAATATTTTTTTGGCTGGCGTGGGTTAAGATTTTAGGCCTTGAAGCATAAATAATTTTAGGCGCTAGCGCATAAATTATCTTTAGGCTTGTCCATCCTTGCATTTGTCTTTGCGCCTTTATTGTTCTGATCCCTTCTTCCCAGTAAGTTTGTGTGGAATTTTTAAAAGAAACCTGTGCGTTGTAAAATGAGTGGTGCAAATAAGAAATTATCTTGCCACCCCTCCACCATGTTGATATCATGCTTATTATTATGAACTGGCCTGACTGTGATAAGCCTTATAAAACATAAAGGCAAAGTGGCTGTGATCCTAAGCTTTGTTTCATTTGCTTCTATTATTTCTCATGTTCTTCAACTGCGAACTGATAGCTGAAATTGTGATGAAATTGATTATTTTTTAAACAGCCTCCATGCTGTGAAAGTAGTATATTCTGAATCTTGGCATAACTATTACCCATGCTTGAAAATCATCTCACTAAATCCAGCTCTGTCAAATTTTCTGTCACCTTGCATTTTAACAGTTGGGTGAATGTATGCATACTCCTTATTCACATTACCTTGCTCACTGCAGGATTATCATGCACAAGAGGTCTGCTAAGAAGAAATCGCGCAAAAGTTAGACTCAAACTTGGACGTGGAAATCATATTAGATATTTCTCTTGAGACGATGTTTGCTGACACACAAGCTACCACTGGTGTCCTCCCTGGGATCTCTGCCCCTGAATTTTAATGGGGCGATATCTACAGGTTCATTATGGATCAGGATAGTACAACAGCCTCCATAGAGGGTGCTCTGGTGTATGCCAACATTCGAAGGTCTTGTTTGCATAAGGAAACAACTCGTCCCGAATTGTTCCCTTGTTCCGAAGTTATTGGATGGCTAATTCCTCACATCTGAACCGACACGAAGCTCATGAATGATAAACATGGGTTGAGCCTGGCATCTTTCGCTCCCGATCATGTCACTGCTGCCTACATATTTTCTTCACCCAGAGCTTGTTTGGACAATGATTGGATAACAAGACATCCAATGGACCCACTAGAATCTTCCCGGAAGATGACGATAAATGATAGGTAGATTAGGAGGAGGTAGAACAATGAATATGAAAGCAACCTCCTAAAGACCCCTTACAGACTCATCGTGCTGATGTTGAGTCAAATCTTCGGCATGCCTAATGGCAATGTGTTTAAGATCAGATGGGTGCCGATGATGTTTCATATATCCATGAATGGCACCATCTTCAACTGGGCTGAAATAATTTCAGATAGTTTGGCCTCGTAGCTGACAACAGCGCAGGGAAGACTAACCCAAAAGAAGGCATATTTTTTCATGTCTTCATACTTGATTGACTGCCTGTTAAGCAAGCATACGTTCCCGGACTTGGGTTGCTTATGGAAGCCAAAAGAAACAGCTCTCTTCATGGCTTATCAATGTACATGGGCAAGTAAATATGCAAACCACTACAAGATGATTTGCGAGAGATTTATCATGCCATTGTACCAGCTTATTTTTATACAAGAACCAGATTGTATGTCAGAAAATGCAATGCCTATCATTGACGCATTTGGGGACTATTATCACAAAGCCAAAGGCACATACATCAGGATGAGAGGAGGAACTCAAGAGCCATTTATGTTCCCTCGGTATGTTACAGATTTTGTAATTCACAAGGAGGTTATAAGACAACTCTTCGGCACCGGCGCAATAAGTAAGTTCTTAACAGACCGAAGGAAGAGCATGTATCCTCCCATGCCATTTACCATTGGAGCTTACAGCCTTCCGAGAGAAAGAGATGGGGAAAACTATGATCAAGGATTAGAATTTTTCCATTTTGGCACGGTCCCTTTCAGAAGGCATGACCCCTACGGTACGGTCAATCAGCATTATGCAGACCTCATGATCTCTTTTGAATATGCCCATGCTATGGACCGAGACGAGGAATTCTTCAGGAGCGCCTGCAACCTAACTTCGTTGGGGAAACGTTACAAGAAGAAAACCGTGAATAATTCGATCCCCAAACCCATTGGTCTGATCCAAAGGGAGCGGGAAGCTTCAGCCTCGAAATCGAGGGATCCTACAAGATTAGAGCAGGAGGAGCAGGACAGAGTGATCCAAGAGCAAGCCCTCAAGTAGCAGCAGGATCAAGAAGAAGCAAGAATTCAACAAGAGCAAGCTTTCAAGCTTCAACAAGAAGAAGTTGCAAGGAAGCAACAAGAACAAGCCTCTCAGTTGCTGTTAACACCCAAAAAGTGCTCACTAGCTCATTTCCTTATTCACATTACCCATTTGTCCACTTTTCCACCATTTGAGCCTCTAAAGCCATCAAAAGGTCACCAAAAGACCATAATACACCCCTTTTTCCCCTCAAAATGAATATTTTTCCTCAAAAAGCATAAAAAACCCTAAAAAAGGGTCCATAATTCCCAAAAATATTAAAAAGGGAATAAAAATATTCAAAATATTCAAAAAAGAAAAAATGAGGTAAAAGATACCTAAACCATGTTGGTTAATACCATTGGTTTCCTCAAAACCATAATGGTATTCCCCACCACCAAAAACTATAAAAAGGTGGTAGGGGCTCCTCACTTTCCATCCATCCATCATCCTATCCTCATGCTGTCAAAATCTCTTATGAGAATTTTGGCCATTTTCAGCATCTTGGAGAAGAGACCTTTGGAGCTTGGAGCTACTCACCTTGGGAGTTGCTCAACACAAATCCTCACCATTTGAGGTATCTTAATACAAAACATCTATTCTTTTATTTCTTGTTCTTGAATCGTTTTTAAAAAAAATTATTTGTTATATGCACATGTTAGTTTAGATTTAGATTTAATTCATAAACGTTTTTCCTTTCAATATTGAAACTGCTATCACATTGTTGATAGGTGCCCATTGCACAAAGCTTGGTTGCAAAATTGAGCCAATAGTTTTTGGCGACTCTGTTGGCTTCGAATTCTTAGATCTCAGTTTTTTTCTTTAGATCTTAGTTTTTGTTAGTTTTAATCATTTTAATTCATAGATCTGCCATCCTAGATAGCATATCCATTGTTGTTCTAAATCTTGGCCCTTTCTATTGCCATTAACAGCCTGAAATTTCCATTTTCATGTTCGTTTTTCGGCGTCTGTTTTTCGGATTTCACCTCGCAGCTTTTCGCCCGACAGTCGCACGGCTCATCGCGACCTCGTGGCTTTTTTCCGGGCGACGCGCCGCAGCTTCGCGGCCATTTTACGCGCTGCACATCGCGGCTTCGTGGCCATTTGTCGTGCTGCACATCGCGACTGTGTGACCGAAACCCGCGTTGCACATCGCAACTTCGCAACCGAAACCCGCGCTGCACATCGTGGTTGTTTTCCCAAAACCCGTGATGCAATTTTTTTGAATTCGGCGAATTTTTTGAAAACATTTTTTGCTGTATTTTTTGCCCATTTAGCATATTTTACAGCATTAATTTTTCTACATTTTTACAGCCATACTAAATCTTTTACTATTTATATCTGCTCCATTAAAAGTCTTTTTAAAAATTTTCAGTAATTGAAAGAAAGATTTTCTGCATTTTATTTAGATCAAGGTTTTACTATTTATTTGCTCAATACTTTGCCCAAGCAATTTTTAAGAGATCCATTTATTTCTTGAAATATTTATGTTATTTGCTTCCCTTTAAATTATTTCAAAGATCCATTATTTTTTAATAGTTTTTTCAAGCATTTACATTTCAAAAACACCTTTATTTTTTGAAAAACTGGAAGCGTCTTTTCTTTCATTTGTAATCAATTTCCCAAGTGAGGAAAATCAATTCCAGTTTAAATACCACACTTGCACCCACTCTGCCACATAATTTAAACTGAGCCTTAAAATTTACTTTAACTCAACAAACTTTTAACCCCACTTGGGGAGCACTTAAAAGAATCTTGTAGTTAGGTAGAATTGAGAGGATAGGTGTACCAATAACACCTCTCAATTATTTACATTTGAGACATAGTGGTTGTCTTTAGGGTCCAAAAATCCCTTATAATTTTGACACGGTTATCAACCAATTTATCGGGAAGGCCTCTCCCTTAGGAGGTTTGAAGTAGCTAGACTGGTTCTGGAAGTCTGAGTGGAATACCACAATCCATTCAGTAACCGAAGGATACCTTTTGAAGTTCTCGGTGTACACCCAAGAGGGTGTACAGCGGCAATAGAACCAAACTCCAGATTCACCCAACCGAACGTGTCATGAACGGGGTATCCTAATTGCCACTCTTTAGGATTGTTTACCCGATGTCCCTCCCGGTAGGGGGATATCTAGCCGTTGATTCAACACTCTATATTGTCTGACTTGGATTTCATCACCTTGCAGAGAATATCATTTTTTAACTCACAATACTTCTAGTTAGGTGTTTGCATGATACATTACCCACCTTTGGTCTAGTAACACCACTTTTTTCTAGGAACTGTTTGACTTTTGGTATTCTGACCAATTTTGTTGCATCCCTCCACTTATTATAGCACAACTACTATAATAAGTGTTTTTTGAGGTTGGTTGTTGGCCTGAGAGCCTTTATTTTTTCACTCCCCTCTTGCACTCATTGTTGCATTAGAGTTTCAAGTTTTTTTTTACATCACCACCTTACACTGAAATTTTTAAAATATTTCTCACCATTGAGAATTTAAGACGATCTCATCATCTTCAAGGTGAACTCCCTCAGTTCGGTATACTTGTCTCTACACGTCATAGACATAGAGACTTATCCCTTGAATTGACACGTCATCGGCCAAACACACAGTCATCTGATGCTGACACACCTCACTTCACATCTAATTCTGAGGCTAAATCCAAAAACCCTACTGAAATATCACCAACCAACCTCATGGATGGATCACAATACGACCCACTTTTCACCAGTACTATTGGAGATACATCCACAAACCCTTATACTACTGTGCACCCATGGTAACAACAAACCCTTTAAGCATGCCTAATATAGGGGCCACTCCACCTTTAGGTATGCCCAACACAGGACTACCTCCTATTATGGGTATGCCCAACATAGGAATCACACCACCTCTCATTACCACAACCCAGATCCCAGGAATTCCTGGCACTATTCCTAACCCATGTTGCACTTGGGAGCGCTGGCCCATCCCACACCACAACAGTTGGAGGACACATACCTTCAATACCTAGCATACCCTTAGGGGCACCTGGACCACAAGATAATGCCACCATTAATAGTTATGTCCCAGTCACTACGCCACACCCATCTGCTAGTTTACCTTACATGGCTAGTCTGAACTTACCAGACCTAGCCAGGTTAACCAACGATCCTATCAGGCACAACCCTACATGGACAACCATGCCTACAAAGCTCCCCTCATACATCCCCAAGTTTGAAGGAAAACCTGGGGAGGATCCCCAAAACCACATAATGTCATTTCACCTATGGTGTTCATCTAACTCCATAGTGGATGACTCCATTAGATTAAGACTGTTGCAACGAATGTTCACTGGCTCTGCAGCCAAGTGGTACATCGAACAACCACATGGGACCCACCATACATTTATGTCTCTCGCCTCCACTTTCCTTCAGTTTTTTTAGCTACCTATACGCTATGATGCAAGAGTTGAAATACTGTTGTCTTGCAGACAAAACATAGCTACCCACATCACCGACCATATCCATGAGTGGCGCAAGCATCGTAGCCTTTGTAAGATAAAACTGGATGACCGTATATTTTTGGACTGGTTTCTTAAAACACTCCTACCCCCCATAGCCAAATACGTAGCTTCCAAATGACCCTAGTCAGAGGAAGAAGCTATCTTAAAAGCTCAGCAATTCGACCTGATTTATGCCCAGTCAGGCTATCTCTACACCATCATACCAGATGCCCCACGAGGTGATTCTTCACGCGGTTATGCTCCGGGGGCATCACATGCCGCTGATGGTATTATCAACCAAGTCACGGCACAAAATAAATATTTTAGCATGGTGAGCACCATAAATTACCTAGACCTCTCTAGGGCTACATCTAATTCTGGAGCAACAAATTCGTACGCTCCAATGAATTAGACTCATCCCACTCATGGACCCTCTTGTCCACAACATTGCTATGGGAAAGCACCATCGACATATGTACCACCCACATACTATAACCAATCGGCCACCCAGAACCCAATTCATTTACCGGCACAACCAATGTATTACCCACAGCAAGCTACACCAGCTAACCCAACACTTCCAATAGCTCAGGGTTACCAACAACCCCAGCAGGCAACTGGACCACCTCCATCCCCACCATCTTATTATCCACTGCAACCTGCTACCACACCTGCGGCACCCCAAAATCCTCCCACTACTCAAGGGAAAGTGTACACATAACACAATCAGCCCCAACACCAAAACAACCAATGCAACCAGGGTGGACAACAAAACCGTGGAAGAGGACATAACTGCGGCAACAACCAACAACATAATCAAGGTCCACCACCTCCCAATCCTCCAAATAATAACAATGTTGCTCCTCCCAACCAAAATCCTGATCGTCATCCCAAGCAACCAAAAAACAATAACCTGAGAACAAACCATCCATGTTCTATATGTGGAGTCTATGGACAATACACTCACAACTGCCCCCGTTTAGAGAAAGCACATAAAATTTGGGCTGACGATGCCCAATGCTAGGGCCACGCTAGATAGCCAGCTCCACTTAATCAACCGCAACCCATGATATTACAAAACCCATTGCAAAACCAGGGAGTAGTAAATACTCGCCCTATGGATCCCCCACAAGGATCTGCTGCACCCCAGCAACAAATCACCTATGCCGCAACTGATTATCAGCAAACAGATCCAAGCACACACCATTTATTAATGATGTCATCCAATGACATTAACCTCCAAACTCGGAGGAATCAGTACGGCCCACCCCTAGAAACTCCTCCCACTAACGCATCCACCTCCCTTTCACCAGATCAACCACTACACATACCAAATACGCCGTTGGATGGAGGACCTAAAATCCCTCGCATCCCTTTGCGAAGGATTAACAACAATCCTAATGCTCGCACAACATCCAATTATAACATCGTGGAAGACCTAGCACAATCCCTCGCTGCTATGTCTGCTTTAGAGGTACTGAAAACATGCCCTACACAACAAAAACTACTACTATCCGCCATCGGAGGAGTAGACCCTGACGACACACACATGATGGATTTCGACTTAGACCAAGCCGAACCTCGATTTCCATCAAATTTGGCCTTCCAAGTATCAGTAAACATTCGAAACCTTGTTGTGCATCGATGCATCATCAATGAAGGAGCTTCAACCTGCGTCATGTCCACCCTTGTGTGGCAGAAACTTGGCTCCCCCGCTTTACAACCATCCACCACGGCATTACGAGCTTACGACGGGCGCTTAGCTCAACCACAAGGCCTCTTAGTGAATGTACCCGTAGAACTAGGCAGAAAATTAGTTCTTATCGACATCGAAGTGATCAATGTCCAGCTCGACTACAACCTCCTTCTTGGATGTAGCTATATGTACAAAATGAAAGCAGTGGCTTCATCTGTTTTCCACCTCATGATGTTCCCACATGAAGGACGCGTTATCAAGATTGATCAACTCACATATTATGATCCTAATGCCCCCGCAGCTCCTCAAAATGTGCTACCAATGATTGAACAAACCATTCAAACCGCACCAACATCATTTGTGTCGTCAATTGGTCCTGGAATCTACACCGAGTCACCTATGACTTCCACATTTCCATCGATCCCACCACCTTTACCGATAACAAAAACATCAGATTTGTGCACCCTGTCACACACCACACAACAACCTTCATCACTACCACAAACACCCACAGTGCCTACTCATATTGGCACAACGCCAATTCATACTATCCCGTTCTTGTTCCCATTTTTTGGAGTTGTCAGTTCGCCAGTAATGGCTACACTCAACCTTCTTGGTTTAACATTAGGGATACATGTATGGTACTTACCTGCTCCAAGCCCCCCGCTGACTTCGACTGTTATTTTACAACTGGTACAACCTATCCCTACTACCAACCACCCACCCCCTCCTGTCACTCATCTGCAAAATAGACCACCCACAATAGTGACTACGGCATCAACGTCCAGAAACGCCCCACCTCCATTACGAAACACAGGGGGCAGAGGCCCACCAACTTATAACACTAGACCCATAGCTCGCACCCCCCCAGCAACCCCCAAGGTAGCTAAAAACCACCCAACTATTCGCATTCCCCCTAAGTGCTCATTGTGTGACGACGTAGGCCATGCCACTCATCAATGTCCACAATTACCTACACTCCAAGAACACATGAATATGTTGGATGACGACACCGGAATTCCAGTGGTAAGACTTGAGCCACCTCCTCAACCTCGCGACAAAACGCTCCGCACTAACCACCCTTGTGCGATATGCGGCTTTTATGGCCATTATTCACACCATTGCCTTGATCTCCCAGATTATAGAGCAGCCTTATATGAGATGAACAATGCCGACTTAGAGATATCTCCTCCCCTCATCGAGGAGATCTACCCTCCGAAATCATCTTCTTCGGAAGAAATCAATACCATCTATATGATTTCAACCACATACAAACCAGAACCCGTTGATTTATGGTCTGATTACTTTCGTACTGATGAGCAAATTCTAGAAACACTCACTGCACCGAACTACCCTTGGCACGATATGCAATATCGCTCATACTTCCTCCCTGAGGCGTCTACATCCACCGCAGAAAACCAACTATCAGTCGAATCGAAATATTTCCTACCAACTAAGGTTGATTGGTTCAAAGACCCCATCCCAGCACCAAATGCCTTCAAAGAGGGGAACATGTCCAACATTTCCCCTATTATACAATTCGACATTTCCACCACACCTGGAAAACCTGAGCTCATCTCGCTAGGCGCATCATGCACTCAAGCGGAAACTCAGGCATATAAGAAATTCTTCCAAGAGTTTTGTGATGTCTTCGCCTGGTCTTACACTGAGATGCCTGGCCTCGATCCCAAAATTGTGGAACATCACATCGACACTTGGCCCAATGTGCCTCCTGTCTGACAGAAACAACAACCAATTCACCTGTCCAAACTCCCAGCTGTTAAGGCTGAGATTGAGAAACTCCAAAAAGAAGGATTCATATATCCTATTACCTACACCACCTGGGTTTCAAACCTAGTGCTAGTAAACAAAAAAGTGGGCACCATACGCGTTTGTACTGATTTCCGAGACCTCAACCTCGCTTGTCCCAAAGACAACTTCCCCAAACCTTTCATTGACCAACTAATCGATGAATGTGTGGGACATGAGGTCCTTTCTTTTATGGACGGTTTCTCCGGATGTAACCAAATCAAAATCCGTAAAGAAGATCAATACAAGACAGCTTTCACTACCCCATGGGGCACCTTCTCCTATCGCGTCATGCCTTTCGGTCTCAAGAATGCTGGAGCCACTTTCCAACGCGCCATGACTTATTGCTTCCACGATCTACACAGAATCATAAAAGTTTATTTGGACGACCTCACTGCTCGATCCAAGAAACGATCTGACCATTTAGACGTCCTTTGACAAGTTTTCTTGCGTTGTCGAAAATACAACATCTTCTTGAACCCACTCAAGTGTGTCTTTTGCATTACAGAAGGTCACCTGCTGGGGTTCGTCATTTCAGAAAAAAGGCATCACTGTAGACCCCTTGAAATTCCAAGCCATTGTAGACTTACCGCCACACCATACATTAAGACAACTTCAAATCCTTCAAGGGAGGTCCAACTTCCTCCACCGCTTTGTCCTTGACTATGCCACAACGGTCCACGGTTTCCTACGAATACTGCGTCTGCATACCCGTTTCATATGGGATCAACAAGCAGAATTAGCTTTCACCAACTTAAAGAAAGCACTCACGAACGCCCCGTTGATCTCTCCTCCAGATTTCACAAAAGATTTCACCCTCTATGTTTCAGCATCTGAATATGACGTATTTGGAGTTCTTGTCCAAGAAGATACTGCTCACCAAGAGCATGTCATCTACTATGTGAGCGATACCTTGTCAGGCCCACCCCTTCGCTACCCACATGAAGAGAAGATGGCCCTCGCCGTCGTCTTTTCAGTACAAAAGTTGCGACATTACATTCTCCTGAGCCACACCACAGTTGTAGCCAATTCCAATCCAATGGTTTACCTCTTGACACGTTGCCTCCTTCAAGGCCGCATAGCTAAATGGGTGATTATCCTACAAGAATACGACCTAACTTTCAAAACCCCAAAGAGCACCAAGGCCCTAGCACTCGCTCAACTCATCACAGATCTCCCATCCTGTTCGTCATCACCCGCTATCCAAAAGGATCTCATTGACGATCACATTTTCATCATTTCTTCTGATGACCCATGGTACGGCGACATCTTAATCTACCTCCGCACACACAAAAATTTCGACCCCACATCGATCATGACGGACACCGTCGTATACGACACCACGCCCCCCAATATCTCCTATTAGGCGATGTACTTTATCAACGCGACGTCGATACCATCTTACGTCGCTGCCTATCTCATGACGAGGTAGAACAAGTCCTTAATGACTGCCATAGCAGTGCCTGCGGAGGCCACTTCTCCGGCATGGCCACTGCCTAAAATATCATTCGTGCAGGTTACTTTTGGCCTTCATTATTTACTGATTGCATCACCGCAGTCAAACATTGTCAAAACTGCCAAATTTTTGCCCCCAAGGCAAGAACCCCACCTGCCCCCCTTCATCCAGTCGTCACTATCGGACCATTCTGCAAATGGGCCATCGACTTCCTAGATTGCAATCCCATGTCAGCTGGCGGTCATAAACACATAATTGTGGTTGTAGATTATTTCACCAAGTGGCCGGAAGCCATGCCAACTTACAATTGCAAAGCCGACACTGCAGCACGTTTTTTCTTCAACCATGTTATCGCTCGTTTTGGAGTGCCAAAGCAACTCGTCTCAGACCACGGCTCTCACTTTGAAGATGCCATTTGGAGAGAATTATCAACCCTACTGAAATTTGAACACCATTTCTCCTCCGCCTACTACCCCCAAGGAAATGGCCAAGTCGAAGCGATTAATAAAATTTTGAAGACCATCCTCCAGCGCACTATTGACAAACACAAATCAAATTGGCACCACATTCTCTTCTCGGCACTATGGGCATACCGCACGTCAACCAAAATCGGCACCGGTTTTACCCCTCTCCATCTAGTTCACAGTGTCAAATCCGTCCTCCCCATTGAGTGCCAGATTCCATCCCTACATATGGCCGTTGAACTCCTACCGGACACTTCCCCAATTGAGCAACTCTTACTACTCTTGGAGCAAGCCGATGAAGATCAGTGCACAACCCTCCAAACCATGGAAACAACCAAGAACCGATCCAAACTGAGTTACGACAAACATGTCCACCGAAGAACTTTTACTGAAGGGGACCTCGTCCTCGCCTATGATCAAGCTCATGACAAAACCCGAAAAGGGAAGTTTGTGTCCATGTGGCAAGGCCCATACATTATACACACTTGCCTCGGACAGGGGGCATACATTCTGACCGATTCAGAAGGCAACCCCCTACGCAACCCACGCAACGGGTTGTACCTCAAGCGATTTTACCCATAGAAAATATGATGGACACCACCGTCCATTATTGTACAGTCTTATTTTGTTTTTCACAAAAAATTCACAAAACCTAAATATTTGTTTTTTTCTGCATGACCACAGATGGATCCTGTTCCACTCTACTACGTCGGTTTTGCTGATGGTGCAAGCCATTGGTCCCCCAATCTGGCCTTCGCAGCTTGGGTAATATATTCCCCTTCACATGAGTTGATCCACATCGACGGAGTGTGCATAGGTTCCGCCACCAACAACCAAGCTGAATACGATGCCATGACTGGTCTCCTAGCCACAGCTCTCCAAATGAGCACAAGTCACCTTAATGTTTTCTTGGACTCACAACTCCTTGTTTCCCATCTCAACAATGATTACCAGGTATGCGATCCCTGTCTTTTCAAAAAATTCTTGTGCAGTAAACAAATGGTTCGACAGTTTGAATCCATTTCATTCACACAGGTCCCAAGGAATCTCAACAGTGTAGTAGACCATATGGCCAACAACATTCTTGACTGGCACACCAATCAAACCATGTAGTAAATACAAAATGTACCTCCACAGGCATAAACAAAAATGCATCCACGTGCATAACATTTGCCTCCACGTGCATATACAAAAAATTAAAATGATGCATCCACGTGCAAAACATGTGCCTCCACGGGCATATACAAAAATCAAAATGTTGCATCCACGTGCATAACATGTGCCTCCATGGGCATACAGAAAATCAAACATGCCTCCACGGGCAAACAAATAGACAATAAATGCATCCATGTGCATACACGACTATATACCAAAACATATATATATATACATCATCATATATAGTCAAACATGTCATAGGTTCCCTCAACACCCAATATACAAAAATACATAAGCCGTACAAAAAGGTACTTCCCCATATGCTCATCAGCATTTGGGGGCAGATACAAGATCATCTAATCATCATGGTCTCCAGGATCCTCTGGCGCCACCTCCGTTGGCCCCGCCGGATCATGCCGAGCCGAACTCTCCTCTCTGTCGGCCCCACTGGATCATCTCACACCCGAATCCTCCCCTCCACCGACCTTGCTGGATCATGCCGAGCCCCATCCCTCCACTCAGCCACCAACAATGCTGCTCGGAGCAGGATCGATCGCCACTCACGAGGCGCATTGAAACAACGCTCGACGATGTCCCGATCCAAATCCCTTCACCCATCCTCTGGCAATCCTGCCAGGATCATGTCTAGTGTCTCTTGGACACCCTCCATGGCATCATCTCGAGGCCCAGATCCTCAACCGCGAGGCCCAACTCCTCGAGCATGAGGAGGCAGTACCGCTATAGGAGGCAGAATGACCACCATCGCCCATCCCCCACGAACCACATGGTCAGCCGGTGGTACAGGACCAACATCTACACAATCACGCAAGTGAACCATCATATAAATATCTAACTATAATCATAACAAAAACATCTAAAACACATGATATAGTAGAGAACAAAACACAAAAACATACCATCTAAACCCCAAGCCTGTCCCTGGGCTTGAGGCATCTTCGGATCTCCTCGATAATCCATATCGGCATATGGATAGTCATCAATCAGTAGGGAGATCTGCCCCCAGATGCGTGGCTCGCTCACCAACCAGATGAAAACCCATCATTTTGTACAATCACATGACTATTATCACTAAACCCATGTGGTTGTACCAATGGATGGAACATTAATTTTCTATGACACATTCAAGTCTCAACCGCATTTGAATCCAAGAATTCGAATTGGTGCCTTCACGTGCTTGGGAGCATTCGATAGCCCCATACTTGTACCTCAAAGATCATTTCATAATATGGAGCATTCACATTGAGAACTAGATGTTTGAAGACCTCCATTTGGCCTATAAAAGGAAGCCATGACAATACATTCCATAAGAGAAATCTAGATCAAGGTTATGCTACAAGAATTAGTTTGAGAGCTCATATTTCACACTCCTTATTATCATCATTTGGCATCAAAAAGCTCCCTTGACTTCTTCCTCAAGAAGAAAGTGTTTCTTCTCATCATTTTAAGTTAGTTAGCGAGAAATTTGAGAGAGTTCAAAAATATCTATCCCTAAGGGAGAGTGTTGGATACCATTGGAGCTACATTCTTCTAGGTGACATTATTTGTATACAAGATTTTCCATTATACAATACTATATGGTTGAAGCTAATGCATTCTCTTTGTTTTATGGTATTTTAGCACTTGTTAATATTTCATTTCATTCTTGTTTTTTGATATTTTCGTTAGCTTGTTAGTCTATGGTCTACTAATCATCACTCACATTGTTTACTTTGTTACAACCTGCAAGGAGAGGAAGGATTGCTTAGTCTTGTGACATTTTTTCCAAAATAGTATTGGCAACTCCCCTAATTATTTTTCTTAGTTTTCTTATCTATAGGTTGATTTTTACATGTTCACTGATTTGGGGCATTTTGTAGGGTCATGATATTGCTATTCATACCCCTAACCAGTGGGGTTTGTGGGATCAAGGCCCATTTCCATTCAAATTTTAGACTACATGTTTCCCAACGTCTGTTACGTTCTAACCGACACGACGTTTTCTTCAACAACCACGCGATATTACGATTTTATATGTATTCTCTCATGTAGTTTATCCATGCAACTTGTGTAACCTATGTCCCATGCGACTATGTTCAGAAACGCCACACTATTGTTTACTTTTTTCAATATTTTATGCTTAGTTACACTACAAATTGCAATCCACATGGTTTCCCATGCATGCTAAAGAAGTAATTAACAAATCATTAGCTATTTTTATATTTATTTAGTAATCAAATCACATATCGGTAATCAAATGGTTTCTGCCATGTTCCACTTCAACACTTTGTAATCACATGGATAGATTCGTATCATTTGCGATCGGGTAGAAGACCCTGGGCGCGCCTTTGTATCTTGATTGCATCCAGGTTGCGATGGAGATGTCATTTGTATTGTCACACAGATCCACTTTTTGTATTGGTCGTGGCTGTGTCATTACTGTCTCATGGATCTACGCTTGTTCATAGTAGCCATGATCTTTCCACAGTCTATATCATCTCAGTACTCATGGATCTGCAATGTATTGGTCGGCAGCCATGCTTTGAGTCAATTGTTTCCAAGCATGGGGATTCCCGCCTCGGTGGTATATCTAACATTTTGTTTCTTTTTCAGCTCCTTGTCGCTCTCCTCGATGCTATCTCCGCACAGTATTTGTAAAGTCTTTCGGCCATCAGTCCCTTCTGACCTCACACTTTAGGGGGCATCTGTTATACCTCCATATTCCACAGTGTCGCATATTCACCACAAAAAGAGTTGACGACACTTCCCCTACTGCTTAAATCACCCAGAAGAGACAAATGATGAGTGATCCTTGAAGGCAAACCTACCCTGTCAAGAATCAACCTAGCTAAGACTTCATTTACCCTCACTATCGTGCCTTGCTCCATCTTAGGTGCGCGGTATTCCATACTACCGCGCTATGCTCTTTCTCTGCCATGTGGTACTACCGCGTTATGCTATGTTCTAGAGGCGCGGTACACTTTTTTTAGTCTTTTTTCCATGGCCTGTGGGATTTTGATTTTCGATTGAGGATTGGTGTCCCTGATTCGATCCTAACTCACTCTCTGTGATTAGTAGGCCTGATCCACTTAACTCTCCCAAGATCCACCCTTCTCTCTTGTTGGTTAACCCTACCACACACTATAAGAGAGAGGCATTCCATGAGCAAAAAGGAGGCACTCTTGGAGACATCAAACTTATGATCTTGAAGCTTTGTGGAGATAGCTAGAGGAAGGGGCATCATCTGCCCCCACCACACCATGCATGGCTCGCTCACCAACCCATCTCGAACTAGCACCCGTGGCTGCAAAGTCGGTACCCGCTCAAAGAATAAACAACACAGGAAGGAGGCATAGCAGAACTCTCCCCCCTCCCGACTGACCTTGTCCAGATCTCTCCGGACACTAGCCAAAAACATCTGACCCCACGCGTAGTAGGTCCCCCTCAGCACAGAAGCCACCATCATCATTTGTCCCCCCAACAAACAATGTGGCACCGCGGCACCCAACACTCGCAGAACAAAATCCCCAACATCCCGCATGTCCCACTCCCGCAAAGATCTCAGGCTCAAAGCGTTGTTCTGCACAATCACCCCAACAACACAGAAGGTCTCCAGGAGATCCTCGATATCCAAACCTGCCAATATCCTCGGTAGAAGATCCCCTACATCCCCTAAGCGAGGAAACCCGATAAGAAAGTATACATCAGTAAGGGTGATCTCTAACCTCTCACCCCCAACAATGAACGCACCCTCTGGAGGGACCCAAAGACTCACCAATTTGTTTAGTAGTGGTCCTACTGAATGCATCGGTGGAATCTGAGCGAACTTCAGGAGCCCGCTCACAGCCATGTCCTGTCGGACCCCTTGATCGGTCCGAATCCGAATCATCAAGTCCTCCTCCATCTCCCACTCTCGCCATGAAACCAATGGTCTCCTCAACATCCTGCCAAAAAACAAAGAAAATTTTTAAGAACCAGAATTTTTTTTCAAAAAGTTCCATCGCGGCTTTTCCATCAAAAGCCGCGATGATCATCGTGGATTTCATCCATGAACCCGCGATGAACATCGTGGGTATTGACCACACAGTCGTGATGAACATCGCGACTATCAACCCCATAGTCACGATGAACATCGCAACTTTCATCCCGACAGCCGCAATGAACATCGCGACTGTCAGCCCCAAACCCGCGATGTTCATCATGGAAAAATACGTAAAACCCACGATATTCCACGTTGGAAGGCCAACATGGAATTTTGCGACCTTCGAGGGCCTGCCGCTAACCAAAAAAGACATAATTAAAAAGGCTAAGGCGAATAGGGTTACCTGAAACTCGCGGAATCGAAAACGAATGGTCGAATCTCCCGGAAATCAAGAAAAAGCTCTGATTGCTCTGCCAAACTCACACGTAACAATGACACGTCATATGGGCTCCACACCTTATTTATAGAGATTTGACCATTTTTCAAACAACCATTTCGGTATCATACGACGTCCGTTCCTCAAACCATTAGTACCATTGGAATCATCACAGCAAGAACTTCATGATAGTCCTTTCCTTTTCCTGTTTTCACCAGGTCCATTTTTTGACCATTTTTTCATGCCCTCGTCGCCTCAGTTTGCGTGCCACTTCGGTCGTTCTCCATTTTTGACAAGTCGTATATCACCGGATTCAGTTTTCTGCGCTCGTGATGACGCTTGAGATCATTTCTCGCTCTCATGCCCTGTTTTTTCGGGCATTTTTTCCCATGCCCCCTCGTTGCCTTGGTTTGCGTGCCACATCGGTCGTCGTCCGTTTTTGACGAGTCTTATATTGCTGGATTCAGTTTTCCGCGCTCGTGATGACGCTTGAGATCATTTCTCGCTCTCACCTCCATATTTTTTGGGCATTTTTTCCATGCCCCCTCATCGTCTCGGTTTGCGTGCCACATCGACCGTCGTCCGTTTTTGACAAGTTTGATATCATCGGATTCAGTTTTTCGCGCTCGTGATGATGCTTGAGATCATTTCTCGCTCTCACCCCATAATTTTTGGGCATTTTTTCAAAATTCCCCTCATCACCTCGGTTTGCGTGCCACATTGGTCGTTGCCCCTTTTTGACAATATTTATGTCACCGGATTCAGTATTCCGCACTCATGACGATGCTTGAGACCTTTTCTTGTTCTCATCAATCCCTTTTTGTTCGGTATAGTTTTACCCCTTTTTCGGGCCGAGCAATCCCTTTTATGAAAAAGGCACTTAGGGAGTTTCTGTTAAGCTCTTTTCTGACTCCTAAAACAATGAAAAGATCATCGAGCAACCTTGCTTCCTGTCATGCTCGCTAAACGTATCTGAAAGGGCGTCTACCTGGTATAAGTTTACCCCTTTTCCGGACCTTGGAGACTAATTACGAAAAAGGAATACTCTAGTCACATCGGCTAGAAGAGTTCTCCATTTGCATCATTTTATACTTTTTCGGGCCTTGGAGACTAACTTACAAAAAAGAACACCAATGGAGTCCACTTACCGCTTTCAGACTCTCTAAACATGAAAGCGACCATGAGCAATCACCATCCTAGGCTCATAAAAACCCACAGGACGGTACTCACAACCACTGCAGAGTCTTCTTATCATTTTTAGACTCCTTAAAAATGAAAGCACCCATGAGCACGAACAGTCCTGGGCTCACAAAATCCACAGGACAGTACCATTTCATAGCACACTTTTATCCCTTCTTGGAGCTCATTAAAACTACGAAGAAGGACCCAATGGTGCTTCTCAGCGCCACAACAGATCATGTCTACTCATATGGAAGCTTCCCCATTTTGGTCGCCCTTGTTCAGAGTATTCTGCAGTATGTCACCCTGAGAATCCCTCGACAACACCCATCAGCTCGTCCCCCCCCCAAGAGTTAATACATACCCTTCAGACTTAAAAGCTATGATACCCACACCTACAAGTCAGTTCCCTACGCTGCCAGGTCAACCATGTCATCATGCTCTGAACAGAGGAAGTTTGAGCCCACCCACTCTATGACCCCAGTTATTTCCCATCCCCACAGTATGTCAGTCCTACCATCAGTACTACCACACTTCAGTTCTACACCTCGTGCTCCTATCAAGGAAACATCATTGCCTTGTTAGTTGCTGATCTCCCTCTATCGATGACAACCAAATTTATTCCATAGGATAGACCTAGAGGTCCCTGTGTCTTGGACTCATCACCATTTATGATGAGTGCCTACGAATCATTTCGAGAAGAGTCCTCAGTGCCTCTCCAAATGGTTGTTTCTCGCATGCTCAACTTCAACACCTTGATCACATTGTTGAGACTCACACAGGGTATTGGTCCTTTCAGTTATTTGTTGAAGACCTCGGATACCACCTGAATCATCCACATTTGAGAGTCTACTCATCAAAACAACTAGTTACATTTTTCCTATAGATATCTGGGTTGCGCATGGAAAAAGTATTCAAATGTACCCCAGTTTTATACTCCCTCGAGTATACAGTTACATATACTCCTCAGAGTTGGATCAGAGTCATTGAGTCCCTACAGATGTTGGACACCTTTAGATTCAACAGTTCATCAACCCTTCTGATACCTTGTTCAAAACGGTTGTCGCTTTATTCCAGTGTATCAGTTATTGAGATCAGTCATGTTATGATCATGAGTACATCCAAAAATAGTGTCCCCTTTGGACCATTATGATTTACCAGCAGATTTTTTATTTAGGTCCCCCTTCTTGGGACTAATTGTTATGTATATGTCTTGATACGAGCATGGGTATGCCCGCCTTGTCCATTATCAGAGATTATTCCTCATTCATATTGAGGCCATGTAATATTTTTTGTTTTTGCAGCTTCCAAGGGCCGTGGATCCAGTCTCCAACTGGTCTCTTCGCTTCCCCAAACCCCAGAAAAAAGACAAAAGAACTATGATGTCTATCGGCCATACGATGAGCTCCTGCCCTCACACATCAGGAGGCAATCTGTTAACACCCAAAAAGTGTTCACTAGCTCATTTCCTTATTCACATGACCCATTTGTCCACTTTTCCACCATTTGAGCCTCTAAAGCCATCAAAAGGTCACCAAAAGACCATAATAAACCCCTTTTTCCCCTCAAAAAGAATATTGTTCCTCAAAAAGGGTCCATAATTCCCAAAAATATTAAAAAGGGAATAAAAATATTCAAAATATTCAAAAAAGAAAGAAGGAGGGAAAAGGTACCTAAACCATTGGTTTCCTCAAAACCATAATGGTATTCCCCATCACCAAAAACTATAAAAAGGTGGTAGGGGCTCCTCACTTTCCATCCATCCATCATCCTATCCTCACGCTGTCAAAATCTCTCATGAGACTTTTGGCCATTTTCAGCATCTTGGAGAAGAGACCTTTGGAGCTTGGAGCTACTCACCTTGGGAGTTGTTCAACACAAATCCTCACCATTTGAGGTATCTTAATACAAAACATCTATTATTTTATTTCTTGTTCTTGAATCATTTAAAAAAAAAAAATTTGTTATATGCACATGTTAGTTTAGATTTAGATTTAATTCATAAACGTTTTTCCTTTCAATATTGAAACTGCTATCACATTGTTGATAGGTGCCCATTGCACAAAGCTTGGTTGCAAAACCGAGCCAACAGTTGCAACAGCAAGAAGAGGCCGCTAGGGTCCAAAAGGAAGAAGAGGACTGGAGGCAACAAGAGCAAGCTTCCAAGCTGCAGCATGAAAAAGAAGAAAGGCTCCTAAAGGAAGAAGCAGCTAGATTACAGACACAACAGGAAGAACTAGCAAGAGGGCAGGGGAGGGAGTTGACCGAAAAGTATCTCGAGCCGGAACCATCTACTCCGAAAGACATGGGTTTGGACACACCATTGATAGACTCTCTAGGGACAACTCAAGAAGGGGTGGATTCTACAGGAGCTTTAGCACTGACCCCATACAACCCCAAGAAACAGCGCAAAGTGGCAGACCTAGATACTGTATATTTCCATGAGCGAAAAAAGGCCATCATTGATAGGAGGGTAAAGAAAATGGAAATCGGGGTTGACAAATATGAATTCAGGATTTCAGAGACCACATTGGTCCAAAGAACTGACGTCGACCCCTCGTTCCAAGCCCAATGCACTGTAGCATCAACTGAGGCTGCTAAAGCCAATATTGATTTTTTGAGGGGTGAGATAAAGCATTACAGGGATCAATGCTTTAAGATCAGAGATGATAGAAAGAGGGAGGTGTTGGAAGCAAACAAATTGAAAGAGAAATACAATGAGTTGGTAGGAGAGAAGTTAATGATAAATTCAGGAGTTCTTCAGCTTGAGAATGAGAAGAACTCATTAGAAATGCAGTTGGCCATCTCGGAAGATGAGCAAAAGAATTTAAAGGCTCGAATAACAGAATTAGAAGAGCTCAAGGCCAGCAGAGATGAACAAGTTCACCTCCACAAGCATGAGTATGAAGGGCTGGTTAAAGAAAAGGAGAAATTGTTGGGTCAACTCAGAGATGCAGCAGAATACAAGCAAGATTTGCTCACCTTTCACAAGCACGCATGTGATATGCGGATAAAATCCCATCAGCTACTAGTGCAGATCTCATATGAGGTTTGCAGCGTGAAAGAAATGATTAATAAAATGTCAGTCATCGAAGGCGGAGCTTTGAGAAATAGGGACAAATTTGCCAAATATGCTGAGGAATTAAAGTAGTAGTTTGAATGGAGAAAAGGAAAGTCGGGGTTCCCCTCAAACTTACACGTCTCCACTGAAGATGAGTGTGACCTAGATGCAGGAGTCCTATATTTCAGTAAATATTGTGGCGCCAGGCTAAGCTTGGAGATTAAAAGGACTGTCTGCAAGTGTCACTCTTTTTACTCTAATATTAAAGAATCTTTCAACAAGTGCCACTTGATCCTGCTGGAGACTATCTATGAATTCCCAACACAAGAACAATGGCTGACTGAATTACAAGGTGAGTTGGACCAGGATTTGGAGTACATTAAAAAAATAGAAGTGATGACGCAAGATGATCTTCAACAGTTCGTTGCTCAGCCTGCCGTACATATTTACTTTGTAGAAGCAATCACTCAAGAAGCTACCACAAGGGCGGCACAGGTCAAATCAGACTTGCACAAACATGAAACTGCGGCAAAGGCGACAATATATTTTTGGAGCAATATCATAGTGAAAGAGATTAATCTTTGGGCCATTCATATACAAAGCATAGATGGCCAAGCATTTGAAAGTGAGCCTGTTGTTGGGGGCGGATCAGCAAATCAGTAGAAAGAAGCCAGCTGAAATCAGAAGTTGATTTGTTTTATTAATTCCTTTATTTTGTAAATACTTTAAAGGGACAGCTAGCTGTTATTTATCTTGTATGAAAAGGTGTCCCACGAATCCGGGAAATGGGTAATTATACACCAAAATCCAAATTAGATGATTTCAAAATTAGGGTACACCTGTCAGCTCAAGGAGCATTTTGTAAAGTTATAAGTAGAATATGAGAAGAGGAATAAGGGGACTTTTTGCAGGGAAAAGAATTTTCTTAGCTTGTACGAACTACTTTGTAGCTTGCTCCAAGAAAGTGATTTTGCCTAATAAGAGCTTGGAGAGAACGTTTGTTTTTCCTAGAAATGTGGATTAGATGCTTCTTGGATTATTCTTGTGACATTCAGACACTGCTGTGAGATCTTTCTTTGCTGTTCTGAATTATTTATGTGTAATGAATGATCGTACTATTTTCTGTGCAATGATGTTTCTCCTAAATGAGTAATAGAATGTTCTTTTTATGTGGATTAAGGATATCTTTAATATCTTTAACTTCTTGCTGTGGATGCACCTTCATGATTTAATGGCTACCTGTTGATCTTTGGATGTTTCCTTCAGCACATTACTCATATTTACGGTTTTGCTCCTTGCAAGGATAGATTAGATTTATTTCAGTCTTAGATACAGATTTGTTTCAAGTTCTGCATTTAGATTAAACTAGCTTAGGGCACTTGCATATCATTTTAACAATAAAATCACAAAAAAGAACGGTGGATCGGGCCATAACTGGTGTAAGAGAAAACAAATCTTTAAATCTAATGGTAGCCGGAACCGTTAACTAGATGGATTCCCCATACCAAACGGTGGACAATCTAATTGGGATAGTTTACTGGAGATAATTCCTTTCTACTTGATGCTGCGATATTCGGGGCATCAACAGGATGGTAGGGACACAGAATTCCAACTGGCACAACATACTCTTTTCAGCGTTATGGGCCTACCGAACTTCCATTAAAACCGCTACAGGATTCACTCCTTTTCAATTGGTATATGGATTGGAGGTTGTCCTACCGATAGAATGCGAAATCTTGTCTCTTCAACTCGATGTAGAACTTGTTCCTAACACTACTGCTGAGGAAGAACGTCTCTTGCACTTAGCAAAGATTGACGAGTCCCGCCAAGATGTTGCTCTTGCTAATGAAGCACATAAGAAACGCATCAAAGACCAATATGATAAGTCAGTCAAACCTTGTATCTTCAACAAGGGTGACTTGGTCCTCACTTATGACCAGAAGCACGATAAGCTAGGAACTGGGAAGTTCGAGTCCATGTGGCATGGACCCTACATTATTAAACGTGTATTGAAAAAAGGTGCTTACGAACTTAAAGATTATGACAGAATATCTTTGGGTGAACCCCGCAATGGGCTTTACCTGAAGAGATACTATGCTTGATCTCTCATGCATAGACTTGCTTGTATACACTGTACATGGCATGTTTTTGTGTGGTGTGACACATTTCTTTTGTTGAGTGTCTTAAGATATTGTTTCCGCCCCTTATACCATGTTCTGTCTCCGTGTGCAGATGGCGACGTGCCTTGGATTCGCGGACAGTGCCAGCCGGTATACCCGTAACCTTGCTTCAGCAGCTTGGGTGTTATATTCCCCTACAGGCGAGCTCATTAGCTCAGGAGGAAGTTGTCTAGGGTTTGCGACCAACAATGCCGCAGAGTATCAAGCAGTAATTGGAACCCTAGCTGATGCCATTTCCTTGCGTATGAACCACATTGTCATCCACATGGATTCTCAATTAGTGGTTTCCCATGTTAACCGGGTTTATGCCATCCGTGATCCTACCCTACTCCGTCTCTTTAGACGAGTACGTCTCCTAGAAAGGTCATTTGAATCCATTCAATACCTGCACATTCCATGACAGTTGAACATAGTTGCCGACTCAATGGTAATTCCATCTTGGATTGGTACATTGCACACACATAATAATCATAATATGTAAAAGCATTCATAACATGTAAATACGATGTATAGAAGCAAACATGTAAACAAGATCACATCACTAATCATTTTGAAAACACATAATGTATAAATCACCGAAAATGTCTGTATATATATAAATCGCTCAAAAGTGGTGCTGGTACAAAAATCTGAAGCACGATGGCTTTCAGTAAGTCTCTACAAAATTTGAAGCCTCACAGCTTTTTGTAGTACAAAATATGAGGCCTCTAAGCTCTTGGTACAAGTATAAAAAGTGTCATCAAGATGGACACCTGACCCGTACACCACCCCTAGCTCGAACAGCTCGCTGTCGCTGGGTGAGGAAGCAGTATACAGTACGATCCACCTTGCGGAGTAAGTCGTTGAAGCGCACGGATGCTCCAACCCCAAATCTCTGCATGGGCCTTGGTAGATCGTCGATAGCTGGCTTGGTAATTTCCACGGTCAGCTGAGATAGGTTCCGGTACACCTCCTCCATCTCCTCAATGGCAGCATGAGCATCTGCAGGAACCACTGCTTCCCCGCCTCTGTCTCTCCTTTCCAGAAGGGAGAGACCCACTGGTTGTACGGGGCCCACATCTGCACACACATATAATGTACTTGTTAGCACTACATAAAAAAATAATAATATAATTCACAAAACTAAAAAATACAAGGGTTTTGTTCTCACCGATATCACCCCATGCTGCACCCTCTAGGAGCACTAAGTCGAGATCCTCCCGGAATTCTGTACCACTATAAGGAAAGTCCTCGACCATAAGTAATTGGCCCTCTAGCCAGTTGAAAAACTTGGGACCAAAACTGATGATGGGACCCCCACCATGGCGGGTCATCACCTCTACCCACCTGAGCATGTGTGGATCTCTCAGAACCCTGTCATCCAGTAGCACCTGCGGGCGTAAGAGAGGAACCCGCTCCAAGAGGAACGACACTATGATCGATCCGTATCCAAACTGCTTGAGCTCCCCTCGCCGACACTTGGTAAGCTAAGCTCGGATGTTTGCGAGGAGACCCTCGCACCAGTTGAAAACCATGGGGGATATACAATCCTCCGCATACAGCATCTGGGTCCGAGTAGCCATGTGTGGGGCTTGGCTACCCGCCACCCTAGTAATGGTAAGCAATATGGTCTGCAGTGGATGGCTCACCACATCTCTAATGAGTATCTTCCCGCTGGAAGGCCGAGAAGTAGCAACACAATGTGGCAACACCATGTCCTCAACTGTACGATCACTAGCCCATGTCCCAGTGAGATGTACAGCGTCCCCTCTTCGGGACAAACCGGTCAGAAAGTAGATATCCTTGATGTCAATCATGAGGATATGCTCACCTATAACAAAGTATTGTTGGGCCGCATCCCAACTCTGGAGCATGTGTGTCAGTAGCGGGATCTGGGCTCTCATCCCCTGTATCTCGAAGAATTTAAGCAAACTGCAGTTTCTTAAAGCATCCACGCATTGTCGATCGTTTGCAGCTTGTTCATCCTCTATCTCGTGTTCTCTCTCTCGCCACTCTAATACCATTTTTGCTTGTTGGTAACCTTCCAAACGGGACATTTAAACCTTGTTAGGTCCTTCCTCAACTTGCACAAACTCATTTTTTGAATTATTTTTGATGTTTGAGTTGTGGGTTTCCGCTGTCGCACCTCATGTTTAGGTACAACGCGACATCATCACAGGTCTCGTTTTCGAGGCTTGCGACGACTCCGTCTCGTCGCAAGTCCCGAAAGGGCCACTTGCGATGAGCCGAGGGTGCAATGGCCCTTCCACAAATCATCAAAAAACTCAAAAAATGAACAAGAAATGAAAAACTAAACCACTAGAAAGTTGCAAGATAAGATTTAGGCCTACCTAGTCTAGACGGCTGGTGAAATGGTGGATCGTAGCTCCTGGAATTGGCAAAGAAATTTTTGGCTCCAAATTGGTACTTCTCCACCCAAATTTGCAATTTGAATAATGTTTCTATTTTTGGCCCATATTTCTATTTATAAATTGAATGGAATATTCTTTTTTAAATATTTTGATGCTCTTTGGGCCATCATGGGACGAACCCCTCCTATCCTAGGTTCGAAAAATATTTGGGATTGGACTCATCTATGAGATGAACTTTATCAAGCATCTGGTTACCCTCATCAAGCTCGTAAAAAACACATGAGGCACTCATCATTCATGATGGAGAAAAAGGAAAGTGTTTGTGTTACATACCTTAGTGGCAGTATATAGTCATTCTTGGACATGGCACTCATCTGCATTTGCATACAGTACTTGGGTCATCTATTTGTCTATGAGTCCCCACTTACTTTATGAGTCCTGTTACTCCTATGAGTCATTCAGAGAAAGCTTCCACTATCAGTTGCATTAGAAGTTTGCGTCATTCTCATGTCAATACTTCCAAGTCATGCCATGCCCATTTTCAAGAACACATTCATCACTCATCATTTGCAGTTAGTACACACGTCGTCATGCCATTGTTACTTTGAGTCAGTCTCGCATGATTATTGTACCATCCGATCCACTCTACACATCTTTTGTCGTGTTTCATGTCGATTGATGGGGGATTAATCATGGCCCTCCTTCGACGGATTCATACTTTTCGAATTCAACACATCATCCGAGGATTGAATATAGAAACCAACCAAGTACCTTGGCCCTGCATGCCTCAATGGAAGGTTACCTTGCTTTCATCATGAGTTTACATCATTGACTCTTGATTGAAAGATTTCATCTTGCGTTCGACTTCAACTTATTTATTCACGCTTGGTGATATGTACTGTGATACCTTGGGAATCATTGACATCAATGGTGATCTCCCTCGCGCTTGTTAATGGTTTACATCAATGACCGATAGTCAAGTGGTTTCTACCATGTTCGATGTCAAGACATTTGTAATCATCTGGATAGATTCGTATCATTGCGGGTTCATCTTGAAGACCCTAGGGAGTCATGTTTTTACCTAGGTTGCGTTGAAGTTTATATTGATTCATATTACAGGGATCCACTTTTGTATTGGTCATGGCTATGTTATCATCTCATCATGGATCTACTCTTGTGTCTAGTAGCCATGAATGTGTTCAGTCGGTCATTACTACCATGGATCTGCAATGTATTGGTCAGCAGCCATGTTGTACTACATACGAGATTGTCAATTCAGAGTCAGTTGTACTGCAACAGTATCCTTCATCTGTCAAGTCTATTTCCATTCCTTCTTTCAAAGCACTTCACCTGTACATCCTTAACAGCTTCATGCTTTGGGGGGCATTCTGTTACACCTAAAATCTACTCATCATCATGATTTAGTGTATACATCTGTGAAGTCACCTGGACCAAGTACTCATTTGGGAGGAGGGTTTGTACTCAGTTTGTACAACCTTTTGAGAGGTCTTCGCAGGTTGCACACTATCAACATGCGACGTCGCAGGTTTCTCTATAGCAAGGTGCGACGGGGTCTGTTAATGGGAAAAAATAGCCTATTTGAGATCCTTCTCAAAACTTGCCCATTTGGGGGCTTATCCCTGATCTCTTGGAGAGCTGGTACTCGACCCCTAACTCATTGGGAAGATACCCTATCTCTCTCCTACCATCTCTCAACCTATCCTATCCATACCCCATCCACTTAGTCCTATATAAATGGAGCTCACTCCCATTCCAAGAGGAGGAAGCATATAGTATTTGCACGCTGGTGAAATCTCTCCTAGGAGGAAGTCTATAGTACTTACATGCTGGTGAAATCCCTCTTAGGAGGAAGACTATGCTATCTACATGCTGGTGAAATCTCTCCTAAGACACCTCCATTCACTTATGGCAATTGGATTGTGCGGAGAAGGACTGCTACGTTAAGTCATTGGTTGTAGTTCTATATCTCTATCATGTACTCCTCTATTTACAGTAATACAAATGCTTTCCACCAATATTGTTTCATGTATGTGATGATATTGTGTAGTTTACTTGCTTAACTGTTTACTTAGATCTCTTATTGTATAGATGCTCTTTACTTGTTTCTCTTGTTTCTGTGTCTTGACAAGTTTTGCAGCTTGGATCTGACGACCGTGGGGCGTGGAGCAACATTCATGAGAAAGGATAGAAAATCAAAGAGGTAAGACATCTAGTACTTGATCCTTAAGTAGATCTAGGAAACGTGTTTGTAGTTTGTTTTATTTGTTCTAGACTTGCATTGAGCTAGGGAGATCATTCTCGCGTCCGCTCGAGTGGATTGTCCGGTAACAGTATCCCGTGGTATTTTCCCATTGTATTTCCCTTATAAAAGAAAGACATTGTAACACAGCTAGGGTTGATGTATGAGGTATTATGCATTGTAAAGATCTCTGAGATCAAGAAGAGAGACTGTGAGACAGTGAAGAGGAAGTGCAGTGGCTGTGCTGCAGGTTGTATCCCTTCACTTTGCTAGATAGAATAATAAGGACTGGCAACTTCAGTGTGGACGTAGGCCAACTTGGGTGAACCACGATATATCTATGTCTCTCTTGTAATGTGTATGTGTGATTATATTTGCATTTTTGTTTATTGTTATTGCTCTGCGATCCTATTTTTCTAACACTATGCCTTTTAACCTTGAGCACGAATGGAGTAAACTTAAGATACCTGTCCCTTTGAATGATCTAGCCAAAAAACCTATGTATCAAAAGTAGATTGATAAAAAATTCATGCTAATGAAGTCATGAATCAACAAGATACCATAAATATGACTGATGAATCCTCAGATGTCCAATGTGGCCTCCACATGAATGACAAAGAAGAACCTACAACTCCTTTTTATGTCACTCTCAATATCCATGATAAATTGTTGCATAACCACATGTTGGACTCTGGAGCTTCACACAACCTAGTTCCCAATATTATTATGGAACAACTTGGTTTAGAGATCACTAGACCTTTTCATGATCTTTATAACTTTGAATCCAGAAAGTTCAATTGTGTAGGAATTATTAAATATATATTTGTAACCCTTGCACAACTACCTACTAAAAGTATAATGATGGACATGGTAGTGGCTCATGTACCGGCAAAATATGGAATGTTGTTATTTAGAAGCAGGGATAAAATGTTGGGAGGCACCATGCAAATATATATGAAATACGCTAAATTTCCTATATTCGTAGAAGAAACAAGGATATTATATTGAGAGGCTAAGTTCACATATGTTATAAGCAATCATAATAGTCTAAAACGATATCCCTTGTATGCCATAGATGAAGACATGGGATGCTACATCCTCTCTGTAAACGAGGCCTTCGAAGAGGAATATTTTGAGTCACATACATCTACGTTTATTGTTGAGAACCAAATGGATAAGGTTTGGAAATTATACTTCGATCGATCCTCAGCAAAATACGAATCAAGAGTCGGTGCACTTCTGATTCCTCCTTCAGGTGAAAATATCACTTTATCTTACAAGTTGGATTTTGAAACTACCAATAACGTTGTTGAATACAAAGCTCTCATATAGGATCTTTGAGAAGCTAAAAATTTAAAGGTTACCAGATTGGTTGTCTTTGGAGATTCAGAACTGGTCATTAATCAAATCAAAGGTACTTATCAGACTAAGCATACAAGGTTGAAGGCCTACATAAATCTTGTGTGGGTTTAATAGAATTCTTTTTTGATGCATTTAATATAACCTTTGTTCCTAGAGAGCTCAACCAATAGGATGAGTCATTTGATTTAGCAGCAAATACCTTCAAGCCTCTAAAAAATCCCAGGTTGAAGTATGAAGTTGAGATGCGGTATCGTCCTTCTATCCATGATAACATAAAACAATGGCAGGTTTTTTAGTACAACTTGTAGATTAAGCATTTCCTATAACTAATGGAGGAGTTTTCATTCATTAACATTGATCCTGGTGATGAAGAAGATGTTGAAAAATAAACTCAAGCAAATCATGCATTCACTCCTAAGATGGCGCATCAAGTTGCTAGGCACAAAATACTAAATATGGAGAACAATTTTATTCCCAAAGGTTTAGTGCCTTTGGAATAGTTGTTTGATAAAAACGATGTGCCTATGAAACCAACTATTCAACCAACCACATAAGTAGTGGACGAATTCAACCTTGGTACTCCAAATGATCCAAAATATATCAATCTTTTTCAATCCTTAACAACAAAGTAGAAACAAAGGTATGTATCTTTATTCAAAGAATATATGGACGTCTTTGCATGGAAATACAAATATTTGAAAACTTATGATACTGATGTTATAGAAAATATAATTCCACTAAAGCTGGATGCTAAACCAATAAAACATAAGCTAAGGCAAGTGAACCCTACCCTGCTTCCTCTCATTGAAAAATAGGTTAAGAAACTGCTAGATGCCAAAAATCATTATTCCCCTTAGATACTCAGAATGGGTATATAACCTTGTATTAGTCAAGAAAACCGACGAGGAAGTCCTCTTTGTGTATACTTCAAGAACCTAAATAAGTGTTCTTTGAAGGACAACTACCCCCTACCCAAATTGGACCACATTCTTCAGAAGTTTGTTGGATCAACTAGAGTCTTCATGATGGATGTATTCTTTGGTTACAGCCCCATGCATCTCGATGACAAGAGAAAACAACCTTAGCCACCCCATGGGGAACGTTCATGTACGATAAGTTTCCATTCAGCCTTATCAATGCTGGTGCCACTTTCCAAAGGGATATATAACATTTATAGGAGAAAAAGAAAAAATTATTGTTATATACCTGGATGATATGACTGTATTCTCGAAGTTTGATGAAGACCACCTACAACTTCTAAAACATATGTTTTGAAAATGCAGGAAATTTGGTGTGTCCTTGAACCTTAAGAAATATTGCTTTGCCATGATAGAGGGAAAGTTGTTGGGCCATATTGTCTCCAAACATGGGGTCATAATAGATCCTGATAGGGTATCTAATACAAACTTGATAGATTTACCAAGAAATGTAGTCCTTTATTGGAAAGATAATTTTTCTCAAGATATTCATTCCCAACTTTGTTGATATGATGGAAAATATTACGGACATGTTGAAGAAAGATGCGGATATTAAATGGACTACTCAAGAAAGAAGTTATTTTAAGCGGATTAAGGTTGCTCTGGGACAATCAGCTATCTTAATTAGTCTTGATTACACTAAATATTTTCTAATATTTTCTTTTGCTTTTGAAGTAACTATTGCAGTTGTCCTTTTACATAAAAATGATGTAGGCTAGGAACAACCCATTTCCTTTTTCATCCGAGCATTGATAAATGCAGAGATAAAGTTTAGTACCATGGAGAAACAAGCTTATGTGTTGGTAAAATATCTTAAGTATTTCAAATATTATGTCTTGCACTAAAACATTATTGCATATGTTCCAGGTAGTACAATCAAGGACATCCTCTACCAGCCTGACAATGATGGCAGGAGGGGGAAATGGATTTCTAAAATATAGGAATACAATTTGGAGATAAAACCAACTAAACTTGTGAAAGGCCAAGGCCTAGTGAAGCTGATTGCTGAGTCAAATTATTAGGCATTAGATATAAATATGATGGATCAAGCCCCCAATGAGGCTGAGGGAGGTAATCATCAAAATATACCACTTCGTATCTCTGCTAAGTTTGCTTAATCTGAACGGTAAAAAGATATTGTTTATTTTCTTCAACATCTAGTTTGTCCTCTCGATGTTAACAAAGCTAAAGTGAGATATATTAAGCTCAAATATGTTAAATATTTTGTTATGGATGGATATCTCTTTTGGAAAGATCCACTTGGAGTTCTACTTAATTGTGTTGTGGAAGAAGAAACTAAAGGCTTAATATTGGAATTCCATAAAGGCATTTGCACAGGACATCGTGCATGGAGATTCAATGCTAACAAGATTATTAGGGCTTGTGTGGAATGTCATATGTTTGTAGGTAAGAAGAAGTTGAAACCTATTCCACTCAAACCTATCAAGGTGGAAGCACTGTTTCAACAGTGGGGGATATATTTCATTGGTGAGATTAATCCGAACACCGGTTATTAGCATAAATGGATTCTCACAACAACTGAGTATTTTACTAAGTGGATGGAGGCTATACCAACTAGGAATGCAAATGACACAATTATCATCAAATTCTTAGAAGATAACATTTTATCAATATTTGGTTGTCCTAGAAAGGTGATCATAGATAATGCACAAGCTTCTAAATCTGCCAAAATGCTGATGTTCTGCCAAAATTATAACATTGAACTGGTACACTCAACAGCTTATTATCCTCATGGAAATGGACTGGCAAAATCCTTTAATAAAAGTTTAATCACTATCATCAAGAAGATGCTTTATCTTAACAAAAATGTTTTTGATTCTCATCTCAAGTATGCATTATGGATAGATAGGACCAGTGTCAAAAGAACCATTGGAACCTCTCATTTTCAACTAGTTTATGGCAAAGAGGTAGTTCTTCCTATTTAGCTTGGCCTACTAGTTATGAAGTTACTACAACTAGAGCAAGAGGATCCAAATGATATGGAAAGGAGAATTCATTGGTTGATATAAGTTCAATAGGTTAGAGAACAACTTAATGATACCATTCAAATTCACCAAGACAAAATGAAAGCTACATTTGACAGAAAATCCATAATCAGATATTTTCAACTAGGAGATTTGATTCTGAAATGGGATGCTAGAAGAGAAGAAAATTCTAAGCACAAAATGTTCAACAATCTTTGGATTGGTCCTTGAAAGGTAGTGACATTACTAGACAATAATACATATCAACTGGCATAACATGATGGTGACTTGTTAGGTAACATTGTCAATGGCAGGTTTCTCAAACACTTCTTTCATTACTAATCTCTCTCTCTAAAGTTAGTACTATTATGTAACATAGTCCCCCATTTTTTCTCAAAATTTATTTTCTTAAAAGTTTTTGTTTCGAGTTAACTTTTGATTCTGAAAGTTGTAAAAAAAAGGAGTATATAGAAAAAGGGATAGAAGGGATGATTAGACTCCACAACCCAATGGACTAAGGAATGAGTCTAAATTTCTCAGGCTCTCCCAAAGGAAAAGAATGTCCTGAATGGAGACAATATTGGTATCATTTTCAAATCAAATAACTACATCATTATGTCAATATGTCATATGGTTTAGGGATGATATTCAAAACCGACATTCAATTCACAAGCGAGCACGGGAAGCAATTTGATCTTCAATGATAGATTTGATTTCGATGGATTTATGGGTGTTCATTTGTTGGAGTATTAAAAAGACATACATATCCATTTCATACTTAGGATAGAATAATTAGTCATTTTCTAATTAGTTCCTAGGTGTTGACTAGATAGTTGGCCATTATTTGTCTTTTGTGTGGAACACAATCCATCCCGAGTCACTAGGGAACACTTCTAGATATCCTCCTGATTCACTAGGGAATACTTCTGGATATCCTAGATAATATTTCCTAATATTCTGTGATAGTTTATTCTATTCCTGGATTAGAAGGGTGCTATCCTTCTTTTCACTGCTTTTTATTGTTTTTGGTGAAAAGGTAAAAGCTAGTTGACTTGGCTTTAGCAGTGTTTTGTCCAACTCACCCTCTATGATGTTTCCTCTTTATAAAAGATGTAATTATCATGCTTTTCCACCCTACATCACCATCATACTCATAATTTACCAATTTGTGATCCTTAGAGGTGATTTGGTAAGCACTTTTTGCACCTAAGGGAGTTTTTCATCTTTGTAGTAAGCCTACTTTTGTGAGGATTTCAAATGCCTTCTTTGGATTTCAAATATATGATGTAAATATATATTTGGAAATCCATTACATAGCCCAATTTTGGCTGATGTAGACTTATTCAATAGGGTTTTACTATTTGCATCATATTCATGACTATTTTATGTGTTCTTTGACTAGTTTTTGCAAGGCAATTTGTGAGAGTTTGTAATTGCTTGAGTAGATATTGATGTGAACAATATTTTCACAGCATTTTCCGATGGTCAATATTACGTAGGAGTTTGATCAACGTCTCAGATTTATTTAGGATTAGTAACATGCACACTGTCTATTTTCGCGGACATGATCTTGAGTGAATATCGCTTGAGATGTGTGGCAGACGTAGAGTCATTCAGGGTCACATAAGTAGTTTTTATAATCCTCCTCATGTGTGATCCTGAAGCCTTAAAACTAGCTGTCTAGAAATACATGACCGTAGGGCCCGCAAAAATGACAATTCAACTTCCTAGGTATCAACGGTCAAAATAAATGGTGAGATGTGACAAGAATTATTGAGGGAGCAACAAGAAAAGTGCACAATACTATACTTACATCAAGATCTTGTGATTGGAAAATAAACGGTTGTAAATGTTTCAGGCTTCTGAAGGTGATCACTCTTTATCTCAATCATCTTTATCCTGAGACAAAATCACTAGATACACGTGTTCACTTAACAATACTTCAGGATCATAAAATTGGTTTGAATAAACCCATCCATCGTTCATCCTGAAACCATAAACCATCATTGCTACATAAGGTCCTTTCCCTACCATACCATTGACTAATGACATCATGCCATGTGTCCTTCCTCCTTAATGGATCGGGTATTAAATTCAGTTCTACCACCATCTCATCCTCACCTACCTCATAGTGCCAGTTGGATTTTTCATTTATTGCATGAAAGCGCTTATATAACTCTCTCCATCCATTAATTTTTTTCAAATTCAAATTGTCAAGAGAAGCGCAGAGCCAAGATTACCCTATTTTTCTTATTAGTAGGTAAAATAAGGATTAAGCCTCTCTTACCCATCATGGATCCTCCTTCATTATCTTCCCTTGTAACTGTTGTACCATCCTCACCCATACCAGATCTTGATGCAACCTCGATAATTCTGGAAGGCCACCTGGTAGATGCCTTCTCAGAGGTTTTTGATATTATTACCTCAATTCCAAATATGAATAAAATATCTCATGAGGCTAAAGAAATATTAGAGGAAGGAGGTGACAAGATACACCTTTGGGAGTCTGGAGTCCCTCTCATGGTTGTTCCTCAGATGCACCATTTCCCAGAATTTGTGGGATGGTGCATGGATTTGTATTCTGAGGAGCAGAATGTCGTTCTCACTCGTGATGGGACTCTAGTTTTCCCCATTAAAAAATATTTTATCAAGAAGATGTTGAACATTCTTGCAGACGTATTGCGCTAAGTATTCAATGAATATTCCCTCAGTACCAAGTATAAGGAGATATTGACTGAAGAAAAATTTAATTTCCTCAGAACCCTACTCCTACCAAATGTCGACGTACCAGAAGGTGAGCCTCCTTACCAGCTATATATCTTCAATGAAGTACCTAGAATAGCAATGGATTTATCATGTCAGTTCCTAGGTTATTTCCATGATCAATTAGTTAGTGAGACAATCCTGGGATTGCTTCTTGAAATGGTCCCTAGCCGGCCTATTGAGCCAAATGTCCACCTTGATTTTGCTAATTTTTTAGCTGATGCCATTCACGAGAAAATATCGTATTTTTCCACTCTAATATTTTTGAGATATTAGTCATACCTTCTCTATATGATCATCTATCAGTTTCCATATCATTTTCCTTTAGCTCACCTTGACCTAATGTTGCATCATCTAACGAATGATAGATACACTAAATTTGTGAATCATGTAATGTATGAGGTTTATATAATCCTAAATGGCACTCCTCTACCTAGAGTCCTGTCGGATTACAAGAGATTGTTACAACTGAGTCCCGAGTCTGCCTATGGGGAGTGGGACTGGTTCCTTTTTGAACACCATATCAAGATCAGAGGAGTATATGGATGAAAAATTCCTCCATATTAGCTCCTAGATTTCTTGACACCTATAATTTTTGACCTGGAATATATTTGTCAAAGATTCAATTTGGATCAAGTGCATTTCTAGGAAAATAATAGCCTGATAACTTTCTGAATCCTCTCAGCAGGTAGGGTCATGGGTGGTCAAATATCACACAACTCGGGTTCTTGTTGAATAATTGTTGAAAGGATTGAATCTAAATCAAAGTTTACATTATATTTGTTGGAATATCCAGCAATACTGAGAGGGGGGGGGTGAATAAGTATTGCCTTCTTTTTCCTTTTATTAAAAACAATTAGTTCAAGACACACAAATAATCAAACAAGTTAGGACAGATTATTTTATTGTGGAAACCTCAAAGAGCAAACCACAAACTCATACTCATTAGTAAGATGAATTTTACAAAACTCTTTATCTGCTTCTACAGAAAGGATGCAACTACACCCCGGGTTTTTCCCACTGATACAGATGGGGATGCTACAACACCCCAGATCTTCTTCCTAATGCTACAGGAAATGATGCAACGACACCCTGTTCTCCAGCTTCTACTGGATGGAGGCTATGACCCCCAGCAGGCTTCTTGCCTACCCTAGCACCACCCTGCCACCCTTAAACTGGTCTGGTCAAACTTCCATATCTCTTTATTTTGATACTGTCACAACTTCTTCTACCACATACTCCACAAAGGAGAACCATCCACAAATAAGCACGTTCCATAATGGGACACGCTCCACAAAGGAACAATCCCACAAAGTGACCGTGTCATCTTTTTAAAGAAGATATCTGATCTACCTGATCAACTTGGTCATTTTAGACCACAGAGGATTACTTCCTCATGCACTTTATCTGGGGAAGGTGGCAATGATAGAGAAAATCGTTGGAAGGCGAGAAGTGAGATGAGGTGATATGAGGGAAAATAGAGGATGGAAAGATGAAAAATTAAGGAGATGCTGAGTCATTGATCCCGAGGTTGTAGTCTATGTGAGGCAACGACAATGATCAACACCCTACACAAGAGAAAATGAAGAAACTCACCTTGAATAGTGTTGATATGGTTTATGAACCTTCCTCGTTGAGGATAAGAATTGCCACAAGCCTCCTTAAGACTTCTACTCGTTCTGCTCACCTTTATTGAACATGCACAACAAAATACAAGTTCCTGCAAAACATGCTCAATCCTAATCTACAATAAAATTGAATGATGAAACTAGATCTACTAGCTGGGCACCATTTAAATTAGTGTTTGCAATTGATTATGTATCCTTGACCTTGTTAATGTTTATAGCAGTATAACCAAGATCACTAGAAGAATGGAAAAATCAAAGAAACAAAATGAGTGTGGAGTTCATTTAACCATAATGATAAGAACAATCATCTCCCAACCATAGACAAAGCTATTTGTCTCCCCCGATCTCAGACATTCCAATAGAGAACGATAGTAGTAGCGCAAACCCAAGAAAACAAGAGAGAAACTTCTCCAGTAGTGGAGAACCCCAAAAAATCAGTCTCTTAACTGCAGTATCGAACCTCTCTTGGCTAGAGAGAACATGCTTGAGTGAATAACCAAATGAGAGCTCGAACTCTCTAGTTATACACATCCAATGGTGACTTTTTCCCGAGCTGGGCCGACGTAACTTTCCCTAACTAGGTCGACCTAAGTGGGGCATTTCTGCCCATTGTTTTGGGCAAATTTCCCATTGTTTTGGGGCAGTTTACCCACTGGGCCGACTTGTCTTGGGGGAATACAAAAAATTACATTTAATAAATCTTTTCTTTGTGATTTCACCCCAAGGTTTACATTGATTCTTTCAAGTGTTTTACATGATCAAATACATTGACATCTTGTCCCATAGGAGGTACAATAACAAGACAAAATACAATAAGAATAACTTCTGAAGTTGCACTATTTCCAACACTCCCTCTCAACAAGGAAGGTATTCTTCAAACACGGTATTCTAATATTATTCTTTCTTTGGTCGACCTATGAGGGGATGTCCCACGCAACTACTATTCCAACACTCCCTCTTGGCCATGGAGGTATCATCAGTATTATCATACTGAAACACATCTCGATATCATCTGTACATCACAGTTATCTTAAACCTCTCTATATCATAAGGTCTTCCAACACAATCTTAGTCAGTCGAGAAGTGTCAACAAATCAATCTCCGTGCATCTGTTCAATCCAGTCCATCGGAGAACATGCACTAGCTCCATGACTCTGACCTTGTTAATGTTTATATCAGCATAACCAGGATCACTAAAATAATGGCAAAGCACATAAACAAAATGAGTGTGGAGCTTGTTTAATCATGATGATAAGAACAATCATCTCCCAACCATAGACAAAGCTATTTATCTCCCCCGAGCTCAGACTTTCCAATAAATAACGATGTACATCCAAATAGTAGTAGCACAAACCCAAGAAAACAAGAGAGAAACTTCTTCAGAAGTGGAGAACCCCAAAAAAGCAGTCTCTTAACTGCAGTAGAGAACCTCTCTTGGCTAGAGCGAACATGCTTGAATGAATGACCAAATGAGAGGTCGAACTCTCTATTTATACACATCAAATGGTGACTTTTTCCTTGACTGGGCCGACCTAACTTTCCCTAATTGGGCCGAACTGACTGGGGCATTTCTACCCATTGTTTGGGGCAAATTTCCCACTGAATTGGGGTAGTTTACCCACTGGGCCAACTTGTCTTGGGGGAATACAAAAAATTAGATTTAATAAATATTTTCTTTGTGATTTCACCGCAAGGTTTACATTGATTCTTTCAAGTGTTTTACATGATCAAATACATTGACATCTTGTCCCATAAGAGGTACAATAACAAGATGAAATACAATAAGAATAACTTCTGAAGTTGCACTATTTCCAACACTCCCTCTCAACAAGGAAGGTATTCTTCGAACACTATATTCTAATCTTATTCTCTCTTTGGTCGACCTATGAGGTGATGCCCCACATAGCTACTACTCCAACACTCTCTCTTTGTCGTGGAAAGCCCCATGTTGCATTACATGTAATGGCAACAAAACTTCCCATCAACCCTTTCCATTTTATTTTCTCTTCTTGGTAGCCTCATTTGGTAACCTAATCAATTACTGGATTCTTCAAGAAGAGAGTTGATGTGCAACATCTTCGTCCTTTTAAAACATGCACAATCATGATATAGAATACAATACAGTGATTATAGTAGGTCTACCATATAGATGACCAAACCAAAAAAAAGGTGTACAAAAATAATACTCGTAATTATTAGAATACAATAGCCCACAATGTTGCAGCTAACAAATGCATGAGAAGATCAATATATCTGCAACACAAATGTTACAAATTCTACTCCACCGTGGATGGTATTGTGATGCAATCTCTTAGAGAAATGCAACAAACAGGGAATTGCATGGGCAAGAAAAATGAAGTGGTAGTTTAACTAGGGCTGTAATAACGAATGTGAGAGTTGATGTGCGGCAATGATGGCGAAGATCTAGAAAATTCATGAAGCCATATGGGGTCATAGTAAGGAAAATGCAGGAAGGGAAGAAGTAAAAGGAAGAAGATGTTGCACATCGACTCTCTTCTTCAGGAATCCAGTCATTGACTAGGTTACCAAATGAGGCTACCAAGAAGAGAAAATAAAATGAGAAGTTTTGATGGGAAGCCCCCTTGCTGTCCTAACAATATGGCACCCAAGAATTAGTGTGGTGCATCATTCCACCATAAGGAGAAAGGAGAGAAAGTTCTCACCACTCTTTTTTAGGGTAAAATCAAGCAAGGATAGAAGAAAGAACGAGAGCAACAAATGAATACGGAAGGGCACCATTTAAATTAGTTTTTACAATTGATTAAGTATCAATGACCTTGTTAATGTTTAGAGTAGCATAACCCGGTGTTATCACATCTATGTTAGCTGGAGCTACCATATTGCAGACTGTGCGGCCGAGGACCACATAGTACCTTTTTTTTCTAGATCAGAGATCAGCCGCCTCCAGATGAGGCATTTTTGTTCAGATTGCCCTTAGTATACATATTAGAGGGGACAGATTGTTGGATAGTGTCACAGACATTGTCACTTACCATCTACCACAGGGTCACCTCTTCCTTGCTAGGCTTTGACATAAGCCCATTTGAGACAGTTTCCTAGTCTTGTTTTGACCGAGACTATCACAGTATATTGTTGGTTTATTATGTGCCCGGATGCAGCAGAGATCCAACCCAGAGATAGCTTCAGTAGCAGCAGGTATATGGTGCAGCAGGTATTGCATTTGATGATTATTGCTCATGTTGTAGATTAAACTTCTTTATACTTGTTAGTACACTAACTTTGCATGAGATGATTTATTTGGTGATCTAGATGTGTATGATGTGGTTGGGCCATTGATGATGTCGATCCACCCCTCCTGTTAGACTTATGTATATGCACACTGAGTCATGTCCCCTACACTTGGCATAGACTTGATCACTTGGTCCCTCTCGGTAGCTGACTTTAGCCCCACTATCACTGTCTCCATCCATCCGACTCATCCATGATACTTGTTCCCGACTTGGATTCTAATTTGTGATCCTGAGGACCCCTTCCCCACTGATATTTGAGTTTGCCATGACTCCCTATTTATTGTGCCTTGGCTCTTTAGTGTGTGAGATACACGGTTAGACCTGGGATTTGCTCCTGTCGGTTGCCCCCGATGTTGCAATGCAGTTAGGATTGTGTAGCCTCACCGGGTGTTCCCCGTTAGTCATCGAAGTATGTATTTCTCACCCCCGTTACCTTTGCAGTATGAGCACCATGTTTACATCTTTTGAGATATGTATGTAGCCCAAGAGGGCCTTGATGTAAATGAAGAAATGAAGAAATGTAAATCAGGCCAAAAAGGCCATTATGTTGTAAATGTAAAAGCTAGCCAAAAAAGGGCTAAGTATGAAACTCATTGTAAAATCCATGCAATGTTTTTATGAACACACATGGATTCAGGTCAGCCATACATGTCAGCATTTGTAGTGGTTATTCCTCACCTAGTCCTACGGGGCAAGGAGGTGAGAGGGAGCAAGGGACAAGCTCAAGATTGCCCCCTAGAGTCTCAAGTTACGGTTTGTTGGACACCCAGTTTAGCGGCTCTAGAAAAGAAATTCACGGAGTCTTCGGATACGGATGTGAGTTGTGAGATACTTCTTAGATAACTAGTGGTGGTTTCCCTGCACTATACCCATTTGTGAGGCACCGCCCTTCCCCGTGTTCTGTCGTGGCATGCTTATCTCAGTGGACCCCACTTTCCCGAGTTGTCCAAAGGGTCACATGATCTTTATCCCTGTCCTCCACCTTTGTTTCCACATCACCTAAAGTCAGCAAAGTGGTCAATTCTATAAGATGTGCATAGCATTTAGTCTTCTGGATGTGGTGGGCGTGGTGGGCCCACCTCATCAAGGCCTTGTAGTATCTCGGGATTTAATGTATTTTTTATCACCATGTTATCATTGTATTGCTTAGTAATGTACTAACTTGTATAATTGAGCCTTATCACTCCATGTTTGCACACAAGTATGCAGCTAGCACTATTGTTGACCAGATTTGACTTAGTCAAACTGAGTTGACTAGGCCAAAAATGGGCCCAAAAAAATGTTGCAACCGGAATTTCGATTTCGGTCAATTATTATCTACAGGGGTCCCATATGAGCATGCAGGTGTCGGAATTGCAAAATACTGAAGCATTTAAGAAATTTTTAATTATTATTGGTCAATTTTGACCTGTTTTAATTAAAAATTATGGATTTGGAGCAAATAATGCCTAAGTGATGGATCGGGGTCGTTCGAGTGGTCATCCTTACTACTTTTGGGGTCCACGATCGCATTGCAGCGGATGGTTCGGCAATCCAGGCACTAAAAGTGGGTCAAAAGCCCAATTTTCAGCTTCAGCCATATAAACCAGCAAAAATTACATGGAAAATAAAATTGTGACTAAGGAAACTATATGCAAATGGAAAAATCAATGGTTGGAAAAGGTAAAGGTAATTTATAAGGTAAAATGGTAAGGTTTGACATTGTATTTGGGCATGGTGGGGGCCTCTCCATGGCAGCTCACTATAGAGGTCGAATTGGCCCATTGGGGGCGTTTTTCTCCACCTTGGGGATTTAATTTGCATGTTGTATATGGTGTGGGGCCATGATATGGTAGCTAGGGGGCTAAAACATCATATAGACACCCCCTAGCACACCCTTGATGTTTTGTATGGGCCCTACGAGGCACCCCCCACTCCACTTGTGCACTCCACATGGGCAATTCGCACCCCCTTGAGGAGACATCTCCACCATTCAATTTTGTGGAATGGGGAGATGATCTCAACCCTCCATTTTGGGGGGGAAACTTGTTTTGAGAATGAAATTTCTCTATAAGAGAAGGCATTAACTCTATTGTACTCCTTCTTGGCATTCTAGAGACTTGACATTGAGATTATAGAGAGACATTCTTACAGATTTACTTGTGATTTTGGAGTGGGATTCTTCTTGTGATTGATTGAGATCATATTTTTGATGCATTGCTGAGTTCTCTCCTTGAGCATTTCGATTTGCAGGTGAAGCTAGCCATTGGAGGAAAACGCAGCACTTGAGCCAGCAGCTCCTTTCTAGCCTTTCTTTTCGGGATTTCAACAGGGAAGTGAATGTGCATTGTTGCTATTTGCTTTGCTCATCATTTGTCACTCATTTGCTAGTCAATTTTTTGTTATTTGCTGTAGATACTGATTTTATCTCTCTGTGGCAGGTACAAAAATGCATAGGCTCACTGGCTGCTCCAAAACGCAAAATGGAGAACGCATTCTAGCTCTGCACTTGATCTTCAAAGTTTGTCTTCAACACAGGAATACCTTCTTCATTATCTGGGTACTGAATCTATTCTTGTTTCTCATAATCTCTCTTTCACTGTTGATGCTTAGCTGCAATCTATATATAAAAAACCTAAAAAATTGATAACTTAAAATTTGACCATCGAAACTCTTTGTCCTTTCAAACCCAGTAATGATACATGCTTAAACCTTCATATCTCAAGTTTCATTCAAATCCGACACCGTCTACCCATAGAACTAGGCACTGGTCATCCACTGAATTCACCCTCCTTGGGCATTTTAGCCAGTCACACTGTTGGGTAACTTTCTGGATTGTGGGTACTCTCGATTCAAGTTTAGAACGCCATTTTACCTTAGGGAATCAAGTTTCAGTTCTTTTAGACTCCATTTTCCCATAGATTTAGCACTGGTTCACCTGCCAAAAACACCCCACTTGGGCGTTTTTTTTTCTCTTGCTGCTTGATTGGGTTATCTTAGGGTTCTGGGTACTTTTGATTTGGATTTGTATTGTCATTTCACCTTAGAAAATCAAGTATCATCTTTTAGAAGTGATTATAAATGTCATTTTCTCGCTTCCCTAGGTCCATTTGACTCACTATTTAACCATTTCTCTGGGCAGTTCATTTCAGCACTTCACTTCTATTTCGTTATAGATATTTTAATCATTTCATCCATACAATCACTATTATAATCCTGTTATCCAATTATTTCCGATTGCTAGTCACTTACCACATCATTATCATCTCACTGCTTGTGTCCATTAATTGGCTGAAATCAAACATAGGAGCTCATGTACACTCATCCTTTGTTTTTCATCTATCATTCTTTTGTGTTTGGGTGTATTTGTTGTCTCCCAACCATCACTGGTTGAGCAGGGTCTCCCCCTTGAATTGGCCAAGTGCCTCATCTAAAGTGACAGTAGCCTTGTTCGGTGTGACTTCCGTTCATTGGAGCGGAGGACTTGGCTATTGCCAGTTACACCTTCCTAGTTGTCTCCTCTACTGTCCCTATTGGGATACCTACCACAAACAGCTAGAGATTGTGTGATAACACCCGGATCACTAAAAGAATGGCAAAGCACATAAGCAAAATGAGTGTGGAGCTCGTTTAACCATGATGATATGAACAATCATCTCCCAACCATAGACAAATGTATTTGTGACTGGAATTGGAGAGATTAGTGCGCTAAGTTGGGGTTGAGTGTACACACTAATCTATCTAGTGTATTTCTTCAGCAAAATCTATCTACCCTAGTCGCTATCAGGTTGGATCATCCATATTCAGCATTGCTTCATCATCAAATATTATTCTTCTGTTTATTGCAGGATTTGAGCTAGATATTGGATTGGGGGAATTCACCCTACTTGCATGAACGAATTGCTCAAGGAGAGTTACACTTGTATCTCAGGCTACAGTAGTCGGATCTTCTCCATGCTTGCTCCATCTTTTCGAGAGCAGTAGTATTACCCTTCCCTTGGAGGAAGAGCATCTTCTTTTGACTTCTGAGCTAGTTATCAGCACTTCCTCTTTCCAAAAAGATGTCCTCTCTGCACGGGCGACTTTATCAGGGAGGAGATTCACGTTTTAGGCTTAGCATCCAGGGCTTGATTTTCATGCAGTCTCTATTGCACTCAGATGGGTACTATAACCCTGTTACACCACTTCTGGATTCAACAACCATTAGTATTCCATTTATCCTTCACTCTATCTCTTGAAGAAGGCGCAATATTAGAAAGGGCGCACTTCTGGAGGAGGATCAGTCATTTTCTCTTTCATCCACAGGTCAAAGTCTTGCATGCTGGACTTATATTGATATACATTGACCAATCTATCTACTGGTATGCATGTGCATAAATTCCTCCCTATTTTATAGAATTTCTTATTATCTGGGTATTCGATCTGCATGCAAGCTCATGCATGCTTGATATGTGATTATGTAGATATATAAAATATGATTGATATATATGTAATATATATATATATATAAATATATATATCTGGTATTATATAATACCACATACTCCACAAAGGAGAACCATCCAAAAATAAACATGTTCCACAATGGGACACAATCCACAAAGGAGTAAGTTCCACAAATGAACCATCCCACAAAGTGACCATATCATCTTTTTAAAGAAGATATCTGATCTACCTGATCAACTTGATCATTCTAGACCACAGAGGATTACTTCCTCATGCACTTTATCTAGGGAAGGTGGCAATGATAGAGAAAATTGTTGGAAGGCGAGAAGTGAGATGAGGTGATATGAGGGAAAATAGAGGATGGAAAGATGAAAAATGCAGGAGATGTTGAGTCATTGATCCCAAGGTTGCAGTCTATGTGAGGCAACGACAACGAACAACACCCTACACGAGATAAAATGAAGAAACTCACCTTAAATAGTGTTGATATGGGTTTCGAACCTTCCTGGTTGAGGATAAGAATTACCACAAGCCTCCTTAAGACTTCTACTCGTTCTGCTCGCATTTATTGAACATGCACAACAAAATACAAGTTCCTGCAAAACATGCTCAATCCTAATCTACAATAAAATTGAATGATGAAACTAGATCTACTACCTGGGCACCATTTAAATTAGTGTTAGCAATTGATTATGTATCCTTGACCTTGTTAATGTTTATATCAGCATAACCAGGATCACTGGAAGAATGAAAAATCACAAAAACAAAATGAGTGTGGAGCTCGTTTAACCATGATGATAAGAACAATCATCTCCCAAACATAGACAAAGCTATTTGTCTCCCCCGAGCTCAGACCATCAAGTAGAGAACGATAGTAGTAGTGCAAACCCAAGAAAACAAGAGAGAAACTTCTCCAGTAGTGGAGAACCCTACAAAATTAGTCTCTTAACTACAGTAGCGAACCTCTCTTGGATAGAGAGAACATGCTTGAGTGAATGACCAAATGTGAGGTCGAACTCTCTATTTATACACATCAAATGGTGACTTTTTCCCAAACAAGGCCGACCTAACTTTCCCTAACTGGGTCGACCTAAGTGGGGCATTTCTGCCCATTTTTGGGGGCAAATCGCCCACTGTTTTGGGACAGTTTACCCACTGGGTCGACTTGTCTTGGGGGAATACAAAAAATTACATTTAATAAATCCTTTCTTCGTGATTTCACCCCAAGGTTTACATTGATTATTTCAAGTGTTTTACATGATCAAATACATTGACATCTTGTCCCATAGGAGGTACAATAACAAGATAAAATACAATAAGAATAACTTCTGAAGTTGCACTATTTCCAACACTCCCTCTTAACAAGGAAGGTATTCTTCGAACACTGTATTCTAATCTTATTATTTCTTTGGTTGACCTATCAGGGGATGCGCCACGCAACTACTATTCCAACACTCCCTCTTGGCCATGGAGGTATCATCAATATTATCATACTGAAACACATCTCGATATCATCTGTACATCACAGTTATCTCTAACCTCTCTATATCATAAGGAAGGTCTTCCAACACAATATCAATCAATCGATAAGTATCAACAAATCAGTCTTCGTGCATCTTCTCAATCCAGTCCATCGGAGAACATGCACTAGCTCCACGACTCTGACCTTGTTAATGTTTATATTAGCATAACCAGGATCACTAAAAGAATGGCAAAGCACATAAACAAAATGAGTGTGGAGCTCGTTTAATCATGATGATAAGAACAATCATCTCCAAACCATAGACAAATCTATTTGTATCGCTCGAGCTCAGACCTTCCAATAGAGAACGATGTACATCCAGATAGTAGTAGCGCAAACTCAAGAAAACAAGAGAGAAACTTCTCCAGAAGTGGAGAACCCCAAAAAATCAGTCTCTTAACTGCAGTAGCGAACCTCTCTTGGCTAGAGCGAACATGCTTGAGTGAATGATCAAATGAGAGGTCGAACTCTCTATTTATACACATCAAATGGTGACTTTTTCCCTGACTAGGCTGACCTAACTTTCCCTAACTGGGCCGACCTGACTAGGGCATTTCTGCCCATTGTTTGGTGCAAATTGCCCATTGTTTTGGGGTAGTTTACCCACTAGGCCAACTTGTCTTTGGGGAATACAAAAAATTACATTTAATAAATCTTTTCTTTGTGATTTCACCCCAAGGTTTACATTGATTCTTTCAATTATTTTACATGATCAAATACATTGACATCTTGTCCCATAAGAGGTACAATAACAAGATGAAATACAATAAGAATAACTTCTGAAGTTGCACTATTTCCAACACTCCCTCTCAACAAGGAAGGTATTCTTCGAACACTGTATTCTAATCTTATTCTATCTTTGGTCGACCTATGAGGTGATGCCCCACGTAGCTACTACTCCAACACTCCCTCTTTGCCGTGGAATGCCCCATGTTGCATTATATGTAATGGCAACAAAACTTCCCATCAACACTTCCCATTTTATTTTCTCTTCTTGGTAGCCTCATTTGGTAACCTAGTCAATTACTGGATTCCTCAAGAAGAGAGTTGATGTGCAACATCTTCGTCCTTTTAAAACATGCGCAATCATGATATAGAATACAATGCAGTTATTATAGTAGGTCTACCATATAGATGACCAAACCAAAAAAAAGGTGTACAAAAATAATACTCGTACTTATTAGAATACAAGAGCCCGCGATGTTGCAGCTAACAAATGCATGAGAAGATTGGTATATCTGCAACACAGATGTTACAAATTCTACTCCACCATGGATGGTATTGTGATGCAATCTCTTAGAGAAATGCAACAAACAGGGAATTGCATGGACAAGAAAAATGAAGTGGTAGTTTAACTAGGGCTGTAATAACGAATGTGCGAGTTGATGTGCGACACTGATATCGAAAATTTAGAAATTTCATGAAGCCATATCAGGTCATAGTAATGAAAATGCAGGAAGGGAAGAATGAAAAGGAAGAATATGTTGCACATCAACTCTCTTCTTGAGGAATCCATTCATTGACTAGGGTACCAAATGAGGCTACCAAGAAGAGAAAATAAAATGGGAAGGGTTGATGGGAAGTCCCCCTTGCTGTCCTAACAATATGGCACACAAGAATTAGTGTGGTGCATCATTCCACCATAAGGAGAAAGGAGAGAAAATTCTCACCACTCTTTTTTACGGTAAAATCAAGAAAGGCTAGAAGAAAGAACGAGAGCAACAAATGAATACAGAAGGGCACCATTTAAATTAGTGTTTTCAATTGATTAAGTATCAATGACCTTGTTAATGTTTAGAGAAGCATAACTTGGATCACTAAAAGAATGGCAATGCACTTAATCAAAATGAGTGTGGAGCTCGTTTAACCATGATGATAAGAACAATCATCTCCCAACCATAGACAAATGTATTTGTGAATCGAATTGGAGAGCTTAGTGCGTCGAATTGGAGAGCTTAGTGCGTCAAATTGGAGAGCTTAGTGCGCTAAGTTGGGGTTGAGTGCATGCACTCATCTATCTAGTGTATTTCGGCAGTGAAATCTATCTTCCCTAGTCGCTATCAGGTTGGATCATCCAGATTCAGCATTGCTTCATCATCAAATATTATTCTTCTGTTTATTGCAGGATTCGAGCCAGATATTGGATTGGGGGAATTCACCTTCCTCGCATGAACGAATTTCTCAAGGAGAGTTACACTCGTATCTCAGGCTACAGCAGTCGGATCCTCTGCATGTTGGTTCCATCCTTTCGAGAGCAGCAATATTACCCTTCCCTTGAAAGAAGGGCTTCTTCTTTTGACTTATGAGCTAGTTATCAACACTTCCTCTTTCCAAAAAGACGCCCTCTCTGTACGGGCGACTTTCTCAGGGAGGAGATTCACGTTTTAGGCTTAGCAGCCAGGGCATGATTTTCATGCAGTCTCTATTGCACTCAGATGGGTACTATAACCCTGTTACACCACTTCTGGATTCAACAACCATCAGTATTCCATTTATCCTTCACTCTATCCGTTGAAGAAGGCGCAATATAGCAAGGGCGCACTTCTGGAAGAGGATCACTCATTATCTCTTTCATCCACAGGTCAAAGTATTGCATATAATACCACAAACAAAGCTATTTGTCTCCCCCGAGCTCAGACCTTCCAATAGAGAACGATGTACATCCATATAGTAGTAGCGTAAACCCAAGAAAACAAGAGAGAAACTTATCCAGAAGTGGAGAATTCCAAAAAATCAGTCTCTTAACTGCAGTAGAGAACCTCTCTTGGCTAGAGCGAACATCCTTGACTGAATGACCAAATGAGAGGTTGAACTCTCTATTTATAAACATCAAATGGTGACTTTTTCCCTCACTGGGTCGACCTAACTTTCCCTAACTGGGTCGACTTGAACTGGGCATTTATGCCCATTGTTCGGGGCAAATTGCCCACTATTTTGGGGCAGTTTACCCACTGGGACAACTTGTCTTGGGGGGGGAAAAAATCACATTTAATAAATCTTTTCTTTGTGATTTCATTCCAAGGTTTACATTCATTCTTTCAAGTGTTTTACATGATCAAATACATTGACATCTTGTCCCATAGGAGGTACAATAACAAGATAAAATACAATAAGAATAACTTCTGAAGTTGCACTATTTCCAGCACTCCCTCTCAACAAGGAAGGTATTCTTCCAAAACTATATTCTAATCTTATTCTATCTTTGGCCGACCTATGAGGCTATTCCCCATGCAACTACTACTCCAACACTCCCTCTTGGCCATGGAATGCCCCAAGTTGCATTACATGTAATGGAAACTAAACTTCTCATTAACCCTTCCCATTTTATTTTCTCTTCTCGGTAGCCTCAATTGGTAACCTAGTCAATCACTGGATTCCTCAAGAAGAGAGTTGATGTGCAACATCTTCATCCTTTTAAAACATGCTCAATAATGATATAGAATACAATGCAATGATGATAGTAGGTTTACCATATAGATCACCAAACCAAAAAAAAGGTGTACAAAAATTATACTCGTACTTATTGGAATACAGGAGCCCACGATGTTACAGCGAACAAATGCATGAGAAGATTAATATATCTGCAACACAGATGTTACAAATTCTACTCCAGTGTGGATGGTATTGTGACACAATATCTTAGAGAAATGCAACAAACAGGGAATTGCATGGGAAAGAAAAATGAAGTGGTAGTTTAACTAGGTCAAACTCTCTATTTATACACATCAAATGGTGACTTTTTCCTTGACTAGATCGACCTAACGTTCCCTAACTAGGCTGACTTTACTAGGGTATTTCCGCCCATTGTTTGGGGCAAATTGCCCACTGTTTTTGGGAATTTTACCCACTGAGCCGACTTGTCTTGGGGGAATACAAAAAATTACATTTAATAAATCTTTTTGATTTCACCCCAAGGTTTACATTGATTCTTTTTAGTGTGGAACGGAACCTTGTCGTGGAATAAGCTTTAGTTCTGATTAGTGAAACTCTAGTCCCAGTAGTTCAACTTGGAGTTTTGATAGTTGTAACTCTAACAACTATTTAGATTATGCTAAGCTTTAGCTCAACTGTGGTTGCTTCGCTATTCGACACGATACAAACACAGAGTTAATTTCATATAACCTCACAGAGATGACTCACACAAGTAGGACCTGACATTGACGAAAGAAAGAGTACTCACCGGGATTTCTTGCCGAGAGTCACTAGTAGCTAGGTTTAATTTCGATACCCAGTTGATCATAGCCAGCGGGTCATAGGATATCAGTAATTTCTAGGTTGAGTTGGAGAGATAGAGACTGATTGATGAGATTGATGGCCCACAGATATATACCGGTACCTCTACCCTCTAGCTCTACCGTATTAAGTGTTTTACATGATCAAATACATTGACATCTTGTCCCATAGGAGGTACAATAACAAGATAAAATACAATAAGAATAACTTCTGAAGTTGCACTATTTCCAACACTCCCTCTCAACAAGGAAGGTATTCTTCAAAAACTGTATTCTAATCTTATTCTATCTTTGGTCGACCTATGAGGCTATTCCCCATGCAACTACTACTCCAACACTCCCTCTTGGCCATGGAATGCCCCAAGTTGCATTACATGTAATGGAAACTAAACTTCTCAACAACCCTTCCCATTTTATTTTCTCTTCTCGGTAGCCTCATTTGGTAACCTATTCAATCACTGGATTCCTCAAGAAGAGAGTTGATGTGCAACATCTTCGTCCTTTTAAAACATGCTCAATCATGATATAGAATACAATGCAATGATGATAGTAGGTTTACCATATAGATCACCAAACCAAAAAAAAGGTGTACAAAAATAATACTCGTGCTTATTAGAATACAGGAGCCCACGATGTTGCAGCGAACAAATGCATGAGAAGATTAGTATATCTGCAACACAAATGTTACAAATTCTACTCCAGCGTGGATGGTATTGTGATGCAATATCTTAGAGAAATGAAACAAATAGGGAATTGCATGGGAAAGAAAAATGAAGTGGTATTTTAACTAGGTCAAACTCTCTATTTATACACATCAAATGGTGACTTTTTCCCTGACTAGGCCGACCTAACATTCCCTAACTGGGCTGACTTGACTGGGGTATTTCTGCCCATTGTTTGGGGCAAATTGCCCACTGTTTTCGGGTAGTTTACCCACTGAGCCAACTTGTCTTGGGGGAATAAAAAAATTACATTTAATAAATCTTTTTGATTTCACCACAAGGTTTACATTGATTCTTTTTAGTGAGGAATGGAACCTTGCCGTGGAATCAACTTTAGTTCTGATTAGTGAAACTCTAGTCCCAGTATTTCAACTTGGATTCTTGATAGTTGCAACTCTAACTATTTAGCTTATGCTAAGCTTTAGCTCAACTATGTCTACTTCGCTATTCGACACGATATGGACACAGAGTTAACCTCACATAACCTCACATAGATGACTCACACAAGTAGAACCCGACATTGACGAAGCCAAGAGTACTCGCAGGGATTTCTTGCCGAGAGTCACTAGTAGACAGGTTTAATTTCCGATACCCAGTTGATCATAGCTAGCGGGCCATAGGATATCAGTAATTTCTAGGTTGAGCTGGAGAGATAGAGATTGATTGATGAGATTGATGGCCCACAGATATATACCGGTACCTCTACCCTCTAGCTCTACCATATTAAGTGTTTTATCGTATCAAATACATTAACATCTTGTCCCATAGGTGGTACAATAACAAGATAAAATACAATAAGAATAACTTCTGAAGTTGCACTATTTCCGACACTCCCTCTCAACAAGGAAGGTATTCTTCGAAAATTGTATTATAATCTTATTCTATCTTTGGTCGACCTATGAGGCTATTCCCCATGCAACTACTACTCCAACACTCCCTCTTGGCCATGGAATGCCCCAAGTTCCATTACATGTAATGACAACTAAACTTCTCAACAACCCTTCCCATTTTATTTTCTCTTCTCGGTAGCCTCATTTGGTAACCTAGTCAATCACTGGATTCCTCAAGAAGAGAGTTGATGTGTAACATCTTCGTCCTTTTAAAACATGCTCAATCATGATAAAGAATACAATGCAATGATGATAGTAGGTTTACCATATAGATCACCAAACCAAAAAAAAGGTGTACAAAAATAATACTCATACTTATTAGAATACAGGAGCCCATGATGTTGCAGCGAACAAATTCATGAGAAGATTAGTATATCTGCAACACAGATGTTACAAATTCTACTCTAGCGTGGATGGTATTGTGTTGCAATATCTTAGAGAAATGCAACAAATGGGGAATTGCATGGGAAAGAAAAATGAAGTGGTAGTTTAACTAGGTCAAACTCTCTATTTGTACACATCAAATGGTGACTTTTTCCCTGACTAGGCCGACCTAACGTTCCCTAACTGGGATGACTTGACTGGGGTATTTCTGCCCATTGTTTGGGGCAAATTTCCCATTGTTTTCGGGTAGTTTATCCACTGAGCCAACTTGTCTTGGGGGAATAAAAAAAAATACATTTAATAAATCTTTTTGATTTCACCCCAAGGTTTACATTGATTCTTTTTAGTGTGGAACGGAACCTTGCCATGGAATCAGCTTTAGTTCTGATTAGTGAAACTCGAGTCCCAGTAGTTCAACTTGGAGTCTTGATAGTTGCAACTCTAACAACTATTTAGCTTATGCTAATCTTTAGCTCAATTGTGGCTGCTTCACTATTCGACACAATACGGACACAAAGTTAACCTCACATAACCTCACATAGATGACTCACACAAGTAGCACCCGACATTGACAAAGCCAAGAGTACTCGCCGGGATTTCTTATCAAGAGTCACTAGTATCCAGGTTTAATTTTCGATACCCAATTGATCGTAGCCAGCAGGTCATAGGATATCAATAATTTCTAGGTTGAGCTGGAGAGATAGAGATTGGTTGATGAGATTGATGGCCCACAGATATATACCAGTACCTCTACCCTCTAGCTCTACCGTATTAAGTGTTTTACCATATCAAATACATTGACATCTTGTCCCATAGGAGGTACAATAACAAGATAAAATACAATAAGAATAATTTCTGAAGTTGCACTATTTCCAACACTCCCTCTCAACAAGGAAGGTATTCTTCGAAAATTGTATTCTAATCTTATTCTATCTTTGGTCGACCTATGAGGATATTCCCCACGCAACTACTACTCCAACACTCCCTCTTGGCCATGGAATGCCCCAAGTTTCATTGCATGTAATGGCAACTAAACTTCTCAACAACCCTTCCCATTTTATTTTCTCTTCTCGGTAGCCTCATTTGGTAACCTAGTCAATCACTGGATTCCTCAAGAAGAGAGTTGATGTGCAACATATTCATCCTTTTAAAACATGCTCAATCATGATATAGAATACAATGCAATGATGATAGTAGGTTTACCATATAGATCACCAAACCAAAAAAAAGGTGTACAAAAATAATACTCGTACTTATTAGAATACAGGAGCCCATGATGTTGCAGCGAACAAATGCATGAGAAGATTAGTATATCTGCAACAAAAATGTTACAAATTCTACTCCAGCATGGATGGTATTGTGATGCAATATCTTAGAGAAATGCAACAAACGGGGAATTGCATGGCAAAGAAAAATGAAGTGGTATTTTAACTAGGTCAAACTCTCTATTTATACACATCAAATGGTGACTTTTTCCCTGACTAGGTCGACCTAACGTTCCCTAACTGGGCTGACTTGACTGGGGTATTTCTGCCCATTGTTTGGTGAAAATTGCCCACTGTTTTCGGGCAGTTTACCCATTGAGACGACTTGTCTTGGGGGCATACAAAAAATCACATTTAATAAATCTTTTTGATTTCACCCCAAGGTTTACATTGATTCTTTTTAGGGTGGAATGGAACCTTGTCGTGGAATCAGCTTTAGTTCTGATTAGTGAAACTCTAGTCCCAGTAGTTCAACTTGGAGTCTTGATAGTTGCAACTCTAACAACTATTTAGCTTATGCTAAGCTTTAGCTCAACTGTGGCTGCTTCGCTATTCGACACGATACGGACACAGAGTTAACCTCACATAACCTCACAGAGATGACTCACACAAGTAGAACCAGACATTGACGAATCCAAGAGTACTCGCCGGGAGTTCTTGCTGAGAGTCACTAGTAGCAAGGTTTAATTTTCGATACCCAGTTGATCGTAGCCAGCGGGTCATAGGATATCAATAATTTCTGGGTTGAGTTGGAGAGATAGAGATTGATTGATGAGATTGATGGCCCACAGATATATACCGGTACCTCTACCCTCTATCTCTACCGTATTAAGTGTTTTACATGATAAAATACATTGACATCTTGTCCCATAGGAGGTACAATAACAAGATAAAATACAATAAGAATAACTTCTGAAGTTGCACTGTTTCCAGCACTCCCTCTCAGCAAGGAAGGTATTCTTCCAAAACTGTATTCTAATCTTATTCTATCTTTGGTCGACCTATGAGGCTATTCCCCACGCAACTAATACTCCAAGACTCCCTCTTGGCCATGGAATGCCCCAAGTTGCATTACATGTAATGGAAACTAAACTTCTCAACAACCCTTCCCATTTTATTTTCTCTTCTCGGTATCCTCATTTGGTAACCTAGTCAATCACTGGATTCCTCAAGAAGAGAGTTGATGTGCAACATCTTCATCCTTTTAAAACATGCTCAATCATGATATAGAATACAATGCAAGGATGATAGTAGGTTTACCATATAGATCACCAAACCAAAAAAAAGGTGTACAAAAATAATCCTCGTACTTATTAGAATACAAGATCCCACGATGTTGCAGCGAACAAATGCATGAGAAGATTAGTATATCTGCAACACAGATGTTACAAATTCTACTCTAGGGTGGATGGTATTGTGATGCAATATCTTAGAGAAATGCAACAAACAGGGAATTGCATGGGAAAGAAAAATGAAGTGGTAGTTTAACTAGGTCAAACTCTCTATTTATACACATCAAATGGTGACTTTTTCCCTGACTAGGCCGACCTAACGTTCCCTAACTGGGTTGACTTGACTGGGGTATTTATGCCCATTATTTGGGGAAAATTGCCCACTGTTTTCGGGTAGTTTACCCACTGAGCCGACTTGTCTTGGGGGAATACAAAAAATTACATTTAATAAATCTTTTTTATTTCACCCCAAGGTTTACATTGATTCTTTTTAGTGTGGAATGGAACCTTGCCATGGAATCAGCTTTAGTTTTGATTAGTGAAACTCTAGTCCCAGTAGTTCAACTTGGAGTCTTGATAGTTGCAACTCTAACAACTATTTAGCTTATGCTAAGCTTTAGCTCAACTGTGGCTGCTTCGCTATTCGACACGATACGAACACAGAGTTAACCTCACATAACCTCACAGAGATGACTCACACAAGTAGCACCCGACATTGACGAAGCCAAGAGTACTCATTGGGAGTTCCTGCCGAGAGTCACTAGTAGCCAAGTTTAATTTCTGATACCCAGTTGATCGTAGCCAACGGGTCATAGGATATTAGTAATTTCTGGGTTGAGCTGGAGAGATAGAGATTGATTGATGAGATTGATGGCCCACAGATATATGCCGGTACCTCTACCCTCTAGCTCTACCGTATTAAGTGTTTTACATGATCAAATACATTGACATCTTGTCCCATAGGAGGTACAATAACAAGATGAAATACAATAAAAATAATTTATGAAGTTGCACTTCTTCCAACACTTCCTCTCAACAATGAAGGTATTCTTCAAACACTGTATTCTAATCTTATTCTATCTTTGGTCGACCAATGAGGTGATTCCCTACACAGCTACTACTCCAACACTCCCTCTTGGCCATGGAGGTATCATCAGTATTATCGTACTGAAACACATCTCGATATCATATGTACATCACAGTTATCTCTAACCGCTCTATATCATAAGGAAGCTCTTTCAATACAATCTCAATCAATCGATAAGTGTCAACAAATCAATCTTCGTGCATCTGCTCTAGTCCATCATGTGCCTACATCATTAACACTTCCTCTTAACTAGAGAGGTATCATCACATCGGAACACATGTTGTTATCATAAGAGGTTCCATTCCAACACAGGGATACACTCCACAAAGGAGAACGTTTCCCAAATGAACCATCCACAAATAAGCACGTTCCACAATGGGACACACTCCACAAAGGAGTACGTTCCACAAAGGAACCATCCAACAAAGGGACCATATCATATTTTTAAATAAGGTATATGATCTACCTGATCAACTTGGTCATTCTAGACCACAGAGGATTACTTCCTCATGTACTTTATCTGGTGGCAATGATAAAGAAAATCTTTGAAAGGTTAGAAGTGAGATGATGTGATATGAGCAAAAATAGAGGATGGAAAGACGAAAAATGTAGGAGATGTTGAGTCATTGATCACATAGTCTCAGTCTATGTGAGGCAACGACAACGAACAACACCCTACACGAGAGAAAATGAATAAACTCGCCTTGAATAGTATGAGGAGGGGGTGGTCCAGCCACTTATTATTACCATTTTTCCCCCCTTCTGGAGATCCTGGTAGGCTCAGTTTGACAACGCAGGTTCCCTGGGAGGCAGTTTCAGCACTTTCACAGTTACCGAGGCAATCCAGAAATGGGATAAAAGGGTCACTGAGGAATTCGATTTGGGAAATTGAGGCAAGGTTTTGGCACTTGGTTTTCACAGAGGTCTTCCAGGGTGAACCCACTATCTTCTAGCCAGTTTTCACCACTTGGGTGGGTCCACAAAGATCACAGGAGGTCTTTTACTTCTTGTATGTCACAGATTTTGAGGACAGATTTGATCATTTATATTTATCTTGGACATATTATATTATTTTATTGTTCCATGGGGATGAGCTAGCAAGGATTGATTCCTCCTATCCCCACCATGTGCTTCATGAGTCATGTCCTAGTCATATGAGGTGGGCCCATGTATTTTTGCCCCTTTAGAGGATGACGTCACCCTCCATGAGTACTTTTAGTTATGGCGTCATCATTACTTTTAGTGATCCATGTGTTATGTTGTTATGATTCATCTTAGCCATTGATTATGTATTGAGATCTTTTAATCTCAACCACTCATTTTGTTGTAAAGTGGTTTTGAGATCTAGGGTTTTGGTCTTTATTATCTTATATAAGGAGGAGACCCCCTATTATATAGCTCACCTTTGGGCTCTAGAAAACTTGGAGTGAAAAGAATATTTTGGAGAACTACTTCTTGGCTTTGATTGGGTTGCTCCTGCATATGTTCTTGGTTATCTTGCTTCTAGACATTGTTTGCTTTTCAGGTGAACTCGACTTCAAGAGAGGGAGGCCGAATTGCTCAAGCTAGTTCAACAATTTTGCTTTGTGGGAAGATTGTAGGGGTTGCTCACATCCCCCATGAGCAAGACATCTTCATAGGGAGGGAGTTTTTCAATTGTGTTTTGTTCATTGATTGCTTTCTTTATATGACATGCTTAGATCTTATGGATTTGTAGATCAAATCTAACTTGATGTAGTTTGATTTGCAGGTTTTCATGAGGCATATTTCCTCCTAGGGTTTGGATGCTATTGGTTGAAGACACTTGGATCAAGCTTGGAATTGTAACTAGGGCAAGAATTCTCCATATGCTAAGAGGCTGCAAGCTTTTTAGGTAATGTCTACAAGGTACGTATTGATTTCGCTTGATATCCACCCCATTGGTCAAAATTACATTAAAATCAAAACCCTCATACATATCCGTAGGAACCTTTGTTTGGTTCCAATCATCTTTGATTGGTTATATGGTCTCCCCCTAGGTCTTGATTCACCTTGATCTAAAGCGAAGAGTGCCTCGGTTGACATGACTCCCAGCCTACATTGGGAACCGTGGCATCTCTTGGGTCACCTCTTTAGTTGTCCATCTCCTCTACCATCCTGGATGGGATACCTTCAGGGACAACTACAAGTTGTGTGATAACATTTTTGGTGCCATTGTCGGGGAAGGTAGAGGCCTACCTTGGTTCAACATACCTATATTTTTGTCTCACTCTCTCCTTGCACTTTAAACGGAATACATCTTGGTAGAAGAGTTTAAAATTCTACCTGGTGACTCCTAATCATGACTCCGCTGAGGAGCGAGCTCATAGTCATACTTACAACACTCGAAGTAAATCAAATCCAAATCAACTGGAAGGAACCCCACTCACTTATAACAAAAGAGATCCTAAATCCCAATCATCTAATTTATTTTGGAAACTTGTTAACTTAGATTCTCCAAACTGTATCTTGGGATCTCCTTTATTCAATTTGGTTCCTCCTTCATCTCTTAATCTTAACGTAACTCCAGTCAACCCACTGTCTGGACAAAATCAATCTAACTCTGGGAACAATAATAAAAACAACCCTCCCGTCGCTCGTGCTTTTTGAAACAAGTATAGGGCCTCTCCCTTAGAATTTTCCCAGGTCGTAGGTGCCCCCCATGATATGCCAGACAAGTACTTTGAAAAGATCCCAAAGTTCAATGGGAATTGTGCGACCTCCATTGAGGACCACATAGAAAATGTTTGGGCTCACATGGAAGCTTATGGGGCTGAAGAAGAAGACATGTTTATGAGGGGTCTCTTCGCATCCTTGGAGGGTGATGCTCGTAAATGGTTTGACTGTTTGCCTACATCATCAATCAATGGATATGATGTATTCACCGATAAACTCAAACAAGAGTGGTCAATCAAGTTAGATGGGTGTTTCCTTTTAAACCAACTTTTTGAAATCAAGAAGAAAGAGAATGAGTATTGTTAGAACATTTTTCCACCTATGTACATTAATCATTTATTAATGATGATTAATTAGCCCAAGTGATTAATGATTACATCCCTAAGTTGATTAGCTACTAAATGGTCAATTATCATGAACTAGATAGCAAATGTGAACAAGTGCTGAGTCAAACCAGCTAAGTGGAGCGCTCCCCAGGGCAATTAATGCACTCAGCATGCCTAGAGAGCCCTCCTCAGGTCATTTAATGCACTCAGCATGCTTCTCTTCTACCTAGGGCGCATTTGCTCTCTTTGTGGACAATCTTGCCTTGTTTTGTCACATTTTTGACCAATTTTAGACTCCAAACCTCTATCCAACCAGTTTCTTCACATGTGTGAGGTCACATGGGCCTGTCCAGTCATTCCCAGCATTCACACTGCAGATTCAAACCAGTTTGGGATGGTTTGGGATATTTTGGTCAACCTAGGGGGGTTTGAGCTTTTTCTAAGCTAGATCAGTGTGAACACTCCAGATGGATTCGAATTCTTCCAGATTTGTATATATGGGTGTTCTTAACCTTTGTTAAGGTTGGACAGTTAATAATATTGACATTATTCACCAATTCATGTGTATTGTTCTTCATTCATTTAAATTTTTTTTTGCTAATTCTTGCAAATGTTGTGCAATCTTTCACCAGTGAGGAATCCACAGTAGCTAGATTCAACTGTGCTTGAGATTTTACATGGTATCAGAGCTCTTGGAGCTAGAATTCGAACCAGCAGACTGTTGTAGTGGATTGCCAGAAACAATGGAGAAACCACATAATTCCTGAGGCCATTGCCTTGAGCTTACTGGAGAAATCTAGTGGCTCCTCTCAGGTGTGATGCTCTCCCGAATGCACCCACTATCCATACAGGGTTCGAATCTGTGAGTGTAGATCCCTCCAGAGTGATTTGAGAGTTGTTTGCAGGTATTGGAGTTCAGCATTGTCAGCAAGTGCGAATTGCAGCAGAGGAGAATGGAGCCATCTCACCCAAACGTGCTCACACCCTTCAACTATTTCGATTGGAAGGCAGAAATGGTGATTTTGCTGAGATCTAAGGGTCTCTACAGAATCACGATGGGCACTGAGGTTGAGCCAAACTCAGCTGTGGAGAAATCCAAGTTTTTTAAAAGAATGGATGAGGCATTTGGCCTCCTTTGTCTCAGCATTTCGAGAGACCTCCTGTTTCATGTAGAAAGTCTAGCAACTCCAAATGAAGTGTGGCTCAAGCTTGAGACACTGTTTGGAAAGACTGATGAGATGAGAGGCCACCAGCTCGAAAATGAGCTTGTCTCACTGAGCCCAGGGAATTTCGATTCCATCCAGGACTTCTTCACCAAGTTCAAGAACTTGGTCTTGAAGATCAGACAATGTGGCATAGAGAAGAAAGAAGAACAGTTGGTGTTGTCCATTCTCTCCAAATTGGGTTCTGAATACTCAGTTTTTGTGTCTTCCTTCAACTCCACAAGGCTCACAGTTAGAGGTTGGAAGATGCCATCTTTGGCTGACTTCATGGAGATGCTAACTCAAGAGCAAGACAAGCTGGTCTTGATGGGCTCCATCAAGCAAAAAGACCAAGTTCTTGCAGCTGGAGATTCGAAATATGGAAGAGGCAAGCAAAAACCAAAGGGGCCGAAACCTCAAGAGAAGAAGATGAAGGAGAAGAAGCATTCAAGTGATGAAAGCTCAAGTTCAAGTGATGAAGATTCAAAAGTCAAGAAGATGAAGAGCAAGAAAGAGAAGCCCAAATGTGGTTATTGCAGAGGTTCTCACAATGAAAAATCATGTTTCAGAAAGAAGATAGACATTCTAACCAAGCTACTTGAAGAACATAACATTGATGTTCCAGATTTTGCAAGAAGAGAAGAAGCCAAGCTCTCTTTGGAACAAGATCATTGCCTCTATGCCACATGCAAAGGTAAAAAGCTCTATGATTTGGGTGAAAGAGCCAAATATTTTTCTGATATCTCTGTTTCTGATTTACATTCTGATATATCAGATTCAGAAAAATCAGTCTCTTCCCTAAAAGAATCTCCATCCAGTTCACCGAAGCTTTCTCCCAATACTAGTAATTTTTCACTAGTTTTTGACATGCCTTCTGAAAGCTCTTTCCCACTTCAATCAGATCTTTCATATTCTGATATGGAAGATAATATGCAGGCTGATATACAGGTTATGACAGCCATCAAACCATTTCCCCAACCATCGGATTCCCAAAAGACCACACAAACCCCAAGTTCTACAGTTGGAAAATCTCACAATTTTATTGTTTCCAAACCTGTGTCACTGATCTATCTTGGTTTTATGTCTTGCATATCATTCCTTGGTTGGACATCCATGTCATTGGCTATCATGGGACTGCTGTTCCACATGTCTGGACCTGATCTTACCACCTATGGTTCAAAACTCAAGTCTCCAGACCCTTCAAGTTTGCTCAACTGTCAGTGTGATCCAGTTACACACACTTCTCTTACTGTAAAACCATTCGATCATGGAGACATTATACCTCTAGTTTTTGCTGCTCCATATGGCTCCTATTCTGATATATCAGAGCCACATGATCTCTATTACAGATTTGGGAAGGTGCTACATCAGTTCGGAAGGAAGATTCATGGTTTGATTTGCCATGTGGAAGCTCCTCAAAATGCAGATTTTGTTGAGATTTTTGATGTTCTTTGGGAAGGATTTTGCAGAGATATCTTTTCCATTATTGATCATGTATTCATATCAGAGTATGTATGCAGCAAGAAGCATTCTTATAATGCTCCCCCATCATCAAATGATGAGATTCAAGGAGCCTTCCAACATGTTTTTTTCCTACAAAACATTGAAGAATCGGTGCATGATCATGACATCCACAACATCTTCACCAAGTATTTCAGCAAGAAGTTGTTCATTCAACTCATTCAAGTGAAGAACAAGACCTGTTGAAGACCTTTTGATCATCTTTGTATCATGTCCATTCTTGAGGGAGGATTTTTCCCATGTGGTTTTGCCTCTTTCCTCATTTTACATGGACAAATAAATTTTATGATGTAAAAGGTGACTTGAGCCTAGTTGCCAAGGCCTTAATTTTTGATATTTCACTAAGTCTAGCTTAAGGGGGGGTGTTAGAACATTTTTCCACCTATGTACATTAATCATTTATTAATGATGATTAATTAGCCCAAGTGATTAATGATTACATCCCTAAGTTGATTAGCTACTAAATGGTCAATTATCATGAACTAGATAGCAAATGTGAACAAGTGCTGAGTCAAACCAGCTAAGTGGAGCGCTCCCCAGGGAAATTAATGCACTCAGCATGCCTAGAGCGCCCTCCTCAGGTCATTTAATGCACTCAGCATGCTTCTCTTCTACCTAGGGCGCATTTGCTCTCTTTGTGGACAATCTTGCCTTGTTTTGTCACATTTTTGACCAATTTTAGACTCCAAACCTCTATCCAACCAGTTTCTTCACATGTGTGAGGTCACATGGGCCTGTCCAGTCATTCCCAGCATTCACACTGCAGATTCGAACCAGTTTGGGATGGTTTGGGATATTTTGGTCAACCTAGGGGGGTTTGAGCTTTTTCTAAGCTAGATCAGTGTGAACACTCCAGATGGATTCGAATTCTTCCAGATTTGTATATATGGGTGTTCTTAACCTTTGTTAAGGTTGGACAGTTAATAATATTGACATTATTCACCAATTCATGTGTATTGTTCTTCATTCATTTAAATTTTTTTTTGCTAATTCTTGCAAATGTTGTGCAATCTTTCACCAGTGAGGAATCCACAGTAGCTAGATTCAACTGTGCTTGAGATTTTACAAGTATGTCCATGAGTTCAACCTTCGCTTTGATAAGATAGTATCCAACATTCCAAGTACCATTAGGCCTCCTGATCAAGCTATCTTAATTCATTACCTCAATGCGTATGAAGGCTACCTTGGATACCATTTGAAAGACAAAGACCCTAGTGACTTGAAAGTGGCACAAGACAATGCTAGAAAGGCTGAAGCAAATGCTGCTTCCATGGGGAAGCAAAATTTCTTTGACCTAATCAGGGCCTCTTCTTCTAGATCTGAGCCTAAGTTTAGGAAGGGGAAAGAGCCTGGTAAAGATCTCAATGAGATGATGGAAAGCATGCATGAAATGATAAAGAATTTAACTCTCTTGACTAGGGATCTAGCTAAGAGCAAAGAGACAGAAAGGTATAGGTAGCCCTATTTCCCTAAGCCTTACTGGAACCAACAAAAGAAACCTAATGAAGGTGATAGAAGAAACCCTGTGAGCCAAACTTCACCTGAACCTCCTATTATAAACTGGTCATAAGAGCAAAGGTTGGATGATCCCGAGTATCCCACCCATGGTGATGATACTCTTGATTCTCCAAAGAACATTAACTGGGTTGACAACTTAGAGTTTGACAAGGACTTTGGAAGAATTTTGATTGATCATGAAGAGTCCATAGAAGAAACCAGTCCTAGTTTTACTGAGCAAGCCGGTAGTAGTATTCAAACTCCTCCTAGAACCTATCAACGAAGAAAGGATGGCCAAAATCCTATTCCTTTCAGTGAAAAGAGAAGTAGTGAGCTGCCTAGTCTAGTGAGTGAGCCAATCCCTCTTCCTGAGTATGACTTGGATATCAACATTGAAAGAGAATTGGACAAAGTTATGCATAACATCCCACTCACTGAGTTAATGAAAATCCCATCAATAAAGGAGCAAGTGGTAGAGTTTTTTGAGAGTATTCCTGAGACTTCCACAAGTAATGGTGAAGGTTCATCTTTTCAAAACTCAGCACCCAGTGCTATGATTGAGGAAGAGGAGGACCCTTCCATTAACATCCAAACTGCCTTATACGAGAGAAAGAATGGGGGCCACCAACCTTTTTATCTTACACTTCTCATTGGTGATACCCTTCTTCATAACTGCATGTTGGATTCTGGTGCCTCCATGAATGTGATGCCTTTGCAAGTCATGGAAGCCATGGGATTAAAAATAACTAGGCCCTATGGGAATGTTTGTGGGATTGAATCTAGACCAGTTCAAGTATTTGGCTTGATTAAAAACTTGAGAGATGACCTGTTTTCATGCCCCGACATATCCATGCTAATGGACATAGTAGTCATAGATCTCCCTCCAGCCTATGGAATTCTCCTTTGTAGGAAGTGGTCTGCTGGGCTAGGGGGACATCTTCAAATGGATTTATCATATGCTACTATCCCCAATTCTGATGGATCATTGGTTAGGGTGTACCGAGAGCCATTTTATGATGGACATCTTGAAAGTTATGAGGATGGTGTAAGGAACACATTTGGTGAGGGCAATCTTTTACTTGAGAGTATCTTCATGGTCATGGGTGGCCACAATGAGGATCCTAGTCCAGAAAGAGAAATAAACCTTGACTCACTTCGAGGTGAAGTGTCGGAAGAACTTAGGGCTTTGAGCCAGCCTAGTGGCATGGGTCCACACATGGAACAACCTGAGCCCACTACTCAACTAAATATTTCTGAGGTTAACTTCGATCAAATCAGAAGGGGTGAGTATATACCTAGGACAATCCACGAGTGGTTTTTCCTGGTTGACCTCAACAAAGAAAGAACAAGACAAGGCTTACCTCTCATCACTCCTTGGATAAATAACAATGACGGAACACATTTTCCCCTTTCTGAGGGGAATGGTGAAGAACCAACTGATTATCACTTTTCTAATGTTCCTGATCATCTGTCCCATTTGTCCTTGGAAGATGGGGTTTTGAGGCAATTTAATGACAACTCCATGAGTTGGAAAGAACATGCCTTAATCCATGATGCCCCTGGAGAGGAATGTTCCTCGAATAACTTAGTTGTTTTTCAGGAAGATCCTATTGAGCCGAGTCTATCTTCATCTTATCCTAGAATCCCTAGTTTCTTTTTTCCCCATGAGTTGCCTATTGGTGAAGAAAGTATGAACTCCGCAGATCCCTTTCATACACCTACTGCTTCACTAACATCTTCAAACATGGGAACTCAGAGTATTCCTAGCATGGCTCCCAGTCATTTGTCCCTTCCCACTGATCAATTGGCAGCTTTAGAGAGTATGACCATTCCTGTCCCATCCGGAGAAGGTAGTAGCAGTAGGGAAAACCCAAGAAAACAAGGGAGAAACTTCTCCAATAGTGGAGAACAACAAAAAATCAGTCTCTTAACTGAAGTAGAGAACTTCTCTTGGCTAGAGAGAAATTGCTTGAGTGAATGACCAAATGAGAGGTTGAACTCTCTATTTATACACATCAAAGGGTGACTTTTTTCCTGACTAGGCCAACCTAACTTTCCCTAACAGCGGCGACCTAACTGGCGCAATTCTACCCATTGTTTGGGGAAAATTGCCCACTATTTTGGGGCAGTTTACCCACTGGGCCGACTTGTCTTGGGGGAATACAAAAAATGACATTTAATAAATCTTTTCTTTGTGATTTCACCTCTAGGTTTACATTGATTCTTTCAAGGGTTTTACATGATCAAATACATTGACATCTTCTCCCATAGGAGGTACAATAACAAGATGAAATACAATAAGAATAACTTCTGAAGTTACACTATTTCCAACACTCCCTCTCAACAACGAAGGTATTCTTCGAACGCTGTATTCTAATCATATTCTTTCTTTGTTCGACCTATGAGGTGATGCCCCATGCAGCTATTACTCCAACACTCCCTCTCGGCATGGAGGTATCAACAGCATTATCATACTGAAACTCATCTCGATATCATATGTACATCACAGTTATCTCTAACCTCTCTATATCAAAAGGAATGTCTTCCAACACAATCACAGTTAGTCGAGAAGTGTCAACAAATCAATCTTCGTGCATCTGCTCAATCCATTCCATCAGAGAACATGCTCTAGCTCCATGACTCTTCCCTATCCATGGGTGAGTCACTCATGCATCATCTCAAGAACTCTGTGCAGTCCATCAGAGCGTCTATAATGCATCAATACAATGTGCTCATCTCAACTCAATCCATTGGGTGCCTACATCATCAACACTCCCTCTTAGCTAGAGAGGTATCATCACGTAGGTACACATCCTGTTATCATAAGAGGGTCCATTCCAACACAGGGATACACTCCACAAAGGAGAACATTCCCCAAATGAACCATCCACAAATACACACGTTCCACAAAGGAACCATCCCACAATGGGACACACTCCACAAAGGAGTACGTTCCAAAAAGGAACCATCCCACAAAGGGACCATATCTTCTTTTTAAATAAGACATCCGATCTACCTGATCAGCTTTGTCATTCTAGACCACAGAGGATTACATCCTCGTGCACTTTATCTTGGGAAGGTGGCAATGATGGGGAAAATCTTTGGAAGGCGAGAAGTGAGATAAGGTGATACGAGGGAAAATAGAGGATAGAAAGATGGAAAATGTAGGAGATGTTGAGTCATTGATCCTATAGCTGCAGTCTATGTGAGGAAACGACAACAAAAAACATCCTACACGAGAGAAAATGCAGAAAATCACCTTAAATAGTGGTGATGTTGGTTTCGAGCTCCACACTCATTTTTTTTATGTGCTTTTCCATTCTTTTAGTGATCCTGGTTATGCTCCTATAAACATTAATAAGGTCAAGGAAAGCTCGAAACCACCATCAACGCTATTCAAGGTAAGTTTCTTCATTTTCTCCTGTGTAAGGTGTTGCTCGTTGTCGTCGCATCACATAGACTGCAGTTATGAGATCGATGACTCAACATCTCCTACATTTTTCATCTTTTCATCCTTTATTGTCCCCAGTATCACCTCATCTCACTTGTATATACTAGCATGCGAAGACTAGTATATCTGGAACATAGATGTTAGCAATATTACTCTACATGAAATTGATTGTGACACCACCTCCTACAGAAAATAAACAAGCAAGCGAATGCGAGGATCACTAAAAGAATGAAAAATCACGGAAACAAATGAGTGTCGAGCTCATTTAACCATGATGGTAAGAAAAATCATCTCCCAATCATAGGAAAACCCGAGCTCAGACCTTCCAATAGAGAACAATGTACATCCGGATAGTAGTAGCGCAAACCCGAGAAAACAAGGGAGAAACTTCTTTGTGATTTCCTCTTTCCATCTTCTTTGTGATTTCACCCCTAGGTTTATATTGAATCTTTCAAGTGTTTTACATGATCAAATACATTGACATGTAGTACCATAAGAGGTACAATAACAAGATGAAGTACAATAAGAATAACTTATGAAGTTGCACTATTTCCAACACTCCCTCTCAACAAGGAAGGTATTCTTAGAACACTGTATTCTAATATTATTCTTTCTTTGGTCGACCTATCAGGTGATGCCCCATGCAGCTACTACTCCAACACTCCCTCTTGGCCATGGAGGTATCATCAGCATTATCATACTGAAACACATCTCGATATCATATGTACATCACAATTATCTCTAACCTCTCTATATCATAAGCAAGGTCTTCCAACACAATCACAGTTAATCAAGAAGTGTCAACAAATCAAACTTCATGCATCTGCTCAATCCAATCCATCGGAGGACATGCACTAGCTCCATGACTCTTCCCTATACATGGGTGAGTCACTTGTGCATCAGCTCAAGAACTCTGTGTAGTCCATCAGAGAGTATATCATGCATCAATACAATGTGCTTAGGTCAGCCCAATCCATTGAGTGCCTACATCATCAACACTCCCTCTTAGCGAGAGAGGTATCATCACGTCAGAACACATCTTGTTATCATAAGAGGGTCCATTCCAACACGAGGATACACTCCACAAAGAAGAACGTTCCCCAAATGAACAATCCACAAATAAGCACGTTCCACAAAGGAACCATCCCACAATGGGACACACTCCACAAAGGAGTACGTTCCAAAAAGGAACCATCCCACAAAGGGACCATATCATCTTTTAAAAGAAGATATCTAATCTACCTTATCAACTTGGTCATTCTAGACCATAGAGGATTAATTCCTCATGCACTTTATCTAGGGAAGGTAGAAATGATGGGGAAAATCTTTGGAAGGAGAGAAGTGAGATCGATGACTCAACATCTCCTATATTTTTCCTCTTTCCATCCTCTATTGTCCCTAGTATCACCTCATTTCACTTGTATATACTAGCATGCGAAGGCTAGTATATCTAGAACATAGATGTTATCAATATTACTCTACATGAAACTGATTGTGACACCACCTCCTACAGAAAATAAACAAGCAGGCGAATGCGAGGATCACTAAAAGAATGGCAAATCACGGAAACAAAATGAGTGTCGAGCTCATTTATCCATGATGATAAGAACAATCATCACCCAACAATAGCAAATGCTATTTGTCTCCCTCGAGCTCTGAACTTCCAATAGAGAACGATGTACATCCCGATAGTGGTAGCACAAACCAAGGAAAACAAGGAAGAAACTTCTCCAATAGTGGAGAACCCCAAAAAATCAATCTCTTAATTGAAGTAGCGAACCTCTCTTGGCTAGAGTGAACTTGCTTGAGTGAATGACCAAATTAGAGGTCGAACTCTCTATTTATACACATATAAGGGTGACTTTTTTCATGACTGGGCCGACCTGAGTTTCCCTAACTGCGCCAACCTGACTGGGGCAGTTCTACCCATTGTTTGGGGCAAATTGCCCACTCTTTTGGGGCAGTTTACCAACTGGACCGACTTTTCTTAGGTGAATACAAAAAATTACATTTAATAAATCTCTTCTTTGTGATTTCACCCCTAGGTTTACATTGAATCTTTCAAGTGTTTTACATGATCAAATACATTGACATCTTGTCCCATAGGAGGTACAATAATAAGATGAAATACAATAAGAATAACTTATGAAGTTGCACTATTTCCAACACTCCCTTTCAACAAGGAAGGTATTCTTCGAACATTGTATTCTAATCTTATTCTTTCTTTGGTCGACCTATGAGGTGATGCCTATGCAGCTACTAATCCAACACTCCCTCTTGGCCATGGAGGTATCATCAGCATTATCATTCTGAAACACATCTCAATATCATATGTACATCACAGTTATCTCTAACCTCTCTATACAAAAAGGAAGGTCTTCCAACACAATCACAGTTAGTCGAGAAGTGTCAACAAATCAATCTTCATGCATCTGTTCAATCCAGTCCATCGGAGAACATGATCTAGCTCCATGACTCTGCCCTATCCATGGGTGAGTCACTCGTGCATCAGCTCAAGAACACTACGCAATCCATCAGAGAGTCTATCATGCATCAATACAATTTGCTCAGCTCAACCCAGTCCATTGGGTGCCTACATCATCAACACTCCCTCTTAGCTAGAGAGGTATCATCACGTTGGAACACATCTTGTTATCATAAGAGGGTCCATTCCAACGCAGGGATACACTCCACAAAGGAGAACATTCCCCAAATGAACCATCCACAAATAAGCACGTTACACAAAGGAACCATCCCAAAATGGGACACACTCCACAAAGGAGTACGTTCCAAAAAGGAACCTTCCCACAAAGGGACCATATCTTCTTTTTAAAGAAGATATCTTATCTACCTGATCAACTTGGTCATTCTAGACCACAGATGATTACTTCCTCATGCACTTTATCTGGGGAAGGTGGCAATGATGGTGAAAATCTTTGGAAGGCGAGAAGTGAAATGAGGTTATATGAAGGAAAATAAAGGATAGAAAGAGGGAAAATGTAGGAGATGTTGAGTAATTAATACTATAGCTACAGTATATGTGAGGAAACAACAACGAAAAACACCGTACACGAGAGAAAATGTAGAAAATCACCTTAAATAGTGTTGATGTTGGTTTCGAGCTCCACACTCATTTTGTCTATGCACTTTTCCATTCTTTTAGTGATTCTGGTTATGCTACTATAAACATTAACAAGGTCAAGGAAGGCTTGAAACCACCATCAACACTATTCAAGGTGAGTTTCTTCATTTTCTCCCATGTAGGGTGTCAGTCATTGTCGTTGCATCACATAGACTGCATTTATGAGATCGATGACTCAACATCTCCGACATTTTTCCTCTTTCCATCCTCTAATGTCCCCAATATGAACTCATCTCACTTATATATACTAGCCTATGAAGGCTATTATATCTGGAACGTAGATGTTAGCAATATTTCCCTACACAAAACTGATTGTGACACAACCTCCTACAGAAAATAAACAAGCGAAGTAGCGAAACTTCTCCAATAGTGCAGAACAACAAAAAATCAGTCTCTTAATTGAAGTAGCGAACCTCTCTTGGCTAGAGTGAACTTGCTTGAGTGAATGACCAAATGAGAGGTCGAACTCTCTCTTTATACACATCAAAGGGTGACCTTTTTCCTGATTGGGCCGACCTAACTTTCCCAAACTGCGCCGACCTGAGTGGCGCAATTATGCCCATTGTTTAGGGCAAATTTCCCACTGTTTTGGGGGAGTTTACCCACTGGGCCTACTTGTCTTGGGGGAATACAAAAAATTACATTTAATAAATCTTTTCTTTGTGATTTCACCGCTAGGTTTACATTGATTCTTTCAAGGGTTTTATATGATCAAATACATTGACATCTTGTCCCATAGGAGGTACAATAACAAGATGAAATACAATAAGAATAACTTCTGAAGTTGCACTATTTCCAACACTCCCTCTCAATAAGGAAGGTATTCTTCGAACATTGTATTCTAATCTTATTCTTTCTTTGGTCGACCTATGAGGTGATGCCGCATGGACATATCATTAGCATTATCATACTGAAACACATCTCGATATCATATGTACATCATAGTTATCTCTAACCTCTCTATGTCAAAAGGAAGGTCTTCTAACACAACCACAGTTAGTCGAGAAGTGTCAACAAATCAATCTTCGTGCATCTACTCAATCTAGTCCATCGGAGAACATGCACTAGCTCCATGACTTTTCCCTATCCATATTCGAGTTACTCGTGCATCAACTCAAGAACTCTGCACAGTCCATCAGAGAGTCTATCATGCATCAATACAATGTGCTCAACTCAACCTAGTCCATCGAGTACATACATCATCAACACTTCCTCTTAGCTATAGAGGTATCATCACGTCAGAACACATCTTGTTATCATAAGAGTGTCCATTCCAACACAGAGATACACTCCACAAAGGAAAATGTTCCCCAAATGAACCATCCACAGATAAGCACGTTCCACAAAGGAACCATCCATAGTGGGACACACTCCACATAGGAGTATGTTCCACAAAGGAACCATCCCACAAAGGGACCATATCATCTTTTTAAAGAATATATCTGATCTACCTGATCAACTTGGTCATTCTAGATCACAGAGGATTACTTCCTCATGCATTTTATCTGGGGAAGGTGGCAATGATGGGGAAAATATTTGGAAGGCGAGAAGTGAGATGAGGTGATACGAGGGAAAATAGAGGATAGAAAGGGGGAAAATGTAGGAAATGATGAGTCATTGATCCCATAACTGCAGTCTATGTAAGGAAATGACAACGAACAACACCTACAAGAGAGAAAATGTAGAAAATCACCTTAAATAGTGTTTATGTTGGTTTCAAGCTCCACATTCATTTTGTTTATGTCTTTTTCCATTCTTTTAGTGATCCTGGTTATGCTGCTATAAAAATTAACAAGGTCAAGGAAGGCTCGAAACCACCATCAACAATTTTCAAGGTGAGTTTCTTCATTTTCTCCCATGTAGCTTGTTGTTCGTTGTCGTTGCATCACATAGACTACATTTATGAGATTGATGACTCAACATCTACTACATTTTTCCTCTTTCCATCCTCTATTGTCCCCAGTATCACCTTATCTCACTTTTATATACTAGCATGCGAAGGCTAGTATACGGGAAGATAGATGTTAGCAATATTACTCTACATGAAACTGATTGTGACACCACCTCACACAGAAAATAAACAAGCAGGCGAATGCGAGGATCACTAAAAGAATGGAAAATCACGGAAACAAAATGAGTGTCGAGCTCGTTTAACCATGATGATAAGAACAATCATCTCCCAACCATAGTTAAAGCTATTTGTCTCCCCCGACCTCAGACCTTCCAATAGAGAACGATGTACATCCGGACAGTAGTAGCGCAAACCCAAGAAAACAAGGGAGAAACTTCTCCAAAAGTGGAGAACCCCAAAAAATCAGTCTCTTAATTGAAGTAGCGAACCTCTCCTGGGTAGGCGAACTTGCTTGAGTGAATGACCAAATGAGAGGTCGAACTCTCTATTTATACACATCAAAGGGTGACTTTTTTCCTGACTGGGCCGACCTAAGTTTCCCTAACTACGCCGACCTGACTAGGGAATTTCTACCCATTGTTTGGGGCAAAATGAAAATTATTTTGGGGCACTTTACCCACTGGGCCGACTTGTCTTGGGGGAATACAAAAAATTACATTTAATAAATCTCTTCTTTGTGATTTCACCCCTAGGTTTACATGATCAAATACATTGACATTTTGTCCGGGAGGAGGTACTATAACAAGATGAAATACAATAAGAATAACTTATGAAGTTGCGCTATTTCAAACACTCCCACTCAACAAGGAAGGTATTCTTAAAACACTGTATTATAATCTTATTCTTTCTTTGGTCGACCTAGGAGGTGATACCCCATGCAGATACTACTCCAACACTCCCTCTTGGCCATGGAGGTACCATCAGCATTATCATACTGAAACACATCTCGATATCATATGTACATCACAGTTATCTCTAACCTCTCTATATCATAAGGAAGGTATTCCAACACAATCACAGTTAGTCGAGAAGTGTCAACAAATCAATCTTCGTGCACTGCTCAATCCAGTCCATCAGAGAACATGCACTAGCTCCACGACTTTTCCCTATCCATGGGTGAGTCACTCATGCATCATCTCAAGAACTCTGCGCAGTCCATCAGAGAGTCTATCATGCATCAATACAATGTGCTCAGCTCAACCCAGTCCATTGGGTGCCTACATCATCAAAACTCCCTCTTAGCTAGAGAGGTATCATCACGTCGGAACACATCTTCTTATCATAAGAGGGTCCATTCCAACACAGGGATACACTCCACAAAGGAGAACGTTCCCCAAATGAACCATCCACAAATAAGCATGTTCTACAAAGGAACCATCCCACAATGGGACACACTCCACAAAGGAGTATGTTCCAAAAAGGAACCATCCCACAAAGGGACCATATCATCTTTTTAAAGAAGATATCTGATCTACCTGATCAACCTTGTCATTCTAGACTATAGAGGATTACTTCCTCATGCACTTTATCTTGGGAAGGTGGCAATGATGGGGAAAATCTTTGGAAGGCGAGAAGTGAGATAAGGTGATACGAGGGAAAATAGAGGATAGAAAGAGGGAAAATGTAGGAGATGTTGATTCATTGATCCTATAGCTGCAGTCTATGTGAGGAAACGACAACAAAAAACATCCTACACGAGAGAAAATGCAGAAAATCACCTTAAATAGTGGTGATGTTGGTTTCGAGCTCCACACTCATTTTGTTTATGTGCTTTTCCATTCTTTTAGTGATCTTGGTTATGCTGCTATAAACATTAACAAGATCAAGGAAAGCTCGAAACCGCCATCAACACTATTCAAGGTGAGTTTCTTCATTTTCTCCTGTGTAGGTTGTTGTTCATTGTCGTTGCATCACATAGACTGCAGTTATGAGATCGATGACTCAACATTTCCAACATTTTTTCTCTTTCCATCCTCTGATGTCCCTAGTATCACCTCATCTCACTTGTATATACTATCCTGTGAAGGCTAGTATATATGGAACATAGATGTTAGCAATATTACTCTACATGAAACTGATTGTGACACCACCTCCTACAGAAAATAAACAAGCAGGCGAATGCGAGGATCACTAAAAGAATGGAAATTCACAGAAACAAAATGAGTGTTGAGCTCGTTTAACCATGATGATAAGAACAATCATCTCCCAACCATAGGCAAAGCTATTTGTCTCCCCCGAACTCAGACCTTTCAATAGAGAATGATGTACATCCGGATAGTAGTAGCACAAACCCAAGAAAACAAGGGAGAAATTTCTCCAATAGTTGAGAACCCCAAAAAATCAATCTCTTAATTGAAGTAGTGAACCTCTCTTGGTTAGAGCGAACTTGCTTGAGTGAATAACCAAATGAGAGGTTGAACTCTCTATTTATACACATCAAAGCGTGCCTTTTCTCCTGACTGGGCCGACCTAAGTTTCCCTAACTACGCCGACCTGACTGGGGCAGTTCTACCTATTGTTTGGGGCAAATTGCCCACTATTTTGGGGCAGTTTACCCACTGGGCCGACTTGTCTTGGGGGAATACAAAAAATTACATTTAATAAATCTCTTCTTTGTGATTTCATCCCTAGGTTTACATTGAATCTTTCAAGTGTTTTACATGATCAAATACATTGACATCTTGTCCCATAGGAGGTACTATAACAAGATGAAATACAATAAGAATAACTTATGAAGTTGCGCTATTTCAAACACTCCCTCTCACCAAGGAAGGTATTCTTCAAACACAGTATTCTAATCTTAATCTTTCTTTGGTCGACCTATGACGTGATTCCCCGTGCAGCTACTACTCCAACACTCCCTCTGGGCATGGAGTTATCATCAACATTATCATACTTAAACACATCTCGATATCATATGTACATCACAGTTATCTCTAACCTGTCTATATCAAAAGGAAGGTCCTCCAACACAATCACAGTTAGTCGAGAAATGTCAACAAATCAATCTTCATGCATCTGCTCAATCTAGTCCATCGGAGAGCATGCACTAGCTCCACGACTTTTCCCTATCCATAGGTGAGTCACTCGTGCATGAGCTTAAGAACTCTGTGCAGTCCATCAGAAGGTCTATCATGCATCAATACAATGTGCTCAGATCAACCTAGTCCATCGGGTGTGTACATCATCAACACTCCCTCTTAGCTAGAGAGGTATCATCACCTCGGAACACATCTTGTTATCATAAGAGGGTCCATTCCAACACAGAGATACACTCCACAAAGGAAAACGTTCCCCAAATGAACCATCCACAAATAAGCATGTTCCACAAAGGAACCATCCAACTGAGACACACTCCACAAAGGAGTACGTTCCACAAAGGAGTACGTTCCACAAAGGAACCATCCCACAAAGGAACCATATCATCTTTTTAAAGAAGATATCTAATCTACCTGATCAACTTGGTAATTCTAGACCATAGAGGATTATTTCCTCATGCACTTTATCTCGGGAAGGTAGCAATGATGGGGCAAATCTTTAGAAGGAGAGAAGTGAGATGAGGTGATAGGAGGGAAAATAGAAAATGGAAAGGGGAAAAATGTAGGAAATGATGAGTCATTGATCCCATATATGCAGTCTATTTGAGGTAATGACAACGAACAACACCCTACATGAGAGAAAATGTAGAAAATCACCTTAAATAGTGTTGATGTTGGTTTCGAGCTCTACACTCATTTTCTTTATGTGCTTTTTCATTCTTTTAGTGATCCTGGTTATGTTGGTATAAACATTAACAAGGTCAAGGAAGGCTCGAAACCACCATTGACACTATGGAAGGTGAGTTTCTTCATTTTCTCTCATGTAGCGTGTTGTTCGTTGTCGTTGCATCGCATAGACTGCAGTTATGAGACCAATGACTCAACATCTCCTAAAATTTTTCTCTTTCCATCCTCTATTGTCCCCAGTATCACCTCATCTCAGTTGTATATACTAGCATGCGAAGGCTAGTATATCTGGAATATAGATGTTAGCAATATTACTCTACACGAAACTGATTGTGACACCACCTCCTACAGAAAATAAACAAGCAAGCGAATGTGAGGATCACTAAAAGAATGGCAAATCACTAAAACAAAATGAGTGTCGAGCTCATTTAATCGTGATTATCAGAACAATCATCTCCCAACCATAGGAAAAGCTATTTGTCTCCCCCTAGCTCAGACCTTCCAATAGAGAACAATGTACATCCAGATAGTAGTAGTGCAAACCCAAGAAAACAAGGGAGAAACTTCTCCAATAGTGGAGAACCCTAAAAAATCAATCTCTTAATTGAAGTAGCGAACCTCTCTTGGGAGAGCGAACTTGCTTGAGTGACTGACCAAATGAGAGGTCAAACTCTCTATTTATACACATCAAAGGGTGACTTTTTTCAGACTGGGCTAACCTAAGTTTCCCTAACTGCGCCGACCTGACTGGGGCAGTTCTGCCCATTGTTTGGGGCAAATTGCCCACTATTTTGGGGCTGTTTATCCACTAGGCCAATTTGTCTTGGGGGAATACAAAAAATTACATTTAATAAATCTCTTCTTTGTGATTTCACCCCTAGGTTTACATTGAATCTTTCAAGTGTTTTACATGATCAAATACATTGACATCTTGTCCCATAGGAGGTATTATAACAAGATGAAATACAATAAGAATAACTTATGAAGTTGTGCTATTTCAAACACTCCCTCTCAACAAGGAAGGTATTCTTCGAACACAGTATTCTAATCTTATTCTTTCTTTGGTCGACCTATGAGGTGATGCCCCATGCAGCTACTACTCCAACACTCCCTCTGGGCATGGAGGTATCATCAGCATTATCATAATGAAACACATCTCAATATCATATGTACGTCACAACTATCTCTAACCTCACTATATCAAAAGGAAGGTCTTCCAACACAATCACAGTTAGTCGAGAACATGCACTAGCTCCACGACTTTTCCCTATCTATAGGTGAGTCACTCGTGCATCAGCTTAAGAACTCTACGCAGTCCATCAGAAGGTCTATCATGCATCAATACAATGTGCTCAGCTCAACCCAATACATCGGGTGCGTACATCATCAACACTCCCTCTTAGCTAGAGAGGTATCATCACGTCGGAAGACATCTTGTTATCATAAGAAAGTCCATTCCAACACAGAGATACACTCCACAAAGGAAAACGTTCCCCAAATGAACCATCCACAAATAAGCACGTTCCACAAAGGAACCATCCACAGTGAGACACACTCCACAAAGGAGTATGTTCCACAAAGGAACCATCCCACAAAGGGACCATATCATCTTTTTAAAGAAGATATCTAATCTACCTTATAACCTTGGTAATTCTAGACCACAGAGGATTACTTCCTCATGCACTTTATCTCGGGAAGGTAGCAATGATGGGGCAAATATTTGGAAGGCGAGAAGTGAGATGAGGTGATAGGAGGGAAAATAGAGAATGGAAAGGGGGAAAATGTAGGAAATGATGAGTCATTGATCCCATAGCTGCAGTCTATTTGAGTTAACGACAACGAACAACACCCTACACAAGAGAAAATGTAGAAAATCACCTTAAATAGTGTTGATGTTGATTTTGAGCTCCACACTCATTTTGTTTATGTGCTTTTCCATTCTTTTAGTGATCCTGGTTATGCTGCTATAAACATTAACAAGGTCAAGGAAGGCTCGAAACCACCATCGACACTGTTGAAGGTAAGTTTCTTCATTTTCTCCCGTGTAGCGTGTTGTTCGTTGTCATTGCATCGCAAAAACTGCAGTTATGAGATCGATGACTCAACATCTCCTACATTATTCCACTTTCCATCCTCTATTTTCCCCAGTATCACCTCATATCAGTTGTATATACTAGCATGCAAAGGCTAGTATATCTGGAATATAGATGTTAGCAATATTACTCTACACGAAACTGATTGTGACACCACCTCCTACAGAAAATAAACAATAAGGCGAATGCGAGGATCACTAAAAGAATGAAAAATCATGGAAACAAAATGAGTGTCGAGCTCATTTAACCATGATTATCAGAAATTCATCTCCCAACCATAGGCAAAGCTATTTGTCTCCCCTGATCTCAGACCTTCCAATAGAGAATGATGTACATCCAGATAGTAGAAACGCAAACCTAAGAAAACAAGGGAGAAACTTCTCCAATAGTGGAGAACCCCAAAAAATCAATCTCTTAATTGAAGTAGCGAACCTCTCTTGGGTAGAGCGAACTTGCTTGAGTGAATGACCAAATGAGAGGTGGAACTCTCTATTTATACACATCAAAGGGTGACTTTTTTCAGACTAGGCCGACCTAAGTTTCCCTAACTAAGTCGACCTGACTGGGGCAAGTCTGCCCATTGTTTGGGGCAAATTGCTCACTATTTTGGGGCTATTTATCCACTGGGTCGACTTATCTTGGGGGAATACAAAAAATTACATTTAATAAATCTCTTCTTTGTGATTTCACCCCTAGGTTTACATTAGATCTTTCAAGTGTTTTACATGATCAAATACATTGACATCTTGTCCCATAGGAGGTAATATAACAAGATGAAATACAATAAGAATAACTTATGAAATTGCGCTATTTCAAACACTCCCTCTCAACAAGGAAGGTATTCTTCGAACACTGTATTATAATCTTATTCTTTCTTTGGTCGACCTATGAGGGGATGCCCCATGCAGCTACTACTCCAACACTCCCTCTTGGCCATGGAGGTATCATCAACATTATCATATTGAAACACATCTCGGTATCATATGTACATCAAAGTTATCTCTAACCTCTGTATATAGTAAGGAAGGTCTTCCAACACAATCACAGTTAGTCAAGAAGTGTCAACAAATCAATCTTTGTGCATCTACTCAATCCAGTCCATCGGAGAACATGCACTAGCTCCACGACTCTGCCCTATCCATGGGTGAGTCACTCATGCATCAGCTCAAGAAATATGTGCAGTCCATTAGAGAGTCTATCATGCATCAATACAATGTGCTCAACTCAACCCAGTTTGTTGGGTGCCTACATCATCAACACTCCCTCTTAGCTAGAGAGGTATCATCATGTCAGAACACATCTTGTTATCATAAGAGGGTCCATTCCAACACGGGGATACACTCCACAAAGGAGAACGTTCCCCAAATGAACCATCCACAAATAAGCACATTCCACAAAGGAACCATCCCACAATGGGACACACTCCACAAAGGAGTACGTTCCAAAAAGGAACCATCCCACAAAGCAACCATATCATCTTTTTAAAGAAGATATCTGATCTACCTAATCAACTTGGTCATTCTAGACCATAGATAATTACTTCCTGATGCACTTTATCTCGGGAAGGTGGCAATGATGGGGAAAATATTTGGAAGGTGAGAAGTGAGATGAGGTGATACGAGTGAAAATAGAGGATAGAAAGAGGAAAAATGTAGGAGATGTTGAGTCATTGATCCTATAGCTGTAGTCTATGTGAGGAAACGACAAGGAAAAACACCTTACATGAGAGAAAATGTAGAAAATCACCTTAAATAGTGTTGATATTGGCTTCGAGCTCCACACTCATTTTGTTTATGTGATTTTCCACGCTTTTAGTGATCCTAGTTATGCTGCTAGAAACATTAACAAGGGAAAGGAAGGCTCGAAACCGCCATCAACACTATTCAAGGTGAATTTCTTCATTTTCTCCCGTGTAGGGTGTTGTTCATTGTCATTGCATCACATAGACTACAATTATGAGATCGATGACTCAACATCTCCGACATTTTTTCTCTTTCCATCCTCTGATGTACCCAGTATCACCTCATCTCACTTGTATATACTAGCATGTGAAGGCTATTATATCTGGAACATAGATGTTAGCAATATTTCTCTACACAAAACTGATTGTGACACCACCTCCTACAGAAAATAAACAAGCAGGCGAATGCAAGGATCACTAAAAGAATGGCAAAGCATAGAAACAAAATGTGTGTCGAGCTTGTTTAACCATGATGATAAGAACAATCATCTCCCAACCATAGACAAAGTTATTTGTCTCCCCTGAGCTTAGACCTTCCAATAGAGAACGATGTACATCCAGATAATAGTAGGGCAAACCCAAGAAAATAAGGAAGAAACTTCTCCAATAGTGGAGAATGCCCAAAAAACAGTCTCTTAACAGAAGTAGCGAACCTCTCTTGGCAAGACCGAACTTTCTTGAGTGAATGACCAAATGAGAGGTCGAACTCTCTATTTATACACATCAAAGGGTCACTTTTTTCCTGACTGGGAAACCCTAACTTTCCCTAACTGCACCGACCTGACTGGCACAATTCTGCCCATTGTTTGGGGCAAATTGCCCACTATTTTGGGGCAGTTTACCCACTGAGCCGACTTGCCTTGGGGGAATAAAAAAAAATTCATTTAATAAATATTTTCTTTGTGATTTCACTGATAGGTTTACATTGATTCTTTCAAGGGTTTTACTTGATCAAATACATTGACATCTTGTCCCATAGGAGGTACAATAACAAGATCAAATACAATAAGAATAAATTCTGAAGTTGCATTATTTCCAACACTCCCTCTCAAAAAGGTAGGTATTCTTCGAACACTGTATTCTAATGTTATTCTTTCTTTGATCGACCTATGAGGTGATGCCCCATGCATCTACTACTCCAACACTCCCTCTGGGCATGCATGTATCATCAACATTATCATACTGAAACACATCTTGATATCACATGTACATCATAGTTATCTCTAACCTCTCTACATCAAAAGGAAGGTCTTTCAACACAATCACAGTTAGTCGAGAAGTGTCAACAAATCAATCTTCGTGCATCTGCTCAATCCAGTCCATCGGAGAACATGCACTAGCTCCACGACTTTTCCCTATCCATAGGTGAGTCACTCGTGTATTAGCTCAAGAACTCTGCACAGTCCATCAGAAGGTCTATCATGCATCAATACAATTTGCTCAGCTCAACCCAGTCCATCGGGTGCGTACATCATCAACACTCCCTCTTAGCTAGATAGGTATCATCACGTCGGAACACATCTTGTTATCATGAGAGGGTCCATTCCAACACAGAGATACACTCCACAAAGGAAAACGTTCCCCAAATGAACCATCCACAAATAAGCACATTCCACAAAGGAACCATCCACAGTGGGACACACTCCACAAAGGAGTAGGTTCCACAAAGGAACCATCCCACAAAGGGACCATATCATCTTTTTAAAGAAGATATATGATCTACCTGATCAACTTGGTCATTCTAGACCAAAAATGATTACTTCCTCATGCACTTTATCTGGGGAAGGTGGAAATGATGGGGAAAGTCTTTGGAAGGTGAGAAGTGAGATGAGGTGATACGAGGGAAAATAGAGGATGGAAACGGAAAAATGTAGGAAATGATGAGTCATTGATTCCATAGTTGCAGTCTATGTGAGGCAATGACAACGAACAACACCCTACACGAGAGAAAATGTAGAAAATCACCTTAAATAGTGTTGATGTTGGTTTCGAGCTCCACACTCATTTTGTTTATGTGTTTTTCCATTCTTTTAGTGATCCTAGTTATGCTTCTATAAACATTAACAAGGTCAAGGAAGGCTCGAAACCACCATCAACACTATTCAAGGTGAGTTTCTTCATTTTCTCCCGTGTAGCGTGTTGTTCGTTGTCGTTGCATCATATAGACTGCAGTTAAGAGATCGATGACTCAACATCTCCTACATTTTTCCTCTTTCCTTCCTCTATTGTCCCCGGTATCACCTCATTTCACTTGTATATACTAGCATGCGAAGGCTAGTATATCTGGAACATAGATGTTAGCAATATTACTCTACATGAAACTGATTGTGACACCACCTCCTACAGAAAATAAACAAGTAGGCGAATGTGAGGATCACTAAAAGAATGGAAAATCACGGAAACAAAATGAGTGTCGAGCTCGTTTATCCATGATTATAAGAATAATCATTTCCCAACCATAGGAAAATCTATTTGTCTCCCCCGAGCTCAGACATTCCAATAGAGAACGATGTACATTCGGATAGGAGTAGCACAAACCCAAGAAAACAAGGGAGAAACTTCTCCAATAGTGGAGAACCCCAAAAAATCAATCTCTTAATTGAAGTAGCGAACCTCTCTTGGCTAGAGCGAACTTGCTTGAGTGAATGACCAAATCAGAGGTTGAACTCTCTATTTATACACATCAAATGGTGACTTTTTTCATGACTGGGCCAACCTAAGTTTCCCTAACTGAGCCGAACTGACTGGGGCAGTTCTGCCCATTATTTGGGGCAAATTGCCCATTCTTTTGGGGTAGTTTACCCACTGGGTCGACTTGTCTTGGGTGAATACAAAAAATTACATTTAATAAATCTCTTCTTTGTGATTTCACCCCTAGGTTTACATTGAATCTTTCAAGTGTTTTACATGATCAAATACATTGACATCTTGTCCCATACGAGGTACAATAACAAGATGAAATACAATAAGAATAACTTATGAAGCTTCACTATTTCCAATACTCCCTCTCAACAAGGAAGGTATTCTTCGAACATTGTATTCGAATATTATTCTTTCTTTGGTCGACCTATGAGGTGATGCCCATGCAGCTACTACTCCAAGAATCCCTCTTGGCCATGGAGGTATCATCAACATTATCATACTGAAACACATCTCGATATCATATGTACATCATAGTTATCTCTAACCTCTCTATACAAACAGGAAGGTCTTCCAACACAATCACAGTTAGTCGAGAAGTGTCAACAAATCAATCTTCGTGCATCTGCTCAATCCAGTCAATCGGAGAACATGCTCTAGCTCCACAACTCTGCCCTATCCATGGGTGAGTCACTCGTGCATCCGCTCAAGAAATCTGCGTAGTCCATCAGAGAGTCTATCATGCATCAATACAATGTGCTCAGCTCAACCCAGTCCATTGGGTGCCTACATCATCAACACTCCCTCTTAGCTAGAGAGGTATCATCACGTCGGAACACATCTTGTTATCATAAGAGGGTCCATTCCAACGCAGGGATACACTCCACAAAGGAGAACGTTCCCCAAATGAACCATCCATAAATAAGCACGTTACACAAAGGAACCATCCCACAAATCAATCTTCGTGCATCCGCTCAATCCAGTCAATCGGAGAACATGCTCTAGCTCCACAACTCTGCCCTATCCATGGGTGAGTCACTCGTGCATCCGCTCAAGAAATCTGCGTAGTCCATCAGAGAGTCTATCATGCATCAATACAAATTTCTCAGCTCAACCCAGTCCATTGGGTGCCTACATCATCAACACTCCCTCTTAGCTAGAGAGGTATCATCACGTCGGAACACATCTTGTTATCATAAGAGGGTCCATTCCAACGCAGGGATACACTCCACAAAGGAGAACGTTCCCTAAATGAACCATCCATAAATAAGCACATTACACAAAGGAACCATCCCACAATGGGACACACTCCACAAAGGAGTACGTTCCAAAAAGGAACCATCCCACCAAGGGACCATATCTTCTTTTTAAAGAAGATATCTGATCTACCTGATCAACTTGGTCATTCTAGACCACTTATTACTTCCTCATGCACTTTATCTGGGGAAGGTGGCAATGGTGGTGAAAATATTTGGAAGGCGAGAAGTGAGATGAGGTTATACGAGAGAAAATAGAGTTTAGAAAGAGGAAAAATGTAGGAGATGTTGAGTCATTGATCCTATAGCTGTAGTCTATGTGAGGCAACGACAGCAAAAAATACCCTACACGAGAGAAAATGTAGAAAATCACCTTAAATAGTGTTGATGTTGGTTTCGAGCTCCACACTCATTTTGTTTATGCACTTTTCCATTCTTTTAGTGATCCTGGTTATGCTGCTATAAACATTAACAAGGTCAAGGAAGGCTCGAAACCTCCATCAACACTATTCAAGGTGAGTTTCTTCATTTTCTTCCATGTAGGGTGTTGTTTGTTTTCGTTGCATCACATAGACTGCAGTTATGAGATCGTTGACTCAACATCTCCTACATTTTTCCTCTTTCCATCCTTTATTGTCCCCAGTATCACCTCATCTCACTTGTATATACTAGCATGTGAAGGCTAGTATATCTAGAACATAGATGTTAGCAATATTACTCTACACAAAACTGATTGTGACACCACCTCCTACAGAAAATAAACAAGCAGGAGAATGCGAGGATCACTAAAAGAATGACAAAGCACGGAAACAAAATGAGTGTCGAGCTTGTTTAACAATGATGATAATAACAATCATCTCCCAACCATAGGCAAAGCTATTTGTCTCCCCCGACCTCAGACCTTCCAATAGAGAACGATGTACTTCCGGATAGTAGTAGCGCAAACCCAAGAAGACAAGGGAGAAACTTCTCCAATAGTGGAGAACGCCAAAAAATCACTCTTAACTGAAGTAGCGAACCTCTCTTGGATAGAGCGAACTTGCTTGAGTTAATGACCAAATGAGAGGTCGAACTATCTATTTATACACATCAAAGGGTGACTTTTTTCCTGACTAGGCCGACCTGACTGGCGCAATTCTGCCCATTGTTTGGGGCAAATTGCCCACTCTTTTGGGGCAGTTTACCCACTGGGTCGACTTGTCTTGGGGGAATACAAAAAATTACATTTAATAAATATTTTCTTTGTGATTTCACCGCTAGGTTTACATTGATTCATTCAAAGGTTTTACATGATCAAATACATTGACATCTTGTCCCATAGGAGGTACAATAACAAGATGAAATACAATAAGAATAACTTCTGAAGTTGCACTATTTCCCACACTCCCTCTCAACAAGGAAGGTATTCTTCGAACACTGTATTCTAATCTTATCCATTCTTTGGTCGACCTATGAGTTGATTCCCCATGCAGCTACTACTCCGACACTCCCTCTGGGCATGGAGGTATCATCAGCATTTTCATACTGAAACACATATCGATATCATATGTACATCACAGTTATCTCTAACCTCTCTATATCAAAAGGAAGGTCTTCCAACACAATCACAGTTAGTCGAGAAGTGTCAACAAATCAATCTTCGTGCATCTACTCAATCCAATCCATCGGAGAACATGCACTTGCTCCATGACTTTTCCCTATCCATAGGTGAGTCACTTGTGCATTAGCTGAAGAACTCTGCACATTCCATCAGAGATTCTATCATGCATCAATACAATGTGCTCAGCTCAACCCAGTCCATCGGGTGCATACATCATCAACACTCCCGCTTAGCTAGAGAGGTATCATCACGTCGGAACACATCTTGTTATCATAAGAGGGTCCATTCCAACACAAAGATACACTCCACAAAATAAAACGTTCCCCAAATGAACCATCCACAAATAAGCACGTTCCACAAAGGAACCATCCCACAATGGGACACACTCCACAAAGGAGTACGTTCCAAAAAGGAACCATCCCACAAAGGGACCATATCAGCTTTTTAAAGAAGATATTTGATCTACCTGATCAACTTGGTCATTCTAGACCACAGAGGATTACTTCCTCATGCACTTTATCTGGGGAAGGTGGCAATGATGTGGAAAATATTTGGAAGGCGAGAAGTGAGATGAGGTGATACGAGCAAAAATAGAGGATAGAAAGAGGAAAAATGTAGGATATGTTGAGTCATTGATCCTATAGCTACAGTCTATGTGAGGCAATGACAATAAACAACACCCTACACAAGATAAAATATAGGAAATCACCTTAAATAGTGTTGATGTTGATTTCGAGCTCCACACTCATTTTGTTTATGCACTTTTCCATTCTTTTAGTGATCCTATTTATGCTGCTATAAACATTAACAAGGTCAAGGAAGGCTCGAACATTTTACCTCTTTCCATCCCCTGATGTCCCTAGTATCACGTCATATCACTTGTATATACTAGCCTGTGAAGGATAGTATATCTGGAACATAGATGTTAGCAATATTTCTCTACACGAAACTGATTGTGACACCACCTCCTACAGAAAATAAACAAGCAAGCGAATGCGAGGATCACTAAAAGAATGGCAAAGCACAGAAACAAAATGAGTGTCGAGCTCATTTAACCATGATGATAAGAACAATCATCTCCCAACCATAGACAAAGTTATTGTTGAATATTGTAACTTCTAAGAATATTATATTTGTACATTATTATTCCGGAGATGTTTCATCCCTCCGAGGTAACCCTATTATGTATCCGGAGATGATTATTCCTCCGATGGTTTGTGGTAACTAGGGTTATTAGACCCACCATGTGGGGGTTGGCCCTAATATTATATTTTAGGGGTTATTAGACTTCTCCAGGAGAGGTCGGCCCCATTAGGGATTTTGGTCAGTCGGGAACTAGTATAAATAGAGGAGGTGAGCTCCTCATTAGACACACTTACACAACTCAGAAAAGTAGCGCACTTGTGTCTGGGAGGTCTGTTCAGGAGATAGAGAAGGAAGTCAAGTCTTGGAGCACATCTTGTATTTTGGTTGATCATCTTATTGAGGAAAGCTTTGCTGGGTTTTCTACCCCATGAGGGTTTCCCAGGGTAAATTCTGTGTCTATCTTGTGATTATGTTTCTTTCAGTGATCTTGCTAGTTTATTTGGTTTAAACTTAACAGTTATTTGTCTCCCCGAGCTCAGACCTTCCAATAGAGAACGATGTACACCCGGATAGTAGTAGGGCAAACCCAAGAAAACAAGGGAGAAACTTCTCCAATGGTGGAGAATGCCAAAAAATCAGTCTCTTAACTGAAGTAGCAAACCTCTCTTGGCTAGAACGAACTTGCTTGAGTGAATGATCAAATGAGAGGTTTAACTCTCTATTTATACACATCAAAGGGTGACTTTTTTCCTGACTAGGCCGACCTAACTTTCCCTAACTGCAGGTTTGGCTAGATGAGATAACCAGAAGAGGTGCATAAGGCTTTCAAGCCACTCACAATGAGGACAACTAGGTGAACTTGGTCTCTATAATCCTAATGGATTTAATGTCTTCTCTATAGGGAAACTACCCATGATTAAGGACCGAATAAAAATAGGTTTCATGGGCTCCAACCCAGGCTTCCATTGGCTTCTCAGCCTTGAAAGCCACATCTTTGATAAGATTTAAGCTTACATAATTTGTTTAGGTGGCCAACTATGATAGCTTTGTCTTTTTTGTAAACATCATTTCAACACTTTAGAGATCATTGGACCATGAAATTACATTATTCACCTTTCTGTGCTCTAGATCTCTCTTATTAACATCCCTCCCCCATTGGGATTTCTTCTCTTTACTAGCTTCTGCATTTTGGCATCCATTAAATATTTTTATAATTCCAGTTAGCTCTATGGGTTAGGTACCTCGGACCATAGGACTCAGGAGTGCATGTTGTCTTATACCAAATTGTAGTAAAAATATCACATGTGTGTTTCTCCAGTGGGGCTTTTGAATTCCATGAATCCCTTAACATTAAAATTACAGTTTCATGCAAATAAGGTTCGACGGTGCAAAAGTGTCATCAGTTTGGAGGGCATGGACATCTGTTTCTATAGAAAAGGAATACTGATTCCTTACTGTATTGGCAATCCCTTTAATCCATTTCAGTCCATGAAATAAGTACCACATCTTAGCATTCAAGGAAGACTTTTGACATTTTCTAAACAAAAACAAGAATATTGACACCTAATCATAATCCTACATTCATTTAAAAAATCCCACAGAATTATTGCAGATCACTGCACTGATGCTTCTGACACCAACTATTTTGCTACAAGAATGATCAACAAATTTACTGATTATAATCAATTGATGTCATTTTGTCTTGAAGTACACAAACCAGCAGTATTGAAGATACAACAAAGATTACCAATGTATACTTCAACTTGCACAAAACTGTACTAATGGATGGATCCTTTATGCACAAATTGCAATTTTTGCTCCGTCCAACAGTGAAAACCGCACCATTTAAGTCTACTTGTGGATTCTGCCAATAAAAATCACAAAAATTCCAGCAATTTAAGCATGTTGGCATATTTAGTATCAAGCAATTCAATTCCTAAAGAGGTCAAAAGACTGTTTCTCTTTATATAAAATATGGTATTCCATAATGTATGTGTAAAAACCAAATCAGTGAAAAAATTCTTACCCTTGCTTTGCTTCAATGTCTCTGCTGAAGTCAATGTTGGAAAAGTGATTCTCGTCACTTCAAGAAATTTGGAATGTCATCTAAAAAACTAAATCTAATACTTTGAGTGACACCTTGCTTCGAGAATCTTCTCAAGCAACGCCTCACTTTGAGCCATAACTTCAAATAATTTAAAATATAAATTGGGCAACTTATTTCACCTCTAATGTCAATTTTGGACTGCATTTAAACTTTATGCACTAAATGAAACCTGTTATCACATCTATGTTAGTTGGAGCTACCATAGTGCAGACTGTGCGGCCGAGGACCGCACAATACTTTTTTTTCCAGATCAGAGATCTGATGCCTTCAGAGGAGGCACACAGTTTTGTTCAGATTGCCCCGAGCAGATGAATCAGAGGGGACAGATGGTTGTACAGTGGTACAGACATGTTACTTATCATTTACCACAGGGTCACCCTTCCATGCCAGGCTTTGATATGAGCCCATTGAGAGAGTTGCCTAGTCTTGTTTTGATTGAGACTATCACAGAGTATTGCTGGTTTACTATTTGTGCCCGGATTCAGTAGAGATCCAGTTCAGAGACAGCCTCAGTAGTAGGTATATGGTACGGCAGGTATTGCATTTGATGTATATTGCTCATGATTGATGCTTAGACTTGTTTATACATGATAGTACACTAACTCTACATATGATGATTGATTTGGTGATCTAGCTAACTTTTTTATGATATGTGACTTGGCCTGGTGATGTCATTCCACCCCTTCCTAGTAGGCTCCTGTTATATGCACACCGGGTTACACCCCTACTCTTGGTATATACTTGGTCATTTAGTCCCCCTAGGCAGCTGACTTTGGATCCACCTTCACCTTCTCTATCCATCCGACTCATACATGATATACTTTCCTGACTTTGATTCCGATTTGTGATTTTGAGGATCCCATTCCCCGCTGATCTCTGAGTATGCCATGATTCCCTGTCCATTGTGCCTCGGCTCTTTAGTGTGTGAGATGCACTCTCAAACCTGAGATTTGCTCCTGTCGGTTGCCCCTAATGTTGCAATGCAGTTATGATTGTGTAGCCTCACCGGGTGCTCCCCATTTGTCATCGAAGCATGTATTTCTCACCCCCATTACTTTGCAGTATGAGCACCATGATTATATATATTGAGATATGTATGTATCCCAAAAGGGCCTTGATGTAAATTGAAGAAATGCATAAATGTAAAGCAAGCAAAAAGGCTTTTTGTAAATGCAAATCTAGCCAGAAAAGGGCTAAGTATGAAATTCATTGTAAAATCCATGCAATGTGTTTGTAAACACACATGGACACAGGTCATCCATACATGTCAGAATGTGTAGTGGTTATTTCCTCACCTAGTCCTGCGAGGCAAGGAGGTGAGAGGGAGCAAGGGACAAGCTCAAGATTGTCCCCTAGAGTCTCAAGTTATGGTTTTCCAGACACCTAGTTTGGTGGCTCTAGAAAAGAACCTCATAGAGTCTTCGGGCACGGATGTGAGTTGTGAGATACTTGTTAGATGACCAGTGGCGATTTCCCTGCACTATACCCATTTGTGAGGCGCCTCCCTTCCCCGTGTTTTATCATGGTATACGTATCTCAGTGGACCCCGCTTTCCCGAGTTATCCAAAAGTTCACATGATCCTCATCCTTGTCATCCCTTATCCTTCGCCATGTATTCCACATCACCCAAATTCAGCTAGGTGGTCAAGTCTATAGGTTGTGCATAGCAGTTGAGTCTTTTGGATGTGGTGGGCCCACCTTACCTGGGGCCTTGTATTCTTCCCGATATTTAATGCAATTTTTGGATAACCATATTATTGTCATATTGTTTAGTAATGTACTAACTTGTATAAGGAAGCCTTTGAATTCATGATTGCATACAGGTATTCAGCTAGCACCATTGTTGACCAGATTTGACTTGGTCAAACAAGGTTGACCAAGCAAAAAATGGGCCCCAAAAAATGTTGCGACCAGAATTTTGATTTTGGTCAATTATTATCTAGAGGGGTCCCATATGAGCCTCCAAGTGACAGAATGCAAAAAGATCGAGGCATTTGTGAGATTTTTAATTATTATTGGTCATTAATGACCTGTTTTAATTAAAAATCATGGATTTGGGGAAAATAATGCCTAAGTGATGGATCGGGGTCGTTCAATTGGTCATTCATACTTTTTGGGGTCCACGATCACATTACAGCAGACGATTCGACAATCCGGGCACTCTAGGTAGGTCAAAAGCCCAGATTACATCTTCAGCGATAAAATACATGGAAAATCAAAAATTGACAAAGGCAACTATAGCAAAGGGAAAAATTCAATGGCTAGAAAATAAAAGGGTGATTCCTAAGGTAATTTGGTAATGTTTGGGCATTGTATTTTTAGTTTTGGGTCCCTCCATTGGGCCAGCTCACTAGATGGGTCGAATTTCCCATGGGGGGCATTTTTCCTCACTTGGCAAATTCATTTTTCATGTGTTATGGTATGTGGGACCTCATTGTATTGAGTTGGGGGGATAAAAAATCCTATAAACACCCCCCAACATCATCTTATGTATTGTAGGGGACCCCCTCTCCACTTGTGTGCTATCCTTGGGCAATTTGCACCCCCTCCATGAGCTCATCTCCACCCTCGATTTGGTGATTGGGAAAGTCAATCCCAGCCATAGGTTTTGGGGGGGAATGAAGCTAGGTTTTGAGCCATCTCTATAAGAGAATGAGCTCACTCCATTGTTGCCTCTCTTGGGACATTTGTACACTTGAGTTTTTGACGATATAGAGCCATTCTTCCACACTTCTTGAGAGTTCATGGATGGATCATGTGTTGCTTGACTGATATCTAGTCTTTCATAGCTTTATTGAGTAGCTAGTGCATTGTTTCCATATTGTCCTTGGCCAACGACTTGCAGGTGAAGAGCTCAGCCGGAGGAGGGCCAGTTTTGGGAGTGGGAACCCCCCAACTACTCGAATTCTTCAGAGAATCAACAAGGGAGTTGTTATTGCATTTTTAGCCTTTCAATTCTGTCATTTAAGTCATTTTACTTGCTGGTTTCTCTTGTTATTTGTTGCATCACTGACTTGATCTTGTTTGTGGCAGGTACCTAGGGCGAGTTTGGCCACTGGAAGCTCAAAACGTGAAGGAAACACGTTGCTGCTCTGCAACTGATTTTGGAAGGCTAGTCTTCGGCAACCTCGTCCATCTATTCACTCCCAAGTAGGTCCTTCTTGCTGGTCTCTAGCATTTAAATTTCATTATGTGTGTGTTGAGCAGAAATCTCATGTAAAAACCCCTAAAAAAATACAAAACTTAATTTTTCAATGTTAGATTTTGTTTTAATTTAAAACCCACTAATGAAATGCCCTCAAAACTCCATATCTTAAATTTCATTTAATTCCGACTCCATCTACCCACTTAACCAGGCACTAGTCTTCCACTAATTTCGCCCTCCTTGGGCATTTCAGCCATCCACGCTGTTGGGTAAATTTTTGGGTTCTAGGTACTTGAGATTCAGTTTTAGAACGTCATTTTACCTTCGGAAATCAAGTATCGTTGGCTGGAAGTGATTATTAACACCAATTATTCACTGCCCTAGGTCCTTTTATACACTACTTAACTCATTCCCTTGGGCAGTTTCACTTCACTTCTTGCTGGTATGTTTTTCTTTTGTTCTAAATCAGCTATTATTCAATGTATAATTGCTAGAAGATGTGTCTTAATCACCTAATCTGTTGCTGCCATGTTTGAGTAGTCTTAGTGAGCTTCATTTCCCATAGGCATAATTTTTTGTCACTCTTCTAGTCAATTTATGTTTTCTGATTTAGTTTCCAGCCTTCCAATCTTCAAGTTATTCATCATTAGACACTCATAATCAGATCTGATATCACTTCACATAGTCTATTTTCCCAATTCAGAGTCTTGATTTCACTAGGTTGGAGGAAATCTCACACTTAGGCATTCACCTTGTGTCCTTCTTTGCTTGATCTTTTGGGTTTGGGTGTCTGATTGTTGAGTCTCAACCATCACTAGTTGAGTGGGGTCTCCCCCCCGACTTGGATACTTTCCTTGTCTGAAGTGACAGTAGCCTTGTCCGGTGTGACTTTCGTTCCATGAATGGAGGACCTGGCTACTGCAGGTTACACCATTCTAGCTGATCACCCTCTACCATCCCTGTTGAGACATTCATCATTAGCATCTAGAGTTTGTGTGATAACAGAACCCACTATTTAAACATATGTGACATTGATCTATTGTGAGCTATATTTCTGCAAGTATCTTTTAAGTTTCTAGAATTGATGATCGAAATGTCCATGGCTTTATTTTTGTTCAAATGATAACTTAAGTATTTACAGTCAAGTGTTTGTTGTATTTGGAATTTTTATTTTTTATATGTTCAAGCACTATTTGGGGAATTATGACTTTGTCTTATCATACACATCTAAGTTGCATTTCACTCCCCTTCGCTCTCCAAATCAACTCTAAGAAAGCCCCCCTTAACCTTGGTCCTTGAGAGTTGGTCAAAAGAGAGGGAAGCTTGCAATGAGGTGACAGTGGTGCATTCTTTCAAAGTTGTTCCTTAATAGCACTAGTGGATTGGGACTTCTCCACCCAAGTGCTAAATCAAGCTGTGACATGAGGAAAAAATATTTTTTAAACCTAAAACCTAATTTCTAAGACCCTTAACCCTAAAAGCAGATGATACTAGTACTACAGTCACAGAAGTGCCTGAGCAGTCCAACAAGACCAAGGACTTCGAGCCATAGGATGGTCCTGTAGCCAATGCCAAGGATCCCATTTCCAGCAGTGGTAATGAGTTTGATCATGTTGATTAGTGATCATTGATATGTAGTAGGCCAATAGCTTGTAGAATGTTGTTATTTGGACTCTAGAGGCCATTTAGGACCTTGTTGATTTTGTATTTTTTTTCCAGAAATGTATCGAACTCGGTGTCATTTTGATATACTCACCCTTACATGGTATAGACATTACCAGACTCTGCATGTTTTGTCTCTAATGGTTTGGAATCATGTTTGGAAATCTTTAAAATATTTTCTTCGTTAAAATTTTAATATCTGATGTATTTTTTAGTAAACCAAGTCATAATATTCAAACCAGTCCAAGTCGACCCTTGACTGATTCCAAATCCAAGTCCAAGTTTTAAAATATTGCATAGCATACCATTGCCAATCCTAGAAATTCTTAAGGAAAAAAAATCATGATTTTGAGAACAAGGACTAATGAAATTAGAATTTGATCAATTCCAAACTGGTCAAAAACAACTCTGAAAGAAGAGGCATTCTAATGAATACTATGCCAATGATAGATACACCCCTTCAGCTTGTGAAAACAGGACAACTGAAAATGCATGCATTAAAATTCAAGAAATGCATTAACATTCTGATTATCATTAACTTGAAAATCGATCTCAGATTCTTAGTTAATTGTAAATGATATTACATAGTGCACCTACATGTGAGATATAGAAACCAAACAAAAATGCTTGGCCCCTTAGTTATATCCTCAATATAATTTCCCTTGCATTTGAGGTGGAAACTACAACACCACTCACACTGGCTTGATATCATTAACCATGGGGCCTTGATGCAGCAACCTCAACAACCCATAAAACATTTAAAACAAGAAATAGGGAACCATCGATGTTGGAGCCTGGAACAAACTCTATCTCAACAATCAGGTTTCTTGAATAACTCACGGAGGCTGATTAGGGCATAAGTGACAGGTAACAGGTGTCCAGCATGTCTTCTACCCTTGGATAAAGAGTTTTCCCTAGATTTAGATGCCACCATGGACAATTTGAATAAACATGCAAACTATCAAATTGGACATGTTGATAACATAGATCATCATTAGTTTTCACATTTTCCACTGTTATTCCATTGATTCATTTTGTTGGTGTGAGTCGTGACTAGAGGATGGCTACATGTTGATGGGTTTAGAGCACTTAGATGTCTTAAGTTTTCTAATTAAGGTATCAACTAAAGCCACATTGATATTTGGTATTCCCTAGGCCCCATACATAAAATTGAGCATGGTAAAATTCATGAGTTCAGATCTTATGTTTCCATTCTTAAAACATTTTTTCTAGTCATATCCTATGAATAACTACAGAAAGAAAATTCTTACCTCCTAAAAATCACTACACATCTCAAGACTCAACGTGATATTGTTTACCACATTCCTATCATGAATCCTTTAATAATTATCTATTGCCATTTTCGCATAAATACCAATAGAGAAAACAGTCTGACATAGCAAGCACAACACTGCTTGCAATAATTGGAATTTTCTGCAACTTAAATGAGTTACTCTGTACAATATTTTTTTTGTAAATTTAAAGATAATGAATTGATCTTTATGGTATCAGTGGAATACTGTTTCCAGTATTTAAAAATGTTGAGTTCATCATGAGGGACAAAAAAGTATATAAGCCTCAGTATATTTCTGAAAATTACAATATCTAAGATAGTATGACCGTACCTCACTCCCAGCTTTTAGCTGAAGTATCTTCTTTGCTACAGCCCCAGCAGTTACTCTTCCAATAGTTTTGTGTGCTGAAGATCTGCCACCTCCCTGCATTTTATAGAAACGCAATCATAACATATAAATCACTTAATTTGTATGTTTAAAATCAACAAAACCTTAAGAGAGGCATAACTCAACATAAAGGCATGCTGATGTATACCTGACTGAGCGAACGCCATATTTGAAGTCATATGTGGCATCTACATGAGAGGGCCGATACGCTAATGAAATTTCACTGTAATCCTGTCAAGTTCAGTAAAATGCAATCAAGAAAGAGTGGATGTGGACTTTCAAAAGCTTGAATGCTTTAAACAATTGTCAATCACTTTGTAAAACTCAATGCCTAAATATATGACATAATCCTATTCTCTATTCACAGTATCAACTCTGTAGCAGGGCACTCACAATGTCAGTAGACATAATCATCATAGAGTGAATTGTCTCCAAGAGCTTTTATGAGTTATCCAAGTACTTATCACGTTACCATAACCACATAAAGGAACACAAATCAGGATGGTTAGACTTAACAGGACCACATATACATGGATAGCATAAATGTTTGGACTTGGGTACCAAACCATAGGGCTTATAGGTGTCAACAGCTAAACATTTAATACTAGATAGTAGCATTGCACTACTGGTCCTGGTAGTGATTGCCCCTCTACTAGACTTCACCCTCAACACAAGAAAAGTAAAAATGCAAGGCTTCGAAGTCCTTAGAGACTTACAGATACTCCTCCCTAAAGCAATCAACTTAATTCTTGTAGCAGCACTCCATGCTAGGTTGTTTCCTAGCGTTTTTGGGCACTCTAGATAGTTCTGGGTATGTTTTAACAATGTCTCAACCCTCCAAACAGCAGTAAGATCGGTCCTAGGTATAATGTGGGAATGTTCCTTGTAGTGGCATCCTTGATTTAGCCTCAACCAGCAACAATAAGTAAGTTTGGGCAATTTTTAGGTAAAGAACAACAATACAGATCTTAATTTCTCAAGTTCCTAAAGTTAAGCTACCATGATCAATTTCTCCACTTTTGGAACACTCAAATCCTAGGACATAATGTACATCTTTCTCACCTTCCCATACTCACAAAATTGATAATATTCAGTCTTTGTTTCCATCATAATACAATAAGCATTAAACTAATAGTACCACATAGCACAAGATAGAAAACAAATCTTTGTCTTCTTGGACCTGAGTAGTTTATATTTACATGATAAATGAATTCATACTGAGTACAATTTAGATACCTGTGGGATGAATTAGTCACCTATATTGAAAATAGAATTCCCAATGAATTTCTACTAGAATGAACAAGGCAAATACAAAAACTATTTTAGGTTTTGAGCCTGTGATTATGATTCTTAGGGTATCATCGAAATGGATTACAGGTTATAAGAAAACATGTTTTTCTGGGAACCAACCAACCCACACTTGTCCTGAAAATACACAATGAACTGTACTGGTCTTTATTGGGAGTATAATGATTATATATATGTATCTATATCATACGAGCTCATTGCATTGCTTCAAATCAATATGCTTGTCTACTACATCTCATATCTTCACTTCTGTAGAATTCTTCTCAGTAGGAAGGAATTTATAGAACGAAAAAGCAATTGCAGAAGCCAGTTTTTCATATAATTACACTGGACTGATATTTATGGCAATGGTGCTCCATTGTTACGATGTTCTATGGTTGGAGATGATTTTATTTTGGTTCTCATATCCATGGTGATTGCAGAGGGTCGAAGGTCTCTTGTCTCTAATATTGATCTTGTATCTTCAAGATCCTCGGTAAGACAAGATCAACAAATTGGGTCTGGAAACAACAGGGTTAAAGATATCCATCATGTCCAGAATATCATGGTAAGACAAGAACAACAAAATGGGTCTGGAAACAATAGGGTTCAAGATATCCATCATGTCTAGAATCTCATATTGCACAATAGAAGGTACTCTCGTGATGTTATGAACGTGGTTTAGATGCTCCCCAAAGGTCAGGTTCCTCCATCTCACCCTTCTCCTATCCATAACAATCATCTTAGTAGAGGAACTAATCAGAGAACTGCCTTCCCACAAAGAGAATCAGGCTCACCTAATCATCAGCCTTAGTTTTTTTGTGATAGTGAAATTTATATAATGTGAATGAGCCAGGCTGGAGAGGGCATGTTTCATCTCACATGTCCACCAAGTTTCAAGGTTACTGGTGGAATAGGCACTAGTGGTGATAATATGAAGCATCTTGTAAGAGAAAAAACTAGCATATATTGATCCGGTTTATGTAACTTACAGCAGGTGGATTATTACCTATATTTTTATGTTATGCACTGATATTCAATAGTTTATAATATTCTATTTTTGATATTGGGGATTGATATTCAATAGAGCATTTACAATTTCCTAGGAGAAGAGATCCCAGTGAATTTCTACTAGAATGAACAAGGAAAATACAAAAACTATTTGCAGAAAATATATTTTCCTTTACATGATGCTTATCTTTTTGTCTCATTAATTAAGTCCACCAATTGCAACTTCAAGATGCAAAGAACACTTTCAACAGTAACTATATACACTCTCAACAGTGTTGCTAAAAATGCATTGTTTCACCCTAGAATAGCTCCTTGAAAATTCTTCCATGCAAAAATTATGTATGTATCTATGTAATTATAGATGGGACAGCGTGGGACAAACTGAGTTTATTTCCATTTTGGTTATATATGTTTCATTGCAGATCATCTTGATAATCTGAGTTAGACATGGAAAACAACTAAAATTGCATATTTGGCACACACCAGTTGTGATTATGGCCCATTTTGATTTTGGTTGTCTATGGTTAAATTTAGAATGCATGTTAGTCCATAGATCAAAAAATATTGAAGATCTAAGTTCCCCACTTCCTCGAGGATGGCATAGAGGGGTCTAGATACACCACCTGTGCACACAAATACACCTTCACACAGACCCACCTACTTGTCTAAATATTTCCAGAATTGGATTATGCATTGTAGGAGGAAAATAGAAACATGGTACTAAATGCTAATAATAACAATAATAAACAAAGGTGACCCTTTTCAAATAAATCCAAACACAAAATCCTAGTCCACTGGTGCAAACTTCGATATAGAACATAATGAAAATGGTAGTCATATCCAGTATATTTTAACTCTCTCAATACATATGGACAATAATGGTTTTTCAGGTTACCACCCTATAGATTCAAAAAATTCATTCTACCATTAGCTATGGAGAAAAAATCCAATGGACCAACTACTCACATATCTGACTTGCTACAATCAGGGAATCTTTGTTGAAGAATTGAGATAGGATTTTTGAGCTTGTGCACAAGGCAGAATGCCTAAACAAAGAGGCATACAAGAAACTAACATCATCAAAACTATAGCCTTCCTCACAACATGCATAATGAAGGAAATATTGTTTGACAAACTCTCTTTGGAGGAATTATAGTCTTCTATATAATGGAATTCCTATATATCTGAGCATCCAAAGGTAGGTCAATCATCCTATGAATACCTTGAATGGAAATCAAAGCAATCAGTATAAGTTTGTGATATTCAACCATAAATTGAGGAGAATAAAAGAAAAGTTACTATGGCAATACATCAAGGATAATTAGGACATCTCTGAATTAAACCTATCCACAACTAATAAGCACATATAAATTAGCAACAAAATAAAATTAAGTGAGGAAAATATGACAGCGTGGGACAAACTGATTTTATTTCCATTTTGGTTATATATGCTTCATTACAGATCATCTTGATAATCTGAGTTAGACATGGAAAAGAGCTAACACAAGCCCGAGAATATGAGTATTGAACTAAGGGCATAATCCCTCACCTGTGTTTCAATTAAGGGGCCTTGTATTAAGTAGTTGGGCTAAAATAGTATAGCCAATGTTATGTCTTGTTCTTTGACACTCTATCTCATCTATAACATAGGTATTTTGAACACTAACTGCAAAGAGTGGAATATGAATTTCAATGATGTAGCTTCTACTTCACGATGTAGGTGGAACTATCACCCAAGCGGCCATGGTGGAAGGAATTTTTGGTATAATTTGACATGACCATTGAGTACCGAGTGGGTAGACTTAACGTAGCTACCAATTCCTTGAGAAGAAAGGCACAACCTGAATCCTTGAGAGGAGGACGAGTTGTTAGTGTTGACATGAAGTCAAGTGCAGGTTTTTACCAACTTGCATAAGAGGATAAAGGAAGGGTTTTAGTTGGATCCCTCCTCAAGGAACATCATGAAGTAGTGAAGGAAGGCAAGATGATGAATTTTTGGGTAGATAGCGAACTTCTGCACTTTGGTGATTGCATCTATGTGTGAAAGTCATCTAATCTTAGGAAATATCTCTTAAAGGAGTGTCACGATTCACCTTGGGCTAGGAACCTAGGACAATGGAGAATGGTTGCATTTTTGGATAGAGGATACTATTGGGAGCATATGTGAATGGATGTAAAGGAGTACGCCATGAAATATCTCTTAAAGGAGTGTCACGATTCACCTTGGGATAGGAACCTAGGACAATGGAGAATGGTTGCATTGTTGGATAGAGGCTACTATTGGGAGCATATGTGAATGGATGTAAAGGAGTACACCAACAAGACAAGGTAGATACCAAAATGAAGGTTGGCCCATTATAAAATTTGATAGTACCGAAGAGACCTTGGGTAAGTATCTCTATGCAATTCATCACTCATCTACCTATTTCACAAGGGTACAATGGGATTTTTTTATATCGTGGATAGGTTTTCCAAGTATTCAATCTGCGTGCCAATGAAGGTGTCTTATGTTGTAGAAGAGGTTGTCGATCTATATTTCAAGAATATTGTGAAGTACTAGGGTTTGTCATTAAGTATTGTGTCAGAAAGAGACACAAGGTTCACTGGAAGCTTTGGACAGAGTTGTTCAAGCTTGTTGGAACCAAGTTGTTAATGAGTTCAAGTTATCTCCCATAGACCAATGGGAAAACAAAATGCATAAATGGCCTTTTGGAATACTACCTTAGGCATTTTGTGCAGGTAGATCAATCAAACTGGCTAGAGTTTTTGGATGTAGCCCCATTCAACTACAACATGAAAAATCATTCTGCAATGGGATAATATCCATTTGAGTTGGAAAATGGGCACCAACCATTGGCTCCAAACATAGTTTTGCAAGGCTATTATGGAAAAAACCTATCAGCCATGGGATTCATGAAGGAATGGCATGGCCAGTTGGAAATGGCTTGTGTTCAACTAATAAACACAACTAAGAGGATTAAACGATGGGAAGACTATGATAGAAGGGAACCATATTTCAATGTGGGTGACATGGTCTTGTTGAAGTAGGGAAGAGAACATTTCAAGCCACTAAGTGGCATGGCTAGTACTTTGCTGCAATGGTTTGAGGGGCCATTCAAGGTACTTGAGAAGATAAAAAATGTCACCTAACGATTGGAGCTTCCAGAGCACATGAGAGAACATTATTTGGTTATCCATATATGTCAATTGAATCCATGTAGATTTAATAACAATGGTCCAAGTTAGGTCAAACCAACCCGATCTCTTGCAATTATAGAAAATAGGCTAGAGTACAGCATAACAGACCTATACGTGATTAGCTAGTACAAAATAGCCAGCTGGGAAGATATTTAGCATGTGTTGTAGTTGAGATTGTCTTTGTAGAAGGTTGTCGAATTCTTGGACTTCTGTAATATTTTTTCTTTAAACTGTGTAGCTACAGTCTAAAAATTGAAATGGATCGCTTTCCAATCTTACTTTATCTCCCAGCATAACTTGCTTGGATGGATTTTGTATTTTCAATCTTTTATGTGAAATGATGAATCTATTACAAATATTTTGGTCACATTTGCACACTGTACCCACCATAACCTACTTCTGTATCTTGAATAGGCTATGTTGTGTATATTAAAATGTAGAAGAAACATCTAGGCAACACAAAGTATCCCTCATAAAAATACTAGTTATTGACTAAAGCAAAGAGTGGTAGACTCGAGTTCAATACTCTAGATAGCACCAACACTAAGATTCAACTAAGCTAATTTGATACCTCGTCTCAAATCCTTTCTTATTATTGATGACCAAATGAAATTATGTCACCCATTTCATATATCAATTGTTTTCAAACTATGAATGACACCATGTTCTACAAGGATAACTCCTATCACACAGTCAGTTGCACAATAAACAAAGGCATCTCTTTAATTATTCTGAAACCTTCTGCTAAGGAAGTTTTACCTTTTAAAATATGCTTAGTAGGTTATGTAACTTGAGAGAATCTGAGTACAAAAATCCTGTAGAGATTTGCAATACCAAGAATACTGCGGAGTTCCATAAGGTCTCAAAGAGGAAAGCAACCTCCAAAGATTTGTATTCTCTCAAGGCCAATGTGAACACCCATTTTGCAGATGACAAATTCAATTGCACAGGCCTGGAAATGTGTTGCTTATTTGTCCCCCTGGAAAACCTTGTCTTTGATCTTGAACCAAAAATATTCCTACCATCCCAAAAGCTCTAGGGCACATGAAATAGTTCCAACAACCTATTAGATACTGTCCAATCCATAAACCTGAGGCTGGCGACACTAATCCATGACAAATGAAAGCTGAGATAATTGGAGATTTTAAAATTCAACTTAATATAATAATAAAAAAAACCAACAGTGCAAACTTTATCAAAAGCACAAAATATGGCCTATACGGCCCCCCAAAATGAACCACCAAGGCGTTCACTTAATGTCCCTTGCATACGCAGGGACATAATAATTACTTAATACCTAATATTCACATAAAGAAAATTTAAACTTTTGAAATACTCATATACTTTTTGCAACTATAAGTTCATTATAGCAAAGATTTCTTCAATGAACAAATATATTTTTAGGTACATGTTTGCTCACAAATATTGTGACAAAAAAAACCCCAAGTGGACACCCATGCGATATGGGAGTTAACATAGGGCTACTACAAAGTATTCTCTAACAGAGTGGGTGGGTTTGATATTACATTGTTTTCTTTCTGAATATGTGGTTGAATGGTGGTGAAGAGATATTATGCTCTCCCATTCCATTGAGAAGGACGATAGTTTTCCTACAGTGAAGTTGTTGACAACTGAGTTTCGAGCCTGTGAGATAAGATAATTTTATTAATGTCCAAAAATTGCTGCAGCTGAGTTTAGATCCTATGAGGTAAGATAATTTTATTAATGTCCAAAAATGATTGCAGATGAGTTTTGATCCTGTGAGATAAGATGGGACTGCTAAGTACATCACTATCAATACAAAGTGGGAGTGCAAAAACTGATCCTATAAAATAAAAGCATCTCTAATCTATAATATCAAAGATCTAAAATAAAAATAAAAATAAACAAAACCATAGTACAAAGTTGTGGTGCATAGCCTAGAGTGTGAACTTGCATAGAATTTCCTATGGTTCGTAGGAAACCTGTTCTCCAGCAGCTATTCCATGTGGTTCAACAAAAATTACAGATGAGTAGTAATTTACCATGTTCAATGTTATGAATACTGTATCTACCATTGTCGACTGAAAATTATATGACGTAATATATTTAAAATTGCATAGATGGCACACACCAGTTGTGATTATGGCCCATTTCGATTTTGGTTGTCTATGGTTAAATTTAGAATGCATGTTAGTCCATAGATCAGAAAATATTGAAGATCTAAGTTCCCCACTTCCTCGAGGATGGCATAGAGGGGTCTAGATACAGCACCTGTGCACAAAAATACACCTTCACACAGACCCACCTACTTATCTAAATATTTCCAGAATTGGATTATGCATTGTAGGAGGAAAATAGAAACATGGTACTGAATGCTAATAATAAAAATAAGAAGAAGACAACGAAGAGAACTTACCCAAACCCAAAGAGCTAGTTTGGTTTACAAAACCCCATTATTTCCCTGCAACTCGAAATGGCACTAGATGAATTCCACGCAGCACACGGGGGCTTCACCAGAAAAACCTAGCTTGGGTTCACCACAAAACCCCGCGATTTCCCCCTGCAACTCGAAATGGCACCAAATGAACTCCACGCATCACACGGGGGCTTCACCAGAAAACCCTGGCTTGGCTTCACCACAAAACCCCGTGATTCCCCCCTGCAACTCTCATTGCCATTTCGGCACATGGGCTTCACCACAAAACCCCGCGATTTCCCCTGCAACTCTCATTGCCATTTCGGGGACATTAGGCATCCTGACACCATAATATATACCCCAAGTATTGCTTATTGTTTTATTGAATAAAATAACCCTAACCATCCTTAATAAATATGAAATATATTATTTGGGTTTTCATGTTTAATTAATACCCCAATATGAACGGACGTGGTATAATATTGACCCCCTAGTGAAGACCCCGTGCTCTGGAAGCACAGTCAGTATTTCCAAAAAAGATGGGAAGGAATTTTAGCGTAGTACCCAACTCATTTCTCAACCAATTTAAATGTCCACCATTACCCCAATTTTCCTCTACAGATTAGCATAATTCATACTCATAATTTTGACATATTTATCTAGAATCCCTACAATCATCTTTGTTAATTCTTGTTCTTTTGTCATGGCCTGTCATCATTTTGTTTATGCAACATTAAACCGCTTAAAAAACGCTACACCAAACTCAGGATCCTTGCCATTTGAAAGGTATGCAGCAATGTTCATATCAGGTCTGAATTTCAAGACTGATTGCCCATTGTGCTATTTACGAAATAGAAATTGCCTGTTTAAATTGCTAACTTCAATTGTATCCATGTCAATCCGTCCCAAATATCCAGTAGTTCCACTTTCTACCATAGGAACTTCTGCAGCCAAGCAAATCCTGTTCACATGTCTTCGAGCATCCAGGTTGTCCAAACCATTCAATACAACATTAGTTCCACTTTCTAGTTATGATTATACAATAGAGTCAGTACTGTCAATGCCATCAATGCCAACCTATATTGCCATATTTCCAACATAGAATGGCACATGCATTCCTAATGTAGGATGTTATGGAGTCTAAAGTTCAAGCCAAGACAAATTGAATTTATCTTATATATGTAATCTACCCTATTGAAGGTAGCAGAAAATTTAAGACATCCTTCCAGATTAAACTTTTCCTCTGAATTTTTTATTAAATTGTGTATTACAAATAACCAATGTAAATAGGAATCTTATGTGCATTGAGACCCTAATTCTTGGTTAAACATATAGGTTATTAATGAATTGTCTAATAATGAAGATAGTTTTGAGAAACCTATTGCTAGTTGGTACTTGGATCTTGTCCCAGTTGAAGAGGGATATAATTTTTTTTTGTTTAGTGTAGGGCCAAGGGATCATGAGAAAGAACAACTTTTCAAAAATATTGAATTTTATGCCAAAGTGTTAACCATCAAAATGGGTAAACCTGATATTTATGAATTATCTTCTAATGAAGATAGTTTTGAGGCTTGCATCATTGTTTTTTTTTAGGCTTTAGATGAGATCCATACTTCACTTTTTGTATCTTGCTTTTTATAGGATCCGTCTTGGTGCTCCCACTTTGTATGGACATCATTGTACCCCACAGTCCCATTGACCTACTTTAGTGGTCATTTGTTGGACATTAATAAAATTATCTTATCTTATCTACTAATCTTTCTTAAGCCTCTTTCCACGAGCAATTTCTATTTTCTTATCCCATGGTCTAGTAGCAATAAGAATCCTTGTAAAAGCATGGGGAATTGTTTTGTGACCCCGGGGCAATTGTTTTTGGAGCTCTAGGGAATTTTTTCTGGGCACAGGAAATCAATCTCGGAGTGTGGCCCCCTCTGAAGCGAACTTTGGGATTGGGAGCATGAAGGGGAGGGAAGCTTCCTTGTAGCTAGGCTCCAAACACACTGGGTTTTTATTCTTAAATGTATAGGAGAGACAAAAATAACATTATACTCAACAATATATACTGAATTTTTGGTGTTTATTTTCTTGGGTGGCTTTGTGTATTTGGTTGGACATAAGTGAAATGCATACTGTTGTAGTTTTTATTTCAGATTCATCCCTAAGGATGGTAGTTCACATGAAATAGATCCCGAGAGCCTCAAGTTTGAGGTGAGATGTTTGAATTTGCATTAAAGCAATGATTTCTTGAAATTTACACAGATCTTTGTGATTTAGAGTGTGATATGCTAAAATAAGGCCAGCATAAAAATGGCCATTGACCATAATACCATATACATACATACAAGCTAGCATAGATCCATGTTAACACCTGGATCTATTGGAAGCTGTGAGGCTTACACTTGTGGAGTTTTTTTCTCCCTCTTAATGCTTAATAGATCTGGGTTAGGATGTATCTATGCTAGCCATATTTATTCTTGAATGATTTTGATCTCTAGTTGTCTAAGTGTGGCCATCATCCCAATTGAATTCAGGCCTTAGACAGTGATACTGTCATTTGTTACATTTCAGTTTACATTGATGTGTTTATAACTTTATTCTTAATTAAATTGTGTTGTTAGTATAACACCTTTTTATCCTGAGACAGCACGGAATTCTGACCAAATGATTTCATTGAACAGTTGGCCACATTAAAATTACTTCAAGAACTCCAATCAAATGATTTTACTAACAGTGATGTCTTTCAACCACAATAACAGTTTAAACACATTTCCGGCATGTTAAATAATGAGATATAGAGAATGGGCTCCCTTCCCTCAGTGTAGGACATTGCATATTTAGAGACATGCACAGAGGGTCGAGATAACTAGTCACAAAGGATGTAATCTAGGTACATTGCATCATTAAACAACAATATAAATGGTCACCTACATCAGTATATCTTCAGTCCTGTGCAGGAATTAGAGTGATCTGGGTAGTCTTACCTTTTCAAGTGGTCACAAAATAGCAGTAAAATGGTTCCAGTAGTTGCGGGCAATTCTTAGTAGTCTAAGTCATCAAAGCAACCTTGAAGCAGTCTTAGTAACAGTGAAAGGGAACCTAGATTAATGTAGTATTTGAAATCTATTTTGAAGTAAGGATATTGGAAAGAAAAATACTGAAGTGAATGGCCAAGATATATGGAGAGTTTGAAAGCCAACTATGGCATTTATTTCATGCATAATGGATTCATCCTTGGCAGTCTAAGAAAGTATTTGCAACTTTCATATAGTGTCTTATATCTTCTTGTATACAATGGCAATGTTAATAAAACAAGACATTAACTAGGTAGCCAACAAAAGGGGGACACTTTCAGCCTTATTTAAACTTGAATAACAAAGATGGATCTAGAAATGTAAGGTATCCGACTTGTTCTTCTAGAAAATCAGGTGGGCCAACATGTCCAAAGAAGTGTTAAAGATGACTTATATACCCTTGCTTCCTTAGATTTTACAATGGCTTTGTATACGTCACTCTATTATTATGTTCAAGTGACGGAACTATTAATCTGTGAAAAATATCGCATCTCTGGTTAAGTTCTGGAAAGAGGATATGTTGGAGGCTAATTGATGTATTTCTGACCCACTTTCACTTTTTTGTATAGCATAGCGCTCCAATGCTTGCATCCCGTAGCAACTTGATGCTAATGAGGGTTCATTGTGTGATTTTTGGTCCATTTGATCATACCTTGGGATACTATCATGGAATGATCAACCTTGGGAATGTTTTGAAGAAAATATCCAACTTATTGAGTGCTCTGTAGTAGAATATTTTTCAGAGTGTCAAGAACACTTTTGTAATGCATTTGAGGTAGCATGGAATTTATGTCACCTAATGAAAATTCATAGTTTGTTATTGTGTGGATTTCCTTTGCTTGAGCGAGCTGGGTCACATTGGATCTGTGGACTATTACTTATATTTGGAAATGGTGGCCTTTTCTCTGGACTCCATTTCTTGTATGAAATTAACTTGACCAAATTTGATTGCTCTCCTAAATATGTATATTTTATTTTAACCCTGGGATGCTTGGTCAAAGATGATCACTCTCACCATTTTTGTGCTCCTCGTTCTTTGATACCCTTCTTGTGTAAGTGATTTTCGCATTACTGTTTTGTGCCCATGTCAAGGAAATTGCATCATGTGGGGGAGAGTGCCCATATTTTAAGATGAAGAAAGATCTTATAGTTTTGATTGAGTTTGCTATCCTCAATTTATTGATCGTGGTGTAGCCTACAACTGATAGTATGTCATCCTATTTTCCCTTTACTGCTGCTTTTTCACCCACAGGGCTACTCAAAATTGGTCTTACGGGGATATCTACTATTGTTGTTAATTGTTGTTTCTATGCCCAGAATTGCCTAGATTTGAGATTCATTGTTGTTGGGAGGCTAAGATATGCTCTGAAATGCCCAAACTATGCCCAAATTGAAGGATTAAGCTGTTAGAAAATCTTAACATGCATATGATGCCTATGAATGTGCCCAAAATTAGCCCAAACTGTAGTTTTATTGCTTCTTAATGTTGTTAGAGGGTAACATGCTCCATAAACTGCCCCTATGACCGACTGCAATCAATCTTTCTCCAATAGTACTACAGGAGATGATGAAATCAACTAGGAAAGTATCAGAAATTCTAGGCAATTTTACATAGGGAATCATATATTGTTATTTATATCTTTTATTCAGACCTAGTGACTAGCTTAGCTTTCTTTCTCTTGCTTTCAACATTACTTAGAAGTTGCCGAGATTTATATATCAAAAATTTATTGTGCCAAAAATACACAGAATCTCACGCCATTGATTCCATTGTTTTTACCTTGCTTTTCAATATGATGGCTGCAGGATTATGTGACGAACAGTCTGGGTGGAGTAGCAAACAGAGTTTAGGTAAGGAGATAAGAATAGGGGTGTAAAGCCAAGGCTCGGTTTTCATGTGCTCAGAATTTTGAATGGTCAGGAAAATATTGGAACCATCCATTGCACCTTAAAAGTAAGGCACACGATGACTCTGTTTTGGAATGGTATGTTAGAGGCTTGTACTTAAGTCTGTAGAGGACAAGTTCAGGAATTCACATCGACCGCAGATTCTTCTTCCCAATCTGCCTACGCACAGAAAGTGAGGCACACGGTGACTCTGTTTTCGAATGCTAAGCAAATAATGTACTACCTATGGTGTGGTCAACCAAATAATTGACCACGGCGACTGATCTAGAAAACTCTCTGAAATAATTGACCTCTTGAAAACTAAAAGCGTACATAAAAAAAAATGCAAACAATGAAAAATGGGACGCAACAGATATTCCTGGTCAACTTCCTAATATGTCTTTTCTTCTACATTTCTAAGATAAGTCTAGATTAATTGACTGATTTCTTTCCTTTCTTTCATTAATAGTATCAAAGTCAGAGAGAAACCATACCTGATGAGCCTCTTGATCTCCTCGTCCATTGGCACGTGTGCTCCACAGCTTCTATACGCAGGGTTTTTGGATATTAGAAGTGGCGCAGATTGAACAAGCGATGAATGCTGAAACCTTCTTATGCCCAAAAATCTTATCACCATCTATTCTCCGAGTGAAATAAATTGTTCATAGATCTAAGGAATTGAGATAGTTGGGTTGCTTCAAGACATTGTCTCATCCGGAATTCAGAGATCAGAAGTCGTGGAGATTGTCCATACTTCCAGGTGGAGATTCCGTTCTAGTATACGTAGAGATTGGCCTCATTCTATCTAAAATCCCAACCATAGTGGCCATCATATGCTCCATTCTCTCTCACAGATGAAAATACGGCCATCAGATGCTCCATTCTCTCTCACAGATGAAAATGCGGCCATCAGATGCTCCGTGAACTCCAAATCTCCCCCTCTCTTCTTTTGGGCCCTGGGCAGATATCGCCACATCAACCTGCAGTTATTGCATGGGGATTTTGAACATCAAGAAAAGAATGGAGTAGCTCCTACGACCTGTGACTTCCGCTCCCTTCCGTGAACCCTGCCCTCCCTTTGCACACCGAAATCGGCGATCTTCTCCCTTCTGCACTCCTGCCCTTGCGAGAACTCGAACACAGCGGAGTAGGAAAGGTATGATTCCTTCCAACTACAGACCTAAAAGTTTTCAAAATAAATTTGCATAGGTGTTCAATTTCATTGCAAGTATACATTTGAAAACTTTATATCTCTATAGATGATGCACCGCTGACAGCATTTGATACCTCTATGGAAGATGCGCCACTGGCTGCATTTGTGTAGCTAATGCAACCCCCGTGCTGTTTCAATTGCTACCTTATACCTAATTGACCATTCTCTGCGAACGCCCGGAAAGAGAAACCCCCCTCGAACTCGCCAACTACATTCTGAGCACTGGCAGAGGGCCTGAGAATTGTAGGGAAATTCATAGTTGTATGAGAAATATTAATTGCCAATTATGGCGATCAAGAAGATCGGCAGAAGAGCATATTTGCTCATCGAGGTATAGCATAAATTTGACTGGCATATTGTTTGGAACCGGATAACAGATTTACAATTTTCAACATATTGTATCGTTGTAAATTTATGTGAACTTGTATTTGAGGTAAGAAGTCGAGAGAAGGGAAATCACAAGAACGTTGGACATTATGTGAAGTACAAAGAACTTTAGGTGAGAGGCTAGAACCAAGGGAGAGTTGAGCCAAATTCAAACCAAAGCATAACATAAGCATAAGGATTGCTTAGCAAGTGCTTCAAACCAAATATTGAGATTGATTCATGAGGCCATCTCAATAAAGAAACCTACCTCAATCGGTTGACTGGGAAACTAATAGATTTCAAGTTATTTCTTGAGATCCTTCATTGGAACACCACTAGGATAATAAGGAATCCAAGAATTCTATTATATATATGTTTAAACACATTTAAATATAATTATGGTAATTACATTGTTTTTTTGCAGTACATATATATATATATATATATATATATATATAAGGGATGTAATATTGCTTTTTAGCAGTAACTACATCCATTGGGAATTGGAATGAAAAGGACTTTATAGTTTTATGATAAATAATGATTTATAGCTTTATAAAAAATAATGATATATAACCTTTATAAAATTTTAATAAATATATTTTTTTTATAAATATATATATATATATATATATATATATATATATATATATTTGATTCTACTTTAAATTTATGTAAACATTATTGTTTTCAGACCTCAAGACAAAAAAGATTGAAAAAGTAAATACAAGAGCTCCGTGCAGCTTAGCTTCCTTATAGCTTAAAAATATATATATATAATTAATGCACAAATGGATATTAATATTATTTTGTAATATTAATATTACAAAATTAATATTATTTTGTAATACAACAATATACAAAAGTAGGGATGATAACAACAATTGTGTAGAGAGAAGTATAAATTCTTGAAGGTTTATGACCAAAGATTTTTTTTCATATGAAAACACTCGAATGAAAGAGAAAACGCTTAGATGTGCCCCTAACGAGGGAAGCAACATTGCAAGCTGTTACAAAGTTGATGCTAGTTTGAATCTATTTAAAAAAACACAAATTAGATTTAAGCCATCTAGGATTTAAATTTAATTTCTTATGTGCAAAGTTTGCTTATCATGCTTTGATTTTTAACAATAAAAGAAGACATTGGTGAGCTGCAAATCACTTAAAAAAACTTATAAATTTAGTGTTGGCATATCATACCACATTCCAAAGTAATATTCCCTCATAAAAAGTGTATGTGACTTAGTGATAAATCCAACCCATAGGTCATGAGTTCAATTCCTAGCCTATCCAATATTTTCAACACTAATATCAACTATGCACAAGTCTCAATTCTCATCATGCGCTCCCTAGCTTTTATCAACCATGAGAGTTTGTGATATTATCTTGTTCTTTTCTTCATTTCCATACACTTTTTGGACTTATACGACTCACACAGTAGAGATTCTCAATAAAATCTTACAATGGAACCACTAGATCCTAAGAAGGAAAAATTACTTATTGTTGTAAATGGAAGATTCATGAAATGGATCATAATTGTTAAGCAAAGAAGAATGCCAACACATAGCAACTAGAGGTTATAAATTCCTAAAGGGCGGCTTAAGAATATAGCGTAAGAATTTCTATATAGTTTTCAAATGAAACCTTGAACTCGCCAATGATGCAGACAATGTATTATAATTTGGGATTTATCCCTGAATGGTTCATTCTAAGAAATGGGAAGCATCTGATGCAAGCAATTGTTTGAATAACTATGGATATCCCATTAACTATGAAATGGTTCATGTTATCTTTTAACACTGCCACTACAGCTTGTCAAGGGAAACAAAATTTGATTTAATCCCATTTTCTTATCAATGAAAACCAATAATATCGAAATTATAACTCCATACCATCAATGAAACAACAATTCCATTCCAATGCAAATGCATTCAAAAGGGATTTTAGTGATTATTGAAGATATATAGTATACCCCAATATGATATGAAGTTCCATATTTATCCACACTGAATAAAGGTAAAAAATTTCAATATAAACTTATATAGTACTTACTTCCAAATCAAGTACATTCCAAAGCATGTTTCGATTTTAGCATTTTCAAATGTGTCAAAAATTTATGGGTGCATGTTTTTGGGCATTATGAAAATTTTGCATTGGTAAGAATAAACATGTCTTTTAAAGATTCAAAATCAACCATTTATCATTTACAGGTTCTCCTATCAATAATTTGATGCTTCAATATTGGCGACCCAATAAAACTTTAAAAAAATATATTTGTTTTTCTTAGCACATTGCAAGTTTTGATAGGTTTAAATTCAAATGGTTATTTTTACATTGATGGAATTCATATTGGAATAGAGATCCACATAAAAAAAAAACAAGTTTTTCCTTCATGAAATGGCATGCCTAGTTGTAGAGCAGCACACTCACTGGGTACAGATCCTTAGTTTGAATCATAGTCTTAGTATTTAAATTTAAACATGATAACATAGCACATAAAAAAAACAAGTTTTTCCTTCATGAAATGGCATGCCTAGTTGTAGAGCAGCACACTCACACTCACTGGGTACAGATCCTTGGTTTGAATCATAGTCTTAGTATTTAAATTTAAACATGATAACATAGCTAAATTGGTTTAGTGGCTAACAGATCGTAAGCCAAGTATGCCTTGAGGGCTAGTGTTAATCATTAATATATACATTCAAACAAGGCTACCCATTATAAACTAGACATTTAGCTCAGTTGCAGAACATTCCACTAGCCAGGGCAGGTCTTTGATTCCATTCACAGCTTGTCTAAGTTCATAATATAATGTTATTGGGCACATATTTCTGTGATATGTGAATTTAGGTAGATATTGATCACAATAAATATGAGGTTATTGTTTTTGTTATTTTTATTTGAAATGTGTGATTTTATGTATGTTTAAATTGTTTTTTATGCAAAAATTTAAATTTATTGTTTTTTTAATTTGTGATATGTGATTTTAAGTAAATGTTTTTTCATGTAAAGTTTTAAGTAATTGTTTCTATAGTTTAATATGGAAAATAATCTTGATGTTAGTTAATGTTTTACATGTTTTATTTAACTAAGTGTTGACTAGAGGAATGTATTTTTGAATATTTATTGTTACCCTTTAATTTTGAATCTATTGAATTTTACATAGGTTTCAAATATGGTATTGTGATACGTGTGTCCATAAATATATCTCAGGTTTTTAAAAATTTAGGAATTGCGTCATGTATTACCTCAAAGCTCAAAATGCAACACCCATCATGGCCTCATGATGTTGTACTAGGATCGTGGCCTCGTGATAATATACTAAGATTTTGGGTCACCGACACTCAAGAACGCTTCTTTCTGCACTTTGTCTCAATAGTGTAATGGTTTCAATTACAATGCCACATGCTTATTGAATGTTGCAAATTGCACACTAATTGTGGCTAGTTATTAACTTTATAAAGCTTGGGAGGAAGTTTTTGTAGTTAGGGATGAAAATAGTTAATGTTATTTAATCGATATCTATATTTATAATGTTATTTAGTTAATAAAACTGTATTAACATAAAAACACAAATAATAATAATAAGATCTTTTAATACTCCTTCAATAAATTAAAAAATTAGAGTGTACTTATTTTCAATAGAATTAAGGTTAAAACTTATCTTGAATCAAAAAAATTAACAAAGTTGTAAAATGTCATAAATAAATAAATAAATGTAACATGTTGAAAAGTATTTAATAAGATGGTAACTTATCTCTGAAAAATTTATATTAATTCCTGATATATATTTAATTGTATATATTTAATGTTTTTACAAAATTTCTAATATTAAGAAATTAAAAAAAATACAAATTAAAATATAAACTTCATTGCATATACTAATGTTCCACAAAGCATAACAAGTTGAATTAAATAACTCGGTTTTAAAATATAAATATATCATCTTTATGTCATGAAATATGTATATATAAGAAATATTTATATTTTAAATATTATTAAAAACATTTAAATTTTTGAAAGGGGAACAGTTTATGGTGGGTTTTGGTTGGGATCTAATAATTCTTTTTGGTAAAATCTAAATTTGGAAGTGTTTAAATTAAGTTTTTTTATTTCTAAATAGATTAGGCATATAACATATAAATTTTATTAGGGAGCGAAGCATTGCTGTAGCTTGGGCGGCCAGGGCTTGGCCCAGCCGCCCCTCAGGACGTTGGATCATCTTTCTCGGCGGCAAGCTAATCTTCTTCGAAGGCGGACCCTGACGGCGGCTGAACCTGCTGTTGCTGCCTAGGGCTTGGAGGACGGCGGATCTTATTTCTCGGAGGCAATAATCTTCTTCGACGGCGGATGCTAACTCCTGACGGCGGCTGCTACTCGATGGCGGCGGCGATCTTGATTTCCATCGTCCAGATCTGATCCGAGGTGGCCATGTAACAGTCTTCCGGTGGTGCTCTCGATCGTCTTGTCTGGAGGGTCTCTGCGTTTGAAGAACTCGACATCGACCTGCCGGTTACGTGGTGAAGCCGCAGCAACATTGGCAGTGATGGAGAGGTCTCGTCTGCGACGGCGTGGGCTCGCTTGCGGTGCTCCTGTTTGTGACGGCCTGTTCAGTGGCGGTTAGGCCGGCCATATTCGGGCAGCTTTGGGTGCAGGCCCCCACTGGGGTTTGTTTATGGTGGGCACTCTTTGCTTCTTGGAACTATGGGAAGGATCAAAGACGGTGGAGGAAGAGGGTCGACTTTCTTAGGGTTTCTTTCAATGGTTTTTTTTTTTTTTGGTTTTTGTGGTGGCTCTATTCTAGGGTGTATTTGATCTTGGGGTGACTAGGGATTCTCGGCATTTGATTGGGCGGTCTGTTCCAGGATCGACGCAGGGTCTGTCTCCTACTTCCTCACTGGGGTTGTATATGGGTGGTCTTCGAGTCTGCTGCTATGTCCACAGACAAGGATCTCCTGCTTCCTTTGATGAGGGTTTCGGCATTGGCAGATCTTCTTTTTCTGTTGCAGGCTTGCTGCAAATCCAAACCGGTGGCTCTATTTTGTTCAAGATTCCTTCTTCTTGTGGCAACATCTTCTCTGGGTAGCTCTTTATAAGATGTTGTTTCTGCTTATATGGGACAGAAATTTGTGAAAATGTAGGGATCCTTGTTGATTCTACTACATGTGCAGAATGTAATTTTAATCATCTTTTTGAAATAAAATTACGGACTTTTCCCAAGGAAAAAAAAAACATATATTTGTAAATAGATTTGGAAGTGTTTAAATTTTTTATTCTATTATTATTTTATGTAGAATTCCCATCAAGTATTAGGATTTAGCTAGATAACATATAATATTTATTTAATAGGTTATCCCTTCTTACTTCTGTTTTTCACATTTTGTTATTCACGATTTCACAAAAATATAAGTACAAAGTTAATGAATTGACATTATTCAAATTCCGTATTTTGCATAACCTTGAAGTACTTTTTTTTCTTACTATTTTCCAAAATATTATTGTATTTCCTATGGATATCATATATTGGTTAAAGTGAATACATAATGTAACTCAACATTACCAAATTTTTGGTATTAAAACAATAAATAACACTACATTGAACTAATTAAAATGAAGTTTTAAAAAAGTTCTCCATACTCGTCATAAATAAAAACTAATCTTTGTCAAGAACATTTCATAAATTTAATATGTATATTCTCTAGTTTTTATTTTTTATAAAATGAAAATTTATTAATATTTTATACTATTTTTCTTTAAACTGAAAACAAAACATCATATACAAATACCCTTATGACATTCAAATTATTCAATTTCTTTAGATACTATATGTGAAATCCAAACCCTTATTATTCTTGTTTTTAGGATAGGACTTCGTGAGTTGTGTTATACTTTTTGCGTAAGGAAACGCTATGATTTCTTTCTAGAAACTTATTTTGCTTTACAATGTCCTGCATCAGTAGAGATAGAATCCGTCAGGATTCACGAGGATTTACCACAGCCTTTACAGAAAATGGAAAGATAGGAGGTGGAAAGGCAACGAGACAACTACATCCCAAGCATAACCATACCTAATTAATTATAACAACCACCCTTTTTCGATATACTTTGGATGAAGTTGAATTTCTTCATATTTTCGATGAAGTTGAATTTCGTGGAGCTACCCAGTTTGGCCTTAGCATTTTCAGAAATTTAAAAAACAGTACACTACACTATAATACTATGTGTATATGGAAAGTAAAAATAATTTCCTTGATGTTGTTTTTAAGGTTGTTTTATATGAAAACTGGAAGAAAAAAACTAAATAATAAATAATAAAATTTAACTTAATTTTAAAATATAAGACTCTGTCTATATAGCACAGTGCAATAAGGCATACCAAAGAAAAGCATAAACCTAGTTGAAGAAAACCAGTATCTCTACATTGCAGACCTAGTAGAAATAAAATGTAGAGAATGATTGTGCATTCTATAAAGCTGAAGACCCATTATAAAAATTTAGAAAATACATACAGAAATAACATATGAAAAACAAAGATCTCCACAGAAAACATATAATAATTTAATAGTGTGGGTGGCCATAACTACCGAGTGGTACACCCATCGAATTCAATACAAGCAATTATTTCTTGCTCACCATAACTAAACACAGTACTAATAGCATTTTTCAGTTTTTTGTTTATAAATTTGAAGAATGTCGATATATCTCTTAGTAGTTAGAAAAGATTGCCCGTGACATACCAAAAATAAATAGAATCCAGAGCCACTTTTGAGTTTCGAAGGAAACCGGATATAAGTACTAGTCCTTACTGTAATTATGAGGCAGCTTAGTACCAGATTAATCATGCTTATCGGTACAATAAATAACAACTGAACTAGTTCAGGGTGTAATCTATATTGTTTATGTAATCGGTAGTATATGAAACAGTAATCAGAGGTCGTAGTAATTAATATAAAATGCTTAGTGGTAAACTATGATTCACAAGGTAAGATGATGGCAGTGCACTATGTATGGTTAAAAATTATTCGAACAAAGGAAATAGACTTATTAATTATATTAAATGCTTTAGTAACCATATTCGATTTGACCTGGTAGAACAAATTTAATAAATAGGACTATGCTTATTAGTCTTGTAACCTCTTAGCTAAGGTGAGAACTGTACCATACTTAGAGATTGTACAGTGACGTTGAAGATCGAAAAAACATAGAATAAAGTTTGTCAAAATAGTTGAAGTCCCTATAAAAAAATTCAGAGATAATCTAGATAATCTATTGCAGACATAGTTTAGAAAATCTGTATTTTATATATCTGCAACAAGTATAAAGGACATATGCTAGCATAAAATCCGAGGCTATAGTTAACTTGAAGTAGGATCAAAGTCTTATGTCATCTATTATGAAGTTTCTACCTGAAAATGTCATTGATTTCTGAATGTTAGTTATTTCATTGCCGATCTCAATGAAAATGGTCTGGGTAGCTTCAAATCATGATCCACTAGATTGATACTTTGGGATCTGCACAAAGAAGAGAATTGATCTTGTAACAGATCTCAACGAAGATGGTATCACTACCTTCAGATTTTAGAAAGAATTTCCTTTTTGATAAACTCGAACTTGCTACAAGACTTAGCTTGAGCACTGCAGAAAATCCTCATGAATCATACTAACAGAGGTAACCAATACCTTCCTGAAAAAGATATCTCAATAACTTAATGATTAATAAACAAAATCAGTGGCATAAATGATTACTACTTTCAATGGAGACTTTTGTGTCTCAGATTCTCTTGACATTGTCTCCATGAACAACCAAAAATCCCTCACTCGTGAGGCTTCCAAGAGCATTGCGAATCTGAAAGAAACCCCAAGGAAAATTGAATAAGCATGTGAGTACCAGTTCTACTAACAAATAAATACGGTCAATTAAAATACAACATACGAGCAAGCTATTAAGTCGATCAGTACATGTAGAGACTTCGATAGACTGCAACTGAAGAGCTTAGGTAGACTGCAACTAAAGAGCTTAGGTAGGATACCCTGGTTTAGCCACATTTTAATAAAATACGATGTGAGAATGAAGATTTAACCAAGTGAGCATCGTGTCAATTGAATGAAGGAGGTGTGAAACTTGTCAATTGAAGGAGGTGTGGAAGTCCACGTGCATACAGTAAACCTTCATATGAGCATCATGTCAATTGAAGGAGGTGTGGAGGTGTCAAATTAATTTAAATGTTCGCTAACAGCTATGGAAATTGTAGATAAGTCACATCAATGAAATATTTATAAGGATTTGTAAGGAATATAATGTATTGTATTTTTTGAATTTTAAACAATGTGCTCAATGATAAAAAAAAGTCCCATTAATGGTTATTGTCCAATAGAAACTTAGAAAAAATGTAATAAAATAAAATGAAAAATTGTATTGAAATTTGAAATGAAATGGGAGCGTTGATGAAATTCCATCGTGAAAATCATCGAAATGTTATTTTGAAAATGAAATAAAATATAGGTTTTGAGTTTATGTTCGAGTGATACGTTATATATTTTTGGAAATTTTTATTTTATCAATTTTTTTCTATATTGGTTGAGGGTTTTGTTTTAATTTCTATAAGAAAATTTGGTTGTACTGGATGTATAAATATGAAAGAACAATTTAATATGTATGTTTTGTGTTGTATTCTAATTTAATATGTATGAAAGAACAATTTTTTGTTTTTATGTTTTGTGTTGTGTTTGAGTGCATGCCAAACCCATGAGGGTTTCTCTATATTTATCCAGAGTCTTCCTACAAATACATCAATTAGTGTTCAATTAGTATTAGGCAAAGCATAAATCAATTTAGAGTCTCCCTACAAGTACATCAATTAGTGTTCAATTAGTATTACACAAGTAGAAATCAATTTATATCGGCGTGCAGGGGATGGATGGGGTGTACCTCCATCCATCAGGCTTGGAAGGCCACCTATTGTAATCCCTCTAGTGAAGAGGATAAGACAAGTGCATATCTCTCTCCAGTCGAGGATGCTTTCACCCTGTTGACCACAAATCCTCCATGCTTTCGTCGTGGAGATGACGCTTTTTCCCTGGAGATGACTACTGACCAAATCATTGCATTGCATTCAAATTGTACGGTTCAATTCATCTGCCACCTACCTACAGCCAACAGTTAATATTGCCTTTTTCCACTACCTACATCCTACATCCATCGATTTGTTAATCTTTCTTTTTTCCACTACCTACATCCATCGGTTTGTTAATATTGTTTTTTGCCGCTACCTACATCCATCGGTTTGCATAGTTTTGTTTTTTGCTTTTTGTATTGGGAATTGGAACTTTATGATGAAAAGGACTTGTAACTAAAATCTATTTTGAAATGAAATGGGAGCATTTTCTTGATGTACATCACATTTCACTACTCAATGACTCACCTCAATCAATGAAATCCATCATGAAAATCATCGAAATGTTATCGTGAAAAGAGTATATATGGAATAGACCTTGATTAATGTTCATGTTGTTATCCATTGATTAATGTTCATGTTGTTATCCCTTTGAGTTTATGTCTGGGTGATAAGTTATATAATTTTGGGAAAAAAAAATTATCAAATGTTTTCCATATTTATTGAGGGTTTTGTTTTAATTTTTAGTTAAGAAAATTGTGGTGTTTTTTTTGTTGTTGTATGGATGTGTAAATATGAAAGAACAATTTAATATGTATGTTTTTTGTTGTATTCTAATAGTTTTTATGACTATAAAATCTCTTATTAAAGAGGAGGATATGTGATTAGCAGTCATCTCCAGTCAAGGACACTTTCACCCTGGAGATGATTGTTGACCACAAATCCTCCACACTTTTTCCCCGGAGATGATTATTGATCACAAATCCTCCATGCTTTCCACCTATCATGTCATATTTGAGCTTCTCCTTGACTGGGAGGGCGAATAATTCCCTATAGAGCTACATCATGGACTTCAGGTCAACTCCTTGGGAATACCATGATCAACCACTTGGAATATTCCCCATTCAGAATAGGCCTTGCTCACCTCTTCTCTCACGCGACCCCTTTCCTCACCAAAAATTCCCGCGAGGAATATGATGGGAATATCTTTGCTAAAGTTGTTGTAAGCCATGTTGGGGCGCTCATCCTCGTCACGGATGAAGATGGACTATAGGAACTGCTCATCTTCGTCCTTGTCCTCGTCTGCAAATTTTTAAAGGATGAGAAACAATTCATAGTAGCAAAGTATATACCATGAGAGTATGGAAGACGATATCATTCATTAAAGCTACAACAAGGGGAAATCATGGAATGTAAAAAATGACAACAGGTACGCCATCCCTCTCTCCAGAAAATCCAGGCTAACATACACCAAAACAAACTTGCCACCCATTGGGCGAAGAAGAGGAAGGACAAACAAAGACCGGGTAACATTTTCATTAGTGTCCACCTACATGAGATCAAAGCATTGCATTGCATTCAAATTGTACGGTTCATACCATATGCCTTCTACTTATATCCAACGGTTAATATTGTTTTTTTCTTTTTTCCACTACCTACATCCTACGTCCATCAGTTTGTATAGTTTTTTGTTTTTTTCCACTACCTACATCAATCGGGAATTGGAACGTTACAATGAGAAGGACTTGTATTTATAAAATCTATTTTGAAATGAAATGGGAGTGTTTTCTTGATGTACATCACATTTCACTAGTCAGTGACTCACCTCAGTCAATGAAATGCCATTGTGGAAATCATTGAAATGTTATCGTGAAAATGAAATAAAATACCATTGTGAAAATGAAAGTTCAGTGTGAAAAGAGTATATATGGAATAGACCTTGATTAAAGTTCATGTTGTTATCCTTCGGTGTCGGCTTTGAGTTTATGTTTGAGTGATAAGTTATATGTTTTTTGGAAAATTTCCTTTTATCAAATTTTTCCATATTTGTTGAGGGTTTTGTTTTAATTTTAAGTTAAGAAAATTGTAGTGTTTTTTTTTGCTTTTTTGTTGTATGGATGGGTAAATATGAAAGAACAATTTAATATGTACGTTTTATGTTGTATTCTAATAGTTTTTATGACTATAAAATCTCTTATACATATGGAAAAAACAATATGATTTCTTATATGCATGTGACGAAACATAAGTTGCTCTTAATGCACTTTGGTTTTTAGATAGTGGATGGATTGTTTATGAATGTATGGTAGTCTTAATTCAACCCCAATGCTCTTAATACAATTTGGTTTTTAGATAGTGGATGGATTGTTTATGAATGTATGGTAGTCTAAATTCAACCCCAATATACAAGCTTTAACAAGAATACTGCTATGTTTTTGCAACTTTAACCATCATGTGCACTATGTTTAAAAATGTATTGGTGCTTAAATATTTTAAAATGCACCCTTATTTTGCATTTTAAAATGAGTTGATTTTCCATCGTTTTTTTTTATAAAAATTGTCATTTTTAAAATGTCATTACCATAGTGCTTTAGTAGATGGCCTAATGCATTATTATGTATTCAATGCAATAGTTACCTATATGTTTCATTACAATAATGCTCAACCAACGTTAGGAAACCATTTTTTTGTTGTGGTTTAGTTTATTTCATGCACCCATGGATATAGGTATACCAAATGTATCGATGTTGCAACATTCACCATGCTCTGGTAGTGCATTGACGTAGATGAAACACATTAATATGAATGCACTTCCATAATAAGCAATCTAGTTTTCATCAATGTATTGAAATTAAATATACACAGTATAAACTCTATTATGACTATAAATAAATTAAATGCACCCATAATCTAACTCATCACCTTTTGTTCACAAAAAACATTCCCTATTATGAGTATAAATAAATTAAATGCACCCATAATCTAACTCATCACCTTTTGTTCACGAAAAACATTCCTAGTGACCACAGTTGTATCATTGACAAAAAAGTTCAAAAAGCAACAACTCCACTTTCCAAATTCCATTAGTTGTTAAGAAATTATGCAAGAAAAATGGTTCAGAGGTACTTTAGGCTAGTCGGATAAACTCCTTGTTGAAATTAGAAAATCCAAGTTGTAAACCCTTCAAGTCCAATCCATGCTAAACCTAGACAAAACTAAAAAAAGAACCCTTTCTTTAGGCTAGTCGGATAAACTCCTTGTTGAAATTAGCAAATCCAAGTCGTAAGCCCTTCAAGTCCAATCCATGTTAAACCTACACAAAACTAAAAAAAGAACCCTTCTCAAATCCTTTTAACCATTAATTAATATAATCAATACAATGAAAAACTATAACTAGTTGAAATAACTAACCTCTTCACATAAAGCAATTCCACCTCTAAATCAACTAATCAATTAACATAATTTGGGGGAGGAAAGATGAGACATCTTCATTTTATTACAAGAAGCGAACAACAAGGTATTTATACTTGAATTCCCTTGAGGCACCTCCTCACCAAGTTTTGGATTCCCCCATCTTAGACCACTAGCATATAACCAATCCACTTTTGACTCTCGATCTTGAAAGGAAGGGATCACCCTAGGGAATTGAGACCCCAAATCAGACTTGAAAGGGAAAATTATCATAAATAAGGGTTTTTGTTAGGAAAGGGAGCATAAAAGCCTCAGAAATTCACTACTTGATCCTCCAGCATGAGGATACTCAATCAATGTGTTTACCCTTCTCCATGCAAATTCCTTCTTCAATTATACTTATTAAATGTGATTCAGATAATTGGTACAGGACATAACCATATCTAGGTGTACATACCACTAGAAACCGACTCAAGAGCATACCTTCATTGCACCTTTATTATTTTTTTGCATTTTTTGGAATTACCCCATTTGTTGCTTTAAGGAAACTCATGGTGGCCTATAGGTTTCTTTAGGGAAACCATGGGGACCAAGCAAAACTTTTTTTTTTAGAAGAATTCTCAATGGTTCAGATGGGACAAAGGGGTTGTACAATATTTCATGCAATGGGACCTAATAATTCTATAACACCTATGGTGGTGCTTTCATGTTTATTAGATGCACTAGTTATTAGTGTGTTTCCACACCAATAAAAAATGGAAAAACGACGTTGCAATCTTGTTTCATTTGAGATTATTATATGCACCAGTGCATGAAATAAAAACATGGATGTATTCAAGTTTTCCCTCAATCTTATATTTTACCATGCTTGAGATCAATGAAATGACCATATCGCATCCTCATAATTTTAAATGTTAACTTATATTTCATTGAGAATTGAAATCAATTATGAAAACTTTGAAGCCATTTGTATGGGTGTATTTAAGTATAAATATATCAAGTATGTTAAGATATTAGATTTATTCTATATAATTGTCAATCAATTGCAAATTCAATTATATTTAATTGCTATATGTTATTGGCTCTAAGAAGGATTGATGAAAATATATAACAATTTGTTTACACTTTACAAGTGATAAATAATATCCTTTACATGTTATATTTGATATGTTATGTTTTCAGTATATGTACATTAGAATAATTATTAATATTGAGTATTTTATGACGCACCTCATTAAAATTAAGGATATATTTTCTTATTTTGATAGCAATGAATCAAAACACAAATGAAAAAATTGATACCATGCAAAAGAATGAAATAGATAACTTTCTTATAGATTTTAGATTATTTCTAAAAACTAAAATTTGTCATACATTTGAAATGACAGAGGTGATAGAGATGCAAAAAGTGGGATTGTAAACAACGATCCACATGCCCCTATTTCATTAGAAGTATCAAATAAACACATATTTGTATTCTATTTATCCACCAAATTAAGCTATATTCAGATCATCTACCACCTACTTACAGCCAACAGTTAATACTGCTTTTTTTCTTTTTGCCACTAACTACATCCTACATCCATCGATTTGTATAGTTTTTTGCTTTTTTCCACTACCTACATCCATCGAGAATTGGAACGTTTCGGATGAGAAGGACTTGTGACTAACATCTATTTTGAAATGAAATGGGAGTGTTTTCTTGATGTAAATCACATTTCACTACTCAATGACTCGCCTCAATCAATGAAATGCCATCGTGAAAATCATTGAAATGTTATTGTGAAAATGAAATAAAATGTCATTGTGAAAATAAAAGTTCAACGTGAAAAGAGTATATATGGAGTAGACCTTGATTAATGTTCATGTTGTTATCACTTTGAGTTTATGTTTAATTTTTAGTTAAGAAAATTGTGGTGTTGTTTTTTGTTCTATGGATGTGTAAATATGAAAGAACAATTTAATATGTATGTTTTTTGTTGTAGTCTAATAGTTTTTATGACTATAAAATCTCTTATTCTTTATTTTTAAAAACAATTTAACATTGATAAAAAGGGAACAAGGCATATGGAAAAAACAATATGATTTGTCTATATTCACGTGATAAAACATTAGTTGCTCTTAATACACCTTGATTTTTAGATAGTGGGTGAATTGTTTATGAATGTATGGTAGTCTAATTTCAATACAAGCTTTAACAATAATATTGCTAGGTTTTTGCAACTTTAACCATATTGTCATTTCTTTGGGTACTTACATCTCCTTGTCTTTAGAAACCAATGTATGGTTTTACTACCTACTACAAGATATGTATTTATGCATATGTAAGCAAAGGTATTATCGGGCACATTGTGTTGAAATGCAAGTTCAACTCAACCCATGGACCATGAACACATTGCTTATCATTGTGGACTTTTCTTTGACCATGGATATGTTGTAGTTCCCCACCCAAAGGAACAATAGAAATTTTCTACTCAATGCAATGGCTCAACTCATTAAAATATATAGACATATTCTACTCATTTAGATCACTCATGAAGCTATTATTGTGGAGATGGACTACCATTCAAGTTACATGGAGATGGTGTACCACTTTTTTTATTGTTTTTTTCACTAGGGAAATCGGCAATTGGAGACTGGGCTGGTACTCGCGTGACACTGGGTCCAGGGATCCAATCTCGCTACCACTATACCCCTAGGTTCCCCACAACAGCCCACAAGCATGGGACACGGGTAAGCCCGGGTGTGATTTGAACTTGTGACCTCTGTTTACAACATGTGACTTCATATCAAGCGAATCGCCAATGAGCCACACCCGTGCGGGAAGATGGTGTACCACTTGAGTTGACATTGACATGTATATTTAAGTCAACCTAACTATGTATTTTTTTTAGTTTTGATGTGTGAGAATTGAATAATTATTATTTATAACCCATTTTTTAATATGTACTAAATGATATTTGTTCCCAAGAAAAAAAATTGCAATTTTCTATTCCAGTTTAGAATGAAAAACACATTCTTCATGTGCTCTAAGCACATTACAAATATAATGTAGATATAGGTGAAGATTGCACCAACGAGAACAAAATTAACTAGGTAATATACATGTCATTTCTTAGTCTTTAAGAAATAATCATCAATCCTACCCTTTTTCCCCTTCTTTTTGTAACCCCATGCCACTCCCCTAAAGAAGGATCCACAAAGGCTACTTGTAACTCAAAAAGAAAGAGATCAGGTATCAAAAGGGGACCAATTCCTTATTGGAATTAAAGCTATTACTTTCATGAAATCGCTCCAATCCCATAAGAGGAATAACATGTACAACCATCCTTGAGGAGGATATCCCAATAGTTATGTCTTTTGATTTATCCTTTGAGATATGCCATGGTTACTAGGTTGGCACTTCTACACAAGCAATATCGACCTTCTCTAAATATATTGTCCATTGATTTTCATCATCCTTTTCTTCATCTTCATCTAATGAAAATGCCCAACTTTTTATTAGATTTAGTCCATTTTTTCTATGAAGGATGAGCTCATGCACGACGACAAGAATCTTATAGATGTCCTGGAATATGATAGATCCTAAATTGAAATGTTGTATTCTTGTAATCCAAATCCCGAGCCCATCTAATTTTTTTCCATTTAAGAATCATTTTGTCCACAAAACTCTTACTCGGGTCAATTTCAACACACACATGAGCATATGTGCATAACCTTGTTATGTCTCTTTCAAAATATGTTTTTATGCAATTTCCGAAAGTATTCCCAATATCCTCCATAATTGAGATATACCAAAAATGTAAGGGAAATTTTGGGAGACAAGCTTGTTGATAGAAATACTTATGAATGACTAGGGACTTACAAATGACTAGGGTTATATCATTGGCAAAGAAAGATAGAAGAATATATGTACTATAATTCTCAAATTCAGTTAATATTCAAATATTAACCAAAAGAAGAGATGTGAAATACATTAGGCTAGTTGGTTATCCTCCTTGTTGTGGCTTGTGATCCCAAGAAAAAATATTTTTCACACGTCTGATGTGTTCTAAACCTGCACACAAACAAACAAACAAGAGCCTTCCCCATGTGGTGAGATTTTCTTCTTACGGATAAGATGAAAATCCCTTGGATAACAAAGTGGCTCCCTTAAACCAAATCCAAGACAGAAAGAAAAAAAATAGAATCCTAAACTCCTAGATCAAGCATGCACAAGTATTCAAATATGAAAATGAAAGGAAAAGGATAAATATCTTACCTTTTGATTTGGAGATTGTCCAAGCTCTAGCTCCAATCTTGATGTCCAAGGCTTGTGTACCTGCAACATAAGATAGAAACCAACCTTCCAAACATGAGTGCATCAACGATATCTAATATAACATATCATATATCAATGGTAGAGACATGACATGGGAGAATAGGCCAAGTTTTTATTAAGAAAGACAAAGAAGAAGTAGTACAATACATAATTATACCTGAGGTAAACTCGGCAGCATCTCCTCCTAAAACTTTCAACAAGCCACCTTTGAGAACCTTGAGAACATAAGGGTTCCTTCACAAATAGATCTGCAACTATATTTCAGACTCGGCCTATATGTGTCTAATCCCAAAACCAAAGAGAAATGGCCTTGATATAGGGTGAGAAATCCCAACCACCATGGACAAGAGTGTGGATCAAGAGAGGATATCGTGGATCTCATATCTCCCAACATTCTTCATAAGGAAAGGAAAGATTGGATCTCAAAGGGATGATGAGATTCTCAAGATGAGGGATCCTAGATCTAAGGCACAACACGCTAACCAAAATTAGCGCGCCCCAGACACCGAGAAAAGCGTGACATAGTTGTAATTTTCGGACCCCTATAGTGGCTTGCAAAGCACGACAATTTGGTATTTTTCACGCCTCCATAGTTCAGCAAGGCGCGAAAATTTCTCCATGAATGGTTGAAAGTGGTTAGGTGAGGTGGGATTCAGCTCCAAGAAATTGGGTGACTTCTCCAACTTAGGTGTATAATGAACTTATCATACAAAAATGGGTTTAACACACTTTGGAGATCATGAAATTCATATCTCCGATGGTGGTAAAGCTTACATCACCAAAAATGGCAAAATGAGGTATAACAAATGCCCCCTAAAGTGTGAGGTTAGAAAATTTTGATGGCCGAAACACTTTACTAACTTGTAGATTCTCAAGGGATAACTGGAAGTAAGTTCGGAGGAGAGCTAAATTGACATACATGTATCATCCCCGAGGCGGGCATACCCATGCTCGGAACAACTGACTTAAAGCATGGCTGTCGACCAATACATCACAGATCCGTGATAGTACTGAATCAACACATGACTGAAATCATGGCTACTAGATCACAAGCGTAGATCCATGATATGACAACAGCACAACCACGACCAATACAAGAGTGGATCTGTGTGACAATACACTAGTGAGGTCACCAACGTGATGTCCATGTGGAAGCTTACTCAATGAATCGCCATTGCAACCTGGATATAAACTTCAGAAACATCCAGGGTCTTCTACCTGATCCCAAATCAATACGAATCTAACCATGTGATTACAAGGTGTTGAAGTTGAACATGGGAGAAACCACTTGATTACTGGTCAATGATGTGAACCATTAACAAGCACGAGGGAAATCACCAATGATGACAATGATCCCCAAGGTATCATAGTACATCCTGACGAAATGTGAATAGTTGAGTTGATGTCGAACATCCACGATATCATTCGATCAAATGCCAATGATGAAAACCTACTATTGAATACAGGGAAACCTGCCATTGAGGCATGTAGGTACCAAGGTACTAAAATGGTCCCTAAGTCCAAATCTTGGATGTTGTGTTGAAGTCGATAGGAAGAGACTCGTCGAAGGAGGGTCATAATGAATCCCACATCATCAACACAAAACCGACAGGATGAAGTAATGAATCAGATGAGTATGGACTGACATAAGGATGTAAAGGATGACGATATTGCAAAAAGTTGACTCAAGCTGACACTTTCCTTTGAACATATGACGGCATGACATATGACTTGGTAGCATGGACTTAAAGAGGCAAAAAACTAAACGTGGCATGACTATAACTGAGGTGTTCTTTAGATGACTCAAAGAAGGAAGACAACTCACAACTTTAGTTATGACCCAGAAACATACTGAATACCCGACTGTAAGACAAGATGCGGAAATATGCCATGTTCAAAGGTAACTACTCACTGGATACCAAAATAAAAAATAAACTCGGCTTATTCCCCCCATTTCCCCCCATCATGTTTGAAGAGATTAAATAAACTAGTTGTTGACACCGGATTTTTGAAGTAGATGATGAAAAAAACCTACAAAAAAACTAACAGTTACTACTTGGGTCAATTTTATTTTATTTTGGAACTAGACCATATGCATAGGGACATATGCTAATAAACATGCATATCAATGCATTTTCCTCGTGATCTTCCAATGATTCCAAAGCATTTCTTCCATTTTTCGGGCTAAAAAATTACTAGATTTTTGCATTGATTGTGAATCAACGAAATTTATCCTTGTCTTACCACATCTTTGAAGGAATATGGTTACAACACTTGCATTTAAGATGCCTTAGTACATGTAAATATAGTATGGATTTTTTCTTCAAATCCATAAACAACATCGAAATTAGAAACCTACAACGCAATCCACAACAATAGTCAAAGTTTGTATTGTTGGATTCAAGAGCTGGTGTGAGATCTGTGAAGTAATGAGGGTCAAATTAGCCCAATATGAATCGTGAGGATACTCCTAGAATTTATTTCTCTAAGTAATATGAAATCTTTGTGGAGGACAAGGACACTTTCCTCCCCTTCAGTGCTTACTCCCCATCTTTTGTATTGCTAACACCTAATTCAATTGTAGCTTCAATTAATGACTCAATTGTTTAGTTCAAGCCTATGTATTATATTTATCTACTTTTTTTCGCATAGAACCATATGTATTACATAAATATCATGATTCACTAGCTCAATGCACTAGAATTTTTAGTTGTTTTTATCAAGTTGAGGATATGTTGACATGGGAGTTGATTTAGACTCCAAATTATTGTTTTCTTATTAGTTTTTTTGTGCTTGTTGACATTAGCATAGCCATATTATAAAATTCTTGAAGTGTAGGGTGTCTTTCACAATATTTGTGTCTTGAACATATCAAAGCCTTAAAAGTTGTCTAGGTCTGCAAATTGTATCCACCCAAGTATCACTCTTTTTGTAATTTAAACCTTTACGTAGGGTGGTGATGTAATATTTCCAAGTTCTTATTTTCATGCAACTTTTATATTTCATGACTCTCAAAACCTTTTATATGAAGACCAAACTACAAGAAGAGACAGAAAAGTGGAAAAACTCTCAGGTTGAGATAGGAGAGTTACATGTCCTACAATGTCAAATGGAAAACAAAAACACTGCACTTTCAGATGAATGTGAGAAACATATAAGAGAGTTGAATGTGAGAAACAAATTTAGGGTTGTTTATTGTCCAGAGCTGTTCTTTTCTTGCTATTATGTGCCAATTAGTGCCTAGGATTAGCCCATAATTCCTGTAGGTGACTAGGGCTCATCACTTTTATGGATGATAATTTGAAACATGCCTTCAAATGTCCATTATTTGAAGGCATGTTTTAGAGCATTCAGAACTTCCATGATACCCTAAATCAAATCATTATGTTCACTCTGAGTAGTTTTGGGTAGACAATGAAGCACAACATGGATATCCCCAACTTAATTTCATTGTAGTCTCAACAAGTTCATTGTAATATTTGATGTTGAGAGTGAGATCCATGAAATAAGGATCACATGCCTTGTAAAAGGTCTTCATTTCGATAAGATAACCTCCAAGATAGGAAAGGCACAAGGAAAGAGGGAACCTCTAGGAAATAAGGAACCAATAGCAAGAAAAGACCATCATCTAGCCTCCAAAGGTTCTCAAAGCTAGTGCCCAATAAGAATATGTCCAGAATAGAGATATGGTCATAAAATGAGGATAGGAATGGAAAAAAACTTAAAACATACTCGATAAAGCATGCATAAAATTAGGTGCAATAGACCCTCGAAGAAATAGTGGGAAATACCCCAACCCCCCCCCCCCTTCCCTCAAAGAGTTGATCTCCACATAAATCAATTTGCAAACTAACTTATCACATGAACAGATGGTCTTGATCTCCTTAAGCCATGGGTAAGCAAGTCAAAAACTCTAAATGGGAATGGATCCAAGTGGGATGACTCCTCAAACTAGGGCATAGACCATCCTCCAAGTGGACAAAACATAACCCAAATCATGCAACAACCATCATCCTAGAGTGTTTTCCAAAATTATATTGAAATCCCTCTAGGGGGATGGGCCCTCCTAATGTAGCGTAAATAATCCTACCAAGCCTGTAAGCAACCTCCAAATAAGATAATGATATGCATCAACCCTCAAAAGGTTGAATTCTCTCCTCAAAGGAATATGATGAAGGGTATAACACTTGCAAGGCATGAACATTCCAATCACTAACATGTGTCCAACCTTATAAAGAATAGAAAGTATATGCCATAAAAATTCATCCCATAACATTCTATAGTAAAAAGGATTCGCTCTCATACAATAATCTGAATAGGGGACTATTATATCCGTTTTTATAGGAGTATATGATGCTTAATAAGATGGATTTTTTCTCTTGCTAGAAGAAATATGTGAAATTATTGTCCATAATGAAGATAATGATTTCCTATGTATTTGCAATCTATGAATTTGTCATTCATTTTTTTAGGGCTGTTGGTAGTACCTAGTAATGGAATATTAATAGGGTTTTACAAATGGGAAGCAAAATCCTCCATCAAAATATAGATATGTACCTTTTAATCTATTGTCTTCAAGTGAAACACTCCATAAATTATGCACTTCTATAAGCTAATCTTGAGAGTGACTCATGGTTGCTATGGAGTTTCTTGTATCTAGTCCATTTAGGTGCTAAAAATGGCTTCTTTTCCAAATTTGAACCATAGCTTTCATAACTTCCTTTGAGCCTTGAGGCACTGTAATAGGTATTTTTGGATGAATTTTTATCTAGAACAAACTAGGAACAATGGAAGCAAATAAAAGGAAATTCACTCCAATTAAAATGAACACGACAAAGCATGTGCTTAGAAAACAACCCTCCCAATCTAGATGCTCTTCAACAATATCCTCTATGAAGTGACCACTCCAATACATAAGAATGTCATGCCATTCAATCTAATGGAAGAAGATAGAATGATTTATGGAGGATTACATGCCGGACAATTCTAGTCTTCAAACTTTAATGCTTTCTGGTTATTCTTTCAGACTGGTCATCGTAGCATTGACAAAGTAAGCCAAGGAGAGTGAATATGGTGTGTAAGAGATTAAATAAACTAGTTGTTGACGCCACATGAAAATCGTGTAGTCACTAAGGTAACAACAACTCTGTGCCACATCATAGAGAACATAAAAGGATGAAGCTATTAGGTGAAGTTTGGAGGGTGAATTAGTCGAAAAATAGGTCATTACGAGAAAATCCTTCAACAACGAAAGGAAAGAAAGTAAATGCTTGGTAAAAAAACGCTTTCCTAAACAAGCTGAAAATGCCCAATTGAAGGAATAGTATGGAGTGTTGTGTGGAAAAACTAGAAGGCAAGGTCAACTTCGTCTTTGACAGTGATGACCAACATTGTGAAAGCTAACATGCAGTTGTATAAAAGTGGTTTTGAAATCCAAGAAAGCCTCAAAAGGATGGACTAAATGTCTGGGTACAGAGCATGGAAAAAATTACTAACTATATAATGAATGTACCTTGAAGGATATATAGAAGTTGAGAAACTCAAATTTGAATAACAAATAGTATCTGGTTCCATGGAAAACTAACCTCTATAAAAATTGGAGACCCCAGGAAAATTTGAACAAATGCAAAGATTTTCCACTCAACCTCTCAGCGACGGTCAAATGGCTTTCAACTCAGCTACTGTCAAATCACTTTCCACTCAACCACTTTCAACCTTCATGCAAAGATATGATGATTCTTCATGTGGGCTTTTAGGTGACTCTTGCAACATTATATAGAAAAAAAGGTCCCCATTTTAGTAGATTATTCCACGTTTTTCTAAATGTGGACCGACTTGGAATATCAAAATCTTCATCTAAGAGCTGAAATCGCCGAATTTTGTATTTACCATGAAATCTGCAGTTCAAAAACCACCGAATTTCTTATTTACCTTGAATCTGGAAGTCAAAATCCCCAATGTCCACAAATCGTGGGCGATCTAACTGCAAATTGCCCCTATTGATGAAAAAACTGCGCGAGCAAACCGCTAATCACCTCCATGAATGAAAAATCGGGGCGAACTAGCTGCTAGTCCCCTCCATTACGAAAAAGACAAGGCGAACTCACCATTTCAGCTATATTTCACATGGCTAAAATTCTAAGTTCTTTTTTCCCTCTCTCCTTGGTTTGGCTAATCGATTTCCTACAGTTAAGGGTTTAATTAATAATTTATTAAAATTCAAAAAACCCTTTCTATATTAAAAATTCTCCCTAGATTTTCTTGTGACCCCTCTAATTTCGCCCTTGGGCTAAATTTCGCCCCTAAAATCATCCCTGGTTTCGATCTTAGATGCATTTTTTTCCTATATAAGACCCATTTTTGCCGTGGTCCGGGGCATATTCTTCTTTCTCTCTCATTTACCAGGTTTCGATCTCAGATGCATTTTTTTCCTATATAAGACCCTTTTTTGTCGGGGTCTAGGGCATATTTTTTTTTTTTGCATTTGCTTTTTTTGACGCTTGCTGGGGGAGAGAGGAACACTATTGGGACAATCAATTAGGCAGACCGGTTGAACCCATAATGCCTAGTACCGTAGGACCTATAAACACAAGCCACCGAGGCCAAAAGTAGCAGTGGCAAAGATATTTGAGCAAGAAAATGAAACAGGTAAATGGACCTACTCTTTTAAACTTTATTTCACAAAAATGTAACGGACGACTTGATGTTTTGGTGGTTCTAATTTACTCTAATAAATCACTAGTGATATCCCTTTATTTCTTTCCTTCCTTTCTCTAATTTGATTATTTTATACGATGCATTTACAAATGGAATTTCAATTCATTTATAGAAACTAGATTTAGAGATTTTGTATTCTTGGTGTTATTTTTAATTGCATAATTGTATACTAATTGAGGAGGGAATTGAAGATTTCTTTTGCATCATCTTCTTCAATTTGGTGCGCTTCATTTTTTAAAAATCCTATTCTAACTGGTCTTTCTTCATGTCTCTACCTTACCTTGTTTCCAACCCACCCACCTGCAAGAACTAGACCTGTAGCTCTATACCACTTAGTTATGAGGTATTGCTACTTACCCCTTATATTTTAAGCATTGGATGGAGTGTGTTTATTAGTCGAGGCGAGGGAGGACTTGTCCGAGCTTCCCATGCTCCCCATGCACGATTCTAGATTACACTACCATTATGTTAATTTTAATCGAATCAATGTTACTGGCTGTCAATTTTAACTTTTCGGTATATATCGTTTATTCGGATGATATAATGGGTGAATTATTTGCTTTATTAGTTTTATTTAACGGTAGCAGCTGCTATGGGTTTACGCTTATATAAGAGTAGCAGGCACTGTTATATATAATATAAGGAATTGCAACTTGAATCACTTTAAAGAGACTCGATTCCTCTCCCCTAGGTAGTAAAGCTATTGGTCATTCAAGGCCTGGGGGTGCTCTTTGCGTCTCCTATCCGTGTTTTTTATTTAAAAAGTGGTTAGTCGTGTCGCTCGACAAATTAACTACTTGTAAACTAAACTCGGCATCGTAGCAGCTAACTAACTTGCTCACTTTGCTATACGTAAATCTTAAGTTAGTTCACAAGATGAAGCACAGGCAGAGTAAACTACTATCACATATATTTATCCTCTACTTGAATAGGGCTATAAGGGGTCGAAGCAGATGGCTTCATTAGCTCATGATATTCGCACGGTTTTTTGTTGTCTTGGCCATTAAAACAAACTAGCTCCTTATTCTTGGTTTCTTAACACATGCTACTTTAAAACTTGACCTTACTTTATTATTGACCGTCTTATAATAAAGGAAGGCATTGTCAGGCCCGGGTTGACCGGACCTTACCTGAGCAAAGGTAAATCGATAGGGAAATCGTTAATGGAGATACCCCAGTATTGAGCCTTCAGGGAGAGATGGAAAGTTTATTAGGGAATTAGTGATCATTGGTTTGGTATTATTTCTAAGAAATGGATGAAACAAGTTGGGATACTACTGTATATAGTTTATAACTAATGAAAACTATAATCACCTAGTGGGACTTCATTAATGAGGCCATAACCACTGACTAGTGGGCCTTTTTTATAAGGTCAACTTATGTTTATTCATTTAACACTCTACTACCTTGTGGGCCTTATGAACTAGAGATGGCTAGGTTGTTTACAATACTTTTTCCAAATAATATGTAGTTAGCTATTTGTTACAGTTTGATAGTGCAGTGTTAAAAATTATTAAAAAAAATATCAATACAAATTTATTGGTTTTAAAAATTATACATTAAAATGGATTTATGTTATTTTATTTTACACTATATATATTTTATTATTATTATTTTCCTTTTTATTAATCTTAATTTATTTTTAATTTATAACTTTAAATGATAAACATAAGACAAATATAAATTATAAATACAATAAATATTTTTTAGTTTAAGAAATGTTATTAAAAAAATAGTATACTAGTTTCTTTAAATCATGTTTGATTCAATTAATTATAATATTCTATATAATCTAATAAAAGATCAATGAACATAATCTTCTAAAACATGGCTAAAACTAGTTACAAACTCGTAAACATATTATTTATTTATAAACCCAGCTTTAGTAGTTATATGTGTACGTTATTTTGACCTTAGGATTTGTGTAGGATATAATAGCATTTGATTGTGATGAGTTAGTTCATGGCAATTTATTAATTTGGGACTATTTTGTATATTTTTCTATATATAGATTCCAAAGTGCCAATACAACGATTATATAAATCGATTAAATGTTGACGTTTGTGAAACTAATCAAACTCCTTACAAACAGGTTATGGTTACAATCCCACCTTTATTAATGATCTATATGCAAAAAAAACTCTTATATCTATGTAGCATATATGTAACAGCCCATGGTTGCATGTTTATATCTCTTTCCTGACATGTTTATATTATTTGGAAAATGGTTCCTAACTAACGTTGGATTGGGACACCCTCATAATCACATCTACCCATTTCACAATTTTTTGAATGTTATTACTGGGAGCATCTTCCTTTTGAAGATTTTTATTGTATTACTTTTCAATTAATTTTTACCTTTATTTTTTAATGCTCACCACTAATTTATTTCTTTTATTTTTATTTTCTTATTTTTTTGCAACTCTGAAATTATTAATTATATACTAAAAAAAATCTAATTAATAAAGTACATTCTTTTTAGCTCTTATCTACTTAGGATGAAAGTGCCTTCAAGACAAATAATGACATAAACAATTAACTTCTAGAAAGAGTACCTAACTTGATTTTGCCAATGTCCAATAATTTATATTTTTTATTTCTTTCATAGTTAATTGTTAAAAGTTAGCAATCAAATGTACACTCTTAGTTTACCAACTTTCTCTTATCAAAACTTTTATTAAAATAATATAATATTTGATGATTATTTTAATTTATAGTCTCAATCTCAATTTTCTGTTTTGATTAATCCGTACTCTTAGTTGAGTTGAGACAACACATACAACTATACAAAGTAGCTCAATTCTCCATAATCTATATTTTTCAAGTTTGTCCTAATTAATTGTCAAATAAGATGATGACACTTACCTTTCCTTGAGCACTTTGGGTTAGCATATGAGGATATTTTGACAATTATAATTTGCTAGTGGGGAAGCTGACTTAGAGAGCAATTTTACAGCTAGTTTTAGAAAATGAATTAATTTCTATTATGATTGTTTTTTTGAGTTTCTCTCTTTTAAAGATACTTTGTTTCAGAGGTTATGGGGATCCTGGTAAGACATATATTTACATTATAGTTAATGAAAAAGAGTACCTCATTTAAAAATTTGGTTGTTTTGGACTGACACCTTTTAAGAAATAAATATAGAAAATTTAAAATGGGCTACCACCACCATTATAAGAACTGCTAGTCATTAATGACCTATTAGAATGAGGATTTTGTAGGTTTTTTAGATTTCTAAATTTATCATGTTCATATTTAGATTTTTAGATTTTGTAGGTTTATTATATTTTCTGACCAAAATTCACCCATTCACCCATTCAGATTAAGATTTTATTGGTTTTTCAAAATTAGATTTGGTAGGTTTTTAAGTATATGATTGACTGCACATTAGATTTACAATTTTTTAGGTTTTTCCTATATTATATGATTCAAATGATTTACATTAGATTTACAATTTTTAGGTTTTTTTTTATATATTATATGATTCGGATGATTCAGATTTACATCGATGAGGAGGCAAAGGGAAATAAAAAGGATGCATGGTAGAGTTGGACTTATGCATTAACCTATCTGGTCAAGGCAAGTTAGGTTTAATTTGACAAGGTTTGTTGAGCATGGTGTTATTATGTTCGGAATCAGGTCATCAGGTGTGGGTAAATTTTGCTTTTCTTTTAATAACTTTATTAGTTACTCAACAATCTCTTTCACCCACTTTTTTTTAATATAGTTTTCAGTCCTCTTCAAAATAAATAATATGGCATTATTGCCTCATTTTTTCAATCTCAATAAATAGCATGGCAATGTTGTTTGCTCAATCTTTATCTTATGTCAATTATTCAAAATTTAAACTTAAAAATTTATGAGCGTCAATCATTCCTGATATATCCAAAGGCTCCAATGTTTGTAATATTTTGTTTTAAATTTGGTATTAGTTCGCTCAATCTTAATCTTATGGCAATTATTCAAAATTTAAATTTAAAATTTTACACCTTCAATCATTCCAAATATATCCATAAGGTCCCAGTATTTATGATATTTTGTTTTGAATTTGGTAAAAGGTATCACTTTCTGGGAAGAAAATTGATAAATTAAAGTAATTTCAACTCCCAATTTAATATTATATGCACTAATCTCAACTCCCTGTTGGTTGGGCCACAAGCAAAGTCAATGTTGACTTTGCAAGTACAATAAAGTTAAAAATGAGTCATTTGGGGAATCCGGTTATTAGGTGTTTGTCTGAATTTCTTTTAAAATATAAATAGGTATAAACATGTTTTTTTTATTTAAGTAAACTGCAAAAAATAAATAAGCTTTGAGCGTTAGTGTCTCAAATAGAACATTGAGATTTCATGGATTTCTTTTCATTGTAATGTTAATATCACGGAAAATGTATTATGGTAATTAGTCTTGTAAACAAAACATTAAGACATTAAGATTTAATGGAGTCTCTTATATCATTTAAATTGGTGTATAATTTCAATGGTAAGGACAATTAGTCTCGAAAATAGAACATTAAGATTTAATGGAGTTTCTTATATCATTTAAATTGGTGTATAATTTTAATAGGAGCAGAGGGTGAATGAATTTATGACAGAGCTTGGGATAGTTGTGCATGTTAACCATCCCAACACAGTTCGTCTTATTGGCTTTGGTATTGAAGTTGGACTGCACTGTTGTTTTTAATTTTCCCCCATGGAAGCTTAGAATCATATGGTATGTCCATATTCTGATATTTAGTTCTGATTAGGCATGTATAAAGTTAGGTTATTATAGAACGAGAAATACTCTTAACATAATCAATGCTTGTATTTTTGCTTCATGTATTCATTAGTTTTTCTTTATCATTTTTTGGATTGTTCTATCCAGTCACAAAGTCTCATCTTCTAGATTGGAACATCCAGTACAAATTTTCTTTGAGGACAACATATCAAAGCATCCAACATTTTACTCAGGTCTTCTTTACGTTCATGAGAGTTAAAGACTTATTATTCATAGAGATATCAAAGCATCCAACATTTTACTCACGGAGAATTAATGGGAACTCATTATAATTATATCTTCTTAGTAAGCTGACCCATTCCTAAATTGTTAGGACATTCTGTCCTTGTGACCATTTCAAGGTTTTATAGCAAAACCAACGCATATGTGATGCTATAATCTAAGCTCAGTTTTAATGCTGTTTTGAGAATGCCAGATAGCAATTATTTCATTAGAGGTGACTAGCTTTTAAGGGATTCTTTCTGATTGAAACTGTGAAGCCTCTCCAAATTTCCTGCCACTATGGAGAAAATTGCAGTGGTCTTGAATGAAAAATTAAGATAATTATGGTTGGTTGTTAGTGCATTTTCAAATGCATGTCCAAATTTATATACCCATGATTTCCCCCTACTAGAACACATGCATAGATGAAACAAGAGGTACACCCACTACAAGCCGAGAGAATTGATAGGGTAGGGGCATCAACTTCAACAATGGAGGGAGCAACTTCAAGTATTATCTCTCTTCAACTAATAAGGGTCTTCATTCAGCATTCAACAATGGATTAATAATAAATAGTTGTTTCCATAATCATTAAGGAGTTTTATCACCTCAGCGATGCCGAGAAGAGAAGGCACTTTAGAACCATAATCTGGTTGTGCCTCAGTCATCCATCAGCCATGGTTGTGCCAACACAGAGTATTTAAGTGCTAAAAGAACAGAATGTCTTTATTCAAGTAAGCAAGCCAGTAACCTCGTCAATCCAATATCTTTTCTAAGATATCTAAGATAGACGTACCAATAGAATGGATCACATTTCCTTCATCATAGTTCTTCCTATCATGACTATCAATATCATGACCATCAATGAGAATTCATTATAATTCCTATAGATGATCAGATGTTTAATTACTAACCAAAACTTCAAATATTATTCTTTATAATTTATGTTAACCATAATTCCAAGAAACATAATATATATTATGTCAATATATTTTTATATTATCTATTTTCATATATATAAATTTTATGAAAATATTAATTATGTTTAATTATAATTAACACATTACTTTTAAAATATTTTTAATATTTAATATTAACTAATAAATTATAAATAACACTTATTTAAAAAAAAAAAATTAAATACTAAGATTATCATAGATTATCATTAATAATATTAATATGTATAAACAATTTTTATAATTAACTCCATTGTTAGAGACGCTCTGAGAGCCTAGAGGTTCAAAGGTTCACGTAGATCTATCTGACGAGATGGGGTCCTCGCAGGTTGGAATTTGACGGGCATTTTGCCCGTCAAATACGCCTAAAAATTTTATGAACATGTCGGACCGAACGGGTAAACATATTGTTTACAAGTATTTTTGACGTTTGATAATTTTTCATAACCATCATTAATCTTTTATTACTAGTCCGTCCACCAGGATTGTAAAGTGTTACAGTTGGCAACTTGGACATTGAAATGATAAGTCATGAATATGAATCATGGTAAGTTTTATCAAATTAAAAAATGGGCGCAAAGCGAGTAAATAAGATAAGTGCAGCGTTAACCATCAGATGAATTCACGTCTCCTCAATCAGATCACTGTAACCATTAGCTAAATTCATGTCTCCTCGATCAGTTGGTTGTACCTACTTCCTTTCAGGTGTACAATGGGATCAACGGATACGGGAGGATGTAGCTTCTGGAATCAATGATTAATAGGTGTGGTAAAAGGTCCAATCGTTGGCAAATTGGCCCTTTAGAAATCCTAAATTCAAAACTTTAATGGACATATCTCATAGGCTATACGGACTGTGTAACACCATTGTTGAACTAGCGTTAGATGGGTGTTTAATGATAAAATTAACTCCATCCACTCTGCCACATTAAGTGTTACTTGTTAGTTGGTTTGGCTAAATGTTGTAGATGGAGCATTATGCTGGAATTAACGTTGTAGCAACAGCTGCTTATCCGTAGTCTTGGACCATTTAGAAAACTTGTGGCTACCTATTATAGTATTTAGGACCTAAGCTCTCAGAGCCAAGCACTGGTTGAAGAAACTTGAACCCCCATTTATGTTATAATTTCAATCACTAATTTTTGTAGAACGGGTGGAGAGTCATCCCTTTCTTAAGAGGGGACCGTTCACGCTCGCCCCTCTCCATCCCAAGGTAAACCAACTATTATCACCTCCTTCCAGTGTAAATCCTTTAGGACGGAATCAGTCGGGGTTATCTATCAAAAACTACCTTGTGAGAAGGTCATTTTAGTCAGCCCCGAGGCCATTGCTGTCATTCTTCCCCAAACAGACAGAGCAACTAGCGACCAGAGGGATATATTCTATTTCCTTGACCTTCCAACCAACTTTCCAGTGGGACATTTCCTCAACTTGAATGCTTTATTGAATTACTTGACTAAAATTTTTGAATTGGGGAGAAACTCTTTCCTTAGAGTGATCTTAAATGCCTACTTTTTTGGTTGGCTTGTTCAATCACTTTAATTTCCCAGTCAAGTTAAGCGAGTTCGTCAATACTTTGGCCAAGGTTCCATTTATCTACTGGGCCTCTATTCTCTTGATGCAGAAAGTTTTCTCATTAGGGAAATAGAGATAGATTTTTCCCAAAGCGATCAATACAAGCAAGGAGGAGTCAGGCGAATCAATACTGAAAGTGCTAATCCTATGAGAGGAGAGGTCGGGCACTTGAATAAAGATAGTAGTATAAAAAAATTTATATAACGAGGAATCTCATAAGCTTGGTCGGATTAATGGGACAGTCATAGTTTTCCAGACTGTGATTGAACTTCAGAATCACTTGATCAGGCGAAAGTCCTTGACTCCCAACTTTGACTTGCAGACAGCTTCAAGGTGATCTCCTTCCCTGACTCCCAACTTTGACTTGCAGACAGCTTCAAGGTGATCTCCTTCGATGGAAAAGGAGTAGATTAATCTCCCTTGACAATAGTTGATTACAATTTACAATAAGATATCTTTTAGCTTTTGATAAATTTAAAATTGTTCTGATTTTTTTAAACTGTTTTTTTGATAGGAAATTGTATTTTTTTATTATTATTTTGTACTATTAGTTTTTATTTTTGTAGTTTTGAGGAAGATTTATTGTATTTTATATATCTTTTGTAGTTTGAAATTAAAATAATAATTTTTATATAACTCACATCAAGACTTTTTACATATTCCATTTTAATATTTTACTAGATGACTTTCACAAAGAAGCCATAAAATCAAAATGAAATTATAAAGGTTGAATAGATCATCGTATTTAGAATACAAACGTTTTAATCTGTCAATGTATGCATATAAAATTTCAGAAAGATCATAGGAAGTTTTAAAATAACCATGAGTTAAAAGGGTAGTTTTAACTTAAAACTTTATGAAAGAGTAATTTATAATTAAAATTTTATTATTAAGGGTTAACTCTCATTAAAACTTCATTATTGAAGGCCACAACTTTAGGCATAATGTTCTTTGGCGGTAAGATAAGAACACAAAGGAGTGGGCTATTCTCTCGACGATTTGCACCATCGAGAGTCGAGCCACCTCACGGCATTTTCCTCCTGCCGTTTACTCCATTCCCTTTTCTGTTTGTCGGCGTTTCTCTCAAAGATTGCGGGCCCATCAAGACTCGAGACCCCATCTACCCTCCGCCGCCTTGGGCTGACAAGTTCGTCTGCTCATCCGGATCTGTTAGCTCATCGACGTCAACATTAATGCATTTTTAAACGGAGATTTTTTTGAATGACCGCACCCCATCTTCCCGCAAACGGAATCCCTTGCATTTTTAAATTGAATCCCCTACAATGGATTTTCTTTCTCATGCTCTCAACCCTTCTTTTGCAGTTGCAAGTCTGTGGTACTCTTTCATATGTTTCTCAGACTGCATGGATTCAAATTGTAACAGTACGAATCAACATACTATTTGGGCCTCCCATGGACAAGCAGAAATATCAGGAAGTTATCCTAAAGTCTTCGCTAGATAAGGACCTCTAGAATCTTACCTTTGGTGATCAGACTTAAATAGGAGAAAGAGGTGTCAATCTCAGTGGTGGTTAGAAACAACGGATACAAATTGCCTGCGTTTTATATCAAGATTCTGATATTTATATTTTGGGTGATCCTTTCAGTGTTGTTGATGCTCATACTGCTAGTAGCTTGTTTAACCTTAATATAGTGATTTAATTTTGATATAAAGGTTTTCAAATTATTATGTGCCTGAAATGGAGGAAACCAAAACATCATCAAACCTTGAAGATTCTTGGTTACCAGAAGATCACATTGGGAATTGCATGCTTGTCTCATGGGAGAATATTTATTATAAGCTTGGAGGAAACTAGATTTATCTAGTGGGCACTAAGCTATAGAATAAACATTACATGTGATACTAAGTCCACATAATTTCCATCACTGATGTATTGTTATTTTTTGTTTGTTTGTTGAAAGAGGCCATTCAAGTGCATGAGAGAAAGCATCTAAACTTGCAACGTTTAGTAAGGCCTCACTATCTACTGTATTGGAATATGAACTTGATGGCACTCTCTAAGAATGACAATGATTTCCAAAATACTTTGGATCAAATTTGTTGGGTGGAATTCAACCATAGCTCAAGAGTTCAAAAGCAAGAAATAAATTAAAATACATAAGGAAATCTCTATAATAAAAAAATGAAGACTTGTAACATGCACAATATATAACTGAATAACTGCCCGGATTACACTGTTTATATAAAGTTCGCAAAAAAAATAAAATGAAACAGCACAGGCTTTTGCTTTTTATCAATCTTTTACATCGAGGCCAGATATACAATTTCTTATGAATCTTTTACCTCGAGGGAAGATATACAAACCAATAGACAAAAGTAAAAGAGTATTAAAATAAGGGAAATTTTTTCACTCCATTCAAGTTTGGTTATGATTTTGAGTTGTTGTCAAAGCTCATGGATCCAACTTAATTGTGTGCTTATTAGGCACCTACATACTCTCACTGTGGCTTGGGAAGTCTGCACTAGCCATTGAGAAATTTCGATCGTGACGGTTCACACTCTCAGGACTTCACTCAGAAGATGAGAAGAAAGGCCCTGGCTATAAGGGTATCAACTTAATTTGAACCCTCTGATTACTTCCACTCCACATGCATTGGCAGGAGCACCCCTCATTATCGTGTCATTATCATCTTTATTGACTAGTTACTTATGTTGATTATGTTAAATTATCGCTGGCATCTTCATTGTTTTCAGCATCTAATCCCCATTCATATTCCATTTTCTCTTCCAAGTTATCAACTGACACTCATCATGCCTTTAAATCTTGAGACTCCAAGTATGCAAGCCAATCTTCAATTTGTTTGCAAATCTTTCATGTTTTCCTTAAAACCCATACTCTTGATGTTCATGTCTAACACTTTATATGCAAGCACATACACATTGTCTTTCAAAGATGAAACGTTTTGGACAAAATTACCAATTGGGTCCTCTCTCATTTTTCAAACCATAATCCTTGGGGAATAAGTGATTGGTGGAAATGGATGGGAAAGATACCAATCTCTATCCTCAATCTCACTCTTCAATTTGAATTCTTCTAGAGAATTGCCACAACAAGCTATAAAAATAAGAGTCATATCGGACATGTTTTGTAGATGTTGCTTGCACAAACTAAATCATGTAAAGGAGAAGTGTCATATCTTGGAACCCATACTTTAAATGAATTTGCAACCGAATCATCCCCTTTATTTGCAATAATGCCAATCACCTTGAACAGTTGCTTGGCATATGGGAATACAACCATATCAAAACAATTATTTACTTATTTAACAGGGCCTTTAATCTCCTTATGTTGATGGACCAGGTGCTAACAACATTGTCTATGAACCTATGGTGAGTTTGTAATCCCCGTAGCATTTTAAGTGTAACTTTATTTGCCACAACCAAGACACACAATCAATCAATATACAATCACACAATTACAGAACTACTCTGCATTTTTATCAGGTTATGTATAGAATTCAAATAGGCTTACTATTTGATTCTCATGCATTCATAACACATAAGTAAGCACAATGAATCACCAACACCAGAGATCGCAGGAATTTATCTTTTCCTCATTCATAAAAAAAATTGTACATACTTTTGAAACCCCGACCTACTTCTACTATGTGTGTGATCAATCGACCCTCAGACTAACTAACTTAACGAGCTGAACCTTGAAATGCCCACCGGCTTGTAAATTTCTGCTTGGCAATGTTACTTCCAGCTCACTAACAAACTGTTGCAATTTTGCAACTGATTTCTAAATATAGAAACTCATGTCTATCCTCTTAATGGCTCACTAAAACATATTGGGATATCTCTATAACAAACTCCTAGATGTTTTGATCCTGCATCACATGTATATATGGTTGGCCATTGTGAACTATAATCCAAAATTTTCTTTTACTCCAGGCACTTAATTGGGATTTGTAGCATGGATAACATATGTGAAATAAAAGTCCCAATATAATTTGTATAATTTTATATAAATGTATAATCTGTGTTACTGATATCTAATGCTAAACTCAAATGTACTTCATTGCCATTGCCACCATATTGCAGAAGATGATGAAGTGTCCTGACTCTTAATTCTTTTAAATAATCAACATTTACTAGCATGCTTTCCTCAGCTATTCATGCAGTAATGGGCATTAAAGCTTGATAATACAATCTCAGAAACCGCTCCCCATTTAAAAAATAAAATAACATATATGCTAATCATCAAGTCCAAGACATATAAACTATAAACCATATTTCATGATTCAAGATTGACTGACTGAATTAAGTAACTATTCTACATTCCACCATTACAATGCACAAGTGGAATTTTTGCAATGAGCTTCCTAGCTGACCAAGGGTTAATGCTTTATGTTTAATATTGTTTGTGTCATTCCTCCATTAATAAGGGTCACAACTGCTTTTATAGCATTTTGGACTTTGTAGTACACACCACCAATTCTGAAGTTTTTGCAACTTCTTGGCAATGTGCCTTTGCTGCCATTTTCTGTGATGTGCTTTATACCTTAATGATTATTAAATAGAAATTTGAATGGAGTATTTTGGAAATACTGAAAATCATGAATCAATTATATCAATGAAATAACAAGCATGCCATAAACCTTTTCTATTGGCCTCTCATTAGAGATGAGAAGAACACAATAAGGTACAATGTGTCCTAACAAATTGCACACAAACAGAGACTAAGCAAACTTTGAATCTGCTAATACAGAGAATCTGTCCGAAAATCTTCATGCAGTCTTTTATGTTTGAACCAAGAGATGGTGTTCCTCCTGTGTTTTAAAGTGCTTTACAATCATCAAAAGTGCAGAAAAAAACAAAACAACAAAGATGGATCTCAAAATAACTGTAAGGCTCTTTGCTTTTACGCTGGCATCTCTTTGTCGAGCACTTCTTTCAAGGGAATGTACTCGCATGACGTTTTCTAATTGTGGTTCTGGGATTTCATCCATGCAAATATGACTAAAAAAAATTGATGACATAGATTCAATTCTTTGGACAGTTGGCAATGCCCCACCTTCCAAAGGAAATGCCTCGCCTTTCAGAGAAATAGTCAGCTTCTTTTGCATTCTCTTACTTGGTTCATGATTAGTATGGTTGGAAGTCAAGCCATCTGCTTCACTCGAGTCTTCGTCGCTTGAAGTGTCCAACTTGTCATTTTCACATTGTTTGCTAGCATGCCCTTTCACACTTGAAGATTCAGAGGAAGACTGTTGTTGTTAAGTCCTACAAAGTTTTCTTGGTGAAGCAAAAAGGTTGAAATCCTCAATTGTCAATGGGGACATTGATATCTGAAAATATGGGGATGATTACAACTTTAAAATCTCCAAAATAAAATTTTGATTGAAAACGGTACAGACGCTGCAAAACAAATGAATTAAAAACTAAAGCTTCGATGAAAAAGTGCAAAGACATATATCTGATCGATACTGGAGATCTCATGGAAATATTTCATTTGACTTGCATCCTCTTCTCCAGCTTGCTTGTGGAAAGGTTCCTTTCCACATATATGCTTATCACTAAGTATGGTTGGCCTCCAACGTGGTCTTCCCACTTCTTGTTCTAATGAGAGTATAGCACTAATGAGAGTGGTCTTCCCACTTCTTGTTCAACCAACAATGCCAATCTTTTTCCCTCCTTCAAATGTACATGTAATGCCCAAGACCAAGGGCGTTGTTGGATCTATATCTAATATGCACACATAACGAATATATTTGACTGCAATCATCAATAACCATGCAAATTTCAATTCAAAAAATAATATTGTTAACACAGTTATCTTGTCAAAAAGAAGAACTTAGGCACCTTCGATTCTTGTAATTCCACCTTCCCATGCGAGGGCCAATTAGCTGGTGGCCTGAGATCTTCTATAACTACTGGTGCCTCAATAGGAATGTGCATGTACTGTTTGATGCGTTCTATAGACACAATGTAGTTTGCTAGTGTGCCTTGGTTTTAAATACTAAATACCAATGATATGTCCAATGAGACACCATAAGATATGGCTATCCTAACAAAACCTGCACCAGTTCAAATTGTTAGTCATGATTATCTTATACAAATAAACACCCAGTAATAGCATAATCTCCCACAGTTAACCTTTAGTTTTATTGTGCAAACCATGATTGATAGTACCCTTTGGGAGCAGGACCAGGGAAAGAACAGGGGAGCAAAGAACAATTGCACTCAATACCTCCAGACGTTGAATCAACTACTGATTTGCTGAGAAACAATGTTCTTGTGTGCATTCACAAGATCCCTAAATGCCTCACTTGAGACCAGTAGTTCCTAATATTTCCCAGCTTGATGAATCTCCCCATCCAACATCAACTGCAAAAGAGAGATTTTAGTGTAGAAATTCAAAGAAAATTTGCCAAAACTATCAATAGTAAATATGTCAAAATTGCAAGAATTATAATCATGTGCCATCCATTGAAAAACGTTGTCAAAAAGTTGCATACAAGCAAACAAACATATTTAAATGACTAGGACAACTGTTTCCTAACTAGAATAGCATCAAATGCAGGGAGAAAATCAACTTGGTGTGTTACAAGGATTACTGTCTTTTTTGACAGTGCTCCCATTATGTATTCCTACACATCAAAATCTATGATTAATAGCATATCAGAAAGCTAAGACAAAACGAAAATCATTACTATAGAAAGGGGCAACATACAAAAGTGCTAGGCACATAATAATTTGAAAAATCTTTATATCAAAAGGAAATCACGATATTAACCTTAAACAAGCTATTAGCAGCATGAGCATAAACAACATTGAAAGGATCATCCAAAAGATAAATATCAGAATCTTGATATAAAGCATAGGCAAGTTGTATCCATTGTTTTTTGCCACCGCTGAGATTGACACCTCTTTCTCCTATTTCAGTTTGATAACCAAAGCGAAGATTCTGGAGGTCTTTATCAATGTTATTAGAACCGAACCGGTGGTCAAACCAGTCGGCCCCAGGACTCGGAACCGGACAAAAACCAGATCAAAAAACCGGTTGAGCAAAAATACATAAAATATTCATATTTTCAAAAAAATATATATATTCATGTGAATTCAAACCATTATACACAAATCTGCAAAGTTTCTCATGTATATAGCAAGTAAGAGTGTATAAAACCAAAATTTGGTTGTGAAATGGCCCACAATTGAGATTTGATTCCAGACTCCCGAACACCCTGCTTCCCTAACTCCGTAATTCATATGCTCAACCTAGAAAAATCGAAAGATGATTGTGAATTGTGATTGCATAGAGGGTCCCTGGGTCAATATATAGTGATTGTACAATAAATAGGTTAGCGGATGTGGTCGTTGTGCCCAAAATGTTTGGTTTTTTAATTAAAAAAAATTAAAACATAGGTTTTTTTTCCCTAGAAAGACCCGATATGGAACCAGCCAGTTCCATACAGAACCCGACCGGTTTGAGAAAAATGGCCGGTTCCGTACGAAACTGGGCAGTTCTTGGTGGAAACCGGCCAGTTCCGTACATAACCGGTCAAAAACGGGTTGAATCAAGCGGTCAGACCAGAAAACCCTTGGAACCAGTTGGACCGGCCGGTTTTGTTGGTTCCCGACCGGTTTTTATAACATTGGTCTTTATCCAGCGAGTACTTTAGGATAGCTTCCTGATATTTATGCTTGTCCATGGGATGCCCAAATAGTATGATGTCTCATACTGTTCCATTTTGAATCCATGCAGTCTTAGAAAGATATGCAAGAGTGCCACAAACTTGCAACTACAGAAGTAGGATTGAGAACATGAGAAAGAGAATCCATCAATTTAAAAGGTTAACAATGTTAGGGTAAGGGGGTAAATAATTCTTACTTACACTTCCCCTCAACTTTGGTACTTCTCCAAGTATTGTGGCTAAAAGAGTTGATTTTCCTGATCCAACTTCTCCACGAATTGCCAATTTTTGGTCTTGTTTAACCTCCATATATATGCACCAAAGCTTTTGTGGTGGCCCTTAACCACTGATCCTGGGCTGACATGAGTTCAATTTGAAACTTATGCTGTAACTTTTCTAACGGAGAGTTACAAAGCATGGTAATGCTGATAACTGCCAAGGTTGAAAGTGTGGCCCATCCAATTGCATGGAAGAGGATGCCTAAAGCAAATATGAGCTTGAGTACTGTTGTCCAAGTCTGATGAAACCAGAAGGGAATTTCCCCAATACAATAAGCATCTATCGCCATATAATTCATGATTTCTCCTACTGTATGCATCTATTTAGCTTCATTGGACAACTTTAGTTGTTTTTGATAGATTGTTGCAATGAGTGAAGAGCGCATTTGTAGACCAATCTGTCTAGTGCCAAAATACCATTGCCTTTGAGATAAGGACTCTATATGACTTTGGCAATAAAGAGTGCTCCTACCAAAACAAAACCTTCATATTTGATTGATTGTCTACCTTCTGAAAATCCAATAAAAGGCATACATAACAAGTAGTTTAGAAGACAGGGTAAGTATTTTTAGAAAGGCATAGAACCCAGTCCTTGCCAGATTGTTCCAGTGACAGCAAACCAAAGCCTAGAAAATTGACAAAGTGACAGATCGCACCCAAAATAGTATTTCTCACTGCAACACATATGTGGAATGGCTTTTGAGGTTTCACATTTCTTAGTATGCTCGTCCGCCTTATCCATTTGATGAGAACAATGGACCAAAATTCTAGCAAGAAGACTAAATGTATGATTCTGATCAAAGCATGTTTGCTACATGAGGACAAATGGAAGGTGTGTAGTAAATCTGAGTTGATAGATAGGGGTAAACTGCAACTCTCTTCATAGTTTTGAGCAGGGGACGATGGATTTGAGAGGCCACAAAAGTTGCTCCAGAGCTCTGTGGTTGATAAATCAATTCAATGCAAGACAATTAATCAACAAATTGTAATAGTGCTTGACAACTTTCAACTATCAAAACAATCCTAGGATCATATAAACATCAGTTTGTAAATAGTCCATCATACCAGGGCCATGCCACCCGTTTTGTTGTAAATCCTTATCATTTTTCCACTAAAAATTGAGGATAAATGTTAAAATGAAAAATATAATCAAAGTATTGAGCTTACCTGTAAATATAGCCATCCTTGTTGTGTAAACAGTTTACAACAACCATGCAGATTTTATTCAGCAGATTTTATTCAGTAGATTTTATTCAGCAGGGCATTATAGAATAAAGTGTCTCAAGTGTGCAATACCAAAATTGAATTTAGATCCAGATTTAGACAAGTAATAAGAGGTTTCTGCAAAACTAGAGATACAGAGTAAAGAGTTTTATTCTCAACGTTGAGAATAAGACTCTGTACATTGTGTCTCCAACTTTTCAAAAATGAATACAAGTGAAATCATTAACAACATAATAAGAGGTTTCTGGAAAAACGATAGATCCAGTTTCAACCAAGTAATAAGAGATTTCTCAAAAACGAATGATTTACTCCATTTTTATTTTTGTTAAAGATAGATCCCGCTTCAACCAAATAATAAGAGGTTTCTCAAAAAAGAATGATGCACTCCTTTTTTATTTTTGTTAACGATAGATCCAGCTTCAACCAAATAATAAGAGGTTTCTGAAAACAGAATGTTGCACCTCTTTTTAATTTTTTTATGATTAGGAATAAATTAAGGCCTTGGATATGGTTAATAAACTATTTGACAACTTGTCTGTGCTTGAGTTTTCTTTTACAGCTTCTAAACTTGCTCGTCATCATGGACTGGCAGCGTGAAGCTTTGTTTAGATCTAAGAGCTTATCTCATGTTCAAGTCAATTACTGAAACTCCAATTTGATTTCCATATTGTGTGGACAAGCAGAACATTAGAGGTCTAAATCCAAAGTACATTCATCTTTGACAAACAGGCACCAAGGCTATGGTGCTGGAATGGTCAATTAGGTATAAGGTAGCAATTGAAACAGAATGGGGGTTGCATTAGCTACACAAATGCAGCCAGTGGCGCATCATCCATAGAGATATCAAATGCTGCCAGCGGTGCATCATCAATAGAGATATAAAGTTTTCAAATGTCTTCAAATGTATACTTGCAATGAAATTGAACACCTATGCAAATTTAGTTTGAAAACTTTTGGGTCTGTAGTGGGAAGGAATCATACCTTTCCTACTCCGCTGTGTTCGAGTTCTCGCAGGGGTAGGAGTGCAGAAGGGATAAGATCGCCGATTTCGATGTGCAAAGGGATGGCAGCGTTCACGGAAGGGAGCGGAAGTCACAGGTCGTAGGAGCTACTCCATTCTTTTCTCGATGTTCAAAATCCCCATGCAATAACTCTGCAGGTTGACGTGGGGATATCTGTCTGCAAAATCTCGATTTTGTGTCATTGTCTCGATGGCGTGGGGACCCGCACTTCGGCGATCGGGTTTTTTTAGATGACAGTGGGCGACCGGGTTCTTCGGATGACAGCTGGAGACGGAGCAGAGGGTGCAAACGCCGTGAGGGCTCTCTCGAGTCTGGGATGGCAATGATTAGCTATTGAAAATTGTAGCCGTTGCTCTACCAAAACGGCCATTCCACTGCTTGATATATCATGATTGTGGCCTTTCCCTGTGCGTGAACATAATTTCTTCATTGAACTTTCTCTGTGTTTGTGTTCAAAAGAATATATAAGGACCTTAGTATTTATTGGGTGGGGGGCAGATGAGAGAAGGAGCACATCACTGGCCGAGAGGATAAGTTCCCATACATACCCGATAAAGAGAGTCTACTTCATTTTGGAGCATTATTCTGCTGTACCTGTTGCATCGAACGTTGCTGACAGGCCGTCATGGTGCAATTACGCATATGGATCCGGGCACAAGGTCTGCAGAAGCAGGGACATAGCCATATCCAATCGCAGAGTCCCAGTTGTTGTAGATCGAGATGGAAAACCCATAGAGGTGTGAGCCACAGATAGTACAGGAACAAATCCAAAGATGGCAGCGGAGACGGTTGGTTTTAAAGCCATCACTTCACCTAGATCGAGGAGACGGTTGGTTTTTCAGCCTCGGACTCATGTTACTTTTCTTCCTCCTTCCATCCTCTCCCCAACTGGTTGGCTCTCCCACCCAACCCAAATCAATATGTCTACGCTTTCTCAGGTCTTCCTTCCCTTCCCTAAGAGCAAGGCACGTTTAGTGGTGATGGTTTGATTAAGGAAGCACTTCTCCTTCCTTGGTTGGGTCGTACAAAAAAAAACTGAGCAGCTAGAGTGGGGGAGAATACACCTCCAAGGTGTTTTAAGAGTATCGTGAGAAGATGGTTGCCTCTTTAACGGCCCCAGAAAGAAAATCCATCAAGTATACATGTGAGCAGGACCAATTGAGCAGTAGAGTAGTTTAAGAGCAATTGAATCGATCGTACCAAGCATAATATAGTATACAAAGAGATAAATTATATATGAAATTATGCTTGCCTTACAAGGGCCGTTGTGGTTGCTTCCAGAGCACATGTAAACTACTGTCAATCAAATCTTGATCCAGGAAGTGTTAAATTTCCAAGCCTGCGTGTGCAATCTCTAAGTTGCATAAGTAAATGTCGTGCAGTTTGTGAATGGTTGCTTTTCATGGCTTCTGTGAATGGTCTTCTATTTGTTGTTGTGTGAACGGCTTTTTTTAATGTTTGCAGGGCTTAAAATGCGATATCCTATCTCCTTCCAAGGCCAATCATACGAGGATCATTCGAGTGAAGATAAGCAATATTTTACCTCTAGGTTAAGCACCTCTTCAATAAATGCCAAAAACCAATAACAATGTGCCTCTCGGGCCTACTCTTTCAAACATAAAACAGTGTATAAAACAGAGTTGGATTAGTAACTATGACTAATGTTACTCCTCCATATTTAGCAACCACCGCCATTCTTCCCACTAAAACATTAGCGCCTTATGGCTATAGCGCTCACTTCGTTTATGTTTTAACCCTTCATTCCTCGACACTTAGCCCTTTTGGATATCAAATCCTTGGTGCACCTCATAAGACCCTTACCTAAGCCCTAAGCCTTCATCGCAACCACCATAAAACTAATCAATAGACTCAGTCTTTGTGCACATGACCATAGACATACGAACCAGGGCCCATCTCAATAGATAATAAACGATTCAGTGTACGAACTTGTTGACTGCGATGTGGTCCCCCAACCGTCAATCACAACCATGCCCGATCTCCGTCGTTCAACTTATGAACTGGATAGCCAATCATTCTGCGCCATCGAGCTATCCATGCAACGCACAGTAATCTTTGATTAACTGTGTGTAATTCAATCTTACAACATATATCAATAAAAGGATGTGTCCTAATATGAAAATAAAAATGACTAAATTCACATCAACAAAATGTCTTGCATTGCACATTCTTGCGATTATTCAAATGAGTATCACTAATAAATGGTCGATAATAAAATAATTGCGATGCCAATTTTGTATTTTGATGCAATATTTAAAATTTTCCCCTTCCCTTTCCCACCATCCCTTCAACTGGCTCCAAAAAAAATGCCAGAAAGGAAACTGGGTATTCTTTCTAGATTCTACAAGTTATAATTATTTCAACATTACAATAATGTTTGAACATACCCCTACAATCGAATTGCCACCCACTTTTGGTCCTTGCTCTGCTATAACAGAGGTCGTCTCTTCTTGCTGCCTTCTAAAACCTCTGACTACTAAAGATTGTCTGGCATCCAGATCATTACTCTCTGGAAACTGATCCACTGTCGAATTTCCAAGCAGGGCTTCTCCTTCGGGGCCACTGGTATTCAAACAAACAGAAGCACTAGACAGACTGCCATTTGGTTCTTCTTTACCGAACTTATTTCCTTGCCCTTTGAATCTTTTCTTTTTTTAAGGTGTTTTGCAACAGACGTCATTGAATTGGATATTTTCTTGTCAGGTGATATGAAATAAGTGAACTTGCGAGATATTTGTACTTTCCAACCAGGACCAAGAGTTTCACCTTGATTAGCTACAAATTCTTCCAGTTCATATAAGTGCATTTTATACTTCAACAGCTTTTCCTCACTACTCTCAGAGTTTAGATGATCAAAGGATGCATTAGAAACCTCTTCCAGTGATGAAACAAGCATTTTACTCTTCTGAGGTTTCATACCAGGAAATGGCTTCTGCTCAGGAGACAGTTCATCAGATGCATATTCATTTCCTATTCCAATTTCTTGTTTAACAAGATTCATTTCCATGATCTCTGTCTTTCCATTAGTTTCATTCCCTTGATTACCTTTTATTGTACTATAATTTTTCCTTCCAAATGGAGCTTTAGACTTTTCACCACATATTTTTCTGGTGGAACTTTTCCTTTCATCTTTGATATCATTATTTTAATGGCTTACAGCTATCTTGCAATCAGGCATCCTCCTTTTAACAGATCCTGAATGATGTTGTCCTTCATGTGTAGTGGCTTGGTCAGGTAACTGGTAGTTTATCAACAGAATATCTGAGGATATCAGTTCAGCTCTGTACCTCTTACTTGACCTTAGCTCCCTTTCAAACCCCATCTTTAACCTTAAGTTGTCGAATTGGCTCTTTCTGCTGTAGGTTTCAAATAAGCAACATTAGAATAGGATGAAAATGGTACCTTGTAGAATAAACACATATTTCAAAAATTTTAAGAACAAATACTAGCTGAGACAATCTCTTAGTAGAGTACATTAGATCATCATAACATTTAAACCACTAAGCATTGCTTCAAATTACATAGCAGTTATGAGGAAGCTTACACCAAACAGAGGTGACAATGTTGATTCCTACACTATCATGAGCACAACAACAACCTCTTTACAACATTGGATTCCACTGCCATCCTGAGAACCAGGAACTCAGCTAAATGTTGCAATGGTTTCCTTTTCTTAACTTATATGGTTAAATTCTCAACAATGAGCTTGAATAAAGGATGAACACTTCTCTAGTGAAAAGAAGAATCTCAAATCATAAAGGATTGCATCCATGTTTGTTTTGTGTCTTGGCTCTAAGTTCGTGACAGAAGTGGCCCCTGTCTTTCATTGGTTGAATCATTTGTCACTCTTTAAGCCTATTCAATCATACATTAACCCTTGGGTCCACTTAATCTTCATGGATCTAACTCACCATTGATCTCCTTCTTTCATTTTACAAATTTACCTAGGAGTCTTTGGGTTAGCTAGTCTTCATTGATTGGCTAGGGTCACCCCCTTGATCCTTATTAGTCTTGATCTAAAGTGAAGAGTGCCTCGGTTATCGTGACACCCAGCTTGCATTGGGAACCGTGGCATCTCTTGGGTGACCTCTTTAGTTGTCCAACACCTTTTTCCATCTTGGATGGGATACCTTTAGGGACAACTACAAGTTGTGTGATAACAGTTCCTTTGTATTGTTTGAATCATATCTTGAAGTCGTTTGACCTGGTTGTCTATCGCAAAACCTTGATGCTTCTTTGGTATATACCTGACTTGCTTCCGTTGTTGAATGTTCGTAACTTTGTATGTACTTCTTGCATTTTTTTCTTTAGCTGTAATTCACCTTTCTTGAGAGTGGGCCCTTCAACACCATATCATTTATAATGTTGACTTCCCAATTAAACTGTAATATCCCGATTTTGAACCCATTGCATTAAAATGTAAATGATGAAAATATGCTGGTTTGAATTCCTAGTGCAGAGCTCAAAGTCAAGGCCCGACTAGTGAATGGATAGACATGTGTGATGTTTGGAGTGTTTGGTTGGATTTTATGTCGATTTAGAGTATATGTAAATATTATGTGCATAAATAATAAAATGGTCCAACAATGGCTATTTAAAGAGCACCAAAGGGGCTATGATTCCACCAAAGGGGAAGAGGAAGGGGGCTTATGGGAAACCCAATCCTATGTTGCCATGTGTCAACCTTAGAACTCACACCTAAATTCTGCCATGTGATGAGAATACGTCAATTATCTCCTTCTTTGACTATTTATCCAATCATTAAGGCACATGTGGGGTTACTGGGAAAAGTCACTTCTTGTAGTTATTGAAGCATGGGGCTGTGAGAGTTGTGTCAGCTGTCAGTTGTCCTATTTCTTCTATGGTCAGAAGACATGTCAACTATCTTTTCACCCTTACCTCAAATCCTTGGACTCAACACTCTTTGGAGGGCATTCCATTCCATTCTTATTCCCGGTCAGGAATGTTGTTACACTATGGAGAGTTTCCCATTGCTGTTCATGTCCATGACTAGACTGTATGCTAAACCCAAAAATCTGAATTAGAGGACATAGCTGCGTTTTTGGGAAGGGAAATTCATTGGTTGTATGTAAGCAAGAGGTTGGGCAAGCTAGGAACCTTACCCATAGAGTTATGCTGCTCGTAGGTGCTTGAAAAGTCACCAGCCAAGGCTGGGAGGGCTGAGTGAGACCCCTAAAGAGCTCTGTATGAGCATTTGACTAAGCACAGAGAGCAGAACGGGTTGTGGGATGAGAGATAGAATCCCATAGGTGTTTCCTTCGCCTTGGTGGACTCATAGCCCAGCTTGGGGGTGAACTTGGGAGCTGAAATAGTACAGGTTGGACAAGTTCTATGGTTGGGTGGAAAAGCGCTCTTACACAGCCAATTGCTTGGATCTGTGTTGGATAAAGATAAGTAATCTTATGCATTTGATTCTGATGCATTTTTATTTCATGCCTGTATGTTGTGATTGTGTAATTGAATGGTAGATGTGTGTGGAAAGGTTTCTAATTCCGCTGTGCATGTTTATTTATGTTCTGCACACATTTTATTTGTTGGAAAAACGTATTATGGACTTGGGGAAAAATTTGAAAGCCCGGGTTTGGCCAACGTCCCCTCCCGATGGTCGGATAGGGCAAGGGGGACGTTACATAAACTCCATGAATTGTTCTTCAAGGTTGGTGGAATATGTGACCAACTGCATCAACCATTCCAAACCTAGTACCATATCCATTTCTTTGAGTGGTAGAGCATAGAGTCTTGTTTATAGTTCTAGTTCTTGTATCTGAACTGAGAATTTATAACATCTTCCTACTTCCTTGAACTTTTGTCCATTAGTGACCGTAAGTGTGAGGTCCCTGGTGAAGTACACAAAAAGGTTTAGTTGTTTAGTAACATTGATGTCTATACAATTATGAGTACTGCCAGAATATACAAGTATCATTATGCTTCTATTTTTTATGATTCCTTTAAGCTTCAACATCTTGGGTTATGATTTTGTAGTCATGGTTGCAAGTGGAACTGTAGGCTTGCTTTTCCCTTATATTGGGACCTAGATCTTGTCAATCTTCTTGATATGGGTTGAATATACTTTCTAGGTGGTTCTTGTATTTGCTCCTTTCAATAAATAGACTTATAATTCATTTTTTAGACACATCATTTTCATTCATATTTGGTAGTGTGAATGAGATTGATGCTAGTGATACTTTTTCAATAGTTGTTATTTTGGTCTTAAATATATTGGGTTGACTCGTTCTACCCTGACCTCTTTCATCAATTGTGTTCGATGAGTTCGAAGCTACTGCTGGATTTTCATAAGTTTCAAGTTCTATCAATAACTCAACTCAACTTTCAGTTGGTTGGTCAATCCCTCCTCTATGTTCATTAATTATTATTTACACCTTATCCTTGTTGGATTTTAACTCCCATAGATGTCTTGGAATCAATCTCTTATTGCATTTGAAGAAAATATTTGCATTCTTTATTAATTCTAGCCATTGTCTTCAGGAATCTTCAAATAACTTGTCAAATTTGTCCACAATTTTGTCGATTTTTTCCCAACTCTATCTTCAACTCCACATAATTGGCTTTATCTTATTAAAGATGGTCATCTTCTTGCACCCTATCATAATAAATCTTTTTAGTAGTGGCTTCCTTGCGGGACCCACTTAATTTTCTTGTTTTTTATTTTTTAAGTTTTTAATTTATTCTTTTTTAAAATAACTTCGCTTATAACCGAGACACTTTGAATTATAAAAGGCCAAAAAGATAAAATAATAGTTGAGGTGCGACATATCACAAAAAAGGGTGGTTGTACAAATGAATGGCTGCTGATAAGATGTTTGAACGGATTTGTGTCAGCAGAGCTAGTGGTGGTGTCTTACAATAGCGGCAGACTAATTTATGAATGAATTGTATGGATGTATGGGCAATGGGCATACAGCGGAAGCCACAAACAACGGAAACAAGAATTAATTTGAGTGGTGGTTGTACAGAATCGTATGGATCTATCACCATTGTATGGATTAATTAATGCGACTGTTACAAGATTATTGTCCTTAGTAGTACAATGTATGGGCAGCTACAGTGGAATTAAAATCATACAAATGTAGTACAAGTTGCAATTTGGTGGTTGTATCGGGGAGGAATCATACTATCTACGGGTAGATAATTGGAGGATGACAGAATGTACAACCAAAAAATGTGTACAAGTGTACGAATAGAGCACAATTTCAATGAATCATACAAACACCAATTTGACGGCCGCAAGGACAGATGTATGGAATTATTGGTTTTTAGATTTGGCAGCTTAAGGTATTAACTCACAAAATTTGGCCAAATAAATGGCTCTTATACCAAATGTAATAGACAGTTCCTATTATTATAGAATGACAAAGGAATTCTACAATATATATAAAAAATATTGAAAATAAATGATTGATATTAATTGATAAGATGACCAAATGAGGGTGCAAACGGATCAAAACCACCCTGATTCAACCTTCACATATGAACCGATTCGAGCAATCGAAATTAAACTATGGTTCGGGCACACCAAAGTTTAAAAGGATGTGGAATTGGAGGAGATTCCTCCATTGATAAAAGAAGGGAAGTTAAGCAAGAGAAGATTTATTTTGATTATTTATTGTTGTGGAAAAGTCTTGAGAACAATAGCATGCGGAAAAAATTGAGTGTAAGTTGTTTCTACAAAAAAGCAAGACAAGAAAATGCTAGCCATGGGAGTTCAATTTGGTCAATAGAGTAAAAAGGCCTATGAAGGGTGGTGAGGTACACAAATAGGTTGAAGTCTTTACAACTTGAGGAAGGGCCGAAGTCCTCATGTTTCAACATAAGTTTTATTGCACTGTCGAGATGTAGAAAATGTGTTTTTATTGAACAAACACATATTTTGTGTCAATGGTAGAAGAGTTCAAATTTTTCAACATCATTGACTCTAATTCAATTAACAAGTGTCAACAAATAATCAAATCAATTAATAGAATGGCAAATCAAAATCAACCATGTTGGATACAAATCTTACAATCAAAGAGAAGTGTGTGGTGCATAAATAAGACAGCAAAATGGGGAGTTGTGAACCTCACTCTATCATTGATTGGTTAAGTTACTTAAGTCAAGTTGCAAATAGTTTCTACAACTTACTTGGTCTGGATAAGATGGTTATGTTTTGGTACAACGAATTGTGATTGATATGGAACCATTAAAGGACCATTTTAGAATAGATAATTTCTACTGCTCTACTTCTTGCCTTGATCCTCCTAGCCTTGATAACCATTGATGTAGCTCTCCAATAAAAATGGCGACAAGGATATCTTCATTCACTCCCAAAGGGCACATATGAACAGTGTTTTCACTCAATCGAGTATCTGTAAACTAAAATCTAATGAGGACAAAGTAATACAAAGTCTTGCTTTCCATCAAGTAAAAATGCGCATTGAATGAAGACAATGCAAAAAACAATGTGTCCTCAAACCACAACAATCTAGATCCAGCAATGCATGCATGTATCACCATTCTCAACAAGGAAGTTACTTCAAATATAGTGCACTTGATCCTTCATTCTCTCATCCACAAGTCCTTGAGCCATCAAACGTACACAATCTACCTAGTATCTTGAATGACAACAAATATTGTCCAATGTTCCATGGGGACATGTCCCACAAGGTCGAGGGCATGCTTTCCACACACCTCGAAACAAGGGGTCTTCTAGCGGATGGAATATCAAGAATAACAAGAGGAACAAAACCAAACTCTCTCTTAGTTGGATGGATATCGTAAGGAGGAGAGATTTAGTGAGCACCCTAGAGGCCTCCTAGTTGATAGAACTTTACACTGGGTGGCATTGTCTCTAGCAAGAGATTCCACAATTCAATGAGGGATACTGACCCTAATGAAGGTGTCTTTGTCTTTATTCTCAAGGAACACGAGACAAAGACGTCTATTATCTCTAACCAAAATATAATTACAAATTCAAAAGAGAGACAATTCAATACTAGGCCTCGAAATACGAGAAAATCATATTGCAAAAGTTATATATAACAATAAAAAATGTAAGAAAATATAATATTTTTTTTAAAAAGCTACTTACATTAAGAAAGAACAAGGACAATATAATGTGCAAACGAGTGTGCCTACTTGCCTACCTAAAGGCCAAAACGAAGGCCTTCAAGTCAAAGCATGACTCAATAAAGCATCCACATGCATCTGTCACAAACAGGGTTCAAAGATGATGCTTGCATACATTGAGGCAAGAAATGCCATTTAGCATGTAGATTTAGAGATGCATATCTAGAGGTTCATTAGAAGTAATTGGAGAAGCATATTCTTCAATAGGATCCACTCATAAGTGGCCATGCTAGGTGATGAAAATTCCTTTCGACCTTAAGAAGTTTCGCAATTGTATGCTATTAGTGGTAGTGTTCTCTCTTGTTTCTTTTAAAGAGGTTAACGTCATAGTTCAGAAAAATATAGACTTTAAAAGACATTTATATCATTTTTATTTTGAAAGCCGCCATCCATCATCTGTAGTCACTACCACTTCTTGAAAAATTAAATCACATGTGCCTATGGACATTGAATGCCATCTTGGTTAGAATAACGTGAAGCAATATATTATCATGTCTTGTAAACATTAAGCAAGATAAAAAAAATCATTATGAATCACATAATTGAGCTTTAAATCAGTCCATAACAATTAAATGTGTATAACTTTACCCTTCCTCCAATAAAACAAAAGAAAATAAAAAATCTAGAAAAAACACAAAGGAAATGACAAAACAAGAATGATAGAAATTGTCATGTCATCTTTTCATATCTACTTTAGTCAAATGATTACCTTTAGCTCCTTCAATAAAAAATAGTTTAAACGTATTTTGCTAAGAATTCGTTTAAGCTCCTCCACATGAGAAGGATGATAAATTTTTGTTGGAAGTCTAATGTGTCCAAAATGACCTGCAAAACAGTTTCAACTTCTAGAAATAGTAAATCACGCTGCATTTAGAGTGAAGGTTTTCTGCCAATTAATATAATCATTAACATATTGTGATAGAATGATCAAATGATTGAAAAATTTGCAACCATACTGCATAGTACATACCATCACATTCATCAAGCTTCTCAGTTCCACATGTTTCACATTTACCAGACTTAACCAAGAGTCCTAGTCGAGCATTCACAAGCTGAGTTGGATGTTGAATAGAAGACATTCCGTAGACTGACACCTTATTCTACAAATACCAAAATAAAAGTGGGACTTAAATATGTGCAGTGAGTAAAGATTGGTTAAGGTACAAAATTCCAGAATAATGTTGTAAAGCCACATTTCTTAACTATAATTACATATATATAACAATTTCTGAAAAATTACGCACTATGCTTGATCAATTCACTTAAATCTCCCCATAAATTTTCTGCTTGTAAATATCTAACAACCATTATAGAAAGTGAAAGCGTTATCCGAGTGGATACATTTCTTATAACAACCTGTCACTTGCAAACATAAGTTCTCCATGGCAATCACAAACAAAAAAGAGGAGCACCACATGGATATTTAACAAGCTTTTTCACCTAAAACATCAACAGTCTTTAAAAGAAAAGATTGAAAACAACCAAGATTGTTTTCTTGAGTAAACCATGGAAAGAGCAGCAGCAGCAGCAATCATCTTTGGCAGTAGCCACCCCACAAGATCTTAAAAGAATGAACTTTAGCAAATTATATAAAAGCTTTCATTAACAATTCATTTGAGTTATGTAAGGGGGTTGCTTTCAGCAACAGATCATCTTTGGCAGTGGCCACCCCAAAAGATCTTCAAAGAATTAACTTTAGCAAATGCATATCATTTGAATTATGTAAGGGGGATGCTTTAATAAACGACTTGCTTCGTGGACTATAAAAATAAAGTATCCTATTATCATCCACTTAAACCAATTTGGCTTGTCGAAAATGTGTTAAATCACTTTTATGACAAAGGGAAACCAACTCCAAGAGGTCAATCACCTTCCCTCACACACACACAAGGCATTATTCCTGTTTACGTGGTGGCACCCCATCCCAAAAGATCTTAGGAGAATGAATTTTAGCAACTTACAAAATTCCAAAATAATGTTGCAAAGCCACATTCCTTAACTATAATTACATATATATAACAATTTCTGATAAATTACACACTATGCTTGATCAATTCACATAAATTTCCCCATAAATTTTCTTCTTGTAAATATCTAACAACCATTACAGAAAGTGAAAGCGCTATCCGAGTGGATACATTTCTTCTAACAACCTGTCACTTGCAAACATATGTTCATCATGACAATCACAAACAAAAAAGAGAAGCACCACTTGGATATTTAACAAGCTTTTTCACCTAAAACATCAATAGTCTTTAAAAGAAAAGATTGAAAACGACCAAGATTGTCTTCTTGAGTAAACCATGGAAAGAGCAACAGCAGATCATCTTTGGCAGCGGCCACTCCAAAAGATCTTAAAAGAATGAACTTTAGAAAATTATATAAAATCTTTCATTAACAAATCATTTGAGTTATGTAAGGGAGTTGCTTTCAGCAGCAAATCATCTTTGGCGGTGGCCACCCAAAAAGATCTCAAAAGAATGAAATTTAGCAAATTCAAATCATTTGAATTATGTAAGGGGGCTGCTTTAATAAATGACTTACTTCGTGAACTATAAAAACATAAAGTATCCTATTCTCGTCCACTTACAGTATCATATTATCATCCACTTGAACCAATTTGGCTTGTCGGAACTGTGTTAAATCACTTTTATGACAAAGGGAAACCAACTCCAAGAGGTCAAACACCTTCCCTCACACACACACAAGGCATTATTCCTGTTTGTGTGGTGGCACCCCATCCCAAAAGATCTTAGGAGAAGTAATTTTAGCAACTTCTATAAAAGTCCTTGTTACCCAATCATTTGAGTTATGTAAGGAGTCTACTTTAAAATGACTTGCTTTATGGAATATAAAAGGATAATGTTTCCTATTATCATCCACTTAAACTAATTTGGCTTGTGGAACATGTTTTAGATTGGAACTAACTCCAAGCGGTTAAACACTGTCCCTCACACGCAAACACACACACTCTAAACCCATCAGGGTTAGAACTGAGTTGTCTGCATGACAATGCCCCATCCCAACTACTAAGCCACAATGTGACTGAGGACATCGTTATGAAGTCTTAACTTTAAAGACTTCAAATTAGTTGAAAGGACAATTGTCATCTGTGTCTGTCATAAATCTAATCCATCTGATCCACTACGCCATTTTTGTAAGAATTAGTTAATATAAGCCCAAGAGTTGGCTCAATCGACTAAACTACCCAAGGCATCTTGTTGACAAGAAGCCCATAGGTCGTAGGCTCAAATTTGTTAAGTCCCTCAAGTTTACCAACTATTATTGTGGTTGGTGGTTGAGCCGCCCTCCATCTGCAAATTCTAGGAAAGAGGTGGGGGCAAATCTTGTGAGGTTTTCCTCTAAACAAAAATATGTAAAAATTAAAAATTAAGAAAAAAATTATTTGATTTAGAATATAATCAAGTATTGATTGTTTTCATCACGTTTCCCTACTACTCAATGTATTTTCAAACATTCATATCAGATGAATTTTTAAGGAAATTTGGTGCACATCTTCCAATTTCAAAATTGTTCTGAACATACACATCTAAACTTTCCAATTACACAATCATCAACTTCTTAATAGCTAATTTGGAAACTAGAAGTTCAACTATCAACAAAGTTCAAGTTGGTTTTTTTTGTTTTAATTTATTTTTGTTTTAACTTTTTAATGTTTTTAAGTTTTGTATTAATTTTTAAAAATTTTGGGCTTTTGGCATGCCCATGTAGGCTGCCATCACAACCTACAGGCCTGTAGGCTCCCTTGTGGCTTCCTACACAAGCTTGCCAAAAATGAGTTAAATTTAATTTATTTTTTTTAAATCATTTTAATTTATTCCTTTTCCACTATCAGATCCATGGCACCTAAGGGAAGACCTAGAAGGCCTCTTGATAAAGCATGGGATCATTGTGTCCAGGTGGTCCCAGGGCAAGACAATCAAGTAAAGTGCAACTACTGTCCAACAACTACATATGGGGGCATAAACAACTTAAAACACCACCTAGCTCGAGTTGTGTGCAAGGATGTTGTAGCTTGTGATGGCTGCACTGAAGAAGTCACAGTGGAAATGCACATTCCTTTGGAAGGAATCAAAGAACAAAATGCCAAGAGATCTAGGTTGAGGTTTGAAACAGCAGAGAGGGGTAGATCTCCAATGGGACCTCCAGGCAGTTGCTCATCAATTTTTGCACTGAGTGTTGCACCAAGTCCATCTATCACCTCTCCTTTCTTCCTTCCTCTTACTACCTCGGGATCTCGACCAACCTTGGACAGCTTTAATGAAAGGAAAAGGAAGGAGGCAGATATGGTAGTTAGGAGGTTCTGGTACCATGACAACCTCTCATTCAACATTGCAAGGTCTCCTTTTTATCAACCCATACCATTTGTGCTCTTCCAGTACTTCAACTAGGTGATCGGGGCACATTAAGTACTTCAAGTAGAAAACTATATCCCTATACCATTCGTGCTATTCTAGCCCATTAACGTTTATGTCAACCTCCCTACTCTCGCCTACTTGGTTTATCTGGACGTCACTCTCCTTTTCAGTCAACAGCTGAGCTAATCCTTGTCCTTTCACAATTTTTATTGGCTTAATTTCCAAGTCATATTCCTGGATCTTGGAGATACAGTTTCCCCTCGCACCAATTCTATCCGTTTGAGATAAAACATCTTTCACAGCTTGGTAGGGTACATAGGCTTTAATCTTGGAAAAGCCCACATAAGTTCGAAAATGCTTTAGGGCCTTGACCAAAGCATATGCTTGCTTCTTAGCGGTAGTGTACTTAAGTTCTGTGTCTCTAAGATTTTTTCTCATGAAAGCGATGGGTTGCTCGTGATTTTCTTTGTTCTTTTGCAAGAGAACTCCCGCGATGGTGTTTTCAGAGGCATAGGAGTAGATCAGGAACTCCTTGTTGTAATCTAGGTAGATTAGGACAGGGGAAGAGGATATGGCCTTTTTTAATTTAATGAATGCTGCCTCACACTCCTTGTCCCAGATGAATTTGGCATCCTTCTTCAAGAGAGCATTTAAGGGATTTGCCAGCTCAATGAGGTTGGGGATGAACCTTCGCACAAAGTTGATCTTTCCAAAGAACGATCTAAGAGAGGTGACATTGTGAGGGGGTGGAATATCTTCGATAGCACGGATTCTCTCTGGGTCAATCCTAATTCCCTCCTTGGACACAATGTGTCCTAATAATTTTCCTTCATCAATCCCAAAGTTTGACTTTCTTGGGTTAAGGGATATCCCGAACTTTCTGCATCTGTCAAAAACTTTCCTCAAATGATCAACATGATCAGCCCTCTCCTTGGAAAACACAGTCAGGTCATCTTGGTAGATGACGATGATCTTGCCTATCAGATCACTAAAGGCCTAGTCCATATCTCTTTGGAAAGTGGAACCGACATTTAGCAATCCGAAAGGCATGCGGATGTACTCATAGGTTTCCCATGGGGTGGTGAATGTAGTTTTCCCCCTATCTTCCTTCTTGATATGGACCTGGTTGTATCCAGAGAAACAATCTAACATGGACAACATCCCTGCTCCAGTGACACTTTGCAACAGGTTTTCCATGTTCAGCAAAGGGTAGTTGTCCTTGAGGAAAGCCCGATTCATATTCTTGAAATCAATGCAGATCCTGATTTCACCGTTCTTCTTCCTCACTATCACCGGGTTAGACACCCAAGTGGTATGCCTTACAAGTCTAATGATTCCAGCTACCAGCATCTTCTCAATCTCCTTCTTGATCAAAGGGGCTAGTTTTGGGTTGACATTTCTCAACTCTTTCCTGTATGGTTTGGCACCTTCTACTAGCGGGATAGTATGTTGGATGACCGATTTATCGTAAGTCTTTAAATCATCATATGTCCAGGCGAATACATCTTTGTATTTGAGAATCGACTCTATGATTCTCTTGCGTTCCTCTTTGGATGCATTCCTCCCAATCCTTATCATTTTGGGGGAAACCGAAGAGCCTATATTCACTTCAATTATTTCATCAACAGGCTCAGCTCTGCCCCCCTTGTACTCGTCGTGTCTATTGAAATTTTTCTCGAGTGGCAAAGACAACTTTGATAGGTTGATGTTTCATGGGGATTGTTCCGAAGACTGGTCCTCCAGGCTTACCATTGGATCAAGGGAATTTTATATCCCTTGCAAGAAACGTACTATATGGGCATCATCCTGGAAAACCTGCCAATAGTCTTGGTTGTCAGGCATAGAAGGCCTAAACAGGACCTCGACTTTGCACTTTCACTCATTCAAGGTGTCCGAGACTTCCAAGGTACTGGCGGCCACGGATAGTGCGTCTGCCAACGAATTATCTTCCCTAGGGACAACCTTAATTGAGAAAGCGTCGAATAACTCAATGGTGTCCCATACCGTGTTTCTGTAGGTGCGCAATCTATCATTCTTGGCAGCAAACTGGTTTCTAACTTGGGATATTACGAGATCAGAATCACCCACAACACTCAAGCACTTAATCTTGCGGTCCCTGGCAATTTCGAGTCCAAGGAGAAGGGCCTCATATTCCGCCACATTGTTAGTGCAATCAAACTCTAAACGGAATGAATATATGGTTTCTTCACCGGCGGGTGAAGTTATGACCACCCCGGCGCCCACACCATGCCTAGAGCGAGCCCCATCGAAATGCATCTTCCACACCTCACTAGGAGGGAAAGTGTGTTGTCTAATATCTTCCCAGTAATTTGCTAACACCATAAAGTTTCCTACCTCATCTGTTGGGCGGATGGCTTCTTCATAAAGGTAATCCAGGGTCTCCACATGCTCTTTCATGGGAGGTTCGTTAAGTAGGGTGATGTTTTTGTTCTGCCCCCTCGGGATGGTCGCATACGTGAGATCCATTTGGATGTTACCACCCAACTTAGCAGCCCATTCTCTAGATAGAAGCATGCCCCAAACATCCGGGACATCGATAACGAGAACATCCATGGATATCCCGATATCAGGGCATGCAGCTAATTTCATATGGAGTTTTTCAATAACTCCCACTACTTCTACCAGACGGGAGTCCATCCCACACACATTCCTAAAGGGCCTAGATGGGGTCAACTCGAGTTGTTCCATGACCCATAGTGGCATGATGTTAACCTCAGCCCCTGAATCAAGCATGCAATTGTGGAGTATAAGTTGATTTACCTCGAGGGCAACGTAAAATGGAGGGCACCCCTCAGAGTTACTGGATACATTGTGGATGTTTATTGGAGGGTCAGGTGCAATCTCAATTGGTTTCTCAAGAGGGGTTCCTTTTGGTTCTATTCCCCAGAAGGTATGGGCTCTATCATGCATCTCAGGAATCTTCAAAATTTCACTTAGGGAAAGGGGTATGCTGAGCTTGGACAGAAAGTTTCCCATGTCGGGTTGGAAGGTTGTTTCAATTCGTTATTCGGAGGGGATTTCACGCCGAGGAATTCCATGATATGAGCTTTGATGACCAGGATTTTGACTAACTCCTTGAAAGGGACGTGAATCAAAGAGTTGGACAGCTTGCCTGAGATGTTCACCTTAATGGGATCAAGACTATGGGATTCCTTACCAGAGGTCCCCTCGGGACATTTGGTCTCCCTCTTCCACCTGTTAGCTTGCGAAGGAGTGGTTTTTACTTCAGGTTTTGTGCTAGACTTGGTCATACTTTTAGGCACACTTGTTTCCTTTGTCTGCGGGTCCTGCTTCCCTTTAGTCATAATCCCGGGGTTTGGTTTTGGAGTCATTTGTCCCTTCGGGCTAGGTTTATCCTTTCCTTGGGATCTCTCGGGATTAGGACTAAGCCGAGGTCTGTTCCTTTTGAGACTTTCGAGACTAACCTTGGTACTACCAAGGTCCGTTGGGCCACCTCTTTTCTTAGCCAATTGGCCCCAGGTAAGGACCTGGGCGAACATGGTGGAACATTTATAAGCTCCCTCGTAAATGTGTCGGATATGTTGGTCGCGTTCCCTATTATATTCATCTTGTTGTTTTAGAAGGAGCATGACATTGGTGACCAGTTCAACTAAGTGAGATAGCACTTTCATGGTCATCCCGCCCGCCATTGCTTTCTTTCCTGGATCGGGCATTCTTATGGGTGCAAGGGAGAGTTTTCTCAAAATTTTCGTCTGACGTGAGTGATAGGAATGCTATGTGATGTGTCAGAACGATCAAGGCTATGTAACTTGTACGGATGGGTTCAGCCTCCAATGGAGCCGCGGGGTGGAGTCGTCAGGTGAACTAGATACCTTGTTCACCGAAGGTGGGATGTCATGAAGGGGAAGTGGTGAATGAAACAAAAATGTGTTGGCTGCAATAATTATGCAAACAGAAATCAGCCAACAGAGTTTTAAGTTCAGATGCACTGATAAAAGAAAAAACAAGCAAAAAGACTCAAAACTCAAACAAAACACGGGTAGGCATCTACCTCCCCGGCAGCGGCGCCAAAAATGTTATCACACAAACTCTAGCTGTTGTAGTCAGGTGTCCCAACAGAGATGGTAGAGGGTGGACAACTAGGAAGGTGTAACCAGCAATGGCCAAGTCCTCCGTTCAATGAACGGAAGTCACACCGGACAAGGCTATTGTCACTTTTGACGAGGCACTTAGCCAAGTCGAGGGGGAGACCCTGCTCAACCAATGATGGTTGAGAGACAAAAATACACCCAAACCCAAAAGAATAAGAGATGAAAACAAGGAGTGAGTGTAGGTGAACCCCTAAGTCTAGTTTCAGCCAACCGATGGACACAATTGATAAAATGAGAATGATACAATAGGTGACCAGCAATCAAATGTGATCAAATAATAAGTTTAACTTAGTGATTGTATGGCTGAAAATAGTCTAAGGAGGTATAACAAAATGGAAGTGAAGTGCTGAAGTAAAACTGCCCAAGGAAATGGTTAAACAGTGAGAAAAATGGACCTAGGGCAGCGAGAAATTAGTATTTATAATCACTTCCAGCCAACGAAACTTGATTTCTTATGATAAAATTACATTCTAGACTCAAATCAAGAGTACCCACAACCTGAAAAATGACCCAACACTGTGACTGGCTAAAATGCCTAAGGAGGGCAAAATCAGTGGGAGACCAGTGCCTAGTTCTAAGGGTAAACGAGGTCGGAATTAAATGAAACTTGAGATATAAAGGTTTAAGCATATATCATTAGTGGGTTTTAAAGGAAAACTAATTCTAAAGGTGGATTTTAAAGATTTTAATTTTTAAGGTTTTAGTGTAAGTTACTCTCTTCAACAAACTAGAAATGGAAATACAAGAGAAGAAGATGAAACACCTACTTGAAACCAGCTGATATCTTTGATTTTGATGAGGTTGTATGTCTCGAAGATCAAATAGAGTCTATCGCAGAAGTTCCCAGGTGAAATCAATTTGCTCTCTCCCCACCAACTCATCCTCCTTGCCTGCCAACACCAATGGACAGAGATCAAATTAGTATTGACAAATAAGTGAAATCTACAGCAACACAAATGAAAATGAGAGAAATGCTTGGCTGAAAATGGCAAAAAGACTTCCCTTTTGTGGCCAATCCCGAAGAGAGGAGCAACAGTGGCATTTAAATGGTGCGCCCTCCTCCAAGACTTTGTGCTCGCTGCAAACAATGGTGAGAAACACTGCTAGAGACAACAACAATCTACACTAGTGCATCAAGAAGGTATGGCAATCAGCAATCTCAAAAGAATATCACACAAGAGCCAAGCAAGAAGCTCCAAGTCGTTTTCTCTTCTATTCCAAGTCCAAAATGCCAAGAGAGAATGATACAATGGGTGATTGCCTTCTCTTATAGAGAAAGGCCACTCCTCAAAAACCTATTCCCTCCAAAATGAAGGGCTAGGATTTAATCCCCAATGATCAAATCGAATGGAGGAGATTCCTACTTGAGGGGGTGTGAATTTCCCTCTACAGCGCACATGTGGAGAGAGAGGGGCCCATTGTGGGGCCATACAACACATAAGCCAAGGTTGGGGGGTGTCTATAGGGTGTTTTATCCCCCCAACATAATACATCAAGGTCCCACGTACATCAAATCAACCAAATCGAAAATGCCAAAGTGGAGAAAAACGCCCCCGTGGGCAAATTTGACCTCCAATAGTGAGTTGTCCAATGTGGGGGTCCCACCTCAAAAATACAATGTCCAAACATTACCAAATTACCTTACAAGTCACCCTTTTATTAGCCAGCCTTTGATTTTTTCCATTTGCCATCGTTGCTATTGCCAATTTTTTAGTTTTCCTTTAATTAATTGTTGGTTTTTATTGTTGAAGCTGTAAATTGGGCTTTTGACCCACTTCTAGTGCCCAGATTGTCAAACCGTCTACTGCAATGTGATCGTGGACCCCAAAAATAGTAGATATGGTCACTTGAACAACCACGATCCATCACTTATGCACTGTTTGCCCAAAATCCATGATTTTTAATTAAAACAGGGCAATTAATGACCCATAATAATTAAAAATCTCATCGCTGCATCAACATTATCAAATTCTGATGCTTGGAATTTCAAATGGGACCCCAATAGAATACAAGTGACCAAAATCGAAATCTCGATCGCAATATTTTTTCAGGCCCATTTTTGGCCTGGTCAACCTAGTTTGACCAAGTCAAATCTGGTCAACATGGTGCTGGCTGAATACCTGTATGCAATATGAAGCGATAGGCTTCCTTATACATGTTAGTATATTACTAAACAATAAAATATCAATATGGTGATAAAAAATATACAATATCTCAAAAACACGAGGCCCATGGTGAGGTGGGCCCACCACATCCAAAAGACTCATCTGCTATGCACAACCTATAGACTTGACCACCTACTTGACTTTGGGTGATGTGGAATACAAGGTGAAGGATGAGGGATGACAAGGACAAAGATCATGTGACCCTTTGGATAACTCGGGAAAGCGGGGTCCACTGAGATAAGCATACCATGATACAACACGGGGAAGGGCGATGCCTCACAAATGGGTATAGTGTAGGGAAACCGCCATTGGTCATCTAAAAAGTACCTCACAACTCACATTTGTGCCCGAAGACTCCTTGAGGTACTTTTCTAGAGCCGCCAAACTGAGTGTCCAGCAAACCATAACTTGAGACTCCAGGGGACAATCTTGAGCTTGTCCCTTGCTCCCTCTCACCTCCTTGCCCCACAGGACTAGGAGGAAATAACCACTACAAATGCTGACATGTACGGCTGACTTGCGTCCATGTGTGTTTACAAACACATTGCATGGATTTTACAATGAATTTCATACTTAGCCTTTTTGGCTAGATTTTACATTTACATTAGCCTTCTTGGCTTGCTTTACATTTCTTCATTTTACATCAAGGCCCTTTTGGGCTGCATACATATCTCAATAGATATAATCAAGGTGCTCATACTGCAAAGTAATGGGGATGAGCAATATATGCTTCGATGACCAATGGGGAACACTTGGTGAGGATACACACTCCTATACTGCATTGCAACATCAGGGGCAACCGACAGGAGAAAATCCCAGGTTTGAGAGTGCATCTCACACACTAAAGAGCCGAGGCACAAAAGATGGGGAATCATGGCATACTTAGAGATCAGTGGGGAACGGGATCCTCAATGTCACAAATTAGAATCCAAGTCAGGAAAGATCAGTCATGAATGAGTCGGATGGGTGGAGGAGGTGAAGGTGGATCCAAAGTCAGCTGCCAAAGGAGACTAGGTGACCAAGTCTATACAAATAGTGGGAATGTGATCCGGTGTGCATAAACAGGAGTCTCCTGAAGGGGGTGGACTGACATCACCAAGGGCCAACACAACATAATAGCAGCTAGATCACCACATCAACATAATATGGAAAGTCAGTGTACTATCATGTATAAACAAGTCTGATCAGCAACATAAGCAATAAATATAAAATGCTATACCTGCTGCACCATATACTTGCTGCTGAAGCTGACTCTGAAACTTGATCTCAACCGAATCCGGGCAATAAGTAGTAAACCAGCAATACTCTGTGACACTCTATCAAAAATATGGCTAAGCAACTGTCTCAATGGGCTTATGCAAAGCCTGGAAAAGAAGGGTGCCTCTGTAGGCAATAATGTATACATGTCTGGAAAATACAATAAGTCATATGTGCCCGCTGATAAGTCTGCTCAGGGCAGTCTAAACAAAACTGTGTGCCTCCTCTGAAGGCATCCGATCTCTGATCTGAAAAAAAAAAAGTACTGCGTGGTCCTCGGCCACACAGTCTGCAGTATGGTTTCTCCAGCCAACATAGATGTGATAACAATTCCCTTTTTGCGGCTAATAAGCTCTCGAGAGCAGCAGCCGATTGTCCTGTGCCTTTGATTGCCCCACCTTTGCTTGACGATCGGTTGCCCTTTTTTTTTCTTTTCTTTTCTGACTGTTGACGCCCTTCTTCTTTTCTGGTTTGCATCTATACCCTAGTTTTCTTTTCTTTGTTTTTCACCTTTTTACACCTTTTGTGTCAACGAAATTTAAAAAAAAAACTTAAAATGCTGTAGAGTTCATTTCATTGTTGATATCTTTTCATTTCAGCATTGTCATTTTTTTTATATTTCTGTTGGATGGATATATATATATATATATATATATATATTGTATGTCCTGACGAGTGGTCTGCAGAGATTGGTATAGCGTCTGCATTTTACAGGAATAGGTACATGTAGATGATGATGATGCAGATGGCATGTATGTGCATGTGCTTTGATGATGATGAGAGGGGTGCTACAGAACAAAGATTCTATGGTTCTCAAGCACTCTCTCCCTTAGAGCACTTGTCCTAGCTAGAGTCAGATGTTATCACATCCATGTTAACTGGAGCTACCATGTTGCAGATTTGTGTGGTAAGGGACCATACTACCTTTTTTTTCTAGATCAAAGATCAAATGCCTTCAGAGGGGGAATTCATTTTATTCAGATTGCCTCGAGCAGAGATATTAGAGGGGCTAGATTGTTTTGTATTGGTCCAAAGATATTACAGAGCAGTGATTACAGGGTCACCCTTCCTTGCTGAGCTTTGCATGATCCCATTGAGAGATTTACTTAGCCATATTATGATGAGAGTACTTCAAAGTATTGTTGGTTTGCCACTTATTGCTCGGATTCAATAGAGATCCAGTTCTAGATTCAAATTCAGCTTCAACAGCAGGTATATGGTATGGCAGGTATAGCACTTTATGGTTTATTGCTCATGTTGTTGTTGATACTTGTTTATTTATGATAGTACATGGAATTGATGTATGATGTTTGATGTGGTGATCTCGGTTTTCATTATGATGTGTATGGTCCTTGGTGATGTCAGTCCACCTCATTTAGTAGACTCATGTATATGCACACTGGTTCCTATCCCCATTATTGGTATAGACTTGGTCATTTCGTCCTCCTAGGCAACTAACCTTGGATCCACCTGCCACTTCCTTCCACCCATCCGACTCATTCATGTTTGGTCTTCCCCGACTTGGACCTCTATTTGTGGCCTTGAGGATCCCCTTCCCCATTGACCTCTGAGTATGCCATGATTCCCTGTCTCTTGTGCCTGGGCTCTTTAGTGTGTGGGATGCATTCTCAAACCTAGGATTTGCTCCCGTTGGTTGCCCCTGATGTTGCAATGTAGTATAGGATTGTGTAGACTCACCGGGTGTTCCCTATTGGTCATTGAAACATGTACACTTGCCCCCATTACTTTGCAGTATGAGTGCCTTGTTATATCTATTGAGATATGTATGTAGCCCAAAAAGGGCCATGAAATGTAATGAAATGAAATGTAAATGAAGCCAAAAACGCTATCTGAATGTAAAATCAAGCCAAAAAGGCTAAGTATGAAACTCAAATGTAAAGCCTAAGAATGTGTTTTTGAACACACACGGACACAGGTCAGCCATATACATCATAGCATTGTAGTGGTTATTTCCTCACCTAGTCCCGCGGGGCAAGGAGGTGAGATGGAGTAAGGGACAACTATGAGAATTGTCCCCTAGAGTCTCAAGTTACAGATTGTTGGACACCCAGTCATTGCGGCTCTAGAAAAGATCCTCACGGAGTCTTCTGAAGGCACGGATGTGAGTTGCAAGCTGTATGTTAGATGATCAGTGGTGGTTTCCCTGCACTATACCCATTTGTGAGGCACCACCCTTCCCTGTGTATTATCATGGTATGCTTATGTTAGTGGGTCCCGCCTTCCCTGTTTATTCGAAGGGTCACATGGTCTTGGTCCTTTTCTTTCCCCCATCCTTCACCTTGTTTATCCACCTCACCCAAATTAGCTAAGTGGTCAAGTCTATAAGTTGTGCATAGCAGTTTTGAGTCTTTGTTGGAGGTGGTGGGCCCACCTCACCTGGGGCCTATTTTTATTGAGATGTTTTTATTATGATCAGCATGTCGTCATTATATTGTTTTAGTAATGTACTAACATAAATAAGGAAGCCTTGACACTTCATGTTGCATATAGGTTTTCAACCATTGCCATTTTGACCAGATTTGACTTGGTCAAACCAGGTTGACTAGGCCAAAAATGGCCCCGAAAAAAGTTGCGATCAAGATTTCGATTTTGGTCATTTATCATGTCTAGGGATTCCAAATGCACCTCCAAATGTCAGATTCAGAAAATGTTGAAGCGTTGATGAGATTTTTAATTATTATTGGTCACCAGGGACTTGTTTTAATTAAAAATCTTTGATTTTGGGAAAACAGTGCTTAATTGACGGATCGGGGTCGTTCGAGTGACCATGTCTACTATATTTGGGGTCTACGATCGCATTGCAGCAGACGGTTCATAAATCTGGGCAATGTAAGTGGGTCAAAAGTGCAAAATACATCTTCAGAAATAAAACCAGCAATTAATTAAATATGGAAAATCAAATTTGGCTAAGGTAACTATTGAAATGGTAAGCGCAATGGTTGGTAAAGGGGATGGGGTCTCCCAAGGTCATTTTTGTAATGTTTGGACACTTAATTTATGATGTGGGGCCCTCATTTATGCCCAACTCAATACATGGGGCGAATTTTCCCATAGAGAGGCGTTTTCACTTAGAAAAACTTCATTTTTTTTAACTTTGAGGATGTGAGACTATGGTTGTATTATCTAGGGGGCTAAAATAGCCCATAGACACCCCTTAGACTTGTATTTATGCATTGTATGGGCCCCACGAATGGCCCCATCTCTCCCTTGGGCGTTAGAGGGCAATTCGCCCCCCTTCTCTAGAGCACTCTTCCACCATCGATTTGGCATTTGAGAGAGTTCATCTCAGCCATTGATTTTGGAGGGAGTTAGGTTTGAGTGTGAGCATTCTCTATAAGAGAAGAGACTCACCAATTTTGTATCTCTCTTGGCATTGTGAATACTTGAGACTGAGATTATTGAGAGACATTTCTACCGAGTTGCTTGTGATATGGTGTGGGATGCTTGTTGTGTTGATTGAGATCATATTGATGATGCATTGCTGATTTGTTTTTTGGTGTCCCTATCTCTCATGGCCATTTTGATTTGCAGGTGAAGCTGACCATTTGAGGAGGACGCAACACTTGAGCTAGCAGCTCCATGCTAGCATTTTCTCTTTGGGATTTCAACAAGGGAAGTAAATTTACATTTTGTCATTTGCTTTCTTTATCATTTGTCATTCATTTGCTGGTCATTTCTTGTTGTTTGCCATAGATGTTGATTTATCTCTCTTTGGCAGGTACAAAAAACGTATTTGTTCACTGGCTGCACCAAAACGCAAGGGGAAAACGCACTTCAGCTCAGCATTTGATCTTCAGGGTTTGTCTTCAACACTGAAACTTCTCCATCTCCATTATTCCAGGTACGATATCCTTGTTTGTTTCTCTTATTTCATTTTCACTGTGAATGTTAAGCTGCAACACACTAAAATAAACCCTAAACTAAAAAAATACAAAATTTCATCGTTAGAAACTAAATTTTATTACAAACCCGCTTCTATTTTAATTTTCAAAGTCCAAATCCAAATTTGTAGATCATTCCGACTCCATTTACCCTTTTCCATAGGCACTAGTCAATTTTTGAATTCGCCCTCCTTGGGAAAACTGGCCAATCACGCAGCTAGGGTCTTGTCTGGGTTTTGGGTATGTTTGATTTGTGTTTGAATCGTCATTTCATTATTAGAAGTCAAACTATCATTTGCTAGAAGTGTTTTAAAATGTTAATTTGTCGCTGCTCTAGGTCCACTAAGTCACTGAATTAACCCTCTTCCTTGCACAGAATTGCTTCATCTCTTCACTTCTAGTTCACTTTGCAGCCTTAGTTGATTTCCAGCCACATAATTGCTGATGTAATTCATCTAAATCATTATACTTAAGAGCTGGTCACATCCCGTACTACGCTCATTTTATCAATTGTGTCCAGTCTTTGGATGAAATCAAGCTGAGGGTCTTTTCGACACTCATCTCTTGTTTGTATCTGTTTATCTTTTGGGATTTGGGTGTTTGTTTTGTTCCTCAACCATCACTGATTGAGCGGGGTCTCCCCCCTAACTTGGCTACTTTCCTTGTCTGAAGCGACAAACGCCTCGTCTGGTGTGACGACCATTCTTTGAACGGTGGACTTGGTGTTTGCAAGTTTCACCTACCTGGCTACTTGCCCTCTGCCATCTTGGATGGGATACCTTTAGTAGCAGCTAGAGCTAGTTTGGTAACAATAACATAAGTTTTAGGCCAAAATGAAGAAATCCTTCTTTGGGAAAATTTTTATCCAAATATGAGCTTTGTGAATGATGCAACAAGAGAACACATAGATCCTAAGAAAGTTTAGGATTTAAAGCACCAACGAGAGAACAAAAAAATGCTAAGAAAGTTTAGGTTTTGAAGCACCAATGGGCGGTTGGAGCACAGGGGCATGGGTAATGGCGTGTTTTAGACTTGTTATCACACCATAGTAGCAGGGCTACTATTCTTGCTTAGCAGAGATCTGCACATTCCAGAGCTTCCATTATTCAGAGCTTGGCTATGATGATTGTATATTTTGAGATCACTCATGATCAGAGCAGTGTATTATTCAAACTTATGTTAGACCTTGTGTCAAGGCCGAGCCTTGACAGTTCAGATTTGATGACCGATGTGACCATTTATCCCATACAGTTTCAGTTCAGTGCTTAGAGATGTATTGCAGCAATGTTTCAGATGATATATGATGATTATTATTGTGATGATCTTATATGACCTATGGATGTTTTATCATTGACTGTGGATTATTATCTTGTTGATTTAGTCATGTTCACAGCATCTGCTTGGTATATTATTCCTGATGTGGCAAACTGTTTAAAATGAACTATAAATTATAAAATGGACATTTACTTGCACATTTAGGTCGTTTGACAAAACCCACTGGTTTACCACCTTGCATAGATATGGTCTTTCCTGACACCAGTTGTCTGCTAGTTTAGGCTCCATATTCACTTGACTCCATCCATACATGACTTTCCCTATTTGAGTTTAAACCTTGACCTGTCTCATTTGACTTTCTGATACTGAGGACTTCCCCATTTTCTACCTCTGTGTTTGGACCGCATCCCTATATGTTCGGTGCCTCGGCTCTAAGTTGGTGACAAAACTTTCCTTTGGTGAGTTGGATTGTAGGCCTAAATCATTCTGGTCGGTTGTCCCGATGTTTGGCATTGGCTCGAACTCCCCCTAGTCACTTGAGATGTTGTTGGCTAAAACTGAAAGCTCATGTACTATTTATGGAAACTTATAAATTCGCCCATGGGAACTAAAAAGGGAAAGAGCGATGAACTGCTAAAAATACTCCTCAAAGAGTATATGAAAGGTCCAAAAAAGCAATGGTTCTTAAAATCTATATCTAAGCAATTGTTGACCTTATATGTATATGAAAACATGCCCTAGATGCAAGCTGCAACTAGTTGTGCTTATCATCACACCTGAGATCCGAAGGGTTATGTAGGCAAAAAAGGACATGAAATGAAATTGAATGATCCTAATGAACCTGGATCAACTTGATGTAGACATGATGCCTAAGTTGAATAAGCACTCTCTAAACAACTTATCCATTTGTGAGGCACAGCCATTCCCCGTGTTATTTTTTCCAGCACAGAGTTTGTAGCTTTCCCCTTCTCCCAGTCAAAAGTATTTTTGAGTTGAGTTAGACAAGTCAACCCCTTGGCCCAACCTTGTTCCTAGCCTTCATCCTTCACTAGCAGTTTGACCATGTCCAATGGGTAAGTTTGTCATTTAAACTATTGTGCAAGTAATTTCATATAACAAAGGAATATGCTAACTTGATTAATGCCACTGAATGGATGTTATACTTTGAGCTAAGCTGTGAGAATGATTAGAGGAACATGTCTTAGTCTACTGATATGATTTTTTCTTGGTTATATATGGACCTAGTCAAACCTAGTTTGACTATGGTCATTTCTTGGGATCTGTGATGATGTGGGCCACATATGCTTATAGATGATGATTGATGGACCCACATACTCTTGATGATGATGCCATATGATGGATATAGGATGCAGATGATGATTGATGCAGTTCAGCAATTTTATTTATTACTTCAAATCATCAGATTATACACTGTCCATATATGGTGGACCCTACAGCTGGCCCATTAGGGCAACCCATGGTGTATGAGTACACATTCCTAGTGGATTTGGGTCTTCTGGATCCAATGAGACACTTATCTTTCAGTTCCGGGTACTTCTGATAGTGATTGATGCAGTTTTACACTTGCTGACCAGATTTGGGGTTGATTTCCCAGCCTGAGCAGCAGGGGCCATGAGAGGCCAGTTCACCTAGGGTGTTGTATGAGGAGGGGGTGGTCCAACCACTTGTTTTTACCATTTACCCCCCCTTATGGAGAGCCTGGTGGGCTCAGTTGGACAGCGCAGATGCCCTAGGAGGCAATTTTGGCACTTTCACAGTTATCGAGGCACTTAAAAAATGGGATAAAGTGGTCACTGAGGAATTCGATTTGGGAAATTGAGGCAAGGTTTTGGCACTTGGTTTTCACAGAGGTCTTCCAGGGTGATCCCACTATATTCCAGCCAATTTTCACCATGTGGGTAGGCCCACAGCGATCACAGGAGGTCTTTTACTGCTTGTATGTCATAGATTTTGGGGACAGATTTGATCATTTATATTATCTTGGACATATTTTATTATTTTATTGTGCCTTGGGGATGAGCTAGTAAGGATTGATGCCTCCTAGCCCCACCATGTGCTTCTTATGTCATGTCCTAGTCATTATGAGGTGGGCTTTGGTACTTTTACCCCCTCTAGTGGATGACGTCACCCTCCATGACTATTTTAGACTATGACGTCATCATTATATTGGGTGATCCATGTGATATATTGTTATGATTCATTATTAGCCATTGATCATGTATTGAGATCTTTTAATCTCAACCACTCATTTGATGTAGTATTGTAGAGTGATATAGGGTTTTGGTCTTTATTATCGTATATAAGGAGGAGACCCCCTATTGTATAGCTGACCTTTGGAGCTCTGGAACATTGGAATAGAACACTTCTTTGTGGAGCATATCTCTCTTGTCTTGTGGATTCTCTTTCATCTTGAGTATGCAGTATCTCTTCTATGTATCATTGTGGATTTTGGTGCTTCTACTAGTTTTCTTGCAGGAAAGTCGAATTGGTGGAGAGGAGGGTGATTTCTTGAGGGTTATTGTTGGAGAGATCCACATAGTCTCTCTTGGGTTGATCTTGGTGAAAGGGAGTATCATTATTGTATCTTTGTGACATAGTTGATGCTTTCTATTACATCTTTCCATCATTTTCATAATCATCTTACTTGGCTTGTTTCATGTGATCTTGTCTTGTAGGAGGAGGACGATTTGGCTATCTTGGAGGATGACGTTTTGGTTGGAGCTCTAAGATCTCACTCTTGAATATACACATAGGAGAATGCTATCAATTTGCAAGGTGGCCATAAGCAATTGAGGTAAGATCTACAAGGTATGTGCCTCTTTCCATCCATTCTATCTTCATTGGTCACAAACCCTAATTAATCAAAACCCCAATTTTGGTTTTTCTTGGATCTACTTAGATCTAGCCTTGCTTTTGAAAAGATCTTAAGAACCCACCTCTATAGCATCCACCCCTAGTTGGATCTATAGTTTGGTGGTGATTGGGTTAAAATTTACACACTTTTCAAGGCAATATAGCTCTCTTGAGGCAAATCGCACTTCCTTGGGAGAGGCTTGTTTGGTTAGATCTAGCATATGGGTAGGTGAGATCCCACTTGATTTGCAATCTACACACTTGATAACCTACCCCTAGACTCTTACTTGGGTGATTTTTACCTTGTGGACATCATTCCACATTTTAAGGGATTAAAACCCCCTTTTGAATTACTTGGCACCTTAAAACTAAGATCTAGTAAGATCTAACCCTTGGATTGGCTTGATTTTCTAGATCCACATAGATCAGTGCCTAAACTACTTGGATCTACAATTTGGTGGCCATTGGACTTGATTTGTCACACCTTATCCACCTTTTAGCCCTCCTTGAGCAAGGTCGCACTTCCTTGGGTGACTGAGTTTGCCCACTTCTAGGACCTGGGTAGTTGAGATTTCAATGGATTTGGAACGGGCATACCTTGAAACCTATATCTAGAGTATCATTTTGTGACGATCTACCTTGGGGGTAGCATTCCTTGTTTCAAGTGATTGTGGTCCACTTGGGTCATTTCATGAAATCTTAGTTCTAGTAAGATCCAACCACTCTATCTCAATTAGCCCACTTGTCTTGACTTCTAGGTGTCCCGATCTACACTTTGACATATCTTTTGACTCCACTAACCCATCCAACAAGGCACTAGTCCTCCTTGGGCAAGTCGCACTCCTTGGGAATTGTGTCAAACCTTAGATCCAGTGAATGGGTACTCCTAATTTCAACTTAGATCCATAGATCTACTCATTACATGTCCTCTAGTGCCAATTGCATCCCTTAATTTCACCTTGTGGATCCACATCAAGCCATTTCACATATCCCAAGAAAGTAGGACCCACTTGTGTAACACAGGGTAATAGATCTTGTCATTATAACTAATCATGTGGCCTAAATCACACATTGGTTGAAACACTAATCATCTCTCAAACCACCTTCAACCATACTATAATTTCTAGGTCCACTTTACCTTGCATTGGTTTCCGTAACTTACCATTAACTCATCCCTAGGAACCTTTGTTTGGGTCCAATCATCTTTGATTGGTTATAGGGTCTCCCCCTAGGCCTTGATTTATCTAGATCTAAAGCGAAGAGTGCCTCGATTGGCGTGACTCCCACCTTGCATTGGGAACCGTGGCATCTCTTGGGTCACCTCTTTAGTTGTCCGTCTCCTCTACCGTCTCGGATGGGATACCACTAGGGGCAACTACAAGTTGTGTGATAACAAGACTGTCGAAGGATTGTTGTGCTTGATCATCCCATATGAACGGGACGTCCTTCTTCAATAATCTCATATATCCCTGTGTCTTATGAGCGAAATTACAGACAAAACGTCGTAGGTAAGTTGCCTTCCCTTGCAAACTTTGTAGTTTCATAATGTCAGTAGGAGGTGGGAGAGCGACAATGGCTTCCACCTTCAAGGGATCAATGCGGATCCCGTCTTTCGAAATGAGAAAACCTAGGAGGAGTCCGGAATCGACGCAGAAAATACACTTGTGAGGATTCAGACGGATGTTATACCGTCTGCATCTGAGGAGTATTGTCGTCAGATGATCGATGTGGAACTCGTGCTGCTGTGAATGGGAAGGTAGATCGTCAAGATAGGGTTCCACGAAGTCCTTCACATCATGAAAAGTGTACGACATGGCTCACTGGAATGTGGCACCAACATTTTTAATACCAAAAGGGAGTTTACGATATGCAAACGTACCCCAAGGGAAGATGAAAGCGGTCTTATGTTGGTTGGCCGGGTGGATCTCAATCTGGTTGTAACCGGAAAAGCCATCCATGAATGAGAAGATGACACTTCTGGCACAATTTTCAATGATCTGATCGATGAAGGGAGTAGGGTAGTTGTCCTTAGGACAAGCCTTGTTCACATCCTGATAATCGACGCAGACTCGGATGGTGCCTTGCTTCTTAGCCATAGGGACGACATTTGAGACCCATTATGTTAACGGAACAGGGTAGATGAAGCCGACCTTCAAGAGATTTTCAATTTCTACTTTGATTGATGCAGTTTTTCGAGGGTGTACCGGTCGTAACTTTTGATGGACTGGTTTAGCATCGAGATAAGTTTTAATCTCATGCGAAACGATGGCAGGATCTATCTCGGGCATCTCCTCATAGGTCCAAGCGAATACGTCGCAGAATTGCTTGAATAAGGCCGTGAAAGTGGTGATCTCTTCGGGAGAATAGTTCTGGCCTAAACGAATATGTTCCATGACACCGGGGGTAACCGAGATGTCAACTAGAATGGTGGGTTCAATGTTGGCTAGGTTTCCCTCAGTGACCGTATGCCATGTGAGTATCAGTGACCGGGGGCAAGGATAGACATCCTGTGTGAAAATGGTGGTGATGTTGTTCTCCACAGCATCCAATGGGGGTAGGAAAGACGATCGATGGTGGAGGTATTCCCACTGAGGGTAATCTGCACTCATAATCTCCATAATGGACTCGTCGGAATGGAAAGTCCGGAACAGAAGATCTGGTAAGGATGACGTCCACTGTAGAGAAAAAGATTTAGAGGCCACAACCAAGTGGTCCTCGGGTGCTGACTGGATAGCCTCATAAGTGATTTTAGCGGGTGAAAGAGGCATGGTATATCCAATCAAATGCATGGTGGCTTCATCGGGTACGAGCCATTGATCGGTAGAGTTGGGAAAAGATGGAATCGCAGAGGAGATCATGTTCAATGTGCAACATGGTAAGGGGGATCCGGGGTTGGAAAGAAGCCCATAAGAGATGAATCCTTTATGAGGCCGACCCCCATGCTCTCATATAGCTGTGAAGATTGTCCGAGTAATGGGACATTATCGCCAGGATGAGTAGCGGTGTCCGGTGTACAGAAGTCCAACTAGTCCACAGTGAAAATTCGGCCTTGGTGGGGGAATTGCACAATGTGGAAGACAGATGACGCGACTGCAGTCATGGCATAAAACCAATTATGACCAAGTAAGAGATTATAATCCAAAGGGGCTGCGACCACTTCCACGTCAATGGTTGCAGTCTTACCCCCCAACTCTACTGCTAAGGCTTGTAGTAGATGGGGTTGAAAGCCACGACCGTCGAATGCTTTCAGGGTAGTGGGAGAACGGTTTAACTCGGGAGAACCAATGGCTCTCCAACAAGATAGTGACATGAACGAGGTAGAAGTGCCTTCGTCTGGTACAGTACGATGGTCTGTCTTCCCGACAACTTTCGTAGAAACTTGGAATGCCAGCTGGTGGGAAAGACTCAGTTTAAAGTACTCAAGTCGAAACACGATTGTGTTCGAGGAATCTGGATCTACCGCTCCAATGGCATCGAGAAGAGTCTTGCGTTGGTTGGGACAATCCTGCAAGACCTCTAGCGTCGACATGGCACAAGGAGCTTGCGCCAAGTCCTCTACAATCTTGTAGTTCTGAGCTGCTCGAGCATTAGGATTGAAAACTGCTTTTCGAATCGTGCTCTTAGGAGGACGCAATACTGACTCTAAAGAAGGATTCGCAATGGTGAGAGGAGCCTGTGGTACGACAACATCGGGAATAGAAGTGGAAGCTTTTTCAGTATTACTTCTAACGGGTTCCTTCGGAGGGACTGAGTTGTATGAACGCGATCGTGTGTTCAGGTTAACCGTCTCACTACGCATCATGAGAATATGCACGGTGGAGGGTGCCTCTCCGTCTCATGGAGAGGGTTGAGCGATCAGTTGTTTGTTCTGAGTGAGGAAGGGTGAAGGAACTAAAGTTCCCACTAATAGAATAGTAAATACAAGTAACATAGAAATTCCATGTAAGGCAAGTAAATAATGTAAAGTAGAATGTAGAATAGATGTAAGATGATTTACAAGAATTAATGTCGTGTATTTTATACCCTAAGTGGGAAGGGAGGTGACTTTTCAAGTCACCTTTTGAGTAATTAATTAATTACCCTAATTAACCTATTTAGTATTAAATTTTAATATTTATAGCATTTATATTTGTTACAAAGGGATCATTGAGAACTGCGGGAGTGGGGTTTCCCTTGAGAAACTTCTGCACTTCGTCTCGGTGGGGACATTCCTTGGAGAAATGGTCACCACCACACAGTAAACAAGGATACTTTAGCTTGCTCTTCTGTTTGGCATCTTCAGGGGTGTTCTTGTGCTCCTGCTGGGTGGAGATTTCTTGGGTTTACCTTTGTTTTTCTTCTTGCCACCGGACTTTTGAGGCGAAGCTGATTGAACAGAATTCACCTCCTCAGTGGAAGTAGGAGTGGGTGACTTGGTGGTGCTGCTGCCAGCCTGTGGTGGGGATGAGGAAGAACCATGGAGGTTCGAAGATCCACCAGTTTGAGTAGAAGGCTGGGAGTTAAGGGAACCAATAATGTCGTCGGCCTAAGGTCCCTTAGGTGGTTTTGCAGGGTCATATGTAGGGCGGGGTGCATCAGGAACAATGTCATACAACGTGCCAGATTGAGCATAGACAAGGTCTAAGTAATGGGAGCGGGAAATAGCCTATTCCTCGGTGACGACCCCTCCCATGGCCACCTCTCGAGCTACAGTGGGTAAAAGAGACTTCGTGAACCAGTCAGCTATTAGTTGGTCTGGAATACGAGCCTTAATGAGACGTCGTCTCCTCCGCCACTCATGGATATGATCAGAAATATGAGTTGCAGTGGTTTGACGGAGTGAAGTCAGTAGGTTCGTACCAGTTCGTAGCGTATGGGTAACTGGAAATGAGTCAGGAAGGACACAACAAGAGAGTGAAAATCGAGAAAGGAGTGCGGTGGTAATTCGATATACCACTTGGCAGTTGGGGCAGTGAGGGTCCTTCGAAACAACCTTAGACGGATCGAGTCGTCCATCAAGGAATTGGATGAGCATCACAGATGGTAAGTCATCACATGGTTTTTCGGGTCCTCACCAAGTTTTCCATCAAATTTGGGAATATCAGAGGGTAGCTTGACTGGAATGGGTGGCCAATTATAACTGTGTAAGATGGGATCGTTGGTTAGACGAGACAGGTCGGGTAGGTCCAAAGTAGCCAAAAATGGCAGCTGTTGGTTCAGCTGTGGATACTAGTAGTATTGATATGGCATATATGGACCAGTAGGGCCTTGAATCGACTGATTATAAGGTGTTCCCGGCGGGAATTGGCCATAAGGGGGTGGGCCTCCAGGGTTGGGTGGTGGACTGTATGTAGGTCCGCTACCATAATAGGGTGGTCTGCTAGCGGAATAAGGTGGGCCTTCACCAGGAGGTGCGGGTCCTCTGCCTCCGCCACCAGAATAGGGTGGGCCACTGCCTCCACCGCAGGAATAGGGTGGGCCACCGCCTCCAAGAGGTGGTGGTCCGCCTCCATAAGGTGGGGGTCCGCTGCCGCCAGAAGGTGGTGGTCCTCCTCCATAGGGTGGGGGTCCGCCGCCACTAGAAGGTGGTGGTCCTCCTCCATAGGGTGGGGGTCCGCCACCACTAGAAGGTCACTAGTACAAAATGAGAGATAAGTGACCAAAAAAATGACCAAAATCGGCATATAAATGACCACTTTTGAGTTGGTGACCACTGGTAGCAAATTAGCGGCCATATATCACACGACCAAAAATGTGGTCATATTTATCTTGGTCATTTATAGCTTATCTTGTGGTCATTTATTTGGTTGTATATTTGATCATTAATTTGGTAATATATTTGGTCATTAATTGTCACAATTAATGACCACATTTTTTGTCATGTGATAAATGACCGCTAATTTGCTACCAGCGATCGCCAACTCAAAACTGGTCATTTATATGCATATTTTGGTCGTTTTTTTGGTCACTTATCTCTCATGTTTTATTGGTGGTCGTTTATATGCAAATTTTGGTCATTTTTTAGTCATTTATCTCTTTTTAGTGGTTTCATAATATAAATAGGGCACGGTGGAATCGAACCACCAACCTCCTGCCTATAAGGTAGGTTCTCTACCATTGAGCTAGCACCCTTAAATAGAATTCCTTATGGGTCATGCACCTTGCAGTTATTAAGAATGCTCTATATTAGAATTTAGAGTGGATTTGCAGTGAATAATTGGGAAGCTTTCTTTGTTTGTTTAAATCAAAAGCACGCAGATTCATAATGATGAGTTATGAGAAGTCTCTACCATGTTTCTTGATAATAAACATCTGCAAATCTTACAACAAAAGTTCTCATTATCATTTGCTCCCATTATCCTTACTTGGCTTTATTTCAAGAAATTTTCTATTGCTATCTATGCAACCAGCACTGAAACCAATGGGAAAAAAGCATAAAGTTCCACCCCAAGCTCAAGCTCCACTTGCATTGGATATACACAGCCACATGGTGCACCAGGAGCAATAGAAGTCAATGGTTGAGTGCAAGCTATTGAACTGCAATCTGTACAAAGAATGCATCATGTTAGTCACACATAATGTATCTTGATTCTTTATACACAGAAATAAGGTGAAATCTAAGCAGACTGATCTTATATGCGTGGAGTAAATTTATTTGCAAATAAAATGATAACAATTACAGAGAAATTCAACTCCTGATAACAGAATAGGTTCAAAGGTTGCTAAAATTACTTTGGTAAGAAGGAAGATCAATGCAATGCATTAATAATAAACATATCTTACCCTGGTGGAATTTATGGCCTAGAAGCCTTCGAACACTTGCTGATGAAGAATATCGAAGGTGCAGCAACAATGGATGCGAAAGGACCTTGAAATGTCTTTCTTTTGTTCTCTCATAGCTTTGGGAGGTGAAGAGACAGAGTATGAAAGAAAATAAAACTAGGCTTCTATCCAATAAAAAACATGAATCTGAGCAGGGCTCTCTCCATGGGTTGAAAATTATAGAGGTTCCTGTTATCACATATATAGTAGCCAGGTTACCATACATTATTTTTCTGATTCCAGCACACTATTCAGCTAGTTCCCTTGCATTGAGACAATGAGATGTTGAGATGAGCATCTACTATGGATCATTATCAGATTTTGGACAACAGTTTTATTCCCCATGCCATGACTGAGTCTCAGGACACTCAATGAGATGACCGATGTAGCTATTTATCCATTTGTACAGAGCAGTCAGTAGTGCCCAGAGTTACAGCAGTAGTTTCAGAGGATAGATGATGGTTCGGATTGATGAGCATTCAGGTATATGACTCAGCAGGTATATTATGGTGTTGTGGTTTTACTGCTTTTATTTCCATTCTCTTAGCATGTCTTAGCATTTAGCATCATGATCTGGCCATCATATAGATATGTGGACCTGGTTGTACTATATATATATCATATTTGTCCCTACTCAGATTTAGAAGTTCTTGGCCTATACTCATTGGTTTTACCCTCCCTAGGGAGAATAGAGGTGGTCATTCCCGCCATACTTTGGCTTGCTAGTGTTGGTTTCACTGTTCACTATCTTCATCCATCCATGACTTACCTAGTTTGTTCATTACCTTGACTTACTACTTGACTAGAGGCATGGAGGACCTTTCCCCACTATAGCCTCTATATTGGATAAGCTTCCTTGTTTATTGTGTCTCGGCTCTGAGTTGGTGACAAAACTTACCTATGGTGAGTTGGATTTCCTTGTGAAGACCCCCTAGTCACTAAAGATGTTGTTGGATAAACCTGAAACTTTTAGTGCTGCCATTAGTGCAAAGTATGGAAATGAAATGTTGTATCTTGTATGAAAATCCAATTCATGCAATGTGTTTCTCAACACACATAAATGAAAGGCAAGCCAAATGAAAATGGCTACGAAATATCAAATGTTATATCTTTTGTGAAATGTAAATACCTAGGTAAACAAGCTGTCTATGACACACCTAGAAGTGCTCAGGTAAACAAGTGCCTTAAAAACACACCTGCAGCAAGAAGCCTAAATAAATGTAAATCTATGCAATGTGTTTGTAAACACACATAGATCAAAGGCTATGGAAACTCTAGGCCCAAAAAAGCAATGGAACTTAAACTCTATACCAAAAAGATTGCTGGCCTCATTTGTATTATGGATTGTGCGCATCTGTGAAAGGTGAATAAACACTCTTTGAACAACTTATCCATTTGTGAGACACCACCATTCCCTATGTTATTGCTTGTCCACTATATGCTATGGTGTGTATTACCTTTTCCATTTCCAAAGTGTCACAGTGTTAAGTCAGTAAGTCATTCCCTTTAGCCTAGCCTTTGCAGTACAAAGCCTTCACCCTTCACTAGTAAATTGATCACAACTATGAAGTGGGTATGACCTTGAAAGTCTTGTATGAGTAATAAATACTAATTAATGACCTGTTATATTTGGATTTAGATTGCCAGTAATGATTACTTTTTTTTATAATTGCTATTTGAATGGATTGTAAAGCATGTTTTAACCTTTGACACCTTGTAGCAACTTGATGACGGTTTGAGTTATATTTTGGTCATGTTGACTTGGTCAAACCCAGTTTGACCAAAAGTCAACCACAGGACATGAGGTGGCAGACCTTAGATGATACAGATAGATGATACATGGTATGGTACAGGTCACCATGGTGGGCTTATGCAGTGGTTTCAAGCTTATGATGATGATTGGTGCTTTTTAGCACTTTTACAGATTATTATTATTTGGTCTATCGGATATGATGAGTATTTATTTTGGACCATGCAGAGGATTATATGGTGTATGAGTACACATTTTAGATGTAATTGGACCTTCTGAGTCCAATGAGACAGTCTGTTTTCAGTTACGGGAAGTTATAGTGATTTTTGAGCCTCAGTTGGCTATCCTAGTGCAGTTTTGGCTTGTCAGAGGCCCTGTCAGAGCAGTGATGAGATTTATTTGGTTCACCTAGGGCACTGTGCATGGAGGGGGTGGTCCAGCCACTTGTTATTACCATATTACCCCCCTCCTAGACTCATCGGTGAGCTCACCTTGACAGTGCAGGCACTCCAGGAGGCAGTTTGGGTAGTTTCACACTTCCCGAGGCAGTCCAGAAATGGTAAAAATGGCTACAGAAGAATTCGATTTGGGCTACTGAGGCAAGTTTATGGCATGGGATGAGCAGTGATGATGAGTGGGATGTCTTCCACACCTTCTCCAGCAGTTTCAGCTTCATTGGGACCCACACCCATCACTTATGGCACTTTCTGATGATTTCTGGAGCCTCCCAAGGCTCACGATTTGTCCATAGAGGCACGATTTGGTACTTTGATGATTATTTTATTGATATTGTGCTATGGGGATTGACCAAGGGTGTCTAAAATTACCCCTTGGACCCACCATAAGCTAGATCTATTATTTTATCATCATGATTTGGTGGGATCCCCTCTTCTAGGGTGAGTTTGTCCACTTATTGTTATATTTTATTATTGATCCATGTATTGTATTGTTGAGCTCATCTCAACCATTGATTATATCTTTTGATCTTTTAATCTTAGCCACTCATTCAAAAGTGGTTTGGATTGTGGCCTCTCTCCATTCTATTTAAAGGAGAGAGCTTCTCATTGTAAAGGGGACTTTTGGCTCAGGATTATTGGAATAGAAATTATTATTGCATCTATTTGTTGTGTTGTGGTGAATGCTTTTGGAGTTCGTTCGTTGATTCTTCCTTTGCACTGGGTTTTTGGAGATCTTGTCTTGCTATCTTTTGTACCACGTTTTTGTCATCTACAGGTGGAGGCCGAATTGGTTCAAGGAGGACCTATTGGTAGGGGAGGACCCTCCCCACTTCTTTCTTGGGTTTCTTCATTGGTAACAGAGAATAATACTGTCTTTGACCTTCTATTTTATGTTACTATTGCATTTCGCTTGTATTTCCTCCATACTTGATCTTTCTGATTGAATCGATTTCCTTGGTTTGACAGGTAGAGGAGGTCGCACTTGTGGGCCAGGGCATCATTTTGGCAAGCAAAATCAACAATTTCTCATTTGATCTCTGTGGGAGTCTTCCTCAACAACAAGGCATCTACTTCCATCACTCAGGTATGATCTCAAGGTAATTTCTCATTCCATGATCTATCCATTTGTCTAAATGCTTCAAACCCTCATAAGTTAAAACCCTCATTTTACATTTTCTCAGATCTAGCAAGATATACTTGGATTTTGGGTATAAAATTTAAAACCCACCTCTATAGTATCCACAGAGATTCGGATCTATAGTTTGGTGTGGATTGGCCTTCATCCGACCCATTTTCCAAGGCAAAGAAGCTTCTCCAAGGGAGGTCACACTTCCTAGGAGGGGTGAGTTTGCTAAGATCTAGCACCTGGGTAGGTGAGATCCCACTTGATCCTTCATCTCCACATTTGATAACCTACCTCTAGTGTGTCACTTTAGTGATTTTCACCTTGTGGGCCCCATTCCTCATTTTGAGGGTTGAGCCCCACTTGGGTCACTTTGTGATACATTTCAATCTCAGATCTACTGAGATCTAGCCATTGGATGATCCTAATTTTTAAGATCCACCTAGCTTGACACCTCAACATCCCTGATCTATAATTTGGTGGACATCCGACTCCATTTGACCCATTTCCCAAGGCACTAATCTTCTCCAACCCAATTCGACTTTCCTGGATTGTTGGGTTAGCTTGTGGTTTGATCCTTGTCTTGTTTGCTTCGGTATCTCGACATTGTCATATCCATCCATCAAGCTCATCTTTGGTACTAGTTAGACCCAATTTGGTCCTTAACTACCCTGCATTGGACACGGTTCCCAAGGCAGTGGATTTTCTCATCTTTGACTAGTACCCTAATCCTGGATCTTAATTAAAACATCATAAGTCACTCACACATACATATTGGACCAAAGCTACACTGTTTAAACCCCTTGAGCCAACCTATTACTTATCTTGTGACTTCATCCATAGATCTAGGGTTCACCATACACCTTACGTACTTCATCTTTATTTTATTTGATTTGGTGTTTTGGTCTGATCTCTCCTATCGGGAGTGGATCTGGGTCTCCCCCTTTGTTGTCGAGGGCCAAATAACATAAAGTGAAGATTGCCTCGATTGACGTGACAACCATCCATTAGGAGTCGAGACTATCTTGGTTGCACCTCTTTGGTTGCCTATCCCCTCTACCATCCATCTCAGATCCATCTCTAGGGGCAACTACAAGTTTGGTGATAACAGTTCCATGCTTATAGCTTCTCAAAATTAATTTTAACCCAACCAATACACATTAAATAGCAAATTCAAATCCTATAATGGAGTTAGCCTCATAACTGAAAATAAAGATCCATGACTCAGGATTTAAACACACAACCTTTTCATGGTAAAGATAATAGTCTAACACATAAATCTATATCAAAATCTCACAAATCGTTGGTATTTATTATGAAGCTTAACCTCAAAATATAATCCTCAAGGATTCAAGTTCATTATATCCATAAGAGTATCAAACTGAGAAATGGCAAAGATATTAAAAACTTGAACCAAAATAAGCTTGTAGGAGGACTATAAATAATAAATATTTTGGAATAAGAAAGGATACAAACAGTGTTCTGGTACATTGAACTATTTATGTATCGGAGTCTTTATGGACAGTCAATGTATATTTCATCATTTCCTCATTTACTGAAATTTTGAAAGCATCATTTCCAAAACACATACCCGTGCCCCATTCCAGGTGACATCATTATTAATTAATCAGTTACAAGTTTATATATATGTAAATAATTTCAATTAACCTGGTGATAGTTTCTAGAACTAAGACTAATCAAGGTAATAATTTAACAATACCGATATTATGTAAACAAGAGATTATACAAAATGTAAAGTTGACTGCAACCTATAATTTGTCAATATAGGATTTTAAAATCTAGTTTATGATGATACAGTTGAGACCTCTCCTGATGAATCAAAGAAGCCTTTACTTCTACGAAAACACATGTTTATAAAACATGTTCAAAACTTCAAACTAGTTCAAATATAACTGCCAACTAAGAGATAAGCATGCATACAACATGCAATATAGACTTCAAGGAAAAAGGAAAAAAACATTGTATCCATTCACATTGTATCCATCGAGATAATAACATAGGAGTTTCTTCTTACCTTCTCTGATGGCTCTGAAACTTCACATTCAAGTCATTGTGAGCAGAAAATGTGATCCTCAAGCTGCACAATCCCACATGCTTTGGCTGAATATATCTAAACCCAAAAAGATGAAACACAAACATACTGTCAATACATCAAAAAAGATCATGACTATTATACAGTTGTAGTGCACACAATAAAAAATGTGCACTTGCCTTGGAATGTTTCTTCCATCCAGTGCATTTTTTGCAAAGGTGGTTGTATTTGGGTCACTAAATTGCACCAGATCCTGAACAAAGAAGAAATTAATAATAAAATCACAAAAGTAGAATCTTATAAAAGACAATGAGTTTGTACGCATCTCATAGAAGTGACATAGTTCTTTTTTTAAGTCTAAATATGGTTGATAAGTTTTTTTAAAGAACCAAACCTGAAATCCAGTACTTTTGTCAAAGGTTGCAATCTTGTGCACAAAACCAAAGGCTGAGAAGACCCGTCACAACACAGAGTGAATAATAATATACTTGTGCATGCAGCAGAACAAGGTTCATCATATTGTAAAACATACAATTTTCCATCAATTACCTAAACCCATGGATAGTTCCATAAACCTAAACATTAAATGGCCACATTTCTTAATTTGTCTACCCAATATAAAAAATTACCAATATTGCTGAAGTTTGCTTCAAGAATACAAAATATTTTTTCAGGTATTAACTCCATCTGCCTTGTTTATCCTCTAAATTTTAGATTCCAAAAGGCCACAATAAATCACAATACAAAAAAACACTGTCTAGATTGAATTAAACAACAGAATGCAACATGCACGATACAATCGATATCCATGCTCTAGATTCTTCACAATCCGCCTCTATCATTCAACCAAACCCAATTATTACAAATATTCTAGTAGTCAGGACTTTAGCTCCAAAAATACAAATACTTTCTTAGATGAATATCAGTTGTCCTGTTTTATTGCATAATATTTAGAATTGACATTAGTAAACTGTCACAAACCATGATCCATTCCAATTAGGGCAGCCGCAATGAAATTAATCATTCAATGCCAAATACTTTAATAAACTGGGTTACATGGATCTAAATAGGACTTTAAAAGGAAATAAAAGAGAGATTAGTGAGATGCATCCACAACATTCTCAACTTGTCAGGAGGTAGGGTTAAGAGTAGAAATAGGGTCTGTTATCACCTATTTTGTACAAATAGTTGAAACCTTATTGAGCCGCCAGTGTTGGAACACATCAGTGTTCAGTTCCAGAGTTTCTGGGTTTCAGAATGCAGTAGTTAGCCAGTTTTGGCTAGCCAGTTTTATTTTTGAGTCGACATGACCATGGCCCCATGGGGGTTTGTAATAAAGTGTGCTAGTAGGATCTGAGTGTCTCGGTTCCCCATAAATTGATTAAGCAACTAAGGTATTCCAAGGAGTTTTTTCCCTTGTCAATTATACTTTGCCTATAGCCGAGCTATAATCGATGAGGTTTTCTCCCGCTTCCTCCAAAGCTGGAATGCTCGATTTTGAAAATTTTAGCCATGGGGGGTTATTAGAGTCCAACTAATGTATATAAGCCTACTAGACACTATTAGAATAGGTTTTGGTCATGTCCCAAGTCTCTAGGACCCTCAGAAAAAATTTCGAAAATTTTTTACCGGGTCCGTCGAATTTGGGTTTTTAATTATTTTTTAAATTTTAATAAATTTCTCTATAGTTTAAATAGAGAAATTTCAATTTGTAATATGTCAGTCATCCGGGATCCGATTTCAGTGATTGAAGGCTCCAGACTTAAGCAAAAAATCATTCATGATCCCCGGACCAGCTAACCCTAAGTTTCAAACAATTATTTGGCCTCATAATTAATATTTTCTCAAAAAATCAACAAATGAGAAATATTAATTAGAATATTCAAAAAATAATAAATTGGAGATAATTTAAATCTCTCCAAAAAAGGCCAAATTGAATAAAGTAAAAGTCAAAATGACATGGAAAAAAGCATTTATGATGATTGGAATCTTCACCCACCTGATTCAGATCAGTTTCGGAGCACTGGGAGTGATCTACAGTTGAGAAATTCACCCACCTTCATGCAAATTCGTTTTTGTGATTTGGCAATTGATTAATGGGTTGTTGGATTATGAAATCAATGCATGTGGGGCTCCTTCCTCAAATTATGGACTCCAAACTCAAGTTTAAAGATGAGTTAAGACTCCAAGCTCGATTTGGTTGGTGTGGACATGGATTTGATTGGTTTTTGATGGATTTTTTGGCTCTCTTCATCACCAATTCGAATTAGGGTTTTAGCATTGAGTTTTGTTATATAAGAGAGGCCATTTGGGCTTTCTTTTCATGGAATTTTGGTGCAAGAATACTCTGCCGAAATTATATTGTAATATTTGTTTAAGGTTTGGAATATAGAAGAGACTTTGGAGGTCCATGCTGGAGCTATTGGCATTGTGGTTTCATCTTGTACTTTGGTGATATTCTCTCACTCTATATTTCTTGTTGCAAATTATTATTCATTTTATGCCTTGTGAGGACTAACAATCTAGTACAATAGGCATGTGATCTCGTTTGTTGGCTTGAGATTAGTGTTTTGCAGATATTTGTCCAGGTGTGGAGATTGGCTTGGAAGCAAGCTTGTTTTCATAAACCAAGAGTTTTTACCATTTAACACCTTCATCTTGCAGGGTTTTCAAGTAGCTCCTTTTTTCGAAAGAAGAAACATTCCTAAGAGACTTGCCTCTTCCTCCATCAACAAAAGTTTTATATCAATCTTGGTTACTTGGATCCATGAGTTCACCTCTTCCAACTCTCTAGTTTTCTCCATTGAACCCTTTTTTCACTTGATTTGCTAAGCCATCTTCTTCTAGCCATTCCATTCGCCCCTCCTAGCTTTCATCCTCTCCTAGACTCGTCCATCATCTTTGCAATTCATCCCTTGCTCTCGTCCTTGCCCTTTCACCACCCTTTCCTCCTCCCTTTCGCTCCTCCTTCCTTAGCTCCTCTCGTCCACCTTAAAAGTGCCCTAAAAGCCCTAAAAAACAAAACAAAGATTAATTAGTATCATCTAGTTTTTATTTGTTTAGAGTTAGCTAGTTGCACTTTTGAAAAGTTAGTAGTTAGATCTCTTTTATAAATTAAAATCTCATGCATTGAAGGGTTAGCTTAGAAGCATTTTAAATCACATTTCATATTAGTATAGCTTGCATAGTTTAAATTTCCAAGTCTCCTTGTTAAAGATAGAAAAATTTTCATAAAAGTTTCTTAAATTTTTTACATCTTAGATCTCATTTCTAGCATATTTAGGGCACCTTTTGTTCGCTGGTCCGTTTTCCCGTCTTAACTTTTTTGAACCATTTTTCATGACATTCTATGTTTTAGATTTCATTTTGCAAATATAGACTTAGTTTCAAAGTTTATTTTATTTTTCTAACACTAAAGGGTGCCTTGAGTTTTGCTTTTCTTGTAGGTACTTTGGAAGTGTGAAGGATTTGAAAAAGTTGAAGTGAAGAAAACCGAGCTAAAGTAGCAAGAACTCAAACCAAATACAAGGAGGAACAAATATACAAATCCATCATTCACTATCCTTTGTAATAGCTATCAAGAGCTAAGTTAAATTTTTCAAAGTTTTATTTTCATTCCAAAAGTCCTTCAAGGTTTTAAAACCCAAGGCACTTGTAAAAAAATAATAAAAGTCTCTAGTGGAGGAGTCCTCCACCTTTTGGGTTTCTTCCCCATTTGGGGAAGAGTGTTGGGTTTGCTTAGTTTAGATCTTTTCAGTTCATGTTTTAGAGTAGTTTATTTTCATCTTGTCGCTTCTCTCTCAAGTTTTGACCAGAGTAAGCTAACTTTGGGATTGTATCCCAAAGGCCACATAATTTTGTGGTAGCTTCTCGTTCGCCCATCATCATCTTGTGGACATCCAGCTAGTTGGAAGGTTTCCAGGACTGACGGTTCTAGTGGTTGACCTTGTTCGGAGGTTGATCCCACCTTTAGGGTAGAATTGCTTGGTAGAACACTAGATATTTCAGTTATTTCATTTTATTTTGCAAGTAGCATGCTAGCAGTGTTTCACATCTATTTGAGCTATCACATGATTTAAATGTTATAAAATTGCAATATCTTGTTATCACAACTGCTTCTTGCTTCTTAAAACGAACAAAGTCTCTTGAACTTGGCTAAATCCAAGTCAAGAGCACTCTCTGTCGGAGAGCATTGTTAGACTTGCATCTTCCCCTGCATTAGGCATTTTAAAGTAGGAAGTCTCTTGAACTGTGGTCTTAAGATCAAGTCAAGAGCGCTCTCTGTCGGAGAGTTGAACAAGTGCTCTAAATAATAAAACTTTTCAATCCACATTTCCCCCTTAATTAATTTATCTTGGTCGTTTATCCAACACCCGTATGCTATGCCAACCGGAAACGGTTGGACTAGTACTCAGAAAGGTGAAGGATTTGATAAGCTCATAAGTGATAATTAATTAAAACTTTCACCCCTTTAACCAACGAACCAGCGTTGTTCAAAAAGTATTTTAAGCAGTTCTCAGGGGAGGCGCCGGATTGCCCAATCTGCGACACAGTGGCTGGTTAGAATTGCGCACCTCGCTGTGATTCCAGACAGGTCCGACATGTCTCTTAAAGGAGTTGCTTAGAATGTCTTTCCGGACACTCTTTTGATATCCTTGGTTTTAGCCATAATAATCAAGAACATCTAAAACACTTAAAATTTACCAAGAACAATTTCAAAACGATCTCACAAACAACTACTTTTGACTTACACTTTTCAGCATCACAAGTATTTCATTTGACTCCATTTGGCACTGGTCTTTAAAAGTTCTTATATATCTTCTGAATCTGGACCATATGTCCTTGTCATTTGTTTGATCTTTATCTTGTGGATGCTTTGTTTTAATTCTAAATCAAAGTATTTTGTCATCTTCTAAATTTGTATCTTGTGAAATTTGCAACGTGGATTGTGTGTTTAATTGTATTCTCATCATTATACAAAAACTCCTAAACAACACTCATCCGCATCACCCCATACAAGAAACATTTTAAAACACAAGAGCCTTAGTGAAACTCTTTTTTAGGGACTACCCCCCTTGGCTTCGTTAGGAGTTAGCCTAAACGGAGGAGCTGGGATTCAGGTGACAGTACCTGGCTCATTACTTGCCCCCAAGGCCACACCTCTCTCACTTGTAGTGAAGAGACAGCTTTCGAAAGATTTCTGCTGCTGGTGTGCAGTTTGGCGGACAACAAGGTCAAGAGGCAGGGTAAAGCAAAGGGGAGGAAATAAACACAACTGTTCTTTATCCCATTGCAGTAGGCATCCACTGAAGATGTGTCCATGACATGGACCTATTGATCCATGTACAGTTATGTTAAGCACAACCATACATCAAGTATAACCCTTTGTTTGTAGCTAAAATTCACAAGAGGCACATCAAAAATATTTTCATAATCGTGACACTCCTTTGTAAAGAGACCAATATAATAAAGTATTTACTACAAAAAAACAAAATTAGAGTTTTAAAGACTTACCAAATGCAGAACATCAATGTTTCCATCACCAACCTCTACACCCTCAATAGTCACCAGCAGAACATTACTGGAAACATCCCCAATGTTCTTGTTGTTGACAATTTCTTGTCTGTTGGAGTATTGAAGGTAGAGAGTTTTACGTCGTACCTGAGCTGGCTCATATGATGAAGCATAATATGAAACCATTGAAATGGATGATTCAAATCCGCATATAAGGCATCAAAACAATAATCAAACTAAGATCATTGATCACAACTTAGGAAAATATTTTTGTGTCATGAGGAAATGCAATTTCTAAGCAAAAATATCAAGGTCAGATGTTGCACCTATTTTCCGTCTAAAATGTTCAAGGCATGGTTTCCAAATATTCCGGGAGCTATCATTCTCAACAAAGTTAATGAATTCCTCCAACCCATGGTAAAAAGACAATTATAATAATAGAAAGAGAATCTAGTAGCAAGATACACTTACAAATTCAACAAAGGACTGGTTATGATTAGGCTCCAAATACCAGAGCTCAAAGGAAACTTTCCCAATATAAGAATTGACTGAAAGTTTCCTTTCTTTGTATAGAATTGATGTATAAAATAACATCAAGTTTTTGATAAATACCAGAGCTCAAGTGAGATATGTACGTTACTATTTACAAAAATGGGCATACTTAAAGGCAAGACTACTTAAATTATTAACAGTTGCATGTGCCAATGCCTGCTTCTCTCCCATTACTCAACAACTCAGCATAACTAGAAATCATATTTCTTGGACATCACAATCTTGGCAATAATCTGAGGACAGAATGTATGTCAAAACAACTAGAGCACCTAGCAGGTATTATAGTTATTGCAAATTTTATGCAAGAAAACAAGACTGTACTATAATAATGGCACAGAATTTGCAGAGGAAAAGCATAATGTATCTGAAATTGTTTGCAAGCAAGAATACTTAGTTTATTAACTGCATGTGCCAATGCCTAATTCTCTCCCATTACTCAACAACTCAACATAAGTAGAAATCATATTTCATGGACATCAGAATGTTAGCAGTAAGCTAAGGACAGAATGTCCATCCAAAAAAACAGAGCACCTAGCAAGTATTATAGTTATTGCAAATGTTATGCAAGAAAAGAAGACTGTACTATAATAATGGCACATAATTTGCAATAGAAAATCAGAGTGTATATGTAATTGTTCAGAACCATAGCCTCTGTGATACACTTCAGTGTTTATGTGCCAATGTGTTCCTTTGATGTTGTTGTTGGCTTATATATTTAAAAATTTGAAAAAAAATGAATTTATTTTGTATTTTTTTAATGTTTTCCACAATTTGCCAATTTTTTCTGATATTTCCGTTGATGTTGCCGAGAAGTTGTATTACAGACCCTCCCCGTTGATGTTGCCGAGAAGTTGTATTACAGACCCTCCCTTGCCAATTTTTTTCCAATGCCAATGTTATCAACTATGGATCAAACTACCTGGTATTGGCACATGGACTTATCCCTTTGAAGATAGCATGATAAAATTGCATGGGACTTGAACCTGGACTCATCCCTTTGAAAATCATGCCATATGGGTGGGGAAAATGGGACCCTAGTGGATGACTTAATATTCCATCAAACTAACCAATGAATCAATGCCTTGCTGTCATAGAATGAATATTCTGATTGGAAGTGTTTGGATTTTATTTGAATTGGAATTTGACTTGTTCTTTTATCTACAAGAAATTGCAATTGAGGGTCAAAGGAGTAGTCTTGTCACTTTTTGTCTTGAAGGTCAGTTTTTCGAGGAAAAACACATATGGTTGTTGTTCAATATAATCCAGTTCAGTCAGGGTACATTAACTAGTCCTTTATTTAATTCAGATTCGAGGCCTAGACATTTGTTCCAAAATAATTGTGAGAAATTAGATGCATTGAAGAATTTATTGAGGTCTGTTATCAACTGATTTGTACAATAGTTGAAACCTTATTGAGCCGCCAGTGTTGAAACACATCAGTGTTCACTTCCAGAGTATCTGGGTTTCATTATTTTTGGGTCTAGCCAGTTTTGTTTTTGAGTCGACATGACCATGGCCCCATGGGGGTTTGTATCAAAGTGTGCTAGTAGGGTCTGAGTGGCTCGGTCTCCCATGACTGGATTAAACAACTAAGGTATTTCAGGGAGTTTTTTCACCGTCAGATTATACTTTGCTTCAGGCGAAATATAATCTCTTGGTTTTTCTCCCGCTTCCTCCAAAGCTGAAATGCCCGATTTTGGAAATTTGGCCATGGGGGGTTATTAGGGTCCAACTATAATGTATAAACCTACTAGACACTATTAGAATAGGTTTTGGTCATGTCCTAGGTCTCTAGAACCCCCAGAAAAAATTTCGAAAATTTTTTTACCGGACGCGTCGAAATTCGGGTTTTTAATTTTTTAATTATTTTTAAATTTTAATTAAATTTCTCTATAGTTTAAATAGAGAAATTTGATTCTGTAATATGTCAGCCATCCGGGGTCCGATTTCAGTGTTTGATGGCTCGTTTCATAAGCCAAAAATCATACATGACCCATGGAGCAGCTAAACCCAACTTTCGGATGTCAATTCCGCCCCGTAATTAATATTTTCTCTGAAAAGTCATTTACAGAGAAATTATTAATTAAAATAATAAAATTGATTATTTTGGAGATAATCCAAATCTCTCCAAAATTAATCAATTTGATTAAAATAAAGGGCTAAATGACATGGCAATGAGCATTTAGGAAGATTCCAATCAACTCCAAGCCCATCCAGTCACTCATCCAGTCACCAGCAAAGAATCTTCTTGAGGAAATTCGCCCTCCTTCATAGGAAAATCGATTTAGTGATGTGTCAGTTATTGTTTGGGATGGTGGCTTGCATTTAAGACTAGAGGTAGGCGCCCTATTGACTCACCTTATCCACCATAGCTTGGCTTCCTTCATAACTCGAGTTCTACCTACCATCTACCACGTGTTCCCTCACAACCAACTCGCAATCCCTACCTTCCTCACGTCAATCTTCATCAAAGTTGAGTTTTGGCTTTGTTGGAGTTTGTTGGTTGGTTAGTGATAGTTCCCATGCAATCACGAGTGGTATTGGCTCCTTCCAAAGTCGAGTTAGCACCCACTACTCTCCACGTGTCTCCATCATACCCCATTCGCTCCTCCACATTGGCTCACGTTTTCCTCATCCTAGCTCGCACTTCCCTTGTGTAGCATAGCCATTCGTTGCATCTCCTTCACAAAGTCGAGCCCTTGGCCACCTCATGCCAATCTCACCAAACACCAACTCGACTTTGGCCATATCTCTTGCTCCAAGCCTTGCATGATTGAAATTCGACTTCATTGCTCACCACCAATTCGACCTAGGGTTTAGGTGTTTAGTTTTAGTATAAAGAGAGGCCCATTTGGGTTGTTATCTCATGGATATTTTTGGGCAAACTTACTCTGCCAATTTGTAATTGTGATTTAGCTTCTTGCTATTGGAAATAAATTCGACTTTGGAGGTCATATTGATGTGCACATTGGGTCCATGAGAAATTGTTGATGCTTAAATGAGGTGATGTTGTTCCATTAATGCTATTTCATATATACTTGTTTGATCATTTTAGCTTAGAAGTCATTTTTATGTCCATGGAATGAATATTTGTTTATCAATTTATTCATTTATGCTTTGTTAATTGAGATCTAGAAGTAGCAAAAAGTAATCGGTTATACTCATGCTCTTCTTGCCCTTTTTTGACTAATCATACTATCTTGATCAAATCAGTGTTGAAGTGGTTTAGTGTTGCAGATCTCCAAAGTACAAAGTGGGACCTTGAGCTTGGTTGCTTCTTCTTCCCCTTTGTCAAATTTTTATTTGCTAATCTTTGTGCATTTCAGGAGCCTTCAAAGATCGTTTTGTGCTTCAAGAGTTGAGCTTGAGAAGTTTTCATAAAGATCCATCCACTTTTCAAAAGTTAAAATTGGTTACCTTGGTCCTAAAAGGCTCTCTCTTCAAGCCTTACCTTTTTCTCCTTGAATCTTTGCCCTTGAGTTTGCTAGCCCTACTTCCTCTTTTGCCCTAGATCCATTCCTCCCACTTGCTTTTTTGCCTCTCCTTCCATTCGCTTTTCTCCTTGTGCTTTCATTTTGTTCTCTTCTACCTCTTCTATCCTCTCCCTTTGCTCTCATTCTAGCCCTATCCTATCCATTTTTATCCTACTCTATCCTAGTTTTATCCTAGTTTTCCCCTACCATTCGTTTTTCCCCTTCAAAGGTTTCTCATCCAAGCCTTTGTCTTCATTCTTCTCCCTTAGATCCACTCTCTTAGATCTCCCTTTCACCCTCTTGCTTTGCCTTTTCGTCCTCCTCTTGTTACTCCCTTCCCCTTCTCGTCCATCCTCTCTAGTGCCCTAAAAACATCACAAAACAAACAATAAACGTTAGTGTGGTTAGTGGTCTAGCTAGTAGCTCTATCTATTTTGCATCTTTTTGCTAATAGTCTCACACACTTGAGAAGATAAACACTTAGGCATTCTTTTTAGATCTCATATTAGGAATCTAGTTCTTGCATGTTAAAGTAGTTTACTTGAACATATAGGGAAGTGATAGGTTGCATGTAGCTTGTAGTTGTTTACAATCTTTTACATCTTTCAAAAGATAGAATTTTTGCACAAAAAATATTTCAATTTTTTATACTTTAGATCTCTTTTCTAGCACTTTTTAAGAGTTTGTTGTTCGCTGGTCCGTTTCGCCATAGTTAATATTTTATGACAAAATCTCATGCATTTTCCATCTTAGAGTTAAAATCTTAAATATAGACTCAAATAGTTTCAAATTTTGATTTATTTTTTGCTAATGGTTAATGGGTCCCTTGTTTAGATGTTCTTGAACTTGTGTAGGCCATTTGAGAGAGAAGTACTTGATAAGATCTTGAAACAAGAGGATCAAAGAAAAACAAAGTGAAGGATCCATGAAAATGACTTAAACTTGATACACTTATCCTTTGTAATAAGCTTATAAGAGCTAGCCTTGTATTTCCATTTTGCTTCATTCTCAAAAGACCTTGCAAGGTCTTAAACCCAAGGCATCTGTAATCATTCAATAAAAAGTTTCAAGTGGAGGGGGCCTCCACTTTTTTGTCTTCTTCCCCATTTGGGGAAGAGTGTTGGGTCTTGTGGTGTGGTTTAACTCAGTTTATGTTTCCATGCTCTTAGATTGGTTTCTATTTCGCTAAAGTAACTTGTTTATTTATCTTCCATATTTTACTTACCCCCATGCTTTCCCGAGTAGGGTCTTGAACCTGAAAGAGATTCTTGGGTAGTTTAGTTTAATTTTTATCATTATCTTGCTTCTCTTCCAAAGCCCTCAGCCGGAAGTTGTATCCTTGAGACTTCGTCTCAAGGGCAGGACCACATAATTTGTGGTTACTCTTCCATCCCCGTCGGTTTCCTTGTCGAAGTTTCAACTAGCTGGAAAGTCTCAAGTGCAGGCGGTTCTAGTGGTTGATCCTGTTCGGGGATCAATCCCACCTAGTAGATTAGAATTTGTATGGTAGAACACTAGATTTGTTTATCTTGCAAGCTTTATTGCTAGTAGTATTTTTATCTTGCTGATCAACACTGTGGTTTAAATTTGTTACAAGTGAAAAATATACTGCTACTGCTTTTATTTGTTTTTCTTAAAATAAACCAAAGTCTCTTGAACTTGGCCAAATCCAAGTCAAGAGCACCCTCTATTGGAGGGCATTTTAGTCTTGCATCATCCCTGCATTAGGCATTTTAATTTTAGCAAGTCTCTTGAACTGTGGTCATAAGACCGAGTCAAGAGCGCTCTCTGTCGGAGAGTTGAACGAGGTTTCTTAATAATAAAATTTTCCACTCACACACCCCTAATTAATTTATCTTGGTTTGTCCTACACCCGTATGCTCTGCCAACCGAAAACGGTTGGGCTAGTACTCAGAAAGGTGGAAGACTTGATAATTACGATCGATAAATTTAATTAAAATTTTTATCCAAAACCTCAACCAAGGCAAAATACTGTTCTTCCCACGATATAGACTTGGGTTCATGAGTAAAATGTGATGTTACATGTATGATTTAAATTTTGTTTGTATCATTTAACATTTATCACTTAGCAATGTTGCTTGCAGCTAAATGTAATTAATAATTTATGGTTTATGTTTTATAATAATTTTGTCCTTGTTAATATATATATATATATATATATATATCACATTTTCCCGTTTCGTCCCTGTTTCCCTGTTTTGTGCAACTTAGGACTGAACATAGTTATTCCCATTACTATCCACGAAACTCTTGTTGCTATAATATGCATTCTTGTAATAGGTGGAAGAGGAAGTGTAAACATTATTCAAGTGACTCTGATGAAGATCCTTCGTTTGGGAGAAGAAACTATTGTTCTCAACCAGAAAATGGACATGGGTGTTGTTATCACCTAACTTGTAGTTGCCCCTAGAGATGGATCCAAGATGGATGGCAAAGGGGATGGGAAACTAAAGAGGTGCAACCAAGATAGCCTCGACTCCCAATGGATGGTTGTCACGCCAATCGAGGAAATCTTCACTTTATGTTATCTTGCCCAAGACAACAAAGGGGGAGACCCAGATCTACTCCCGATAGGAGAGATCAGACCAAGACACTAGATCAAATCAAGTATAGATGAAGTACGAAAGGTGTATGGTAAACCCTAGATCTATGGATGAAGTCACAAGATAAGTGATAGGTTGGATCAGGAGGTTTAAACAATGTAGATTTGGTCCAACATGGTTATTTGAGTGACTTATGAGGTTTGATACAAGATCCAAGATTAGGGTACTAGTCAAAGATGAGAAAATCCACTGCCTTGGGAACCGTGTCTAATGCAAGGTAGTTAAGGACCAAATTGGGGCTAACCAGTACCAAAGATGAGCTTGATAAATGGATATGATAGTGTTTTTAAGTGTTCAAGCATGCAAGACAAAGATCAAACCACAAGCTAACTCAACAATCCAAGAAGGTCGAATTGGTTTGGAGAAGATCAGTGCCTTGGGAAATGTGCCAAATGGAGTCGGATGTCCACCAAATTGTAGATCAAGGATGTTGAGGTGTTAAGCTAGGTGGATCTTGAAAATTAGGATCATCCAATGGCTAGACCTCAGTAGATCTGAGATTGAAATGTATCACCAAGTGACCCAAGTGGGGCTCAACCCTCAAAATGAGGAATGGGGCCCACAAGGTAAAAATCACTGAAGTGACACACTAGGGGTCGGTTATCAACTGTGTAGATTAAGGATCAAGTGGGATCTCACCTACCCAGGTGCTAGATCTTAGCAAACTCACCCAATCTAGGAAGTGCGACCTCCCTTGAAGAGGCTAATTTGCCTTGGAAAATGGGTCGAATGAAATCCAATCCTCACCAAACTATAGATCCGAATCGTCGTGGATGCTATAGAGGTGGGTTTTAAATTTTATACCCAAAAGCCAAGTGGATCTTGCTAGATCTGAAAAATTGTAAAATGAGGGTTTGAAATATGAGGGTTTTATCAATGAAGTAGTTATGCCAATGGATTGGAACCAAGACAAGAAGAACAAACTTGTGGATATTTCCTTGATAACCTTGTAGATACCTTGATGATGATGATATATGCAAACCCGATCAATTTGGAGTGATTTGAAGTAGTTTTCTATGAAGTCGATTTGCCCAAGGAATCCAATGCACCCTCTCTCCTGCACAATAAACGTCAACAATATTAGATTTATTACATCAAGAGATAAAGACTATTGCTATAGAAGAAGTAACAAGAGAAAAGCATAGATCACAATGATACTAATGATAACCCCCTGATACAAGCGAATGCCAAATGGAGCGAGTTGAAGGAGCCTTGCAAAAACGCCCAAGATGAATTCGCCCTCCTGTAGACAAGACAAAGTTTCCACGAAAAATAGATCTTCCAACAAATGCCCAAATGCTAGGATACAATAGACTTTTCAATCACCATCTAAGAACACCAGATTCAAAGGAGACCACAAGAATTTCCACAGAAAAGTTTTTCTATATCAAGATTCCAAGAGCTAAAGACCCTTTACAATGAGAAGCTCTTTCTTTTAAACAGGATGGAGAGAGGCCATAACCCTAACCACTTTTTGAATGAGTGGCTACGATTAATAGATCAAAATGATCTAATCAATGGTTGAGACGAGCTCAACAATACAATACATGGATCAACTCAATAATACAATATAATAATGGACAAATCACCCATAATAAGGGGGTCCCACCAAATGTCAATGATAAAATATAAGAAATAGCTTATGGTGGGTCCAAGGGGTAATTTATAACACCCTTGGTCAATCCCCATAGAACAATGTCATCAAAATAATCATCTAAGCACCAAATCGTGCCTCTTTGGGAAAGTCGTGAGCCTTAGGAGGCTCCAAAAATCATCATAAAGTGCCAAAAGTGATGGGTGTGGGTCCGACTGGAATTTGAAACTGCTGGAGAAGGTGTGGAAGACATCCCACTCATCATCAAACATCATCCCATGCCATAACCTTGCCTCAGTATCCCAAATCAAATTCCTCTGTAGCCATTTTTACCATTTCTGGACTGCCTCGGGAAGTGTGAAACTGCCCAAACTGCCTCCTGTCAAGGTAAGCTCACCAATGCATCTGGGAGGGGGGTAATATGGTAATAACAAGTGGTTGTACCACCCCCTCCATGCACAGCACCTTAGGTGAACCCATCAAATCTCATCAGTGCTCTGACAGGCCAAAACTGCACTAGGATAGCCAACTAAGGCTAAATCATCATTGTAACTGTCCGGAACTAAAAACAAACTGTCTCATTGGACTCAAAGAGCCCAAATCCATCTAATATGTCTACTCATACACCATATGGATCTCTGCATGATCATATAATATATCCAATATTCCTGGACAGATGAAATAATAATAATCTGTAAATAATCAAATAATGTTGAAAACGACAAATCATCATCATAAACCTGTACCTGCTGCATAGAACCATCATGTACCTGTACATAGACCATATACCATCTATCTGCATCATCATAAGGTCTAACCATCTCATGTTCTATGGTTGACCTTGGTCTAACTGGGTTTGACCAAGTCAACACGACCAAAATATAACTCAAAATATCATCAGAAGCTGCTGCAAGTGTTGGAGGTTAATGCATGCTATACAATTCATTCAAATAGAAATTATAGCAAAAAGTAATCATTACTGGCGATCTAAATCCAAATATATAAAGTCAGTAATTATTATTATTACTCAGACTAGACTTTCAAGACCATACTCACTTCATAGTTGTGACCATTTTGCTAGTGAAGGGTGAAGGCTTTGTACTGCAAAGGCTAGGTTATAGGAAATGACTTACTGACTTAACACTGTGACACTTTGGATAGGGAAAGGGAATACACACCATAGCATATACCAAATGAGCAATAACACAGGGAATGGCGGTGTCTCACAAATGGGTGAGTTGTTCAAAGGGTGTTTATTCACCTTCACAGATACGCACAATCCATAATACAAATGAGGCCAGCAATCTTTTTGATATAGAGTTTAAGTTTCATTGCTTTTTGGGCCTTTAATTTCCCATATCCTTTGATCTATGTGTGTTTATAAACACATTGCATAGCTTTACATTTTATCAGGCTTCTTGCTGCAGGTGTGTTTTTAAGGCACTTTTTTACCTGAGCACTTCTAGACAGCTTGTGTGTCTTTAGACAGCTTGTTTACCTAGGTATTTACATTTCACAATATATATAACATTTGATATTTCATAACCATTTTCATTTGGCTTGTCTTTCATTCATGTGTGTTGAGAAACACATTGTATGAATGGGCTTTCATACAAGATACAACATTTTATTTCCATACTTTGTATTCATGGCAACACTAAAAGTTTCAGGTTTAGCCAACAACATCTTTAGTGACTAGGGGGACTTCATGAGGAAATCCAACTCACCAAAGGTAAGTTTTGTTACTGTTATCACCTAAACTGTAGTTACCCCTATGGATGTATCCATTAATGGATGGCAATAGGGAAGGACAACTCAAAAGGTGCAACCATGATCACCTCGACCTCCAATAGATGGTTGTCTGCAATCGAGGCAACCTTCGCTTTATGTTATCTAGCCCAGACAACAAAGGGGAAGACCCGATCTACTACAAACAGGAGAGATCAAACCAAGACACCAAATCAAGTTAAGACTAAGTGAAAGAAGGTGTATGGTTTATCCTAGACCTAAGGATGAAGTCACAAGATAAGTGAGGTGTTCAATGAGTTTAGCTTTGGTTCATTGTTGATGTGTTAGTGACTTATAGTATTTGAAAATAAGATCAAGGATTATGGTACTAGTCAATGTGAGAAAATCCTCTGCCTTGGGAACCGTGTCCAATGCAGGGTGGTTTAGGGGTTGAATTGGGGCTACCTAGTACAAGTAACAAGCTTGATCATGAAGTATGATGACATCAAAGGGTTTAGTCCACCAAACAAGGATCAAACCACAAGTTAATCCAACAATCTAGGAAAGTTGAATTGACTTGGAGAGAGATCAATGCCTTGGGAATTGGGATAATGGAGTCAAATGAAATTAACTTGTGGTTGATGGCTCCTATTGCATGAGACAAGTGGGCAATTAAAGGTTTGATGGATGAATAGGTTTAGATCTAGAGATTCAAGGTTTGACCTAAGTGGACCACAATCCCTTAAAACAAGGAATGCTATCCCCAAGGCAAGATTTGATGAAGTGACCAACTAGACCTAGGTTTTGAATTATGCTCGTTCCAAATCTACTAAAATCTCATGTACCAATGTCCTAAAAGTGGACCAACTCCAATCTCCAAGGAAGTGCGACTTTGCCCAAGGAGGGTAAAAGGTGGGGCAAAGGGGACAAAGACAAGTCCAATGACATCCAAATTTTAGATCCAAGTAGGTTAATCAAGTGAGAATGTGGATCTAAAGTTTCAAGGCAATCCAATGGCTAGATCTTACTAGATCTGAGTTTCCAGATACCAAGTGGTCCAAAATGGGGATTGAATCCCTTAAAATGTGGAATAGGGCCCACAAGGTAGAAATTGCTAAAGTAAGAGTCTAGGGGTAGGTTTTAGGATGTGTAGATCATGAATCAATTAAAATCTCAACTACCCATCAACTAGATCTAGGTCAACTCAACTCTCCAAGAAGTGCGCCCTCACTTGGGGAAGCCAAGTTGGCTTGGGAAGGGGGTCGAATGAAGGCCAATCCTCACCAAACTATAGATCTGGGATGCCGTGGATACTATAGAGGAGGGTTTTCAATATTATACCCAACAACCCACTAGATCTCAGTAGATCGAAGAAAATGTAACAATGGGGGTTTTGATTAATTAGGGTTTGAAATATTTAAGACAAGTGGATAGATCATGGAGATAGAAATTACCTTGAGATCATACCTGAGTGATGAAGAGAGATGCCTTGATGTTGAGGAAGATTCCCGCAGAGATCAAATGAGAGATGGTTTATTTTTGCTTGCCAAATTGATGCCCTACCCCACAAGTGCGAACTCCTCTACCTGTCAAACCAAGGAATAGCGATTCAATCAGTAAGACCAAATATGGAGGAAATACAAGCGAAATGCAATAGTAACATGAAATAGAAGGTCCTGGGACAGTAATACTCCCCGTTACCAACGAAGAGATCCAAAGAAGAAGTAGGGAGAGTCTTCCCCTACCAATACTTCCTCCTCAAAGCAAATCGGCCTCCACCTGTAGAAGCAAAAACGTGGTACAAAAGATATGGCAAAACAAGATCTCCAATAACTCAGTGCAAAGGAAGAACCAACGAATGAACACCAAAAACATTCACCACAACACTGGAGATAGATGCAATAATAATTTTCTATTCTAATAATCCAGAGCCACAAGTCCCCTTTACAATGAGAGGCTCCCTCCTTTAAATAGATAGGAGAGGCACCAAAATCCTAACCACTTTTTGAATGAGTGGCTAAGATTAAAAGATACAAATGTCTAATCAATGGTTGAGATGAGCTCAACAATAAAATACATGGATCACTAATAAAATATAACATAAGTGGACAAAATCGCCCTAGGAGAGGGAAATCCCACCATATCATGATGACAAAATATAGTAAGAAGCTTATGGTGGGTCCGAGGGGTAATTTTAGCCACCCTTGGTCAATCCCCATAGCACAATAATAATAAAATAGTCATCAATATACCAAATCGTGCCTCTATGGACAAATCGTGGGCCTTAAGAGGCCTCAGAAATCATCAGAAAATGCCATAAGTGATGGATGCGGGCCCCGATGAAGCTCAAACTTCTGGAGGAGGTGTGAAAGACATCAACCCATCATCACTAATCATCCCATGCCAAGACATTGCCTCAGTAGCCCAAATCGAATTCCTCAATAGCCATTTCTACCAATCCTCAAATGCCTCGGGAAGCGTGAAACTGCCCCAAACTGCCTCCTGGAGTGCCTGCACTGTCAAGGTGAAGGCACCAGTGTGTCCGAGAGGGGGGTAATATGGTAAAAATAAGTGGCTAGACCACCCCCTCCAAGTACAGCGCCCTAGTTCAACCAAATAAAAATCCTCTCTGCTTTGACAGACTCTTCGACAAACCAAAACTGCATTGGGTTAGCCTACTGAGGCTCAATCATCACTGTAAGTGCCCGAAACTGAAAACAAACTATCTCATTGGACTCAGAAGGTCCAAATCCATCCAATATGTGTACTCATACACCATATGAGTCTCTGCATGATCATATAATATATCCAATATACCGGAACAGGTGAAATAATAATAATCTGTAAATGATCAAATAATGGTGTAAACCATGAATCATCATCATAAACCTGTATCTGATGCATAGAATCATCATGTACATGTACATAGACCATATATCATCTATCCATATCATCATAAGGTCCAACCATCTCATGTCTTGTGGTTGCCCTTGGTCAAACTGAGTTTGACCAGGTCAACATCTGACCAAATATAACTCAGACTAGAATTTCAAGACCATACTCACTTCATAGCTGTGATCAATTTGCTAGTGAAGGGTGAAGGCTAAAATAATTGGCTAGGCTAACGGATGACTTGACTGACTTAACTTTGTGACACTTTGGCAAAGGGAAAGGGAATACACACCATAGTATATACTGAATGAGCAACAACACAGGGAATGGCGGTGTCTCACAAATGGATAAGTTGTTCAAAGAGGGTTTATTCACCTTTAACAAATGCACACAATCCATAATACAAATGAGGCCAGCAATAATTTAGATATAGCATTTAAGTTCCATTGCTTTTTGGGCCTGAAGTTTCCATAGCCTTTGATCTATGTGTGTTTATAAACACATTGCATAGATTTACATTTATTTTAGGCTTTTTGCTACAGGTGTGTTTTTAAGGCACTTGTTTACCTGAGCACTTCTAGTTGTGTCACAGACAGCTTATTTACCTAGGCATTTACATTTCCAAAAGATATAACATTTTATTTTCATGGCCATTTTCATTTGGCATGCCTTTCATTCATGTGTGTTGAAAAACACATTGCATGAACGGGCTTTTCATACAAGATATAACATTTCATTTTTTCTAGATTTTGTATTCATGGCAGCACTAAAAGTTTCAGGTTTAGCCAACACAACTTTAGTGACTAGGGGGAATTCACAAGGAACTCCAACTCACCATAGGTAAGTTTTGTCACCAACTCAGAGCCGAGACACAATAAACAGGGAAGCTCATCCAATACAGAGGCTACAGTGGGGAAAAGGTCCTCCATGTCGCTAGTCAAGTAGTAAGTTAGGGTGATAAACTAAAAGGTAGGCAATGGATGGATGAAGACAATGAATAATGGAGCCAACACTAGCAAGCCAAGGTATGGTGGAATGATCACCTCTATTCTCCCTAAGGAGGGTAAAACCAATGAGTATGAATAATGAACTTCTAAGTCTGAGTAGCGACAATATAGTATATATAATAAGATCAACCAAGTCCACATATCTATATGATCGCCAGATCATGACACTAGGTGCTAAGACATGCTATAAGAATAAATATAAAAGCAATATAACCACAACACTATGATATACCTGCTGAGTCATATACTTGAATGCTCATCCTCTGAACCATCATCTGTCCTTTGAAACTGCTACTATAACTCTGGGCACTACTGACTGCTCTGTACAAATGGTATAATGGCTACATCGGTCATCTCTCTGAGTGTCCTGAGACTTAGTCATGGCAATGGGGAATACAACTACTGTCCAAAATCTGATAGTGATCCAAATAGATGCTCATCTCAGCATCTCAATGTAAGGGAACTGGCTGAATAGTGTACTGGAATCAGAAAAATAATGTAGGGTAGCCCGGCTACTATATATGTGATAACATCTGGCTCCGGCTGCGACAAGTGCTCTACTGAAAAGAGCACTTGAGAACCTGAGAATCTCTGGTCCTCTAACTCTGCTACTCGAATCCTCGATCCAACACTCTACCATTTTGCTTCCAGCTTTTATTTTGCACCTATTTCTGCATTCACAAACATCAAAAATACCTCATGCAGCATGTATGGGAAAAATATAAAATCCAACTGAAATAAAATCTATTCTATGAAAAAAATATAAATGCATGAAATATAAATGCAAAAAGTAAATTAAATTATTAACATCACTTGCAAAGTTTGAAATTTATTGTGCAGGAAAAGAAAATGACAGGTACTAAGTTAAACTAGGAGCTTACAAAGGAGCTTAGGAAAAGAAAATAAAAAGGTGCCAGATTCAATGGCTGAAAAGACTAACTACTACCCAAGTAGGCTTATTCAATTTCCTACCTACTCTAATCTAACCAGTCATCACAAATGCTAGGTAAAATCATAAATCCAGTGCAACCATTCATCAAACATATTAGTGATTCTTCTTTGATTTCTGGTAATGAAACAAGTCATGATTGGATTAAAGATCAGAGAATTTGATAATGCAATCTTCTAGGTTTGTTCAAAAATTGAATAAAGGTTTGAATGGTACAAAATGAAATCATGCCAAGGAAAAGATTGACCGATGCAAACATCCTCCATCCAAGAATTGATAGGATCATAAAATTCATACAAGTTATTGCTTAACATTGATGGAAGAAAAATATAAGGCTTGTAACTCAATTCTTTTTCACAGAACATAACTTCTTCATTTACTTCTCTTACATATTCAATTTGGTTCTCCCTGGGATTAATGATCAAATAGAAACCAAGTGGGGATAACTTAAAGTTTAAAGGATAGAAAAACAAAGTCAAACCCACTTGATGCTCAAAAATGGAGAAAAAATGGAATTGATCTTTAAACACCTTTCCTAGCCACCAAGAGTGATTGATAACTTGACAACAAGCATTATGGTTCCAAAGTGACCGAAAAGGGGAATGAAGTGTTTTTTCTCGAAACATGTAATCATGCATATACTTCCTTCTGAAAATTCCAAAGGCAAAAGATTGACTATAGCACCTACCCAAAGATGATTGAAAGAGTTGGGACGGGAGGGTGGATTGTAAATATGAAAATTCTCCCAAATAGATAGACAAGTTCGACCTTAGATTTTGACAAAAGAAAACACTCTTTACTCTAGGAATTATTTCAAGCTTTTGATCAAGTTTAATATTTACAATCTGAGGACAAAATTGACCATAGCTATCTAACTCTAAGCTATCTTGACTAAGGATAAAAAAAGGAAAATTTAAAGATTCATTATAAGAAGTGGAGCAAAGATTAGAATATCTAGTATGATTCACTAATTCATCCTCACCTTGAGATTGACTTATTGATTCATCATTAAATTCGTATGAGGATAAATGATCATTTTTATTCAATTTGTCAAGGATAAAATTAACAAGCTCATCTAAAACATCCTGATTATTTGCACAATGATCATGTGAAAGCACTACTAAATGATCTTGGTTAATGTCTCCACTTTCTTCTTCTTCAGTAAGTTGATAAGGAATTGAATGATCACTAAAGACAGAATGACTAATGAGTCTCTCTGAGGGAGGAACTTTAGTAGACCTATTAACTAAAAGCTCATCCTCAGAAATTCCCTCAGGATCAGGACTAGGGCTACCTAAAAAGCAATTTGAAAACTTATGGTTTGTACAATGATTAAAGATTTGACTTTCGATTGACTCAAAAGTAGAAGACTTATCATCAGAAGAAATTGGGCAGGAAAGGTCATCTCCGGATGTTGACAAATCACTTGATATTTGATTGTTAAATGATTCCACAATAGGATCGGAAAGGGGAAGGTTTTGATCTTGGATTTGATTTGAAAGATACATATCATCGAATTCACTTCCCCATTCTTCTAGGAATTTATTTTCAAACATGTCATAACCAGAAATGCTATTGGATTTCAAATTCGAAAGCCAGAGTCCAGCTCTTTCTTTGAAAGATGAAGCCAATAGTCTCATACACACATCCTCATGGGTTATGGATAATTCTTTAATAATTTCCCTAAAAAGTTCAAGTTGTCTTTTAGCAGAGATTTCATAACTTCCATCGAAAATAGGCAACCTTGCACATGCTTGATGAGGAATATGATGAGAATACCCAACAATTTTTGAAAAGTCAAAAAATTTTTAAACGACTGAAAGTTCTAGGTCGCTCAGAGGCAGCCATGGATAATTTTTTTTAAATTATTTATATTTTAAATTTTTAATATTTTTATATTTATTTTTAAATTCAAGAGCCTAAAAACAAAATGATGCACCCCATGGGTTCTAGATAATGATAGGATCTGTCTTAATTCTAGTATTGTAAGGATGCAAATGAGCTCTCTCCTTAGCGGAGTCATGATTTGGAGTCGCCAGGTAGATTTTTTAAACTCTTCTACCAAGATATGTGTTGTTGTATGTGCAGGAGAGAGTGAGTAATGAATACTATATTGATCCAAGGTAAGCCTATGCCTTCTCTAGCGCCAAAATGTTAGGCAAAAGGAACGGGAGTAGGGCTTTGGGAAATGTATGTCGAACCAGGGTAAGCCTATGCCCTCCCCGACAGCGGCACCAAAATGTTATCACCTAAACTGTAGTTACCCCTATGGATGTATCCATTAATGGGTGGCAATAGGGAAGGAAAACTCAAAAGGTGCAACCACGATCACCTCGACCTCCAATAGATGGTTGTCACGCCAGTCGAGGCAACCTTCGCTTTATGTTATCTAGCCCAGACAACAAAGGGGGGGACCCAATCTACTCTCGACAGGAAAGATCAAACCAAGACACCAAATCAAGTTAAGACTAAGTGAAAGAAGGTGTATGGTTTATCCTAGACCTAAGGATGAAGTCACAAGATAAGTGAGGGGTTCAATGAGTTTAGCTTTGGTTCATTGTTGATGTGTGAGTGACTTATAGTATTTGAAAATAAGATCCAGGATTATGGTACTAGTCAATGTGAGAAAATCCACTGCCTTGGGAACCGTGTCCAGTGCAGGGTAGTTTAGGGGTTGAATTGGGGCTAACTAGTACAAGTGACAAGCTTGATCATGAAGTATGATGACATCAAAGGGTTCAGTCCACCAAACAAGGATCAAACCACAAGTTAATCCAACAATCCAGGAAAGTTGAATTGACTTGGAGAGAGATCAGTGCCTTGGGAATTGGGATAATGGAGTCAAATGAAATTAACTTGTGGTTGATGGCTCCTATTGCATGAGACAAGTGGGCAATTCAAGGTTTGATGGATGAATAGGTCTAGATCTAGAGATTCAAGGTTTGACCTAAGTGGACCACAATCCCTTAAAACAAGGAATGTTATCCCCAAGGCAAGATTTGATGAAGTGACCAACTAGACCTAGGTTTTGAATTATGCTCATTCCAAATCTACTAAAATATCATGTACCCACGTCCTAGAAGTGGACCAACTCCAATCTCCAAGGAAGTGCGACTTTGCCCAAGGAGGGTAAAAGGTGGGGCAAAGGGGACAAAGACAAGTCCAATGACATCCAAATTTTAGATTCAAGTAGGTTAATCAAGTGAGAATGTGGATCTACAGTTTTAAGGCAATCCAATGGCTAGATCTTACTAGATCTGAGTTTTCAGATACCAAGTGGTCCAAAATGGGGATTGAATCCCTTAAAATGTGGAATAGGGCCCACAAGGTAGAAATTGCGAAAGTAAGAGTCTAGGGGTAGGTTTTAGGATGTGTAGATCATGAATCAATTAAAATCTCAACTACCCATCAACTAGAGCTAGGTCAACTCAACTCTCCAAGAAGTGCGCCCTCACTTGGGGAAGCCAAGTTGGCTTGGGAAGGGGGTCGAATGAAGGCCAATCCTCACCAAACTATAGATCCGGGATGCTGTGGATACTATAGAGGTGGGTTTTCAATATTATACCCAACAACCCACTAGATCTCAGTAGATCTAAGAAAATGTAACAATGGGGGTTTTGATTAATTAGGGTTTGAAATATTTAAGACAAGTGGATAGATCATGGAGATAGAAATTACCTTGAGATCATACCTGAGTGATGAAGAGAGATGCCTTGATGTTGAGGAAGATTCCCACAGAGATCAAATGAGAGATGGTTGATTTTTGCTTGCCAAATTGATGCCCTACCCCACAAGTGCGACCTCCTCTACCTGTCAAACCAAGGAATAGCGATTCAATCAGTAAGACCAAATATGGAGGAAATACAAGCGAAATGCAATAGTAACATGAAATAGAAGGTCCTGGGACAGTAATACTCCCCGTTACCAACGAAGATATCCAAAGAAGAAGTAGGGAGAGTCTTCCCCTACCAATACTTCCTCCTCAAAGCAAATCGGCCTCCACCTGTAGATGCAAAAACGTGGTACAAAAGATATGGCAAAACAAGATCTCCAATAACTCAGTGCAAAGGAAGAACCAACGAACGAACACCAAAAAAATTCACCACAACACTGGATATAGATGCAATAAAAATTTTCTATTCCAATAATCCAGAGCCACAAGCCCCTTTACAATGAGAGGCTCCCTCCTTTAAATAGATAGGAGAGGCACCAAAATCCTAACCACTTTTTGAATGAGTGGCTAAGATTAAAAGATACAAATGTCTAATCAATGGTTGAGATGAGCTCAACAATAAAATACATGGATCACTAATAAAATATAACATAAGTGGACAAAATCGCCCTAGGAGAGGGGAATCCCACCATATCATGATGACAAAATATAGTAAGAAGCTTATGGTGGGTCCGAGGGGTAATTTTAGCCACCCTTGGTCAATCCCCATAGCACAATAATAATAAAATAGTCATCAATATACAAAATCGTGCCTCTATGGACAAATCGTGGGCCTTAAGAGGCCTCAGAAATCATCAGAAAATACCATAAGTGATGGATGCGGGCCCCGATGAAGCTCAAACTGCTGGAGGAGGTGTGAAAGACATCAACCCATCATCACTAATCATCCCATGCCAAGACATTGCCTCAGTAGCCCAAATCGAATTCCTCAATAGCCATTTCTACCAATCCTCAAATGCCTCGGGAAGCATGAAACTGCCCCAAACTGCCTCCTGGAGTGCCTGCGCTGTCAAGGTGAGGGCACCAGTGTGTCCGGGAGGGGGGTATTATGGTAAAAATAAGTGGCTGGACCACCCCCTCCAAGTACAGCGCCCTAGGTCAACCAAATAAAAATCCTCTCTGCTCTGACAGAGTCTCCGACAAACCAAAACTACACTGGGTTAGCCTACTGAGGCTCAATCATCACTGTAAGTGCCCGAAACTGAAAACAGACTATCTCATTGGACTCAGAAGGTCCAAATCCATCCAAGATGTGTACTCATACACCATATGAGTCTCTGCATGATCATATAATATATCCAATATACCGGAACAGGTGAAATAATAATAATCTGTAAATGATCAAATAATGTTGTAAACCATGAATCATCATCATAAATCTGTATCTGATGCATAAAATCATCATGTACATGTACATAGACCATATATCATCTATCCATATCATCATAAGTTCCAACCATCTCATGTCCTTTGGTTTCCCTTGGTCAAACTGAGTTTGACCAGGTCAACATTTGACCAAATATAACTCAGACTAGAATTTCAAGACCATACTCACTTCATAGCTGTGATCAATTTGCTAGTGAAGGGTGAAGGCTAAAATAACTGGCCAGGCCAAGGGATGACTTGACTGACTTAACTTTGTGACACTTTGGCAAAGGGAAAGGGAATACACACCATAGTATATATTGAATGAGCAACAACAGAGGGAATGGCGGTATCTCACAAATGGATAAGTTGTTCAAAGAGGGTTTATTCACCTTTAACAGATGCGCAAAATCCATAATACAAATGAGGCCAGCAATAATTTAGATATAGCATTTAAGTTCCGTTGCTTTTTGGGCCTGAAGTTTCCATAGCCTTTGATCTATGTGTGTTTATAAACACATTGCATAGATTTACATTTATTTTAGGCTTTCTGCTGCAGGTGTGTTTTTAAGGCACTTGTTTACCTGAGCACTTCTAGGTGTGTCACAGACAGCTTGTTTACCTAGGTATTTACATTTCCAAAAGATATAACATTTTATTTTCATGGCCATTTTCATTTGGCATGCCTTTCATTCATGTGTGTTGAAAAACACATTGCATGAATGGGCTTTTCATACAAGATATAACATTTCATTTTTTCCATAGTTTGTATTCATGGCAGCACTAAAAGTTTCAGGTTTAGCCAACACAACTTTAGTGACTAGGGGGAATTCACAAGGAACTCCAACTCACCATAGGTAAGTTTTGTCACCAACTTAGAGCCGAGACACAATAAACAGGGAAGCTCATCCAATACAGAGGCTACAGTGGGGAAAAGGTCCTCCATGTCACTAGTCAAGTAGTAAGTCAGGGTGATAAACTAAAAGGTAGGCAATGGATGGATGAAGACAATGAATAATGGAGCCAACACTAGCAAGCCAAGGTATGGTGGAATGATCACCTTTATTCTCCCTATTGTCCGCCAAACTGCACACCAGCAGCGGAAATCTTTCGAAAGTTGTCTCTTCAATACAAGTGAGAGAGGTGTGGCCTTGGGGGCAAGCAATGAGCCAGGTATTGTCACCTAAATCCCAGCTCCTCCGTTTAGGCTAACTCCTAACGAAGCCAAGGGGGTAGTCCTAAAAAAGAGTTGTCTAAGGCTCTTGTGTTTTATGTGTTTTTTGTGTGGGGTGATGTGGATGAGTGTTGTTTAGGAGTTTTTGTATAATGATGAGAACACAATTAAACACGCAATCCACGTTGCAAATTCCACAAGATACAATTTAGAAGATGAACAAAATACTTCTGACTTAAAATTAAAACAAAGCATCCACAAGATAAAGATTAAACAAATGACAAGGACATATGGTCCAGATTCGGAAGATACATAAGAGTTTTAAAGACCAGTGCCAAATGGAGTCAAATGAAATGCTTGTGATGCTGAAAAATGTAAGTCAAAAGTAGCTGTTTGTGAAATCGTTTTGAAATTGTTCTTGGTAAATTTTAAATGTTTTAGATGTTCTTTATTATTATGGCTAAAACCAAGGATATCAAGAGAGTGTCCGGAAAGACAGTATCAAGTGCCTCCGTTCAAGGACATGTCGGACCACCCAGTGCTCTAGTCAAGTCGCGCAATTCTAACCAGCAAATGAGGCTGAACATGGAAACCCGGCGCCCCCAACTAGGATATTACCCACTGAACTTATCTTATCGCTCAACTCCGGATTGGTTGGTTATGGGGGTGAAAGTTTTAATTAATTATCACTTATGAGATTATCAAGTCCTTCACCTTTCTAAGTACTAGTCCAACCATTTCCGGTTGGCAGAGCATACGGGTGTTGGACAAACGACCAAGATAAATTAATTAAGGGGGAAATGTGGGTTGGAAATGTTTTATTTATTAGGAGCACTTGTTCAATTCTCCGACAGAGAGCGCTCTTGACTTAGTCTTAAGACCGCAGTTCAAGAGACTTCCTACTTTAAAATGCCTAATGCAAGGGGAAAGTGCAAATCTATATGCTCTCTGACAGAGAGTGCTCTTGACTTGGATTTGGCCAAGTTCAAGAGGCTTTGTTCATTTTATTGCAAAAAGTGAAGCGATTGTGAAACTTAAAGAAGTAAATGAAACTGAAAATGACTGAAAATATAAGGATAACCACAAAGAAAGATGCTTTGAAGATAACAGAAAACAAAATCTAGTGTTCTACCAAGCAGATTTATTCTAAAGTGGGATCAACCTCCGAACAAGGCTAATCACTAGAACTGTTAGTCCTTGAAACCTTCCAGCTAGCTGGATGTCCACAAGATGCTAACGGGGAACGAGAAGCTACCACAAAACTATGTGGCCTTTGGGACACAATCCCAAAGTTAGCTTACTCTGGTCAAAACTTGGAAGAGAAGAAACAAGATGAAACAAAGACTACTCTAAAGCAAAAAACTGAAAGATCTAACTTAACCAAACACCACACTCTTCCCCAAATGGGGAAGAAACCAAAAAAGTGGAGGCCTCCTCCACTTCAAATTTTATTATGAGATTACAAATGCCTTTGGGATTCAAACCCTTGAATGGTCTGTTGAGAAAAGTAAACTTTGGAAAGAAATGAGAAAACTCTTATGAGTTTGTACAAAGGATAATAGCTTGTTTCAAAAGACACTCATGGTTTCAAGGTTTGTTTTCAAGCTCCTTCTTGGTTTTGCAATTTTCCTTCTCTTTACTTGATTTTGCTCTTCTTCCACTTCGAGCTCTCTTTTGGATTTAGCTTCTTTTCACACCTACACACAACAAAGATTCAAGCTACAAGTACCCTTTCGCATTAGTTGAAAAAATTAAGACTTGAAGCTACTTGAACCTAGAATTGAAAAATGAGGCCCTAAATGCAATGTGCATGAGATTTTGAATTAAAATTGCAATTTAAATAAAACAGACCAGCAAGCTAAAGTGCTCCAAAAAATGATGGGAATGAGGTTGGAACCACAAGTTTTTTGAACTAGCTTGTATGCAAACTTTCCTATCTTTAAGTGAGAGTACAAAACTTAAGACAAAAGATTAAAATGCAAGCCCTAAATGATATTTTAAGATGCCTAAACTTAACTTTTCAAAAATAAAACCACTAACTATTTCAAACCTTTTTTGTTTGCTTTGCTTCTTTTGTAGGATGGATGGATGGAAGATGGAAGTAAAAGGGCAAAAGACAAAGGGAAAAAAGAGACCAAATGGGCAAAAACGAATGGATGAGGGGAAGAGGATAGAGAAAGAGAGTAAAACGAATGGGTGATGGAGAGAGAAAAATCAAGTGGACAAAGGGAAAAAAGAGGCCAAATGGGCAAAAACGAATGGATGAGGGGAAGAGGATAGAGAAAGAGAGTAAAACGAATGGGTGATGGAGAGAGAAAAATCAAGTGAAACACTTGATGGGTGAAACACTATCCAAGAAATCCTTATAGCTAGCTGAATGATAAGTATGCGATAGTGTTGAAGAGAGCACAAGGGAATAGATCCCAAGTTATTCCCCAAGGTTGAAGGAACTTCAACTTTATGGCAAACTAATCTAGGCTTTAAAAGTAGAGAACTTCAACTTTGGATTCAGATCTAGAAAGGGTTTTCCACAAGAAGAAGGTGGGTCCAAGTAACAAGTAACCAAGAAGAGAGAAATTGTGTTGATGGAAGAGGAAACCCTCTCTGCTTTGATGCCAATATTAAGATCTTGCTCCTTAGAAGTATCCTGCAAACACACTATTAGTAAAAGCTTTTTGTTGGTGGAGAAGAGGGAGATACAACCGAGTTCATCTCATCTCAACCATTTTGAAGATCTGCAAATGCACAAAAAACTTACACAAACAAAGCTTGATCAAATATAGAGAGTTAGACAAAACCGCATGAAGAGACAAGGTAGTAAAATCGATTACAATTTGCACTCTTTATACTATCCAAGCCTAAGCCTAGCAAACAAATTGGGACCATCAAATGTTTGCCCTACGCTCTTAAGAAAGAGATCTAAGCATGTATTTAAATCAAACTTTGAAATTGCATAAATCAAGAACACATTACAGATATTACCTCAAAGAAATTAATAGCTCATGAACCAATAGAAGTGTACACAAATTGCCTCCAAAGCCAACTTTATTTCCAATGATAGCCAATAGCTATTACAATCTCCGCAGAGTAAGTTTACAATAATTCTCCATGAAAAGAAAGCCCAAATGGCTTCTCTTATATAACAAAACTCAATGCTAAAACCCTAATTCGAATTGGTGATGAAGAGAGCCAAAAACGCCATCAAAAACCAATCAAATCCATGTCAACACCAACCAAATCGAGCTTGGAGTCTTAACTCATCTTTAAACTTGAGTTTGGAGCCCATAATTTGAGGAAGGAGCCCCACATGCATTGATTTCAAAATCCAACAACCCATTAATCAATTGCCAAATCACAAAAACAAATTTGCTAAGGTGGCCGAATTTCTCAACTGTAGATCACTCCCAGTGCTCCGAAACTGATCTAAATCAGGTGGGTGAAGATTCCAATCATCATAAATGCTTTTTGCCATGTCATTTTGACTTTTACTTTATTCAATTTGGCCTTTTTTGGAGAGATTTAAATTATCTCCAATTTATTATTTTTTGAATATTTTAATTAATATTTCTCATTTTTTGATTTTTTTGAGAAAATATTAATTATGAGCCCAAATAATTGTCTGAAACTTAGGTTTAGTTGGTCCGGGGATCATGAATGATTTTTGGCTTAAGTCTGGAGTCTTCAATCACTAAAATCGGATCCTGGATGACTAACATATTACAAATTGAAATTTCTCTATTTAAACTATAGAGAAATTTATTAAAATTTAAAAGATAATTAAAAACCCAAATTCGACGGAGCCGGTAAAATTTTTTCTGAGGGTCCTAGAGACTTGGGACATGACCAAAACCTATTCTTATAGTGTCTAGTAGGCTTATATACATTAGTTGGACTCTAATAACCCCCCATGGCTAAAATTTTCAAAATCGGGCATTCCAGCTTTGGAGGTGTTATACCTCCATATTTCACAGTGTCGCATCTGCACCATGAAAAGAGTTGACGACACTTCCCCTACTGCTTTAAACCATTTAGAAGAGAAAAATGATGAGTGAACCTTGAAGGCAAACTTACCCTGACAAGTTTTCACCTAGCTGAGACTTTACTTAACCTAACTACTGCGCCTTGCTCAGTTATAGGTACGCGGTAGTCCGTACTACCGCGTTATGCTTTGTCCCTGCCACGCGGTAGTACCGCATTATGCTCAGATTACTGGGTGCGGTACTCTTTTTATAGCCTTTTTGCCATGGCTTGTGGGATTTTGGATTTTCGAGAGATATTGGAGGATTGGGATCTCTGATTCGATCCTAACTCATTTTCTGTGATTAGAAACCCTGATCCACTAAGTTTTCCCAAGATCCACCCATCTCTCTTGTTGGTTAACCCTACCATACACTATAAAAGAGAGGTATTCCATGGGAAAGGGGAGGACTCTTAGAAGTACCAAACTTATGATCTTGCAGCCTTGTGGAGATAGCTAGAGGAGGAAGCACTTGGAGCTGGAGGATTGGCTTGGACATCAAGCAACCTTTGTAAGCATTCTTCAAGTTTGTAATAAAGATAACTTGTCTTGTTTTTCCCATTTCATGTGTATTGTACAAGTCTTTAGCATGGAATGTGTCTAATCTAGATTTAAATCTAATCTTTACTTCAAGGTATTTGGAAACTCGTATGCTTGTTCTTTGTTTGATTTCAACAGGTTCTACATTGGAGCTTTTGGATCAAGAGCTAGAAGCGGGACAAACGTCAGATTGAAAGGTGAGTCATATCTTTCATTGTTTCTGAATGCATGTAATCTTGTTGTGAAAGTTAGTTCAGGAATTTCAAGGTAGCATTTGTTTTGTTTTGTTCTTACCTTAGAGTCAGTTAGGAATCTGCTTTAAGTTAAGAGAATTTTGACTTATCCGTAGGGAAAAATTCTACCAACAAGGAAGCGGGAGAAAACCTCATCAATTATAGCTCGGCTACAGGCAAAGTATAATTGACAAGGGAAAAAACTCCCTGGAATACCTTAGTTGCTTAATCATGTCATGGGGAACCGAGACACTCAGATCCTACTAGCACACTTTATTACAAACCCCCATGGGGCCATGGTCATATCGACTAAAAAAAAAAATTGGCTAACTACTGCATTCTAAAACCCAGATACTCTGGAAGTGAACACTGATGTGTTCCAACACTGGTGGCTCAATAAGGTTTCAACTATTTGTACAAAATAGGTGATAACACTCCCTAAGGAGGGTAAAATCAATGAGTATGAATAGTGAACTTCTAAGTCTGAGTGGGGACAATATAGTATATATAATAAGATCAACTAGGTCCACATATCTATATGATCGCCAGATCATGACACTAGGTGCTAAGACATGCTATAAGAATAAATATAAAAGCAATATAACCACAACACTATGATATACCTGCTGAGTCATATACCTGAATGCTCATCCTCTGAACCATCATCTGTCCTCTGAAACTGCTACTGTAACTCTGGGCACTACTGACTGCTCTGTACAAATGGTATAATGGCGACATCGGTCATCTCTCTGAGTGTCCTGAGACTCAGTCATGGCAATGGGGAATACAACTACTGTCCAAAATCTTATAGTGATCCAAATCGATGCTCATCTTAGCATCTCAATGTAAGGGAACTGGCTGAATAGTGTACTGGAATCAAAAAAATAATGTAGGGTAGCCTGGCTACTATATATGTGATAACAGTCACCAACTTAGAGCCGAGACACAATAAACAAGGAAGATCATTCAATACAGAGGCTATAGCGAGGAAAGGTCCTCCATGCCACTAGTCAAGTAGTAAGTCAAGGTAAATAACAAACTGGGTAGGCAATGGATGGATGAAGATAGTGAATAATGAGACCAACACTAGCAAGCCAAAGTATGGTGGGAATGATCACCTCTAATCTCCCTAAGGGTAAAACCGATTAGTATAGGTCAAGAACTTCTAAGTCTGAGTAGGGACAAATATGATATATATAAAAGTGCAACCAGGTCCACATATCTATATCATTGCCAGATCATGATACTAAATGCTAAGACATGCTAAAAGAATGAAAATAAAAGCAATATAACCACAACATCATAATATACCTGCTGAGTCATATACCTGAATGCTCATCATCTGAAACATCATCTGTCTTCTGAAACTGCTGCTGTAACTCTGGGCACTACTGACTGCTCTGCACAAATGGCTAAATAGCTACATCGGTCATCTCTCTGAGTGTCCTGAGACTCAGTCATGGCATGGGGAATAAAATTGTTGTCCATAATCTGATAGTGATCCATAGTAGATGCTCATCTCAGCATCTCAATGCAAGGGAACTAGCTGAATAATGTACTGGAATCTGAAAAATAATGTATGGTAGCTCGACTACTATATATGTGATAACAGGTGTCATACAAGAGTATCTGCATGTTCATGTTATGTTTGTAAGGTGATTCCATGTAATGATTCTCATTTTGGTTTGTACAGCACTGTCAACACCAAATGTAAGATAGTTGCACCCATTGGAGGATGCATGAAGAGTGCACTAAGTTCTCCATATGCAGGTCACTATGTCCTGAATAAAAAGGTTGTGATACTAGACATGCAAAAGCACCTTATGAACATAGGGAAGGTTCTTCGAATATCAGTAATGAACAAAATGAACTATGGTCAAGTTGTGTTAGGGAAAAGGTCAAATTTGTTTCTAGACAAGCTAAAATTGAAGAATATTAAGACCAATGGTTAAAACTTAGCTTAAAAACTCTACAAAGCTCAGGGATTAAGTTGGAAGGTATTTTTAAAAATAATCTAAGACTTTCTCTTCATGATTTTAAAGGAGATTTAAATAGAGAGGGGTCATCTTAGACTGAATTGAATTCAATGGGTTTTCATTATTCTAGGAAAATAACAGTACAACTGATACTGATGGATTTTCAACTGATTCTTTGCGCATTTACTTTTCAATTTGGAATCATAATGTTGATACTTCCTCATGTCCTCGACCAAAGAGGAAAATGCTTTTTCAAATGTAATTAATGAATCAACATTGGTACCCAATTTGAATCTACCAGAAAAAAATATAAAAAATATTGATTCTGGCACTACCACATCAACATTTAAGGGGAATTTGGCATCATGTTTTGACCAAAATTGCCATTATTCACCTACAAAATAATTGCAAAGCACAATGTTGCATTAGAGTTATCTGGATACATCAGGCATCTCGAATAATACCCTGGTTTCTGGGCATGTTGTTCCACCAAATCAAGGTGACAAGAAGACTTTAGATATCACAAATTTTCCTTGCAATGGGAAAAGTAGAGTTCTATGTCGAGACTCCAAAAGATTCCCAATTACAAGCTATTTGTACTTCTGGTCCTGTTGAGTGTGGTATTGGTACTAATTGCAATGCCACTCAGGTGCTTCAATTTGAGAGTACAAAAGAATTAACTGGATCAGTCATTATAATTTATTACTTTGAAGATGAATGCTTTGAAGAGAGTTATCTTCATAGCTTGGATGGAAAACATAATTTGTTTGGGGGCGGTGGTAATATCATAGTGCAAGAGAGGATATCTCATGACATTGGGAGAAATTATCCTTTACATGAAACTGAGGGGGGTTGTGTGCAAAACACATTGTTTGCAGAAAATAATTCATCTTCAGACAAGCCAGAGTTTGGTTTAGAGTATATGACTTCATCTTTAGCAAATGCAGGAGGGAAAGAGGAAGCATCAAAGAATGTAAATTTGGGAGGTCCTTCCTGTTCTCAATCGTTTGAAAACATAGATAAGTGTGTTGTTCGATTGGCAGAGGATAAGTGCAAGATTGTTTAGGTTATCTCTGACAATGAATATGAATCTACAGATAATGGTACATGCAATGTAACTGTTATCACCTAAACTGTAGTTACCCCTATGGATGTATCCAGTCATGGATGGCAATAGGGAAGGGCAACTCAAAAGGTGCAACCACGATCACCTAGACCTCCAATATATGGTTGTCACGCCAGTCGAGGCAACCTTCGCTTTATGTTATCTAGCCCAGATAACAAAGGGGGAGACCTGATCTACTCCCGACATGAGAGATCAAAACCAAGACACCAAATCAGGGTATTTCTAAGTGAAGTTAGGTGTATGGTTTATCCTAGACCTTAGGATGAAGTCACAAGCCAAGTGAGGGGTTCAATAGGTATAGCTTTGGTTCATAGTTGATGTGAGAATGACTTACAATGTTTGAAGTGAGATCTAGGATTAGTGTACTAGTTCAATGTTGGAAGATCCACTGCCTTGGGAAACCTGTCCAATGCAGGGTAGTTTAGGGGTGAATTGGGGCTAACTAGTACAAGTGACAAGTTTGACCATGATACAATGATTGCATCAAGGGTTTGGTTCACCACACTAAGGTCAAACCACAAGTTAATCCAACAATCTAGGAAAGTCGAATTGACTTGGAGAGTAACCAGTGCCTTGGGAATTGGGATAATGGAGTCAAAGTAGGGTTGACTTGTGGTTGAGGACTCCTATAGCATGAGACAAGTGGGCAATAAAGGTCTTGATGGACAAGTAGGTCTAGATCTAGGTTTAACCCAAGTGGACCACAATCCCTTAAAACAAGGAATGCTATCCCCAAGGCAAGATCTGACAAAGTGACACACTAAACCAAGGTTTTGAATTATTCCCGTTCCAAATCTCCAAAAATCTCAAGTACCCAGTTCCTAGAAGTGAGTGAACTCACTTCTCCAAGGTGGTGCGACTTTACCCAAGGAGGCTGAAAAGGTGGGTTAGGTGGGTCAAGACAAGTCCGATGGCCTCCAAACTTTAGATCCGGGTAGGTTAGTCAAGTAGGAGTATGGATCTATAACTTCATGGCAATCCGACGGCTAGATCTTACTAGATCTGAGTTTAAGTACACCTAATGGTCCAAAATGGGGATTAAATCCCTTTTAATGTGGAAAAGGGCCCACAAGGTAAATTTCAGAAAAGTAACAATCTGGGTGTATGTTATTTGATGTGTAGATTATGGATCAAGCGGGATCTCAAACACCCATGTACTAGATCTAGGTCAACTTGCTCAAACTAGGAAGTGCGCTTTGCTTGGGAGAGGCTAAGTTGGCTTGGGAAGGGTTCAAACGGAAGCCAATCCTCGCCAAACTATAGATCCGGGATGCCGTGGATGCTATAGAGGTGGGTTTTCAATATTATGCCCAACAACCCACTAGATCTAAGTAGATCTGAGAAAATGTAAAATGGGGGTTTTGTAATATTTAGGGTTTTAACAATTTATAAGCTATGTCAATGGATTGGATAAAGGAAAGAGAAACAAACCTGTGGATCTTACCTGGGTAACCTTGTAGATGCCTTGATGATGATGATCTATGCAAACCCGATCAATTTGAGAAGCTTTGAGGTAGTTTTCTATGCAAGTCGATTTGATCCAAGAAGCCAATGCGCCCTCTCTCCTGCACAACAAACGTCAACAATATCAGATTTGATGCATCAAGAGATAAGACTAATGCCACAAGAGAAGTAACAGAAAGATAGCATAGATCACAATGAAGCTAATGATAACCCCCTGATACAAGCGAATGCCAAGAAAGTCGATTTGAAGAAGCCTTGCAAAAACGCCCTCCTGTAGACAAACAATGATTTCCAAAAAAGATAGATCTTACCATAATTTCCAAATGCTAGGTTGCAATAGACTTTCCAATCACCATCTAAGAACACCAGATGCAAAGGAGACCACAAGAATTTCCACAAGAATATTTTTCTATAACAATAATCCAAGAGCCAAAGACCCCTTACAATGAGAAGCTCTCTCCTTTAAATAGGAAGGAGAGGCATCAAAACCCTAACCACTTTTTGAATGAGTGGCTAAGATTAAAAGATACAAATGTCTAATCAATGGTTGAGATGAGCTCAACAATAAAATACATGGATCACAAATAAAATATTATGTAAGTGGACAAAATCACCCTAGAAGAGGGGAATCCCACCAAATCATGATGACATAATATCATAGGAGGCTTATGGTTGGTCCAAGGGATAATTTTATCCCTCCTTGGTCAATCCCCATAGCACAATAACCATAAAATAATCATGAATGTACCAAATCGTGCCTCCATAATCAAATCGTAGGCCTCAAAAAGACCTCAAAAATCCACAGAAAGTGCCATAAGTGATGGATGCGGGCCCTTATGAAGCTGAAACTGCTGGAGAAGGTGTGGAAGACCCCGATCTATCATCACTGATCATCCCATGCCATAACTTTTCCTCAGTAGCCCAAATCGATTTCCTCAATAGCCATTTCTACCAATCCTGAAATGCCTCGGGAAGCGTGAAACTGCCCCAAACTGCCTCCTGGAGTGCCTGCGTTGTCAAGGTGAGGGCACCAGTGTGTCCGGGAGGGGGGTAATATGGTAAAAACAAGTGGCTGGACCACCCCCTCCATCATCAGCGCCCTAGGTCAACCGGATAAAAGTCACATCTGATCTGACAGGGCCTCAAACAGACCAAAACTGCACTGGGACAGCCTACTAAGGCTCAATCATCACTATAAGTGCCCGGAACTGAAAACAAACTGTCTCATTGGACTCAAAAGGTTCAAATCCATCCAAGATGTGTACTCATACACCATATGAGTCTCTGCATGATCAAAATAAATATCCAATATACCGGAACAGGGCCAATAATAATAATCTGTAAATGACCAAACACTGCTGTAAACCAAGAATCATCATCATAACCCTGTAGCTGCTGCATAGAATCATCATGTATGTGTACATAGACCATATATCATCTATCCATATCATCATAAGGTCCAACATCTCATGTCCCATGGTCCTCCATGGTCAAACTGGGTCTAACCAAGACCAAATATAACTCAGACCATCATCCAAGACTGCTGCAAAGTGTCAAGGTTAATACATGCTCTACAACTTATTCAAATAACAATTATAACACAGAGTAATCATAACTGGCGATCTAAATCCAGATATATAGTGTCGTTAATTATTATTATTACTCAGACTAGACTTTCAAGATCATACTCACTTCATAGTTGTGATCAATTTGCTAGTGAAGGGTGAAGGATGAAATAATTGGCTAGGCTAAGGGATGACTTGACTGACTTGACTTTTTGACACTTTGGCAAGGGAAAGGGAATACACACCATAGTATATACTGAATGAGCAATAACACAGGGAATGGAGGTGTCTCACAAATGGATGAGTTGTTTAAAGAGGGTTTATTCACCTTCACAGATGCGCACAATCCATAATACAAATAAGGCCAGCAATTGTTTAGATATAGCATTTAAGTTCCATTGCTTTTTGGGCCTGAAGTTTCCATAGCCTTGTTCTATGTGTGTTTATAAACACATTGCATAGATTTACATTTATTTTAGGCTTTCTGCTGCAGGTGTGTTTTTAAGGCACTTGTTTACCTGAGCACTTCTAGGTGTGTCATGGACAGCTTGTTTACCTAGGTATTTATTTTCCAAAAGATATAACATTTCATTTTCATGGCCATTTTCATTTGGCATGCCTCTCATTCATGTGTGTTTAGAAACACATTGCATGAATCGGATTTTCATACAAGATATAGCATTTTATTTTTTCCAGATTTTGTATTCATGGCAGCACCAAAAGTTTCAGGTTTAGCCAACACAACCTTAGTGACTAGGGGGAATTCCAAGGAACTCCAAGTCACCATAGGTAAGTTTTGTCACCAACTCAGAGCCGAGACACAATAAACAAGGAAGCTCATCCAATACAGAGGCTACAGTGGGGAGAAGTCCTCCATGCCACTAGTCCAGTAGTAAGTCAGGGTGATAATCTAAAAGGTAGGCCATGGATGGATGAAAACAATGAATAATGAAGCCAACACTAGCAAGCCAAGGTATGGTGGAATGATCACCTCTATTCTCCCTAAGGAGGGTACATACCAATGAGTATGAATAGTGAACTTCTAAGTCTGAGTAGGGATAGTATAATATATATATAGATCAACCAGGTCCAAATATATATATGATCGCTAGATCATGACACTAAGTGATAAGACATGCTATAAGAATAAGTATAAAAGCAATCTAACCATAACACCATGATATACCTGCTGAGTCATATACCTGAATGCTCATCAACCTGTACCATCATCTGTCCTTTGAAACTGCTGCTGCAACTCTGGGAACTACTGACTGCTCTGTACCAATGGTATAATGGCTATATCGGTTATCTCTCCGAGTGTCTCGAGACTCAATCATGGCATGGGGAATACAACTGCTGTCCACAATCTGATAGTGATCCAATATAGATGCTCATCTTAGCATCTCAAATGTAGGGGAACTGGTTGAATAGTGTACTAGCATCAGAAAAATAATGTATGGTAGCCCGGCTACTATATATGTGATAACAGTAACTATGCCATTAAAATTAATGAAGTGATTTTGGTGTCTTGCGGAGCCTAGAATAAGAAAAGAGGACACAAGCCAAAAGCACAAGCAAAGCTATGAGCTATTTTACCTTTAACCTAAAAAATAGTTTTAGGACCAATATCAACAAAGCGATATTAGGCTCCTCTGATCGAGCATGAACAAAAAGAGAAGTCCTCAAAACAAGTTTCCCTCCCACAAGGAAGAAGGGTAGGCACATTACCAAATGAAAATTTCTTAGTAGAAGACATAAAGAAAAATATTTCTGTCAACATCGACCTAATATTAAAACTACTGACAACCAAAAGATTTATTTCTAAGAGCCCTTACTAAGATCAAAGGAAAATATCACCTTCCAGAACAACTGGATCTACTGCTTCATTGAATTAAAATGAAAGGATTGGGCCTCAATCTGGAAATGGGTCTCAATCTGAAAATAAAATAGCCGCAGCAAGATAACTGAGCCATCTCCGAGAGAAATCATTTCTCCATATAGCCAGGGAAACAAGAGATATTCCATCACCAGTAACCCCTCCATGGTTCTAAGGATTTATGCCCCCTCTCCAAAGTTGTGTTTAAGGGGTGATGTTGAAGTATGTCAATCCAATTTATTGGACTTTCCAACCGCAATGGTGGTTAATTGGTTGGGATTGCATTCCCACACTTGAGTGTTTAGGGGTAACAAACTTAACACCCTAAGCCTATACGTTCTAAATGCCTTAGCCCCATTTGTACATACATGCAAGCTTTGAATATAAAAATCTTCTTAATAGAGAGAGTTTTTCCCCATTAGGGTTCTCAACTATTATCTTTGTGTTCTTGTGATGGTGTGTACTGGGCTATTTACTTCTCTTTGATAAGTTATTGATGCTTGGTTTATAGCTATGTTATGGTGAATTTATGGTTTATGTTAAACTAGTCCAATACCATATATTATATAATTCTCACATGGAATTAGAGCTATGGCAACATAAGGAATAAAATATTACCCTGTGATCTTTGAAGAAACTATGGAAAGCTTGGGTTTTAAAATATTGGTGTGGGTTGTTCACATATGTTCATAATTTCCTCTGGTTGAAGAGTTCCAACAAGCATTTTTCACACAAAATCACATATTTATGTTTCTAATATGACAGCAAAGATGCAGCGGTTGAGTTCATGAAGACATGCAGTGTGAATGGGGAAATTTGTGATTGCAAGTGATACATACCAGCAAGTTCAGGATAAAAAATGAAAGTTTGGGCCTGGATCCTTTTGTGAGCTGTTGTTTCTCAATTCTCACACAATATTTTCTTCAAGATATAACACAGGGCTGGGTCATTCACTTTTCTTGTACTAAATCCGATCAAAAGGCCATATAAACCAAGAAGATAAGAGCCACTTTCATCGATGCACAGACATCATATGTCCTATGAATCTATAACACACTAGCTAAGAGTATTGCAATGCACCTCTTCAAGATCACATGCTTTCATAATTTCCTCTAGTTGAAGAGTTCAACAAACAAATTGCATACAAATGCACATATTTATGTTTCTAACATGAGAGCAGGGATGAAGTGGTTGAGTTCGTGAAGACATATAGTGTGAATTGGGAAATTTGTGATTGCAAGTGATACATACCTGCAAGTTTGGGATAAAAATTTAAAATTTGGGCCTGGATCCTACTCCGAGTTTTTTTTAACTCTCACACAATATTTTCTTCAAGATAGAGCACACGGTTGGTTCGTTCACTTTTCTTGTACTGAATCACAACAAAAGGAATATAAACCGAGAAGATCAAGAGCTTCTTTCATCTATGCGCATACATCGTAATCCCTCTGAACATATAACATACCTAACAATATTGTTGGGATCAATAAAGTTGTATGAAACATCATTTTCTACCCATAAAAAAGACAAAGTTCAAGTAGAAACACTCGAGTGCTAGAAATCCAAGGATTCCATGAGTTTATCAAATTAAATATATATAGATAGGGCATCTCCCCACGGAGATAATGCAACAGGTATGATGGATGGATCACGCTGCTTCACAAGATTTTATATTCTATGGGGGTAGTTTCATATTTGAAGCATATATTGGGCGCAAAGGGGGTGGCTGATTTCTTGCAAGAAGTAAGTATAATTTTTATCTGTTTCAGTTTGATCTAGTGGGTTTTGGTAATCATTATACACAAGCATACTTAAAATCTATGCAGTCACTTAAATTGGAATAAAATTCAAGGAGATAATATGACATATGGATGAACCCAGGAATGGGAAGCCTAGGCACCTGTTTAGAACTGTTTGATTTGAAAGTGAAATTGAAATCTAAATTTTGATTTGAGCTTCAATATGGATATCTCCTATGGCTTATGTTGGCTTTTAACCTTGTAGTTAGCATACTACCATTCTGGTGGGTTATGGTTGAATCCAAATCTATATGATACTAGGAAAGTGTGTCCGAGTCTCTTAAACACATGGGCATGCAGAGGAAATGAAGTCTGGGATCCAACATCATCAAGCCTTCTACAAGTCCTTGTTTCCATTCAAGGACTGGTATTAAATTCTAAGCCTTACAATTTGTTCTCTTGACAGAGGAATCTAATGTTGTCCAAAGTTCATTTGAAGAATGTCCAGGCCTGCCATGTATTACATCCAAAGGTATTCAAAATGATTCCTATTAATATTTGTTTTGGATCTTTTGACTAGCATCTTTTTTCTCTTGACAGAGGAATCCTTTCCAGCATGTGGACACAATGGTCCACTCTTATTCTTACATATGTGACACTTGAATCCACCCAATTGAACAATATTATCCTGATTAAGTCCAAATGCATCTCCAAGAAACCATTTTGCAATAGACATGAGATAATGGTTATATAGGATTATTTAATGTTAACACTGAAATGATCAAAAACAGAATTTAAAAATATATCAATAATACTTTATCCAATGGCTAGATCTCAGTAGATCTGAGATTCAAAGTGCATCACCAAGTGACCCAAGTGGGGCACAACCCTCAAAATGAGGAATGGGGCCCACAAGGTGAAGCACTAAGGGTAGTTTATCAAATGAGGAGAGTGTGAATCAAGTGGGATCTCACCTACCCAGGTCTTAGAACTAGCAAAAATCACCCAACCAAGGAGTGCAACCTCACTTGGAGAGGCTAATGTGCCTTGGGAAAGGGGTCAAATGGAAGCCAATCCACACAAAACTATAGATCCGAATTGTCGTGGATGCTATAGAGGTGGGTTTTCAATATCTTACCCAAAAGCCAACTAGATCCAAGTAGATCTGAAAAAATGTAAAATGAGGGTTTTAACTTATGAGGGTTTTAATGACTTAGACAAATGGATAGATCATGGAATGAGAAATTTACCTTGAGATCATACCTGTGTGATGGATGAGGTTGCCATGTTGTTGAGGAATGTTCCCGCAGAGATCAAATGAGAGATTGTTGATTTTTCTTGCCTTGAAGTGATGCCCTATTCCACACGTGCGCCCTCCTCTTCCTGTCAAACCAAGGAAATCGATTCAATCAGTTAGATCAAGAATGGAGGAAACACAAGCATAAGCAAATAGCAACATGAAGTAGAAGGTACTAAGACAGTAATACTCCATGTTACCAACGAAGAAACCCCAAAGAAGAGGCAGGGAGAGTGTCCCCTACCAATGCGACCTCCTTGAAGCAAATCGGCCTCCACCTGTAGATGAAAAATACATGAACAAAATGATAGCAAGATAGATCTCCAATAACCTAGTGAAAAGGAAGAACAAACGAACGAACTCCAAAATCATTCAGCACAACACAACAAGTAGATGCAATAGTATTTTTCTATTCCAATAATCCAAAGCCAAAAGTCATCTTACAATGAGGAGCTCTCTCCTTTAAATAGGATGGAGAGACACCAAAACCCTAACCACCTTTTCAATGGATGGATAAGATTAAAAGATCAAAGTGATATAATAAATGGTTGAGATGAGCTCAACATAAAAGTACATGGATCAATATAACAATATAACATATCAATGGACCAAATCGCCCTAGGAGAGGGGGTCCCACCAAATCTCAATGATAAAATATAAGATCTAGCTCATGGTGGGTCCAAGGGGTAATTTATAACACCCTTGTTCAATCCCCATGGCACAATATCAATAAAATAATGCTCTAAGCACCAAATCGTGCCTCTCTGGGAAAGTAGTGAGCCTTTGGAGGCTCCAGAATACCATATAAAGTGCTGGAGTGAAGAGTGTAGGCCACTAAAAGCTGAAACTGCTGGAGAAGGTGTGGAAGACATCACTCTCATCATCAAACATCATCCCATGCCAATCCCTTGCCTCAGTATCCCAAATCGAATCCCTCAGTAGCCATTTTTACCATTTTTTAACTACCTCGGGAAATGTGAACATGCCCAAACTGCCTCCTGCAGTGCCTGCGATGTCAAGGTAAGGCCACCAGGAACTCTGGGAGAGGGGTAATATGGTAATAACAAGTGGCTGGACCACCCCCTCCATGTACAGTGCCCTAGGTGAAACCATCAAATCTCATCACTGCTCTGACAGGGCCTCTGATAGGCCAAAACTGCACTAGGATAGCCAACTGAGGCTAAAAATCACTGTAAATGCCCGGAAATGAAAACAGACTGTCTCATTGGACTAAGAGAGCCCAAATCTATCCAATATGTGTACTCATACACCATATAGATCTCTACATGATCCAATATAAATGTCCATCATATCTGATAGACCAAATAATAATCATCTGTAAAAGTGCTGAAAAGCACAAATCATCATCATGAATCTGAAACCACTGCATAGAACCACCATGGTGACCTGTACTAGACCATATATCATATCTTTGTATCATCTGAGGTCTGCCACCTCATGTCCTGTGGTTGACTTTTGGTCAAACTGGGTTTGACCAAGTCAACATGACCCAAAATATAACGAAAATATCATCAAGCTGTTGCAAGGTGTCAAAGGTTAAAGTATGCTCTACAATTCATTCAAATAGAAATTATAACAAGAAGTAATCATTACTGGCGATCTAAAACCAAATATATGAAGTCATTAACTATTATTATTACTCAGACCAAACTTTCAAGACCATACTCACTTCACATTTGTGATCAATTTTCTAGTGGAAGGTGAAGGTTAAAAATCAAAAGGCTAGGCTAAGGGTTGACTACTGACTTGACTTTGTGACACTTTGGAAATGGAAAGGGGATACACACTCTAACATATGCTGGACAAGCATTAACACGGGGGATGGCAGTGTCTCACAGATGGGTAAGTTGTTCAAAGAGTGCTTATTCAACTTAGGCACCATGTCTACTTTTATAAAAGATGATCCAGTTTCATTAGGATCCATTGATTTCATTCCATGGCCCTTTTGGCCTACATAACCTTTCGGATCTCAGGTGTGCTGATAAGCACAACTAATTGCAGCTTGCATCTAGGGCATGTTTGTACATATACATATAAGGTCAGCAATCGTTTAGATATAGAGTTTAAGAACCATTGCTTTTTGGACCTTTCATTATACTCTTCAAGGAGTATTTTTAACTTTTCATTGCTCTTTCCCTTTACTCATGTGTGTTGATAAACACATTCTAGAGTTTACAGTTTCCTGGGCGAATTTACATAAGTTTCCATAAGTAGTACATGAGCTTTCAGTTTTAGCCAACACATATTAAGTGACTAGGGGGAGTTCGTACCAGTGCCAAACATCGGGACAACCGACCAGAATGATTTAGGACTACAATCCAACTCACCATAGGTAAGTTCTGTCACCAACTCAGATCCGAGACACAAGAAATAGGTAATCTTATCCAACATAGAGGCTAAAGTGGGGAAAGGTCCTCCATGCCACTTGTCAAGTAGTAAGTCAGGGTAATGAACAAACTGGTAGGTAATGGATGGATGAAGATAGTGAATAATGAGACCAACACTAGCAAGCCAAAGTATGGTGGGAATGATCACCTCTATTCTCCCTAGGGATGGTAAAACCAATGAGTATGGGTAGTGAACTTCTAAGTCTGAGTGGGGACAATATAATATATATAAAAGTACAACTAGGTCCACATATCTATATGATCGCCAGATCATGATACTAAATGCTAAGACACGCTACAAGAACGAATATAAAAGCAATATAACCATAACACCAAAATATACTTGCTGATTCATATACCTGAATGCACAATATCTGAACCATCATCTGTCCTCTTAAACGGTTGCTGTCACTCTGGGCAATACTGTCTGCTATGTATAAATGGCTAAATGGATACATCGGTCATCTCTCTGAGTGTCCTGAAACTCGGTCATGGTATGGGGAATAAAACTGTTGTCCATATAATAACATGATCCATAATAGATGCTCATCTCAGCATCTCAATGCAAGGGAACTGGCTGAAAAGTGTACTGGAATCATAAAAATAATGTATGGTAGCCCGACTACTATAAATGTGATAACAGGACTCCTGCTATAACCATTAGGTTCATTTTCATGAGCGCTTATTGGGAGTGCATGGCCATGATTATGAAGCTATACGAGCCCGAGTATGAGCGAAGCATTACAGGTCTTTCAATTATGATGTCGCGGGTTATATATTACCATAACGGGGATTGTTGTCTTGCACTTAGTTTTCTTTGCTTCTGGCGGGTTTATCTTTTTGTTTTGTGTAAGATTTCCTGGAAGTGGGTGGGTTATAGGCTTTTGTTGGTTCGCCCGCCGGATAATCATAGAGCTAGGATCATGGCCCCACAGCATCATGCTGGTTCTGAGACTGTCTTGGGGTCTAGTTCTAGAAGGCCGAAGGGCAAAGCTCAGTTGTCGGTTAACATGGGGAATGATAAGGGTAGGGTCACCAAAGCCCAGATGCAAGCCCAGGAGGCTGCTCTGTTCTTCCGCGATCGTATCCCCCCTCTGATACGGGATGATTTAGATCTCATAGAGAAGAAATTATGGGACAAGGTCAAGACTATCCCAGTCGAGGACCTTTGTCAGGAGGTCGAATATTAGGTGGTCGACCCAGGGACAACTGCAGGCAGAGCTTCTGCATATGAACGCATGGTTATGACTTATTGGGTTATGAAAAACCTTCTGGCCCATGTTACTATGTTGTTCTACAACAAGGATCACGACGACGAGGAGCCAGTGCGCTCATGGAAAGCCCACAATGCGGATTCTCGACTTATGCATCTCAAGATCGATGAAATTGCCAAGAAAATGGGTCTATATTTCACATACTTAGGAATGGAGAGACCTAAGAAGGGGGGCCTCAGCATTCGGCATGAGTAGAGTACAGTGCAGATGCAGCAGAGGGTCAAGACTGAGGTGGAGAATGACAAGGGAAAGAAGGATCTGGTTAGCAGCGGCGGTGCAGTGGTGCCTTCAAACCGGATTTGCTGTCGTAGTTCTTTTTGTCTACTGAATTTTCTGTGTCTAGCGGCTTTACAGTTTGGTTAGGGTTGTTAGCTCTCATTTCTGTTATTTGGGTCAGTTGTATTTGGGTTATGGGGGTTTCAAGAGACCAGTCTGTTTATGGCACTCTTTAGTTTTGCAGAAAGTGACTGTGGTCTGTAACTGTTGATATCTCTGTATGAGCGTTTTGTATATGCTTCCTTTTCGGTAATATAGTCTTTTTATTTACAAATATATATATATATTATATCCATCCATTTTTCTTAATGTAAATAATATCATATGTTTATATACTTTTAATTGAACTTTTTTTTATATTTTTTAAAATATTATTAATTTTTCTAATACTCTAAAAATATGTTATTACTATATTTATATAAAAAAACACAAAACTGATAAAAAAATATAACAACAATAAAAAATCATCATAAAAAATAATTTAAAAAATACCTTTTAAAAACGAATTTCAAATTATATTAAAATTCAATACTTTATAAAATTATATTACAATTAATTAAAAATCACAAAACATTAAAATACACAAAATATTAAAATTATTTTTATTTTTTAAATATTAATTTATATAATTACATTGAAATATAATATTTTACAAATTTATATTATGATTAATTAATTAAAAACTACAAAACAAAACATAAAAATATTAAAATCAAATTTTAAATAAGGAATATATATCCCGAAGAGCGACTATCGTGTTGAGAATCCTTTTAAAAATGATTTCAAAATTAAATTGTTGAATTCAATTTGAAAACAAATACCAAAATAAATTAAAAATATTGATAAAAATAACTCACATGATAGGAATGAATTAAAACTAACTTACATGATATGAATAAATTAAAAATTTTGATAAAAATAACTTACATAGGATAATCAATTATCATATTGTTGAAAATGTGTTCTTGACATACCCGCACAGCCTAGCCAGTTCCCGAAAGGTGAACTTCCAAGTGGCTGGGGATACCCTGGGCAAACAAGGGCACCCGTCGACCCTCACCTTTGGCAGCTCTAATTTACCTTCCATGGGGAGACCTATTATAATTATCGCAATTCTCTTTACTTAAGGGAAAATAATTTCATTTTATGGTGAAAGGGATAATTAATTTAAAAAACAGCCAGATTGTCATCACTTGCCGCCCAGATTCACAGGCTGAGTGTCGAATGAGGGAGGAATCAAGGCTGAGTGTCGAATGAGGGAGGAAGCAAATCCAAATCCACCCGCAGTTGATTATTCGAGCCTACCTGAACTTCCATTTTCTCTGGTCCAGCCAAACAAGAAGTGCCCTTATGATTTAGTTTCTACAAAAACAGATTCGAGCCTACCTGAACTTCGGTTTTCTCTGGTCCAGCCAAACAAGAAGTGCCCTAAACGGGGGTGTTCAGTTATGTATACAGGACTAATCCAGGTTTAAGCCGAGAAAACAGTTCATTTCATTGCTATCCAGATAGACCACAGGTGCAAAGGGGATCTTTCGGTCATTATTTGTCTACGCAATTACATTTTTTTAATTTTTTTTTGTTATTTTGAAATATGGATACCCTCTAGTCATCTCCCCTGGGATCAACTTGTTATCACACAAAATCTAGCTGCTTAGTGCATGTATCCCAATACGGACGGTAGAGGAGCACAGCTAGGCCGGCGTAACCAACAACAGGCAAGTCCTCTGTCCAAGGGACAGAAGTCACACCGGACAAGGCTGCAGTCACTTTAGACAAGGCACTTGGCCTAGTCAAGGGGGAGACCATATCAACCAGTGAAGGTTGAGACTCAACAATCAGACACCCTAAACCCAGAAAAAATGATCAAAGCAATAGACAAAAATGGATGACTGAGGGTGAGATTTCTTCCAGCCTGAGTGAAATCGAGATTTTGGATGATAAGGTATACAAAGTGATACTAACTCAGATCTGATTACACATAAAAATGATGAATGAAATGAAGAATTAGAAGGCTAGAAATTAAATTAGCGAACAGGAAATGCTAGAGTAGTGGTTAGAGACCCCCGCCTATGGGGAAATGAAGCTCATAATGATTTATCAATACATGGCAGCGGTAGATAAGTGATTTAGACACATACTCCAGCAATTAGAACTTGATTAGATGGCTGATTTAAGACACAAAAAAAACAAACCAGCAAGCAGTGAATTGAACAGCCCTAGGGGAATGGCTCAAACGGTGGTAAAATGGACCTAGGGCAGTCAAGGTGAGTGCCTGCGCTGTCAAGGTGAGGGCACTAGTGTGTCCGGAAGGGGGGGTAATATGGTAAAAACAAGTGGTTGGACCACCCCTTCCATCATCAGTGCCCTAGGTGAACCCAATAAAAATCATCTCTGCTCTGACAGGGTCTCCGACAGACCAAAACTGCACTGGGACAGCCTACTGAGGCTAAATCATCACTGTAACTGCCCGGAACTGAAAATAGACTGTCTCATTGGACTCAGAAAGTCCAAAACTATCCAAGATGTGTACTCATACACCATATAGATCTCTGCATGATCATATAATATATCCAATATACCGGAACAAGTGAAATAATAATACTTTGTAAATGATCTAATAATGCTGAAAACCATAGATCATCATCATAAACTTGTATCTGATGCATAGAACCATCATGTACATGTACATAGACCATATATCATCTACCTGTGTCATCATAAGGTCCAATAATCTCATGTCTTGTGATTGACCTTAGTCAAACTAGTTTTGACCAGGTCAATATTGACCAAATATAACTCAGACTATCATCAGAAGCTGTTGCAAGGTGCCAAAGGTTAATGCATGCTCTACAACTCATTCAAATAGCAATTATAACACAAAGTAATCATTACTGGAGATTTAAATCCAAATATATATTGTCATTAATTATTTATATGACTCAGACTAGACTTTGAGGACCATACTCACTTCATAGTTGTGATCAATTTTCTAGTGAAGGGTGAAGGCTAAAATAAAATGGCGAGGCTAAAGGATGACTAACTGACTTAACATTGTGGCACTTTGGATATGGGAAAGGGAATACACACCATAGTATATACTGAATGAGCAACAACACAGGGAATGGCGGTGTCTCACAAATGGATAAGTTGTTTAGAGAGTGCTTATTCAACTTAGGCCTCATGTCTACATCAAGTTGATCCACGTTCATTAAGATCATTCAATTTCATTTCATGGCCTTTTTGGCCTACATAACCCTTCAGATCTCAGGTGTGCTGATAAGCACAACTAGTTGCAGCTTGCATCCAGGGCATGTTTTTTATACATACATAAGGTCAGCAATTGTTTAGATATAGCTTTTAAGCATCATTTCTTTTTGGACCTTTCTTTTATACTCTCCGAGGAGTATTTTTTTAGCAGTTCATCACTCTTGCCCTTTTTAGTTTCCATGGGCGAATTTATAAGTTTCCATAAGTAATACATGAGCTTTCAGTTTTAGCCAACATCATCTCAAGTGACTAGGGGGAGTTCGAGCCAATGCCAAACATCGGAACAACCGACCAGAATGATTTAGGCCTACAATCCAACTCACCAAAGGTAAGTTTTGTCACCAACTCAGAGCCGAGACACAATAAACAGGGAAGCTCATCCAATACAGAGGCTACAGTGGGGAAAAGATCCTCCATGCCACTAGTCAAGTAGTAATTCAGGGTGATAAACTAAAATCTAGGTAATGGATGGATGAAGACAATGAATAATGGAGCCAACACTAGCAAGCCAAGGTATGGTGGAATGATCACCTCTATTCTCCCTAGGGAGGGTAAAACCAATGAGTATGAGTAGTGAACTTCTAAGTCTGAGTAAGGACGGTAGAATATATATAATAAGATCAACCAGGTCCACATATCTATATGATCGCTAGATCATGACACTAAGTGCTAAGACATGCCATAAGAATGAATATAAAAGCAATATAACCATAACACCATGATATACCTGCTGAGTCATATACCTGAATGCTCATCCTCTGAACCATCATCTGTCCTCTGAAACTGCTACTGTAACTCTGGGCACTATTGACTGCTCTGCATAAATGGTATAATGGCTACATCGGTCATCTCTCTGAGTGTCCTAAGACTCAATCATGGCATGGGGAATACATATGTTGCCCAAAATTTGATAGTGATCCATAGATAGATGCTCATCTCATCATCTCAATGTAAAGGAACTAGTTGAAAAGTGCTCTGGAATATGAAAAATAATGTATGGTAGCCCGGCTACTATATATGTGATAACAGGTTGGAAGGTATGGAATGGGGTGGCACTGCTATAGAGGGTGAGGCTGCAGAACTGACTGCCTGCCAAAACGAGCGGGGTGAGTTCTCACCAAGGTTTCGTCTGACGTATGTGATGGGTGTTCTATGTGATGCGTCAGAACGCTCAAGGCTACGAAGGTTATATGGATGGGTCCGGCCTCCAGTGGAGCCACGGGGTGGAGTCGCCAGGTGAGCGGGATACCTTGCTCACCGAAGGTGGAATGTCGTGAGGGGAGAAGTGGTGAGTGACAAAATGTGTTGACTGTAAAAAATTAAGCAAAACAAAACCAGCCAACTGAGTTTTAAGTTATGATGCGGTGATAGAGGCAAAAAGGAAAGCAAAACTCAAACTCAAACACAGACACGGGTAGGCCTCTACCTCCCCGGCAACGGCGCCAAAATGTTATCACACAATCTCTAGCTGCTTAGTGCATGTATCCCAATAGGGACGGTAGAGGAGCACAGCTAGGCCGGCGTAACCAACAACAGGCAAGTCCTCTGTCCAAGGGATAGAAGTCACACCGGACAAGGCTGCAGTCACTTTAGACAAGGCACTTGGCCTAGTCAAGGGGGATACCCTCTCAACCAGTGAAGGTTGAGACTCAACAATCAGACACCCTAAACCCAGAAAAGATGATCAAAGCAATAAACAAAAATGGATGACTGAGGGTGAGATTTCTTCCATCCTGAGTGAAATCGAGATTCTGGATGATAAGGTATACGAAGTGATACTAACTCAGATCTGATTACACATAAAAATGATGAATGAAATGAAGAATTAGAAGGCTGGAAATTAAATCAGCCAACAGGAAATGCTAGAATAGTTGTTAGAGACCCTGCCTATGGGGAAATGAAGCTCATAATGATTTATCAATACATGGCAGCGGTAGATAAGTGATTTAGACACATACTCCAGCAATTAGAACTTGATTAGATGGCTGATTTAAGACAAAAAAAAAACAGACCAGCAAGCAGTGAATTGAACAGCCCTAGGGGAATGGCTCAAACAGTGGTAAAATGGACCTAGGGCAGTAAAAAAAAGATGTTTTTAAGCACTTTCAGCTGCTGGTACTCAGTACTCAAGGTAAAATGACGATACGGAGCAGATTAAAGAGTACCCATAACCCCAAAATTAACCCAAAAACCAGATTGACAATTTTTCCCAGGTAGGGCGAAATTGGTGAAGGACTAGTGCCTAGTTCTATGGGCATATGGAGTCGGAATGCTATGAAATTTCAGATATGGCTATTTGATTATATTTCATTAGCGGGTTTTAAATAACTAAGGGTTCTAACGGCCGAAAATGAAGATATTAATTTTTAGGGTTTTTATTATATGTTTGCAGCTTAACATTCATAAGAAAACAAGAACAAGAGAGAGAGCAGCAATGAACACCTACCTGAAGCAGTAGAGAAGAAGATTTTGATGCTGAAAACAACTGCTAAAGTCCAAGTGTTGAGAAGCCAAGCGTTTTCCCTTAGCGCGGAGCAGCCAGATGACCAAGTGCACCCTTGTACCTGCCAGAGAGAGAGATGGATCAGAAACTATGGCAAATGACAAGTAAATACCAGCAAATGAACAACAAATGATAAAGAAAAGTGAGATAACAAGTATAAATTCACTTCCCTTTGTTGAAGCACGGAGAGAAAACCCACTACGGAGCTGCTAGCTTAAGAAGTGCGCCCTCCTCTGATGGTCGTTTCACCTGCAAGTTAGCTTGGCCAAAGATAGATAGAAACACAACATGAACACTCAACAATACACCAGCAAGATGCTAATAGTCAATATCAAACACTCAATCACTATGCACAAGAAGATGGAGAAATGTCTCTTAAGAGCTCTATAGCAAATCTGAAAAATGTCAAGAAGAAGTACAATGGAGGTGAGTCCATTCTCTTATAGAGATGGCTCACTCTCTAGCTAGGTTTCCCCCCAAAATGGAGGGTTGAGATCATCTCCCCATCCTCAAAATTGAATGGTGGAGATGACTCAAGGAGGGGGGGTGAGAATTGCCCCAAGGAGAAGCACACTATGGAGAGAGAGGGGTCCATTGTGGGCCATACAACAAATGCCAATGGGTTGGGGGGTGTCTATATGGGGTTTTATCCCCCCAACCACATACAAGAAGGGTCCCACCATCAACAAGGAGAAAATCGAATTCCCCACTAAGGAGAAAAACGCCCCTATGGGCCAAATCGAACTCATGTGGTGAGTTGTCATATGGACGGGCCCACAATGCCCAAATATTACCTCAAACATTACCAAAAATACCTTAGTAATTACCTTTACCATTGCCAACCATTAATTTTTCCATTTACCTATAGTTGCCTTAGTCAAAATTCTGATTTCCATGTATTTTATGCTGTTTATATGGTTGAAGATGAAAATTGGGCTTTTGACCCACTTTTATTGCCCGGATTGCCGAACCGTCTGCTGCAATGTGATCGTGGACCCCAAAAGTAGTAGGGATGACCACTTGAATGACCCCGATCCATCACTTTGGCAATATTTGCCCCAAATCCATGATTTTTAATTAAAACAGGTCAAAGTTGACCAATAATAATTAAAAATCTCTCAAATGGCTCAATGTTTTGCAATTCCGTCAGTTGCATGTTCATATGGAACCCCTGTAGATAATAAATGATCGAAATCGAAATTCCGATCGCAACATTTTTTCAGGCCCATTTTTAGCCTAGTCAACCCAGTTTGACTAAGTCAAATATGGTCAGCTATAGTGCTAGCTGAAACCTGTATGCAAGCATGAAGTGATAAGGCTCAATTAAACAAGTTAGTACATTACTAAGCAATAAATGATATCATGGTGATAAAAAATACATTAAATCCCGAAATAGTACAAGGCCCTGGTGAAGTGGGCCCACCACCTCCAAAAGACTAGGATGCTATACACCTCCATAGAATTGACCACCTTGCTGACTCTAGGTGATGTGGACAACATGGTAAAAGATATGGGAAGACGAGGATAAGGATCATGTGACCACTAAGACAACTCGGGAAAGCAGGGTCCACTGAGGTAAGTATGCCATGACAAAACACGGGGAAGGGCAGTGCCTCACAAATGGGTATAGTGCAGAGAAACCACCACTAGTCATCTAACAAGTATCCCACAACTCACATCCATATCCGAAGACTCCGTGAGGTTCTTTTCTAGAGCCGCCAAACTGGGTGTCCGACAAATCGTAACTTGAGACTCTAGGGGGCAATCTTGAGCTTGTCCCTTGCTCCTTCTCACCTCCTTGTCCCGTAGGACTAGGTGAGGAATAACCACTACAAATGCTGACATGTATAGCTGACTAGAATCCATGTGTGTTCATAAACACATTGCGTGGATTTTACAATGAGTTTCATACTTATCCCTTTTTTGGCTAGATTTTACATTTACAACATAGAGGCCTTTTTAGCTTGATTTACATTTCATTTCTTCATTTCTTCATGGCCCTCTTGGGCTACATACATATCTCAAAATATATAAACATGGCGCTCATATTGCAAAGGTAATGGGAGTGGGTAATACGAGCTTCGACGACAAGTGGGGAGCACCCAGTGAGGCTACACAATCCTAACTGCATTGCAACATCGGGGGCAACTGACAGGAGCAAATCCCAGGTCTAACCGTTTATCTCACACACTAAAGAGCCGAGGCACAATAAACAGGGAGTCATGTCAAACTTAGAGATCAGTGGGGAAAGGGGGTCCTCGTGATCACAAATCAGAATCCAAGTCGGGGAAGAAGTGTCATGGATGAGTCGGATGAGTTGAGGAAGTGAAGGTGGTGCTAAAGTCAGCTACCGAGGGGCTAAGTGATCAAGTCTAAGCCAAGTATACAGGACAAGACTCAGCGTGCATATACATTAGTCTAACTAGAGGGGTGGACTAACATCACCAATAGGCCCAAACATATCATATCATAAGCAGATCACCAAATATATCATCTCATGCAAAGTTAGTGTACTAGCAAGTGTAAAAGAGTCTAATCTACAACATGAGCAATAATCAATATATGCAATACCTTCTGCACCATATACCTGCTGCTACTGAACCTGTATCTGAGCTGGATCTCTGCTGAATTCGAGCATACAATAAACCAACACTGTACTGTGACAATCTCTATCAGAATATGAGTAGGCACTATCTCAAATGGGCTTGTGTCAAAGCCTGGCAAGGAAAGGTAACCCTGTGGTAGATGGTAAGTCCAACTGCTTGTCCCCTCTGATGTATCTGCTAGGGTCAGTCTGAACAAAAATGCCTCCTCTGAAGGCAGCTGATCTCCTGATCTGGAAAAAAATTACTGTGCGGTCCTCGGCCGCACAGTCTGTAGTGTGGAAGCTGCTCCCGACATAAAATGTGATAACACAACTCATAGTAAACGAGGTCCGTTGTAATTGTTGGTGCGTATGTCGGTGCTGGATTGGCTACTACCAAACAAGCACTTTATCGTCCCTTTACTCTGTCAGATCAAACCAGATCGAACGTGAACCCTTTCTCTCCATGATTACCCGTAGTTCAAATGCACTATCAATGCGGGGTCAAAAATGCTTAGCCAACAGAGTAACTTAGTCCCATTACGTCTCCCCTGGGATCAACTCATACCTCTAGTGAATGTTATCCATAATGAATTTTAGAACATTACTGAGCCAAGAAGAGTTCATAATTGTCATAGGGTCTTCTTTCCATACCATACAACAGCCGATACTCACATACCTACGTTTCACTTTAGACTTGCATCGATACCGGGTTTCAAAACGGCATTTTTGTTAGGCGAATCAATGATTTACAACGCCCTTTACTGAAGCAAAATATCAAAGGAATGCCAATTGGTTCTGGTCGAGCTATGGTGTGTAGTCATGGGTCTTTTCCTAGCTAATTACCCTTGTTTTTAACCATTTAATTACCTTGATGATATGGGATATGTTTCTGTGTTTTGAGCCATGTGTTATTGGTATTTTTATTAGCTCATTAAATGGTCTAGAGATCCATCACATTGCATTGTAATGCACTTATCGAGAATAAAGACTAATAAAATTAATTCAAATGTTGGTTTTCCATTTTTGTTTCTAGGGAAAAATCTCTGTGTAAATTATGAGTTTGATTGCTATGTAATTGCTACAATTTTGTGGCTCGGATTTAATACATGCCAGGTGATTCATCCATTTATCCATGCATGCATCCATCCATCCGGTGCTGCTTCTTGTAGGATAAAGTAATGGGATGTTCTTTCCTACAAGAGTTGTCTAACCCACAACAAGGTGTGCTACTGGAGATCAAATACCTCTAGAAGCATTTTTTCAGCATGCAATGGATAAAGATGCTCTATGATAGATGCTTCAAACAATTATTTTAGCTATTGATTTCTATAAATGGCATTTATTGTAGTTTGATGCCTAGGAGAGAAACTTTCCAGGAAATGGAAGCAGGGAGGAACTAGCCACAAAATTTGTGTATCTTGGTCCTCAGCATATTTGCATAGCCTGAAAACTAAAACACATGTTTGAGTTCATGGTGACCACACATAGAACACAAAACACATGGGCTGAGAAGAACCAAGGTGCACCAACCCGTGGTCGAGAGTTAAGCCCCTACGGATAAGGTGCCAAAGAATAAATCCTTCTTGCAATCAACTAGGGATTTCCATACATTGTGTAAATCAAAAGAGACATCACATTCAACTAGTTGTCTAGACCATATTTATGGTAAAGCCCGCTAAACTCATTTGATAAGATTATAGTTCGTAATTTCCTTGAGCTTGTTCCTATTCCAATCTTTTCACCTTTCTACAAGAGATTGCAATCCTAATTTCATGTCAAGATAATCAGCGACGGCCCCCCTTATTTGTTCAATCACAACCCTGTCTGGATTGGTCAGTTTGTATTTACTTCTCAATACTAGCCATGGGACCCAATGCCTAGTCTAAGCATTGAAAAAGTCCTTGCTCTTGATAATGTCTCTCTTCAAAAATCTTAGATGGAAGAGCCAAGCTATTTTAACCAAAACTTAATTTCCTTCAATAACATACAACACCACCATAAGGAATGGACATTAAAGGATAAACCAATTTCAAAACCTTGTCCTTTCCATTTGAGATAACGTTGTATAGTATTCCATGCCTTTTAGATACCGTGAGCAACAAATTTCCCTTTCACCTTAACATCGACCATGATAGCAACAAGAGTTTGAAAGCCCAAGTTTACCTATGATTTTTTGTTCCAAGGAGCTTTTTGGTGAATGCAATTCTAAAGAAGCACCTCTTAGGATTTATTCATATAAAATGTTCAAATGGTCCATTTAAAACATAAGGCCTAGTCTTGGGTGTGGGCTCTTAAATTCCCATAACCCCCAATCCTTGGGAGTGAAACATATGCTCTAGTTGATAATGAGAACCTTTCTGTCACCCTCCATGTTCACCAAATAGATACTAGAAAGAGACTTATTGAGACATTAAGCTTACAAATGTAATCCAAAACAAGGAATAATCAACATGGATCCTTGTCAAGATCTTGGTGCAATTTTGAAACTTGGTTGCGAGAATACAGCTCCTCCAAAAGTTACCAAAGTACGTGTATAAGAAGTAGAACATACAAATGAATAGAGTTGTTGGATGCATAGGGAGTGTCCAGAATTAAAAATGATAAAGCTTACTTGTTGTGTCATGCCCATATCATTGTAGAAACGCATACATCTATCCAAAAGGTGCCCAGGATGATGCCATTTGTCTCTAAACATGCCCAACAAACTAAAAACTTGGCCCAAATGCACTTGATTGTCCAAATTGAGGGTTGTTTCTATCTTTATGGTCTGAAATTAACCCAGAAAATGAATTGATTGTTGATTGCTTCCTCTTGAGGTCTGAATTTCACCCAAAAATGTTGGTTTACCACCCAGAATGTTGTACAAGACTGTTTGAAGGTGGGAGAAAAGACCCAAATTACTCCAGCATGCCCTGAATTACTTGAAACGGGCCCAGACTTACTAAACCAGCTTACTTCTTGCTAACATCTATCCACAATCAGCCCAGAATACATTAAATTTAGCCCATACTTGCCTTGGAACTTGATCAGATGTAGATCTAGTGCCATTTGCAGCCTCCAACACTCCTAACATTGCTTAAACTCCCTTAGGGCACCATCATCATGATCAATGTCACCCCCACTAAAGAATGTGATCAAACTCACACATGGACACCCATGCGAATAGTGGGGTAACAAAGTCCTAAAAGAAAATCGGCATCACTAAGAAATAAAAAATAAGACTAGGTTGCACAAACCCACGTTGGATTAATGAGCCATGTAGGTTGAGTACTAGGAGCAAAAAACTACCAATAGAAGAAAAATGAGACATGGAAGGGACATGCAAATGTGGTGGCGGAGCAACACTTGTAGAACTATCTATAGTAGGATAGTAGGATAGCAACACTTGTGGTGGCGGAGCAGCTGCAAGTTTTTTTTCCTAAGCTTCATATTGTTCCATGGTAGTATGTGATGTAAGCTTCGTAGCATGAGGGAAATTGTCTGAAACATACTCTTGTTGGTAGGTAATTAAAGACCGAAAATGGAAGAAAATAACTTGTGATTTCAACTTTGCTCCAACTACCACCAGTGCATCATTTGTCTTGCAGAAATACTATATTGCCCTGCTTTGTTATTATGAACATGTTTACTTCTTTCAAGCACAGGGTCCGCTTCCTGCTGGTATGTTGAGTATTCAGTCTATTACACCATTTTATAGCAAATCAGACCTGAAATACTTTTATCTAATTACTGTTATGATGAATTACAGCTCCTCCGTATGCTGTAAGTCCCTTTCCTCAGTCACCAGATAATGGATCTGCCCATCCTGGTTCAGACGAAAAGCAACCAGAATTCAAGAAGTGAAAGATGAAAAGTTGTCCCTTGCCCTCGCCAATTGTTGGAGGTTTATGCTTCATTTGTTTGCATTACTATGCTTTGCAATGACAATTCATTTATATTGTAACATTTTGTTGCTTATGGACTGACACCACTTGACCTTTTCTGTCCACTTTGACAGTTGATCCCACATCTTCAGTGGATCAACCTGTAACAGGAGTTATTGATGGGAAGTTTGATTATGGTTACCTTGCAACTGTAAAGTTGGGTTCAGATATATTAAGAGGAGTATTGTATCACAAACCAACTGAAATTTCAGGGGCACAGTTTGCAGGTGTTTCTTGTTTGCAAGACAGCAGTGTTTTTGATGCTGCAGCTTCAGAAATCAGTACTTGCCGGAAGAAGAAAAAGGACTGACTCAAAAAGAGGGATCCTGATCATCCATAGCCAAACAAGAGTGGTTACAAATTCTTTTTTGTTGAGCAACATGCATGGCTGAAGGCATTGCATCCTGCTAAGGATAGAGAGATCAGCAAAATGATTGGGGAGTTGTGGAATAAACTCAATGAAGATGAAAGACTGGTAAGATAAGTGTCTGATGAGCATTTGGTCTCTCTAAGAATCTTGCAAATGAGGCATAGACAAAATTCTTTTATGTTATTATTACCTGAATTTATGGGGCTTATTGGGCATAATTTCTTGCAATAGCAGGCATCAGGATATAGCTTAGGATTTTGCCTTATGATTGCAGGTTTATCAAGATTTTGGATTGAAGGACAAGGAAAGGTACAAAAGGGAAATGCAAGAGTATAAATAAAGACTGACGGTTCAGCCTAACACAAATGAAGTTTTGAAACAACAATTCACCAAAATTCCAGATTCCAGTGATCACAGGATGGACTACCCATTATCCATTGGAGCATCACCAAAATTTGCTGATGTTGATGTTAAGATACTGTCAATTCAATCTGGTACAGCAGACATCAATATTTCAGCAGAAAAAAAATCTTCTAAGTTCTAACCAAGAAAATGATTACAAGGAGTCCATCTTGAAGCAATAAGCTTACTGTTGAGGAGCTTCATTTCTCTTCTACCTGTTGACAATCACCATGTCGTAGGACCAATTATTTTTGGCAATGGAATGCACAAACTGTGCTCTCTATCCCGGCTCAGCTGATTTTATGATACTGTAATGACCAATCAACATTTCCATATTTTATGATACTGTAATGCAAATATTATTATATGTTATTTCAATTAACAATTATTGTGATCATTAGTTGTCAAGTCAGTTGTCATCTTTGACTGGCATGGTTTTACAAGCCATTATGGTTTTCTACATGCTGTAACGTTTACTATTTAAATGATTCTGAATTGCACATGAATTGTAAGATATTTGATGGCTTTAAACATTGAGAGAGTAGCTACGTAGGAGTTTCACATATACATATACTAAACCTAAAATGCACCCCTGAAATCTAGGCTTCTCTTTTGGTTGGATTTGAGGGACAAATTTCTCACTTGGAGTATTCTCCAAAACAGAACCCCTTTGACACCTTCCATACCTTACCATTCAAAACTGGATATAAATGGATCAGATTTGAGGGGTTTTTTCTACACAGATCTAAGCACTTAGGATATTCCTGGCCCTGTATTACCTTGTGAATGAGTGATGAGGTCAGAAATTATAGCTTGGACAACTCCCTGTAGCATTGGTTGTTGTTCAAACGGAGTCATGTCCTCAAGGGAGTCATATAGGTTGCAAGTCAACTGAATGACTACAGTGACCTTGCCCATTAGAGCAAGCATATGTGTGCCCTGTTTCTTTTTGGAATTCATATAGGAAATGTTCAAAGGGATAATCTGATCCCAAATACATTTATCATGCAGATCTTGGACCATTGTACTTTTGACCATGGTTTGCTTCATATCCAAAACAGATCATTCTACTAAACGTGACTAGGTTTTAAGGTAAATTTCATGTTGGTTTTCTCCTGGGAATTAGCCGATGGTTGTCCTTAATAAAAGTGGACCAACATCAATGCTATCCTCGTGACAGAATTGATTCTGAAGGTTTGCAGTACAGTCTTCTTATGGAAATAAAGTGACATTTCTTATGCCATAGGATGCATCAATAGTCTCTTGTAATGGAGGACATCGGATGTATATTGGAGGGTTTGCTAGATTTTGAACTAATATCACATATGACAGCAATGTTGAACTACCATGATATCATGATTTGGTTTTCTTTGCAATTATGAAATCCTAGATTCACTGAGTCATTGACACGAGAGAGGAGGGCCATTAGAGGAGAGTTAACTTGGAAGTGCAACTCTCTAAAATGATGAAACTATATCTTTTGAATGCTAATTTGGGAGATATACTTATCATAACATTGCAAGGTGCAATTGTTGATTATAGAAACAAAGAAAAACATTTATATGATGAATTCCTTGTAGAACTCTTTTTTCCAAGAAATCCTGTGTGAAGTTGCTCTTGTGTAAAGCATCCAAACTATTGTCATTACAATGTTCATTGAAGTATCCACTTATATTGCCATTACTCCTATTAAAGTGGAGTGAATTAGAATTTTCATTAAAGTTTGAAAAGGAAGGGCCAGCCTTTCTATTTGACACCAGTATGTAATATCTCGACTCTCATTTGTAAATATTGGTTAAGATTTGCAATATTCGGGATATAAACTTGTATTCTAGGTAGAAAAAAAAGCATGACTTAGAAACACTCTTTGTCATTTAGTTAATGCTCTGTGTAAATTGTTCAAAGTTCTTTGTCATTTATTCAATATTTAGCATAAGTAAAAATATTCAGTTTTCAGTATGTTGTCTGCCAATATGCACACCAGCAGCAGAAATCTTTCGAAAGCTGTCTCTTCACTACAAGTGAGAGAGGTGTGGCCTTGGGGGCAAGCAATGAGCCAGGTACTGTCACCTGAATCCCAGCTCCTCCGTTTAGGCAAACTCCTAACGAAGCCAAGGGGGGTAGTCCCTAAAAGAGAGTTTCACTAAGGCTCTTGTTTTTATAGTGTTTTTTGATGTAGTGATGCGGATGGGTGTTGTTTAGGAGTTTTTTTTTTTGTGAAATGAGAGACAATATAAAGCTTGAAAATAAAACACAAGATAAGATGCAATCCACGTTGCGAAACAGTATGTAAAGACTTGATATAATTAAGAAGCATCCACAGATAAAAATTAAATGACAAAGGACCAGTGCCTTATCCAATGAGTAATGGAGTCAAAATAACAAATGTAGTGCTGGGGGATGCTGAAAAGTAGTCTTGATAGTAATTGTTCGTGAGATCGTTGTGCAAATTATCTTGGTAAATTTCAAGTTTTAGTTGTCTTGATTATTAGGGCTAAGACCAAAGGTATCAAAAGATGGTAGAACCCTACCTAAGAAAGATACTGGCAACCCTAAGTGACCTGTCGGAAGCACCCAGATTCAATAAGGATTGGTGTCCAATGTTTGAACCGCCCCTGAGTCTGACAGTGGGAATCCGGCGTCACCTCTCGTGGGAAGAACAGTATTTTGCCTTGGTTGAGGTTTTGGATAAAAATTTTAATTAAATTTATCGATCGTAATTATCAAGTCTTCCACCTTTATGAGTACTAGCCCAACCGTCTCCGGTTGGCAGAGCATACGGGTGTAGGACAAACCAAGATAAATTAATTAGGGGTGTGTGAGTGGAAAATTTTATTATTAAGAAACCTCGTTCAACTCTCCAACAGAGAGCGCTCTTGACTCGGTCTTATGACCACAGTTCAAGAGACTTGCTAAAATTAAAATGCCTAATGCAGGGATGATGCAAGACTAAAATGCCCTCCGATAGAGGGTGCTCTTGACTTGGATTTGGCCAAGTTCAAGAGACTTTGGTTTATTTTAAGAAAAACAAATAAAAGCAGTAGCAGTATATTTTTCACTTGTAACAAATTTAAACCACAGTGTTGATCAGCAAGATAAAAATACTACTAGCAATAAAGCTTGCAAGATAAACAAATCTAGTGTTCTACCATACAAATTCTAATCTACTAGGTGGGATTGATCCCCGAACAGGATCAACCACTAGAACCGCCTGCACTTGAGACTTTCCAGCTAGCTGAAACTTCGACAAGGAAACCGACGGGGATGGAAGAGTAACCACAAATTATGTGGTCCTGCCCTTGAGACGAAGTCTCAAGGATACAACTTCCGGCTGAGGGCTTTGGAAGAGAAGCAAGATAATGATAAAAATTAAACTAAACTACCCAAGAATCTCTTTCAGGTTCAAGACCCTACTCGGGAAAGCATGGGGGTAAGTAAAATATGGAAGATAAATAAACAAGTTACTTTAGCGAAATAGAAACTAATCTAAGAGCATGGAAACATAAACTGAGTTAAACCACACCACAAGACCCAACACTCTTCCCCACATGGGGAAGAAGACAAAAAAGTGGAGGCCCCCTCCACTTGAAACTTTTTATTGAATGATTACAGATGCCTTGGGTTTAAGACCTTGCAAGGTCTTTTGAGAATGAAGCAAAATGGAAATACAAGGCTAGCTCTTATAAGCTTATTACAAAGGATAAGTGTATCAAGTTTAAGTCATTTTCATGGATCCTTCACTTTGTTTTGCTTTGATCCTCTTGTTTCAAGATCTTATCAAGTACTTCTCTCTCAAATGGCCTACACAAGTTCAAGAACATCTAAACAAGGGACCCATTAACCATTAGCAAAAAATAAATCAAAATTTGAAACTATTTGAGTCTATATTTAAAATTTTAACTCTAAGATGGAAAATGCATGAGATTTTGTCATAAAATATTAACTATGGCGAAACGGACCAGCGAACAACAAACTCTTAAAAAGTGCTAGAAAAGAGATCTAAAGTATAAAAAATTGAAATTTTTTTGTGCAAAAATTCTATCTTTTGAAAGATGTAAAAGATTGTAAACAACTACAAGCTACATGCAACCTATCACTTCCCTATATGTTCAAGTAAACTACTTTAACATGCAAGAACTAGATTCCTAATATGAGATCTAAAAAGAATGCCTAAGTGTTTATCTTCTCAAGTGTGTGAGACTATTAGCAAAAAGATGCAAAATAGATAGAGCTACTAGCTAGACCACTAACCACACTAACGTTTATTGTTTGTTTTGTGATGTTTTTAGGGCACTAGAGAGGATGGACGAGAAGGGGAAGGGAGTAACAAGAGGAGGACGAAAAGGCAAAGCAAGAGGGTGAAAGGGAGATCTAAGAGAGTGGATCTAAGGGAGAATAATGAAGACAAAGGCTTGGATGAGAAACCTTTGAAGGGGAAAAACGAATGGTAGGGGAAAACTAGGATAAAACTAGGATAGAGTAGGATAAAAATGGATAGGATAGGGCTAGAATGAGAGCAAAGGGAGAGGATAGAAGAGGTAGAAGAGAACAAAACGAAAGCACAAGGAGAAAGGCGAATGGAAAGAGAGGCAAAAAAGCAAGTGGGAGGAATGGATCTAGGGCAAAAGAGGAAGTAGGGCTAGCAAACTCAAGGGCAAAGATTCAAGGAGAAAAAGGTAAGGCTTGAAGAGAGAGCCTTTTAGGACCAAGGTAACCAATTTTAACTTTTGAAAAGTGGATGGATCTTTATGAAAACTTCTCAAGCTCAACTCTTGAAGCACAAAACGATCTTTGAAGGCTCCTGAAATGCACAAAGATTAGCAAATAAAAATTTGACAAAGGGGAAGAAGAAGCAACCAAGCTCAAGGTCCCACTTTGTACTTTGGAGATCTGCAACACTAAACCACTTCAACACTGATTTGATCAAGATAGTATGATTAGTCAAAAAAGGGCAAGAAGAGCATGAGTATAACCGATTACTTTTTGCTACTTCTAGATCTCAATTAACAAAGCATAAATGAATAAATTGATAAACAAATATTCATTCCATGGACATAAAAATGACTTCTAAGCTAAAATGATCAAACAAGTATATATGAAATAGCATTAATGGAACAACATCACCTCATTTAAGCATCAACAATTTCTCATGGACCCAATGTGCACATCAATATGACCTCCAAAGTCGAATTTATTTCCAATAGCAAGAAGCTAAATCACAATTACAAATTGGCAGAGTAAGTTTGCCCAAAAATATCCATGAGATAACAACCCAAATGGGCTTCTCTTTATACTAAAACTAAACACCTAAACCCTAGGTCGAATTGGTGGTGAGCAATGAAGTCGAATTTCAATCATGCAAGGCTTGGAGCAAGAGATATGGCCAAAGTCGAGTTGGTGTTTGGTGAGATTGGCATGAGGTGGCCAAGGGCTCGACTTTGTGAAGGAGATGCAACGAATGGCTATGCTACACAAGGGAAGTGCGAGCTAGGATGAGGAAAACGTGAGCCAATGAGGAGGAGCGAATGGGGTATGATGGAGACACGTGGAGAGTAGTGGGTGCTAACTCGACTTTGGAAGGAGCCAATACCACTCGTGATTGCATGGGAACTATCACTAACCAACCAACAAACTCCAACAAAGCCAAAACTCGACTTTGATGAAGATTGACGTGAGGAAGGTAGGGATTGCGAGTTGGTTGTGAGGGAACACGTGGTAGATGGTAGGTAGAACTCGAGTTATGAAGGAAGCCAAGCTATGGTGGATAAGGTGAGTCAATAGGGCGCCTACCTCTAGTCTTAAATGCAAGCCACCATCCCAAACAATAACTGACACATCACTAAATCGATTTTCCTATGAAGGAGGGCGAATTTCCTCAAGAAGATTCTTTGCTGGTGACTGGATGAGTGACTGGATGGGCTTGGAGTTGATTGGAATCTTCCTAAATGCTCATTGCCATGTCATTTAGCCCTTTATTTTAATCAAATTGATTAATTTTGGAGAGATTTGGATTATCTCCAAAATAATCAATTTTATTATTTTAATTAATAATTTCTCTGTAAATGACTTTTCAGAGAAAATATTAATTACGGGGCGGAATTGACATCCGAAAGTTGGGTTTAGCTGCTCCATGGGTCATGTATGATTTTTGGCTTATGAAACGAGCCATCAAACACTGAAATCGGACCCCGGATGACTGACATATTACAGACTCAAATTTCTCTATTTAAACTATAGAGAAATTTAATTAAAATTTAAAAATAATTAAAAAATTAAAAACCCCAATTTCGACGCGTCCGGTAAAATTTTTTTCGAAATTTTTTCTGGGGATCCTAGAGACCTAGGACATGACCAAAACCTATTCTAATAGTGTCTAGTAGGTTTATACATTATAGTTGGACCCTAATAACCCCCCATGGCCAAATTTCCAAAATTGGGCATTCCAGCTTTGGAGGAAGCGGGAGAAAAACCAAGAGATTATATTTCGCCTGAAGTAAAGTATAATCTGACGGTGAAAAAACTCCCTGGAATACCTTAGTTGTTTAATCCAGTCATGGGAGACCGAGCCACTCAGACCCTACTAGCACACTTTGATACAAACCCCCATGGGGCCATGGTCATGTCGACTCAAAAACAAAACTGGCTAGACCCAAAAATAATGAAACCCAGATACTCTGGAAGTGAACACTGATGTGTTCCAACACTGGCGGCTCAATAAGGTTTCAACTATTGTACAAATCAGTTGATAACATCTGGCTCCAACTGCGGGACGGACACTTGCTTGATCTAGGAGTCAAAGAAGGTGTTCGAGAATCCCAGAATATCATTTTCCTGCACAGAAAGAGAAGTGTCTTAGTTTCCCATGTACATGATAAATAATGCCAAAATGAAATATCAACTATGAAACTATTTTTTGCTTTTTCTTTTCAAATTCAAAGTACAAAAATAGAAATTTTTTCTTTTTCAACATAAATATGAACTATAGTACAAAAATACACTATGATACAGAAATAATGATACATAAAGTACAAAGATAAGAGTTTAGGGAGATCCTGAGATGGCCTCTTGGTCATCTTGTATGTTGTTCCGATAAAAGGGCTTCAAATGTTGCCCATTTATAGGAAGAGGCAATATTTCTCCTTCCATAGTGTTGAGGCCGAAAGAATTATCTCCAACTGTGCAGCGTATAATAAAGGGGCCTTTCCAAAGGCTGTCGAACTTCCCATGCTTCCCAGGTTTTTCCCTTCTTTTGTCCCATAATAGAACAGTGTCTCCTTCTTGAAAGGCTCTTGGCTTGGCTGACTTATCAAATGTGGCTTTCATACTCTCCTTTTGTCTTAACATTTTGTCCAAGGAATTTCTTCTGTTTTCATCAAGCTCGATGATTTGGTTAGCCCTATCTTCCAACTCTAACTTCTCAGAGTCATAATCAGTTAGCATTCTAAAGATGGGGATCTGCATGCTAAGAGGTAGTGTTGCTGTGATGCCGTAAACAAGTTCAAAGGGGGACTTTCCAGTGGAGTTTTTCTTTGTAATTCTGTCCGCCCAAAGGGCATATTTGATCTTGCTATCCCAGGATCTTTTGTTGTCACCAACAGTTTTCTTAAGGATAGTCATCAGGTTCTTGTTTGAGGATTCAGCAAGGCCATTACCTTGTGGATAATAATCAGAAGAATGAGATAGAACAATGCCATATTTGAAACAGAAATCAGTCATTTCTGTTGAACTGAAAGCTTTGGCATTGTCAGTAGTTATCTTCAAAGGGGTGCCAAATCGAGTGATGATTTTATCTTCAATGAAATCCATAACAACCTTCTCAGTAGCTGTCTTGGTGGGAATGGCCTCTACCCATTTAGTGAAATAATCAGTTGCTGTCAGAATCCAGCAAAATCCATTGCTAGAGTTATCTTTAAATTTACCAATGAAGTCCAAACCCCATTGTTGGAAAGGGGCAATGACAACAACCGGGTTGAGGGGTAAGGCGGCCAGTTTAGGCTTTCCTGTGAAGAGTTGACATTCCTGGCAAAACTTGACATGTTTATATACATCGGAAAATATGGTTGGCCAATAATATCCAGCTCTAAGAATCTTGTGAGCAGTTGTATTCGCTGCATAGTGTCCTCCACAAAATCTCGAGTGGAGGTCAATCAAGATCTTTTTAGAATCCTGCTCATGGACACATCTGAGGATAACCCCATCGGGGCTTCTCCAACCCAAGCCTTCTTGAGTAAGGCAATACCTAGCAGCCTTCAGTCTTAGTGCCCTTCGCTTGTGTCCTTTAAGGTGGTCAGGGCAAGTCATATGCAAGAGGAAGTATATAACATCAGAATACCAATGGATATCTAACTCCCGCAAGGCAGGTGTCATTCGTGGACAATCAGGTTGATCTGTACAGTTTATGTCAATGGCTTCCTCATTTTTCTGGGTCAACATTTTGGCTAGGCCCTGTCCTTTTATAAGTTTAGTAGGTTTGATCTCCAAGTCATATTCTTGGATCTTGGATACCCATGTTCCTCTTGTTCCTAAGCAATCCTGTTGGGATAGGATGTCTTTTACTGCAGCATGGGGGACATAACCTATAACTTTATTATAGCCAATATATGTTCTGAAATGTTTCAAGGACTTGACCAAGGCATAAGCTTGTTTTTCCATTATGGTGTACTTTAATTCTGAATTTTGTAAAGCCCTGCTCATGAAGGCAATTGGCTGCTCGAACCCTTCGAAGTTCTTTTGGAGTAAAACGACAGCTATAGTATCCTCAGAAGCAAAGGAGAAAATCATGAAATCTTTGGTATAATCCGGACTAACCAACACAGGTGACCTAGTAATGGCATCTTTAATAGTGTTGAAGGCTTCTTTTCCATCATCAGTCCACACAAACTTAGCATCTTTTTTAAGCAACCGCTGCATGGGTTTCATCAACTCTGCAAGGTTTGGAATAAACCTTCTGATAAAATTTATGTGTCCATTGAAAGATTGAAGACCCTTCACATTTTTAGGGAGAGGTATTTTCTTGATGGCTTCAACTCTTTCAGGGTCAATCTTGACCCCGTCCTTGTTTATGATATGCCCTAAGAGTTTTCCCTCTTCGATACCTAACACAGATTTTGCCGGATTTAGGGAAATACCATATTCTCTGCACCGTTCAAAAACTTTTCTCAAGTGGTCAACATGGCTGGATCTTTCCTTTGAGAAAACAGTTAAATCATCCTGGTATATCTCGATGATTTTTCCTATCAATTCTTTAAAAGCATAATCCATGGCTCTTTGGAAGGTAGCTCCTGCATTTGTAAGGCCAAAGGGCATTCTCATATATTCAAAGGTTCCCCAAGGAGTTGTAAAATCAGTTTTATGTTTATCCTCTTCTTTGATAACAACCTGGTTGTATCCGGAAAATCCATCAAGCATGGACATCATATTAGATCCAGTGACCCGTTGGAGGAGGGTCTCCATGTTGGGAAGTGGATAGTTGTCTTTCTGGCACGCCATGTTTAGGTTTCTGAAGTCTATGCATATTCTGATACTTCCATTCTTCTTTCTTACGACAACTAGGTTGGAGCACCATGAAGTGTGTCGGGTAGGAGCTATAATGCCTGCTGCTAACATCTTTTCTAGCTCTCTTTTGATAATAGGGGCCAACTTAGGATTTATTTGCCTTAGTTTTTGGCGGAAAGGCTTGCATTTTGAATTTCCGGTTTAAGGGGAATGGTATGTTGGAACACATCCTCCCTATAGGCCTTCAACTCGTCATAAGTAAAGGCAAATATATCTCTAAACTCTCTGACAAGGTTTATTAGCGCATTTCTTTCTTTTTCTGACGTTCCTTTTCCAATTTTTATGATTTTTGGATCTGTTTCCGTTCCGATATTAACCTCAATGTAATCTCCTGGCTTCATTTGGTCAATGCTGTTTTTCTTCCCGTCATGTCTATCAAAGATGTTCTCTAACTTAGTGAAACCACGTGAAATTGGGTTCATGGGTTGGCTTCCATCTTTATACTGCTTGCCTTCTTCCTGTTCATTAACATTGAAATTGGCAAATTCATCTAAGTTATTTATGAATCTTAGAATTTGTTCATCATCTTTGAAAACCTGCCAATGGTTCATGTTGTCTGGGACAGATGGCCTATAATTTACTTCAAGGGTACAGTCTCCTTTCAACATTTCTTCCGACGGCTGGAGGGTAGATGCTGCAACGGCTAACCTATCCGCCATACTGTTTTCCTCCCTATGGACTGCTTGTATGTTTAGAGCATCAAAGTATTCCATGGTGTCCCATACCGCATTTCTATATCTCTTAAGCCTTTTGCAATGGCACGCAAAGTTCCCTTTGATCTGTTGTACCACTAAATCAGAGTCTCCCTTAATACTAAGCATTTTGATCTTCATGTCTTTAGCAATTTCTATGCCTAGTAAGAGTGCTTCATACTCCGCAACATTGTTGGTAGCTTCAAACTCGAGTCTAAAAGCAAAGTAAAAGATTTTATCCTCAGGTGATATTAGGACTATACCAGCACCTTTGCCAGATTTAGAGAAGGCACCATCAAATTTCATTTTCCACAATCCATCAACCTTTTTGTCTTTCATTTCCCTATGAACAGGATCTAAGAAGGTGGAATTGATTTGAATATCTCCCATCTCACCGACATGGCAGACAAACTCATTTGAAGGTCTATCAGGATTTTCCACATGGTATCTCCTTTCCTTTTCAGTGTGTAACTTTACAAGTGAGTCCTCAGAAGCAGGGACTGTTGCATAAGACCAATCCATCTGTATAGAACCACCCAAGGTTGCACCCCACTTTCTAGAAAGCAACATACCCCATCTATCCGGTACATCTATGACAAGGATATCCATGGAAATATGGATATCCGGGTACTTGGCCAACCTTACAGGAACATTCTCTATCATCCCTTCAACCTTGACGGGTCTAGAATCCATGGCACATACATTCTGGTAGGGCCTGGTGGTTCTTAAGTTGAGTTGTTGCATAACCCTTTTGGTCATTAAGTTTGCACCGGATCCTGAATCCAGCATACAATTGTGTAGAAGAAGGTCACCTATCATCAATGATATGTAAAAAGGAGGGTGAGCTTCTTTTCTTGTATCCCTAGTATGCAGGATTATAGGAGGGTCCTCATGAGTTGATTCATAGCTGGTTGAGGGTTCTTCCATATTGTCCGAAAAAGTGACCTTCTTAGGAGTTTGAGGAGTGAGAGGAGTGGGTGGACTAGGCTTGGCAATACATGCAGGAATAGGTGCTTCTAAAGGCTTGGTGATATATGCAGGAATAGGTGCCTCTAATGTTTTCAACAACTTTTCCTTTTGACCAGGAATCTTATAGAGTTCATTTATGGGTATGGGTACCTTAGTAGTATTGAACCAATTATTCCAATCAAAATTTAACTTGCTAGAATCTGTTGAATCATTTGGAATAATTACCTTGGGAGGTTGTATAGCAGGTGCAGGATTTGATCTTCTTTGGTATCCGACCCCTTTAAATCTTTGCATATTTTGTAGCTGTTCATTTGATGGTCTTCCTCAAAAGTTTTTTGTCATATTGTCTGGTTCATTCTCAACATGTTTCCAGTTTTCTTTGGGAATATTGCGGATGTCACCTACAGCATTTATGTATTCAGGCTCGCTTGATGTTGGATTACTGGTACCCTCCCCTTCAGGATAACCATGCTCTTGTACATAGTTCGCAAAATAGCAAGCGAATTCCTCATGGAAATCCTTGCAAGCTCTGCAAAATGGGATGTATACCTCATTTGCGTTGGCAGCCTCTATTTGAGTGGGAGGCCTCTTTTCATTTTCGTGAGCTTTCTTTTGCCAGTTATTTTTGGGAGGGTAATTTCTCTGAACAGGTTGAGTTTGTTGAACTTGCTGAACTCGTTGGACTTGTGCCCTTTCCATGTTTATCATTTTATTTTGAACTTCCTTCATTTGGGCCACATGTTTCTGCTCAGCTCTTTCCATCCTTTCACACATGTCCATCATCTTTTTCTCATATGATTCTTTCAAAGCATCCAAAGGATCTTTACCTTTAGGCTCAGTTGTTTTCAAAGGAGTTTGGGCTCTTGAATAACCGGGTAGGTTTGACTTCCCAGATGACTGCATGTTCCTATCTATCTTAGTTGCCATTGTTTGTGCTTCCAACAAAGTAGCAGGTTCTTTATCTCTAAGTTGATATTGCATCTCTCCACTTAAAGCTTCAATGTAGTAGACTAATATAGTATGTGGAGTTGGCTTGTAATCTGTAGGGATTGCATTGTATAAATCCATGAACTTTTTGTTGAAATCTTCCATGGTTTCCATCTCACTTCTTTTGATGTTTGTTAGAGCAGCAAGTTGATGACGTGGCTCTTTTTTCTCACCATACTTGTTGGTGAAAGCAGTTGAAAACTCAGCTAAGGTGGCAAAGGAGTTGGCTGGCAAGCCGATGAACTAGTCACCAGCATCTCCTTCTAAGGATAAGGCAAACAACTTCATGTACACATCTTCATGCCTATGAGCAGGTTCTCTGACATATCCACTTTTTATTCTTGAGAAAGCAGTGAGGTGTTGTGCGGCAGTAATAGTATCAGTGCCAGTAAAGGTTGGCAGTTTGTCGATGGCTTTATCTGGAAGATCATGTGGTTGACCTGCAATCTGAGTAATGTTGAGGGGGGCGAAAAAATCACCCATTGTATCGGAAAAACAATTATTACTGTTTTCAAAATTTTCAAAATTTTCTAAGTTATTTTCTTGAAAGAGACTATGGATGTCAGAAATAGACTGAGACCTAAGTTCTTCAAGGATCTTACGAGAAGCAAGCTTGTTTAGTCTCCTCCTATAAACCTTTTCAGGTTCTGGGATAAAACTAAGCAAGCCTTCAGAGTTTCTTCTGGTTGAATACCTTGAGGTGTTAATTGACAGTGGAGTCGCCAGGTGGTTTCAAGTCTAATTTCTGAGAGTGATTGAACTAAAAAACTATCAAAAAGAAAAAAGGGCAGTGGAGTCGCCAGACAGATTTGAGAATCTATCAAAAGGTAAACAAACTAGAAAAAACTAAGGTCGTCCAGGAACAAAAAGATTTGTCCCCGGCAGCGGCGCCAAAAATGTTGTCCTCCAATATGCACACCAGCAGCAGAAATCTTTCGAAAGCTGTCTCTTCACTACAAGTGAGAGAGGTGTGGCCTTGGGGGCAAGCAATGAGCCATGTACTGTCACCTGAATCTCAGCTCCTCCGTTTAGGCAAACTCCTAACGAAGCCAAGGGGGGTAGTCCCTAAAAGAGAGTTTCACTAAGGCTCTTGTTTTTATAGTGTTTTTTGATGTAGCGATGCCGATGGGTGTTGTTTAGGAGTTTTTTTTTTTTTGTGAAATGAGAGACAATATAAAGCTTGAAAATAAAACACAAGATAAGATGCAATCCACGTTGCGAAACAGTATGTAAAGACTTGATATAATTAAGAAGCATCCACAGATAAAAATTAAATGACAAAGGACCAGTGCCTTATCCAATGAGTAATGGAGTCAAAATAACAAATGTAGTGCTGGGGGATGCTGAAAAGTAGTCTTGATAGTAATTGTTCGTGAGATCGTTGTGCAAATTATCTTGGTAAATTTCAAGTTTTAGTTGTCTTGATTATTAGGGCTAAGACCAAAGGTATCAAAAGATGGTAGAACCCTACCCAAGAAAGATACTGGCAACCCTAAGTGACCTGTCGGAAGCACCCAGATTCAATAAGGATTGGTGTCCAATGTTTGAACCGCCCCTGAGTCTGACAGTGGGAATCCGGCGTCACCTCTCGTGGGAAGAACAGTATTTTTCCTTGGTTGAGGTTTTGGATAAAAATTTTAATTAAATTTATCGATCGTAATTATCAAGTCTTCCACCTTTCTGAGTACTAGCCCAACCGTCTCCGGTTGGCAGAGCATACGGGTGTAGGACAAACCAAGATAAATTAATTAGGGGTGTGTGAGTGGAAAATTTTATTATTAAGAAACCTCGTTCAACTCTCCGACAGAGAGCGCTCTTGACTCGGTCTTATGACCACAGTTCAAGAGACTTGCTAAAATTAAAATGCCTAATGCAGGGATGATTCAAGACTAAAATGCCCTCCGATAGAGGGTGCTCTTGACTTGGATTTGGCCAAGTTCAAGAGACTTTGGTTTATTTTAAGAAAAACAAATAAAAGCAGTAGCAGTATATTTTTCACTTGTAACAAATTTAAACCACAGTGTTGATCAGCAAGATAAAAATACTACTAGCAATAAAGCTTGCAAGATAAACAAATCTAGTGTTCTACCATACAAACTCTAATCTACTAGGTGGGATTGATCCCCGAACAGGATCAACCACTAGAACCGCCTGCACTTGAGACTTTCCAGCTAGCTGAAACTTCGACAAGGAAACCGACGGGGATGGAAGAGTAACCACAAATTATGTGGTCCTGCCCTTGAGACGAAGTCTCAAGGATACAACTTTCGGCTGAGGGCTTTGGAAGAGAAGCAAGATAATGATAAAAATTAAACTAAACTACCCAAGAATCTCTTTCAGGTTCAAGACCCTACTCGGGAAAGCATGAGGGTAAGTAAAATATGGAAGATAAATAAACAAGTTACTTTAGCGAAATAGAAACTAATCTAAGAGCATGGAAACATAAACTGAGTTAAACCACACCACAAGACCCAACACTCTTCCCCAAATGGGGAAGAAGACAAAAAAGTGGAGGCCCCCTCCACTTGAAACTTTTTATTGAATGATTACAGATGCCTTGGGTTTAAGACCTTGCAAGGTCTTTTGAGAATGAAGCAAAATGGAAATACAAGGCTAGCTCTTATAAGCTTATTACAAAGGATAAGTGTATCAAGTTTAAGTCATTTTCATGGATCCTTCACTTTGTTTTGCTTTGATCCTCTTGTTTCAAGATCTTATCAAGTACTTCTCTCTCAAATGGCCTACACAAGTTCAAGAACATCTAAACAAGGGACCCATTAACCATTAGCAAAAAATAAATCAAAATTTGAAACTATTTGAGTCTATATTTAAGATTTTAACTCTAAGATGGAAAATGCATGAGATTTTGTCATAAAATATTAACTATGGCGAAACGGACCAGCGAACAACAAACTCTTAAAAAGTGCTAGAAAAGAGATCTAAAGTATAAAAAATTGAAATTTTTTTGTGCAAAAATTCTATCTTTTGAAAGATGTAAAAGATTGTAAACAACTACAAGCTACATGCAACCTATCACTTCCCTATATGTTCAAGTAAACTACTTTAACATGCAAGAACTAGATTCCTAATATGAGATCTAAAAAGAATGCCTAAGTGTTTATCTTCTCAAGTGTGTGAGACTATTAGCAAAAAGATGCAAAATAGATAGAGCTACTAGCTAGACCACTAACCACACTAACGTTTATTGTTTGTTTTGTGATGTTTTTAGGGCACTAGAGAGGATGGACGAGAAGGGGAAGGGAGTAACAAGAGGAGGACGAAAAGGCAAAGCAAGAGGGTGAAAGGGAGATCTAAGAGAGTGGATCTAAGGGAGAAGAATGAAGACAAAGGCTTGGATGAGAAACCTTTGAAGGGGAAAAACGAATGGTAGGGGAAAACTAGGATAAAACTAGGATAGAGTAGGATAAAAATGGATAGGATAGGGCTAGAATGAGAGCAAAGGGAGAGGATAGAAGAGGTAGAAGAGAACAAAACGAAAGCACAAGGAGAAAGGCGAATGGAAGGAGAGGCAAAAAAGCAAGTGGGAGGAATGGATCTAGGGCAAAAGAGGAAGTAGGGCTAGCAAACTCAAGGGCAAAGATTCAAGGAGAAAAAGGTAAGGCTTGAAGAGAGAGCCTTTTAGGACCAAGGTAACCAATTTTAACTTTTGAAAAGTGGATGGATCTTTATGAAAACTTCTCAATCTCAACTCTTGAAGCACAAAACGATCTTTGAAGGCTCCTGAAATGCACAAAGATTAGCAAATAAAAATTTGACAAAGGGGAAGAAGAAGCAACCAAGCTCAAGGTCCCACTTTGTACTTTGGAGATCTGCAACACTAAACCACTTCAACACTGATTTGATCAAGATAGTATGATTAGTCAAAAAAGGGCAAGAAGAGCATGAGTATAACCGATTACTTTTTGCTACTTCTAGATCTCAATTAACAAAGCATAAATGAATAAATTGATAAACAAATATTCATTCCATGGACATAAAAATGACTTCTAAGCTAAAATGATCAAACAAGTATATATGAAATAGCATTAATGGAACAACATCACCTCATTTAAGCATCAACAATTTCTCATGGACCCAATGTGCACATCAATATGACCTCCAAAGTCGAATTTATTTCCAATAGCAAGAAGCTAAATCACAATTACAAATTGGCAGAGTAAGTTTGCCCAAAAATATCCATGAGATAACAACCCAAATGGGCCTCTCTTTATACTAAAACTAAACACCTAAACCCTAGGTCGAATTGGTGGTGAGCAATGAAGTCGAATTTCAATCATGCAAGGCTTGGAGCAAGAGATATGGCCAAAGTCGAGTTGGTGTTTGGTGAGATTGGCATGAGGTGGCCAAGGGCTCGACTTTGTGAAGGAGATGCAACGAATGGCTATGCTACACAAGGGAAGTGCGAGCTAGGATGAGGAAAACGTGAGCCAATGTGGAGGAGCGAATGGGGTATGATGGAGACACGTGGAGAGTAGTGGGTGCTAACTCGACTTTGGAAGGAGCCAATACCACTCGTGATTGCATGGGAACTATCACTAACCAACCAACAAACTCCAACAAAGCCAAAACTCGACTTTGATGAAGATTGACGTGAGGAAGGTAGGGATTGCGAGTTGGTTGTGAGGGAACACGTGGTAGATGGTAGGTAGAACTCGAGTTATGAAGGAAGCCAAGCTATGGTGGATAAGGTGAGTCAATAGGGCGCCTACCTCTAGTCTTAAATGCAAGCCACCATCCCAAACAATAACTGACACATCACTAAATCGATTTTCCTATGAAGGAGGGCGAATTTCCTCAAGAAGATTCTTTGCTGGTGACTGGATGAGTGACTGGATGGGCTTGGAGTTGATTGGAATCTTCCTAAATGCTCATTGCCATGTCATTTAGCCCTTTATTTTAATCAAATTGATTAATTTTGGAGAGATTTGGATTATCTCCAAAATAATCAATTTTATTATTTTAATTAATAATTTCTCTGTAAATGACTTTTCAGAGAAAATATTAATTACGGGGCGGAATTGACATCCGAAAGTTGGGTTTAGCTGCTCCATGGGTCATGTATGATTTTTGGCTTATGAAACGAGCCATCAAACACTGAAATCGGACCCCGGATGACTGACATATTACAGACTCAAATTTCTCTATTTAAACTATAGAGAAATTTAATTAAAATTTAAAAATAATTAAAAAATTAAAAACCCCAATTTCGACGCGTCCGGTAAAATTTTTTTCGAAATTTTTTCTGGGGGTCCTAGAGACCTAGGACATGACCAAAACCTATTCTAATAGTGTCTAGTAGGTTTATACATTATAGTTGGACCCTAATAACCCCCCATGGCCAAATTTCCAAAATCGGGCATTCCAGCTTTGGAAAAAGCGGGAGAAAAACCAAGAGATTATATTTCGCCTGAAGCAAAGTATAATCTGACGGTGAAAAAACTCCCTGGAATACCTTAGTTGTTTAATCCAGTCATGGGAGACCGAGCCACTCAGACCCTACTAGCACACTTTGATACAAACCCCCATGGGGCCATGGTCATGTCGACTCAAAAACAAAACTGGCTAGACCCAAAAATAATGAAACCCAGATACTCTGGAAGTGAACACTGATGTGTTCCAACACTGGTGGATCAATAAGGTTTCAACTATTGTACAAATCAGTTGATAACACAGTACACTTTTATGCAGATTCAGATGAGTTTGTACAATTGGTGCAAATTGGACATTTAGATATGGGATACCCTAATGTACAACCACCTCTCTTTCCTTTCCTTTCCTTCCTGACTTGCAACCGCATTCAATTCTTTCTAAGGTCCACCCAGCAGCCCCACCTGAAACAACTTGTATGTCACCAGAGTGAAACTCATCGGGCTTGTGAGATATGAAGGACCAATCATATGTAGCTATCTTTGGCATGTAGTCTGCAAAATTCTTGCTCCTAGAAAGTAGGAGAACTACCAAAAATATCAAGTGCTCGAAATCTTACAAAACTCAATGTGTAGCAGGTTCTAGTCAGTGTAAAACCCTGGATGTACCTATAACAAGATTGGCATGATGAAAATATGCATAATTAATAACTGCATATTTAAAATAAATGTTGTTTTCATGGTTTGATGTAACTATAAATGTGATATGCAGATAAAACATCCAAAAAAGAGTGATTGTATGCATCACATATTACAACAACTTCCAATCTAAATACAAACGTGCACTCCACATTTTAAATCTCATACATGTTATAATACATATAAAAGCAGGTTTCAAATGTAAGCCTGAAACTCTTATCCCAATGTATGAATGCTTGAGTAGGAGAATGGATTAAAAACTATTACATCTGGTGATAACTTTTTTTAAAATAAGACTACTGCACTGCTGTGATTGACGGTTCACTGCTGTTGTAAGTTCTGGAGCAGGTTATTTCAGGATTCTTTGATCCTCGTTAATCAGAAAAGGGCCATCTCCATTTTCAGGCCTAGAAATGCCACTCTTCCAAAGGATCTTCTTACACAGGACAACAAAAAATTCATTCCACTTCTCATTTGCTTGCTGGCCAGATGTGTGCCAAAGAGGCTGTTCAGTCCTTGTAATATGCCATGAATACTCATTGCTGGGAAACACTCCTCCAAGGATCTATCACCATGCACATACATCGTGATCTGTTTGGAGATCAGCACTAGGATCTACACCATCAATTTGTGCAGTTGTTACAGGTCTGAAAATAGCTAGACAAGGTATGCCATTTCTACGGTTTAGACTAGCCCCTAAACAAGTCTGAAGATAGGCTAGGTATATGTCCTTCAAGCATATCAGAAACCAATCATCAGATTGTTTTCATCTTCAAAAGAAAGAAAAACCCTCCTACATAATAAAATATTCCCTACAAATCAATCTTCAAATAGTAGGTACTCTCTCCTCCAAGGAACTGATACAGGTCTCTGAACAAAGGCACGGCTCCTGCTCCAAATGTATCAACTCAGAAAAGCACCCTCAAATTGGTATTAATATTTATCCAACATTAAAGTCAACATGGGTCAGCACCAGGCTTCATCATGCTCAAACTCAGCCCTCCTTTTTAAAATTTGTGAACTATATGTGTGAGGACATGGCCTCCACCAAATCACACGATCACACCAAAAGCTGCATAAAAGAGTCCCAGATGGAAGATTCATTAAAGTTCCCTTGGACTGTGCTTAGAAAGTGGAATCCCCCTTATTCACTCTCTAATTAACATTCAACACCTCTTGTAAAACAGATACCACATAAGCTGGATATTACTCTTTTTTTAGTCTTGAAATATGTACTCCAATATTCGGCTTGTGGGTCTTTTTGGCATAGGCAAGCTAAAAATGGCCATGCAATTCATCCAAAGAAAAATATGTCAATAGCATTGGAGATCGAGCATGATTGCTATGGCTCATTCTATCAAGTTCAAACTACCGTTCTCTTCCTTGGAATGTTTGCTTGAAAGTCCAGCCATGACAATAAGCGATATTTGAACAGTGGTGTCTCCCTCATGTTTAAAAGTCCTTCAAAATTCTGTCATCTATCGATACTATCATAACTATATCAATATGTCAGGGGATAGTTTGAGGAATACTTAGAATGAATTCCCAAAGAATCTTGGACATGCCCCTTATCTCACCATTTCCACTTTTCCATGTCAAGAGCATCCATTCCCACATAAATGAAGATAATTGTTTCAGTGATGAGTGGCATTCTTGCAAATGCATGCCTAATGGTAATCCTTGAGCTTTCACTTACATTATACCAAGTATACCGGGACTTAGAAGCCCAACTCCAATCCCAATGCAGTGTAGTCTCTGTCAATATGAGTGAGGTCAAAGTTATGAACAATATTGAAAAGGACAACACATGTGACATCAATCATAACACCTTCACCAAATACCAGACTATAAAGCAAAAGCATATCATCCTAACTCGGAATCTACAGTATGGAATTACCTGCAAATTTGAATTGGTCATGAAATCTCAGAGTTGGTTCCAGCAGTACCTTTAACCATCTAGGTCATGGATCACATCTGCATACTGGGAAAGCACCAAAATAAACATCCATGGACAATAGTTTTGCTGACAAGAATGCCTCAAAATGCAGATGCATTTTTTAGGGATAACACATAGGATGCCATGCAACAAGGTAAACAATTAAAACACATTATCAGGCATGATTGATCTACTGCCAATTTTATAAAGGAAAATTGAAAGCAAAACAGGATGGAAGACACAAGCAAAATATTATAGGTCATAGGGGTGGGCCGAGAGGATTGAGGACACTATTTGTTGGGGGATTGATCCTCTCCATGGTATGATATATCTATGTGTCATGCCAAATTTACAGTCACCTGTCTTCATGTAAAACTTGTTAATTTTTCTTACCTTGTTGCTCCAACAGTGTTCATCTTCAGCAGTAGCAGCATTTGGAATTCTATTAAAGCAGGAGGTGCATCAATGTTATGGGAGGACAACAAAAGGAAGAGTTAGAGGGTTATTTTCTCAGTATAGTTGCTGTCTTGAAATTTAACTGTTTGAGTTCAGTTCAAAATAAGAGTGCTTTTATCATTTTAGAATAAGAGTGTTTCTCTATTTCTAAGGTGTTTTTCAAGTTTAGAAAAAGGTGTTTTTTTCCAGCGTTAGATTAGGCTTAGATTAGGTGTCTCTTGCATGAGGAATTCTATTCTAGGATGGCGTAGATCTCAAGGAGAGGTGATTGGCCTTATTATCTGTCTTACTACAGTTGAGGTGAATTATTCCTATGCAGCTTTTCATTCAGATTTGGGCGCTGATCCCTAGGCAGTCTTAGGTTTTTTCTTTAATCTAGGCACCCCCCAGGATGGGTTACTTTTGTAGCCTCTGCCTTCTTAGTCTATAAAATAAAGGCAGGGGTAAAATGTTCATAAATTCAGTTTTGAGTGAGATGTTGTATTGATTTCTTTTCTTAATTAATGAGAAAGCAGTAGAAGGTTTGACAATCCATTTAGCTTTTTCTGTTCATATTTTTTTCAGTGTAACGTGTTTCAACTTTTGAGCATAGCTTAGATTTGAAGCTTTGAGAGTCGACTAAAGCTTTTCATTTGAGTTTTTAATCTAAGTGTAGGTCCCAAGCCTAGGGCTCCATCCTGAACTCTAGCAGCCATTGCATTTGTTTGGGATGTGTGCCCACATACTAAACCTTGCAAAGAACTTGTAAAGAAATATAGAAATGTTCTGCAAAGATATTATAATCTACATAGTCGCCTTTAGGGTTATGTGAGAAGTTCCAAAATCCTCAACTACAGTCACCATCCATAATATATCGACTCTTCCGCTCCCCCTTAAGCAATACCTTTACACCTCAGGAACATGAACTGGAACAGCAAAAGAGAGCACTCCCCATCCCCTTCCTATCCAGCACTTCATTATCTTAACAATGGATAACATATTAGCCTTACTCCAAATAGATAACACGTTTGCGCGTTTGCACTGTGTACCAATGTAGCATGGGTTGTTCAATCAAATAGAATTTGAGTCACTCCAAAATGCAAAATTTACTTAACTTAAATTTTGGCCTGTTCTATTGCCACTGTATATTTGAAATCAAAAGCATCAGCATATCAACTACAATAGAAACACTACAGTACTTGTTCATTCACGATGCTTTTAATAAGAAAAGGTCACTACAAATTTGTTTCATTTAATTAAGTAAAAATGCTTGGCAAATAGTGCCACCATAACCATATATGTATTTTAACGCACCCAAACACTAATCGTAGTTTCAACCAAACAAACAACAAAGAGAAAATTTTATTGGTGTTGAATATTATTTTCGGAGTTAAACGGTGAAATGTGCATGAACTAATAATTACATTTAAATAGGTTTCACCATCACGACATCAAACCATGATCTAAACCCTGTCATGCCAAACTTTGTAAATACTGATTCACAATTCATTATATAAATGTATCCAAAACTCATTAAAATCATGTATCTGCATGCTCGCAGAACTTTCTACTTCTCGGAGTTGAATAAGTTCTACCACATAAACCATAATCCAATGTAAACAATGTCATGCTAACAAAATTTCTACTCTCCTTGTCCCCGCAAACCCTAGCAACTTAGACCTCAAGATATGCCTCCAAGTCACACGAAATGAATTTGGGGACTGGCTCCAAGGAATGAAGTTTTGCAGTCATATTTTTTTTTAAATGTTCTTGTCTATGTTCTTCTGCGGACAGTATGCAAACACCAGCAACAAAATACCATTGGAAGTAAACCAGCAGATGGAAGCAAGAGGGGTTGTCTTTGTGCTACTCCTTCCTAGAGAATACCATATGAAGCTGCCAGACCTGAGAACCATGCATTTTCACAGCGTTTTCATGCAAAGACACGCCCAGATTACTTGGAAATGTTGTATCAACACATTTATATTTTCCAAGTAACCTCCACAAACCTGTTGCAACAATTACTGGTAGCTGCTTACTGTTAATTTTCCTCAAACTACTACTCAAATTTACTTGAGTGTGCCCAGAATTCATAGTTTTTTCCATAGGGCTGTTACTGCTGCAAACATAGCCCAAAGTTGTTGAAGGAGTGTGCAATAAGGCCAATGGTGGAAGCTTGCCATGGGAATACCAAAAATTCAAAACTCATTACATTGAATCTTTTTGTACAAAGTCAATCTTTTGGGAATACCAAGGATGTGTTGCAAGGGTTGATTTTTGAGATATGTCAAGTGTCACATTAGATGAATATTCTGGTATTTTCAATATAAAGACATTTTTTGTCTAAACTGAGCTGATGCAACAAAATATGAATGGACATAAAATGAACATAGGAGTAAATGTACCTAGAACATATACATACAAACCAGTAGCACAGTTGTTGCCCCTATGATGGTGTTTTGAGAGATAAGCTGCTCAACACATATAAGATAAAATCAGAGAAGGATAAACTACAGAAGTGAAAGCAATTTGCAGTAAAAAAGTCATCCATAAATTACAATAGTGCATTCAAGGCATAATTTAAGTTTGTACCAAGGAAGACAGATTCTCGAGGTTTTCAAGTGCCTTGGGCTCCAACTACCGATTGAGAATTCATGGCATAGCCATTGAGACATCACAACCTTGTTTGACATGTTTATGACACTGGCAGGGGATCCAGAGCATGATGTTGAGGAATTGTAAAACGAGCAGGTGACTAAGGAGAGAAGTATAAGGCTAGCTGGCACAAGGAAAAGGCAGAATCTGTGGGATTGAGTTTTAAGAGTTTTGAAGGAGAGAAGTTTAAAATATTGTTGTTGTAAGAGTTTTGATAAAATAATGGTGTTGTAAGAGGTCATCATTTAGGGAACGATTTTTTAAGGATGTGTTGCAAGGGTTCATTTTTGAGATATGTCAAGTGTCACATTAGATGAATATTCTGAGATTTTCAATATAAAGACATTTTTTGACAAAACTGAGCTGATGCAACAAAATATGAATGGACATAAAATGAACATAGGAGTAAATGTACCTGGAACATATACATACAAACTAGTAGCACAGTTGTTGCCCCTATGATGGTGTTTTGAGAGATAAGCTGCTCGACACATGTAAGATAAAATCAGAGAAGGATAAACTACAAAAGTGAAAGTAATTTGAAGTAAAAAACTCATCCATAAATTACAATAGTGCATTCAAGGAATAATTTAAGTTTGTACCAAGGAAGACAGATTCTCGAGGTTTTCAAGTGCCTTGGGCTCCACCTACCAATTGAGAATTCATGGCATAGCCATTGAGACATTGCCACCTTGTCTAACATGTTTATGACACTGGCAGGGAATCCAGAACATGATGTTAAGGAATTGTAAAACGAGCAGGTGACTAAGGAGAGAAGTATAAGCCTAGCTGGCACAAGGAAAAGCCAGAATCCGTGGGATTGAGTTTTAAGAGTTTTGAAGGAGAGAAGTATAAAATATTGTTGTTGTAAGAGTTTTGATAAAATAATGGCATTGTAAGAGGTCATCATTTAGGGAACAATTTTTTAAGGATGTGTTGCAAGGGTTGATTTTTGAGATATGTCAAGTGTCACATTAGATGAATATTTTGAGATTTTCAATATGAAGACATTTTTTTGTCTAAACTGAGCTGATGCAACAAAATATGAATGGACATGGAATGAACATAGGAGTAAATGTACCTGGAACATATACATGCAAACCAGTAGCACAGTTGTTGCCCCTATGATGGTGTTTTGAGAGATAAGTTTCTCGACACATATAAGATAAAATCATAGATGGACTGCTTGGAGAGAAATGTGCTGTCATTAATGACTGTTAGATGCTCAGAACTGCTATTAAAACACCCATAACTGAATTTTGTCCCTTCTGCAGCATGAAGATGAAAAGGGATTGATTTGGCATGCTAGGCACACCCTTTATGGGCTGATTGTTGATCATCACATTCTAGGGCTGCAATCAACCCAAAAACTTACCACAACTTACTAGGCTTGATCTACATATCTTTCTGTTCATTCGAAAAACCGTACTTTTTCCTTCCATTCAACTTTAGCAAGGCAAAATTAACCCCTGAAGAGTGTGATTGAGATTCACACATGGACACCTTCACAAAATGGGGGGTAACACTTTTGTTGATTATTGACAACATCCCAATGATAATTTTTTGAATTCCAACCACTCATGCAAGTATTGCAACTCTTAGTACTAGCCATTGTACAAGCTCTGCAGAGTATTTATACAATATTATATTATTTGATTCATTTTATCAAAATAAAGACATTTTTGTCTAGAATGAGCTAATGCAACAAAATATGAATAAACATATAATGAACATAGGAGTAAATGTACCTGGAACATACACATACAAACCAATAGCATAGTTGTTCCCCCCGTAATGGTGTTTTGAGAGATAAGTTGCTTGACTCATATAAGATAAAATCAAAAAAGGATGAACGACAAAAGGGAAAGCAATCTGTAGTTAAACAGTGATCCATAACTTGTAAGTCATCCATGCCTTTAGTTCAACTATTTTCTATGAAAATTTGTCCTTAAAGAAGAAGGTGGAACCCTATTTGTTGTATGTCAGTATCATTGTTTTGCCCAAAATTCATCATTAGATACATCATAAGGAAAATGGAGATTATCTCATCTTTATTGAAAATGGACTTCAATATATAAGACAAGGTTTCACTATCATTGATCTCATTTGTCTTTTTTGGCCTCATGAGAGATTTAATAGCATGTACCCTCTTTTTCAAAGCATCCCCCGTGGATATCAAAGAAGAAATGCTAGTAAAATTTTTAACCCTATTTCTTCCTCCAAACGGTGTTTTCTTGATTGTTTTCAAACTGTGTGTTAAAATAGCAACCTTAGATTTTAAGTTGTCCACCTCTTTACTAAGACATTGTCTCTCTTTGACAACTATGGAGTTTTCTTTAAGGTTATTCATAATATTTTGATTGTTCAAGGAGATGGTTTGTCGTAAACTCATATTTTCATTATTTGCAGCCAAATTCATATTCTGAATTTGATTAATGCTTTCAACCAACTTGTAGTTTTTGTACTCCAAATTGTAGATTGTTTTGTGCAAATTATTGACTTTCTCCTCAAGGTGTTTAAAATTTCCTTCTATATTTTCACAATATCCTAGCAATCCGTTCTTTCCATTACACAAAAACTTCACTAGTCCTGTTACATTTTTAAAGTTTTGGCGAAAATTTGTTATAGGATCTATTGGAAATAGTTCTCCCTTTGCCCATAAGTCAATGTTTTTTGCCCCTTCTATTCTTCTTTTGTTTTCATCTACACCATATATTTTAGAACTATTTCTCTTCTATAATGGTGCCATATTTTGATCCACCTTAATCATAATAGTGTATTTCTTTCCTTCATCTGATATTTTTTTCTATATTTTCCATTTACCAGAAAACTAGACCTGCAGTTACAAGTAGAATGAAACAATAAATTAGGAAAAACATATAAAATATAAAAACGTAACAATTTAAATACTAAATCTGCAATGACGATTTAACATGGTAATTTGAGCATGAGTACTAATTCTAGAAAATGACGATTTCGATGTTTTTATGTCAATCTAACATCTATTTAAGATGGTGGGGAGTGCACTTGTTGATATGTATGCCAGCATATAGGATGCAAAAGAGGTGTTTGGTAAAATGGTTAAACGAAATGTTGTATCCTGAAATGTAATCATTATAGGAAATGCACATAACAGTTTCAATGAAAACACCCCAAAGTTGTTTTGTCTAATGGTTCCCAATGAAGAAGGGTGACCACAAAAACCTCACAAAGGTGGATGGTTGCTCCCAATACCATCACAGTAGTGGATGAATTCAAGGAAAACCCTAACAGAGGGCAACAACGTCACACAAGGCAGTGTCATCCTCAAATAGACTTCAACAGGGTAGTGACAGTCTCCAACGAAACCCTAACAAGTAGCAGGACCCTCAGCAGGCAAATGACATCCATCAAACATCCTTAGGAGTCTAGGGCAGACCCTGAAGCAAACGAAATCCACAAATAGGTTTTGGAAGCCTTAACACCGAATTCGGCACCCTCATAACAGTCCAAAAGAGATAGTGGTACCCTCAAACATGCAACAACAACCACTAGACAAATCGCGGCCCCTTCAAGATAGTCAACACTATGGACGACAGCCTCTAAACAGCTGAAGAAACCTTCAAAAAGTATGTGGCAGCCCTAGGTAGATGGCTCAGGCATAAAAATGGACTTTGTCACCCAACATACAAGCGGGAGGCGCTAGCACCTAGGACCAACAAGGGTCAACATAATACAAGGCTAACACAAGGATAACCACCACAAATCGAGGATAGGTAAACACCCCTTCAAACCACAAGGTGGGAAGACAACCCTTTTACCCATGGATCCAACGTGCTTGGTCCCAATCCAAGAACTCCAGTAGAATGTTGGGGGCCCTAGATAATTGCTAGGGACTTACACTACCCGGTTAACTGACCAAGAACCCTAGTTAACTGACTAGGGTTTCATCCTCCCAGAGAATGGCTCTCACAGCTGCATTATATTTAACATGTGCTGGTTATGAAGCTCTGGAATAGGTAGAGAGTCCATGTCAATGCCATCAAAATTGGATTAGGATTGGATGCCATTAAGGAAGAAGTCTACATTGAGTGGCCAAAGGATTTTGTGATTCATGGGAAGGAATCCCATGTGTGCGAACTGAAGAAGGCCGTAGGGTTGGTGTGGTCTTGTGTTGACCACTTGTTGGTCCTTATGCTAGAACCCCTTTTAATATGGTTCCTAAACCCCTTTGACATGATGTCTTGATCCTAGTACCCACTACTTAAGACTGTGAAAATCCTCACAGCAGATCTAAGAGATGATGTATATCTCACAAGAGTAATTATGATTAAGCAGGAAAATAGAAGAAGAGTGGTCAATACAGTATAATGAGCAACAGAATAATATGGTACAGTAGAACTCGGATAGAAGCAATAATACTTCACACACACTAGTTAATTAATCACAATATGGACAAATAAATAGTACAATGGTAGAGAGGATTCCAATGCCTAAGATGGCAATTCGAATTAGCCTCTCAGAGTGATCATAAGATCAATAGAGTGTCATCGGAGCACAACTAAGTGTCCTCATGATCATCGACGCACAACTGGAAGTCTTCATCATCATCAATGGAGTCATCAATGCTCAAGTAACTGTCAACCATCAGTCAAACTAACTCTGGTAGGTGTAACTGAGTGTAACTCAGTGTAACTGACTGTAACTAAGTGTGACTGAGTGTAACTAACTTTAACTGAGTGACAACTGGACTGGTAGGTGAAGAAGGGCGAGTTGCTCCCTAAAATCAAGGAAGAAGGGTGAATTAAGCAACTGGAGGGCTAAAACTGAATAGTGAGAAGCTCCTGGGGGCTGGATAACTGAGGGCTAGGTGTTGGACTGATGACTGGGATGCATGCAAACCCTAGAATGCATGCAAACCCTAAAAGTGCATGCATGACTGAAAATGTAAATGATCAAAATACTGGTGGGACTAGGATGGAGTATAGGAATATCCTAACACCCCCCCTTAATCCATCCTAGGCCGTGGTAACTAAGACCAAAGGTCACCCAATACAATGAATAATAACAATCAATAAACCAAGGAAGTGGGAAAATTTCATGGGAAACATACCCCCTCCTCAAAAAATAGATTGTAAGGCACACATAAAAATAAATGCTCCAAACTCAAGCAGGTGTGATGCTTGGTCATATGTCTGGAGGTATCTTTTTCTTGGGAAGAAGTGGATCATGCTCAAAAAGCATGTGCTTGTACTTGCTCTTCAAATCGAATGTGATGAGAACAAATCCAACAGTATTAGAATGATCCTTGAACCTGTGATTCGAATCAGCTGAGGTAGGATCAAATTTTTGAATGTGCATATAGTCCTTTGTCTTCTCCTTCGAACCACCATGGGTGAGATTATGCCAAAAAGAACTATTACATGTTTGCTTGAAATCAAAATCAGATTTAAGACTTAAAAAATAGTTTCTTGAGATCTCCTTTGAACCAGCAGGGGTGAGATCAAAACTATCATATGCATGAGAAATTATCCCAAGTAGTAATTGCTTAGAACCAAAATTAGATACAAGACTTGAATCATGGCTTCTTGAGATCTCCTTTGAACCATGAGAGGTGAGATCAAAACCAGTAGATGCATGAGAAATTATCCCAAACAAATGGCCATGGCCATATTCTTCAATGACCTTCTGAAAGCATGAATTTATGATCATATAGTAGTATAAAAGAGGAGATAGCTGGAGAGGAGCGAATGCATTACCTTCAGTAGCTGTTTTGACCTCTAAAATAATCATGTGATCATGATGCAAACCAAAAGACTCTGGTGCAAGAGAGGATTTAGGACCTTCTGCAATATCTAGAGTGTGAGCTGGCACAAAAAGAGAAGAAAGTTTGAGCATGAGTGGAGAATCTGCAAGTTCTTTGTCAACAACTTCAATATGAGATGATACTGGTGCATGATCTGAGAGACCATCAAGGGGAGCGAATGGAACACTTTGCTTGCTTTCGAATGGATTTGGACCAATCCCTTCATTCGTTCTGCCAAATTTTTCATCCAGGTGAGCCCATAGCTCTTTTGGAGTCTATAACTCTCTTGGAGTTTCAACACCACCACAATATTCGAAAAGAATTCTCTGATATTTAGGCAAAGAAAGCATCATTGTTCCAAAGGCCATGTCACCTTTATTCAACCAATCAATATTCTCTTCAGAGGATTCGAACTCTCTTTCAAAATAACAATCAAAGAGACCGTGGCTCTTCAAATATGCTATCATTTTTTGTTTCCATTCATCATAGTTGAATGGAGAAAGAAGAGGGATTTCTTCTGAATTCATGGAAGCTGTAGAGGACCTGCAAAAACAATATAGAATAACTGCAACTGCTACTGCTGCAAAAATGCAGAAACTGCTGCAACTGCTGCACTCGAAATATTGGTAATAACCTGCAAAAAACTCTCAAGAATGGAGATAAACAATACTCTCAACATGTTCTGATACCATGTGAAAATCCTCACAGCAGATCTAAGAGATGATGTATACCTCACAAGAGTAATTATGATTAAGTAGGAAAATAGAAGAAGAGTGATCAATGCACTATAATGAGCAACAGAATAATATGGTACAGTAGAACTCGGATAGAATCAATAATACTTCACACACACTAGTTAATTAATCACAATATGGACAAATAAATAGTACAATGGTAGAGAGGATTCCAATGCCTAAGGTGGAAATTCGAATTAGCCTCTCAGAGTGATCATAAGATCAATAGAGTGTCATCGGAGCACAACTAGGTGTCCTCGTGATCATCGGAGCACAACTGGAAGTCTTCATCATCATCAGTGGAGTCATCAATGCTCAAGTAACTATCAACCATCAGTCAAACTAACTCTGGTAGGTGTAACTAAGTGTAACTCAGTGTAACTGAGTGTAGCTGACTGTAACTAAGTGTAACTGACTGTAACTGAGTGTAACTGAGTGTAACTAAGTGACAACTGGACTGGTAGGTGAAGAAGGGCGGGTTGCTCCCTAAAATCAAGGAAAAAGGGCGCATTAAGCAATTGGAGGGATAAAACTGAATAGTGAGAAGCTCCTGGGGGCTGGCTAACTGAGGGCTAGGTGTTGGATTGATGACTGGGATGCATGCAAACCCTAAAAGTGCATGCATGACTGAAAATGTAAATGATCAAAATACTGGTGGGACTAGGATGGAGTATAGGAATATCCTAACAAAGACACCTTAACTTTATTTTATATTATGGTGTCTTAACCTATTTATTGGAAACCCTAACTCAATAAAGAATTACTTCTCATCCACCTACTCATCAATAAAGAATTAAGAAGGCCATCCACCTGTTGAAGCTTACTATTCATCTTTATGTCTGATTCGTGACCTTTATGCTTTGATCTAGTTGCCTGTGGATTGTTGGTGGAGAGGCCGCATGTTGTAGTCACTAATTTACTAATATGTGGACAGATCTGGACAAGCCACCTGCCTTGTTGAGTGTGCTACTCCTCTTTGTGGACTGTTTTTCTATCTTATAGCAAGCCGCAACCCTAGGGTTGCCTACCAACCTCCACCGTGGACTGTTGGACTAATTTAGAGGAGGATGCATCCTCTAAAGGTTGCTTGTTTCCCTAATAAAGGTGGTTTGTGACCTCTTGTGAATGGATCTAGGGCTGCTTGTTGCAATTGGTGGAGGTCGTGACATATCTAAGCCATGTTTACGACTGTGGGTTGTCATTTGTGAAGGTCATCTCCCCCTATAAGTGTTAGAATTTATAGCAATAAAATTAGGATCATTAAAAGAATGGCAAAGCACAGAAACAAAATGAGTGTGGATCTCGTTTAACCATGATGATAAGAACAATCATCTCCCAACCATAGACAAAGCTATTTTTCTACCCTGAGCTCATGCCTTCCAGTAGAGAATGATGTACATCCAAATAGTAGTAGCGCAAATCCAAGAGTGCTTGATAAATCCAACTACTTATCTTTTATTGTTTTTGTGGGTGGGCTCCCACTGCCTCCTTGTCGAAGCCATGAGAGTCCTCTGTTCTTCATTTTCTTGTCGGGAGATCATCGCAGTCTGGATCTTCATAACATCACCTCAACATACTAGAAGACCTTTACTGAATCCACCAAGATTCTTCTTGATCTAGCATCATTCTTTCTCCATTGAGACTTGTCATCTTCTGCTTCTGGTTCTAGGACCTTCTTATGACGAACTTCAAAAGATCATTTTCTTTCTAATATGTGAAGAACCCTAGACTTCCAAGAAATGAAATTTGGAAGCCCCATCAAGTCGATCTTCAACCTTCATTCCAATCATCTTGACTACAGAACTGGATCAGAAACCCTAGCAGAAGCTAGGTCAAAAAATGAAGTTTGGAATCTTATAAAACTGACTCCATGGGAAAATGTGCCCTAGCAAGGCAAGTGAGAGAAGGTAGGGTCAAGCCAAACCTATGGAGGGAACAACACAAAACTTGAAACCCTAATTTCTACAATAACTGCAGCAGCTGCAAAATTAGGTCAAAATTGAAAATTCTCGAAACTGAAATTTTCTTCCATCAAAAGATGCGCCTTCCCTAGGGAGAAATTCCTTACCTTCAGCACGTCATCTCTCTCTCTCAGGTTTGTACTAACCCTCAGGTAAGGTTCAGATTGTTCCAATTGATTGACTTGCCTCTGAGAGGCACAGTGTTAAAGAAATGTAACTGCGGAAGATATTCTAAATGTATTTGTCTATTATATTATTGTATTCCTCCTTCGGGAGATGTCATTGATGTAATTGATAATGTAAGAGTCATTAAAAGAGTCAATGTAAAACCCTAACTAATTAGGTCGGCCTGGAAAGATCTAGAATGAATATTTTATTTCATGCTCATGCAGCCAAAGATAGTGAGTATGATGATGAAGTCAAAACCAAAGAAGATGAGGACTCCAGTGAAGAATATGTACTAATCTCAGCCCTCACTGGCTCGATTTCTCATGGAAGTGATACTTGGCTAGTGGACAATGGAGCCTCAAAACACATGACGGGATATAAGGATTCTCTTTCACATCTCACGCGGAAAGACTCTCCACACAAAGTAAAGCTTGGAGATGATTATCAATACCCTATCAAAGGGATGGGAGAAGCCTCTTACAAGTTGGACTCTGGAAAGTCCATGAAATGAAGGAAGTACTATATGTTCCAGGTTTGACGAAGAACCTTCTATCTATTTCAACATTAGATAAGAAAGGTCTTAGAATTGCATTTGTAGATGGCGAAGTTCTCATGTGGCCAAAGGGGTGTGAAAATCCTTACAGCAGATCTAAGAAATGATGTATACCTCACAAGAAAGTAATTGATTAAGCAAGAAAATAGAAGAAGAGTGGTCAATGTAGTATAATGAGAAACAGAATAATAATACAGTAGAACTAGGATAGAAGCAAAAATACTTCACACACTAATTAATTAATCACAATATGGACAATAAGTAGTACAATGCATGAAGATTCGAATGCCTAAGGTGGAAATTCAAATTAGCCTTCATGGAGTGATCAAAAGATCACTGAAGTGTCATCGGAGCACAACTAGTAGTCTATCTCATCATCGGTGGAGTCATCAATGCACAAGTAACTGTCAACCATCAGTCAAACTAAGTCTAACTGAGTGTGGTAGGTGTAACTGAATGTAACTGGCACATGGAGACACTAACTGAATGAAGGAAGCTCAGTGGAGAGCGCATGATGAGCTAACTAGAGTCAGAACAGGTAGTCATGTCTCATCGGAGGTCAATCGTAGTGATAACAGCAGTGAGGAGTCAGTCTAGCCTCAAATCAAGGAAAGACTGGTGGCTAACTGAAGTAAACTGGACTGGTAGGTGAGAAAGGACGAGTGGTTTCCTTAATCAAGGATGAAAGGGCGCACTAAGCTCTAGGAGGGCTAAAACTGATCTGAGAGAAGCTCTCGGGGGCTGGCTAACTGAGGGCTAGGTGTTGGACTGATGACTGGAATGCATGCAAGCCCTAAATGATGCATGCAAACCCTAAAAGTGCATGCATGACTGAAAATGTAAATGATCAAAATGCTGGTGGGACTAGGATGGAGTATAGGAATATCCTAACACCCCTCCTTAATCCATCCTGGGCCCTGGTAACTAAGACCAAAGGTCACCCAATACAATGAATAATAACAATCAATAAACCAAGGAAGTGGGGAAAATTTCATGGGAAAAATACCCCCCTCAAAACAGACTGTAAGGCATACACAAAAAATAAATGCTCCAAACTCAAGTAGGTGTGATGCTTAATCATAATTACTCTTGTGAGGTATACATCATCTCTTGGATATGCTATGAGGATTTTCACATGGTATCAGAGCATGTTGAGAGTATTGCTTATCTCCATTCTTGAGAGTTTTTTGCAGGTTATTACCAAGATTTCAAGTGCAGCAGTTTTTGCATCTTTGCAGCAGTAGCAGTTGCAGATATTCTCTATTGTTTTTGTAGGTCTTCTACAGCTTCCATGTATTCATCAGGAAGTACTCCTCTTTCTCCATTCAACTATGATGAATGGAAACCACATATGATAGCACATTTGAAGAGACATGGTCTCTTTGATTATTGTTTTGAAAGAGAGTTTGAATCCTATGTTGAAGAGTGTGACTGGTTAAGTGAAGGTGAACAAGCTTGTGCAGTCATGAGTTATGCTATGTCTCTGTTATCACACAACTTGTAGTTGCCCCTAGAGGTATCCCATCCGGGACGGTAGAGGAGTTAGGCAACTAAAGAGGTGACCTAAGAGATGCCACGGTTCCCAATGCAATGTGGGAGTCACGTCAACCGAGGCACTCTTCGCTTTAGGTCAAGGTATAACTAGACCAAGGGGGAGACCCTATACCCCAATCACAGTTGATTGGACCCAAGTAAAGGTTTCAAAGGGTGAATGAATGATGAGTTACGGAAACCAATGCAAGGCTAAGTGGACCTAATGTTTAAGGTATGGTTGAAGGTGGTATCATGGATAGTTAGTGTTTCAACCTATGTATGGTTTAGGCCACTTGATGAGGTATGATTATTAAGTATAGTACCATGTGCTTACATAAGTGGGTCTTGTTGCCTTGGGAAGTGTGAAATGGTTCTAGGTGGGCCCACAAGGTAGAGTTAAATGTGAAGATGGTACTATAGGCTAGATCTAGGTTAGATCTATAAGTTAGAGTTGGTTCTAGGGTTACCCATGTGTTAGATCTAGGGTTTGACACTAATCCCAAGAAGTGCGCCTTGCTTGGAGAAGGACTAGTGCCTTGTTGGATGGGCTAATGGGGTCAAGAAGGATGTCAAAGTGTAGATCGGGACACCTAGCAGCCAAGTCAAGTGGTTTGGATGAGGTCCAATGGTTGGATCTTGCTAGATCTAGGTTTTTAGGTGATGACCAAAAGTGGACCACAATTCCTTAAAACAAGGAATGCAATCCCCAAGGTGGATCGGGACAAAAGGATAGTCTAGACCTAGGTTTCAAGGCATGGGCATTCCAAATCCACAAAAATCTCCAACACCCACTTCCTAGAAGTGGTCCAACTCAAAACTCCCAAGGGGTGCGACTTTCTCAAGGAGAGGCAAAAAGGGGGTTTGGTGGACCAAACCAAGTCCAATGGCCACCAAAATGTAGATCCGGGGTGTTAGTACCCCGATCTATGTTCCTTCAAAGTTTCAAGTGAATCCAATGGGTAGATCTTAATAGATCTAAGTTTCAAGGTACTAAGAAGATCAAAAGGGGGTTTCAACCCCTCAAAACATGGAGAGATGTCCACAAGGTAGTTTTCACCAAAGTAAGGATATGGGTATAGGTTATCAAGTGTCTAGATGTCAATTCAAGTGGGATCTCACCTACCCATGTGCTAGATCTTACCCAACAAGCTTCTCTTAGGAAAATCGATTTAGGCTCAAGAAGGCTTTATGCATTGAAAAGTGTGTCAATTTTTAGCCAATCACCACCAAACTATAGATCCAACTAGGGGTGGATCCTATAGAGGTGGGTTCTTAAAATCTTTTCAAATGCAAGGGTAGATCTAAGTAGATCTAAAAAAATACCAAAATTGGGGTTTTGATTTAATTAGGGTTTTATGACCAATGGAGATAGAATGGATGAAAGAGGCACATACCTTGTAGATCTTACCTCAATTTGCTTATGGCCACCTTGCAAGTTGATAGCATTCTCCTATGTTTATATTCAAGAGTGAGATCCAAGTGCTCCAACCAAATCTCCCTTCTCCAAGATAGCCAAATCGTCCTCCTCCTACAAGACAAGATCAAAGAAACAAGTCAAGCAAGATGATTATGAAAATGGTAGAAAGATGTAATAGAAAGCATCAACTATGTCACGAAGATACAATAATGATACTCCCTGTCACAAGATCAACCCAAGAGAGAATATGTGGATCCCTCCAACAATAACCCTCCAAAAGTCGCCCTCCTCTCTCCAATTCGACTTTCCTGTCAAAAGGTTAGCAAAAACACAAAAATCCACAATGATACATAGAAGAGATACTTTATATTCAATATGCAAGAGAATCCACAAGCCAAGAGAGATGTGCTCCACAAAAAATCTTCTATTCCAATATTCCAGAGCTCCAAAGGTGAGCTTTACAATGGGGGGGTCTCCTCCTTATATAGGATAATAAAGACCAAAACCCTATACCACTCTACAATACTACATCAAATGAGTGGTTGAGATTATAAGATCTCATCATACAATCAATGGCTAGGATGAATCCATAACATAATATCACATGGATCACTCAACATAACAATAGCGCCCTCACTAAATGGTACAATGAGGGTGACGTCATCCCACAAGAGGGGTATAGAGTACAATAATCCACCTCATGATGACTAGGACAAGATAAAATAAGCACATGGTGGGGCTAGGAGGTATAAATCCTTGCTAGCTCACCCCAAGGCACAATAAAATAATAAAATATGTCCAATGTAATAATAATGACCAAAACTGTCCTCAGAATCCATGACAGTCAAGCAGTAAATGTCCTCCTGTGATCAATCTGGAGATACCCACATGGTGAAAACTGACTGGAAGATAGTGAGATCACCCTGGAAGACCTCTGTGAAAACCAAATGCCAAAACCTTGCCTCAATTGCCCAAATCGATTTCCTCAGTGACCACTTTATCCCATTTTTTAACTGCCTCGGGAACTGTGAAAGTGCCAAAACTGCCTCCTAGGGTGCTAGCGCTGTCAAACTGAGCCCACCAGGCTCTCCGGGAGGGGGGATAAATGGTAATAACAAGTGGCTAGACCACCCCCTCCATCATCAGCGCCCTAGGTGAACCGGCCTCTCGGGGCCCCTGCTGCTCAGGCTGGGAAATCAGCCCCAAATCTGGTCAACAAGTGTAAAACTGCATCAATCACTGTCAGAAGTGCCCGGATCTGAAAGATAAGTGTCTCAATGGATCCAGAAGACCCAAATCCACTAGGAATGAGTACTCATACACCCTGGGTTGCCCTAATGGGCCAGCTGTAGGGTCCACCATATATGGACAATGTATAATCTGCTGATCTGTAATGATAATAACCTGCTGAACTGGATCAAACATCATCTGTATCATATGTCCATCATATGATATCATCATCAAACATGTGGGACCATAAATCATCATCAATAATCATCCATACATGGTCCACATCATCACGGATCCCAAGAATATATATAATCAAGGATAAATCACATCAGTAGACTAAGACAATGCTTTTTTAATCATTCCATAGCTAAGCTCAAAGTACAAATTCCATTCAGTGGCATTAATTATATTAACATATTCCGTTGTTATAATAAATTACTTGCACCATAGTTCAAATGACAAACTCACCCATTGGACATGGTCAAACTGCTAGTGAAGGATGAAGGCTAGGCAGCAAGGTTGGGCCAAGGGTGTGACTTGTCTAACTCAACTCAAAAATACTTTGGACTGGGAGAGGGGGAAGCTACAAACTCTGTGTTGGACAAAAGAACACGGGGAATGGCTGTGCCTCACAGATGGATAAGTTGTTTAGAGAGTGCTTATTCAACTTAGGCATCATGTCTACATCAAGTTGATCCAAGTTCATTAGGATCATTCAATTTATTTCCATGGCCTTTTTGGCCTACATAACCCTTCGGATTTCAGATGTGCTGAGAAGCACAACTAGTTGCAGCTTGCATCCAGGGCATGTTTTTCATATTTTCACAAGGTCAGCAATTGTTTAGATATAACTTTTAAGAACTATTGCTTTTTGGACCTTTCTTATACTCTTCGAGGAGTATTTTTTTAGCTTTTCATTGCTCTTGCCCTTTTTTGTTTCCATGGGCGAATTTATTTAGTTTCCACAGGTAGAACATGAGCTTTCAGTTTTAGCCAACAACATCTCAAGTGACTAGGGGGAGTTCGAGCCAAGGCCTACGATCCAACTCACCAAGGGCAAGTTCTGTCACCAACTCAGAGCCGAGACACTGAATAAACAGGGATGCGGTCCAAACACAGAGGTAGAAAAATGGGGAAGTCCTCAGCATCAGAAAGTCAAATAAGACAAGTCAGGGTTTAAAGTCAAACAGGAAGGTCATGTATGGATGGAGACAAGTGGATATGGAGCCTACACTAGCAGACAAAAAGGTGTCGGGAAAGACCATGTCTATGTAAGGTGAAATACCAGTAAGTTTTGTTAGATGACCTAAGAGTGCAAGCAATTGTCCATTTTAAGGTTTACAGTTCATTTCAAATATTTTGCCACATCAGGAATAATATACCAAGCACATGCTATAATCATGACTAAATCAACAAGCTAATAATCCACAGTCAGTGAGAACAATATCCATAGATCATACACATCATCATAATAGCAATCATCATGCATCATCTGAAACACTGTTGAAGTACACCTCTAGGCACTGAACTGAAACTGTAATGGGATAAGTGGTCACATCAGTCATCAAATCTGAACTCTCAAGGCTCAGCCTTGACACAAGGTCATATACAAATCTGAATAATATACTGCTCTGATCATGAGTGATCCATAATATATAGCCATGCTCTGGAATAATGTAAGCTCTGGAATGTGCAGATATCTGCTGTACAAGAATAGTAGCCCTGCTACTATGGTGTGATAACATCTGGCTCCAGCTGGGACAAGTGCTCTAAGGGAGAGAGCGCTTGAGAACCTCAGAATCTCTGGTCTCGAACTGCTCTGCATCAATCTTCAATCCAGCACTGCATCATCCTTGCTTTCAGCTTTTATCTTGCACCTGTTCCTGCTCTCACAAAAACTAGAATACCATCATGGAGCATGTATGGGATAAAAATAAAACAAAACTGAAAACTAATCTACAGCATAAACTGAAAATGCGTCAAAATATAAATTTAAACTAACATGGCATGTATTATTCATTCATCATTTTTATTTACTGTGCAGGAGGAAGGCAGGCAAACTTGCACAGGCAGCCAACAAAAAATGACAACTAAAATTTCTTAAATGCATGCAGGAGGAGCAACAAGCTTAGGAAGGAGCAAGGCTCAACTCAATAAAGGATGGAAACAAGCAGACACTCCAGGCAGAAAAAAAGAAAAAGGGACAATACTCGGCACACAGAAAAAGAAAAATCACACAAATCCTACTGCTCAAGTGAGCTTATTCAATACCTACCTACCCTACTCTAACCAGTAAGCACAAATGTTAGGTAAAATCATAAATCCAGTGCAACCATTCATCAAATAAATTAATGATTCTTCTTTGATTTTTGTTGATGAAACAAGTCAAGATTGGATTAAAAATTATTGAAATTGAGAGCACAATCTTCTTGACTTGTTCAGAAATTGAAGAAAGATTTGAGTGGTGCAACATGAAATAATGCAGAGGAGACGACTGACTAGTGAAGCCATCCTCCATCCAAAAACTGATAGGATCATAAAATTTATGCAATTTATTGTTTAAAATGGATGGAGGAAAAATACAAGGCATATGATTTAATAAACTACTTTTCTCATTCACTTCACTTGCATATTTAATTTGATTCTCCTTGGGACTGATGATCAAATAGAAACCAAGTGGAGAAAACTCAAAGCTTAGAAGATGAAAAATCAAAGTCAGACCCTCTTGATGCTCAAAAATGGAGAAAAGATGGAATTGATCTTTAAACACCTTTTCTAGCCACCTAGAATGATTGATAAATTGACAACAAGCATTATGGTTCCAAAGTGACTGAAAAGGGAAATGAAGTGCATTTTCTCCAAACATGTAATCATGCTTATACTTCTTATTGAAAATTTTAAAAGCAAAAGACTGACTAGACCACCAATCCAAAGATGACTGAAAGAGTTGGGAAGGGAGGGTGGATTGCAAATATGAACAGTCTCCTAGATGGATAGAAAGATTTGGCCTTGAAATTTGACAAAATGAAAGGCCTTTCAAAATAGCACTAGGAATGACTTCAAACTTTTGATTAAATCTAATTTGTGGACAAGATTGACCATAACCATCTAACTCTAAGTTATCTTGATTAAAGATGGAAAAATTTAAAGACTCATTATAAGAAGTGGAACACAGATTAGAGCATCTAGTGTGATTCACTAATTCATCCTCATCTTGAGATTGACCTTCTATTGATTCATCATTAAAATTATAAGAGGATAAGTGATCATTTTCATTTATAATATCTTGATTAAACGCACAATGATCACGAGAGATCACCACTAAAGGATCTTGATCGGTGTTTTCACTTTCTTCTTTTTCAATAAGGTGATAAGGAATTGAATGATCATTAAATATAGACTGACTGACTAAAGGCTCATTCTCAGAAATTTCCTTCGGATCAAGACTAGGGCTACCTAAAAAGAAATTTGCAAACTTATGATTTATACAATGATTATGGATTTGACTATCAATCGACTCAAAAGTGGAAGACTTATCCTCAAAAGAAATTGAGCAGGATGGGTCATCTTCGGATATTGACAATTCACTTGATGCTTGATTATTAACAGATTCAACAATAGGATCAAAAAGGGGAAGGTTTTGATTTGAGAAATATATATCATCGGATTCACTTCCCCATCTTTCTAAGAAACTTTGCTCAAACATGTCATACCCGGAAATGCTATTGGGCTTCAAATCTAAGAACCAGATCTCAGCTCTTTCTTTGAAGGACGAAGCCAATAGTTTCATACACACATCCTCATGGGTTATGTATAAATCTTTAATAATTTCCCTAAAAAGTTCAAGGTGTCTTTCAGCAGAGATTTCATAACTTCCATCGAATTTAGGCAACCTTTCACGGGCTTGATGAGGGATATGATGAGGATACCCAATAATTTTTGAGAAGTCAAAGACTTTTAATCGACCGAAAGTTCTAGGCCGCTCAGAAGCAGCCATGGATTATTTTATTTATTTATTTATTTATTTATTTTTATTTTTATTTTTAAATCAAGAACCTAAGTACCAAATGATGCACCCCATGGGTTCTAGATAATGATAGGATCGATCACCAGTGGAGTCGCTTATGTGGAGTCGCCAGGTAGATTTTAAAACTCTTCTACCAAGATGTATGTCGTTTAAAGTGCAGGGAGAGAGTGAGACAAAACATATGTTGAACCAAGGTAGGCCTCTACCTCCCCGGCAACGGCGCCAAAAATGTTAATGTTGGCAAAGAGAACGGGAGGAGAGGTTTGAAAAATATATGTCGAACCAGGGTAGGCCTCTACCTTCCCCGGCAACGGCGCCAAAAATGTTATCACACAACTTGTAGTTGCCCCTAGAGGTATCCCATCCGGGACGGTAGAGGAGTTAGGCAACTAAAGAGGTGACCTAAGAGATGCCACGGTTCCCAATGCAATGTGGGAGTCACGTCAACCGAGGCACTCTTCGCTTTAGGTCAAGGTATAACTAGACCAAGGGGGAGACCCTATACCCCAATCACAGTTGATTGGACCCAAGTAAAGGTTTCAAAGGGTGAATGAATGATGAGTTACGGAAACCAATGCAAGGCTAAGTGGACCTAATGTTTAAGGTATGGTTGAAGGTGGTATCATGGATAGTTAGTGTTTCAACCTATGTATGGTTTAGGCCACTTGATGAGGTATGATTATTAAGTATAGTACCATGTGCTTACATAAGTGGGTCTTGTTGCCTTGGGAAGTGTGAAATGGTTCTAGGTGGGCCCACAAGGTAGAGTTAAATGTGAAGATGGTACTATAGGCTAGATCTAGGTTAGATCTATAAGTTAGAGTTGGTTCTAGGGTTACCCATGTGTTAGATCTAGGGTTTGACACTAATCCCAAGAAGTGCGCCTTGCTTGGAGAAGGACTAGTGCCTTGTTGGATGGGCTAATGGGGTCAAGAAGGATGTCAAAGTGTAGATCGGGACACCTAGCAGCCAAGTCAAGTGGTTTGGATGAGGTCCAATGGTTGGATCTTGCTAGATCTAGGTTTTTAGGTGATGACCAAAAGTGGACCACAATTCCTTAAAACAAGGAATGCAATCCCCAAGGTGGATCGGGACAAAAGGATAGTCTAGACCTAGGTTTCAAGGCATGGGCATTCCAAATCCACAAAAATCTCCAACACCCACTTCCTAGAAGTGGTCCAACTCAAAACTCCCAAGGGGTGCGACTTTCTCAAGGAGAGGCAAAAAGGGGGTTTGGTGGACCAAACCAAGTCCAATGGCCACCAAAATGTAGATCCGGGGTGTTAGTACCCCGATCTATGTTCCTTCAAAGTTTCAAGTGAATCCAATGGGTAGATCTTAATAGATCTAAGTTTCAAGGTACTAAGAAGATCAAAAGGGGGTTTCAACCCCTCAAAACATGGAGAGATGTCCACAAGGTAGTTTTCACCAAAGTAAGGATATGGGTATAGGTTATCAAGTGTCTAGATGTCAATTCAAGTGGGATCTCACCTACCCATGTGCTAGATCTTACCCAACAAGCTTCTCTTAGGAAAATCGATTTAGGCTCAAGAAGGCTTTATGCATTGAAAAGTGTGTCAATTTTTAGCCAATCACCACCAAACTATAGATCCAACTAGGGGTGGATCCTATAGAGGTGGGTTCTTAAAATCTTTTCAAATGCAAGGGTAGATCTAAGTAGATCTAAAAAAATACCAAAATTGGGGTTTTGATTTAATTAGGGTTTTATGACCAATGGAGATAGAATGGATGAAAGAGGCACATACCTTGTAGATCTTACCTCAATTTGCTTATGGCCACCTTGCAAGTTGATAGCATTCTCCTATGTTTATATTCAAGAGTGAGATCCAAGTGCTCCAACCAAATCTCCCTTCTCCAAGATAGCCAAATCGTCCTCCTCCTACAAGACAAGATCAAAGAAACAAGTCAAGCAAGATGATTATGAAAATGGTAGAAAGATGTAATAGAAAGCATCAACTATGTCACGAAGATACAATAATGATACTCCCTGTCACAAGATCAACCCAAGAGAGAATATGTGGATCCCTCCAACAATAACCCTCCAAAAGTCGCCCTCCTCTCTCCAATTCGACTTTCCTGTCAAAAGGTTAGCAAAAACACAAAAATCCACAATGATACATAGAAGAGATACTTTATATTCAATATGCAAGAGAATCCACAAGCCAAGAGAGATGTGCTCCACAAAAAATCTTCTATTCCAATATTCCAGAGCTCCAAAGGTGAGCTTTACAATGGGGGGGTCTCCTCCTTATATAGGATAATAAAGACCAAAACCCTATACCACTCTACAATACTACATCAAATGAGTGGTTGAGATTATAAGATCTCATCATACAATCAATGGCTAGGATGAATCCATAACATAATATCACATGGATCACTCAACATAACAATAGCGCCCTCACTAAATGGTACAATGAGGGTGACGTCATCCCACAAGAGGGGTATAGAGTACAATAATCCACCTCATGATGACTAGGACAAGATAAAATAAGCACATGGTGGGGCTAGGAGGTATAAATCCTTGCTAGCTCACCCCAAGGCACAATAAAATAATAAAATATGTCCAATGTAATAATAATGACCAAAACTGTCCTCAGAATCCATGACAGTCAAGCAGTAAATGTCCTCCTGTGATCAATCTGGAGATACCCACATGGTGAAAACTGACTGGAAGATAGTGAGATCACCCTGGAAGACCTCTGTGAAAACCAAATGCCAAAACCTTGCCTCAATTGCCCAAATCGATTTCCTCAGTGACCACTTTATCCCATTTTTTAACTGCCTCGGGAACTGTGAAAGTGCCAAAACTGCCTCCTAGGGTGCTAGCGCTGTCAAACTGAGCCCACCAGGCTCTCCGGGAGGGGGGATAAATGGTAATAACAAGTGGCTAGACCACCCCCTCCATCATCAGCGCCCTAGGTGAACCGGCCTCTCGGGGCCCCTGCTGCTCAGGCTGGGAAATCAGCCCCAAATCTGGTCAACAAGTGTAAAACTGCATCAATCACTGTCAGAAGTGCCCGGATCTGAAAGATAAGTGTCTCAATGGATCCAGAAGACCCAAATCCACTAGGAATGAGTACTCATACACCCTGGGTTGCCCTAATGGGCCAGCTGTAGGGTCCACCATATATGGACAATGTATAATCTGCTGATCTGTAATGATAATAACCTGCTGAACTGGATCAAACATCATCTGTATCATATGTCCATCATATGATATCATCATCAAACATGTGGGACCATAAATCATCATCAATAATCATCCATACATGGTCCACATCATCACGGATCCCAAGAATATATATAATCAAGGATAAATCACATCAGTAGACTAAGACAATGCTTTTTTAATCATTCCATAGCTAAGCTCAAAGTACAAATTCCATTCAGTGGCATTAATTATATTAACATATTCCGTTGTTATAATAAATTACTTGCACCATAGTTCAAATGACAAACTCACCCATTGGACATGGTCAAACTGCTAGTGAAGGATGAAGGCTAGGCAGCAAGGTTGGGCCAAGGGTGTGACTTGTCTAACTCAACTCAAAAATACTTTGGACTGGGAGAGGGGGAAGCTACAAACTCTGTGTTGGACAAAAGAACACGGGGAATGGCTGTGCCTCACAGATGGATAAGTTGTTTAGAGAGTGCTTATTCAACTTAGGCATCATGTCTACATCAAGTTGATCCAAGTTCATTAGGATCATTCAATTTATTTCCATGGCCTTTTTGGCCTACATAACCCTTCGGATTTCAGATGTGCTGAGAAGCACAACTAGTTGCAGCTTGCATCCAGGGCATGTTTTTCATATTTTCACAAGGTCAGCAATTGTTTAGATATAACTTTTAAGAACTATTGCTTTTTGGACCTTTCTTATACTCTTCGAGGAGTATTTTTTTAGCTTTTCATTGCTCTTGCCCTTTTTTGTTTCCATGGGCGAATTTATTTAGTTTCCACAGGTAGAACATGAGCTTTCAGTTTTAGCCAACAACATCTCAAGTGACTAGGGGGAGTTCGAGCCAAGGCCTACGATCCAACTCACCAAGGGCAAGTTCTGTCACCAACTCAGAGCCGAGACACTGAATAAACAGGGATGCGGTCCAAACACAGAGGTAGAAAAATGGGGAAGTCCTCAGCATCAGAAAGTCAAATAAGACAAGTCAGGGTTTAAAGTCAAACAGGAAGGTCATGTATGGATGGAGACAAGTGGATATGGAGCCTACACTAGCAGACAAAAAGGTGTCGGGAAAGACCATGTCTATGTAAGGTGAAATACCAGTAAGTTTTGTTAGATGACCTAAGAGTGCAAGCAATTGTCCATTTTAAGGTTTACAGTTCATTTCAAATATTTTGCCACATCAGGAATAATATACCAAGCACATGCTATAATCATGACTAAATCAACAAGCTAATAATCCACAGTCAGTGAGAACAATATCCATAGATCATACACATCATCATAATAGCAATCATCATGCATCATCTGAAACACTGCTGAAGTACACCTCTAGGCACTGAACTGAAACTGTAATGGGATAAGTGGTCACATCAGTCATCAAATCTGAACTCTCAAGGCTCAGCCTTGACACAAGGTCATATACAAATCTGAATAATATACTGCTCTGATCATGAGTGATCCATAATATATAGCCATGCTCTGGAATAATGTAAGCTCTGGAATGTGCAGATATCTGCTGTACAAGAATAGTAGCCCTGCTACTATGGTGTGATAACAGTCTCCTTACATGATATATGACCTCCCTAATATTTCATCTCCAATAAAGATATGGGCTTACCTGGATGAAAGATTTGGCAGACAGAATGAAGGAATTGGTCCAAACCCTTTCGAGAACAAGCAAAGTGATGCATTTGCTCCCCTTGATGGTCTCTCAGATCATGAACCAGTATCATCTCATATTGAAGTTGTCCACAAAGAACTTGCAGATTCTACACTCATGCTCCAACTTTCTTCTCTTTCTGTGCCAGCTCACACTCTAGATATTGCAGAAGGTCTTAAATCCTCTCTTGCACCAGAGTCTGTTGATTTGCATCATGATCACATGATTATTTCGGAGGAAAAATCAGCTATTGGAGGTAATGCATTCGCTCTCCTCAAGCAATCACCTCTTGTTTACTACTATATGATCATTATTCCATGCTTTCAGAAGGTTCTTGAAGAATATGGCCATTGCCACCCGCTTGGGATAATTTCTCATGCACATTATGGTTTTGATCTCACCTCTTATGGTTCAAAGGAGATCTCAAGAAACCATTGCCATTCGCTTGGGATAATCTCTCATGCATCTACTAGTTTTGATCTTACCTCTTATGGTTCAAAGGAGATCTCAAGAAACCATGATTCAAGTCTTGGATCTAATTTGGATTCTAAGCAATTACTACTTGGGATAATTTCTCATGCATATGATAGTTTTGATCTCACCCCTGCTGGTTCAAAGGAGATCTCAAGAAACTATTCATCAAGTCTTAAATCTGATTTGGATTTCAAGCAATCATTATTATTTGATGGTTATTTTTGGCATAATATCACCAATGATGGTTCGAAGGAGAAGACAAAAGACTATCTGCATATTCATGTTTTTGATCCTACCTCAATTGATTCGAATCACAGGTTCAAGGATCATCCTCATTTTTTTGGATTTGTTCTCATCACATTCAATCTGAAGAGCAAGTACGAGCACATGCTTTTTGAGCATAATCCACTTCTTCCCAAGAAGAAGATACCTCCAGACATATGACCAAGCATCACACCTACTTGAGTTTGGAGCATTTATTTTTTGTGTGTGCCTTACAATCTGTTTTGAGGGGGGGGTATTTTTCCCATGATATCAGAGTTCTACTGTATTATTATTCTATTGCTCATTATACTGCATTGACCACTCTTCTTCTATTTTCCTGCTTAATCATAATTACTCTTGTGAGGTATACATCATCTCTTAGATCTGCTGTGAGGATTTTCACATGGTATCAGAGCATAAGCTTGCTTTGAGCATATGCAATTGTTATTGGAGTAGAAGAAGGAGGACTTTATAAAATTAAGGATCATGCAGATTCAACACTGATGACTAGTACAATGAACCCCTGTGAACAATGGCATAGAAGACTAGCTCATATACATTACAAAGCCTTACCAATAGTAAGTAAGGTGGTGACTGGACTAACAAAAATCTAGGTTGATCATGAAGGAGTGTGCAAAGGATGTGCACAAGGAAAAAGTACGAAGGAACCATTTCCAGCAGTGATAGCAAAGTTAAAGACATATTGGACATTATTCATTCCGACATTTGTGGACCTATGTCTACCACATCATTAAGTGGGTATGTTTACTATGCTTCTTTTATTCCTGACATGAGAAGACAAGCCCATCACTGAATGCAAGAGGAAGATTGCTGCATAATTTGAGATGAAAGACCTTGGGATGATGCACTATTCTACTTCCAGTACTAGTTTAGAAGTTTAGAAGTTTATTTTTTGCATTAAATCATAAAGCTTTTTTTATTTTATACTGCAAACCCTAACCTAACCCTAAATAACCTATGAATAAGAAAGGTTTGTTGGGTTTTTCCCGAGTTTGGGTTTTCCCAGGGTAAACTATTGTGTCTCTATTTTTTTTTTTCTGTGCATAGTTATCTTTCAGTGATCCTATATTTGTTTCTAGGTTGAAAGAAATGAAAATTATACTGCTATTATTGAAAATCTAACAAGATGTGCAATGTCGATTTAGTGCAAGAGTCCCCACATGTATGTTCTTTTTAATTACGAGTTAGTGAACTTGTATTTAAAAAGAAAAATAAGTGTAAATTCCCTAAAAGACCTAACGTCCTTCCTCTCAACTGTAACTGGGCCTTCCAAAAGCTTGACAGTGGGATCCACACACCAATTGACCAGTGAAGGTAACAAAGAGCCAGTTATACCAACGATGGGGCTATGTTTTGAAAGAACTGGAAATACTTCCCAACGACAATATCTGACTTCAGGAGTCAATTGCACTCACAATTGCTCCTTGGCGATGTCCTAAGTTTGGCCACTAAGATTCCTTGCGTCAAGTGTGGATAAGTGGTTCTGCCTGGGCGGTATAGTGTTGCCTCCACAAAAAGATGAGCGGCTCTTCGGAGAGGGCAGGGCAACTATACCTCGGCTTTGACCTCCTTGGGCATGGCGCACTTCTTATCCGGGTTTTCTTTTAACACTTGCTGATAGCAAGATTTTGACAGTACCCTATAAGTCAACAATGCTATGTTTCAAACACCTAATGAAACTAGATAGGTGGGCATTAATGGATGCCTAGCCCAATCAATCCTACCTGACTAAAATATTGTTTTGTGACCTCCTTGGATCTATTGAGGATGTCTTTGGTCTTATATGAATTATGACATATCTCCATAAGAAAGGCAAGGTTGACATATCTTTGCATGTAGTGACATCGGTGCCAGAAAATGTTGATTCATGTTTGTGGAGGCCATATCTCTCAAATAAAATTAAAACAGCTTCAATGTTTCTTTGGACCCTGTTACAACAACACAAAGTAAAGTATCTCTTCTTCAAAATGCAAAAGGTTAGAGAAGAGGGTTTGTATAATTTTCTTAATGGAATCAAACAATAAGTAACTAGAACTATTCTCTCACGGGATATGAGCTAAACAATAGTGCTCCTTCTTTTTTTTTGTAAGTTGGAGGGAGAAATTTAATTAACATAAGCAGAATATACATTGTGAGCAGTATAGTGTTTTGCAGATTGGGGAGGCCTCAAATAATGAAACCACCATCCCAATTACTCAAAAAGACTGAAATAACTGACATAATACAAAATGAAGACCCTGTGAGTATGGTCTGCCCATAAAAAAATTGAGACTTGCTGCAAAAATAAATACTGATAGTATCTGATAGAACCATAAACTAGACCATACAAAAAGTAAAAACAAAGAAGCTGATAGTCACAGAGATGACCATGGGCTACGGCCTTCCCATTAGCGTTTTGCAGGCGAGTTCTCTGGTTCTTCCTCAAGGATGGGGCAGGGTGCATAGAAATCCTCAAAGATGCCCGGAGGGGGCAGAGTTGGAGAGCGTGACCCGGGAGAACGCGTGTCATCCGAGGCAGCACCACGCGCAGCATCACGAACAACAACATCACGAACAGCATCATGAGCAGCATCACGAACAACATCACGGGCGGGGGTTGCAGAGATGGAGCCTCTGTTCTTCTTGACCTTGGAGAGTTTCTTTGCAGACCTAGTGGCAGGGGCTTTAGCAGCGTCAGTTTCCTTGTTATACTACTTGGCAGGTTCAGAATTATTGCCCAAGGTAAAGATGTCCCAGGTCATATTGGCGTCCAACGTATTAGAGTGGTTCGCCGCCTCTTTTAGACTGGCATTGATATTCCTGACAATACTGTAGTTGGCTTGCCAACTAGCTTCCATTTCCTCTATGAGGTTTCTCATCATGTTCTTGAGCAACCAGTAATGATTAATGGCACCTCCATTGCTGCCAGAGGCAAGGAGAGCAGCCACCTTACGAGCCTCCCACCCGTCGATAAGGCTTCGAGTTCTTGCAGAGATTCGTGGAGAATAACCATCCATGACCGACCAGTCCATGGCGACCATGGGCCTACGGCTAGAGATTTTCCTGCCGCTGCTCCGACGAGAGATCCCCCTGTTGCGAATTGTCATGGCTCTGAGAATCACAGAGTAAGCCACCCCTAATATTTCAAGCTCTGCACAATACTTTTCAGAGAGAAGCCTGAACTCGACGGTGGAAACAGAATGCATGTCGGCAGGGTGTTTTAAGGAGTTGAGGCCATAAATGTTATAGTCTGTCGATCTCGAGGAAGGTGGCAGAATTGAATGCAGGACATAGTCACCAAGGGAGGACGTCATTCTAAACACGTGGGAGCAGATCGTCACCATTCTCTTCGTCCTGTGATCTTAAATAAGCGTCGGCGCTCAAGGTGGTGGAGTGATCCTCGGTCCTGGTGGACAGATGTGCGGCTGCGATCGTCTCGTCCACTAGTACATGCATGTGAAGGGTCGGCCCGACGTTGCCATGTGTAGCAGTGCAAGGTGGCAACTGTTCGCGGTTGGCATTGTACATGGTGTCGACAAGAGGAGCACCCGCATCCGGGTGCAATAGTGCTCCTTCACTTCCCTAAGCATAATCAGAATGGCTCAAAAAACCTAATTTAAAAAAAAAAAAAAACTAATTTCTAAAATAATCCAATATGGACATTAGTGTGAAACCATAAGCTAAGCCATAAGCATATGCAACGTGCAGCTGATTTCTTAGATTCCAATATCATAAAGAGAAAGAGATATTTCTTAGATTCCAATATCATAATTGAAAGTTGCTAATAGCTATAAAAGAAAATGAGTAAGGATAGTATAATGAAAGTGGACTTGCTTAAGGATATATTTATATACATTTATAGCATTAAGAGTGGTATGAAAGCAAGTGGTTGATGGGGAAGTTGTTGATTAGAAGATCATTGAAATTGTTTGATCATGCCCTAGTAGGGCTACCATGGAGTTGTTGAAGCCCTAGCAGGGCTGCATAACAGTAATCAGGCCCTATAGGGATTCCATTGATTGTTTGTAGCCTACCAAGGTCTGTTCCAGTCATCCAAGGGTTTGTCCATTCCCTAGTATGGATACCGTGGAGTTTTTGAAGCCCTAGCAGGGATGCCATAACAATAATCAAGCGCTAGAGTGCTGCCACTGGTTGTTTGAAGGTTGACATCACCAATTTCATCAAGGATCAAGGCTGCCATTATTTTGTTAAGGGATGATAAAAGGTTGATGCCATCAATATCAGGGCTGACGTCATCTCAGGGCTTGAATCTAGGCCTTATTTCACCTATAGCAGTCTTTAGTGGGCTTCTTTCAAATTTCGGTGAGTTCTTTTTGTTTCTTTTTGCATGTAACAAGCCCTGGGAGCTTCATTGTAAAGTCTGCTCCAATTCTGCTCATGTAAAATTTAGTCATATCATATTTATGTAATATTATTCTTGCTGGAGTTTTATTCCTTTAACAGGTTTCCCCAAGGTAAAATATTGTGCCTATTGTGTTGATTGATAAATGGTGAATGTTTTAGTCTTCAAGTGTATTTGCTAAAAGTTAAAATCAGTATACTATTCTGCTACATAACCATATCAGATTTGCAAAAGTAAAAAAATTTAACAAAAATTATCCACATAAGATTAAAACAGTAGGTCTATGTGATTCAACAATACAATCTATTAGTGGTGAACAATTCAAAGCAGCTCCTAGAAGCTGAATGGTAAAGTAAAATTAAAATATGCTAAACTACTAAATGATAAAAGCAGTAAAAAGCATAATCCTAGATAGGTGCAGAATGAGGAGGAGATGAAGTCTTAGTAACCACATAAAAAATGAGATATAGACGTCCGTGTTGTGCCATCTTGCATCAACCATAAAGAAGGAGCTGATACATTATTTAATGATGTCCTCACGGAAGAATCTAGGGTTGAGAGGACCTAACTATGAAACCCCGAGAGGGGATCTGGTATGATCTACTGAGACTCTCCCAATAGTTGAGGCTTTTGAAAAGTGCTTGGTGATGATTGAGTGGTTTACCAAAGGGTGTAGCGAGCAACTAACCTCTCTAAGAGCTCATCACTATCCAAGCTAGGTAGTGTCTTAGCTTAGGGTAAGTTAACTATTCTTATTGTAGGAGTAGTAATGTTTAGAAGAAATATTTTATCAAGGTGTCTGTTATCACAGCATAGTAGCAGGGCTACTATTCTTGTTTAGCAGATATCTGCACATTCCAGAGCTTCCATTATTCAGAGCATGGCTATGATGATTGTATATTTTGTGATCACTCATGATCAGAGCAGTGTATTATTCAAACTTATGTTAGACCTTGTGTCAAGGCTGAGCCTTGAGAGTTCAGATTTGATGACCGATGTGACCCTTTATCCCATACAGTTTCAGTTCATTGCTTAGAGATGTATTGCAGCAATGTTTCAGATGGTATATGATGCTTATTACTATGATGATGTTGTATGACCTATGGATGTTTTATCATTGACTATGGATTATTATCTTGTGGATTTATTCATGTTCACAGCATTTGCTTGGTATATTATTCTTGATGTTGCAAATTTTTTAAAATGGACTATTAATTATAAAATGGACAATTACTTGCACATTTAGGTCATTTAACAAAACCCACTGGTTTTCCACCTTACATAGATATGGTCTTTCCTGACACCAGTTGTCTGCTAGTGTAGGCTCCATACTCACTTGACTCCATCCATACATGACTTTCCTTGTTTGACTTTAAACCTTGACCTATCTCATTTGACTTTCTGATACTGAGGACTTCCCCATTTTTCTACCTTTGTGTTTGGATCACATCCCTGTATGTTCAGTGTCTTGGCTCTAAGTTGGTGACAAAACTTGCCATTGGTGAGTTGGATTATAGGTCTAAATCATTCTGGTCGGTTGTCCCGATGTTTGGCATTAGCTCGAACTCCCCCTAGTCACTTGAGATGTTGTTGGCTAAAACTGAAAGCTCATGTATTACTTATGGAAACTTATAAATTCGCCCATGGAAACTAAAAAGGGCAAGAGCGACGAACAGCTAAAAATACTCCTCAAAGAGTATAAGAAAGGTCCAAAAAGCAATGGTTCTTAAAAGCTATATCTAAACAACTGCTGACCTTATATATATATGAAAACATGCCCTGGATGCAAGCTGCAACTAGTTGTGCTTATTAGCACACCTGAGATCTGAAGGGTTATGTAGGCCAAAAAGGCCATGAAATGAAATTGAATGAACCTGGATCAACTTGATGTAGACATGATGCCTAAGTTGAATAAGCACTCTCTAAACAACTTATCCATTTGTGAGGCACAGCCATCCCCCGTGTTATTTTGTCCAAGCACAGAGTTTGTAGCTTTCCCCTTTTTCCCAGTCAAAATTATTTTTGAGTTGAGTAAGACAAGTCAACCCCTTGGCCCAACCTTGTTCCTAGCCTTCATCCTTCACTAGCAGTTTGACCATGTCCGATGGGTGAGTTTGTCATTTGAACTATTGTGCAAGTAATTTTATATAACAAAGGAATATGCTAACTTGATTAATGCCACTGAATGGATGTTATACTTTGAGCTTGGCTGTGAGAATGATTAGAGAAACATGTCTTAGTCTACTGATGTGATTTATCCTTGGTTGTAAATTATTGGGATCCGTGATGATGTGGGCCATATTTATACCTATTGATGATGATTGATGGTCCCACATACTTGATGATGATGTCATATGATGGACATATGGTTCAGATGATGATTGATGCAGTTCAGCAGATTTTATTATTATTTCAGATCATCAGATTATGCACTGTCCGTATATGGTGGACCCTACAGCTGGCCCATTAGGGCAACCCATGGTGTATGAGTACACATTCCTAGTGGATTTGGGTAATCTGGATCCTATGAGACACTTATATTTTAGTTCTGGGCACTTCTGACAGTGATTGATGCAGTTTTACACTTGTTGACCAGATTTGGGGCCGATTTCCCAGCCTGAGCAGCAGGGGCCATGAGAGGCCAGTTCACCTAGGGAGTTGTATGAGGAGGGGGTGGTCCAGCCACTTGTTTTTACCATTTACCCCCCCTTCTGGAGAGCCTGGTGGGCTCAGTTGGACAGCGCAGATGTCCTGGGAGGCAGTTTTGGCACTTTCACAGTTACCGAGGCAGTTAAAAAATGGGATAAAGTGGTCACTGAGGAATTCGATTTGGGCAATTGAGGCAAGGTTTTGGCACTTGGTTTTCACAGAGGTCTTCCAGGGTGATCCCACTATCTTCCAGCCAGTTTTCACCATGTGGGTAGGCCCACCGCGATCACAGGAGGTCTTTTATTGTTTTTCTGTCATAGATTTTGAGGACAGATTTGATCATTTATATTATCTTGGACATATTTTATTATTTTGTTGTGCGTTGGGGATGAGCTAGTAAGGATTGATGCCTCCTAGCCCCACCATGTGCTTTTTATGTTATGTCCTAGTCATTATGAGGTGGATTTTGGTACCTTTACCCCTCTGGTGGATGACGTCATCCTCACTTTGTACCATTTAGTTAGGGCGTCATCATTATATTGGGTGATCCATGTGATATATTGTTATGATTCATTATTAGCCATTGATCATGTATTGAGATCTTTTAATCTCAACCACTCATTTGATGTAGTATTGTAAAGTGGTATAGGGTTTTGGTCTATATTATCCTATATGAGGAGACCCCCTATTGTATAGCTCACCTTTGGAGCTCTGGAATATTGGAATAGAACACTTCTTTGTGGAGCATATCTCTCTTGTCTTGTGGATTCTCTTGCATCTTGAGTATACAGTATCTCTTCTATGTATCATTGTGGGTTTTGGTTCTACAACTATTTGTCTTGCAGGTAAGTCGAATTGGTGGAGAGGAGGGCGATTTCTTGAGGGTTATTGTTGGAGGGATCCACATATTCTCTCTTGGGTTGATCTTGTGACAGGGAGTATCATTATTGTATCTTCATGACATAGTTGATGCTTTCTATTACATCTTTCTATCATTTTCATAATCATCTTACTTGACTTGTTTCCATTGATCTTGTCTTGTAGGAGGAGGACGATTTGGCTTGGAGAATCAAAATTGCACTCTTGAATATACACATAGGAGAATGCTATCAATTTCCAAGGTGGCCATAAGCAATTGAGGTAAGATCTACAAGGTATGTGCCTCTTTCATTCATTCTTTCTTCATTGGTCACAAACCCTAATTAATTGAAACCCTCATTTTGGTTTTTCTTAGATCTACTTAGATCTAGCCTTTCTTTTGAAAAGATCTTAAGAACCCACCTCTATAGCATCCACCCCTAGTTGGATCTATAGTTTGGTGGTGATTGGGTTAAAATTGACACACTTTTCAAGGCAATATAGCCCTCTTGAACCAAATCTCACTTCCTTGGAGAGGCTTGTTGGGTTAGATCTAGCATGTGGGTAGGTGAGATCCCACTTGATTTGCAATCTACACACTTGATAACCTACCCCTAGACTTTTACTTGGGTGATTTCTACCTTGTGGGCATCATTCCACATTTCAAGGGATTAAAACCCCCTTTTTGAACTACTTGGCACTTTAAAACTCAGATCTAGTAAGATCTAACCCTTGGATTGACTTGATTTTCTAGATCCACATAGATCATTGCCTAAACCATTTGGATCTACAATTTGGTGGGCATTGGACTTGATTTGACACACCTTATCCACCTTTTAGCCCTCCTTGAGCAAGGTCGTACTTCCTTGGGTGACTGAGTTTGCCCACTTCTAGGACCTGGGTAGTTGAGATTTCAGTAGATTTGGAACGGGCATACCTTGAAGCCTATATCTAGAGTATCATTTTGTGACGATCTTCCTTGGGGATAGCATGTTTTAAGGGATTGTGGTCCACTTGGGTCATTTCATGAAATCCTAGATCTAGCAAGATCCAACCACTTTATCTCAATAAGCCCACTTGATTTGACTTCTAGGTGTCCCTATCTACACTTTGACATATCTTTTGACTCCATTAACGCATCCAACAAGGCACTAGTCCTCCTCAGGCAAGTCGCACTCCTTGGGAATTGTGTCAAACCTTAGATCCCGTAAGTGGGTATTCCTAATTTCAACTTAGATCCATAGATCTACTCATTACATATCCTCTAGTACCAATTGCATCCCTTAATTTCACCTGGTGGGTCCCCATTAAGCCATTTCACATATCCCAAGAGAGTAGGACCCACTTGTATAACACATGGTACTAGATCTTGCCATTATAACTAATCATGTGGCCTAAATCATACATTGGTTGAAACACAAATCATCTCTCAAACCACCTTCAACCATACTTTAATTTCTAGGTCCACTTTACCTTGCATTGGTTTCCGTAACTTACCATTAACTCATCCCTAGGAACCTTTGTTTGGGACCAATCATCTTTGATTGGTTATAGGGTCTCCCCCTAGGTCTTGATTTATCTAGATCTAAAGTGAAGAGTGCCTCGGTTGACGTGACTCCCACCTTGCATTGGGAACTGTGGCATCTCTTGGGTCACCTCTTTAGTTGTCCATCTCCTCTACCATCCCGGATGGGATACCACTAGGGACAACTACAAGTTGTGTGATAACAATGTCATTTTCTTTATTAAAAATGAAGATTTTAATCTTTCAAATGTTTTTTTTTTTTTGGTAAGTTGCAGGCAGAAATTTAATTAACATAAGCAGAATATACATTGTGAGCAGTATAGTGTTTTGCAGATTGGGGAGGCCTCAAATAATGAAGCCACCATCCCAATTGCTCAAAAAGACTGAAATAACTGACATAATACAAAATGAAGACCCTGTGAGTATGGTCTGCCTATAAAAAAATTGGGACTTGCTGCAAAAATAAATACTGATAGTATCTTATAGAACCATAAACTAGACCATACAAAAAATAAAAACAGAGAAGCTGATAGTCATAGAGATGACCAGGGGCTACGACCTTCCCATTAGCGTTTTGCAGGAGAGTTCTTTGGTTCTTCCTCAAGGATGGGGCAGGGTGCATAGAAATCCTCAAAGATGCCCGGAGAGGGCAGAGTTGGAGAGGGTGACCCGAGAGAACGCGTGTCATCTGAAACAGCACCACGCGCAGCATCACGAACATCAGCATCACGAACAACATCACAAGCAACATCACAAACAACATCACGGGCGGGGGTTGCAGAGGTGGAGCCTATGTTCTTCTTGACCTTGGAGAGTTTCTTTGCAGACCCAGTGGCAGGGGCTTTAGCAGCGTCAGTTTCCTTGTTATCCTGCTTGGCAGGTTCAGAATTGTTGTCGAGGGTAAAGATGTCCCAAGTCATATTGGTGTTCAGCGTATTAGAGTGGTCCGCCGCCTCTTTTAGACTGGCATTGATATTCCTGACAATACTGTAGTTGGCTTGCCAACTAGCTTCCATTTCCTCTATGAGGTTTCTCATCATGTTCTTGAGCAACCAGTAATGATTAATGGCACCTCCATTGCTACCAGAGGCAAGGAGAGCAGCCACCTTACGAGCCTCCCACCCGTCGATAAGGCTTCGAGTTCTTGCAGAGATTTGTGGAGCATAACCATCCATGACCAACCAGTCCATGGCGACCTTGGGCCTACGACTAGATCTTTTCCTGCCGCTTCCCCGATGAGAAATCCCCCTGTTGCGAATTGTCATGGATCTGAGAATTGCAGAGTAAGCCACCCCTAATATTTCAAGCTATGCGCAATAATTTTCAGAGAGAAGCCTGAACTCAATGGTGGAAACAGAATGCATGTCAGCAGGGTGTTTTAAGGAGCTGAGGCCATAAATGTTACAGTCTGTTGACCTCAAGGAAGGTGGCAGAATTGAATGTCGGATGCATTCACCAAGGGAGGACGTCATTCTAAACACACGGGAGCGGATCGTCACCATTCTCTTCGTCCTGTGATCTTCAATAAGCGCCGACGCTCAGGGTGGTGGAGTGATCCTTGGTCCTGGTGGACAGATGTACGGCTGCGATCGTCTCGTCCATTGGTCCATGCATGTGAAGGGTCGGCCCGACGTTGCTATGTGCAGCAGTGCAAGGTGGCAGTTGTTTGCGGTTGGCATTGTACATGGTGTCGATAGGAGGAGCACCTGCATCTGGGTTCAAATGTTATTCTAATATGTACTCAAAAATTAATTCAAAATCTTAACCCTATTAAGTTTGCTTTTTTTTCAATGAAATGCAGTATTGTTCAGTTCCGAAGACGTAACTCTTGGCTTTGACATCCAGTTAACATGAAGAAAAACTATATAGCAGAGGGTGTTCTAAAGGATTGACTGTATAGCAAGAGTGAAATCTAAGGGATTGAAACCCGTCATTTTACATCATTCAATGGGATGATCATAGAGTTATTCTGATGTAAAAGTTCAATTTCCAATCAATTTGTAAATTGCTAGTAAATTTCATGAAAAAGATCCACGACCTTTGTCTTACCAAATATAGATGTCATCAACCCATATATAATAGATCCACACTTGGTTCTAATGGGAAATATCTACATAAGCAATGATGAGGAATTTGTGTTCACCCAAAACTGTGAAATCAAGAAAAGATTGGCTTCTATTATCCACGGATAAATTGGTAGTAAGAAAAATATGGGGTCCCAATAGTTGGTAGTGGACTTACGATTTCCAATTGTTCCTAACCCCAATCTATATTATCTTGAATGGGTTAAGAAGTATGGATATCATGTTCTTGTCACCCAAACATACTCCATTTCATGTTCCATTGGAACCTTCCATCACATAGTAGAGTGTGTGTCACTCTTCTTAGTTGTTTTGATTTGATTTAGGTAGGCCATAACATTTTGCAAGGTATGCACAATATGATCATTGCTTCAACATATATAGGTTGCACAAAGATGGTAATATTTACAAACCCACTTCCACTTCTTCTTCTATTGTCCCAACCATACTTTATGGCAACTCGATTATCAAACAAGTCACTCTTTACAAATTCGCATTATTATGTGTTATTTTCCAAGTCATGGAAGAAAACAAAGGAAAACTCCATCCCTTTGACATACAAAGGTTCATTGAATCACATAAAGATGTGTTTCAATAACACAAGGGATTCCCTCCCCTTTGAAACATACAACATTTTATCAAGTTGGTTCCTTGTTCTTCCTTGCTCAATTTTCTTTCATATCACACCTCCCTTAAAGAAAGTGCAGTGATAGAGAAACAAGTCACACACCTCTTGGAGGTTGGAAAGATTGACCCTATCACATCCACTTATGGATCATATATGACCTTGGTGGTTCCATAAAAAAAATAGGAGTGGCGTATTTGCACAAATTACTGGGCCCTTAAAAAGGTCATTATTGAGAACCACCATTCATTACCTTTAATTGATGACCTTCTTGATTAGCATAAGGGGCCAATTATTTCACCAAGATGGATCTTACTTGAGATTATCACCAAGTGCACATGGAAACAATGACATATGAAAGACAAGTTTCAATACCACCTTTGGTCTCTTTGAGTAGTTGCCTATGTATTTTGGCCTCACTAATGCACCTAACACTTTTGTGAGGGTCATCAAAGGCATACTCCAACCACATATTGGAAAGTTTGTAGTGGTTTACTTAGAGGATATTTTGGTATTCAGTAAGTCTTGGTTGTATAATTTGTAGCATGTTCACATTATTTTGGACCTCCTTTGATAACATAAGTTTTAGGCCAAAATGAAGAAATCCTTCTTTGGTCAAATTTTTATCCAAATACAAGCTTTGTGAATGATGCAGCGAGAGAACACATAGATCCTAAGAAAGTTTAGTATTTAAAGCACCAACGAGAGAACAAAAAAATGCTAAGAAAGTTTAGGTTTTGAAGCACCAATGGGATAGGACATAGAGCCTAAGATACTTTAGATTTTGCAGCACCAACCTACTCCTAAAGTCCAAACTAAGTGGGACTCTAGGTTCCTCTATAGATCAAGCTGGAGCAACCTGTAGCATGCAACGTAATATAAAATCATTTTGATAGAAAATCATGGTTTGTACCCAAAGGAAAATGAAACACCTGAGTAAGGAGGACTGTGGTCACAGTGCTCTGCTTTAATTATTTGCAGGTTGATAACGTGTGGAAAAGTTTAAAAGCCATTTTGGGTTAAATTATGAACTAACAGTAATTCCATTTGATTGATCTTTGTGGATTGGAAATCCATTAGAATTTGGATGGATCGTAGACAATTGAAAGCCTGTTTTAGAGTTGAAAAGAGTCAGAAGCATAGCACGAGGGAAATGTGAGTGTGTTTCTGATCTTTAAAATCTGTGTTTTGACAGAGACCAATTGTGCCCAGACTTGTGGTCAATGGGGTCATGACTCGAATACATTCAACCAACAAAATGGCGGCGATCAGGTTAGAAAATAACTGGTAAGTCATGAATTCTAATTGATATATTGCAAGTCTTGTTTTAAACTACATTAGATGGATTAAAGCATAAATACCTGGAATGAAGAGCCCTACTCCTCTTCTTTTGCTTTTGGATTGCAATGCAATTTGTGATTCTTTGAAACAAACCCTCAGTATTGATTCAATTCTTCTTCAACTAATGAACATCGTTTCTTGTGCTTCTACTAGCCATCTCTTCGCCAAGCCTTCTATTTATTGGAGTCCAGTTTGAAAAATCGATTTCCCCTGAAATTTCGATTCCCTTGAAATTTCCATTCCCCATTTTTATTTCTCACATGACGCGCCCTCTCTTTGCAATCTATGGAAGGCTTCACAATATGGAATGATTGTACTGTAAGTGAAATCATACCATTAATGCAATCCATCCTTCACATTAATGAACCTAGATCTATGCAGATGGAATTAAAGCCGGAACTGGAAATGAAGAAAAAAATCGCGGGAGTGTGAAAAGTAATAGAGAAAACATATGATGGATGTGAATCTCTACTATTGCGTGCTGCAGCTCCCCAATGAACCCAAATATGGGAAGATGGAATTAAAGCCGGAACTGGAAATGAAGAAAAAAATCACGGGAGTGTGAAAAGTAATAGAGAAAACATCTGATGGATGTGAATCTCTGTTGTTCCGTGCTGCAGCTCCCCAAATTGTTGATGATCCTGTACACATGGCTAAAAATGGATGTGGTTGCGGCTCTTCCCCTCCAAAATGATTGCTGGGAAGATTTCCCTTCCCCTGTTCACCGGCTCAGCAAAACCTGGGACAATTCTAAATGAATTTTAGGAGTATTAACACCGATGGTGGGAGTTTTACAATGGTGAGAGAAGACATAAAATGGGTGTTCGGTAGATAATCAAATTGATTCTATGGAATCTGATGTGCCCATTGGGTTGCAATCCCCTATTGATTCCACCGTTATCCCCCGCCACTTGTTATTGCTTGGGCAGATACATTTTCCATTATAAGGGTAGTGTAGGTATTGAGGTGATTTATTTTTGCCATTTTTTACTTTCCCTATCTGTCTAGGGGTTATCTTGTGCTCTACGGGGTTGAAATTTGATGGGATTTTTTCTTGTCACATCCATTTTGCCCCTCAAATACTCCTAAAAATTTTAACAGATTGTTCAATGAACATTTTCCCTAACATATTTTAGAGGTTTGGCAATTTTGATAAACTATTATTAATTTTTTATTAGGGTTCATCCATTCGAATAATTGTGTATACGTTGTGTCACAATTTATTGTTATATGGGCAACTCACCTTTGAACAGTGATTGATGGATTATGGTTTTCTTCTATGCTTCATGCAAGAATTGGAACTAGAGCTTGAACTGGAGGGCCAGAGGCTTAAGTTTGAAGCCCATTTATAAATCCAAAAATTGAATTGCCAAATCATGGATGCTTTACAGACAATTGCTATGTGTAACGTTGTAGTTGTACTGGTAGGTGAGTAGTTAATGTTGGAATTAACTCCAGGCATGGTGCCACCTATGGCAACATTGTTTCCTTAGTCACCCCTTCTCCTCCATTCTTTGGCTGATTATGTTTGGCTGCCCCATTGAATTTCAAACCTTCCAATATTAAATACAGTGTCTTTTGTTGTGCTATATTCAATTTCATGCAAAAGGAATAGGCTTGTGTTATCTATTTCAAGAGTAGGAAATGATATATAGCTGGGAGTTAGTATGTTTTAGGGCAAAGGAAATTCAGAGACTTATCGAGCTTTACAATGCAATCTTTTAGGATTATTCTTTTGATAAATTTGACAAAGATTGTTTGAGAAGGGAATTTTGTTTATGGTGATTATTGAATTGAAACAAAAGATACTCCGAGAAATTCTAAATGATGTTGTAAGAAAATGCATGATCCTATATATTAAAGGATATTTGTTTGCATGATGCAACATTTCAACTTTCTTTAGTTAGCCTTGGTTAAGTGGTTGGGAATATGCTTTAGCCTGATTTTTTATAAGCGACAGGGATTTTTATGAAAGAGTCATGATAATGAGCTATTATTAGCCAATTTTCCTTGACATGATTGATCATTCATGAAACCATCCCTATAAAGTCGACCTTGTTTGGTACAGTGTCCTATTTTTTACTGGTTCAAGCTTCCAGTCAACATGAGTAAACATCAACTGCTCTATTTTAGATTTAACACTGGTACAAAAACATGATGCCATGCTATGAAAGTCTTGTTCGGCTGAGTGAGGGTATCTATTCCACAAACGTCATCTAGGGCTTGCACCAGGTCCCACATGGGTTTGCAAGCATATGCACACACAAGCACCATTGTATAGACTTGAACCGAGGTGAGGATGGAAGCACCATTTTGATATCATTGACCTGTAAATCCACTGTGATGAAGATGGTCAATATTTTGATGCTTTTCAATAGCAGAAAATGGCATCCATGGCCTATTATGGAACTCTGACTACTGTGGTTACCTAATCACATCATAGGCTTAATTGCAATTTGATTTCAATGATCAGAGACATCGTGCCAAGCCACTCTAATTTTTCCATTATCAGTCCTGTAGCCATTATCAATCCCATAGTTCAGTTCATATTTGGTAGTACAAAATTATATCTGGTATATTTCAATCAAGTTTAGTTCAGTTATAATGATCATGGCATGATGTGTTATCTTATCCTCTTATATATTTACTTCAATAACTGGTTATTATCTTTGTCTTCCCTTGGCATGTTATACCTTTTCATGGTTTGGATCTACTTTCTAAAAGACATTTTATGGGTGCAAATAGAGATTGGATCTACCCTCCAACAACAACCCGGCATATTTCTTAAAATTGATTAGATTTTTGTTGAACAAACTAATATAAAATTGATTGTTGTTGGTTTGAAGTTGATTGAGTTGAATAAGATAGTTAGTACAAGCCTCCAATAGTGATCCATGTCTTGGAATATCCTACACATGTAGCTCCAATTTCTTATAAGACAACACTTGAATGCATATCCAATATAATGAGACACGCACACACACACACACACACACACACACACAACCATAAATATTTGTCAATGATGCAATTTAGTAGAAATACCCCAGTTCCTTTAAAATGGACGATACACCCCTTTCCCTACTTGTAATGGAACCTCCCTTAAGATTGTAGGATTTAAATGCCCAATGTATGAATGGGAACTATGCCAATAATATGCCCTGGGGTAAATCAAACAAGCCTTCAAAGTTGGTACCAACATAATTACAAAAGGTTCCTAAAGAGATGTTAGATATTTCAGCTTCAGGCATCCCAAGTGCATGGTGGATGCGGATGATCAAGATGTACTATTTATCCAAGTGTTTACGAAACAAATAAGGTTTCAAAGGTAGAATATTCCAAGAGTTCGTCATAAAATTTACAAATATAAATTGAATGGTATAAATAGGAAAGGAAATGACCTCAAGATATAGGTGTACATTAGGTTCTAAGTTCTTGGAAGGGTCAAGTCGAAAAAATAGTTACCATGAGTATTGGCTTAGTATCCCATGTTTTGTAAAATGATACCAAGGGTTTCAGGAGGTTTCGGAGAATCCACAGTATCCATGTTCGTTAGTCGACATTTCGAATCCATAACAGGATTCATCCTCATGACGAATTGTCAATTTGTGAAGAGCAAAAGATCTAAGGTATTAATAGTTAAAATGAGATGCAAAGAAAATTATGAGTCAGTAGAAGGAATTGGATAGAAATTAGGGTTTTAAGGTGAAGTTAGATATTAATGATAATTAACCAATTCCTAATGAAGCTGATCCTAGGGTTACGACCTAAATTTTTGTCCTAAGTTAGTACTTAACGTCAACTATTTTAATTAATACCATTATATTATTTAAATTCTTGTTTAAATTGTGTTGGTCATTTTGATGACCAAAATATATTATAATATTGGTTTGAAAGAGTCATAAAATAGATGGTTATAAGTTAATAATAAGACTTAATAAATAAGTATTCATTTAATAGTTAAATATTAATAGTATTGATATTAAAATTAAAATTAAACTATTAATTTCAACAAGCCTTAATGACTAGCATTAATGCCTTAAAATGTTATTAATAAAATTTTAAGATTAATAGTATTAATATTAATTTATTCTTAAACTATTAATTTTAGCATACAACTTGATAAGCATTAAAATGCCCTAAAAAAGTGATTAATAAAAATGTTTAAATAAATAGTATTAATATTAATTTAATCTTAAAAATATTAATAATAAAATTAAAACCAAACTATTATTTTTTAACAAGCCTTAGTGGTTAATATTAAGGCTTTAGTAAGCTTTAAAATGTTATAATTATAGATTTTTTTAGTAAAAAAGTGGGGAGTATTAAATTGATTGTTAATGATAAGTACTCAACTTAAAGGGTTAAAAGTTTATTAGTTGTAAAGGTGGATATTAAGGCTTATAAAATTTGAATTAAAAGTTTAATATTAATAACATTAATTTTCAAATTAGAATTAGACTATCATTTTTCAATGAGCTTTTGATTGTTAATATTAAGGCTTGATGATAGCAATTTATAATAAGTCTTAATATCATGTGAAGTAGATAGTTATATAATGATATTATAATGATTTAAGGCTCAATGAATAAATATCTAGTTAATGGTTTAATAATGATTAATGTCAATGTTAATTTCTAAATTAATATGTAAAAGCAATTATAAAGGAAGGGGAATTCTAGGTTAACTTATTGACTTATGGTTTAGGATTGAGGGGAGCCAACTCGTGCTTACTTCAAGGCCTCCATCCCTGTTCAGGTTGTCTGGATGTCTCCTTATTTCTAAGGCTTCTCTGAGTTTTCTTTTGAAATAATGGTCTTCTCTTGCTAATATTTTGGTGTCTTCGAGGAAGATTTGGTGTTTTGTTTTGGTACAGTGTTCCGCAAGAGCTGAGGTCTGGATGCATTCATTCCTTATGTCAGCCCCATGTTCTTTTAATCTAGCGTGGAAAGAACACCCAGTCTCACCTATGTAACATATCTTGCATGAACAAGGGACCTTGTAGACACCCCTAAGCTTCCTTGGGTCAATAGGATCTTTAACATGTCTCATTTTTTGTCTAATGGTCTCTAGGGGTTTGAATGAAGTTGTAATGTCTCTCTTCTTAAGGATTCTGGCAATCTTGTCTGTGACACCTTGAATGTAAGGCAAGTAGGCTCTTAGGTTGGGTGTTTGTGTGCTAAGGTGTTTGATACCAAGGGTTCTTAGTCCCATCCACCTTGATGTACACATCTTGTGGAATATAGAGGCAATACCCTTTTAGGAAATTATGGAACGCTTTATACCCAACATTTAAATAATGTTAAGGATATTTGACTAATTTTGACTCCATAAATTCCAAAACTAAGTATGTATCGTTATTTTTTTAAGATGAAAAATTAGTAAAAATATAAGTCATTGGTAATCATCTTAACAACATAACACAATTCTATATTTTTTAGTAATGACATGGACAATTATTAGACTTTGAATATATTTCATTAAAATGCAAAGTTTCGCTTTCCATTTCTATCATCAGACCCAATTATGAATACCTTTGTAGATTCATTTGAAGTCTTTTATGGGGTCCAACTTGAGTAAAAGTTATTGCATTATTTTCTCTTTGTCATTTTTTTCATTAATGTTTTTATAATTAAATTTATAACACAATTGTAAAAGTATGTCTAAAATAGTAATGCCTATAAATCTAGTAGTCTCTCGCTTTCTTTCGGCACAATAAAAAAGATGCAATCAATGCTCTAAGGACAACTTTGTCCTAAAAATCACCATTGCCAAGTTTTTCCTTTGTGTGTGCTCTTTTATTGGCTTTGGAAGCTGCTAAGAAGATATACAATGGTAGAACAATGAGTGTATTCAAATATGATGTTGTTTTTGGCTCTACAATTGTTCTTTTACTGGTAGGAAAAATAGCACTTACTAGTTTTCCTTCAAGAAGAAGCAAAATGACGCAATCACAATGTTTTTGAGCAAATTAGAAAAGTGGGATTCTTGTCCAATTTCGAATTTTATAAATTGTTGGGTTTTATTTGGAAGTGTATATCCTCAGTGTACCAACACCACTCCCCATCCATAACTTGAAACACTGATCTTCTTTAATTCTCAGAAAAATTCCACACTCACAGGAGCCTACTTATGAAGCTCCATCAAAGAAGCCAATAGAAAAATTGAATACAAAAGAGGGGGCAGTATCATGTCTATACTTCTTAGGGACTTGTTCAAAAGAAAAATCCTTTTACATTCTCAAAGCACTCATATGTACATTCTGTTCCAAACATTCACAATATTAACAAATAGTTAGATTGGTAAAGTGATGCATTTAAAATTAAAAACAAAATAATAGTAATCCATGTTAATAAGGAGTTGGTTAGTAAAGGGAAAAATAATAAATCATATTAACCATAAATTAAAAATATAAGATTGATTACAATGAATACTATTAATTATATTATAATTATATTAATTACATTGATTTATTGTCCATATTGAATATTATTAATTACATTGATTATAGATAATCACAAATAAAGATTTTATTATTTTATATTAATTTGATATTTGGCTAGGCTTAGATTCATATATGTGTTAAGCTTCTATATAGATAGAGTGATATTGAAAATTTGTTTTTGGTTTATTGATTAGACTTTTGAAAATGCTCATCAATCTTCTATTTTAAAAATTCAAAACATAAAAAATTGTGAAATTAAAATTAACGAACTATTAGTTTGTGTGTGTAAATTAAAGAGTAATAAAAAAATGAAATGTCATTTTTTGTTGTTTTATAAACATGGATGAATGTCAATACAGGACGACCTCTTATTCCAAGCTCCCAACCACTAAACCACAACTCTACTAACCAAAAAAAATTCTTAATTTTCAAAGTCTAACTAAACCTACAAATTCCCCGTCCCTTTTCTAATTTAAATCTCAATCATCAATCCACAAACCCTACTTACAACAATAATTCAATGCAACATAACTATACTAATATTTTTATTTTTTTTAAATTATTTTAAATATTTACAAATAATTATTTTAAATTAAAAAATAATACAAAACATTATTAAAAATGTAATACAAAACATTTGAACTATTTCTTAGTTTATAGAGATAGTAATAACTTATTCTTAAATGTTTAAGACTTTACACAATAACTTAAATGTTTAAGATTTTCATATATACATATATATAGTTGGGAAGTACTTATATAGATTTGAATTTGTGATTTTTCTTTCACATTTCTAATTTCAATTACTCATTATCAATTGCTCTATCTCCATAGACTAATTTTTTACATATATTAATTTTGAAGATTATCTTAATTTGATCTATATCACTATTATTACATATTATATAAGATTTTAAATTAATCACACTAAATTACTAATTAATTTAAAATTATTTTAATTAATTAATATAAGTGTTATCACGTGTTAAAAAAAAATTAAGTTACACCCACTAAATTTACATCACCTATACCAAATACCAATTTACTTTTAACTATTAAGAAAATCAAATACCAATTTACTTTTAACTATTGAGAAAATCATTTGACCTTCAGATAATATTTATTTAAGTTTCCCTTATTACTTAAGGTTGTGCGATTTTCACTTTACTCAATCTTTCTTTTCAGTTTTTGTGCTTTCCATTTAATCATGGAAGCATCAACATCGCGAATATTTAAGCGAAGCAAAATCTAAAGTTGTTATGTTTGTTAGACGTCACTATCATCATGTATTTTATAAAAAATAAATATGTAAAAATATAATGATTCCATATACTGTCAAGAGTTAGTAGGCTACCAGCTTGAGATGGATGAGATGGAGAATATCGCAATCCAATCATATACTGTCGAGCTTGAGATGGACAATATCGCATTGCAGATTTAGTGGAACTTAGGTTACGTTTGGGCTTTTTAATGGAAAAATTCAAAATATCGCATTGCAGATTTGGTAGTTTACCAAGTTTAAGCATCACAGCCAACAACAACAAAGACATACATTTGAGCAGATTGGATTGCAGGTCCGGTGTTCTTTCATTCGAAGAACTAGGTCTTTCTCCACAGGTTTTGTGTTCCCCGGGCATTCCTTTAGCTTGAATGACACTGCTACTAGCGGTTCATACATTTCTGTGTCCAATGAATCTCTCTTGCGCTCAAAACGGGCTCCCTTCAACAAAAGATTTCTCATCTTTCAGTACCGCTGCGCATAGGTCAATTTTACTTCAAAGTAAATCCAATACACAGGAGGAGCAGAAAGGTTGTTTTATAACAGCAGCACAGGAGGAGAAGAAAGGTTGTTTTATAACAGTTCAATACTTGTCAATTACATTCGATTGGTGTGTTATATAGCATTAAATTTGGTACTAGGAAACGTATAATTCGGGCCACGCGGACAGCATTCCACTGTCCGAAGAGATAGTACACCACCGTTAACACTTGCTTCTCCCTTTAGTCAGCCAACAGCAGCAAAGACATACATTCGAGTAGATTGGATTGCAGGCCCCGCGTCCGCAGAGGCATAGAAGGCGGTTATGGTCAGAACCAATTGATCCGGAGCCAGTTGTTGACCTTCCCATATCCAGTTGCAGTTTATTCAATCGATCTAAAGCCAGCTAGAGTATAGATAGAGGCAGCAGAAGCAGTGGTTGAAGACCCGGTTAATTTACAGTGAGCAGCATCCTTCGCACCAATTGTTTAAAAAACAGGGGCAGAGCAAGCTTTGAATAAATTAGAGGTTGGCCTGGCCACCTATTGCTTGCTTTAATTCAGACTCTGCATTAATAAAACTAGCTTTCCATTGTTTCTTCATTTCATTGCTCTTTGTTTCTGTTCTCTCTCCCGCAGTGTAGTGGTAATCTCTTTCTGTGGAGCGCTCGTTGTGTGAATGTCTGACTTTGTATGTCTCTGTTGTGTGATGGGGTGGAGAGAGCAGGAACAGATTCAATAATACAGGCTGTCTTCCTTCCTTCGCTGGATGCTTATGAAGTATTTCACCTCGCCGCCCCAACCAATATTGTTTCCTGGAGTTTTATCGGCAGGCAGTGAGTGATGAGTGATGGCTTCGACTGATTCCACCACGTCCTGAGAATCCGCATTATGATTTTCTTCTTCGCTCGCTCCAGCAGGTAGATAGCTGAGCGTAGCCCTCTTTTCCATAAAAAAATACCATTTCATTTTAATTGTTGTCGCTGATTCCTCTGTCCCAGGTGGTGCGCCAGTGGCATGGCATGGCATGACTAACTTGGAATAGTCATAGTGGCATGACTAACTTGGAATAGTCATAGTGGCAAATAAATTCTTGGAACAACGTAGGAGTATAAAGGATGACATCCTCACAGATTAGAACGAGCCATAGCGATGACATCCTCATAGATTAAAACGAGCCATGATCTGCACTCTGCCCATTATTGTCTCCTGTGATGAACGCTCTGTGTGCGTGACCTGATTGAAACTCACGCCAAATCCGCAATTACAAGATAATCCCTATCATTCCGTATCCCTTGTTTAAAAAATAGGGGCAGAGCAAGCTTTGAATAAATTAAAGGTTTTCCTGGCCACCTATTTCTTGCTTTAATTCAGACTTTGCATTAATAAAACTAGCTTTCCATTGTTTCTTCATTTCATTGCTCTTTGTTTCTGTTCTCTCTCCCACAGTGTAATGGTAATCTTTTTTTGTGGAGCGCTCGTTGTGTGAATGTCTGACTTTGTATGTCTATATGTGTGTGTCTCTGTTGTGTGATGGGGGAGAGAGAGCAGGAACCGGTTCAATAATACAGGCTGTCTACCTTACTTCGCTGGAAGCTTATGAAGTATTTCACCTCGCCGCCCCAACCAATATTGTTTCCTGGAGTTTTATGTGAGTGATGAGTGATGACTTCGACTGATTCCACCATGTCCTGAGCTTCTGCATTATGATTTTCTTCTTCACTCGCTCCAGCAGGCAGATAGCTGAGCGTAGCCCTCTTTTCCATAAAAAAAATACCATTTCATTTTTATTGTTGTCACTGATTCCTCTGTCCCAGGTGGTGCGCCAGTGGCATGGCCTGGCATGACTAACTTGGAATAGTCATAGTGGCATGGCCTTTACCCAATTTAGTGCTATTCTGAGTTCCCTTTTTCTAGTTAAAACATCCAATGAAGCAGAAAGAAACATGTCTTAGTTCTGAGCCGTTTTTGATTTTGTATGCTAAGATCATCCAATTTTCTACATATCTAAGCCATTTTTTATTTTGTATGCTAAGATCATCCAATTTTCTACATATTGCACACCAAAACTTCTAATTATTTGGGTATTGTTCTGCTATTGCTTAAATAGGGGATTTTTCTCACATGGGTAGTGCAGCCAGATGTTGTGCATATAGCATTATGGTTGACTTTGTTTTCAGTTCTCGGGTCACTGAAGGTAATGTAGTGTATTTAAACTTTTTATTGGGTTTATTATTTTTTTTCAATCACCCAATGAGCATTTTGTACTTATTCTTCATACTTGTTGCGGTGAATTTGTTTTTTCCTACAGTTTATTGTTCTACTAATCATTGTTCATTGTTTTCATTAGATGTTTCAGGGGATGAGCGGTTGAATGCATCTCCTTCTGCAACACCATGGGCACATTTAAGAGTGTTTTCAGTACTAGTATTGGTACTTTTCTCGGATTTGTTTTGGTAAAATCTTGCTTCGTTGAATCTCATAATGTGAAATTAAAATGGTACCGCCTTTGTTGCTTGATGTGTCACATGTTTCAATAAAATGTCAAAACCTTTTCAATCAGTAAAGTTAGTTATAAACTTATACTTGCGCTCTCAATTCATAAACAAATTTAGATTTACCTAAACAAATAACAACCAGCTTTTGTAGGCATTTCTAATAGAATTTATCTGTTTAGCTTGGCTAGCTTTCTCCATAGCATCAGGGCTAACAAAGTCAGCAGAGAGGGTGCTTTCAGCTTTTACTTACAACAGTCAATGAACATGTTTAATGACGGCACAATAGGCAGGGATATAGGCTGCTGTTTGGTAGAGGGCGCATGCATGCTGAAACAGCATGTATGCGCTACCTTAAGCTTATGTCCAGTTTCAGATTTAGCAGTTCCAGTTTTAGATGGAGTTAGTCTATTGTCTGAGGTTTGCTTTTGTTAGTCTTCATTTAGCTTTCAGTTCAGTTCCTTTTTAGAATGCATGCATGGTCTAATTTTAGACAGGGCACATGAGAGAGAAGCCTTTCAGATTTATATGGGGTGTTTTTCCCAAGGTATGATGACCAATGATTACATGTTGTCAGTCTTCTCCAGATGGGTGCTTTATTCTAGGAAGTTTTCTCATGCATGCTGGGTGCATTACACTAGGTAGATTTAGGTTTAGAGTTTTCCATCCTAGCCTAGGCGCACCTTAGGGATGGAGTACAGTAACTATAACCCTACTTCTCCTTTTCTTTAAAGGAGAGAGAGGATCTTCTGCTGAGATATTTAGCGAGTTAATGGTTTTGAACTATAGCATTAGATTTTACTGCTTTCTAGCCTTCCTGATGCTGCTATAACCTGTACAATTGAAGAGGAAGTGTTGTTCAGTTTCTACCTCTTCAGAGCCTCAAACCTGGAAAATCCTGTTTCTCCATTACTCCTTGGGCTCATCTATCCCTCTCTCTCACTCTTTATCCTGTGTGAGGTTGTCCTGAGTTGAGCCAATATGTGTTTTTCTCTCCATTGCACATAACATTTAAGGTATTGTTCTACTTAGATCTCCTTGCAGGGTTGAATTGCTCAATATAGTACTGATGTTTTCTTTGTGCCTCTTTTCTCCATTGCCGCTCTCTATAACTGTTCCCAGTGTGCTGGTTCAAATATTTCCTCTCTTGGGGGATTTCTCCTTCCTTAATGTAATGTCCCAACATTCCAGCCATCTCTACACTAGAGGTCCAAAGTGTTCTTCTTTCTCTGTAATGTCTCCTTGTTGACTTGGTGCAGGAATCTGCTGCTGTCCAAATCTGTCACCTTCATATAAGATCACCCTCCTCAATGCCTCCATATCAAACGATTGTAGTCCTATTTCTGCTAGCCGGATATGATATTGTGTGGAGTTAAGATGGTACATGCATGAGAAGATGAGTGATATTTTTCACAGTAAACTATATTTTTTTTGGATTGCATAGGGTTGATATTTATGCTACAAAATTTGTTTCAAAAATTGACAGTTGAGGGTGATAATTATTCTCCAGCTGAAAATATGCCAATCTCAATTTGGTTTCCCCCCTATAAAAGTGTTGCTCACTTTTAATATTAACCCTTATTTTAATTCGAGCTGAGGATCCCACCTAAAGATGAGCATTTTGCCTTTCACGATAAGGGAAGCTTTATAGAACATGTTAAAAACAACTTAGGGGCTTGAATCTCCACTCCCATTCCTCACCTGCCTACACTCCCCTCTCTATGAAGTACACTGCAAGATAATCAAAGAAGAGAGAGTTTACCTAATTTATTTATTTACATTGTATTTTGAGATATATATTTTGTAATCCATAGTTGAAAAAATTGGGTAGTATTCTGAGTCATCTAAGTCAAACTCTGCTTAGCATTGCTTCCCACTAGCCATGGGTTTTTTTTCCTGATGAAACTCGTTGACTTTTCTTTTTCCGCTTTTCATCAATCTCTCTTTTCTTAATGGATTGATTCATGTCTAAATGGACATTCTCCTACCATATCTAAACATAAAATATTAAAGATATGATCTAGTATCCCACTTGCTGACTCCAGATAGAGCTCATGATATTTAAACTAGTGGATTTTGGTGAAACCTAATTCATATCTTATTCCTTCAATATTCAGGAAAATTAAAGAGCTTTTTATCTAGTTGGATAATTCTTTTTACACATATTTTGTAATCCATAGTTGAAAAAATTGGGTAGTCTTCTGAGTCATCTAAGTCAAACTCTGCTTAGCACTGCTGCCCACTAGCAAAGGATTTTTTTTTCTTGATGAAACTCGTTAACTTTTCTTTTTCCGCTTTCCATCAATTTCTCTTTTCTTAATGGATTGATTCATGGCTGAATGGCCATTATCCTAGCATATATAAACATAAAAGATTAAAGATATGATCTAGTAGCCCAGTTGCTGACTTCAGATAGAGCTCATGATATTTAAACTAGTGGCTTTTGGTGAAACCTAATTCAGATCTTATTCCTTTAATATTCAGGAAAATTAAAGAGCTTTTTAGCTAGCTGGATAATGCTCTTTACAAATGTTTTAGAAAACAGATAAGTGAAGATATCATTTCTTATCAATTACTTAACAGACAACATATTCTTTCATTGCCCGAAATGACCGAAAGATCACCCCAAGGATATAGATACCTTGAGTAGTGTATTATTCACCTAGCCAATGGACAGAGTTGACATTACCTTCTAGTAGATGACACCAAGTTTGTTTCATACAGTTGAATCTTGTGTGGCAGGGTGTACACAATTACACCTTCAAATAAGATTTCCTAGTGCTTGCAATGTAACTTGAGCTATTCAATTTCTTCCAGACTTTCATTACCAAAATAAGACCTTTATTGTCAAAGTTCGATAGCTGGGGTCCTTTCAACAATAAATTAGTCAATAACTTCTGAGTTTCCATCTCTATCCATCACTTTCTTAGTCTAGGAAACCCATTTGAAAGATCTGCTCTATGTGGAAGTTGTTGCGTCCTGAGGTCTATACCTTTCAAAGGGTGGATAAACTGGATCCTCCCTATAAAGGCATTGACATCAATCATTATCAACCCTTAGGGTCTTTGTCGCTTTGTGCAAAACAAAACTCTCACATACATCTGTGAGAAATCCTTCACTTAGATATCATGGAATCAAAAAAGAATTCTGAGACCCTGCTATGATCTCCTCCTTTACCATACATAGAGAAGATATAGAATGGTTGGGCTGGAATTTCTCTTTGTATTCAGTTTACAGGTTCTATGAAATTAAATGATGTTTGTCATGCCAACAACCACTTAATTAGCAGTAAAATGTCATCTCAACCAAGGTTATTCATTTTAGCAACATATATCTCACCCACATCCAAGAAATGTGTGAGGATGGGCACATGGGATGCATGTTTCATTTGACATGTCCCAGATGGATTACACATAATGCACTTACCCTTCAGGGCTATATATCCAAAACCACAGACTAGGAAGCTTTGAGCATTTGTTTGAATGTGTAAATAAATATAACTTTCAGATCTTTTTTAAAATCTCAGTTTGCCCTATGAACTTCAATTGTGAAACTGTTCTCTTGTTGCTTTACACCTGGTTTATTTTTTTTTTTCCTTGGAAAAAGTCATAATTTTATTCATAAATGAACAAAATTATATTCTGCACATGTATTAGAATCACAGAGATCCCTACATTGTCACATATTTTCTGTCACATAAGAACATCAGGTTTAATGCCCCATTACAAACAATGGAGACGGCTGTCTCAGCCCTCATATAACCGATATCTTCTACACAAATTCAAAAACATAAGCACATCAGGTTTAATGCCCCATTACAAACAATGGAGACAGCTGTCTTCAGCCCTCATATAACCGATATCATCTACACAAATACCAAATCAGATACAGTCGGCTGTCTATATTTCTGTTATCATCATCACAAATACAGTATCAGAGAATGGTGACCATCATCAACATACTGTAACAGGAAACGAGTCCTTCCCCGGTCATTTAACAGCTGAGCTAATGCTCAATTCCGTGTCTCAATATCTTCATGAAAAGGTCTGTGATAATAGCTGTAAGTGCCCCCCGTAGAGTGTATGGTAATCTGCCATGTTCCAAGTACCAATAGTTGCTGCGTCGCTGCTTTGGATAGCTGATCTGCCATCCCATTTCTCTCCCGGTAAATATGTGTAAAAGTGATATGATTAAATGACATCTTTAACCGGATTACCTCCTCCAGAATAGGTAATAGTACCATCACATGACACTGTGTTATCTCCTTAGCCCAATCGATAACTAACTTGGAGTCACCAAATATCTGAAGAGTAAGACAGCCTTGTTCAAGTGCAAACAACATCAACAGCCGAAGGGACATAAGTTCAGCATAGTTATTTGACCCCCTCCCCAAGACAGCCACGATATGATAGTAATGGTTCTCAGATTTGTATAGTACTCCCCCCCCTCCACACACCATTTGTTGGTCGAGTGAAGATCCATCAAAATATTCCCACAGCCTGGATTTATCTATCAATTCCACGCTCATAGGTCGAGTACAAATCGCTTTAACAAGTGTCTTGAAGTGTTTGATAACAGCCACAGCTTGTGCCACTACATTCTCCATCAGAACCTTGCAATCCTGAAAAATGATCATGTTTCTGGTAATCCAAATGCCCCAAGCGAAAATACAAGGGGAAGCCCGGATGGGAGATGTCTTTTGTAATGTCCACCACAATATGAACGCTTCATGGGCACTCTCCCCCTGCCACCTCACATTGATATCCAGATATTTGCAGATCTCATCCCAAACTGCCTGAGTAAACCGACAATGAACAAATAGATGAGAAATGGTCTCTTCCGCTTCCCTGCAAAGAGGACAGAACCCCGGTCCCTGGATGAAACATTGTTGCATAATGTCCCAGGTTGGAACCTTGTTTTCCAGAATAGCCCAGAAGAGCAATTTATCTTTACCCGGACACTTTAACTTCCACAGATATTTCCACCACCACACCAATTCCCTGTTATGTACTTCCACATTCAGCTGGATATATCCATTCTTTGGGGAGTTTATTCCAGAGGGATGGTGATCCCAGATAAGTTCATCAATCCTATTGGTCAGTCGTATATTCGATTGTCTTAAGATCCGGAGAAAATCCTCCCATGCTCCTTGCATATCTTCAGGAATCTCAAGACGCTGTGCAGATATCCACCCCTGATGCCAAATAGTAGATGATCCCAAGTCCTCTAAGTCTGCCAGAAAATGATAACCTCTATCTGTCAAAAATGTCCTCAAGTCCACAGGAAGGACATGACTGCCCCTACAGCCAACCCATGGGTCCAGTCCAATACGAATGAGACGCCCATTTCCAATCCTCCACACTAATCCAGAGCCAACCAAATGAAAATGCTGCACCACCGCTTTCCAGACCACAGAGCAATTAGCCCTCGACTTATTGCCCAACCTAATCCAATCGAGTAGAGTTAGAGGTGCAATATATTTATGATATACCACTCTGGTATAGAGACTATGTGTATGGATAAGTCGCCATGACACCTTGGCCCCCAAGGCTTTTGCAAACAGAAAAATATTCTTTAACCCCCATCCTCCCAGTGCTTTTGGGACCGCTAATTTTTCCCATCTGACCCACACCAAAGCTCGGTTATCACCCTTACCCTTCCAGAGAAAGGCAAAACACAGCCTTCGGATCTGCTCCAAGACTCCCTTGGGAATCCAAGCTAGAGACATCCAATACACCGGAGTTGCTTCCAAAACTGATTTTACCAAATAAGCCTCCCTGCCCGAGAGAGTCATTTATGACTCCATCCATGAAGTCGCTGTTCAATTTTAGCTATTAACCACTGCCAATCAGTCTTCAAATAAGCATTTGGTTTCAAGTGAAAGCCAAGATACTTTAAACCATCATCAATATCCAATATCCTGTAAGGTAGTCTGATAGCCATTCTGTTAATCTCCTGTTCGGTTAATTGCGAGCATGTGATGGAAGATTTGTCAATATTAACTAACATACCCGCTGCAGCTTGCACTAATTGAGACCTTCAACCACCTTATCAATATCCTGTCGCGTGCCATCACAAAATATCAGAATGTCATCAACAAAAAGGAGATGTGTAAAAAACAATACCTGTGAAATGGAAATGCCTCGAAAGGAGGCATCAGCTTTTGCTTTCAGAATAAAACGACTGAGGCCTTCAGCAACCAGGAGAAACAGCAGCGGAGAGAGGGGGCATCCCTGTCGAAGACCCCTCCCAGCTTGGAAGAATGGACTAGCAGATCCATTGATCAGTACAGCAAAACTCACCGTAGTGATGCAGGCCATAATCCATCTAATAAATTCGTAGCAGAAACCCAGGTGAGTTAGAAGCATCCGGATATAGAGCCAACTAACCCTATCGAATGCTTTTGAGAGATCAATCTTAATCACGACACCCTTCTGCTTCTGCACTTTCAGAGTGTGTAATCCTTCCTGGGCAACTCCGATGGCATCATGAATTTGGCGGCCCTCCAAGAAGCCAAATTGCTCACAAGAAATATGCTTAGACAATATATTCTTGAGTCTCCTCGCCATAACCTTAGAGATGATCTTATAGATAATTGCAGAGAGAAATAGGTATGAATTCATCAAAACTGTCAGGCTTGTCGGTTTTTGGAATAAGAGCTAAAAATGTCGAGTTGAAGGGGCCATGTATAAATCCAGCCTTACGGGATTCTTCCACCACATTCAATAATTCCTCCCCAAAGAAGTCATAAAATCCTAAGAAGAATTCTATAGGCCAGCCATCAGGCCCCGGGCTTTTATCTTTCTGAAAGGAATTCATTACCAGCGAGAGCTCAATCGGCAACACCTCCTCCATCAACAATCGATTATCATCCTCCCCCACAAAACGAGGGAAAAGCTGAGCCACCCGAATAACCTCTGCTATAGAGGCCCCAGGTTGAGCAGTAAATAAATCTCCAAAATGTCTAACACCCAGATCCGCCAGTCCATCAAAGCTGGTGACCGGTTCCCCATCATCTGAAGATAGTTCCCAAATAGAGTTTGTGAATTTTCTCCCCTTAGCATATGCTTGAAAATATTTTGTGTTCTCATCACCACACTGTAGCCAGATCGCCCTGCTTTTCATTCTCCACATCTCTTCTCTCTCACACAGAATCACATTCCTGCGGCGTTCCCACTCCATCATCTCTTCTTTATGCTGTTCATCCAAATAACCCAGTCCCCGACCATGAAGAAGCCTGTCAATATTCAGCTCAGCAGCCCGCAAATCCTGATCCTCGATCACCCTTTTTTCATGTGCCCAGTGAATAGTGGCCTCTTTAATACGCTTAAGATTATGATGAAAGTGTGCACTCGCATGCTCCAGAGAATCATGAGGTCGATGAACCCACAAATCCTGAACCAACTTATGAAAATCCTCCGCCTTCAGCCAGCTAGGGTTGAATTTGAAAGGACTGGGAGGTTTATTCCTTCTACCTCTTAACTCCAGAAAATGGGGACAGTGGTCAGATACCCCTCCTGTCCCTACCCACTGCCTGACAACATCAACCCCCAGTGCCAACACATCAGCCACCAGAAACCGATCCAGCCTCTTAGCCACCCTCTGATCCCCCGCTCTCTTATTCCGCCAAGTTGGTGTAAGTTTGGATGGTAGAATGTCAAGCAGATCCTTCCTGGAAAAGGCTTGTATGAAAAAATTGGCTAGTGTATCCGGAGTAGCCCGAGGCCCCCACACTTCAGAAGAACCCAAAGAAAGGTTGAGATCCCCACCCAATATCACATCCCTTCCTAGTAATAGATCCATACTTAACAATGAGTCCCAGAATTCAACCCTGCTTAAATAGGGCCCGTAGATATTGAGCACCGTGAACATCCTACCAATCTCAGCATCCCAAACTTCCAAACCGATACCAGAAGGGATACCCCAAGAACTAGCACATCTACAGCTCTTCACCTTCCATCCCGAGGCCAGCCCGCCTGAGCGCCCCCGAGCATCCACTCCGACAAACTTCCAACCTGGAAGCAGTGATTCTAAAGCCCGAACTACATCCCCACTACCACCCATAGTTTCTTGCAACAGTAAAACATCCGGCTCATTTAAGTCCACCAACCTCCGAAGCGACGATTTTTTAATGGGACTCGCCAACCCACGACAGTTGAAGGACAATATTTTCATAATAAACCCCCTTCCAGGGTTTTCGCAGCTCGAATTGCCCACTCGATAGAAGATAGTGTACCCATCACTAGATCAACATAAAACAGTGCCAGGGAAGACAATACAGGTTGGTGGAGGAGACCCAAAACAATCCCCCCCAAATCATTAAAGACAGCAATAAAATCAAGAGGAGAGAAATGAGACAAACCCAAGAGTATCAGGTCGCATTTCCTTCCAGCTAGGGGTTTAACGGTTTCTTGGAGCATTCATGGAGCAATTCATGGCCTCAATCCAAACCTTTGCGTATCAAATCTGAAATCTCAGCTATTACCAAAGTTGGCCAGCGTGAAATATATATCTCTACATTTAAAATTCCTTCCAAGCCAGCAATGTAAACCCTGCGTGGTGGATTGAACGCGGCAATGAAGTTTATGAACTCCGTCTAATCTTTAAACCCTGCAAAATCTTGAAGATCTTGAAACACAGCCTTGAATATATGGGATAAACCTCTGCCCTATCGCCAGATCGCAGAGTCACATTTCATTAAACATTGCCAAGATCCTACAACTCGTAAACATCAGAAACCGATAAGAGCTCTTCCACCAGCCCTGCGTAGATCCCAGCTCCAACGACCTAACTCTGCCATCTTCTGGTATAAAATAACTATTCAGCTTTAATGAAAGATGAATTCGGGAGTTACATCTAATAAGTAGTATCAAAACCCGGTGAAGACTTCCATAACTTCTGCATGCTCAGCCCTGGCATTCTGCCATCTTGCTTGCCCAAACCTACTATTCACTGCTATTCAGTCTGCCTTCTAGCTCCTATTCTCAGCACTACAAAAACGTTTCATGCCATTTCTCTGCTCTCTGTGTTCTCTTTCTCTGAAATCGATTGCTGCTCATTTACACCTGGTTTATATCAACACATACAATAACAATAATTTATATATATCCTCTTTTCTAAACCTGTTTGGATCACCTTACCAGATTTGATCTCTATTAATGGGAATCTGACCACAGAAATTTGTCCAAAATGGGTGAACTTTGGCACGCTTCTTAAAAGTCATATTTCAACAGTTGTAAATTTATGATAACAATCTGGTCCAAGCAACATAATTTAATGGCAGCCTTGGTTCTCTTCATTTGGCAAGGATAGAAGTTCAATAATCAAGGTATCCTGTGGACACAGACAGTCATTTTTGAGTTCATGATCAGGCTTACAAGTTTTCTCAGTGGTCGGACTTAGGAGTAAGGTACTTCCTTCAGGCACCTTGTTACCTATACTTTTGAAGATTCTAGAATTAGTCTATGAAGAAGGCGAGGGAAAGAACCCACAAAAAAGTCCCTACTAATGGATCCTAACATAAAGACATGACAGAATTGAGGAGAGATTACAAATAAGATGATCATAATTTGGTGAAGATCCATCATCTCTTATTGGTTCCATTTCGAAACCAATTTTTAAGGATGCATTTACTGCAATATTTGTCTCTGATATAGAAAATTTTGTTTTAATACTGCCATGTAATCAAGATATAAGGACTGTTCTTTCTGTAATTCCCTGTGGGCAGGTCTGCAATTGCTATCATGGATCTGGTCTAGATTTTAGTGCTGAAAATGAATATTAGAAGCGAAACCTAGATAGTGTATATGAATCCAAATCTTAGGAGATGGTTAGTACTTGGTAGTTGTTTTGTGACCACTGTTGAGTTCTGTGCCAACTTGTCCACCTAGAGAGAATACCATCAGCAGTTTCCACCTAGATAGTGTATCTGAATCCAAACCTTAGGACATAGTAGTTGTTTTGTGACCACTCTTGAGCTCTGTGCCAACTCATCCACCTACAGAGAATACCATCAACAGTTGCCACATCGGTAGATGAAACTTGGTATGTTGACCTTGCAGAGCGATTTAAGAAGGAATGCAATGAACTAGTTTAGTTATAAAGATGAGATCATCACCTTACTTTAGATGGCATACAATGTGTGTGGTATGACAGTTTGGACCTGTTATCACACAACTTGTAGTTGTCCCTAGTGGTATCCCATCCGGGATGGTAGAGGAGATGGACAACTAAAGAGATGACCCAAGAGATGCCACGGTTCCCAATGCAAGTTGGGAGTCACAACAACCGAGGCACTCTTCACTTTAGATCGATATGAATCAAGACCAAGGGGGAGACCCTATATCCAATCAAAGATGATTGGACCAAAGCAAAGGTTTCTATGGAAATGTTAAAGATGAGTTACGGAAACCAATACAAGGTTAGGTGGACCTAGAAGTTTAAGTATGGTTGAAAGAGGCTTAAGGGATGACTATTGTTTCAACCAATGAATGATTTAGGCCACATAACAAGATCAAATGACAAGATGTAGTACCATGAAATACACAAGTGGGACCCACTTCCTTGGGATATGGAAAGTGGTTCAAATGGAACTCACAAGGTGAAGTTAAGGGTGCAAATGGTACCAAGGGGTATGCAAAGAGTAGATCTGTGGATCTAAGATGAAATTAGAGATACCCACATATGGGATCTAGCAATTGACACAAATCCCAAAAAGTGCGATTTTCCTTAGGTGGACTAGTGCCTTGAAATGGATGGGCAAATGGAGTCAAAAGGGTATCAAAATGTAGATCGGGACACCTAAGATGCAAACCAAGGAGGCTCTTCAAGATCAATTGGGTGTGATGGTTAGATCTTACTAGATCTAATGTTTCACTAAGTGACCCAAGTGGACAACGATCCCCAAAATGAGGAACGATACCCCCAAGGCAGAACTTCACAAAGTGATACACTAGATGTAGGTTTCAAGGTGTGCTCTTTCCAAAATAAGTGGGATCTCAAACAACCAGTTTCTCTAAGTGAGTCAACTCAAATCCCCAAGAAGTGCGACTTTGCCCAAGGAGGGCTAAATGCATGGTAAAGTTTGTCAAATCAAGTCCAAAAGCCATGAAACTTTAGATCCAGGTAGCTTATGCAATTAACAATGTGGACCTTGAAAATCAAAGGCATCCAATGGTTAGATCTCCATAGATTTGAGATTGAACATGCATCACCAAATTGACCCAAGTGGGGCACAACCCTCAAAATGAGGAATGGGGCCCACAAGGTGAAAATCAATGAAGTGAAGCACTAGGGGTAGGTTATCAAATGTGAGGATCATGAATCAAGTGGGATCCCACCTACCCATGTACTAGATCTAGCTTAACTCAACCACCCAAGGAGGGCGACTTTACCCAAGGAAGGTTAAATGCCTTGAAAAGTGTGTCAAATGTAGTCCAATCCACATTAAACTATAGATCCGAATCGCTATGGATACTATAGAGGTGGGTTTTCAATATCTTTCAAAAGCCAAGCTAGATCCAAGTAGATCTAAGAAAAACAAAAAATGAGGGTTTTGATTTTAATGTAATTTTTTACCAATGGGGTGGATAGCAAGCGAAATCAATACGTACCTTGTAGATCTTACCTCAAAAGCTTGCGGCCTCTTAGCATATGGAGAATTCTTTCCCTAGTTACAATTCCAAGCTTGATTCAAGTGTCTTCAACCAAAAACGTCCAAGCCCTAGAGGAGATATGTCTCATGAAAACCTACAAATCAAACTACATCAAGTTAGATTTGATCCACAAATCCATAAGATCTAAGCATGTAATATCAAGAAAGCAATCAATGGACAAAACACAATTGAAAAACTCCCTCAAGATGAAAACGTCTTGCCCATGGGGGATGTGAGCAACCCCTACAATCTTCCCATCAAGCAAATTGTAGCTAGCTTCAAACAATTCGGCCTCCCTTCAATTGATGTCGATTTCACCTGAAAAGCAAACAATGTCTAGAAGCAAGATATCCAAGAACATATGCAAGAGTAACCCAATCAAAGCCAAGAAGTAGATCTCCAAAATATTCTTTTCATTCCAAGTTTTCTAGAGCCCAAAGGTGAGCTATACAATAGGGGGTCTCCTCCTTATATAGGATAATAAAGACCAAAACCCTAGATCTCAAAACCACTTTACAATAAAATCAGTGGTTGAGATTAAAAGATCTCAATACATGATCAATGGCTAAGATGAAACATAACAATATAACACATGGATCACTCAAGTAATGATGACGTCATAGCTAAAAGATACTCATGGAGGGTGATGTCATCCACTAGAGGGGGGAAAAGTACATGGGCCCACCTCATATGACTAGGACATGACACATGGAGCTCATGGTGGGGCTAGGAGGCATCAATCCTTGCTAGCTCATCCCCATGGCACAATAAAATAATATAATATTTCCAAAATAAATACAAATGATCAAATTTGTCCTCAAAATTTGTGACAGACATGCAGTAAAAGGCCTCCTGTGGCCTCTGTGGACCCACCCAAGTGATGAAAACTGGATGGGAGATAGGGCGTTCACCCTGGAAGACCTCTGTGAAAACCAAGTGCCAAAATTTGCCTCAATTACCCAAATCAAATTCCTCAGTGACCCTTTTATCCCATTTTTGAACTACCTCGGTAATTGTGAAAGTGCTGAAACTGCCTCCTAGGGCACCTGTGCTGTCAAAATGAGCCCACCAAGATTTCCAGAAGGGGGGGTAAATGGTAATATCAAGTGGCTGTACCACACCCTCCTCATACAACGCCCTAGGTGAACTGGCCTCTCATGGCCCCTGCTGCTCAGGCTGGGAAATCAACCCCAAATCTGGTCAACAAGTGCAAAAATGCATCTATCACTGTCAGAAGTGCCCGTAACTGAATGACAAGTGTCTCATTGGATCTAGAAGACCCAAATCTACTAAGAATGTGTACTCATACACCATGGGTTTCCCTGATGGGCTAGCTGTAGGGTCCACCATATATGGACAATGCATAATCTGATGAGTTGAGGTAATAATAAAACCTGTTGAACTGCATCAATCATCGTCTGAATCACATGTCCATCATAAAGCATCATCATCAAGAGTACGTGGGACCATCAATCATCATCCATAAGCATGCATGGCCCACATCAACACGGATCCCAAGAAATGACCATAGTCAAACTGGGTTTGACTAGGTCCATATCAATCTTTTAATAACCGAAACCGGGAATCAAACTGGTTAGGGGTCAACTCGGACTGGAACCGAAACCGGTAATGAACCGAAGCAGTTTGATTTCAATGAACTGGACTATTAAAAAATACAAAAAAAATTACAATTTTAATCATAAAAATTATATTTAACATTCTAAGATATATTTCAAAGCATTAGACACATAATATGTATATTTGAAACCATTAGACACATAATATGTAAAGTCTACTCATATATATAAATCGGAAATCCATAAACCATGTATGGGTCACAAAATGGCACCAAGTGCACTACATACTCATAGTAAAGTCTCATAGCATATATCTCAAATTCTGAAACAAAATACAATATCAATGAGGCTCTATTACCTCTACAGTCCAAAAAACATGATCAATGATGAGTCATGACTCATAACTAATCAATCATCAAACTTAGCACCACTGCTAGAAAAGGAATGCTCAACATCAACATATGGCTTAGACTCCTCGGAGTCGGACTCCGCAGGGACATCTACGGCCCTAGCTCTAGCAATAGCAGTAGCACTAGTAGAAGCACGGTCTGCACGGCTAGTTCGTCTACTGCCAATGCCACCATCACTGTCCGCCATGGTTGGATCCTGCTCTGTACCTGCATCCCCTACTCCTAATGGATCTGCATCCAAAACAATGGGATCTGTATCAGGTCTTTTGTTTAGCAATTGGTTGCGCCTTAGTCGGAGGTTGTACTACACGAAGACAAGATCATTTAACCGTTTTTTGTTCCAAACACTTTCTTTTCTTCGTGTGAATCCTCTCAAAGACGGACCAATTACGCTCACACCCGGAAGCACTGCAAGTCTGACTAAGGACACGAATTGCAAACTTTTGCAATAGACCACAATGGCTGCCAAATGACTCCCACCAATTTGCTGCATGGACAAATTAGATTGTGAATTGAATTATTGAACATAAACAACTTAAAAGCTAAAGCTTAAACAATTGAACTTAAACAATAAAACTTGAAATTTGAACTTAAAGCTTAAAGTTTTAAACAATTGAACTTAATGAAACTTTGGATTCTTGGAAATTTGAAATTGTTTACCTGGTTGGTCGCCATCTCTCATCTTTATTGCCACGCTTTTTCCAAAAGTGCCCGTGGCTCTTTTGAAAGAGGTAAGTTGTCGATGTACTTCCATCTACTCATTCTCATCAGGGATCATGCGCTCTATGCAATCATACAAACCATCTTTCACCTCCCCTGTTAGATCATCTCCTAGTCGAGTTCTATAATGATACTTTGGGTTCAAGAAAAACCCAGTTGCATGTATAGGGCAATGGAGTTGATTGTTCCATCTGTTATCAATGATCTCCAAAATAGGCCCATACTTGGCTACTCTATCTTTGTATGCTGCCCTTATCTGCTCCTTTGCCTGATCCATAGCCTCATAAATGTAACCCATTGCCAATTTTTCCCCATCCACCAACCACAACACCTTAACAAGGGGCTCAACAATTTTCACAACCTCTGCTGCTTTTTTCCAAAATGCACTATCATTAACTCTTTTTTTGGTGTCTTTTGCATCTTGCTTACGGGCCCACTTAGATGAATTCCATTCATCACATGAAAACATCTTCTGCAAGTTTTGTTCTTGGGAAATGAGAGATTGCAATGTGAGGAAGTGTGTTGCAAATCTCGTGATGGCAGGCCTACAAGTTCCCTGTTCCCAGTGCTTCTCCTCATTAGGTTCAAAACCCATGCATGATTGTAGATGTATTTTGTAATGCTCTTTCCATGCTCTACAACATTCTTGACCCAATCCAGTTTGCCTATATCCTCAAGCATGAGGTCTATGCAGTGTGCAACACATGGGGTCCAAAATATGGTTTTGTGTTTATTCTCTAACATCTTACCAGCAAGAACATAATTAGATGCATTATCTGTGATGATTTGAACAACATTTTCCACCCCCACCTCCATAACAACTTCATCCAAGAGCTGAAATAATAGGGTTGCATCTTTCACCCTATCAGATGCATCAACTGATTTCAAAAACATGGTTCCTTGTGGGCAAGAGACAAGGAAATTGATGATATTACGGTTCCTTATATCAGTCCATCCATCTGACATGATGGTACATCCCATAGTTTCCCATGACTCTTTAAAACCCTGCAAGTATTCATGTATGGACATAAATTCCTTATGCAAAAGTGATCCCCTCAACTCATGCATAGTAGGGCCTTTGAATCCCTTACCAGCTACAAGAACAGAATCCCACATGGTTTGATAATAAGCTGAGCGAGAAGCATTGAAGGGAATATCTTAATCATACCACCATCTAGCTATGTACTCATGAGCAATTGCTTTGCATTGCTTCTTCCAATGCTCATCTAAGGTGGGCTGATTGTGGGTTGGTTGAACTTGAGATTGAGAAGCATTGCCACTTGGAAAGGAGGGGGAAGGTGAAGAAAAATAGTGCTGAAGGGTCTTCTTCTTTTTAGGCTAATTTTCTCCAATGTTTTTCGTCTTTTGACGAGAGGGAGGAACATACTGGAAGGGGACCCTAGCAATGGTAGAAGGGGCAGAGGAAGAGCCTTCAAAATCATGTAAACCAGATGCCCTCATGGCAGCACTTGCAAGTTCCCTCTTCCTCCCAATTTCAGCTTCTATCTCTTTATGCCTAGCCTTCTCTTCTTGATATTTTTTAAACTAATTTAATATATCAGCTCTAATCTCCCCAATCACATCATCCGGTGCATCACATGGGAGAACTTGGCCTCTTATCCCAGCCAAGTGTTGCTTCACCCTGTGAATGCCCCTCCCACCCATGTGTTTGTGGCAATATTTGCAAAAAAATTCCCCCTCAACACATTCAACATGGACCCATGCAACATCTTTCACTCTAGGAGCCATTGGGAAACCGGAAAATGCAATTTGAAAATAGATTCTGCAAGTGCAAAATAATGGAAAACAAAATGAAAATGTGCAATTGCAAATGCATTTAAAAAAGAAAAAAATTAAAACAATAGATTTACAAGCAAAACAGATTTAAATTAAAAAAAAAAAACAATTTTGAGTTTGCATTTGCTTACAAATTAAAAGAAACAGGGCCATATGGCAGCCATAAACAACAAGCATTCTCAACTTTCAAGTCTTATACTCTCAAACAGAAACAGGAAACTTGGAGTCTTGGACAACATACTCAAAAATTCAAAAATTCAAAAAAACAGTGACTGCCAAGTGCCAAGTTCAAACAACAAGCAATAACATACCTTGAAATCTGCAGTGCACAGCTGGATTGAAGATGATTGATGTTGAGCGGCCTCCTCCACACTGCACAGTCAGCTAGCTTCACTCCTTGCCAAAATTTGAACTCCCAAGTCCCAACACACTGAAACTTGACTGTAGCAATGAGACAAATGACTAAACCGGCGACAGCAATGAGACAAAGTCACAAATTAGCTCTTGATTGTGAGTGAATGAGAATGTGGGGGCTGGGGCACGTATTTAATGTCTTTTGGAGGGCGAATTAGGGTTAGGTATTTTGTTTTTTTTATTAAAAAACCAATAAAAAATTTAAAACCCTGAAACTGGGCCCGCGGACTGTTATTTTAGCTGGCCGGCCGAGTTTATACGGAACCAGACCGGTTAGTGACGGTTTGGCCGGTTTGGTATTGAACCGGGCCGGTTAGGTCCAGTTCATTACTAAACCGGACCACCGGTCCGAGTTGAAGGCCGGTTTAAACCTCCATATCATTTGGCCGGTCAAACCGGCCGGTTCCGGTTATTAAAACATTGGTCCATATACAACCAAGGATAAATCATATCAATAGACTAAGACATGTTCCTCTAATCATACTCACAGCTTCACTTAAAGTATAACATCATTTAGTGGCATTAAGCATTTTTGTTCATTCCGTTGTTATTTGTATTCACTTGCACAATAGCTTAAATTACAAACTCACCCATTGGACACGGTCTAACTGCTAGCTAAGGATGAGGCTAGGAACAAGGTTGGGCAAAGGGGGTGACTTGTCTAGACTCAACTAAAAGACACTTTGGACTGGGAGAAAGGGGGAGCTACAAACTCTGTGCTGGACAAAATAAACACGAGGAATGGCTGTGCCTCACAAATGGGTAAGTTGTTTAGAGAGTGCTTATTCAACTTAGGAGTCATGTCTACATCAAGTTGATCCAATTTCATTAGGATCTTTCAATTTCATTTCATGGCCTTTTTGGCCTACATAACCCTTCGGATCTCAGGTGTGCTGATAAGCACAAATAATTGCAGGTTGCATCCAGGACATGTTTGTATACATATATAAGGTCAGCAATTGTTTAGATATTGCATTTAAGAACCATTGCTTTTTGGACCTTTCTTATACTCTTCGAGGAGTATTTTTTTAAAAGTTCATCGCTCTTGCCCTTTTTAGTTTCCATGGGCGAATTTATATAAGTTTCCATAAGTAGTACGTGAGCTTTCAGTTTTAGCCAACAACATCTCAAGTGACTAGGAGGAGTTTGAGCCAGTGCCAAACATTGGGACAACCGACCAGAATGATTTAGGCCTACAATCCAACTTACCAAAGGCAAGTTTTGTCACCAACTCAGAGCCGAGACACTAAACATACAGGGATGCGGTCCAAACACAGAGGTAGAAAAAGGGGAAGTCATCAATATCAGAAAGTCAAGTAAGACAAGTCATGGGTTAAAGCCAAATAAGGAAAGTCATGGATGGATGGAGTCAAGTGATGGTGGAGCCTAAGCTAGCAGACAAATGGTGTCAAGGAAGACCATATCTATGCAAGGTAGTGAACCAGTGAGTTTTGTCAAACAACCTAAATGTGCAAGTAAAATGTTCATTTTATAATTCATCATTAAGATAATTCATTTCAAGTTTTACAACATTTGCCACATCATGAATGATATACCAAGCTGAAGCTATGAACATGACTAAAACAACAAGATAGTAATCCACTGTCAATGATCAAACATCCATAGGTCATATAACATCATCATAAGAATAATCATCATAAATCATCTGAAACACTGCTGCAATACATCTCTAGGCACTGAACTGAAACTGTATGGAATAAAGGGTCACATTGGTCATCAAATCTGAACTCTCAAGGCTCAACCTTGACACAAGGTCTAACATAAGTCTAAATAATACACTGCTCTGATCATGAGTGATCTCGAAATATAAAGTCGTCATAGCCAAGCTCTAAATAATCCAAGCTCTGGAATGTGCAGATATCTACTAAGCAAGAATAGTAGCCTTGCTACTATGGTGTGATAGCATGACCTACAGTTCACATGCTTCAACACAACAATAATATTACCATCTATAACAACAAGAAAACGAGGTGAAATGAAAAAGGCATGCATGCATGAGTTTGCATGGCCAATATCCTAGTTTGCATGCAAGATAAGTGGGAATACTGAATTTTCATGAGCAATGTCCAGTTTGCGTGAATGATAGGCATATTTCAGGTTGCACACTTCACTAGCAATGCGCATGATTCATTTCACAGCATTCAGGAGGTGTATTTTTTCAAGAAGAATTTATTCTCACTTTATTAATTGAGTCATTATAATGCAACCATGCATTCTCTGCCAGTTGACTTCTAGCCTGGGAAAATATGAGGTCACATCTCTTTTAAGGGATTTTCATTCAAAAAAAGTGTATTTATTAATGATCAATTTGCATTCTGAAATCGGACGGAGATCATCTACTAGACTTAGAACAACAGTGTGAATCTTTACTTGGTAGCATGCACATGCAATTAGATTTAGGCTGCAGATTCCAAGGAGACAGAGCCTATTTGAAGAAGACTTTTTCATTTTATTAAGCCTTAAGGTGGGATTATCACTGATCGGAACCCTATTGTTGTAATTCCAGCTGGTTTGATGGTTGAAATAAAACTAGAGTAATTTATCCACATGTGTTTCCTATGTGATTAAATCTTGTAGAATGTGTTTCAACTTTATCATTATGTGTTACTTGAGACAACTTAGCAGATCTAAAGGACCTTCACCCATGATGGTCTTTGTCAGTGAACCCAGATGTTGGATGGCATTTTGTGGGTTGCTTTAGAAGTTGTTGCAAGTGGACCTGAGGCCTAGACCTTTCAAACGACAGAGAAATTGGCTTCTTCCTACAAGGGCGACATCTTTCAAAGGTCTTTGGACTTTGTGCACAACAAAACTCTTACAGACATCTGTGAGAAGTCCTTTGCTTAGATATCATTAAATAAATATTCTGACACCATGCTATGATGTTCCCCTTTCCCATGCATAGAGAAGCTACATAATGGATAGGCTTGAATTCCTCTTCTATGATGGTCATGACATTAGCCTTACCCTACCTTATGAGTCTATACTATATAGAGCTAAAAGCTGATTGATGAAATAGAACATATTTCTAGTGTCTTGAATTTCCAGATTACTGTTTATGTAGATCTAACCATTAGTTTTTTCTGGTTTGATCTAATCTCAAGATATGTAGTGTTGACACTGCATATCCCAGTTTTTTCTGGTTTGATCTATTCTTCAGTTATTAGCTGTAGGAATCAATTCTTTGAGTGAAGATCTGCTCACCATGTCACGAAGCTTAACATGGTATCAGAGTTGTAGCTCTGAAATCTTCCAAGAATCTGTGTATGGTTAAGCTGTCAAGAATATGGAAATTTCAATTTACATATGAAATTATGAATCTTAAGTCTGAATATGATAAACCAAGTGGAAATTCAAATTACATATTTGATATTGATAATAGATTGGAGATATGTGTGTTATCACACAATCTCTAGTTGTTTGTGGTAGGTATCCCAATAGGGAGGGTAGAGGAGACAACTAGGAAGGTGTAACCAGCAATAGCCAAGTCCTCCGATCGAATGAACGGAAGTCACACCGAACAGGGCTACTGTCACTTTAGACGAGGCACTTGGCCAAGTCAAGGGGGAGACCCTGCTCAACCAGTTATGGTCGAGAGACAAAAAACACACCCAATCCCAAAAGAGATAAGAGATAAAATCAAGGAATGAGTGTAGAAGGGCTCCTAAGTCTAGTTTCAGCCACAAGATGGACACACGAATGAAACAAGCAAGTAGGTGAAGTGTGACCAGCAATAGATTATGATGAAAATAGTGAATTAGATGGCTGAAAATAACTGAGGCAACAAACAATGCAAGAAGTGATTATTAAATGAAATTCTGCCCAAGGGAGAGATTGTTTCTGAGATTGGTGGACCTAGGGCAGCATAAAATTAAGGTTTTTAATCACGTCTAGAAGATGAAACTTGATTCCCTAAGGTAAAATGACGATCTAAACAAGAATCAAGAATACCCAGAACCCCAAAGAGACCCCAAACCAGCGGAAGAGAAAAACACCCTAGAGGGGCGTTTTTGGCAATAGGACCAGTGCTGTTTCAGAGGGTAAATGGAGTCGAAAATTGATGAAACTTAAGATGTAGGCTATTAAGCTCAAATAAAAAGTGGGTTTGCAAATAAAAAAGAGTTCTAACGGTGGGAAGTTAATTTTTTGTATTTTAGGGTTTATTATATGTTTTCCAACTTAGCAAGACAGTGAAAATGATGAAGGAGAGACAAGGAGATGAAGAGTACCTGGTGAAATGGTGAAGTGGAGAACTTTGAGTGAAGACTAGCCCGGAAGATCAAATGTGAAGCAACTTGCGAGTTTTCTTGAGCATGAGAAGCGAATGGACACCAATGGCGACCTGGGTACCTGTCACAATCAAGACAATAATCAGTAACTGCAGCAAATAATCAAGTAGAACAACAAATAAATGGTTGAAGATAAAGGAATTGAATAGCAGAAAGCAAATAACAACTCCCTTGTGGATAACTTTGGAGAAAATCACTGGAATGGTGCTCTCACTCCAAGTACAGCGCCCTTCTTCAAATGGCCACCAATCAAATATGAACCAGCAAACAAGTATGGAAATACACAACAAACTATCTCCACAATGCATCCAACACTAGCTATCAATCACCACAAAATTTACTCCACAACACCAAGTATCAAGTTGCAAATGGAATGTCTCTCTATCTCAAGTGCAAATCGAAAATGCCAAGAAGAAGTGTACAATGGGTGAGTGTCTTCTCTTATAGAGAAAGGCAGCTCTCAAAACCTATTCCCTCCAAAATGGAGGGCTAGGATCAATCCCCCATCCACCAAAATGAATGGAGGAGATCATCTCTAGAAGGGGGGGCAAATTATCCTCAAAAATGCCCAAGTGGAGAGTGGGGCCCATAAAATCAATACAATAGTGGTTTGGGGGTGTCTATGGGCTGTTTTAGCCCCCCATACCAATACACTATGGTCCAAATACATCAATACACCAAAATTTTGATTTTTGCTAAGTGGAAAAACGAACCCCATGGGCAAATTCGTTCCACATGGTGAGCTGGGCAAGAGAGGGCCCCACAACCAAAAATACAATGTCCAAACATTACCATTTTACCTTAGACATTACCTTTACCTTTGCCAACCATCGATTTTGCCATTTGCCTATAGTTGCCTTAGTCAAAATTTGATTTTCCATGTAATTTTTGCTGGTTTATATGGTTGAAGCTGAAAATTGGGCTTTTGACCCACTTTTAGTGCCTGGATTGCCGAACCGTCTGTTGCAATGCGATCGTGGACCCCAAAAGTAGTAGGGATGACCACTCGAACGACCCCGATCCATCACTTAGGCATTACTTGCCCAAAATCCATAATTTTTAATTAAAACGGGTCAAAATTAACCAATAATAATTAAAAATTTCTCAAATGCTTTGGTCTTTTGCAATTCTGACACCTGCATGCTCATATGGGATCCCTGTAGATAATAATTGATTGAAATCGAAATTCCGGTTGCAACTTTTTTTTGGGCCCATTTTTGGCCTGGTCAACTCAGTTTGACCAAGTTAAAACTGGTCAACAATATTGCTAGCTGAATACCTGTGTGCAAACATGAAGTGACAAGGCTCAATTATACAAGTTAGTACATTACTAAGCAATATAATGATAACATGGTGATCAAAAATACATTAAATCCCTAGATAATACAAGGCCCTGATGAGGTGGGCCCACCACCTCCTAAAGACTAAAATGCTATGCACATCTTATAGAATTGACCACTTTGCTGACTTCAGGTGATGTGGATAATCAAGGCAAAGGACAACGGGAAGACAAGGATGAAGATCATGTGACCCTTTGGACAACTCGGGAAAGCGGGGTCCATTGAGATAAGTATGCCATGACAGAACACGGGGAAGGGCGGTGCCTCACAAATGGGTATAGTGCAGGGAAACCACCACTAGTAATCTAACAAGTATCTCGCAACTCACATCCATGCCTGAAGACTCTGTGAGGTTCTTTTCTAGAGCCGCCAAACTGGGTGTCCGACAAACTGTAACTTGAGACTCTAGGGGACAATCTTGAGCTTGTCCCTTGCTCCCTCTCACCTCCTTGCCCTGCAAGACTAAGTGAGGAATAACCACTACAAATGCTGACATGTATAGCTGACTTGTGTCCATGTGTGTTTATAAACACATTGCATGGATTTTACAATGAGTTTCATACTTAGCCCTTTTTTGGCTAGATTTTACATTTACAACATAATAGCCTTTTTGGCTTGATTTACATTTCTTCATTTCTTCATTACATCAAGGCCCTCTTGGGCTACAGACATATCTCAAAAGATATAAACATGGTGCTCATACTGCAAAGGTAATGGGGGTGAGCAATACATGCTTTGATGACCAATGGGGAACACCCGGTGAGGGCAATTTGCCCCAAACAATGGGCAGAACTGCCCCAGTCAAGTCGGCGTAGTTGGGCAAAGTTAGGTTGGACCAGTCAGGATAAAAGTCACCCTTTGATCTCTATAAATAGAGAGTTCGACCTCTCATTTGGTCATTCACTCAAGCAAGTCTGCTCTAGCCAAGAGAGGTTCGCTACTTCAGTTAAGAGACTGATTTTTTGGGGTTCTCCACTATTGGAGAAGTTTCTCCCTTGTTTTCTTCGGTTTACGCTACTACTCTCCGGATGTACATCATTCTCTATTAGAAGGTCTGAGCTCGTGGGAGACAAATAGCTTTTACTATGGTTGGGAGATGATTGTTCTTATCATCATGGTTTAAACGAGCTCGACACTCATTTTGTTTTTGAGCTTTGCCATTCTTTTAGTGATCCTGGTTATGTTGCTATAAACATTAACAAGGTCAAGGCTCAACTCAGCTTAGGATTTGGAGAGCCTGATGAACTTCCATTGTCAGGTTCTTCCCAACATGCAGTTTAGAGGAGAGTAGGGTTTCTAGAGAGCGCCTCGATTAGATTGCGTTGCGGATTTCTACAGGGTGTTTATCATTCATGGGATTCATCTTCAGGTCAAACAACTATGAGTTTACCTTTTTTCTATTGTGCTTCGGATTCCCTCCTTTTTCTCTTCTCTCGGTGGTCCTATACCTGCACGATAGATTCATACAACCCACACTTAGTATCTATGATTTACTACATAGTTGCAATTACTTGCTGGACTGCGTTGCGAGCCTCCTGTGGGAAGATAACTACCTCTAGGACATGTGGGAACACTTTAGCCAGATATTACCTGCTTGTTATTGCTTTCAGTTCAAGGTTTTATTTTATTTTGCATATACATCAATCTTCCAACTTGTTTTCTATTTGCTTGCTTAGGATTTGGACTGCCTGAACAACTTCCAGTGCCATGTCTCAGCCAGCATGAAGGTTAGAGGAGTATATGGTTTCTCCATGGCGCCTCGGTCTCATCGCGTTTCGGATTACCACAGGATGTTTGTCATTCGTGGGATTCATCTTCAGGTCATCCAAATAGGAGTTGACGCGTGTTGTAGATTTATACAGGGTGTTTGTTATTCATGGGATCATCTTCAGGGTGGCCAACTAGGAGTGGTGAATAAATTCCATTCATAATTGTTATTCTATTCCTTTGTGGAGTGTGTCCCATTGTGGGATGGTTCCTTTGTGGAACGTGCTTATTCCCTGTGTTGGAATGGACCCTCTTATGATAACAAGATGTGTTTTGACGTGATGATACCTCTCTAGCTAAGAGGGAGTGTTGATGATGTAGGCACCTGATGGACTGGGTTGAGTTGAGCACATTGTATTGATGCATGATAGACTCTCCGATGGACTGTGCAGAGTTCTTGAGAAGATGCACGTGTGACTCACCTATGGATAGGGCAGAACCGTGGAGCTAGTACATGTTCTCCGATGGACTAGATTGAGCAGATACATGAAGATTGATTGGTTGACACTTCTTGACTAACTGTGATTGTGTTGTAAGACCTTCCTTATGATATACAAAGGTTAAACGTAACTGTGATGTACATATGATAACGAGATGTGTTTCAGTATGATAATGCTGATGATACTTCCATGGCCAAGAGGGAGTGTTGGCGTAGTAGCTGCATGGGGCATCACGTCATAGGTCGACCAAAGAAAGAATAAGATTAGAGTACAGTGTTCGAAGAATACCTTCCTTGTTGAGAGGGAATGTTGGAAATAGTGCAACTTCAGAAGTTATTGTTATTGTATTTCATCTTGTTATTGTAGCTCCTATGGGACAAGATGTCAATGTATTTGATCATGTAAAACACTTCAAAGAATCAATGTATACCTAGGGGTGCAATCACAAATAAAAGATTTAGTAAACATAATTTTTTGTATTCCCCCAAGACAAGTCGGCCCATTGGGTAAACTGCCCCAAAAAGTCACCTTTTGATGTGTATAAATAGAGAGTTTGATCTCTCGTTTGGTCATTCACTCAAGCAAGTTCGCTCTAGCCAAGGGAGGTTCGGTAGTTCAGTTAAGAGACTGATTTTTTGGATTTCTCCACTCTTGGAGAAGTTTTTGCTTGTTTTCTTGGGTTTGCGCTACTATTATCCGGATGTACATCGTTCTCGTTTAGACGGTCTGAGCTCGGGGGAGACAAAGAGCTTTGGCTATGGTTGGGAGATGATTGTTCTTATCAACATGGTTTAAACAAGCCCGACACTCATTTTGTTTCTGTGCTTTGCCATTCTTTTAGTGATCCTGGTTATGCTGTTATAAACATTAACAAGGTGAAGGCTCAACTTAGCTTAGGATTTGGAGAGCCCGATCAACTTCCATTGTCAGGTTCTTCCCAACATGCAGTTTAGAGAAGTGTAGGGTTTCTAGAGAGCACCTCGATTAGGTGGCATTGCGGATTTCTACAGGGTGTTTATCATTCATGGGATTCATCTTCAGGTCAGACAACTACAGGTTTATCTTTTTTCTATTGTGCTTCAGATTCCCTCCTTTTTCTCTACTATCGGTGGTTCTCTACCTGCACGATAGATTCCTGCAACCCACACTTAGTATCTATGATTTACTACATAGTTGCATTTACTCGCTGGACTGTGTTGCAAGCCTCCCGTGGGAAGATAACTACCTCTAGGACATGTGGGAACACTTCATCCAAATGTGTGTCCAGATATTACCTGCTTGTTATTGCTTTCAGTTCAAGGTTTTATTTTAATTTGCATATATATCAATATTCCAAGTTGTTTGATGGTTGCTTGCTTAGGATTTGCATTGTCTGAATAAATTCCAGTGCCATGTCCCGGCCAGCATGAAGGTTGGAGGAGTATATGGTTTCTCGAGGGCGCCTAGGTCTCTTCATGTTGCGGATTTCTACAGGATGTTTTTCATTCATGGGATTCATCTTCAGGTCATCCCAAGAGGAGTTGATGTGTGTTGTAGATTTATACAGGGTGTTTGTTATTCATGGGATCATCTTCAGGGTGTCCAACTAGCAGTGGAGTGTGTTCCATTGTGGGATGGTTCCTTTGTGGAACGTGCTTATTCCGTGTGTTGGAATGGACCCGCTTATGATAATAAGATGTGTTCCGACGTGATGATACCTCTCTAGCTAAGAGGGAGTGTTGATGATGTAGTCACCCGATGGACTGTGCAGAGTTCTTGAGCTGATGCACGTGTGACTCACCTATGGATAGGGTAGAGTTGTGGAGGTAGTGCATGTTCTCCGATGGACTGGATTGAGCAGATGCATGAAGATTGATTTAATAACACTTCTCGACTAACTGTGTTTGTGTCGTAGGACCTTCCTTGTTATATAGAGAGGTTGGAGATAATTGTGATGTACATATGATATCGAGATGTGTTTCAGTATGATAATGCTGATGATATTTCCATGGCCAAGAGGGAGTGTTGGAGTAGTAGCTGCATGGGGCATCACCTCATAGGTAACCCTTTGATGTGTGTAAATAGAGAGTTCGACCTCTCATTTGGTCATTCACTTAAGCGAGTTCGCTCTCGCCAAGAGAGGTTCGCTACTTCAGTTAAGAGGCTGATTTTTTGGGGTTCTCCACTATTTTAGAAGTTTCACCCCTGTTTTCTTGGGTTTACGCTACTACTATCCGGATTTACATCTTTATCTATTAGAAGGTCTGAGCTCGGGGGAGACAAATAGCTTTGTCTATGGTTGGGAGATGATTGTTCTTATCATCATGGTTTAAACGAGCTCGACAGTCATTTTGTTTATGTGCTTTACCATTCTTTTAGTGATCTTGGTTATGCTGCTATAAACATTAAAAAGGTCAAGGCTCAACTTAGCTTATGATTTGGAGAGCCTGATCAACTTCCATTGTCAGATTCTGCCCAACATGCAGTTTAGAGAAGAGTAGGGTTTCTAGAGAGCACCTCGATTAGATTGCGTTGCGTATTTCTACAGGGTGTTTATCATTCATGGGATTCATCTTCAGTTCAGACAACTACGAGTTTACCTTTTTTCTATTGTGCTTCGGATTCCATCCTTTTTCTCTGCTCTCAGTGGTCCTCTACTTGCACGATAGATTCCTGCAACCAACACTTAGTACCTATGATTTACTACATAGTTTCATTTACTCGTTGGATTGCGTTGCAAGCCTCCTATGGGAAGATAACTACATCTAGGACATGTGGGAACACTTCATCCAAACGTGTGGCCAGATATTACCTGCTTGTTATTGCTCTCAGTTCAATTTTTTATTTTATTTTGCATATATATCAATCTTCCAACTTGTTTGCTATTTGCCTGCTTAGGATTTGGATTGCCTGAACAACTTCCAGTGCCATGTCTCGGCCAGCATGAAGGTTGGAGGAGTATATGGTTTCTTGAGGGTGCCTCGGTCTCATCGCGTTTCAGATTACTACAGGATGTTTTCCATTCGTTGGATTCATCTTTAGGTCATCCAAAGAGGAGTTGATGTGTGTTGTAGATTTATAGAGGGTGTTTGTTATTCATGGGATCATCTTCAGGGTGGCCAACTAGGAGTGGTGAATAAAATCCATTCATAATTGTTATTCTATTTCTTTGTGGAGTGTGTCCCATTGTGGGATGGTTCCTTTGTGGAACGTGCTTATTCCCTGTGTTGGAATGGACCCGCTTATGATAACAAGATGTGTTCCAACGTTATGATACCTCTCTAGCTAAGAGGGAGTGGTTATGATGTAGGTCCCTGATGGACTGGGTTGAACTGAGCACATTGTATTGATGCATGATAGACTCTCCGATGGACTGTGCAGAGTTCTTGAGCTGATGGACGTTCGACTTCAGTTAAGAGACTGATTTTTTGGGGTTCTCCATTACTGGAGAAGATTGTCCGTTGTTTTCTTGGGTTTGCGCTACCACTATCCGTATGTACATTGTTCTCAATTGGAAGGTCTGAGCTCGGGGGAGACAAATAGCTTTGTCTCTGGTTGGGATATGATTGTTCTTATCATCATGGTTTAAACTAGCTCGAAACTCATTTTGTTTCAGTGCTTTGCCATCCTTTTAGTGATCCTGGTTATGCTTCTATAAACATTAACAAGGTCAAGTCTCAACTCAGCTTAGGATTTAGAGAGCCTGATGAACTTACATTGTCAGGTTCTGCCCAACATGCAGTTTAGAGGAGAGTAGGGTTTCTAGAGAGCGCCTCGATTAGATTGCGTCGTGGATTTCTGCAGGGTGTTTATCATTCATGGGATTCATCTTCAGGTCAAACAACTACGAGTTTAACTTTTTTCTATCGTGCTTCGGATTCCCTACTTTTTCTGTGCTCTCGGTGGTCCTCTACCTGCATGATAGATTCTTGCAACCCACACTTAGTATCTATGATTTACTACATAGTTGCATTTACTCACTGGACTGCGATGCAAGCCTCTTGTGGGAAGATAACTACCTCTAGGACATGTGGGAACACTTCATCCAAACGTTTGGCCAGATATTACCTGCTTGTTATTTCTTTCAGTTCAACGTTTTATTTTATTTTGCATATGTATCAATCTTCCAACTTGTTTGCTAGTTGCTTGCTTATGATTTGGACTGCCTGAACAACTTCCAGTACCATGTCTCGGCCAACATGAAGGTTGGAGGAGTATATGGTTTCTCGAGGGCGCCTCGGTCTCATCGCGGTGAGGATTTCTACAGGATGTTTGTCATTCATGGGATTCATCTTCAGGTCATTCAAATAGGATTTGATGTGTGTTGTAGATTTATACAGGGTGTTTGTTATTCATGGGATAATCTTTACAGTGGCCAACTAGGAGTGGTGAATAAACTCCATTCATAATTGTTATTCTATTCCTTTGTGGAGTGTGTCCCATTGTGGGATTGTTCCTTTGTGGACTGTGCTTATTCCCTGTGTTGGAATGGACCCGCTTATGATAACAAGATGTGTTCCGACGTGATTATACCTCTCTAGCTAAGAGGGAGTGTCGATTATGTAGGCACCCAGTGGACTGGGTTGAGATGAGCACATTGTATTGATGCATGATAGAATCTCTGATGGACTATGCAGAGTTCTTGATCTAATGCACGTGTGACTCACCTATGGGCAGGACCGAGCTGTGGAGCTAGTGCATTTTCTTCGATGGACTGGATTGAGCAGATGCATGAAGATTGATATGTTGACACTTCTCCACTAACTGTGATTGTGTTGCAAGACCTTCCTTATGATATAGAGAGATTAGAGATATCTGTGATGTACATATGATATCGAGATGTATTTCAGTATTATAATGCTGATGATACCTCCATGGCCAAGAGGGAGTGTTGGGGTAGTAGCTGCATGGGGCATCACCTCATAGGTCGACCAAAGAAAGAATAAGATTAGAATATAGTGTTCGAAGAATATCTTCCTTGTTGAGAGGGAGTGTTCGAAATAGTGCAACTTCAGAATTTATTGTTATTTTATTTCATCTTGTTATTGTACCTCCTATGGGACAGGATGTCAATGTATTTGATCATGTAAAACACTTGAAAGTATCAATGTAAAGCTAGGGGTGAAATCACAAAGAAAATATTTAGTAAACGTAATTTTTTGCATTCCCCTAAAACAAGTCAGCCCGGCAGGTAAACTCCCCCAAAACAGTGGGCAATGTTTCCCAAAAAATGGGCAAAACTGCCCCAGTCAGGTTCGCACAGTTAGGGAATGTTAGGTTAGCCCAGTTAGGAAAAAAGTCACCCTTTGATGTGTGTAAATAGAGAGTTCGACCTCTCATTTTGTCATTCAATCAAGCGAGTTCACTCTCGCCAAGAGAGGTTCGCTACTTCAGTTAAGAGACTGATTTTTTGGGGTTCTCCACTATTTTAGAAGTTTCACCCTTGTTTTCTTGGGTTTGCGCTACTACTATCCAGATTTACATCGTTATCTATTATAAGGTCTGATCTCGAGGGAGAAAAATAGCTTTGTCTATGGTTGGGAGATGATTGTTCTTATCATCATGGTTTAAACGAGCTCGACAGTCATTTTGTTTCTGTTCTTTGCCATTCTTTTAGTGATCTTGGTTATGCTGCTATAAACATTAAAAAGGTCAAGGCTCAACTTAGATTAGGATTTGGAGAGCCTGGTCAACTTCCATTGTCAGATTTTGCCCAACATGCAGTTTAGAGGACAGTAGTGTTTCTAGAGAGCACCTCGATTAGATTGTGTTGCGGATTTCTACAGGGTGTTTATCATTCATGGGATTCATCTTCAGTTCAGACAACTACGAGTTTACCTTTTTTCTATTGTGCTTCGGATTCCCTCCTTTTTCTCTACTCTCAGTGGTCCTCTACCTGCACGATAGATTCCTGCTACCCACACTTAGTATCTATGATTTACTACATAGTTGCATGTACTCGTTGGACTGCGTTGCAAGCCTCCTGTGGGAAGATAAATACCTCTAGGACATGTGGGAACACTTCATCCAAACGTGTGGCCAGATATTACCTGCTTGTTATTGCTTTCAGTTCAAGGTTTTATTTTAATTTGCATATATATCAATCTTCCAACTTGTTTTCTATTTGCCTGCTTAGGATTTGAACTTCCTGAACAACTTCCATTGCCATGTCTCGGCCAACATGAAGGTTGGAGGAGTATATGGTTTCTCGAGGGTGCCTCGGTCTCATCGCGTTGCGGATTACTACAGGATGTTTGTCATTCGTTGGATTCATCTTCAGGTCATCCAAATAGGAGTTGATGTGTGTTGTAGATTTATACAGGGTGTTTGTTATTCATGGGATCATCTTCAGGGTGGCCAACTAGGAGTAGTGAATAAACTCCATTCATAATTGTTATTCTATTTCGTTGTGGAGTGTGTCCCATTGTGGGATGGTTCCTTTGTGGAACGTGCTTATTCCCTGTGTTGGAATGGACCCACTTATGATAACAAGATGTGTTCTGACATGATGATACCTCTCTAGCTAAGAGGGAGTGTTGATGATGTAGGTCCTTGATGGACTGAGTTGAGCTGAGCACATTGTATTGATGCATGATAGACTCTCCGATGGACTGTGCATAGTTCCTGAGCTGATGGACGTTCGACTTCAGTTAAGAGACTGATTTTTTGGGGTTCTCCACTATTGGAGAAGATTCTCCCTTTTTTCCTTGGGTTTGCGCTACTACTATCCGGATGTACATCGTTCTCTTTTGGAAGGTCTGAGCTCGGGGGAGACAAATAGCTTTGTCTCTGGTTGGGATATGATTGTTCTTATCATCATGGTTTAAACGACCTCGAAACTCATTTTGTTTCTGTGCTTTGCCATCCTTTTAGTGATCCTGGTTATGCTTCTATAAACATTAACAAGGCCAAGGCTCAACTCAGCTTAGGATTTAGAGAGCCCGATGAACTTCCATTGTCAGGTTCTGCCCAACATGCAGTTTAGAGGAGAGTAGGGTTTCTAGAGAGCGCCTCGATTAGATTGCGTCGCGGATTTCTACAGGGTGTTTATCATTCATGGGATTCATCTTCAGGTCAAACAACTACGAGTTTAACTTTTTTCTATCGTGCTTCGGATTCCCTACTTTTTCTGTGCTCTCGGTGGTCCTCTACCTGCATGATAGATTCCTGCAACCCACACTTAGTATCTATGATTTACTACATAGTTGAATTTACTCCCTGGACTGCGCTGCAAGCCTCCTGTAAGAAGATAACTACCTCTAGGACATGTGGGAACACTTCATCCAAACGTGTGGCCAGATATTACCTGCTTGTTATTGCTTTCAGTTCAACGTTTTATTTTATTTTGCATATGTATCAATCTTCCAACTTGTTTGCTAGTTGCTTGCTTAGGATTTGGACTTCCTGAACAACTTCCAGTCCCATGTCTCGGCCAACATGAAGGTTGGAGGAGTATATGGTTTCTCGAGGGTGCCTCGGTCTCATCGCGTTGCATATTTCTAAAGGATGTTTGTCATTCGTGGGATTCATCTTCAGGTCATCTAAATAGGAGTTGATGTGTTTTGTAGATTTATCCAGGATGTTTGTTATTCATGGGATCATCTTCAGGGTGGCCAACTAGGAGTGGTGAATAAACTCCATTCATAACTGTTATTCTATTCCTTTGTGGAGTGTGTCCCATCGTGGGATTGTTCCTTTGTGGACTGCGCATATTCCCTGTGTTGGAATGGCCCCACTTATGATAACAAGATGTGTTCCGACGTTATGACACCTCTCTATCTAAGAGGGAGTGTCGATTATGTAGGCACCCGATGGACTGCGTTGAGATGAGCACATTGTATTGATGCATGATAGACTCTCCGAAGGACTATGTAGAGTTATTGATCTAATGCTAGTGTGACTCACCTATTGGCAGGGCCGAGTCGTGGAGCTAGTGCATGTTCTCCGATGGACTGGATTGAGCAGATGCATGAAGATTGACTTGTTGACACTTCTCCACTAACTGTGGTTGTTTTGCAAGACCTTCCTTATGATACATAGAGGTTAGAGATACCTGTGATGTACATATGATATCGAGATGTGTTTCAGTATGATAATGCTGATGATACCTCCATGGCCAAGATGGAGTGTTGGGGTAGTAGCTGCATGGGGCATCACCTCATAGGTCGACCAAAGAAAGAATAATATTAGAATATAGTGTTCGAAGAAAACCTTCTTTGTTGAGAGGGAGTGTTGGAAATAGTGCAACTTCAGAAGTTATTGTTATTTAATTTCATCTTGTTATTGTACCTCCTATGGGACAAGATGTCAATGTATTTGATCATGTAAAACACTTGAAAGAATCAATGTAAATCTAGCGGTGAAATCACAAAGAAAAGATTTAGTAAACGTAATTTTTTCTATTCCAGCAAGACAAGTCGGCCCAGTGGGTAAACTCCCCCCAAAAAGTGGGAAATTTGCCCCAAACAATAGGCAGAATTACCCCAGTCAGGTCGGCGCAGTTAGGGAATGTTAGGTCGGCCCAGTCAGGAAAAAAGTCACCCTTTGATGTGTATAAATAGGGAGTTCGACCTCTCATTTGGTCATTCACTAAAGCAAGTTCGGTCTAGCCAAAAGAGGTTGCTACCTCAGTTAAGAGACTGATTTTTTGGCGTTCTCCACTATTGGAGAAGTTTCTCCCTTGTTTTCTTGGGTTTGCACTAGTACTATCCGGATGTACATCGTTCTCTATTAGAAGGTCTGATCTCGGGGGAGACAAATAGCTTTGTCTATGGTTGGGAGATGATTGTTCTTATTATCATGGTTTAAATGAGCTCGACACTCATTTCTTTTTCTGTTCTTTGCCATTCTTTTAGTGATCCAGGATATGCTGCTATAAACATTAACAAGGTCAAGGCTCAACTCAACTTAGGATTTGAAGAGCCTGATCAACTTCCACTGTCAGGTTCTGCCCAACATGCAGTTTAGAGGAAAGTAGGGTTTCTAGAGAGCTCCTCGATTAGATTGCATTGCGGATTTCTACAGGGTGTTTATCATTCATGGTATTCATTTTAAGGTCAGACAACTACGAGTTTACCTTTTTCTATTGTGCTTCGGATTCCCTCCTTTTTCTCTGCTCTCGGTGGTCCTCTACCTGCACGATAGATTCCTACAACCCACACTTAGTATCTATGATTTACTACATAGTTGCATTTAATCACTTGACTGTGTTGCAAGCCTCCTGTGGGAAGATAACTACCTCTAGGACATGTGGGAACACTTCATCCAAACGTGTGGCCAGATATTATCTTCTTGTTATTGGTTTCAGTTCAACGTTTTATTTTATTTTGCATATATATGAATCTTCCAACTTGTTTGCTAGTTGCTTGCTTAGGATTTGGATTGCCTGAACAACTTCCAGTGCCATGTCTGGACAACATGAAGGTTGGAGGAGTATATGGTTTCTTGAGGTCGCCTTAGTCTCATTGCGTTGCGGATTTCTACAGGATGTTTGTCATTCATGGGATTCATCTTCAGGTCATCCAAATAGGAGTTGATGTGTGTTGTAGATTTATACAGGGTGTTTGTTATTCATGGGATCATCTTCAGGTTGGCCAACTAGGAGTGGTGAATAAATTCCATTCATAATTGTTATTCTATTCCTTTTTGGAGTGTGTCCCATTGTAGGATGGTTCCTTTGTGGAACGTGCTTATTCCCTGTGTTGGAATAGACCCTCTTAGCTCGGGGGAGACAAATAGCTCTGTCTATGGTTGGGAGATGATTGTTCTTATCATCATGGTTTAAACGAGCTCGACACTCATTTTTTTCCTGTGCTTTGCCATGCTTTTAGTGATCCAGGATACGCTGCTATAAAACTTAACAAGGTCAAGGCTCAACTAAAATTAGGATTTGGAGAGCGTGATCAACTTCCACTGTCAGGTTCTACCCAACATGCAGTTTAGAGGAGAGTAGGGTTTTTAGAGGGTTCCTTGCTTAGATTGCGTTGCAGATTTCTATGGGGTGTTTATCATTCATGGGATTCATCTTCAGGTAAGACAACTACGAGTTTATCTTTTTTCTATTGTGCTTCGGATTCCCTCCTTTTTCTCTGCTATCGGTGGTTCTCTACCTGCACGATAGATTCCTGCAACCCACACTAAGTATCTATGATTTACTACATAGTTGCATTTACTCACTGGACTGTGTTGCAAGCCTCCTGTGGGAAGATAACTACCTCTAGGACATGTGGGAACACTTCATCCAAACGTGTGGCCAGATATTACCTGCTTGTTATTGCTTTCAGTTCAAGGTTTTATTTTATTTTGCATATATATCAATCTTCCAACTTGGTTGCTAGTTGCTTGCTTAGGATTTGGACTGCTTGAACAACTTCCAGTGCCATGTCTCGGCCAGCATGAAGGTTGGAGGTGTATAGGGTTCTCGAGGTCACCTCGGTCTCAACGCGTTGCGGATTTCTATAGGATGCTTGTCATTCGTGGGATTCATCTTCATGTTCTTTGATAGACTGGATTGAGCAGATGAATGAAGATTGATTTGTTGACACTTCTCGACTAACTGTGATTGTGTTGAAAGGCCTTCCTTATGATATAGAGAGGTTAGAGATAACTGCGATGTACATATGATATCGAGATGTGTTTCAGTATGATAATGATGATGATACCTCCATGGCCAAGAGGGAGTGTTGGGTTCGTAGCTACATGGGGCATCACCTCATATGTCAACCAAAGAAAGAATAAGATTAGAATACAGTGTTCGAAGAATACCTTCCTTGTTGAGAGGGAGTGTAGGAAATAGTGCAACTTCAGAAGTTATTGTTATTTTATTTCATCTTGTTATTGTACCTCCTATGGGACATGATGTCAATGTATTTGATCATGTAAAACACTTGAAAGAATCAATGTAAACCTAGGGGTGAAATCACAAAGAAAATATTTAGTAAACGTAATTTTTTGTATTCCCCCAAGACAAGTCGGCCTAGCGTGTAAAATGCCCCCAAAGAGTGGGCAATTTTCCCCAAACAATGGGCAAAACTGACCCAGTCAACTCGGCGCAGTTTGGGAACGTTAGGTCGGCCCAGTCAGGGAAAACGTCACCCTTTGATGTGTATAAATAGAGAGCTTGACCTCTCATTTGTTCTTTCACTCAAGCAAGTTCGCTCTAGCCAAGAGAGGTTGCTACTTCAGTTAAGAGACTGGTTTTTTGGCGTTCTCTACTATTGGAGAAGTTTCTCCCTTGTTTTCTTGGGTTTACGCTAGTCCTATCTAGATGTACATCGTTCTCTATTAGAAGGAGCTAGGGGGAGACAAATAGATTTGTCTATGGTTGGGAGATGATTGTTCTTATCATCATGGTTTAAACAAGCTTGACACTCATTTTGTTTCTGAGCTTTGCCATTCTTTTAGTTATCCTGGTTATGTTGCTGTAAACATTAACAAGGTCATGGCTCAACTTAGCTTAGGATTTGGAGAGCATGATCAACTTCCATTGTCAGGTTCTTCCCAACATGCAGTTTAGAGGAGAGTAGGGTTTCTAGAGAGCGCCTCGATTAGATTGCGTTGCGGATTTCTATAGGGTGTTTATCATTCATGGTATTCGACTTCAGGTCAGACAACTACGAGTTTACCTTTTTTCTATTGTGCTTTGGATTCCCTCCTTTTTCTTTGCTCTCGATGGTCCTATACCTGCACAATAGATTCCTGCAACCCACACTTAGTATCTATGATTTACTACATAGTTGCATTTACTCGCTGGACTGCGTTGCGAGCCTCCTTTGGGAAGATAACTACCTCCAGGACATGTGGGAACACTTCATCCAAACATGTGGCCAGATATTACCTGCTTGTTATTGCTTTCAGTTCAAGGTTTTATTTTATTTTGCATATATATCATTCTTCCAACTTGTTTGCTATTTGCTTGCTTAGGATTTTTACTGCCTGAACAACTTCCAGTGCCATGTCTCAATCAGCATAAAGATTGGAGGAGTATATGGTTTCTCGAGGGCGCCTCAGTCTATCCGCATTGCAGATTACTACAGGATGTTTGTCATTCCTGGGATTCATCTTCAGGTCATCCAAATATGAGTTGATGTGTGTTGTAGATTTATACAAGGTGTTTGTTATTCGTGGGATCATCTTCAGGGTGGCCAACTAGGAGTGGTGAATAAAATCCATTCATAATTGCTATTATATTCCTTTGTGGAGTGTGTCCCATTGTGGGATGGTTCCTTTGTGGAACGTGCTTATTCCCTTTGTTGGAATGGACCCTCTTATGATAAAAAGATGTGTTCTGACGCGATGATACCTCTCTAACTAAAAGGGAGTGTTGATGATGTAGGCACCCGATGGACTGGGTTGAGTTGAGCACATTGTATTGATGCATGATAGACTCTCCGATTGACTATGCAGAGTTCTTGAGTTGATGCACGTGTGACTCACCTATGGTTAGGGCAGAGTCGTGGAGCTAGTGCATGTTCTCCAATGGACTGGATTGAGTAGTTGCATGAAGATTGATTTGTTGACACTTCTCGACTAGCTGTGATTGTGTTGTAAGACATTCCTTATGATATACAGAGGTTAGAGATAACTGTGATGTACATATGATAACGATATGTGTTTCTGTATGATAATGCTGATGATACCTACATGGCCAAGAGGGAGTGTTGGCGTAGTAGCTGCATGGGTCATCACTTCATAGGTTGACCAAAGAAAGAATAAGATTAGAATACAGTGTTTGAAGAATACCTTTCGTGTTGAGAGAGAGTGTCGAAAATAGTGCAACTTCAGAAGTTATTGTTATTGTATTTCATCTTCTTATTGTACCTCCTATGGGACAAGATGTCAATGTATTTGATCATGTAAAACACTTGAAAGAATCAATGTAAACCTAGGGGTGAAATCACAAAGAAAAGATTTAGTAAATGTAATTTTTTGTATTCCCCCAAGACAAGTCGGCCCAGTGGGTAAACTGCTCCAAAAAAGTGGGCAATTTGCCCCAAACAATGGGCAGAACTGCCGCAGTCAGGTCGGCGCAACTAGGGAAAGTTAGGTCGGCCCAGTCATGGAAAAAGTCACCCTTTGATGTGTATACATAAAGAGTTCGACCTCTCATTTGGTCATTCACTCAAGTAAGTTCAGTGTAGCCAAGAGAGGTTCGCTACTTTAGTTAAGAGACTGATTTTTTTGGGTTCTCCACTATTGGAGAAGTTTCTCCCTTGTTTTCTTGGGTTTGCGCTACTACTATCCGTATGTACATCGTTCTCTATTAGAAGGTTTGAGCTCGAGGGAGACAAATAGCTTTGTCTATGGTTGGGAGATGATTGTTCTTATCATCATCGTTTAAACGAGCTTGACTCTCATTTTGTTTCTGTGCTTTGCCATTCTTTTAGTGATCCTGGTTATGCTGCTATAAACATTAACAAGGTTAAGGCTCAACTCAGCTTATGATTTGGAGAGCCTGATCAACTTCCATTGTCAGGTTCTGCCCAACATGCAGTTTAGAGGAGAGTAGGGTTTCTAGAGAGTGCCACAATTAGATTGCGTTGCGTATTTCTACACGGTGTTTATGATTCATGGGATTCATCTTCAGGTCAGACAACTACCAGTTTACCTTTTTTCTATTGTGCTCCGGATTCCCTCCTTTTTCTTTGCTCTCGGTGGTCCTATACCTGCACGATAGATTCTTGCAACCCACACTTAGTATCTATGATTTACTACATAGTTGCATTTAATCGCTGGACTCCGTTGCAAGCCTCCTGTGGGAAGATAACTACCTCTAGGACATGTGGGAACACTTCATCCGAACGTGTGGCCAGATTTTACTTGCTTGTTATTGCTTTCAGTTCAAGTTATATTTTTTTTTGCATATATATCAATCTTCCAACTTGTTTGCTAGATCCTTGCTTAGGATTTGGATTGCCTGAACAACTTCAAGTGCCATGTCTTGGCCAGCATGTAGGTTGGAGGAGTATAGGGTTTCTCGAGGGCGCCTCGGTCTCATCGCTTTGCGGATTTCTACAGGATGTTTGTCATTCGTGGGATTCATCTTCAGGTCATACAAATAGGAGTTGATGTGTGTTGTAGATTTATACAGGGGGTTTGTTATTCATGGGATCATCTTCAGGTTGGCCAACTAGGAGTGGTGAATAAACTCCATTCATAATTGTTATTCTATTCCTTTGTGGAGTGTGTCCCATTGTGGGTTGGTTCCTTTGTGGAACGTGCTTATTCCCTTTGTTTGAATGGACCCTCTTATGATAACAAGATGTGTTCCGACGTGATGTTACCTCTCTAGCTAAGAGGGAGTGTTGATGATGTAGGCACCCGATGAACTAGGTTGAGCTGAGCACATTGTATTGGCGTTCTCCACTATTGGAGAAGTTTCTCCCTTGTTTTCTTGGGTTTGCACTAGTACTATCCGGATGTACATCGTTCTCTATTAGAAGGTCTGATCTCGGGGGAGACAAATAGCTTTGTCTATGGTTGGGAGATGATTGTTCTTATTATCATGGTTTAAATGAGCTCAACACTCATTTCTTTTTCTGTTCTTTACCATTCTTTTAGTGATCCAGGATATGCTGCTATAAACATTAACAAGGTCAAGGCTCAACTCAACTTAGGATTTGAAGAGCCTGATCAACTTCCACTGTCAGGTTCTGCCCAACATGCAGTTTAGAGGAGAGTAGGGTTTCTAGAGAGCTCCTCGATTAGATTGCATTGCGGATTTCTACGGGGTGTTTATCATTCATGGGATTCATTTTAAGGTCAGACAACTACGAGTTTACCTTTTTCTATTGTGCTTCGGATTCCCTCATTTTTCTTTGCTCTCGGTGGTCCTCTACCTGCACGATAGATTCCTACAACCCACACTTAGTATCTATGATTTACTACATAGTTGCATTTAATCACTTGACTGCGTTGCAAGCCTCCTGTGGGAAGATAACTACCTCTACGACATGTGGGAACACTTCATCCAAACGTGTGGCCAGATATTATCTTCTTGTTATTGGTTTCAGTTCAACGTTTTATTTTATTTTGCATATATATGAATCTTCCAACTTGTTTGCTAGTTGCTTGCTTAGGATTTGGATTGCCTGAACAACTTCCAGTGCCATGTCTGGACAACGTGAAGGTTGGAGGAGTATATGGTTTCTCGAGGTCGCCTCAGTCTCATTGCATTGCGGATTTCTACAGGATGTTTGTCATTCGTGGAATTCATCTTCAGGTCATCCAAATAGGAGTTGATATGTGTTGTAGATTTATACAGGGTGTTTGTTATTCATGGGATCATCTTCAGGTTGGCCAACTAGGAGTGGTGAATAAATTCCATTCATAATTGTTATTCTATTCCTTTTTGGAGTGTGTCCCATTGTAGGATGGTTCCTGTTGTCCTCCGAAATGGCATGCGTATCGTTTTCTAAAAGCCCAAAATGTGCAACGCCAGCCGAAATGACAACTCTCTCAGGAGAGAGGCCAATGTCACCACACTCCTCTCCTCTTCGCTTTAGGTTGGCTCTTCTCCAACACTAGGGGGGTATCCCTAAAATAGGATCACTAAGGCAGGTACGGTAACGGGCAAGGTGAAATGGAAGAGGCTGCCTTAGAGAAACGGATGTAACGAAATATAATTTTGGATAGGTGATGGAAAGGAAAGGAAGATCAATCCTCAGGGAAAGACCAGTGCCAGTATCAGAGAGGGGCGAATGGAGTCAAAGGAAAAATCTAAAAGGACCTTGCTGCCAGATGAAAGTAGTAACCAACTAAGAGCTCTTGCACTAGAGCATACCTGAAAACCGCAAAGCTTAAGAGAAAAACATGGGTCAAATAAAGTTGCGCTAGATTGTTAGCCTTCTATTAAGATGATCCCAGCTTAAGAATCGAAAGCAAGGAGCTAAGAGAGGTATTTCCTCATACAAAATGAAAGATGGCATACAAATAAAAATGGCAACAAAGGACGAAAGAATTTCCCATTTAGCCAAAGAATCCCATCATGATATTTTTTCTATTAAAGTCTGGGGAAGAACTCCCAAAAATCTCCATGCTTACAAATGAGGAGGCTAGCTCCTTAAAAAGGCCAAAATCCTCTCATAAAATAAAGTAATAAAGTAAAGAAAAAGTGATGTCCACTTTTTTCTCAATTAAACTAAAGTCTAAATCGGTTCATAACTGAGGAGATCATTTTGAAAACAATCCCAATGTAATCGGTGGCTGATGAAATCAATGTAATCGGTGGCTAATGAAAACAGGCACACGTGGTCGATCGAATGATAAGCCCATGGCTCCGAAACCCCAAGCTTCATCTTTATTAAAAGGTACTTCCACTTAGCAGATCGTTCCGGCCCAAGGATGGTCAACAGGTGAAGTGGAGCTATCCGATGACTAACTGCTTCAACAGCCACGTGAAGGTATACACAGTCAAAATCTCAACACATTCGACTCGGCTGCTAAGATGATAGATGACGCGTAGATAACATTACTCCACAGCTCCATGTGGCCTACTTTCCAAAGCTTTAATCTTTGCAATGGAACTCCAATCATACATTCAACACGGCCCTACATAACCGAAAACTGCCAGACACCTTATTTATCACAATCGGCTGCAATCGGCTACCAACAGGAAATCCACGTGGAAGAAAATTCGAGCTGGAAAATGGAGCCTCGCTCAAAAATCACAAATCAAGGAATTTTACAGCCGTTAGCTCCTGCTCGCGTCAGTGTATTGGCGATTTAACTGACCGTGAAACCCGCCGTGTAAGACATAAAATGTGGAACTCTGCTCGGCGTGGAGATCACTCCTGTATTCGGCAGTCAGTGTCGTGATCTCCATCAAAAAAATTTAAACTCGCTGCTTGTTGATTAACTCGTTGAAAACCGAGCTCAATATCGCTGGTAACTCAGCATCAAAAGTCGAGGTTGGGGCAATCGACCAAATGGCTGCCAAAGAAAAACGCCGGTTCATGCAAACACACACGAATGGCGTGATACTCGATCAGCTACCCACTCCGACGTGGATATCCCCTTGACGCGAACTCCGGCTAGTTTTTTGTTTTTCTTTAAACCTCGGCTGCATCGAGGATCGGCATGAAATACAACCTCATGGCCATCGTTGAGAGATGCCAAGCGCGCTGTTGCTTGAAGCTCGAGCTCTGATATTTAAGTGACAATGAAACAAGCGAAACTCTTGTGCATAGGCACGATTTTATGATCAAATGGCGGCATAAATTGGATCTTTGTCAACTTGCATCTACAACAGAGCATCTTCTACACGCATTCCTCGAACAAGAGCCATCACCAAATTCACCTTCTTGGGGCTCTGTTTAATTTTCGTTAGAACTGCTTGAACATTTCTCTTGTGCTGAAAAGAGCTCTCTTCTTCTAATTTGCCACTTGGAAGAGCTGGAACTTGTGACAATGGTGAAGGCATTGGTTTTATGTTCATCTCAGATGACGCTTCTGCATGTCGTTCCCTTGAAGTTGAAACCCCCGCAGTTGCATGAATGCCAAAAAATCCACTATCATTGTACATGTTGTTGAAAACAGAAAATGATTTCACTTGCCAGTATTCATTCAAATGCCGAAGATCTTTGTTGCTTAACTTCCATTGCGCGGGTTTAAAACCCGAGCTTGAGTTCGCACTGCCCCTTTCTCTACCCACATTCTTGAAGTTTACGCTCCTCGAGATGAAGAAAGTATAAATCCGATTCAAGGAACAGATTTTGTTGGATATGACTTAGCCATCGTGAAAACAGTGGGTATGCCCATAAAGCAAAGTTCCTTGGGAAAGCCCATATCAGCCTGCTTCTACCTGGAGATACTGGTATACAAAATTTTCTGCTGTTCAGTACTAGATATTGATGGCCTAGGTTTTCCCTCCTTTGATGATTTGAAAGTGTTGTGATAGATATAGACACAAAGAGGTATAAATCTTGTAGTGCCTGTCAAGACAACTGACGAGGCCATTCAGCTGTGGAAACATCATAGGCAGTTGTAAACTGAAAAAATGCTCCACTGTCTTTTCCATAATCCTGTAGATTTCAACAATAGAACCACCAGAAACTCTGCTGCCACCTTCTGGCCTCAATCCTGGAACAATTGCTTCGAGTTTATTGCTGTCATATTCACTTCGTTTTGACAAACTCTTAATGCCGCATCATCATCTTCAATCTCATCACATTGTTATGTTTGTTGTTGTCTGAATTTCATCAAAACCTTTGGGAATACAGTTGGAAAACATCAGCAAGTAATTTGTTTCACCAACAGATACTGAAATGGCACGCTTGATCCTATGCACAATTCCCCCAGCTGGCATTCTATCTCTGACAGCTGCAAAATCAAAGTGCCATCACTGCTTTATGTAGCAGCCTCTAACTCTGTCTGATAATACCGCGCACGACCAACAGTAACTGCCCAACATCCTATATGATCTTCATGACCCGATAGCAAACAGAATGCAAAACTATCCTACAAAGCCTCTGCTGAAGGATGTGAGGACAAGTGGACACCCCTGCCAATATGGGGGGTAACATCTGGCTCCAACTGCGGGACGTGTGCTCGCCTCGGTGAGTGCATGAGAACACCAGCTTCTCTCGGTTATCGTAGACCAAAATTCAAACAAAAATGCACAGTGAGGGGATGGCTCAATTCACATCCCGAACCCACATTTATTAGAAAACAAACTGAATACTGAAAACATCAAATGCTCATGCAAGAGCTTTATTCTTCCTACCTACTCTAACCTATCATGAGACAAAAGAATGCTAGGTGTAATGATATAGCCAGTGAAGCCATCTTAGTTTCTTATCCCTACCACATTCCTTTTCTTTGTGCTTATTTCGAGACACAGCCATGGACAGAGTTATGATGAAACAGAGATGTCTCAAAATTTGTTCATGAATCTGCAATGGTAAGCTGTTAGGATATAAAAAATCATCAAACTTTTGGGAGAAAAGTTCAGAATGTGCACAAGAAGCTTCGATCCATTGATTTACTGGGCTTAAATATGTATCTCCACCATAAAGCTGATCTGGCTGCTCTGTAAAATGAGAATAGCTGTTATCTTCAACGATGAAATGAACTTGAGGCAAATCAGAACCTTCATCATGAAGCTGTTCAGAAATATGGGGCAGCTTCACACTGTTTTCTGCTATAACAATATTAAGAGGCTCTTTAACAACATCCTCACACAAAGACCCTTTTGATGCTTCTTCATGGATCTGTCCTTTAAACTCATGATGGACCCTAGGGATGAGGGCATCATATTCTCTAGCAAGTTTTTCAATTTCCTCTACAGTTCCATCATGCCAGCGGAGGAGAAATCTCTCAAAGAATCCTGCCAATGAATCTATGGATCCATCCCAAAGACCAAAGAACCAATTTACTGCATTTCCTTCTAAAGTTAAAGCAAAGATGATCATAAGGTCATCCTCACAATAAACATTGAAATCGACCATCAATTTACAGTAAGAAGCAATGTGATAGATGGCTGAAACATGATTATTTCCATGAAACTCTGAAAAAGTGTCATGCACTTTTTCATAGTCATAACACTCATTAGGAAATCCATGGATTTTTGAGAAATCCAATGGGGCGAAACCTTCGTGCCAAAAAGCAAGATCTTGTGCTTTTTTATCGTCCATAAGTCAAATAATGAAGTACTAAATCTGAAACACATATTCATACCTCATACCAAACTGTGGAGTCGCCAAGGTGAGCTTGAAAGTTCTCCAATGAGTGTGCTCACCTCTACACCCAATAGGATCTTCAAATCTGCAAAAGGACAAGGGCTCTGTCCCTTCGTGGAGTCGCCATGTGAGAAGAAGAATCCCACAAATGTCGTTTTAATGAAGCATAGTCTTCAAATTTCGGGAACTGGACTTTGTCCCCGGCAACGGCGCCAAAAATGTTGTCCTCCGAAATGGCATGCGTGTCGTTTTCTAAAAGCCCAAAATGTGCAACGCCAGCCGAAATGACAACTCTCTCAGGAGAGAGGCCAATGTCACCACACTCCTCTCCTCTTCGCTTTAGGTTGGCTCTTCTCCAACACTAGGGGGGTATCCCTAAAATAGGATCACTAAGGCAGGTACGGTAACGGGCAAGGTGAAATGGAAGAGGCTGCCTTAGAGAAACGGATGTAACGAAATATAATTTTGGATAGGTGATGGAAAGGAAAGGAAGATCAATCCTCAGGGAAAGACCAGTTCCAGTATCAGAGAGGGGCGAATGGAGTCAAAGGAAAAATCTAAAAGGACCTTGCTGCCAGATGAAAGTAGTAACCAACTAAGAGCTCTTGCACTAGAGCATACCTGAAAACCGCAAAGCTTAAGAGAAAAACATGGGTCAAATAAAGTTGCGCTAGATTGTTAGCCTTCTATTAAGATGATCCCAGCTTAAGAATCGAAAGCAAGGAGCTAAGAGAGGTATTGCCTCATACAAAATGAAAGATGGCATACAAATAAAAATGGCAACAAAGGACGAAAGAATTTCCCATTTAGCCAAAGAATCCCATCATGATATTTTTTCTATTAAAGTCTGGGGAAGAACTCCCAAAAATCTCCATGCTTACAAATGAGGAGGCTAGCTCCTTAAAAAGGCCAAAATCCTCTCATAAAATAAAGTAATAAAGTAAAGAAAAAGTGATGTCCACTTTTTTCTCAATTAAACTAAAGTCTAAATCGGTTCATAACTGAAGAGATCATTTTGAAAACAATCCCAATGTAATCGGTGGCTGATGAAATCAATGTAATCGGTGGCTAATGAAAACAGGCACACGTGGTCGACCGAATGATAAGCCCATGGCTCCGAAACCCCAAGCTTCATCTTTATTAAAAGGTACTTCCACTTAGCAGATCGTTCCGGCCCAAGGATGGTCAACAGGTGAAGTGGAGCTAGCCGATGACTAACTGCTTCAACAGCCACGTGAAGGTATACACAGTCAAAATCTCAACACATTCGACTCGGCTGCTAAGATGATAGATGACGCGTGGATAACATTACTCCACAGCTCCATGTGGCCTACTTTCCAAAGCTTTAATCTTTGCAATGGAACTCCAATCATACATTCAACACGGCCCTACATAACCGAAAACTGCCAGACACCTTATTTATCACAATCGGCTGCAATCGGCTACCAACAGGAAATCCACGTGGAAGAAAATTCGAGCTGGAAAATGGAGCCTCGCTCAAAAATCACAAATCAAGGAATTTTACAGCCGTTAGCTCCTGCTCGCATCAGTGTATTGGCGATTTAACTGACCGTGAAACCCGCCGTGTAAGACATAAAATGTGGAACTCTGCTCGGCGTGGAGATCACTCCTGTATTCGGCAGTCAGTGTCGTGATCTCCATCAAAAAACTTTAAACTCGCTGCTTGTTGATTAACTCGTTGAAAACCGAGCTCAATATCGCTGGTAACTCAGCATCAAAAGTCGAGGTTGGGGCAATCGACCAAATGGCTGCCAAAGAAAAACGCCGGTTCATGCAAACACACACGAATGGCGTGATACTCGATCATCTACCCACTGCGACGTGGATATCCCCTTGACGCGAACTCCGGATAGTTTTTTGTTTTTCTTTAAACCTCGGCTGCATCGAGGATCGGCATGAAATACAACCTCATGGCCATCGTTGAGAGATGCCAAGCGCGCTGTTGCTTGAAGCTCGAGCTCTGATATTTAAGTGACAATGAAACAAGCGAAACTCTTGTGCATAGGCACGATTTTATGATCAAATGGCGGCATAAATTGGATCTTTGTCAACTTGCATCTACAACAGAGCATCTTCTACACGCATTCCTCGAACAAGAGCCATCACCAAATTCACCTTCTTGGGGCTCTGTTTAATTTTCGTTAGAACTGCTTGAACATTTCTCTTGTGCTGAAAAGAGCTCTCTTCTACTAATTTGCCACTTGGAAGAGCTGTAACTTGTGACAATGGTGAAGGCATTGGTTTTATGTTCATCTCAGATGACGCTTCTGCATGTCGTTCCCTTGAAGTTGAAACCCCCGCAGTTGCATGAATGCCAAAAAATCCACTATCATTGTACATGTTGTTGAAAACAGAAAATGATTTCACTTGCCAGTATTCATTCAAATGCCGAAGATCTTTGTTGCTTAACTTCCATTGCGCGGGTTTAAAACCCGAGCTTGAGTTCCCACTGCCCCTTTCTCTACCCACATTCTTGAAGTTTACGCTCCTCGAGATGAAGAAAGTATAAATCCGATTCAAGGAACAGATTTTGTTGGATATGACTTAGCCATCGTGAAAACAGTGGGTATGCCCATAAAGCAAAGTTCCTTGGGAAAGCCCATATCAGCCTGCTTCTACCTGGAGATACTGGTATACAAAATTTTCTGCTGTTCAGTACTAGATATTGATGGCCTAGGTTTTCCCTCCTTTGATGATTTGAAAGTGTTGTGATAGATATAGACACAAAGAGGTATAAATCTTGTAGTGCCTGTCAAGACAACTGACGAGGCCATTCAGCTGTGGAAACATCATAGGCAGTTGTAAACTGAAAAAATGCTCCACTGTCTTTTCCATAATCCTGTAGATTTCAACAATAGAACCACCAGAAACTCTGCTGCCACCTTCTGGCCTCAATCCTGGAACAATTGCTTCGAGTTTATTGCTGTCATATTCACTTCGTTTTGACAAACTCTTAATGCCGCATCATCATCTTCAATCTCATCACATTGTTATGTTTGTTGTTGTCTGAATTTCATCAAAACCTTTGGGAATACAGTTGGAAAACATCAGCAAGTAATTTGTTTCACCAACAGATACTGAAATGGCACGCTTGATCCTATGCACAATTCCCCCAGCTGGCATTCTATCTCTGACAGCTGCAAAATCAAAGTGCCATCACTGCTTTATGTAGCAGCCTCTAACTCTGTCTGATAATACCGCGCACGACCAACAGTAACTGCCCAACATCCTATATGATCTTCATGACCCGATAGCAAACAGAATGCAAAACTATCCTACAAAGCCTCTGCTGAAGGATGTGAGGACAAGTGGACACCCCTGCCAATATGGGGGGTAACATCTGGCTCCAACTGCGGGACGTGTGCTCGCCTCGGTGAGTGCATGAGAACACCAGCTTCTCTCGGTTATCGTAGACCAAAATTCAAACAAAAATGCACAGTGAGGGGATGGCTCAATTCACATCCCGAACCCACATTTATTAGAAAACAAACTGAATACTGAAAACATCAAATGCTCATGCAAGAGCTTTATTCTTCCTACCTACTCTAACCTATCATGAGACAAAAGAATGCTAGGTGTAATGATATAGCCAGTGAAGCCATCTTAGTTTCTTATCCCTACCACATTCCTTTTCTTTGTGCTTATTTCGAGACACAGCCATGGACAGAGTTATGATGAAACAGAGATGTCTCAAAATTTGTTCATGAATCTGCAATGGTAAGCTGTTAGGATATAAAAAATCATCAAACTTTTGGGAGAAAAGTTCAGAATGTGCACAAGAAGCTTCGATCCATTGATTTACTGGGCTCAAATATGTATCTCCACCATAAAGCTGATCTGGCTGCTCTGTAAAATGAGAATAGCTGTTATCTTCAACGATGAAATGAACTTGAGGCAAATCAGAACCTTCATCATGAAGCTGTTCAGAAATATGGGGCAGCTTCACACTGTTTTCTGCTATAACAATATTAAGAGGCTCTTTAACAACATCCTCACACAAAGACCCTTTTGATGCTTCTTCATGGATCTGTCCTTTAAACTCATGATGGACCCTAGGGATGAGGGCATCATATTCTCTAGCAAGTTTTTCAATTTCCTCTACAGTTCCATCATGCCAGCGGAGGAGAAATCTCTCAAAGAATCCTGCCAATGAATCTATGGATCCATCCCAAAGACCAAAGAACCAATTTACTGCATTTCCTTCTAAAGTTAAAGCAAAGATGATCATAAGGTCATCCTCACAATAAACATTGAAATCGACCATCAATTTACAGTAAGAAGCAATGTGATAGATGGCTGAAACATGATTATTTCCATGAAACTCTGAAAAAGTGTCATGCACTTTTTCATAGTCATAGCACTCATTAGGAAATCCATGGATTTTTGAGAAATCCAATGGGGCGAAACCTTCGTGCCAAAAAGCAAGATCTTGTGCTTTTTTATCGTCCATAAGTCAAATAATGAAGTACTAAATCTGAAACACATATTCATACCTCATACCAAACTGTGGAGTCGCCAAGGTGAGCTTGAAAGTTCTCCAATGAGTGTGCTCACCTCTACACCCAATAGGATCTTCAAATCTGCAAAAGGACAAGGGCTCTGTCCCTTCGTGGAGTCGCCATGTGAGAAGAAGAATCCCACAAATGTCGTTTTAATGAAGCATAGTCTTCAAATTTCGGGAACTGGACTTTGTCCCCGGCAACGGCGCCAAAAATGTTGTCCTCCGAAATGGCATGCGTGTCGTTTTCTAAAAGCCCAAAATGTGCAACGCCAGCCGAAATGACAACTCTCTCAGGAGAGAGGCCAATGTCACCACACTCCTCTCCTCTTCGCTTTAGGTTGGCTCTTCTCCAACACTAGGGGGGTATCCCTAAAATAGGATCACTAAGGCAGGTACGGTAACGGGCAAGGTGAAATGGAAGAGGCTGCCTTAGAGAAACGGATGTAACGAAATATAATTTTGGATAGGTGATGGAAAGGAAAGGAAGATCAATCCTCAGGGAAAGACCAGTTCCAGTATCAGAGAGGGGCGAATGGAGTCAAAGGAAAAATCTAAAAGGACCTTGCTGCCAGATGAAAGTAGTAACCAACTAAGAGCTCTTGCACTAGAGCATACCTGAAAACCGCAAAGCTTAAGAGAAAAACATGGGTCAAATAAAGTTGCGCTAGATTGTTAGCCTTCTATTAAGATGATCCCAGCTTAAGAATCGAAAGCAAGGAGCTAAGAGAGGTATTGCCTCATACAAAATGAAAGATGGCATACAAATAAAAATGGCAACAAAGGACGAAAGAATTTCCCATTTAGCCAAAGAATCCCATCATGATATTTTTTCTATTAAAGTCTGGGGAAGAACTCCCAAAAATCTCCATGCTTACAAATGAGGAGGCTAGCTCCTTAAAAAGGCCAAAATCCTCTCATAAAATAAAGTAATAAAGTAAAGAAAAAGTGATGTCCACTTTTTTCTCAATTAAACTAAAGTCTAAATCGGTTCATAACTGAAGAGATCATTTTGAAAACAATCCCAATGTAATCGGTGGCTGATGAAATCAATGTAATCGGTGGCTAATGAAAACAGGCACACGTGGTCGACCGAATGATAAGCCCATGGCTCCGAAACCCCAAGCTTCATCTTTATTAAAAGGTACTTCCACTTAGCAGATCGTTCCGGCCCAAGGATGGTCAACAGGTGAAGTGGAGCTAGCCGATGACTAACTGCTTCAACAGCCACGTGAAGGTATACACAGTCAAAATCTCAACACATTCGACTCGGCTGCTAAGATGATAGATGACGCGTGGATAACATTACTCCACAGCTCCATGTGGCCTACTTTCCAAAGCTTTAATCTTTGCAATGGAACTCCAATCATACATTCAACATGGCCCTACATAACCGAAAACTGCCAGACACCTTATTTATCACAATCGGCTGCAATCGGCTACCAACAGGAAATCCACGTGGAAGAAAATTCGAGCTGGAAAATGGAGCCTCGCTCAAAAATCACAAATCAAGGAATTTTACAGCCGTTAGCTCCTGCTCGCATCAGTGTATTGGCGATTTAACTGACCGTGAAACCCGCCGTGTAAGACATAAAATGTGGAACTCTGCTCGGCGTGGAGATCACTCCTGTATTCGGCAGTCAGTGTCGTGATCTCCATCAAAAAACTTTAAACTCGCTGCTTGTTGATTAACTCGTTGAAAACCGAGCTCAATATCGCTGGTAACTCAGCATCAAAAGTCGAGGTTGGGGCAATCGACCAAATGGCTGCCAAAGAAAAACGCCGGTTCATGCAAACACACACGAATGGCGTGATACTCGATCAGCTACCCACTGCGACGTGGATATCCCCTTGACGCGAACTCCGGCTAGTTTTTTGTTTTTCTTTAAACCTCGGCTGCATCGAGGATCGGCATGAAATACAACCTCATGGCCATCGTTGAGAGATGCCAAGCGCGCTGTTGCTTGAAGCTCGAGCTCTGATATTTAAGTGACAATGAAACAAGCAAAACTCTTGTGCATAGGCACGATTTTATGATCAAATGGCGGCATAAATTGGATCTTTGTCAACTTGCATCTACAATAGAGCATCTTCTACACGCATTCCTCGAACAAGAGCCATCACCAAATTCACCTTCTTGGGGCTCTGTTTAATTTTCGTTAGAACTGCTTGAACATTTCTCTTGTGCTGAAAAGAGCTCTCTTCTACTAATTTGCCACTTGGAAGAGCTGGAACTTGTGACAATGGTGAAGGCATTGGTTTTATGTTCATCTCAGATGACGCTTCTGCATGTCGTTCCCTTGAAGTTGAAACCCCCGCAGTTGCATGAATGCCAAAAAAGCCACTATCATTGTACATGTTGTTGAAAACAGAAAATGATTTCACTTGCCAGTATTCATTCAAATGCCGAAGATCTTTGTTGCTTAACTTCCATTGCGCGGGTTTAAAACCCGAGCTTGAGTTCGCACTGCCCCTTTCTCTACCCACATTCTTGAAGTTTACGCTCCTCGAGATGAAGAAAGTATAAATCCGATTCAAGGAACAGATTTTGTTGGATATGACTTAGCCATCGTGAAAACAGTGGGTATGCCCATAAAGCAAAGTTCCTTGGGAAAGCCCATATCAGCCTGCTTCTACCTGGAGATACTGGTATACAAAATTTTCTGCTGTTCAGTACTAGATATTGATGGCCTAGGTTTTCCCTCCTTTGATGATTTGAAAGTGTTGTGATAGATATAGACACAAAGAGGTATAAATCTTGTAGTGCCTGTCAAGACAACTGACGAGGCCATTCAGCTGTGGAAACATCATAGGCAGTTGTAAACTGAAAAAATGCTCCACTGTCTTTTCCATAATCGTGTAGATTTCAACAATAGAACCACCAGAAACTCTGCTCCCACCTTCTGGCCTCAATCCTGGAACAATTGCTTCGAGTTTATTGCTGTCATATTCACTTCGTTTTGACAAACTCTTAATGCCGCATCATCATCTTCAATCTCATCACATTGTTATGTTTGTTGTTGTCTGAATTTCATCAAAACCTTTGGGAATACAGTTGGAAAACATCAGCAAGTAATTTGTTTCACCAACAGATACTGAAATGGCACGCTTGATCCTATGCACAATTCCCCCAGCTGGCATTCTATCTCTGACAGCTGCAAAATCAAAGTGCCATCACTGCTTTATGTAGCAGCCTCTAACTCTGTCTGATAATACCGCGCACGACCAACAGTAACTGCCCAACATCCTATATGATCTTCATGACCCGATAGCAAACAGAATGCAAAACTATCCTACAAAGCCTCTGCTGAAGGATGTGAGGACAAGTGGACACCCCTGCCAATATGGGGGGTAACATCTGGCTCCAACTGCGGGACGTGTGCTCGCCTCGGTGAGTGCATGAGAACACCAGCTTCTCTCGGTTATCGTAGACCAAAATTCAAACAAAAATGCACAGTGAGGGGATGGCTCAATTCACATCCCGAACCCACATTTATTAGAAAACAAACTGAATACTGAAAACATCAAATGCTCATGCAAGTGCTTTATTCTTCCTACCTACTCTAACCTATCATGAGACAAAAGAATGCTAGGTGTAATGATATAGCCAGTGAAGCCATCTTAGTTTCTTATCCCTACCACATTCCTTTTCTTTGTGCTTATTTCGAGACACAGCCATGGACAGAGTTATGATGAAACAGAGATGTCTCAAAATTTGTTCATGAATCTGCAATGGTAAGCTGTTAGGATATAAAAAATCATCAAACTTTTGGGAGAAAAGTTCAGAATGTGCACAAGAAGCTTCGATCCATTGATTTACTGGGCTCAAATATGTATCTCCACCATAAAGCTGATCTGGCTGCTCTGTAAAATGAGAATAGCTGTTATCTTCAACGATGAAATGAACTTGAGGCAAATCAGAACCTTCATCATGAAGCTGTTCAGAAATATGGGGCAGCTTCACACTGTTTTCTGCTATAACAATATTAAGAGGCTCTTTAACAACATCCTCACACAAAGACCCTTTTGATGCTTCTTCATGGATCTGTCCTTTAAACTCATGATGGACCCTAGGGATGAGGGCATCATATTCTCTAGCAAGTTTTTCAATTTCCTCTACAGTTCCATCATGCCAGCGGAGGAGAAATCTCTCAAAGAATCCTGCCAATGAATCTATGGATCCATCCCAAAGACCAAAGAACCAATTTACTGCATTTCCTTCTAAAGTTAAAGCAAAGATGATCATAAGGTCATCCTCACAATAAACATTGAAATCGACCATCAATTTACAGTAAGAAGCAATGTGATAGATGGCTGAAACATGATTATTTCCATGAAACTCTGAAAAAGTGTCATGCACTTTTTCATAGTCATAGCACTCATTAGGAAATCCATGGATTTTTGAGAAATCCAATGGGGCGAAACCTTCGTGCCAAAAAGCAAGATCTTGTGCTTTTTTATCGTCCATAAGTCAAATAATGAAGTACTAAATCTGAAACACATATTCATACCTCATACCAAACTGTGGAGTCGCCAAGGTGAGCTTGAAAGTTCTCCAATGAGTGTGCTCACCTCTACACCCAATAGGATATTCAAATCTGCAAAAGGACAAGGGCTCTGTCCCTTCGTGGAGTCGCCATGTGAGAAGAAGAATCCCACAAATGTCGTTTTAATGAAGCATAGTCTTCAAATTTCGGGAACTGGACTTTGTCCCCGGCAACGGCGCCAAAAATGTTGTCCTCCGAAATGGCATGCGTGTCGTTTTCTAAAAGCCCAAAATGTGCAATGCCAGCCGAAATGACAACTCTCTCAGGAGAGAGGCCAATGTCACCACACTCCTCTCCTCTTCGCTTTAGGTTGGCTCTTCTCCAACACTAGGGGGGTATCCTTAAAATAGGATCACTAAGGCAGGTACGGTAACGGGCAAGGTGAAATGGAAGAGGCTGCCTTAGAGAAACGGATGTAACGAAATATAATTTTGGATAGGTGATGGAAAGGAAAGGAAGATCAATCCTCAGGGAAAGACCAGTTCCAGTATCAGAGAGGGGCGAATGGAGTCAAAGGAAAAATCTAAAAGGACCTTGCTGCCAGATGAAAGTAGTAACCAACTAAGAGCTCTTGCACTAGAACATACCTGAAAACCGCAAAGTTTAAGAGAAAAATATGGGTCAAATAAAGTTGCGCTAGATTGTTAGCCTTCTATTAAGATGATCCCAGCTTAAGAATCGAAAGCAAGGAGCTAAGAGAGGTATTGCCTCATACAAAATGAAAGATGGCATACAAATAAAAATGGCAACAAAGGACGAAAGAATTTCCCATTTAGCCAAAGAATCCCATCATGATATTTTTTCTATTAAAGTCTGGGGAAGAACTCCCAAAAATCTCCATGCTTACAAATGAGGAGGCTAGCTCCTTAAAAAGGCCAAAATCCTCTCATAAAATAAAGTAATAAAGTAAAGAAAAAGTGATGTCCACTTTTTTCTCAATTAAACTAAAGTCTAAATCGGTTCATAACTGAAGAGATCATTTTGAAAACAATCCCAATGTAATCGGTGGCTGATGAAATCAATGTAATCGGTGGCTAATGAAAACAGGCACACGTGGTCGACCGAATGATAAGCCCATGGCTCCGAAACCCCAAGCTTCATCTTTATTAAAAGGTACTTCCACTTAGCAGATCGTTCCGGCCCAAGGATGGTCAACAGGTGAAGTGGAGCTAGCCGATGACTAACTGCTTCAACAGCCACGTGAAGGTATACACAGTCAAAATCTCAACACATTCGACTCGGCTGCTAAGATGATAGATGACGCGTGGATAACATTACTCCACAGCTCCATGTGGCCTACTTTCCAAAGCTTTAATCTTTGCAATGGAACTCCAATCATACATTCAACACGGCCCTACATAACCGAAAACTGCCAGACACCTTATTTATCACAATCGGCTGCAATCGGCTACCAACAGGAAATCCACGTGGAAGAAAATTCGAGCTGGAAAATGGAGCCTCGCTCAAAAATCACAAATCAAGGAATTTTACAGCCGTTAGCTCCTGCTCGCGTCAGTGTATTGGCGATTTAACTGACCGTGAAACCCGCCGTGTAAGACATAAAATGTGGAACTCTGCTCGGCGTGGAGATCACTCCTGTATTCGGCAGTCAGTGTCGTGATCTCCATCAAAAAACTTTAAACTCGCTGCTTGTTGATTAACTCGTTGAAAACCGAGCTCAATATCGCTGGTAACTCAGCATCAAAAGTCGAGGTTGGGGCAATCGACCAAATGGCTGCCAAAGAAAAACGCCGGTTCATGCAAACACACACGAATGGCGTGATACTCGATCAGCTACCCACTGCGACGTGGATATCCCCTTGACGCGAACTCCGGCTAGTTTTTTGTTTTTCTTTAAACCTCGGCTGCATCGAGGATCGGCATGAAATACAACCTCATGGCCATCGTTGAGAGATGCCAAGCGCGCTGTTGCTTGAAGCTCGAGCTCTGATATTTAAGTGACAATGAAACAAGCGAAACTCTTGTGCATAGGCACGATTTTATGATCAAATGGCGGCATAAATTGGATCTTTGTCAACTTGCATCTACAACAGAGCATCTTCTACACGCATTCCTCGAACAAGAGCCATCACCAAATTCACCTTCTTGGGGCTCTGTTTAATTTTCGTTAGAACTGCTTGAACATTTCTCTTGTGCTGAAAAGAGCTCTCTTCTTCTAATTTGCCACTTGGAAGAGCTGGAACTTGTGACAATGGTGAAGGCATTGGTTTTATGTTCATCTCAGATGACGCTTCTGCATGTCGTTCCCTTGAAGTTGAAACCCCCGCAGTTGCATGAATGCCAAAAAAGCCACTATCATTGTACATGTTGTTGAAAACAGAAAATGATTTCACTTGCCAGTATTCATTCAAATGCCGAAGATCTTTGTTGCTTAACTTCCATTGCGCGGGTTTAAAACCCGAGCTTGAGTTCGCACTGCCCCTTTCTCTACCCACATTCTTGAAGTTTACGCTCCTCGAGATGAAGAAAGTATAAATCCGATTCAAGGAACAGATTTTGTTGGATATGACTTAGCCATCGTGAAAACAGTGGGTATGCCCATAAAGCAAAGTTCCTTGGGAAAGCCCATATCAGCCTGCTTCTACCTGGAGATACTGGTATACAAAATTTTCTGCTGTTCAGTACTAGATATTGATGGCCTAGGTTTTCCCTCCTTTGATGATTTGAAAGTGTTGTGATAGATATAGACACAAAGAGGTATAAATCTTGTAGTGCCTGTCAAGACAACTGACGAGGCCATTCAGCTGTGGAAACATCATAGGCAGTTGTAAACTGAAAAAATGCTCCACTGTCTTTTCCATAATCCTGTAGATTTCAACAATAGAACCACCAGAAACTCTGCTGCCACCTTCTGGCCTCAATCCTGGAACAATTGCTTCGAGTTTATTGCTGTCATATTCACTTCGTTTTGACAAACTCTTAATGCCGCATCATCATCTTCAATCTCATCACATTGTTATGTTTGTTGTTGTCTGAATTTCATCAAAACCTTTGGGAATACAGTTGGAAAACATCAGCAAGTAATTTGTTTCACCAACAGATACTGAAATGGCACGCTTGATCCTATGCACAATTCCCCCAGCTGGCATTCTATCTCTGACAGCTGCAAAATCAAAGTGCCATCACTGCTTTATGTAGCAGCCTCTAACTCTGTCTGATAATACCGCGCACGACCAACAGTAACTGCCCAACATCCTATATGATCCTCATGACCCGATAGCAAACAGAATGCAAAACTATCCTACAAAGCCTCTGCTGAAGGATGTGAGGACAAGTGGACACCCCTGCCAATATGGGGGGTAACATCTGGCTCCAACTGCGGGACGTGTGCTCGCCTCGGTGAGTGCATGAGAACACCAGCTTCTCTCGGTTATCGTAGACCAAAATTCAAACAAAAATGCACAGTGAGGGGATGGCTCAATTCACATCCCGAACCCACATTTATTAGAAAACAAACTGAATACTGAAAACATCAAATGCTCATGCAAGAGCTTTATTCTTCCTACCTACTCTAACCTATCATGAGACAAAAGAATGCTAGGTGTAATGATATAGCCAGTGAAGCCATCTTAGTTTCTTATCCCTACCACATTCCTTTTCTTTGTGCTTATTTCGAGACACAGCCATGGACAGAGTTATGATGAAACAGAGATGTCTCAAAATTTGTTCATGAATCTGCAATGGTAAGCTGTTAGGATATAAAAAATCATCAAACTTTTGGGAGAAAAGTTCAGAATGTGCACAAGAAGCTTCGATCCATTGATTTACTGGGCTCAAATATGTATCTCCACCATAAAGCTGATCTGGCTGCTCTGTAAAATGAGAATAGCTGTTATCTTCAACGATGAAATGAACTTGAGGCAAATCAGAACCTTCATCATGAAGCTGTTCAGAAATATGGGGCAGCTTCACACTGTTTTCTGCTATAACAATATTAAGAGGCTCTTTAACAACATCCTCACACAAAGACCCTTTTGATGCTTCTTCATGGATCTGTCCTTTAAACTCATGATGGACCCTAGGGATGAGGGCATCATATTCTCTAGCAAGTTTTTCAATTTCCTCTACAGTTCCATCATGCCAGCGGAGGAGAAATCTCTCAAAGAATCCTGCCAATGAATCTATGGATCCATCCCAAAGACCAAAGAACCAATTTACTGCATTTCCTTCTAAAGTTAAAGCAAAGATGATCATAAGGTCATCCTCACAATAAACATTGAAATCGACCATCAATTTACAGTAAGAAGCAATGTGATAGATGGCTGAAACATGATTATTTCCATGAAACTCTGAAAAAGTGTCATGCACTTTTTCATAGTCATAGCACTCATTAGGAAATCCATGGATTTTTGAGAAATCCAATGGGGCGAAACCTTCGTGCCAAAAAGCAAGATCTTGTGCTTTTTTATCGTCCATAAGTCAAATAATGAAGTACTAAATCTGAAACACATATTCATACCTCATACCAAACTGTGGAGTCGCCAAGGTGAGCTTGAAAGTTCTCCAATGAGTGTGCTCACCTCTACACCCAATAGGATCTTCAAATCTGCAAAAGGACAAGGGCTCTGTCCCTTCGTGGAGTCGCCATGTGAGAAGAAGAATCCCACAAATGTCGTTTTAATGAAGCATAGTCTTCAAATTTCGGGAACTGGACTTTGTCCCCGGCAACGGCGCCAAAAATGTTGTCCTCCGAAATGGCATGCGTGTCGTTTTCTAAAAGCCCAAAATGTGCAACGCCAGCCGAAATGACAACTCTCTCAGGAGAGAGGCCAATGTCACCACACTCCTCTCCTCTTCGCTTTAGGTTGGCTCTTCTCCAACACTAGGGGGGTATCCCTAAAATAGGATCACTAAGGCAGGTACGGTAACGGGCAAGGTGAAATGGAAGAGGCTGCCTTAGATAAACGGATGTAACGAAATATAATTTTGGATAGGTGATGGAAAGGAAAGGAAGATCAATCCTCAGGGAAAGACCAGTTCCAGTATCAGAGAGGGGCGAATGGAGTCAAAAGAAAAATCTAAAAGGACCTTGCTGCCAGATGAAAGTAGTAACCAACTAAGAGCTCTTGCACTAGAGCATACCTGAAAACCGCAAAGCTTAAGAGAAAAACATGGGTCAAATAAAGTTGCGCTAGATTGTTAGCCTTCTATTAAGATGATCCCAGCTTAAGAATCGAAAGCAAGGAGCTAAGAGAGGTATTGCCTCATACAAAATGAAAGATGGCATACAAATAAAAATGGCAACAAAGGACGAAAGAATTTCCCATTTAGCCAAAGAATCCCATCATGATATTTTTTCTATTAAAGTCTGGGGAAGAACTCCCAAAAATCTCCATGCTTACAAATGAGGAGGCTAGCTCCTTAAAAAGGCCAAAATCCTCTCATAAAATAAAGTAATAAAGTAAAGAAAAAGTGATGTCCACTTTTTTCTCAATTAAACTAAAGTCTAAATCGGTTCATAACTGAAGAGATCATTTTGAAAACAATCCCAATGTAATCGGTGGCTGATGAAATCAATGTAATCGGTGGCTAATGAAAACAGGCACACGTGGTCGACCGAATGATAAGCCCATGGCTCCGAAACCCCAAGCTTCATCTTTATTAAAAGGTACTTCCACTTAGCAGATCGTTCCGGCCCAAGGATGGTCAACAGGTGAAGTGGAGCTAGCCGATGACTAACTGCTTCAACAGCCACATGAAGGTATACACAGTCAAAATCTCAACACATTCGACTCGGCTGCTAAGATGATAGATGACGCGTGGATAACATTACTCCACAGCTCCATGTGGCCTACTTTCCAAAGCTTTAATCTTTGCAATGGAACTCCAATCATACATTCAACACGGCCCTACATAACCGAAAACTGCCAGACACCTTATTTATCACAATCGGCTGCAATCGGCTACCAACAGGAAATCCACGTGGAAGAAAATTCGAGCTGGAAAATGGAGCCTCGCTCAAAAATCACAAATCAAGGAATTTTACAGCCGTTAGCTCCTGCTCGCGTCAGTGTATTGGCGATTTAACTGACCGTGAAACCCGCCGTGTAAGACATAAAATGTGGAACTCTGCTCGGCGTGGAGATCACTCCTGTATTCGGCAGTCAGTGTCGTGATCTCCATCAAAAAACTTTAAACTCGCTGCTTGTTGATTAACTCATTGAAAACCGAGCTCAATATCGCTGGTAACTCAGCATCAAAAGTCGAGGTTGGGGCAATCGACCAAATGGCTGCCAAAGAAAAACGCCGGTTCATGCAAACACACACGAATGGCGTGATACTCGATCAGCTACCCACTGCGACGTGGATATCCCCTTGACGCGAACTCCGGCTAGTTTTTTGTTTTTCTTTAAACCTCGGCTGCATCGAGGATCGGCATGAAATACAACCTCATGGCCATCGTTGAGAGATGCCAAGCGCGCTGTTGCTTGAAGCTCGAGCTCTGATATTTAAGTGACAATGAAACAAGCGAAACTCTTGTGCATAGGCACGATTTTATGATCAAATGGCGGCATAAATTGGATCTTTGTCAACTTGCATCTACAACAGAGCATCTTCTACACGCATTCCTCGAACAAGAGCCATCACCAAATTCACCTTCTTGGGGCTCTGTTTAATTTTCGTTAGAACTGCTTGAACATTTCTCTTGTGCTGAAAAGAGCTCTCTTCTTCTAATTTGCCACTTGGAAGAGCTGGAACTTGTGACAATGGTGAAGGCATTGGTTTTATGTTCATCTCAGATGACGCTTCTGCATGTCGTTCCCTTGAAGTTGAAACCCCCGCAGTTGCATGAATGCCAAAAAAGCCACTATCATTGTACATGTTGTTGAAAACAGAAAATGATTTCACTTGCCAGTATTCATTCAAATGCCGAAGATCTTTGTTGCTTAACTTCCATTGCGCGGGTTTAAAACCCGAGCTTGAGTTCGCACTGCCCCTTTCTCTACCCACATTCTTGAAGTTTACGCTCCTCGAGATGAAGAAAGTATAAATCCGATTCAAGGAACAGATTTTGTTGGATATGACTTAGCCATCGTGAAAACAGTGGGTATGCCCATAAAGCAAAGTTCCTTGGGAAAGCCCATATCAGCCTGCTTCTACCTGGAGATACTGGTATACAAAATTTTCTGCTGTTCAGTACTAGATATTGATGGCCTAGGTTTTCCCTCCTTTGATGATTTGAAAGTGTTGTGATAGATATAGACACAAAGAGGTATAAATCTTGTAGTGCCTGTCAAGACAACTGACGAGGCCATTCAGCTGTGGAAACATCATAGGCAGTTGTAAACTGAAAAAATGCTCCACTGTCTTTTCCATAATCGTGTAGATTTCAACAATAGAACCACCAGAAACTCTGCTCCCACCTTCTGGCCTCAATCCTGGAACAATTGCTTCGAGTTTATTGCTGTCATATTCACTTCGTTTTGACAAACTCTTAATGCCGCATCATCATCTTCAATCTCATCACATTGTTATGTTTGTTGTTGTCTGAATTTCATCAAAACCTTTGGGAATACAGTTGGAAAACATCAGCAAGTAATTTGTTTCACCAACAGATACTGAAATGGCACGCTTGATCCTATGCACAATTCCCCCAGCTGGCATTCTATCTCTGACAGCTGCAAAATCAAAGTGCCATCACTGCTTTATGTAGCAGCCTCTAACTCTGTCTGATAATACCGCGCACGACCAACAGTAACTGCCCAACATCCTATATGATCTTCATGACCCGATAGCAAACAGAATGCAAAACTATCCTACAAAGCCTCTGCTGAAGGATGTGAGGACAAGTGGACACCCCTGCCAATATGGGGGGTAACATCTGGCTCCAACTGCGGGACGTGTGCTCGCCTCGGTGAGTGCATGAGAACACCAGCTTCTCTCGGTTATCGTAGACCAAAATTCAAACAAAAATGCACAGTGAGGGGATGGCTCAATTCACATCCCGAACCCACATTTATTAGAAAACAAACTGAATACTGAAAACATCAAATGCTCATGCAAGAGCTTTATTCTTCCTACCTACTCTAACCTATCATGAGACAAAAGAATGCTAGGTGTAATGATATAGCCAGTGAAGCCATCTTAGTTTCTTATCCCTACCACATTCCTTTTCTTTGTGCTTATTTCGAGACACAGCCATGGACAGAGTTATGATGAAACAGAGATGTCTCAAAATTTGTTCATGAATCTGCAATGGTAAGCTGTTAGGATATAAAAAATCATCAAACTTTTGGGAGAAAAGTTCAGAATGTGCACAAGAAGCTTCGATCCATTGATTTACTGGGCTCAAATATGTATCTCCACCATAAAGCTGATCTGGCTGCTCTGTAAAATGAGAATAGCTGTTATCTTCAACGATGAAATGAACTTGAGGCAAATCAGAACCTTCATCATGAAGCTGTTCAGAAATATGGGGCAGCTTCACACTGTTTTCTGCTATAACAATATTAAGAGGCTCTTTAACAACATCCTCACACAAAGACCCTTTTGATGCTTCTTCATGGATCTGTCCTTTAAACTCATGATGGACCCTAGGGATGAGGGCATCATATTCTCTAGCAAGTTTTTCAATTTCCTCTACAGTTCCATCATGCCAGCGGAGGAGAAATCTCTCAAAGAATCCTGCCAATGAATCTATGGATCCATCCCAAAGACCAAAGAACCAATTTACTGCATTTCCTTCTAAAGTTAAAGCAAAGATGATCATAAGGTCATCCTCACAATAAACATTGAAATCGACCATCAATTTACAGTAAGAAGCAATGTGATAGATGGCTGAAACATGATTATTTCCATGAAACTCTGAAAAAGTGTCATGCACTTTTTCATAGTCATAGCACTCATTAGGAAATCCATGGATTTTTGAGAAATCCAATGGGGCGAAACCTTCGTGCCAAAAAGCAAGATCTTGTGCTTTTTTATCGTCCATAAGTCAAATAATGAAGTACTAAATCTGAAACACATATTCATACCTCATACCAAACTGTGGAGTCGCCAAGGTGAGCTTGAAAGTTCTCCAATGAGTGTGCTCACCTCTACACCCAATAGGATCTTCAAATCTGCAAAAGGACAAGGGCTCTGTCCCTTCGTGGAGTCGCCATGTGAGAAGAAGAATCCCACAAATGTCGTTTTAATGAAGCATAGTCTTCAAATTTCGGGAACTGGACTTTGTCCCCGGCAACGGCGCCAAAAATGTTGTCCTCCGAAATGGCATGCGTGTCGTTTTCTAAAAGCCCAAAATGTGCAACGCCAGCCGAAATGACAACTCTCTCAGGAGAGAGGCCAATGTCACCACACTCCTCTCCTCTTCGCTTTAGGTTGGCTCTTCTCCAACACTAGGGGGGTATCCCTAAAATAGGATCACTAAGGCAGGTACGGTAACGGGCAAGGTGAAATGGAAGAGGCTGCCTTAGAGAAACGGATGTAACGAAATATAATTTTGGATAGGTGATGGAAAGGAAAGGAAGATCAATCCTCAGGGAAAGACCAGTTCCAGTATCAGAGAGGGGCGAATGGAGTCAAAAGAAAAATCTAAAAGGACCTTGCTGCCAGATGAAAGTAGTAACCAACTAAGAGCTCTTGCACTAGAGCATACCTGAAAACCGCAAAGCTTAAGAGAAAAACATGGGTCAAATAAAGTTGCGCTAGATTGTTAGCCTTCTATTAAGATGATCCCAGCTTAAGAATCGAAAGCAAGGAGCTAAGAGAGGTATTGCCTCATACAAAATGAAAGATGGCATACAAATAAAAATGGCAACAAAGGACGAAAGAATTTCCCATTTAGCCAAAGAATCCCATCATGATATTTTTTCTATTAAAGTCTGGGGAAGAACTCCCAAAAATCTCCATGCTTACAAATGAGGAGGCTAGCTCCTTAAAAAGGCCAAAATCCTCTCATAAAATAAAGTAATAAAGTAAAGAAAAAGTGATGTCCACTTTTTTCTCAATTAAACTAAAGTCTAAATCGGTTCATAACTGAAGAGATCATTTTGAAAACAATCCCAATGTAATCGGTGGCTGATGAAATCAATGTAATCGGTGGCTAATGAAAACAGGCACACGTGGTCGACCGAATGATAAGCCCATGGCTCCGAAACCCCAAGCTTCATCTTTATTAAAAGGTACTTCCACTTAGCAGATCGTTCCGGCCCAAGGATGGTCAACAGGTGAAGTGGAGCTAGCCGATGACTAACTGCTTCAACAGCCACGTGAAGGTATACACAGTCAAAATCTCAACACATTCGACTCGGCTGCTAAGATGATAGATGACACGTGGATAACATTACTCCACAGCTCCATGTGGCCTACTTTCCAAAGCTTTAATCTTTGCAATGGAACTCCAATCATACATTCAACACGGCCCTACATAACCGAAAACTGCCAGACACCTTATTTATCACAATCGGCTGCAATCGGCTACCAACAGGAAATCCACGTGGAAGAAAATTCGAGCTGGAAAATGGAGCCTCGCTCAAAAATCACAAATCAAGGAATTTTACAGCCGTTAGCTCCTGCTCGCGTCAGTGTATTGGCGATTTAACTGACCGTGAAACCCGCCGTGTAAGACATAAAATGTGGAACTCTGCTCGGCGTGGAGATCACTCCTGTATTCGGCAGTCAGTGTCGTGATCTCCATCAAAAAACTTTAAACTCGCTGCTTGTTGATTAACTCGTTGAAAACCGAGCTCAATATCGCTGGTAACTCAGCATCAAAAGTCGAGGTTGGGGCAATCGACCAAATGGCTGCCAAAGAAAAACGCCGGTTCATGCAAACACACACGAATGGCGTGATACTCGATCAGCTACCCACTGCGACGTGGATATCCCCTTGACGCGAACTCCGGCTAGTTTTTTGTTTTTCTTTAAACCTCGGCTGCATCGAGGATCGGCATGAAATACAACCTCATGGCCATCGTTGAGAGATGCCAAGCGCGCTGTTGCTTGAAGCTCGAGCTCTGATATTTAAGTGACAATGAAACAAGCGAAACTCTTGTGCATAGGCACGATTTTATGATCAAATGGCGGCATAAATTGGATCTTTGTCAACTTGCATCTACAACAGAGCATCTTCTACACGCATTCCTCGAACAAGAGCCATCACCAAATTCACCTTCTTGGGGCTCTGTTTAATTTTCGTTAGAACTGCTTGAACATTTCTCTTGTGCTGAAAAGAGCTCTCTTCTTCTAATTTGCCACTTGGAAGAGCTGGAACTTGTGACAATGGTGAAGGCATTGGTTTTATGTTCATCTCAGATGACGCTTCTGCATGTCGTTCCCTTGAAGTTGAAACCCCCGCAGTTGCATGAATGCCAAAAAAGCCACTATCATTGTACATGTTGTTGAAAACAGAAAATGATTTCACTTGCCAGTATTCATTCAAATGCCGAAGATCTTTGTTGCTTAACTTCCATTGCGCGGGTTTAAAACCCGAGCTTGAGTTCGCACTGCCCCTTTCTCTACCCACATTCTTGAAGTTTACGCTCCTCGAGATGAAGAAAGTATAAATCCGATTCAAGGAACAGATTTTGTTGGATATGACTTAGCCATCGTGAAAACAGTGGGTATGCCCATAAAGCAAAGTTCCTTGGGAAAGCCCATATCAGCCTGCTTCTACCTGGAGATACTGGTATACAAAATTTTCTGCTGTTCAGTACTAGATATTGATGGCCTAGGTTTTCCCTCCTTTGATGATTTGAAAGTGTTGTGATAGATATAGACACAAAGAGGTATAAATCTTGTAGTGCCTGTCAAGACAACTGACGAGGCCATTCAGCTGTGGAAACATCATAGGCAGTTGTAAACTGAAAAAATGCTCCACTGTCTTTTCCATAATCCTGTAGATTTCAACAATAGAACCACCAGAAACTCTGCTCCCACCTTCTGGCCTCAATCCTGGAACAATTGCTTCGAGTTTATTGCTGTCATATTCACTTCGTTTTGACAAACTCTTAATGCCGCATCATCATCTTCAATCTCATCACATTGTTATGTTTGTTGTTGTCTGAATTTCATCAAAACCTTTGGGAATACAGTTGGAAAACATCAGCAAGTAATTTGTTTCACCAACAGATACTGAAATGGCACGCTTGATCCTATGCACAATTCCCCCAGCTGGCATTCTATCTCTGACAGCTGCAAAATCAAAGTGCCATCACTGCTTTATGTAGCAGCCTCTAACTCTGTCTGATAATACCGCGCACGACCAACAGTAACTGCCCAACATCCTATATGATCCTCATGACCCGATAGCAAACAGAATGCAAAACTATCCTACAAAGCCTCTGCTGAAGGATGTGAGGACAAGTGGACACCCCTGCCAATATGGGGGGTAACATCTGGCTCCAACTGCGGGACGTGTGCTCGCCTCGGTGAGTGCATGAGAACACCAGCTTCTCTCGGTTATCGTAGACCAAAATTCAAACAAAAATGCACAGTGAGGGGATGGCTCAATTCACATCCCGAACCCACATTTATTAGAAAACAAACTGAATACTGAAAACATCAAATGCTCATGCAAGAGCTTTATTCTTCCTACCTACTCTAACCTATCATGAGACAAAAGAATGCTAGGTGTAATGATATAGCCAGTGAAGCCATCTTAGTTTCTTATCCCTACCACATTCCTTTTCTTTGTGCTTATTTCGAGACACAGCCATGGACAGAGTTATGATGAAACAGAGATGTCTCAAAATTTGTTCATGAATCTGCAATGGTAAGCTGTTAGGATATAAAAAATCATCAAACTTTTGGGAGAAAAGTTCAGAATGTGCACAAGAAGCTTCGATCCATTGATTTACTGGGCTCAAATATGTATCTCCACCATAAAGCTGATCTGGCTGCTCTGTAAAATGAGAATAGCTGTTATCTTCAACGATGAAATGAACTTGAGGCAAATCAGAACCTTCATCATGAAGCTGTTCAGAAATATGGGGCAGCTTCACACTGTTTTCTGCTATAACAATATTAAGAGGCTCTTTAACAACATCCTCACACAAAGACCCTTTTGATGCTTCTTCATGGATCTGTCCTTTAAACTCATGATGGACCCTAGGGATGAGGGCATCATATTCTCTAGCAAGTTTTTCAATTTCCTCTACAGTTCCATCATGCCAGCGGAGGAGAAATCTCTCAAAGAATCCTGCCAATGAATCTATGGATCCATCCCAAAGACCAAAGAACCAATTTACTGCATTTCCTTCTAAAGTTAAAGCAAAGATGATCATAAGGTCATCCTCACAATAAACATTGAAATCGACCATCAATTTACAGTAAGAAGCAATGTGATAGATGGCTGAAACATGATTATTTCCATGAAACTCTGAAAAAGTGTCATGCACTTTTTCATAGTCATAGCACTCATTAGGAAATCCATGGATTTTTGAGAAATCCAATGGGGCGAAACCTTCGTGCCAAAAAGCAAGATCTTGTGCCTTTTTATCGTCCATAAGTCAAATAATGAAGTACTAAATCTGAAACACATATTCATACCTCATACCAAACTGTGGAGTCGCCAAGGTGAGCTTGAAAGTTCTCCAATGAGTGTGCTCACCTCTACACCCAATAGGATCTTCAAATCTGCAAAAGGACAAGGGCTCTGTCCCTTCGTGGAGTCGCCATGTGAGAAGAAGAATCCCACAAATGTCGTTTTAATGAAGCATAGTCTTCAAATTTCAGGAACTGGACTTTGTCCCCAGCAACGGCGCCAAAAATGTTGTCCTCCGAAATGGCATGCGTGTCGTTTTCTAAAAGCCCAAAATGTGCAACGCCAGCCGAAATGACAACTCTCTCAGGAGAGAGGCCAATGTCACCACACTCCTCTCCTCTTCGCTTTAGGTTGGCTCTTCTCCAACACTAGGGGGGTATCCCTAAAATAGGATCACTAAGGCAGGTACGGTAACGGGCAAGGTGAAATGGAAGAGGCTGCCTTAGAGAAACGGATGTAACGAAATATAATTTTGGATAGGTGATGGAAAGGAAAGGAAGATCAATCCTCAGGGAAAGACCAGTTCCAGTATCAGAGAGGGGCGAATGGAGTCAAAGGAAAAATCTAAAAGGACCTTGCTGCCAGATGAAAGTAGTAACCAACTAAGAGCTCTTGCACTAGAGCATACCTGAAAACCGCAAAGCTTAAGAGAAAAACATGGGTCAAATAAAGTTGCGCTAGATTGTTAGCCTTCTATTAAGATGATCCCAGCTTAAGAATCGAAAGCAAGGAGCTAAGAGAGGTATTGCCTCATACAAAATGAAAGATGGCATACAAATAAAAATGGCAACAAAGGACGAAAGAATTTCCCATTTAGCCAAAGAATCCCATCATGATATTTTTTCTATTAAAGTCTGGGGAAGAACTCCCAAAAATCTCCATGCTTACAAATGAGGAGGCTAGCTCCTTAAAAAGGCCAAAATCCTCTCATAAAATAAAGTAATAAAGTAAAGAAAAAGTGATGTCCACTTTTTTCTCAATTAAACTAAAGTCTAAATCGGTTCATAACTGAAGAGATCATTTTGAAAACAATCCCAATGTAATCGGTGGCTGATGAAATCAATGTAATCGGTGGCTAATGAAAACAGGCACACGTGGTCGACCGAATGATAAGCCCATGGCTCCGAAACCCCAAGCTTCATCTTTATTAAAAGGTACTTCCACTTAGCAGATCGTTCCGGCCCAAGGATGGTCAACAGGTGAAGTGGAGCTAGCCGATGACTAACTGCTTCAACAGCCACGTGAAGGTATACACAGTCAAAATCTCAACACATTCGACTCGGCTGCTAAGATGATAGATGACGCGTGGATAACATTACTCCACAGCTCCATGTGGCCTACTTTCCAAAGCTTTAATCTTTGCAATGGAACTCCAATCATACATTCAACACGGCCCTACATAACCGAAAACTGCCAGACACCTTATTTATCACAATCGGCTGCAATCGGCTACCAACAGGAAATCCACGTGGAAGAAAATTCGAGCTGGAAAATGGAGCCTCGCTCAAAAATCACAAATCAAGGAATTTTACAGCCGTTAGCTCCTGCTCGCGTCAGTGTATTGGCGATTTAACTGACCGTGAAACCCGCCGTGTAAGACATAAAATGTGGAACTCTGCTCGGCGTGGAGATCACTCCTGTATTCGGCAGTCAGTGTCGTGATCTCCATCAAAAAACTTTAAACTCGCTGCTTGTTGATTAACTCGTTGAAAACCGAGCTCAATATCGCTGGTAACTCAGCATCAAAAGTCGAGGTTGGGGCAATCGACCAAATGGCTGCCAAAGAAAAACGCCGGTTCATGCAAACACACACGAATGGCGTGATACTCGATCAGATACCCACTGCGACGTGGATATCCCCTTGACGCGAACTCCGGCTAGTTTTTTGTTTTTCTTTAAACCTCGGCTGCATCGAGGATCGGCATGAAATACAACCTCATGGCCATCGTTGAGAGATGCCAAGCGCGCTGTTGCTTGAAGCTCGAGCTCTGATATTTAAGTGACAATGAAACAAGCGAAACTCTTGTGCATAGGCACGATTTTATGATCAAATGGCGGCATAAATTGGATCTTTGTCAACTTGCATCTACAACAGAGCATCTTCTACACGCATTCCTCGAACAAGAGCCATCACCAAATTCACCTTCTTGGGGCTCTGTTTAATTTTCGTTAGAACTGCTTGAACATTTCTCTTGTGCTGAAAAGAGCTCTCTTCTTCTAATTTGCCACTTGGAAGAGCTGGAACTTGTGACAATGGTGAAGGCATTGGTTTTATGTTCATCTCAGATGACGCTTCTGCATGTCGTTCCCTTGAAGTTGAAACCCCCGCAGTTGCATGAATGCCAAAAAAGCCACTATCATTGTACATGTTGTTGAAAACAGAAAATGATTTCACTTGCCAGTATTCATTCAAATGCCGAAGATCTTTGTTGCTTAACTTCCATTGCGCGGGTTTAAAACCCGAGCTTGAGTTCGCACTGCCCCTTTCTCTACCCACATTCTTGAAGTTTACGCTCCTCGAGATGAAGAAAGTATAAATCCGATTCAAGGAACAGATTTTGTTGGATATGACTTAGCCATCGTGAAAACAGTGGGTATGCCCATAAAGCAAAGTTCCTTGGGAAAGCCCATATCAGCCTGCTTCTACCTGGAGATACTGGTATACAAAATTTTCTGCTGTTCAGTACTAGATATTGATGGCCTAGGTTTTCCCTCCTTTGATGATTTGAAAGTGTTGTGATAGATATAGACACAAAGAGGTATAAATCTTGGACGTTCGACTTCAGTTAAGAGACTGATTTTTTTGGGTTCGCCACTATTGGAGAATATTCTCCCTTGTTTTCTTGGGTTTGCGCTACTACTATCCGGATGTACATCATTCTCTATTGGAAGGTCTGAGCTCGGGGAATACAGATAGCTTTGTATCTGGGTCGGATATGATTGTTCTTATCATCATGGTTTAAACAAGCTCGAAACTCATTTTGTTTCATTGCTTTGCCATCCTTTTAGTGATCCTGGTTATTCTTCTATAAACATTAACAAGGTCAAGGCTCAACTTAGCTTAAGATTTAGAGAGCCTGATGAACTTCCATTGTCAGGTTCTTCCCAACAAGCAGTTTAGAGGAGAGTAGGGTTTCTAAAGAGTGCCTCGATTATATTTCGTCGCGGATTTCTACAAGATGTTTATCATTCATGGGATTCATCTTCAGGTCAAACAACTATGAGTTTACCTTTTTTCTATCGTTCTTCGGATTCCCTACTTTTTCTGTGCTCTCGGTGGTCCTCTACCTGCATGATAGATTCCTACAACCCACACTTAGTATCTATGATTTACTACATAGTTGCATTTACTCGCTGGACTGCGCTGCAAGTGTCCTGTGGGAAGATAACTACCTCTAGGGCATGTGGGAACACTTCATCCAAACGTGTGGCCAGATATTACCTACTTGTTATTGCTTTCAGTTCAACGTTTTATTTTATTTTGCATATGTCTCAATCTTCCAACTTGTTTGCTAGTTGCTTGCTTATGATTTGGACTGCCTGAACAACTTCCAGTCCCATGTCTCGGCCAGCATGAAGGTTGGAGTAGTATATGGTTTCTCGAGGGCGCCTCGGTCTCGTCGCGTTGCGGATTTCTACAGGATGTTTGTCATTCGTGGGATTCATCTTTAGGTCATCCAAATAGGAGTTGATGTGTGTTGTAGATTTATACAGGGTGTTTGCTATTCATGGGATCATCTTCAGGGTGGCCAACTAGGAGTGGTGAAAAACTCCATTCATAATTGTTATTCTATTCCTTTGTGGAGTGTGTCCCATTGTGGGATTGTTCCTTTGTGGACTGTGCTTATTCCCTGTGTTGGTATGGACATGCTTATGATAACAAGATGTGTTCCGACGTGATGATACCTCTCTAGCTAAGAGGGAGTGTCGATAATGTAGGCACCCAATGGACTGGGTTGAGATGAACACATTGTATTGATGCATGATAGACTCTCCGATGGACTATGCAGAATTCTTGATCTGATGCACGTGTGACTCACCTATGGGCAGGGCGGAGTCGTGGAGCTAGTGCATGTTCTCCAATGGACAAGATTGAGTAGATGCATGAAGATTGATTTGTTGAAACTTCTCCACTAACTGTGATTGTGTTGCAAGACCTTCCTTATGATATAGAGGGGTTAGAGATATCTGTGATGTACATATGATATCGAGATGTGGTTCAGTATGATAATGCTGATGATACCTCCATGGCCAAGAGGGAGTGTTGGGGTAGTAGCTGCATGGGGCATCACCTCATAGGTCTACCAAAGAAATAATAAGATTAGAATACAGTTTTCGAAGAATACCTTCCTTGTTGAGAGGGAGTGTTGGAAATAGTGCAACTTCAGAAGTTATTGTTATTTAATTTCATCTTGTTAATGTACCTCCTATGGGACAGGATGTCAATGTATTTGATCATGTAAAACACTTGAAAGAATCAATGTAAACCTAGGGGTGAAATCACAAAGAAAAGATTTAGTAAACGTATTTTTTTGTATTCCAGCAAGACAAGTCGGCCCAGCGGGTAAACTCCCCCAAAAAAGTGGGCAATTTACCCCAAACAATGGGCAGAATTGCCCCAGTTAGGTCGACGCAGTTAGTGAATGTTAGGTCGGCCTAGTCAGGAAAAAAGTCACCCTTTGCTGTGTATAAATAGGGAGTTCGACCTCTCATTTGGTCATTCACTCAAGCAAGTTCGCTCTAGCCAAGATAGGTTGCTACCTCAGTTAAGAGACCGATTGTTTGGTGTTCTCCACTATTCGAGAAGTTTCTCCCTTGTTTTCTTGGCTTTGCACTAGTACTATCCGGATGTACATCGTTCTCTATTAGAAGGTCTGAGCTCGGGGGAGACAAATAGATTTTTCTATGGTTGGGAGATGATTTTTCTTATCATCATGGTTTAAACGAGCTCGACACTCATTTTTTTTCTGTGCTTTACCATTCTTTAATTGATCCAGGATATGCTGCTATAAACATTAACAAGGTCAAGGCTCAACTCAGCTTAGGATTTGGAGAGCCTGATCAACTTCCACTGTCAGGTTCTGCCCAACATGCAGTTTAGAGGAGAGTAGGGTTTCTAGAGAGCTCCTTGATTAGATTGCATTGCGTATTTCTACAGGGTGTTTATCATTCATGGGATTCATTTTAAGGTCAGACAACTACAAGTTTACCTTTTTTCTATTGTTCTTCGGATTCCCTTCTTTTTCTTTGCTCTCAGTGGTCCTCTACCTACACGATAGATTCCTGCAACCCACACTTAGTATCTATGATTTACTACATAGTTGCATTTAATCGCTGGATTGCGTTGCAAGCCTCCTGTGGGAAGATAGCTACCTCTAGGACATGTGGGAACACTTCATCCAAACATGTGGCCAAATATTACCTGCTTGTTATTGCTTTCAGTTCAACGTTTTTTTTTATTTTGCATATATATGAATCTTCCAACTTGTTTTCTAGTTGCTTGCTTAGTATTTGGATTTCGTGAACAACTTCCAGTGCCATGTATGGCCAGCATGAAGGTTGGAGGAGTATATGGTTTCTCGAGGTCTCCTTGGTCTTATTGCGTTGCGGATTTCTACAGGATGTTTGTCATTCATGGGATTCATCTTCAGGTCATCCAAATAGGAGTTGATGTGTGTTGTAGATTTATACAGGGTGTTTGTTATTCATGGGATCATCTTCAGGTTGGCCAACTAGGAGTGGTGAATAAATTGCATTCGTAATTGCTTTTCTATTCCTTTGTGGAGTGTGTCCCATTATCGGATGGTTCCTTTATGGAACGTGCTTATTCCCTGTGTTGGAATAGACCATATTAGCTCGGGGGAGACAAAATAGCTTTGTCTATGGTTGGGAGATGATTGTTCTTATCATCATGGTTTAAACGAGTTCGACACTCATTTTGTTTCTGTGCTTAGCCATTCTTTTAGTGATCCTGGTTATGCTGCTATAAACATTAACAAGGTCAAGGCTCAACTCGGCTTAGGATTTGGAGAGCCTGATCAACATCCATTGTCAGGTTCTGCCCAACATGCAGTTTAGAGGAGAGTAGGGTTTCTAGAGAGCGCCTCGCTTAGATTGCGTTGCAAATTTCTATAGGGTGTTTATCATTCCTGGGATTCATCTTTAGGTTAGACAACTACAGGTTTATCTTTTTTCTATTGTGCTTCGGATTCCCTCCTTTTTCTCTGTTATCGGTGGTTCTCTACCTGCACGATAGATTCCTGCAACCCACACTTAGTATCTATGATTTACTACATAGTTGCATTTACTCACTGGACTGTGTTGCAAGCCTCCTGTGGGAAGATAACTACCTCTAGGACATGTGGGATTACTTCATCCAAACGTGTGGCCAGATATTACCTGCTTGTTATTGCTTTCAGTTCAAGGTTTTATTTGATTTTGCATATATATAAATCTTCCAACTTGGTTGCTAGTTGCTTGCTTAGGATTTGGACTGCTTGAACAACTTCCACTGCCATGTCTCGGCCAGTATGAAGTTTGGAGGTGTATAGGGTTTCTCGAGGGCGCCTCGGTCTCAACACGTTGCGGATTTCTACAGGATGCTTGTCATTCATGGGATTCATCTTCATGTTCTTCGATGGACTGGATTGAGCAGATGCATGAAGATTGATTTGTTGACACTTCTCGACTAACTGTGATTGTGTTGAAAGGCCTTCCTTATGATATAGAGAAGTTAGAGATAATTGTGATGTACATATGATATCGAGATGTGTTACAGTCTGATAATGCTGATGATACCTCCATGGCCAAGAGGGAGTGTTGGGTTCGTAGCTGCATGGGGCATCACCTCATATGTAAACCAAAGAAAGAATAAGATTAGAATACAGTGTTCGAAGAATACCTTCCTTTGTGAGAGGGAGTGTTGGAAATAGTACAACTTCAGAAGTTATTGTTATTTTATTTCATCTTGTTATTGTACCTCCTATGGGACATGATGTCAATGTATTTGATCATGTAAAACACTTGAAAGAATCAATGTAAACCTAGGGGTGAAATCAAAAAGAAAAGATTTAGTAAACGTAATTTTTTGTATTCCCCCAAGACAAGTCGGCCTAGCGTGTAAAATTACCCCAAAGAGTGGGAAATTTGCCCCAAACAATGGGCAGAACTGACCCAGTCAACTCAGCGCAGTTTGGGAACGTTAGGTCGGCTCAGTCAGGGAAAAAGTCACCCTTTGATGTGTATAAATAGAGAGCTCGACCTCTCATTTGTTCATTCACTCAAGCAAGTTCGCTCTAGCCAAGAGAGGTTGCTACTTCAGTTAAGAGACTGGTTTTTTGGCGTTCTCTACTATTGGAGAAGTTTCTCCCTTGTTTTCTTGGGTTTGCGCTAGTCCTATCTGGATGTACATCGTTCTCTATTAGAAGGAGCTAGGGGGAGACAAATAGCTTTGTCTATGGTTGGGAGATGATTGTTCTTATCATCATGGTTTAAACGAGCTTGACACTCATTTTGTTTCTGAGATTTGCCATTCTTTTAGTTATCCTGGTTATGCTGCTGTAAACATTAACAAGGTCAAGGCTCAACTCAGCTTAGGATTTGGAGAGCCTGATCAACTTCCATTGTCAGGTTCTTCCCAACATGCAGTTTAGAGGAGAGTAGGGTTTCTAGAGAGCGCCTCGATTAGATTGCGTTGCGGATTTCTATAGGGTGTTTATCATTCATGGGATTCGACTTCAGGTCAGACAACTACGAGTTTACCTTTTTTCTATTGTGCTTTGGATTCCCTCCTTTTTCTTTGCTCTCGATGGTCCTATACTTGCACGATAGATTCCTGCAACCCACACTTAGTATCTATGATTTAGTACATAGTTGCATTTACTCGCTGGACTGCGTTGCGAGCCTCCTTTGGGAAGATAACTACCTCTAGGACATGTGGGAACACTTCATCCAAACCTGTGGCCAGATATTACCTACTTGTTATTGCTTTCAGTTCAAGGTTTTATTTTATTTTGCATATATATTATTCTTCCAACTTGTTTGCTATTTGCTTGCTTAGGATTTTTACTGCCTTAACAACTTCCAGTGCCATGTCTCGGCCAGCATAAAGATTCGAGGAGTATATGGTTTCTTGAGGGCGCCTCGGTCTATCCGCATTGCAGATTACTACAGGATGTTTGTCATTCATGGGATTCATCTTCAGGTCATCCAAATATGAGTTGATGTGTGTTGTAGATTTATACAAGGTGTTTGTTATTCGTGGGATCATCTTCAGGGTGGCCAACTAGGAGTGGTGAATAAACTCCATTCATAATTGTTATTCTATTCCTTTGTGGAGTGTGTCCCATTGTGGGATGGTTCCTTTGTGGAACGTGCTTATTCCCTTTGTTGGAATGGAACCTCTTATGATAAAAAGATGTGTTCTTACGCGATGATACCTCTCTAACTAAAAGGGAGTGTTGATGATGCAGGCACCCGATGGACTCGGTTGAGCTGAGCACATTGTATTGATGCATGATAGACTCTCCGATTGACTATGCAGAGTTCTTGACCTGATGCACGTGTGACTCACCTATGGTTAGGGCAGAGTCGTGGAGCTAGTGAATGTTCTCCGATGGACTGGATTGAGCAGTTGCATGAAGATTGATTTGTTGACACTTCTCGACTAACTGTGATTGTGTTGTAAGACCTTCCTTATGATATAGAGAGGTTAGAGATAACTGTGATGTACATATGATAACGATATGTGTTTTTGTATGATAATGCTAATGATACCTCCATGTCTAAGTGGGAGTGTTGGCGTAGTAGCTGCATGGGTCATCACTTCATAGGTCGACCAAAGAAAGAATAAGATTAGAATACAGTGTTCGAAGAATACCTTCCTTGTTGAGAGGGAGTGTCGAAAATAGTGCAACTTCAAAAGTTATTGTTATTGTATTTCATCTTGTTATTGTACCTCCTATGGGACAAGATGTCAATGTATTTGATCATGTAAAACACTTGAAAGAATCAATGTAAACATAGGGGTGAAATCACAAAGAAAAAATTTAGTAAACGTAATTTTTTGTATTCCCCCAAGACAAGTCGGCCCAGCGGGTAAACTCCCCCAAAAAAGTGGGCAATTTGCCCCAAACAATGGGCAGAAATGCCGCAGTCAGGTCGGCACAACTAGGGAAAGTTAGGTCGGCCCAGTCATGGAAAAAGTCACCCTTCGATGTGTATACATAAAGAGTTCGACCTCTCATTTGGTCATTCACTCAAGTAAGTTCGCTGTAGCCAAGAGAGGTTCGCTACTTTAGTTAAGAGACTGATTTTTTTGGGTTCTCCACTATTGGAGAAGTTTCTCGCTTGTTTTCTTGGGTTTGCGCTACTACTATCCGTATGTACATCGTTCTCTATTAGAAGGTTTGAGCTCGAGGGATACAAATAGCTTTGTCTATGGTTGGGAGATGATTATTCTTATCATCATGGTTTAAACGAGCTTGACACTCATTTTGTTTCTGTGCTTTGCCATTCTTTTAGTGATACTGGTTATGCTGCTATAAACATTAACAAGGTTAAGGCTCAACTCAGCTTAGGATTTGGAGAGCCTGATCAACTTCCATTGTCAGGTTCTGCCCAACATGCAGTTTAGAGGAGTGTAGGGTTTCTAGAGAGCGCCACGATTAGATTGCGTTGCTGATTTCTATAGGGTGTTTATGATTCATGGGATTCATCTTCAGGTCAGGCAACTACGAGTTTACCTTTTTTCTATTGTGCTCCGGATTCCCTCCTTTTTATTTGCTGTCGGTGGTCCTATACCTGCACGATAGATTCCTGCAACCCACACTTAGTATCTATGATTTACTACATAGTTGCATTTAATCGCTGGACTCCGTTTCAAGCCTCCTGTGGGAAGATAACTACCTCTAGGACATGTGGGAACACTTCATCCGAAAGTGTGGCCAGATTTTACCTACTTGTTATTGATTTAAGTTCAATTTATATTTTTTTTTGCATATATATCAATCTTCCAACTTGTTTGCTAGATCCTTGCTTAGGATTTGGATTGCCTGAACAACTTCAAGTGCCATGTCTTGGCCGGCATGTAGGTTGGAGGAGTATATGGTTTCTCGAGGATGCCTCGGTCTCATCGCGTTGTGGATTTCTACAGGATGTTTGTCATTCGTGGGATTCATCTTCAGGTCATCCAAATAGGAGTTGATGTGTGTTGTAGATTTATACAGGGCGTTTGCTATTCATGGGATCATCTTCAGGTTGGCCAACTAGGAGTGGTGAATAAACTCCATTCATAATTGTTATTCTATTCCTTTGTGGAGTGTGTCCCATTGTGGGTTGGTTCCTTTGTGGAACGTGCTTATTCCCTTTGTTTGAATGGACCCTCTTATGATAACAAGATGTGTTCCGACGTGATGTTACCTCTCTAGCTAAGAGGGAGTGTTGATTATGTGGGCACCCAATGAACTGGATTGAGCTGAGCACATTGTATTGATGCATGATAGATTCTCCGATGGACTGTGCAGAGTTCTTGAGCTGATGCACGTGTGACTCACCTATGGATAGTGTAGAGTCGTGGAGCTAGTGCATGTTCTCTGATGGACTGGATTGAGCAGATGCATGAAGGTTGATTTGTTGACACGTCTCGACTAACTGTTATTGTGTTGTATTTCCTTATGGTATAGAGAGGTTAGAGATAACTGTGATGTACATATGATATCGAGATGTGTTTCAGTATGATAATACTGATGATACCTCGATGGCCAAGAGGGAGTGTTGGAGTAGTAGCTACGTGGGGCATTACCTCATAGGTCGACCAAAGAAGGAATAAGATTAGAATACAGTGTTCGAAGAATACCTTCCTTGTTGAGAGGGTGTTGGAAATAGTGCAACTTCAAAAGTTATTGTTATTGTATTTCATCTTGTTATTGTACCTCCTATGGGACAGGATGCCAATGTATTTGATCATGTAAAACACTTGAAAGAATCAATGTAAACCTAGGGGTGAAATCGAAAAGAAAAGATTTAATAAACGTAATTTTTTGTATTCCCCCAAGACAAGTCGGCCCAGTGGGTAAACTGCCCTAAAACAGTGGGCAATTTGCCCCAAACAATGGGCAGAACTTCCCGAGTCAGGTAGGAGCAGTTAGGGAAAGTTAGGTTGGCCCAGTCAGGAAAAAACTCACCCTTTGATGTGTATAAAATGAGAGTTCGAACTCTCATTTGGTCATTCACTCAAGCAAGTTCGCTCTAGCCAAGAGAAGTTCACTACTTCAGTTAGAGACTGATTTTTTGGCGTTCTCCACCATTGGAGAAGTTTCTCCATTCTTTTCTTGGGTTTGCGTTACTACTATCCGGATGAACATCGTTCTCTATTAGAAAGACTGAGCTCGGGGGAGAAAAATAGCTTTGTCTATGGTTGGGAGATGATTGTTCTTATCATCATGGTTTAAACGAGCTCAACAGTCATTTTGTTTCTGTGCTTTGCCATTCTTTTAGTGATCCTGGTTATGCTGCTATAAACATTAACAAGGTCAAGGCTCAACTCAGCTTAGGATTTGGAGAGCCTAATCAACTTCCATTGTCAGGTTCTTCCCAACATGCAGTTTAGAGGAGAGTAGGGTTTCTAGAGAGCACCTCGCTTAGATTGCGTTGCAGATTTCTATAGGGTGTTTATCATTCATGGGATTCATCTTCAGGTCAGACAACTACGGGTTTTTTTTTTTTCTATTGTGCTTCGGACTCCCTCCTTTCTCTTTGCTATCGGTGGTCCTCTACTTTCAATATAGATTCCTGCAACCCACACTTAGTATCTATGATTTACTACATAGTTGCATTTAATCGCTGGACTGCGTTGCAAGCCTCCTGTGGGAAGATAAGTACCTCTAGGACATGTGGGAACACTTTATCCAAACGTGTGGCCAGATATTACCTGCTTGTTACTACTTTTAGTTCAACATTTTATTTTATTTTGCATATATATGAATCTTGCAACTTGTTTGCTAGTTGCTTGCTTAGGATTTGGATTCCCTGAACAACTTCCAGTGCCATGTCTGGCCAGCATGAAGGTTGGAGGAGTATATAGTTTCTCGAGGTCGCCTCGGTCTTATTGCGTTGCGGAATTCTACAGGATGTTTGTCATTTCTGGGATTCATCTTCAAGTCATCCAAATAGGAGTTGATGTGTGTTGTAGATTTATACAGGGTGTTTATTATTCATGGGATCATCTTCAGGTTGGCCAACTAGGAGTGGTGAATAAATTCCATTCATAATTATTATTCTATTCCTTTGTGGAGTGTGTCCCATTGTGGGATGGTTCCTTTGTGGAACGTGCTTATTCCTTGTGTTGGAATAGACCCTCTTAGCTCGGGGGAGACAAATAGCTTTGTCTATGGTTGGGAGATGATTGTTCTTATCATCATGGTTTAAACGAGCTCGACACTCATTTTGTTTCTATGCTTTGCCATTCTTTTAGTGATCCTTGTTATGCTGCTATAAACACTACCAAGGTCAAGGCTCAACTCAGCTTAGGATTCAGAGAGCCTGATCAACTTCCATTGTCAGGTTCTGCCCAACATGCAGTTTAGAGGAGAGTAGGGTTTCTAGAGCGCGCCTCACTTAGATTGCGTTGCAGATTTCTATAGGGTGTTTATCATTCATGGGATTCATCTTCAGGTTAGACAACTACGAGTTTATCTTTTTTCTATTGTGCTTTGGATTCCCTCCTTTTTCTCTGCTATCGGTGGTTCTCTACCTGCACGGTAGATTCCTGCAACCCACACTTAGTATCTATGATTTACTACATAGTTGCATTTACTCGCTGGACTGTGTTGCAAGCTTCATGTGGGAAGATAACTACCTCTAGGACATGTGGGAACACTTCATCCAAACCTGTGGCCAAATATTACCTGCTTGTTATTGCTTTCAATTCAAGGTTTTATTTTATTTTGCATATATATCAATCTTCTGTTAAAATTTAATATGCTAAGACAGAAAATAGCAGCATTACATTCCATTTCACAATAATAGCATATACAGGATCACTGAAGAAACAACAAGCACAGCATAAACACAAGAGACACAAATTTATCCTGGGAAACCCTCATGGGGTAGAAAACCCAGTAAAGCTTCCTCAATATAGATGACCAGCAATATACAAAGATGCAAACCAAAGACATGATCTCCTCTTCCACCATAGCAGACCTCTCCTCCACAAGTGCGCCTCTCTCAAGTGAGTGAGTGTGTCAAATGAGGAACATACCTCCTCTATTTATACACTACACTGACATGTATTTTACACAAGTACATGTAGGCTCGTATTTAACCATTAGGTTAAATACCCTATTATAACTGACTGGGCCGACCCCCACATGGTGGGTCTAATAACCCTAGTTACCACAACCAATTCAGAGGAATAAACATCTCCGGATTCATAGTATAATCACATCGGAGGTATGAAACATCCGCGGAATAAATAATATACAAATATAATATTCTTAGAAGTTACAATATTCAACATCTTCCAACTTGGTTGCTAGTTGCTTGCTTAGGATTTGGACTGCTTGAATAACTTCCAGTGCCATGTCTCGGCCAGCATGAAGGTTTGAGGTGTATATGGTTTCTCGAGGGCGCCTCGGTCTCATCGCGTTGCAGATTTCTACAGGATGCTTGTCATTCGTGCGATTCATCTTCATGTTCTCCGATGGACTGGATTGAGCAGATGCATGCAGATTGATTTGTTGACACTTCTCGACTAACTGTGATTATGTTGTAAGACCTTCCTTATAATATAGAGAGGTTAGAGATAATTGTGATGTACATATGATATCGAGATGTGTTTCAATATGATAATGTTGATGATACCTCCATGGCCAAGAGGGAGTGTTGGGTTCGTAGTTGCATGGGGCATCACCTCATATGTCGACCAAAGAAAGAATAAGATTAGAATACATTGTTCGAAGAATACCTTCCTTGTTGAGAGGGAGTGTTGGAAATAGTACAACTTCAGAAGTTATTGTTATTTTATTTCATCTTGTTATTGTACCTCCTATGGGACAAGAGGTCAATGTATTTGATCATGTAAAACACTTGAAAGAATATATGTAAACCTAGGGGTGAAATCACAAAGAAAAGATTTAGTAAATGTAATTTTTTGTATTCCCCTAAGACAAGTCGGCCCAGCGGGTAAAATCCCCCAAAACAGTGGGCAATTTGTCTCAAAAAATGGGCAAAACTGCCCCAGTCAAGTTGGTGCAGTTAGGGAATGTTAGGTTGGCCCAGTTAGGAAAAAATTCACCCTTTGATGTGTGTAAATAGAGAGTTCGACCTCTCATTTGGTCATTCACTCAAGTGAGTTCGATCTCGCCAAGACAGGTTCGCTACTTAAGTTAAGAGACTTATTTTTTGGGGTTCTCCACTATTTTAGAAGTTTCACCCTTGTTTTCTTGGGTTTGCACTACTACTATCTGGATTTACATCATTATCTATTAGAAGGTCTGAGCTCGGGGGAGACAAATAGCTTTGTCTATGGTTGGGAGATGATTGTTCTTATCATCATGGTTTAAACGAGATCGACTGTCATTTTTTTTTCTGTGATTTGCCATTCTTTTAGTGATCCTCGCATTCGCCTGTTTGTTTGTTTTTTGTAGGAGGTGGTGTCACATTGAGTTTCGCATAGAGAAACATTGCTAACATCTATGTTCCACATATACTAGCCTTCACAGGCTAGTATATACGAGTGAGACGAGGTGATACTGGGGCCAATAGAGGATGGAAAGAGAAAAAATGTGGGAGATGTTGAGTCATCGATCTCATGACTGCAGTCTATGTGATGCAACGACTACGAACATCACCCTGCACAGAAGAAAATGAAGAAACTCACCTTGAACAGTGTTGATGGTGGTTTCGAGCTTTCCTTGACCTTGTTAATGTTTATAGTAGCATAACCAGGATCACTAAAAGAATGGAAAAGCACATAAACAAAATGAGTGTGGAGCTCGAAACCAACATCAACACTATTTAAGGTGATTTTCTACATTGTTTCTGTGCTTTGCCATTCTTTTAGTGATCTTGGTTATGCTGCTATAAACATTAAAAAGGTGAAGGCTCAACTTAGATTAGGATTTGCAGAGCCTGATCAACTTCCATTGTCAGCTTCTGCCCAACATGCAGTTTAGAGGAGAGTAGGGTTTCTAGAGAGCACCTCGATTAGATTGCGTTGCGGATTTCTACAGGGTGTTTATCATTCATGGGATTTATCTTCAATTCAGACAACTACGAGTTTACCTTTTTTCTATTGTGCTTCGAATTCCCTCATTTTTCTCTGCTCTCAGTGGTCCTCTACCTACATGATAGATTCATGCAAACCACACTTAGTATCTATGATTTACTACATAGTTGCATTTACTCGTTGGACTGCTTTGCAAGCCTCCTGTGGGAAGATAACTACCTCTAGGACATGTGGGAACACTTCATCCAAACGTGTGGCCAGATATTACCTGCTTGTTATTGCTTTCAGTTCAAAGTTTTCTTTTATTTTGAATATATATCAATCTTCCAACTTGTTTGCTATTTGCCTGCTTAGGATTTGGACTGCCGGAACAACTTCCAGTGCCATGTCTCGGCCAACATGAAGGTTGGATAAGTATATGGTTTCTCGAGGGCGCCTCGGTCTCATCGCGTTGCGGATTACTACAGGATGTTTGTCATTCGTTGGATTCATCTTCAGGTCATCCAAATATGAGTTGATGTGTGTTGTAGATTTATACAGGGTGTTTGTTATTCATGGGATCATCTTCAGGGTGGCCAACTAAGAGTGGTGAATAAACTCCATTCGTAATTGTTATTCTATTTCTTTGTGGAGTGTGTCCCATTTTGGGATGGTTCCTTTGTGGAACGTGCTTATTCCTTGTGTTGAAATGGAACCGCTTATGATAACAAGATGTGTTTCGACGTGTTGATACCTCTCTAGCTAAGAGGGAGTGTTGATGATGTAGGTCCCTGATGGACTGGGTTGAGCTGAGCACATTGTATTGATGCATGATAGACTCTCTGATGGACTGTGCAGAGTTCTTGAGCTGATGGACGTTCGACCTTAGTTAAGAGACTGATTTTTTTGGGTTCTCCACTATTGGAGAAGATTCTCCCTTGTTTTCTTGGGTTTGCGCTACTACTATCCGGATGTACATCGTTCTCTATTGGAAGGTCTGAGATCGGGGGAGACAAATAGCTTTGTCTCTGGGTCGGATATGATTGTTCTTATCATCATGGTTTAAACGAGCTCGAAACTCATTTTGTTTCTTTGCTTTGCCATCCTTTTAGTGATCCTGGTTATGCTTCTATAAACATTAACAAGGTCAAGGCTCAACTTAGCTTAGGATTTAGAGAGCCTGATGAACTTCCATTGTCAGGTTATGCCCAACATGCAGTTTAGAGGAGAGTAGGGTTTCTAAAGAGCGCCTTGATTAGATTGCATCGCGGATTTCTACAAGGTGTTTATCATTCATGGGATTCATCTTCAGGTCAAACAACTACGAGTTTACCTTTTTTCTATCGTTCTTCGGATTCCCTACTTTTCCGGTGGTCTCGGTGGTCCTCTACTTGCATGATAGATTCCTGCAACCCACACTTAGTATCTATGATCTACTACATAGTTTCATTTACTCGCTGGACTACGCTGCAAGTGTCCTGTGGGAAGATAACTACCTCCAGGACATGTGGGAACACTTCATTCAAACGTGTGGCCAGATATTACCTGCTTGTTATTGCTTTCAGTTCAACGTTTTATTTTATTTTGCATATGTATCAATCTTCCAACTTGTTTTCTAGTTGCTTGTTTAGGATTTGGACTGCCTGAACAACTTCCAGTCCCATGTCTCGGCCAGCATGAAGGTTGGAGTAGTATATGGTTTCTCGAGGGCGCCTCGGTCTCATCGCGTTGCGGATTTCTACAGGATGTTTTTCATTCGTGGGATTCATCTTCAGGTCATCCAAATAGGAGTTGATGTGTGTTGTAGATTTATACAGGGTGTTTGTTATTCATGGGATCATCTTTAGGGTGGCCAACTAGGAGTGGTGAAAAACTCCATTCATAATTGTTATTCTATTCCTTTGTGGAGTGTGTCCCATTGTGGGATTGTTCCTTTGTGGACTGTGCTTATTCCCTGTGTTGGTATGGACCCGCTTATGGTAACAAGATGTGTTCCGACGTGATGATACCTCTCTAGCTAAGAGGGAGTGTCGATAATGTAGGCCCCCGATGGACTGGGTTGAGATGAACACATTGTATTGATGCATGATAGACTCTCCGATGGACTATGCAGAGTTCTTGATCTGATGCACGTGTGACTCACCTATGGGCGGGGCGGAGTCGTGGAGCCAGTGCATGTTCTCCAATGGACTGGATTGAGCAGATGCATGAATATTGATTTTTTGACACTTCTCCACTAACTGTGATTGTGTTGCAATACCTTCCTTATGATATAGAGGGGTTAGAGATATCTGTGATGTACATATGATATCGAGATGTGGTTCAGTATGATAATGCTGATGATACCTCCATGGCCAAGAGGGAGTGTTGGGGTAGTAGCTGCATGGGGCATCACCTCATAGGTCTACCAAAGAAAGAATAAGATTAGAATACAGTGTTCGAAGAATACCTTCCTTATTGAGAGGGAGTGTTGGAAATAGTGCAACTTCAGAAGTTATTGTTATTTAATTTCATCTTGTTAATGTATCTCCTATGGGACAGGATGTCAATGTATTTGATAATGTAAAACACTTGAAAGAATCATTGTAAACCTAGGGGTGAAATCACAAAGAAAAGATTTAGTAAACGCAATTTTTTGTATTCCAGCAAGACAAGTCGGCCCAGTGGGTAAACTCCCCCAAAAAAGTGGGCAATTTGCCCCAAACAATGGGCAGAATTTCCCCAGTTAGGTCGACGCAGTTAGTGAATGTTAGGTCGGCCCAGTCAGGAAAAAAGTCACCCTTTGCTGTGTATAAATAGGGAGTTCGACCTCTCATTTGGTCATTCAATCAATCAAGTTCGTTCAAGCCAAGAGAGGTTGCTACCTCAGTTAAGAGATCGATTTTTTGGTGTTCTCCACCATTCGAGAAGTTTCTCCCTTGTTTTCTTGGGTTTGCACTAGTACTATCCGGATGTACATCGTTCTCTATTAGAAGGTCTGAGCTCGGGGGAAACAAATAGCTTTTTCTATGGTTGGGAGATGATTTTTCTTATCATCATGGTTTAAACGAGCTCGACACTCATTTTTTTTCTGTGCTTTACCATTCTTTTATTGATCTAGGATATGCTGCTATAAACATTAACAAGGTCAAGGCTCAACTCAGCTTAGGATTTGGAGAGCCTGATAAACTTCTACTGTTAGGTTCTGCCCAACATGCAGTTTAGAGGAGAGGAGGGTTTCTAGAGAGCTCCTCGATTAGATTGCATTGTGTATTTCTACAGGGTGTTTATCATTCATGGGATTCATTTTAAGGTCAGACAACTACAAGTTTACCTTTTTTCTATTGTTCTTCGGATTCCCTTTTTTTTCTCTGCTCTCAGTGGTCCTCTACCTACACGATAGATTCCTGCAACCCACACTTAGTATCTATGATTTACTACATAGTTGCATTTAATCGCTGGATTGCGTTGCAAGCCTCATGTGGGAAGATAACTACCTCTAGGACATGTGGTAACACTTCATCCAAACGTGTGGCCAGATATTACCTACTTGTTATTGCTTTCAGTTCAACTTTTTATTTTATTTTGCATATATATGAATCTTCCAACTTGTTTTCTAGTTGCTTGCTTAGTATTTGGATTGCCTGAACAACTTCCAGTGCCATGTCTGGCCAGCATGAAGGTTGGAGGAGTATATGGTTTCTCGAGGTCGCCTCGATCTTATTGCGTTGCGGATTTCTACAGGATGTTTGTCATTCGTGGGATTCATCTTCAGGTCATCCAAATAGGAGTTGATGTGTACTGTAGATTTATATAGGGTGTTTGTTATTCATGGGATCATCTTCAGGTTGGCCAACTAGGAGTGGTGAATAAATTCCATTTGTAATTGTTATTCTATTTCTTTGTGGAGTGTGTCCCATTGTGGGATGGTTCCTTTATGGAATGTGCTTATTCCCTATGTTGGAATAGACCATCTTAGTTCGGGGGAGACAAAATAGCTTTGTCTATGGTTGGGAGATGATTGTTCTTATCATCATGGTTTAAACGAGCTCGACAGTCATTTTGTTTCTGTGCTTTGCCATTCTTTTAGTGATCCTGGTTATGCTGCTATAAACATTAACAAGGTCAAGGCTCAACTCAACTTAGGATTTGGAGAGCCTGATCAACTTCCATTGTCAGGTTCTTCCCAACATGCAGTTTAGAGGAGAGTAGGGTTTCTAGAGAGCACCTCGCTTAGATTGCGTTGCAGATTTCTATAGGGTGTTTATCATTCATGGGATTCATCTTCAGGTCAGACAACTACGGGTTTATCTTTTTTCTGTTGTGCTTCGGACTCCCTCCTTTCTCTCTGCTATCGGTGGTCCTCTACTTTCAATATAGATTCCTGCAACCCACACTTAGTATCTATGATTTACTACATAGTTGCATTTACTCGCTGGACTGTGTTGAAAGCCTCTTGTGGGAAGATAACTACCTCTAGGACATGTGGGAACACTTCATCCAAATGTGTGGCCAGATATTACCTGCTTGTTATTGCTTTTAGTTCAAGGTTTTATTTTATTTTGCATATATATCAATCTTCCAACTTGGTTGCTAGTTGCTTGCTTAGGATTTAGATTGCTTGAACAACTTACAGTGCCATGTCTCGGCCAGCATGAAGGTTGGAAGTGTATATGGTTTCTCGAGGGTGCCTTGGTCTCATCGCGTTGCGGATTTCTATAGGATGCTTGTCATTCGTGGGATTCATCTTCATGTTCTCCGATGGACTGGATTGAGCAGATGCATGAAGATTGATTTGTTGACACTTCTCGACTAACTGTGATTGTGTTGTAAGACCTTCCTTATGATATAGAGAGGTTAGAGATAACTGTGATGTACATATGATATCGAGATGTGTTTCAATATGATAATGCTGATGTTACCTCCATGGCCAAGAGGGAGTGTTGGGTTCGTAGCTGCATGGGGCATCACTTCATACGTCGACCAAAGAAAGAATACGATTAGAATACAGTGTTCGAAGAATACCTTCCTTGTTGAGAAGGAGTGTTGGAAATAGTGCAACGTCAGAAGTTATTGTTATTTTATTTCATCTTGTTATTGTAAACCTAGGGGTGAAATCACAAAGAAAAGAAAAGATTTAGTAAACGTAATTTTTTGTATTCCCCCAAGACAAGTCGGCCCAGCGGGTAAATTGCCCCCAAAGAGTGGGCAATTTTCCCAAAACAATTGCCAGAACTGACCCAATCAACTCGGCGCAGTTAGGGAATGTTAGGTCGGCCCAGTCAGGGAAAAAGTCACGCTTTGATGTGTATAAATAGAGAGCTCGACCTCTCATTTGTTCATTCACTCAAGCAAGTTCGCTCTAGCCAAGAGAGGTTGCTACTTCAGTTAAGAGACTGTTTTTTTTGCGTTCTCTAATATTGGAGAAGTTTCTCCCTTGTTTTCTTGGGTTTGCACTAGTACTATCCGGATGTACATCGTTCTCTATTAGAATGTCCGAGCTCGGGGGAGACAAATAGTTTTGTCTCTGGTTGGGATATGATTGTTCTTATCATCATGGTTTAAACGAGCTCGAAACTCATTTTGTTTCTGTGCTTTGCCATCCTTTTAGTGATACTGGTTATGCTACTATAAACATTAAAAGTCCAAGGCTCAACTCAGCTTAGGATTTGGAGAGTCTGATGACCTTCCATCGTCAGGTTCTGCCCAACATGCAGTTTAGAGGAGAGTACAGTTTCTACAGATCGCCTCGATTAGATTGCGTTGCGGATTTCTACAGGGAGTTTATCATTCATGGGATTCATATTCAGGTCAAAAAACTACGAGTTTACCTTTTTTCTATCGTGCTTCAGATTCCCTACTTTTTCTGTGCTCTCGGTGGTCCTCTACCTGCACGATAGATTCCTAGAACCCACACTTAGTATCTATGATTTACTACATAGTTGCATTTACTCGTTGGACTGCGCTACAAGCCTCCTGTGGGAAGATAACTACCTCTAGGACATGTGGGAACACTTCATCCAAACGTGTGGCGAGATATTACCTGCTTGTTATTGCTTTCAATTCAAGGTTTTATTTTATTTTGCATATGTATCAATATTCAAACTTGTTTGCTAGCTGCTTGCATAAGATTTGAACTGCCTGAACAAATTCCAGTGCCATGTCTCAGCCAGCATGAAGGTTGGAGGAGTATGTGGTTTCTCGAGGGCACCTCGGTCTCATTGCGTTGTGGATTTCTACAGGATGTTTGTCATTCATGGGATTCATCTTCAGCTCATCAAAATAGGAGTTGATGTGTGTTGTAGACTTATACAGGGTGTTTTGTTATTCATGGGATCATCTTCTGGGTGGCCAACTAGGAGTGGTGAATAAACTCCATTCATAATTGTTATTCTATTCCTTTGTGGAGTGTGTCCCATTGTGGGATTGTTCCTTTGTGGAACGTGCTTATTCCCTTTGGTGGAATGGACTCTCTTTTGATAACAAGATGTGTTCCGACGTTAAGATACCTCTCTAGGTAAGCGGGAGTGTTGAGGATTTAGGCACCTGATTTATTGGGTTGAACTGATCACATTGTATTAATGCATGATAGACTCTCCGATGGACTGTGCAGAGTTCTTGAGCTGATGCATGTGTGACTCACCTATGGATACGGCAGATTCGTGGAGCTAGTGCATGTTCTTCGATGGACTGGATTGGGCAGATGCATGAAGATTGATTTGTTGACACTTCTCGACTAACTGTGATTGTGTCGTAAGACCTTCGTTGTGATATAGAGAGGTTAGAGATAACTATGATGTACACATGATATCGAGATGTGTTTCAGTATGATAATGCTGATGATACCTACATGGCTAAGAGGTAGTGTTGGAGTAGTAGCTGCATGGGGCATCACATCATAGGTCGACCAAAGAAAGAATAATATTATAATACAGTGTTCGAAGAATACCTTCCTTGTTGAGAGTGAGGGTTGGAAACAGTGCTCCTCGCATTTGCCTACTTGTTTATTTTTTGTTGGAGGTGGTATGACAATCAATTTCACGAAGAGAAATATTGCTAACATCTATGTTGCAGATATACTAGCCTTCACAGGCTAGTATATACAAGTGGGGCGAGGTGATACTGGGGACAATAGAGGATGAAAAGAGGAAAAATATGGGAGATGTTGAGTCATTGATCTCATGACTGCAGTCTATGTGATGCAACGACTATGAACATCACCCTACACAGGAGAAAATGAAGAAATTCACATTGAACAGTGTTGATGGTGGTTTCGAGCCTTCCTTGACCTTGTTAATGTTTATAGCAGCGTAACCAGGATCACTAAAAGCATGGAAAAACACATCAACAAAATGAGTGTTGAGCTTGAAACCTACATTAACACTATTTAAGGTGATTTTCTACATTTTCTTTCGTGTAGGGCATTGTTTATAGTCATTTCATCGCATAGACTACAGTTATTGGATCGATGACTCAACATCTGCGGCATTTTTCCTCTTTCCATCCTCTATTGTCCCTCGTATCACTTCATCTCACTTCTCCTCTTCAAAGATTTTCCCCATCATTGCAACCTTCCATAGATAAAGTGCTTGAGGAAGTAATCCTCTGTGGTCTAGAATGACCAAGTTCATCAGGTAGATCATATATCTTCCTTAAAAAGATGATATGTTCCCTTGGTGGGATGGTTCCTTTGTGGAACGTACTCCTCTTTGGAGCGTGTCCCATTGTGGGATGGTTTCTTTGTGGAAGGTGCTTATTTGTGGATGGTTCATTTGGGGAATGCTCTCCATTGTGGAGTGTATCCCTGTGTTGGAATGGATCCTCTTATGATAACAAGATGTGTTCCGACATGATGATACCTCTCTAGCTAAGAGAGAGTGTTGATGATGTAGGCACCCGATGGACTGGGTTGAGCTGAGCACATTGTATTGATGCATGATAGACTCTACGATGGACTGTGCAGAGTTCTTGAGTTGATGCACGAGTGAGTCACCTATGGAGAGGGCAGAGTCACGGAGCTAGTGCATGTTCCCCGATGGACTGGATTGAGCAGATGCACGGATATTGATTTGTTGACACTTCTTAACTAACTGTGATTGTGTTGGAAGACCTTCCTTATGATATAGAGAGGTTAGGGATAACTGTGATATACATATGATATCGAGATGTGTTTCAGAATGATAATGCTGATGATACCTCCATGGCCAAGAGGCAGTGTTGGAGTAGTAGCTGCATGGGGCATCACCTTATAGGTCGACCAAATAAAGAATAAGATTAGAATATAGTGTTTGAAGAATACCTTCCTTGTTGAGAGGGAGTGTTGGAAACAGTACAACTTCGGAAGTTATTCTTATTATATTTCATCTTGTTAAAGTACCTTCTATGGGACAAGATGTCAATACATTCGATCATGTTAAACACTCAATGTAAACCTAGGGGTGAAATCACAAAGAAAATATTTATTAAATGTAATTTTTTGTATTCCCCCAAGACAAGTCGGACCAGTGGGTAAACTCGGACCAGTGGGTAAACTACCCCAAAGCAGTGGGCAATTTGCCCCATACAATGGGCAGAACTGCCCCAGTCAAGTCGGCGCAGTTTGGAAAAGTTAGGTCGGCCCAGTCAGGAAAAAAGGCACCCTTTGATGTGTATAAATAGAGAGTCCGACCTCTCATTTCGTTATTCACTCAAGCAAGTTCGCTCTAGCCAAGAGATGTTCGCTACATCAGTTAAGGGATTGATTTTTTGGGTTTCTTCACTATTGGAGAAGTTTCTCCCTTGTTTTCTAGGGTTTGCGCTACTACTATCCGGATGTACATTGTTCTCTATTGGAAGGTCTGAGCTTGAGGGAGACAAATAGCTTTATCTATGGTTGGGAGATGATTGTTCTTATCATCATGGTTTAAATGAGCTCGACACTCAATTTGTTTATTTGATTTTCCATTCTTTAGGTGATCCTCGCATTCGCCTGCATGTTTATTTATTGTAGGAGGTGGTGTCAAAATCAGTTTCGTGTAGAGAAATATTGCTAACATCTATGTTCCAGATATACTAGCTTTCACAGGCTAGTATATACAAGTGAGACGAGGTGATACTGGGGAAAATAGACGATGGAAAGACAAAAATGTGTGAGATCTTGAGTCATCGATCTCATGGCTGCAATCTATGTGATGCAACGACTACGAGCAACACCTTACACATGAGAAAATGAAGAAGTTCACCTTGAACAGTGTTGATGGTGGTTTCGAGCCTTCCTTGACCTTGTTAATTTTTATAGCAGCATAACCAGGCTCGCTAAAAGAATGGAAAAGCACATAAACAAAATGAGTGTGGAGCTCCAAACCAACATCAACACTATTTAAGGTGATTTTCTACATTTTATCTCATGTAGAGCGTTGTTCGTAGTCGTTTCATCGCATAAACCATATCCATGGGATCGATGACTCAACATCTCCGACATTTTTCCTCTTTGCATCCTCTATTGTCCCTCGTATCACCTCATCTCACTTCTCGTCTTAAAAGATTTTCCCCATCATTGCCACCTTCCACAGATAAAGTGCTTCAGGAAGTAATCCTCCGTGGTCTAGAATGACCAAGTTCATTAGGTAGATCATATATCTTCTTTAAAAAGATTATATGGTCCCTTTGTGGGATGGTTCCTTTGTGGAACGTACTCCTCTGTGGAGAGTGTCCCATTGTGGGATGGTTTATTTGTGGAACGTGCTTATTTGTGGATGGTTCATTTGGGGAACATTCTCCTTTGTGGAGTGTATCCCTATGTTGGAATGGACCCTCTTATGATCACAAGATGTGTTCTGACGTGATGATACCTCTCTAGCTAAGAGGGAGTGTTGATGATGTAGGCACCCGATGGACTGGGTTGAGCTGAGCACATTGTATTGATGCATGATAGACTCTATGATGGACTGTGCAGAGTTCCTGAGCTGATGCACGAGTGAGTCACCTATGGAGAGGGCAGAGTCGTGGAGCTAGTGCATGTTCCCTGATGGACTGGATTGAGCAGATGCACGAAGATTGATTTGTTGACACTTCTCGGCTAACTGTGATTGTGTTGGAAGACCTTCCTTATGATATAGAGAGGTTAGAGATAACTGTGATGCACATATGATATCGAGATGTGTTTCAGTATGACAATGTTGACGATACCTCCATGGCCAAGAGGGAGTGTTGGAGTAGTAGCTGCATTTGGCATCACCTCATAGGTCAACCAAATAAAGAATAAGATTAGAATACAGTGTTCGAAGAATACCTTCCTTGTTGAGAGGGAGTGTTGGAAACAGTACAACTTCGGAAGTTATTCTTATTGTATTTCATCTTCTTAAGGTACCTCCTATGGGACAAGATGTCAATGTATTCAATCATGTTAAACACTCAATGTAAACCTAGGGGTGAAATGACAAAGAAAAGATTTATTAAATGTGATTTTTTGTATTCCCCCAAGACAAGTCGGACCAGTTGGTAAACTGCCCCGAAGCAGTGGGCAATTTGCCCCATACAATGGGCATAAATGCCCCAGTGAATTTGGCGCAGTTAGGGAAAGTTAGGTCGGCCCAGTCGGGAAAAAAGTCACCCTTTGATGTGTTATATAGAGAGTTCGACTTCTCATTTCGTCAATAACTCAAGCAAGTTCGTTATAGCCAAGAGAGGTTCGCTACTTCAGTTAAGAGACTGATTTTTTGGGGTTCTCCACTATTGGAGAAGTTTCTCCCTTATTTTCTAGGGTTTGCGCTACTACTATCCGGATGTACATCGTTCTCTATTGGTAGGTCTGAGCTCGGGGGAGACAAATAGCTTTGTCTATGGTTGGGAGATGATTGTTCTTATCATCGTAGTTTAAATGAGCTCGACACTTTTTTTTTTTTTTTTTCTGTGATTTTCCATTCTTTCAGTGCTCCTCGCATTCACCTGCTTGTTTATTTTTTTTGGGAGGTGGTATCACAGTCAGTTTCGTGTAGAGAAATATTACTAACATCTATGTTCCAGATATACTAGCATTCACAGCCTAGTATATACAAGTGAGACAAGGTGATATTGGGGAGAATAGAGGAAGGAAAGAGGAAAAATGTCGGAGATGTTGAGTCATCAATCTCATGCCTGCGGTCTATATGATGCAATGACTACGAACATCACCTTACACAGGAGAAAATGAAGAAACTCACCTTAAACAATGTTGATGGTGGTTTCGAGCCTTCCTTGAACTTGTTAATGTTTATAGCAGCATAATCAGAATCACTAAAAGAATGGAAAAACACATAAACCAAATGAGTGTGGAGCTCGAAACCAACATCAACACTTTTTAAGGTGATTTTCTACATTTTCTCTCATGTAGGGCATTGTTCATAGTCATTTCATTGCATAGACTGCAGTCATGTGATCGATGACTCAACATCTCCGGCATTTTTCCTCTTTCCATCCTCTATTGTCCCTCGTATCACCTCATCTCACTTCTCCTATTCAAAGATTTTCCCCATCATTTCCATGTTCCACAGATAAAGTGCTTGAGGAAATAATCCTCTGTGGTCTAGAATGACCAAGTTCATCAGCTAGATCATATATCTTCTTTAAAAAGATGATATGGTCCCTTTGTGGGATGGTTCATTTGTGGAACGTACTCCTCTGTGGAGCGTGTCCCATTGTGGGATGGTTTCTTTGTGGAACGTGCTTATTTGTGGATGGTTCATTTGGGGAACGTTCTCCTTTGTGGAGTGTGTCCCTGTGTTGGAATGGACCCTCTTATGATAACAAGATGTGTTTCGATATGATGATACCTCTGTAGCTAAGAGGGAGTGTTGATGATGTAGGCACCCGATGGACTGGGTTGAGCTGAGCACATTGTATTGATGCATGATAAACTCTATGATGGACTGTACAAAGTTCTTGAGCTGATGCACGAGTGACTCACCTATGGAGGGGGAAGAGTCGTGGAGCTAGTGCATGTTCCCCGATGGACTGGATTGAGCAGATGCACGAAGATTGGCTTGTTGACACTTCTTGACTAGCTGTGATTGTGTTGGAAGACCTTCCTTATGATATAGAGAGGTTAGGGATACTTGTGATGTAGATATGATATCGAAATGTGTTTCAGTATGATAATGCTGATCATACCTCCATGGCCAAGAGGCAGTGTCGGAGTAGTAGCTGCATGGGGCATCACCTCATAGGTCGACCAAATAAATAATGAAATTAGAATACAGTGTTCGAAGAATACCTTCCTTGTTAGGAGGGAGTGTTGGAAACAGTACAACTTCGGAAGTTATTATTATTGTATTTCATCTTGTTAAGGTACCTCCTATGGGACAAGATGTCAATGTATTCGATCATGTAAAACAATTAATCTAAACCTAGGGATGAAATCACAAAGAAAAGTTTTTTTAAATGTAATTTTTTTGTATTCTCCCAAGACAGATCAGACCAGTGGGTAAATTGCCCCAAAGCAGTGGGCAATTTTCCCCATACAATGGGCAGAACTGCCCCAGTCAGGTCGGCGCAGTTAGGTAAAGTTAGGTCGGCCCAGTCGGGAAAAAATCCACCCTTTGATGAGTATAAATAGAGAGTTCGACCTCACATTTCGTCATTCACTGAAGCAAGTTCACTCTAGCCAAGAGAGGTTCGCTACTTCAGTTAAGGGACTGATTTTTTGGGGTTCTCCACTATTGGAGAAGTTTCTCCCTTGTTTTCTAAGGTTTGCGCTACTACTATCCGGATGTACATCGTCCTCTATTGGAAGGTCTGAGCTCGGGGGAGACAAATAGCTTTGTTTATGGTTGGGAGATGATTGTTCTTATCATCATGGTTTAAACCAGCTCGACACTCATTTTGTTTCTATGATTTTCCATTCTTTCATTGATCTGTGCATTCACCTGCTTGTTTTTTTTTGTAGGAGGTGGTGGCACAATCAGTTTTACGTAGAGAAATATTGCTAATATCTATGTTCCAGAGATACTAGCCTTCACAAGCTAGTATATACAATTGAGACGAGGTGATACTGGGGACAATAGAGGATGGAAAGAGGAAAAATGTGCGAGATGTTGAGTCATCGATATCATGACTGCAGTCTATCTGATGCAACGACTACGAACAACACCCTACACAGGAGAAAATGAAGAAACTCACCTTGAATACTGTTGATGGTGGTTTCGAGCCTTCCTTGACCTTGTTAATGTTTATAGCAGCACAACCAGGATCGCTAAAAGAATGGAAAAGCACATAAAGAAAATTAGTGTGGAGCTCGAAACCAACATCAACGCTATTTAAGGTGATTTTCTACATTTTCTCTCGTGTAGGGCGTTGTTCGTAGTCGTTTCATCCCATAGACTGCAGTCATGGGATCGATGACTCGACATCTTCAACATTTTTCCTCTTTCCATCCTCTATTGTCCCTCGTATCACCTCATCTCACTTCTCCTCTTCAAATATTTTCCCCATCATTGCCGCCTTCTACAGATAAAGTGCTTGAGGAAGTAATCTTTGTGGTCTAGAATGACCAAGTTCATCAGGTAGATCATATATCTTCTTTAAAAATGTGATATGGTCCATTTGTGGGATGGTTCCTTTGTGAAACATACTCCTCTGTGGAGCGTGTCCCGTTGGGGGATGGTTGCTTTGTGGAACATGCTTATTTGTGGATGGTTCATTTGGGTAACGTTCTCTTTTGTGGAGTGTATCCCTATGTTGGAATGGACCCTCTTATGATAACAAGATGTGTTCCGACGTGATGATACCTCTTTAGTTAAGAGGAAGTGTTGATGATGTAGGCACCCGATGGACTGGGTTGAGCTGAGCACATTGTATTGATGCATGATGGACTCTACGATGGACTATGTATAGTTCTTGAGCTGATGCACGAGTGAGTCACCTATGGAGAGGGCAGAGTCGTGTAGCTAATGCATGTTCCCCAATGGACTGGATTGAGCAGATACACGAAGATTGATTTGTTGACACTTCTCGACTAACTGTGATTGTGTTGGAAGAACTTCCTTATGATCTAGAGAGGTTAGGTATAACTGTGATGTACATATGATATCAAGATGTGTTTCAGTATGATAATGTTGATGATACCTCCATGGCCAAGAGGCATTGTTGGAGTAGTAACTACATGGGGCATCACCTCATAGGTCGACCAAATAAAGAATAAGATTAGAATACAGTTTTCGAAGAATACCTTCCTTGTTGAGAGGGATTGTTGAAAACAGTACAACTTCGGGAGTTAAAAAGATTTATTAAATGTAATTTTTTGTCTTCCTCCAAGACAAGTCGGACCAGTGGGTAAACTGCCCCAAAGCAGTGGGCAATTTGCCCCATACAATGGGTAGAACTGGCCTAGTCAGGTCGACGGAATTAGCGAAAGTTAGATCGGCCCAGTCAAGAAAAAGGCCACCCTTTGATGTGTATAAATAGAGAGTTCGACCTCTCATTTCATCATTCACTCAAGCAAGTTCGCTCTATCCAAGAGAGGTTCGCTACTTCAGTTAAGGGACTGATTTTTTGAGGTTCTCCACTATTGGAGAAGTTTCTCCCTTGTTTTCTAGGGTTTGCGCTACTACTATCCGGATAAACATCGTTCTCTATTGGAAGGTCTGAGCTCGGGTGACACAAATAGCTTTATCTATTGTTGTGAGATGATTGTTCTTATCATCATGGTTTAAACGAGCTCAACACTCATTTTGTTTCGTTGATTTTCCATTCTTTGAGTGATCCTCGCATTCGCCTACTTGTTTATTTTTTGTAGGAGGTGGTGTCACAATCAGTTTCGTGTAAAGAAATATTGGTAACATATATGTTTAAGATATACTAGCCTTCACTGCCTAGTATATACAAGTGAGATGAGGTGATACTGGGGACAATAGAGGATGGAAAGAGGAAAAATGTGGGAGATGTTGAGTCATCGATCTCATGACTGCAGTCTATGTGATGCAACGACTACGAACAACACCCTACACAGGAGAAAATGAAGAGATTCAGCTTGAACAGTGTTGATGGTGGTTTCGTGCCTTCCTTGACCTTGTTAATGTTTATAGCAGCATAACCAGGATCACTAAAAGAATGGAAAAGCACGTAAACAAAATGAGTGTGGATCTCGAAACCAACATCAATACTATTTAAGGTGATTTTCTACATTTTCTCTCGTGTAGGGCGTTGTCCGTAGTCGTTTATTCGCATAGACTGCAGTCATGGGATCGATGACTCAACATCTCCAACATTTTTCCTCTTTCCAACCTCTATTGTCCCTCGTATCACCTCATCTCACTTCTCCTCTTCAAAGATTTTTCCATCATTGCCACCTTCCACAGATAAGGTGCTTTAGGAAGTAATCCTCTGTGGTCTAGAATGACCAAGTTCATCAGGTAGATCATATATCTTCTTTAAAAAGATGATATGGTCCCTTTGCGGGATGGTTCCTTTGTGGAAGGTACTCCTCTGTGGAGCGTGTTCCATTGTGGGATGGTTTCTTTCTGGATCGTGCTTATTTGTGGATGGTTCATTTGGGGAACATTCTCCTTTGTGGAGTGTATCCCTGTGTTGGAATGGACCCTCTTATGATAACAAGATGTGTTTCGACGTGATGATACCTCTCCAGCTAAGAGGGAGTGTTGATGATGTAGGCACCCGATGGACTGGGCTGAGCTGAGCACATTGTGTTGATGCATTACAGACTGTATGATGGATTGCGCAGAGTTCTTGAGCTGATGCACGAGTGACTCACCTATGGAGAGGGCAGAGTCGTGGAGCTAGTGCATGTTCCCCGATGGACTGGATTGAGCAGATGCACGAAGATTGATTTGTTGACACTTCTCGGCTAACTATGATTGTGTTGGAAGACCTTCCTTATGATATAGAGAGGTTATAGATAATTGTGATGTACATATGATATCGAGATGTGTTTCAATATGATAATGCTGACGATACCTTCATGGGCAAGAGGCAGTGTTGGAGTAGTAGCTGCATGGGGCATCACCTCATAGATCGACCAAATAAAGAATAAGATTAGAATACAGTGTTGGAAGAATACCTTCCTTGTTGTGAGGGAGTGTTGGAAACAGTACAACTTCGGAATTTATTCCTATTGTATTTCATCTTGTTAAGGTACCTCCTACGGGACAAGATATCAATGTGTTCGATCATATTAAACAATCAATGTAAACCTAGGGGTGAAATGACAAATAAAAGATTTATTAAATGTAATTTTTTGTATTCCCCCAAGACAAGTCGGACCAGTGGGTAAACTGCCCCAAAGCATTGGACAATTTGCCCCATACAATGGGCAAAACTGCACCAGTCAGGTTGGCGCAGTTAGGTAAAGTTAGATCGGCCCAATTAGGAATAAAGTCACCCTTTGATGTGTATAAATAGATAGTTCGACCTCTTATTTCGTCATTCACTCAAACAAGTTCATTCTAGCCAAGAGAGGTTCGCTAGTTCAGTTAAGGGACTGATTTTTTGGGGTTCTCCACTATTGGAGAGGTTTCTCCCTTCTTTTCTAGGGTTTGTGCTACTACTCTCCGGATGTACATCGTTCTCTATCGGATGGTCTGAGCTCCGGGGAGACAAATAGCTTTGTCTATGGTTGGGAGATGATTGTTCTTATCATCATGGTTTAAACGAGCTCAACACTCATTTTGTTTCTGTGATTTTCCATTCTTTCAGTGATCCTCGCATACGCCTGCTTGTTTATTTTTTGTAGGACGTGCTGTCACAATCAGTGTCGCAAAGAGAAATATTGCTAACATCTATGTTCCAGATATACTAGCCTTCACACGCTAGTATATATAACTGAGACGAGGTGATACCGGGGACAATAGAGGATGGAAAGAGGAGCTCGAAACCAACATCAACACTATTTAAGGTGATTTTCTACCTTTTCTCTCGTGTAGGGCGTTGTTCGTAGTCGTTTCGTCGCATAGACTGCAATCATGGGATCGATGTTTCAACATCTCCTGGAATTTTTCTCTTTTCATCCTCTATTGTCCCTTGTATCACCTCATCTCACTTCTTCTCTTCAAAGATTTTCCCCATCATTGCTTGAGGAAGATTTTCCCTTGTATCACCTTCCACAGATAAAGTGCTTGAGGAAGTAATCCTCTGTGGTCTAGAATGACCAAGTTCATCAAGTAGATCATAAATCTTCTTTAAAAAGATGACATGGTCCCTTTGTGGGATGGTTCCTTTGTGGAACGTAATCCTCTGTGGACTGTGTCCCATTGTGGGATGGTTTCTTTGTAGAACATGCTTATTTGTGGATGGTTCATTTGGGGAACATTGTCCTTTGTGGAGTGTATGCTTGTGTTGGAAAGGACCCTCTTATGATAACAAGATGTGTTCCGATGTGATGATACCTCTCTTGATAAGCGGGAGTGTTGATGATGTAGGCACCCGATGGACTGGGTGTAGCTGAGCACATTGTATTGATTCATGATAGACTCTACGATGGACTGTGCAGAGTTCTTGAGCTAATGCACGAATGACTCACCTAGGGAGAGGGCAGAGTCGTGGAGCTAGTGCATGTTCCCTGATGGACTGGATAGAGCAGATGCACGAAGATTGATTTGTTGACACTTCCGGACTAACTGTGATTGTGTTGGAAGACCTTCCTTATGATATAGAGAGGTTAGGGATAACTGTGATGTACATATGATATCGAGATGTCTTTCAGTATGATAATGCTAGTGATACCTCCATGTCCAAGAGGCAATGTTGGAGTATTAGCTGCAGGGGGCATCACCTCATAGGTCGACCAAATAAATAATAAGATTAGAATTCAGTGTTCGAAGAATAACTTCTTTGTTGAGAGGGAGTGTTGGAAACATTACAACTTCGGAAGTTATTCTTATTGTATTTCATCTTGTTAAGGTACCTCCTATGGGACAAGATGTCAATGTATTCAATCATGTAAAACACTCAATGTAAACCTAGGAGTGAAATCACAAAGAAAAGATTTAATAAATGTAATTTTTTGTATTCCCCCAAGACAAATCGGACCAGTGGGTAAATTGCCCCAAAGCAGTGGGCAATTTGCCCCATACAATGGGCAGAACTGCACCAGTCAGGTCGACGCAGTTAGGGAAATTTAGGTTGAACCAGTCAGGAAAAAATTCACCCTTTGATGTGTATAAATAGAGAGTTCGACCTCTCATTTCGTCATTCACTCAAGCAAGTTCGCTCTAGCCAAGAGAGGTTCACTACTTCAGTTAGGGGACTGATTTTTTGAGGTTCTCCACTATTGGAGAAGTTTCTCCCTTGTTTTCTAGGGTTTGCGTTACTACTATCCGTATGTACATCGTTCTCTATTGGAAGGTTTGAGCTTGGGGGAGACAAATAGCTTTGTCTATGGTTGGGAGATGATTGTTGTTATCATCATTGTTTAAACGAGCTCGACATTCATTTTGTTTCTTTGATTTTCCATTCTTTCAGTGATCCTCGCATTCGCCTACTTGTTTATTTTTTGTAGGAGGTGGTGTCAAAATCAATTTTGCGTAGAAAAATATTGCTAACATCTATGTTCCAGATATACTAGCATTCACAGGCTAGTATATACAAGTGAGAGGAGGTCATGCTGGGGACAATAGAGGATGGAAAGAGGAAAAATGTGGAAGATGTTGAGTCATCGATCTCATGACTACAGTCTATGTGGTGCAACGACTACGAACAACACTCTACATAGGAGAAAATGAAGAAACTCACCTTGAACAGTGTTGATGGTGGTTTCGAGCTTTCCTTGACTATGTTAATATTTATAGCAGCATAACCAGGATCACTAAAAGAATGGAAAAACACATAAAAAAAATGAGTGTGGAGCTGGAAACCAACATCAACACTTTTTAAGGTGATTTTTTACATTTTCTCTCGTGTAGGGCATTGTTCGTAGTTGTTTCATCGCATAGACTGCAGTCATGGGATCAATGACTCAATATCTCCGTTATTTTTCCTCTTTCCATCCTCTATTGTCCCTCGTATTACCTCATCTCACTTATCCTCTTCAAAGATTTTCCCCATCATGGCCACGTTCCACAGATAAAGTGCTTGAGGAAGTGATCCTCTGTGGTCTAGAATGACCAAGTTCATCAGGTAGATCACAAATTTTCTTTAAAAAGATGATATTTTCCCTTTGTGGGATGGTTCCTTTGTGGAACGTACTCCTCTGTGTAGCATGTCTCATTGTGGGATGGTTTCTTTGTGCAACGTGCTTATTTGTGGATGGTTCATTTCGGGAACGTTCTCTTTTGTAGAGTGTATCCCTGTGTTGGAATGGACCCTCTTATGATAACAAGATGTGTTCTGACGGGATGATACCTCTCTAGCTAAGAGGCAGTGTTGATGATGTAGGTACTCGATGGACTGGGTTGAGCTGAGCACATTGTATTGATGCATGATAGACTCTACGATGAACTGTGCAGAGTTCTTGATCTGATGCAGGAATGAATCACCTATGGAGAGGGCAGAGTCGTCGAGCTAGTGCATGTTCCTTGATGGACTGGATTGAGCAGATGCACGAAGATTGATTTGCTGACACTTCTCGGCTAACTGTGATTGTGTTGGAAGACCTTTCTTATGAGATAGAGAGGTTAGAGATCACTGTGATGTACATATGATATCGAGATGTGTTTCAGTATGATAATGATGATGATACCTCAATGGCCAAGAGGCAGTGTTGGAGTAGTAGCTGCATGGGGCATCACCTCATAGGCCGACCAAATAAAGAATAAGATTATAATACAGTGTTCGAAAAATACCTTCCTTGTTGAGAGGGAGTGTTTGAAACAATACAACTTCGGAAGTTATTCTTATTGTATTTTATCTTGTTAATGTATTCCTATGGGACAAGATGTGAATGTATTCGATCATGTAAAACACTCAATGTAAGCCTAGGGGTGAAGTCACAAAAAAAGATTTATTAAATGTAATTTTTTGTATTCTTCCAAGACAAGTCGGACAAGTGGGTAAACTGCCGCAAAGCAGTGGGCAATTTGCCCCATACAATGGGCAGAATTGCCCCAGTCAGGTCGGCGTGGATAGGGAAAGTTAGGTCGGCCAAGTCAGGAATAAAGTCACCCTTTGATGTGTATAAATAGAGAGTTCAACCTCTCATTTCGTCATTCACTCAAGCAAGTTCACTATAGCCAAGAGAGGTTCGCTGCTTCAGTTAAGGGACTGATTTTTTTGGGTTCTCCACTATTGCAGAAGTTTCTTCCTTGTTTTCTATGGTTTGCACTACCAATATCCGAATGTACATCGTTCTCTATCGGAAGGTCTGAGCTCAGGGGAGACAAATAGCTTTGTCTATGGTTGGGATATGATTGTTCTTATCATCATGGTTTAAATGAGCTCGACACTCATTTCATTTCTGTGATTTTCCATTCTTTAAGTGATGCTCGCATTCCCATGCTTGATTATTTTTTGTAGGAGATGGTGTCACAGTCAGTTTCGCGTAGAGAAATATTGCTAACATCTATGTTCCAGATATACTAGCCTTCACAGACTAGTATATACAAGTGAGACGAGGTGATATCGGGGGAAATAGAGGATGGAAAGGAGAAAAATGTGGGAGATGTTGAGCCATCGGTCTCATGACTGCAGTCTATGTGATGCAACGACTACGAACAACACCCTACATAGGAGAAAATGAAGAAACTCGCCTTGAACAGTGTTGATGGTGGTTTCGATCCTTCCTTGACCTTGTTAATGTTTATAGCAGCATAACCAGGATCGCTAAAAGAATGGAAAAGCACATAAACAAAATTAGTGTGGAGATCGAAACAAACATCAACACTATTTAAGGTGATTTTCTACATTTTATCTCGTGTAGGGCGTTGTTCGTAGTCGTTTCATCGCATAGACTGCAGTCATGGGATCGATGACTCAACATCTCCGGCATTTTTCCTCTTTCCATCTTCTATTGTCCCTCGTATCACCTCATCTCACTTCTCCTCTTCAAAGATTTTCCCCATTATTGCCACCTTCCACAGATAAAGTGCTTGCGGAAGTAATCCTCTGTGGTCTAGAATTACCAAGTTCATCATGTACATCATATATCTTCATTAAAAAGATGATATGGTCCCTTTGTGGGATGGTTCCTTTGTGGAACGTACTCCTCTGTGGAGCGTGTCCCATTGTGGGATGGTTTCTTTAGGGAACGTGCTTATTTGTGGATGGTTGAGTTGGGGAACGTTCTCCTTTGTGGAGTGTATCCCTGTGTTGGAATGGACCCTCTTATGATAACAAGATGTGTTCTGACGTAATGATACCGGTCTAGCTAAGAGAGAGTGTTGATGATGTAGGTAATCGATGGACTGGGTTGAGTTGAGCACGTTGTATTGATGCATGATAGACTCTACGATGGACTGTGCAGAGTTCTTCAGCTGATGCAAGAGTGACTCACCTATGGAGAGGGCAGAGTCGTGGAGCTAGTGCATGTTCCCCAATGGACTGGATTGAGCAGATGCATGAAGATTTATTTGTTGACACTTCTCGACTAACTGTGATTGTGTTGGAAGACCTTCCTTATGATATAGAGAGGTTAGAGATAACTGTGATGTACATATGGTATCGAGATGTGTTTCAGTATGATAATGCTGACGATACCTCCATGGCCAAGAGGCAGTGTTGGAGTAGTAGCTGCATGGGGCATCACCTCATTGGTCGACCAAATAAAGAACAAGATTAGAATACAGTGTTCGAAGAATACCTTCCTTGTTGAGAGGGAGTGTTGGAAACAGTACAACTTCGGAAGTTATTCTTATTGCATTTCATCTTGTTAAGGTACCTCCTATGGGTCAAGATGTCAATGTATTCGATCATGTAAAACACTCAATGTAAACCTAGGGGGGAAATTACAAAGAAAAGATTTATTAAAAGTACTTTTTTGTATTCCCCCAAGACAAGTCGGACCAGTGGGTAAACAGCCCCAAAGCAGTGGGAAATTTTCCCCATACAATGGGCAGAACTGCCCCAGTCAGGTCGGCGCAATTAGGGAAAGTTAGGTCGGCCTAGTCAGTAAAAAATTCTCCCTTTGATGTGTATAAATAGAGAGTTCGAGCTCTCATTTCGTTATTCACTCAAGCAAGTTCGCTCTAGCCAATAGAGGTTCACTACTTCAGTTAAGGGACTGATTTTTTGGGGTTCTCCACTATTGGAGAAGTTTCTCCCTCGTTTTCTAGGTTTTCCTCTACTAATATCCGAATGTACATCGTTCTCTATCGGCTGGTCTGAGCTCGGGGGAGACAAATAGCTTTGTCTATGGTTGGGAGATGATTTTTGTTATCATCATGGTTTAAACGAGCTCGACACTCATTTTGTTTCTATTATTTGCCATTCTTTTAGTGATCCTCGCATTCGCCTGTTTGTTTTTTTTTGTAGGTGGTGTTGTCACAATCAATTTTGCGTAGAGAAATATTGCTAACATTTATGTTCCAGATATACTAGCCTTCATATGCTAGTATATACAATTGAGACGAGGTGATACCGAGGACAATAGAGGATGGAAAGAGGAAAAATGTGGGAGATGTTGAGTGATCGATCTCATGACTGCAGTCTATGTGATACAATGACTACGAACAACATCCTACACAGGAGAAAATGAGGAAACTCACCTTGAACAGTGTTGATGGTGGTTTCGAGCCTTCCTTGACCTTGTTAATGTTTATAGCAGCATAACCAAGATCACTAAAAGAATGGAAAAGCACATAAACAAAATGAGTGTGGAGATCGAAACCAACATCAACACTATTCAACGTGATTTTCTAAATTTTCTCTCGTGTAAGGCATTGTTCGTAGTCGTTTCATCGCATAGACTGCATTCATGGGATCGATGACTCAACATCTCCGACATTTTTCCTCTTTCCATCCTCTATTGTCCCTCGTATCACCTCATCTCACTTCTCCTCTTTAAAGATTTTCCCCATCATTGCCACCTTCCACAGATAAAGTGCTTGCGGAAGTAATCCTCTGTGGTCTAGAATGACCAAGTTCATCAGGTAGATAATATATCTTCTTTAAAAAGATGATATGGTCCCTTTGTGGGATGGTTCCTTTGTGGAACGTACTGCTCTGTAGAGCGTGTCCCATTGTGGGATGGTTACTTTGTGGAACGTGCTTATTTGTGGATTGTTCAGTTGGAGAATGTTCTCCTTTGTGGAGTGTATCCCTATGTTAGAATGGACCCTCTTATGATAACAAGATGTGTTCGGACGTGATGATACCTCTCTAGCTAAGAGGGAGTGTTGATGATGTAGGCACTCGATGGACTAGGTTGAGTTGAGCACATTGTATTGATGCATGATAGACTCTACGATGGACTGTGCAGAGTTCTTGAGCTGATGCACGACTGTCTCACCTATGGAGAGGGTAGAGTCGTGGAGCTAGTGCATGTTCCCCGATGGAATGGATTGAGCAGATGCATGAATATTGATTTGTTGACATTTCTTGACTAACTGTGATTGTGTTGGAAGACCTTCCTTATGATATAGAGAGGTTAGAGATAACTGTGATGTACATATGATATCGAGATGTGTTTCAGTATGATAATGCTGATGATACCTCCATGGCCAAGAGGCAGTGTTGGAGTAGTAGCTCCATGGGGCATCACCTCATAGGTCGAGCAAATAAAGAGTAAGATTAGAATACAGTGTTCGAAGAATACCTTCCTTATTGAGAGGGAGTGTTGGAAATAGTACAACTTCGGAAGTTATTCTTATTACATTTCATCTTGTTAAGGTACCTCCAATGGGACAAGATGTCAATGTATTCGATCATGTAAAACACTCAATGTAAACCTGGGGGTGAAATCACAAAGAAAAGATTTATTAAATGTAATTTTCTGTATTTCCCCAAGACAAGTCGGACCAGTGGGTAAATTTCTTCAAAGCAGTGGGCAATTTGGCCCATACAATGGGCAGAACTGACCCAGTCAAGTCGGCGCAGTTAGGGAAATTTAGGTCGTCCCAGACAGGAAAAAAGTCTCGCTTTGATGTGTATAAATAGAGAGTTCGACCTCTCATTACGTCATTCACTCAAGCATGTTCGCTCTAGCCAAGAGAGGTTTGCTACTTTAGATAAGTGACTGATTTTTTGGGGTACTCCACTATTGGAGAAGTTTCTTCCTTGTTTTCTAGGGTTTGCGCTACCAATATCCGGATGTATATCGTTCTCTATCGGAAGGTCTGAGCTCGGGGGAGACAAATAGCTTTGTCTATGGTTGGGAGATGATTGTTCTTATCATCATGGTTAAAACGAGCTCGACACTTATTTTGTTTCCGTGATTTACCATTCTTTAAGTGCTCCTCGCATTCAACTGCTTTTTTATTTTTTGTAGGAGGTGCTGTCACAATCAGTTTCGCGTAGAGAAATATTTCTAACATCTATGTTCCATATATATATTAGCCTTCACAGTATAGTATATACAAGTGAGACAAGGTGATACTGGGGACAATAAAGAATGGAGAATGTTGAGTCATCGATCTCATGACTACTGTCTATGTGATGCAACGACTACGAACAACACCTTACACAGGAGAAAATGAAGAAACTCACCTTGAACAGTGTTCATGGTGGTTTCGAGGCTTCCCTGACCTTGTTAATGTTTATAGCAACATAACCAGGATCACTAAAAGAATGGAAAAGCACATAAAAAAAATGAGTGTGGAGCTTGTAACCAACATCAACACTATTTAAGGTGATTTTCTACATTTTCTCTCGTGTAGGGCGTTGTTCGTAGTCGTTTCATCGCATAGACTGCAGTCATGGGATTGATGACTGAACATCTTCGGCATTTTTCCTCTTTCCATCCTCTATTGTCCCTCTTATCACCTCATCTCACTTCTCCTCTTCAAACATTTTCCCCATCATTGCCACCTTCCACAGATAAAGTGATTGCGGAAATAATTCTCTGTGGTCTAGAATGACCAAGTTCATCAGGTAGATCATATATCTTCTTTAAAAAGATGATATGGTCCTTTTGTGGGATGGTTCCTTTGTGGAACGTACTCCTCTCTGGAGCGTGTCCCATTGTGGGATGGTTTCTTTGTGGAACATGCGTATTTGTGGATGGTTCAGTTGGGGAACGTTCTCCTTTGTGGAGTGTATTGCTGTGTTGATGGTGGTTTCGAGCCTTCCTTGACCTTGTTAATTTTTATAGAAGCATAACCAAGATCACTAAAAGAATGGAAAAGCACATAAACAAAATGAGTGTAGAGCTCGAAACCAACATCAACACTATTTAAGGTGATTTTCTACATTTTTTCTCATGTAGGGCGTTGTTCGTAGTCGTTTCATCGCATATACTGCAGTCATGGGATCGATGACTCAACATCTCCGGCATTTTTCCTCATTTCATCCTCTATTGTCCCTCGTATCACTTCATCTCACTTCTCCTCTTCAAAGATTTCCGCCATCATTGCCACCTTCCACAGATAAACTACTTGAGTAAGTAATCGTCTGTGGTCTAGAATGACCAAGTTCATCAGGTAGATCATATATCTTCTCTAAAAAGATGATATGGTCCCTTTGTGGGATGGTTCCTTTATGGAACTTTATCCTCTGTGGAGTGTGTCCCAATGTGGAAGGGTTTCTTTGTGGAACGTGCTTATTTGTGGATGGTTCAGTTGGGGAATGTTCTCCTTTGTGGAGTGTATCCCTGTGTTGGAATGGACCTTCTTATGATAACAAGATGTGTTCCGATGTGATGATACATCTCTGACTAAGAGGGAGTGTTGATGATATAGGCACCCGATGGACTGGGTTGAGTTGAGCACATTGTATTGATGCATGATAGATTCTACGATGGACTGTGCAGAGTTCTTGAGTTGATTCACGAGTGACTCACCTATGGAGAAGGCAGAGTCGTGGAGCTAGTGCATGTTCCTTGATGGACTGGATAGAGCAGATGCATGAAGATTGATTTGTTGACACTTCTCGACTAACTGTGATTGTGTTGGAAGACCTTCCTTATGATATAGAGAGGTTAGAGATAACTGTGATGTACATATGATATCGAGATATGTTTCAGTATGATAATGCTAATGATACCTCGATGGCCGAGAGGCAGTGTTGGAGAAGTAGCTGCATGGGACATCACCTCATAGGTCGACCAAATAAATAATAAGATTAGAATACAGTATTCGAAGAATAACTTCTTTGTTGAGAGGGAGTGTTGGAAATAGTACAACTTCGGAAGTTATTCTTATTGTATTTCATCTTGTTAAGGTACCTCCTATGGGACAAGATGTCAATGTATTCGATCATGTAAAACACTCAATGTAAACCTAGGGGTGAAATCAGAAAGAAAAGATTTATTAAATGTAATTTTTTGTATTCCCCCAAGACAAGTCGGGCCAGATGATAAATTGCCCCAAAGTAGCGGGCAATTTGCCCCATACAATGGGAAGAATTGCACCAGTCAGGTCGGCGCAGCTAGGGAAAGTTAGGTCGACCCGGTCAGGAAAAAGGTCACCCTTTGATGTGTATAAATAGAGATTTCGACCTCTCATTTCGTCATTCACTCAAGCAAGTTCGCTCTAGCCAAGAGAGGTTCGCTACTTCAGGTAAGGGATTGATTTTTTGGGGTTCTCCACTATTGGAGAAGTTTCTCCCTTGTTTTCTAGGGTTTGCGCTACTACTATTGGGATGTACATCGTTCTCTATTGGAAGGTCTGAGCGTGGGGGAGACAAATAGCTTTGTCTATGGTTGCGAGATGATTGTTCTTATCATCATGGTTTAAACGAGCTCGACACTCATTTTGTTTCTTTGATTTGGCATTCTTTCAATGATCCTCGTATTCGTCTGCTTGTTTATTTTTTGTAGGTGGTGGTGTCACAATCAGTTTCGCGTAGAGAAATATTGCTAACATCTATGTTCCAGATATACTAGCCTTCACAGGCTAGTATATACAAGTGGAGGAGGTCATACTGGGGACAATAGAGGATGGAAAGAGGAAAAATGTGGGAGATGTTGAGTCATCGATCTCATGACTGCACTCTATGTGATGCAACGACTATGAACAACACTACATAGGAGAAAATGAAGAAACTCAACTTGAACAGTGTTGATGGTGGTTTCGAGCCTTCCTTGACCTTGTTAATGTTTATAGCAGCATAACCAGGATCACTAAAAGAATGAAAAAACACATAAACAAAATGAGTGTGGATCTCGAAACCAACATCAATACTATTTAAGGTGATTTTCTACATTTTCTCTCGTATAGGGCGTTGTTCGTAGTCGTTTCATCGCATAGACTGCAGTCATGGGATCGATGACTCAACATCTCCGGTATTTTTCCTCTTTCCATCCTCTATCATCCCTCGTATCACCTCATCTCACTTCTCCTCCTAAAAAGATTTTCCCCATCATTGCCACCTTCCATAGCTAAAGTATTAGCGGAAGTAATCCTCTGTGGTCTAGAATGACCAAGTTCGTTAGGTAGATCATATATCTTTTTTAAAAAGATGATATGGTCCCTTTGTGGGATAGTCCCTTTGTGGGATAGTTCCTTTGTGGAACGTAGTCCTCTGTGGAGCGTGTCCCATTGTGGGATGGTTTCTTTATGGAACGTGCTTATTTGTGGATGGTTCAGTTGGGGAATGTTCTCCTTTGTGGAGTGTATCCCTGTGTTGGAATGGACCCTCTTATGATAACAAGATGTGTTCCGACGTGATGATAAATCTCTAGCTAAGAGGGTGTTTGATGATGTAGGCACTCGATGGAATGGGTTGAGCTGAGCATATTGTATTGATGCAAGATAGACTCTACGATGGACTATGCAAAGTTCTTGAGCCGATGCACAAGTGACTCACCTATGGAGAGGGAAGAGTCGTGGAGCTAGTTCATGTTCCCCGATAGACTGGATTGAGCAGATGCACGAAGATTGATTTCTTGACACTTCTCGACTAACTGTGATTATGTTGGAAGACCTTCCTTATGATATAGAGAGGTTAGAGATAACTGTGATGTACATATGATATCGAGATGTGTTTCAGTATTATAATGCGACGATACCTCCATGGCCAAGAGGCAGTGTTGGAGTAGTAGCTGCATGGGGCATCACCTCATAGGTTGAGCAAATAAATAATAAGATTAGAATACAGTGTTTGAAGAATACCTTCCTTGTTGAGAGGGAGTGTTGGAAACAATACAACTTCGGAATTTATTCTTATTGCATTTAATCTTGTTAAGGTACCTGCTATGGGACAAGATGTCACTGTATTTGATCATGTAAAAAACTTAATATAAACCTAGGGGTGAAATCACAAAGAAAAGATTTATTAAATGTAATTTTTTGTATTCCCCCAAGACAGGTCGGACCAGTGGGTAAACTGCCCCAAAGCAGTGGGCAATTTGTCCCATACAATGGGCAGAACTGCCCCAGTCAGGTCGACGCAGTTAAGGAAACATAGGTCGGCCCAGTCAGGAAAAAGTCACCCTTTGATGTGTATAAATAGAGATTTCGACCTCTCATTTCGTCATTCACTCAAGCAAGTTCGCTCTAGCCAAGAGAGGTTCGCTACTTCAGTTAAGGGACTTATTTTTGGGGGTTCTCCACTATTGGAGAAGTTTCTCCCTTGTTTTCTAGGGTTTGCGCTACTACTATCCGGATGTACATCGTTCTGTATTGGAAGGTCTGAGCTCGGGGGAGACAAATAGCTTTGTCTATGGTTGGGAGATGATTGTTCTTATCATCATGGTTTAAACGAGCTCGACACTCATTTTGTTTCTGTCATTTTCCATTCTTTCAGTGATCCTTGCATTTGCCTGCTTGTTTATTTTTTGTAAGAGGTGGTGTCACAATCAGTTTCGCGTAGAGAAATATTGCTAACATCTATGTTCCAGATATACTAGCCTACACAGGATAGTATATACAAGTGAGACGAGGTGATACTGGGGACAATAGAGGATGGAAAGAGGAAAAATGTGGGAGATGTTGAGTCATCGATCTCATGACTGCAGTATATGTGATGCAACGACTACGAACAACACCCTACACAGGAGAAAATGAAGAAACTCACCTTGAACAGTGTTGACGGTGGTTTTGAGCCTTCATTGACCTTGTTAATGTTTATAGCAGCATAACCAATATCACTAAATGAGTGGAAAAGCACATAAACAAAATGAGTGTGGAGCTCGAAACCAACATCAATACTATTTAAGGTGATTTTCTACATTTTCTCTCGTGTAGGGCGTTCTTCATAGTCGTTTCATCACATAGACTGGAGTCATGGGATCGATGACTCAACATCTCTGGCATTTTTTCCCTTTTCATTCTCTATTGTCCCTCGTGTCACTTCATCTCATTTCTCCTCTTCAAAGATTTTCCCCATCATTGCAACCTTCCATAGATAAAGTGCTTGAGGAAGTAATCCTCTATGTTCTAGAATGACCATGTTCATCAGGTAGATCATATATCTTCTTTAAAAAGATGATATGGTCCCTTTGTGGGATGGTTCATTTGTTGAACGTACTCCTTTGTGGAGCTTGTCCCATTGTGGGATGGTTTCTTTGTGCAACATGCTTATTTGTGGATGGTTCATTTGGGGAACGTTCTCCTTTGTGGAGTGTATCCCTGTGTTGGAATGGACCCTCTTATGGTAATAAGATGTGTTTTGACGTGATGATAACTCTCTAGCTAAGAGGGAGTGTTGATGATGTAGGCACCCGATGGACTGGGTTAAGCTGAGCACATTGTATTGATGCATGATAGACTCTACGATGGACTGTGCAGAGTTCTTGAGCTGATGCACAAGTGACTCACCTATGGAGAGGGCAGAGTCGTGGAGTTAGTGCATGTTCCCCAATGGACTGGATTGAGCAGATGCACGCAGATTGATTTGTTGAAACTTCTCGACTGACTGTGATTGTGTTGGAAGACCTTCCTTATGATATAGAGAGGTTAGAGATAACTGTGATGTACATATGATATCGAGATGTGTTTCAGGATGATAATGCTGACGATACCTCCATGTCAAAGAGGCAGTGTTGGAGTAGTAGCTGCATGGGGTGTCACCTCATAGTTCGACCAAATAAAGAATAAGATTAGAATACAGTGTTGAAAGAATACCTTCCTTGTTGAAAGGGAGTGTTGGAAAGAGTACAACTTCGTAAGTTGTTCTTAGTGTATTTCATTTTGTTAAGGTACCTGCTATGGGACGAGATGTCAATGTATTTGATCATGTAAAACACTCAATGTAAAACTAGGGGTGAAATCACAAAGAAAAGATTTATTAAATGTAATTTTTTTTTCCCCCAAGACAAGTCGGACCAGTGGGTAAACTGCCCCAAAGCAGTGGGCAATTTGCCCCATACCATGGGCGGAACTATCCCAGTAAGGTCGACGTAGTTAGGGGAAGTTAGGTCGACCCAGTCAGTTAAAAAGTCACCCTTTGATGTGTATAAATAGAGGGTTCGACCTCTCATTAAGTCATTCACTCAAGAAAAAATTGCTATAGCCACGAGGTGTTCGCTACTTCAGTTAAGGGACTGATTTTTTGAGGTTCTCCACTATTGGATAAGTTTCTCCCTTGTTTTCTAGGGTTTGCGATACTAATATCCGGATGTAAATCGTTCTCTATCGGACGGTCTGAGCTCGGGGGAGACAAATAGCTTTGTCTATGGTTGGGAGATGATTGTTCTTATCATCATGGTTTAAACGAGCTCGACATTCATTTTGTTTATGTGATTTTCCATTCTTTCAGTGATCCTTGCATTCACCTTCTTGTTTATTTTTTGTAGGAGGTGGTGTCACAATCAGTTTCGCGTAGAGAAATATTGCTAACATCTATGTTCCAGATATACTAGCCTACACAGGATAGTATATACAAGTGAGACGAGGTGATATTGGGGACAATAGAGGATGGAAAGAGGAAAAATGTGGGAGATGTTGAGTCATCGATCTCATGACTGCAGTATATGTGATGCAACGACTACGAACAACACCCTACACAGGATAAAATGAAGAAACTCACCTTGAACAGTGTTGGTGGTGGTTTCGAGCCTTCCTTGACCTTGTTAATGTTTATAGCAGCATAACCAGGATCACTAAATGAGTGGAAAAGCACATAAACAAAATGAGTGTGGAGCTCGAAACCAACATCAACACTATTTAAGGTGATTTTCTACATTTTCTCTCGTGTAGGGCGTTGTTCGTAGTCGTTTCATCACATAGACTGCAGTCATGGGATCGATGACTCAACATCTCTTGCATTTTTCCTCTTTTCATTCTCTATTGTCCTTCGAATCACCTCATCTCATTTCTGCGCTTGAAAGATTTTCTCCATCATTGCCACCTTCCACAGATAAAGTGCTTGAGGAAGTAATCCTCTGTGTTCTAAAATGACCATGTTCATCAGGTAGATCATATATCTTCTTTAAAAAGATGATATGGTGCCCTTGTGGGATGGCTCATTTGTGGAATGTACTCCTCTGTGGAGTGTGTCCCATTGTGGAATGTGCTTATTTGTGGATGGTTCATTTGGGGAACGTTCTCCTTTGTGGAGCGTATCCCTGTGTTGGAATGGACCCTCTTATGATAACAAGATGTGTTCTGACGTGATGATAACTCTCTAGCTAAGAGGGAGTGTTGATGATGTACGCACCCGATGGACTGGGTTGAGCTGAGCACATTGTATTGATGCATGATAGACTCTAAGATGGACTGTGCAGAGTTCTTGAACTGATGCACGAGTGACTCACCTATGGAGAGGGCAGAGTCGTGGAGCTAGTGCATGTTCCCCGATGGACTGGATTGAGCAGATGCACGAAGATTGATTTGTTGACACTTCTCGACTAACTGTGATTGTGTTGGAAGACCTTCCTTATGATATAGAGAGGTTAGAGATAACTGTGATGTACATATGATATCGAGATGTGTTTCAGTATGATAATGTTGACGATACCTCCATGGCCAAGAGGCAGTGTTGGAGTAGTAGCTGCATGGGGCATCACTTCATAGGTCGACCAAATAAAGAGTAAGATTAGAATCTAGTATTCGAAGAATACCTTCCTTGTTGAGAGGGAGTCTTGGAAACAGTACAACTTCGGAAGTTATTCTTATTGTATTTCATCTTGTTAAGGTACCTCCTATGGGACGAGAAGTCAATGTATTTGATCATGTAAAACACTGAATGTAAACCTAGGGGTGAAATCACAAAGAAAAGATTTATTAAATGTAATTTTTTGTATTCCCCCAAGACAAGTCGGAATAGTGGCTAAACTGCTCGAAAGCATTGGGCAATTTGCCCCATATAATGGGTAGAACTGCCCCAGTCAGGTCAACGCAGTTAGGTCGGCCCAGTCAATAAAAAAATGATCCTTTGATTTGTATAAATAGAGAGTTCGACCTCTCATTTTGTCATTCACTGAAGCAAGTTCGCTCTAGCCAAGAGAGTTTCACTACTTCAGTTAAGGGGCTGATTTTTTGGGGTTCTCCACTATTGGAGAAGTTTCTCCCTTGTTCTCTAGGGTTTGCGATACTAATATACGGATGTACATCGTTCTCTATCGGATGGTCTGAGCTCGAGGGAGACAAATAGCTTTGTCTATTGTTGGGAGATGATTGTTCTTATCATCATGGTTTAAACGAGCTCGACACTCATTTTGTTTCTGTGGTTTGCCATTATTTCAGTGATCCTCGCATTCGTCTGCTTGTTTATTTTTTGTAGGAAGTGTTGTTCAATCAGTTTTGCGTAGAGAAATATTGCTAACATCTATGTTCCAGATATACTATCCTTCACAGCCTAGTATATACAAGTGAGACGAGGTGATACTTGGGAAAATAAAAGATGGAAAGAGGAAAAATGTGGGAGATGTTGAGTCATCAATCTCATGACTGCAGTCTATGTAATGCAACGACTATGAACAACACCCTACACAGGAGAAAATAAATAAACTCACCTTGAATATTGTTGATGGTGGTTTCGAGCCTTCCTTGACCTTGTTAATGTTTATAGTAGCATAACCTGGATCACTCAAAGAATGGAAAAGCACATAAACAAAATGAGTGTGGAGCTCGAAACCAACTTCAACTTTATTTAAGGTGATTTTCTACATTTTCTCTCGTGTAGGGCCTTGTTCGTAGTTGTTTCATCGCATAGACTGCAATCATGGGATCGATGACTCAACATCTCCGACATTTTTCCTCTTTCCATCCTTTATTTTTCCTCGTATCACCTCATCTCACTTCTCCTCTTCAAATATTTTCCCCATCATTGCCACCTTCCACAGATAAAGTGCTTGCGGAAGTAATCTTCTGTGGTCTAGAATGACCAAGTTCATCAGGTAGATCATATATCTTCTTTAAAAAGATGATATGGTCCCTTTGTGGGATACTTCATTTGTGGAACATACTCCTCTGTGGACCGTGTCCCATTGTGGAACATGCTTATTTGTGGATGGTTCATTTGAAGAACATTCTTCTTTGTGGAATGTGTGCCTGTGTTGTAATGGACCCTCTTATGATAACAAGATGTGTTCCGACGTGATGATACCTCTCTAGCTAAGAGGGAGTGTTGATGATGTAGGCACTCGATGGGCTGGGTTGAGCTGAGCACATTGTATTGATGCATGAAAGACTCTACAATGGACTGTGCATAGTTCTTGAGCTGATGCACGAGTGACTCACCTATGGAGAGGGCAGAGTCATGGAGCTACTGCATGTTTCCCGTTGGACTGGATTGAGCAGATGCACGAAGATTTAATTGTTGACACTTCTCGACTAACTGTGATTGTGTTGGAAGACCTTCCTTATGATATAGAGAGGTTAGAGATAATTGTGATGATCATATGATATCGAGATGTGTTTTAGTATGATAATGTTGACGATTCCTCCATGGCCAAGAGGCAGTGTTGGAGTAGTAGATGCATGGGGCATCACCTCATAGGTCGAGCAAATAAAGAATAAGATTAGAATACAGTGTTCGAAGAATACCTTCCTTGTTGAGAGGGAGTGTTGGAAACAGTACAACTTCGGAAGTTATTCTTATTGCATTTCATCTTGTTAAGGTACCTCCTATGGGACAAGATGTCAATGTATTCGATCATGTAAAACACTCAATGTAAAGCTAGGGGTGAAACCACAAAGAAAATATTTATTACATGTAATTTTCTGTATTTCCCCAAGACAAATCGGACCAGTGGGTAAATTGGCCCAAAGCAGTGGGCAATTTGCCCCATACAATGGCCAGAACTGCCCAAGTCAGGTCGGCACAGTTAGGGAAATTTAGGTCGGCCTAGACAGGAAAAAAGTCTCCCTTTGATGTGTATAAATAGAGAGTTTGACCTCTCATTTCATCATTCACTCAAGTAAGTTCGCTCTAGCCAAGAGAGGTTAGCTAATTTAGTTAAGGGACTGATTTTTTGGGGTACTCCACTATTGGAGAAGTTTTTCCTTGTTTTCTAGTGTTTGCGCTACCAATATCCGGATGTACATCGTTCTGTATCAGAAGGTCTAAGCTCGGGGGACACAAATAACTTTTTCTATGGTTGGGAGATGATTGTTCTTATCATCATTGTTTAAATGAGCTCGAAACTCATTTGTTTCTGTGATTTATCATTCTTTCAGTGCTCCTCGCATTCGCTTGCTTGTTTATTTTTTGTAGGAGGTGTTGTCACAATCAGTTTCGCATAAAGAAATATTGCTAACATCTATGTTCCAGATATACTAGCCTTCACAGGCTAGTATATACAAGTGAGACAATGTGATACCGGAGACAATAAAGAATGGAAAAGAGAAAAATGTGGCAGATGTTGAGTCATCGATCTCATGACTGTAGTTTATGTGATGCAACGACTACGAATAACACCCTACACAGGAGAAAATGAAGAAACTCACCTTGAACAGTGTTGGTGGTGGTTTCGAGCATTCCTTAACCTTGTTAATGTTTATAGCAGCATAACCAGGATCACTAAAAGAATGGAAAAGCACATAAACAAAATGAGTGTGGAGCTCAAAACCAACATCAACACTATTTAAGGCGATTTTCTACATTTTCTCTCGTGTAGGGCATTTTTCGTAGTAGTTTCATCGCATAGACTGCAGTCATGGGATCGATGACTCAACATATCCGGCATTTTTCCTGTTTCCATCCTCTATTGTTCCTCATATCACCTCATGTCACTTCTCCTCTTCAAATATTTTCCCCATCAATGGCACCTTCTACAGATAAAGTGCTTGAGGAAGTAACCCTTTGTGGTGAAGAATTACCAAGTTCATCAGGTAGATCATATATCTTCTTTAAAAAGATGATATGGTCCCTTTGTGGGATGGTTCCTTTGTGGAATGTACTCCTCTGTGAAGCGTGTCCCATTGTGGGATGGTTTCTTTGTGGAACGTGCTTATTTGTGAATGGTTCATTTGGGGAACGTTCTCTTTTGTGGAGTGTATCCCTGGTTAGGAATGGACCCCCTTATGATAAAAAGATGTGTTCCGACATGATGATACCTCTCTAGCTAAGAGGGAGTGTTGATGATGTAGGCACCCGATGGACTGGGTTGAGCTGAGCACATTGTATTGATGCATGATAGACTCTACGATGGACTGTGCAGATTTCTTGAGCTGATGCGCGAGTGACTCACCTATGGAGAGGTCAAAGTCGTGGAGCTAGTGCATGTTCCCCGATGGACTGGATTGAGCAGATGCACGAAGATTGATTTGTTGACACTTCTCGACTAACTGTGATTGTGTTGGACGACCTTCCTTATGATATAGAGAGGTTAGAGATAACTATGATATACATATGATATCGAGATGTCTTTCAGTATGATAATGCTGACGATACCTCCATGGCCAAGAGGAAGTGTTGGAGTAGTATCTGCATGGGGCATCACCTCATAGGTCGAGCAAATAAAGAATAAGATTAGAATACAGTGTTTGAAGAATACCTTCCTTGTTGAGAGGGAGTGTTGGAAACAGTACAACTTCGGAAGTTATTCTTATTGCATTTCATCTTGTTAAGGTACCTCCTCTGAGACAAGATGTCAATGTATTCGATCATGTAAAACACTTAATGTAAACCTAGGGGTGAAATCCCAAAGAAAAGATTTATTAAATGTAATTTTTTGTATTCCCCCAAGACAGGTCGGACCAGTGGGTAAACTGTCGCAAAGCGGTGGGAAATTTGCCCCGTACAATGGGCAGAACTGCCCCAGTCAGGTCGGCATAGTTAGGGAAACTTAGGTCGGCCCAGTCAGGAAAAAATTCACCCTTTGATTTGTATAAATAGAGAGTTCGACCTCTCATTTCGTCATTCACTCAAGCAAGTTCGCTCTAGCAAAGAGAGGTTCGCTACTTAAGTTAACGGACTGATTTTTTGGGGTTCTCCACTATTGGAGAAGTTTCTCCCTTGTTTTCTAGGGTTTGCGCTACTACTATCCGGATGTACGTTGTTCTCTATTGGAAGGTCTGAGCTCGGGGGAGACAAATAGCTTTGTCTATGGTTGGGAGATGATTGTTCTTATCATCATGGTTTAAACGAGCTCGACACTCATTTTGTTTCTGTGATTCGCCATTCTTTCAGTGATCCTCGCATTCTCTTGTTTGTTTATTTTTTGTAGGAGGTGGTGTCACAATCAATTTCACGTAGAGAAATATTGCTAACATCTATGTTCCAGATATACTAGCCTACACAGGATAGTATATACAAGTGAGACAAGGTGATACTAGGGACAATAGAGGATGGAAAGAGAAAAAATGTGGGAGATGTTGAGTCATCGATCTCATGACTGCAGTATATGTGATGCAACGACTACAAACAACACCTTACATAGGAGAAAATGAAGAAACTCACCTTGAACAGTGTTGATGGTGGTTTCGAGCCTTCCTTGACCTTGTTAATGTTTATAGCAGCATAACCAGGATCACTAAATGAGTGGAAAATGACATAAACAAAATGAGTGTGCAGCTCGAAACCAACATCAACACTATTTAAGGTGATTTTCTACATTTTCTCTCGTGTATGGCGTTCTTCGTAGTCGTTTCATCGCATAGACTGCAGTCATGGGATCGATGACTCAACATCTCTGGCATTTTTCCTCTTTTCATTCTCTATTGTCCCTCGAATCCCCTCATCTCATTTCTCCTCTTCAAATATTTTTCCCATCATTGCCACCTTCCACAGATAAACTGCTTGGGGAAGTAATCCTCTGTGTTCTAGAATGACCATGTTCATCAGGTAGATCATATATCTTCTTTAAAAAGATGATATGGTCCCTTTGTGGGATGGTTCCTTCGTGGAACATACTCCTCTGTGGATTGTGTCTCATTGTAGGATGGTATCTTTCTGGAACGTGCTTATTTGTGGATGTTTCATTTGGGGAACGTTTTTCTTTGTGGAGTGTATCCCTGTGTTGGTATGGACCTTCTTATAATAACAAGGTGTGTTCCGACGTGATTATACCCCCTTAGCTAAGAGGGAGTGTTGATGATGTAGACACCCGATGGACTGGGTTGAGCTGAGCACATTGTATTGATGCATGATAAACTCTACGATGGATTGTGCAGAGTTCTTGAGCTGATGCACAAGTGACTCACCTATGGAGAGGGCAGATTTGTGGAGCTAGTGCATGTTCCTCGATGGACTGGATTGAGCAGATGCATGAAGTTTGATTTGTTGACACTTCTCGACTAACTGTGATTGTGTTGGAAGACCTTCCTTTTGATATAGAGAGGTTAGAGATAACTGTGATGTACATATGATATCGAGATGTGTTTAGTATGATAATGTTGACGATACCTCCATGGCCAAGAGGCAGTGTTGGAGTAGTAGCTTCATGGGGCATCACCTCATAGGTCGACCAAATAAAGAATAAGATTAGAATCTAGTGTTCGAAGAATACCTTCCTTGTTGAGAGGGAGTGTTGGAAACAGTACAACTTCGGAATTTATTCTTATTGTATTTCATCTTGTTAAGGTACATCTTATGGGATGAGATGTCAATGTATTCGATCATGTAAAACACTCAATGTAAACCTAGGGGTGAAATCACAAAGAAAAGATTTATTAAATGTAATTATTTGTATTCCCCCAAGACAAGTCGGACCAGTGGGTAAACTGCCCCAAAGCAGTGGGAAATTTTGCCCCATACAATGGGCAGAACTGCCCCAGTCAGGTCGGTGCAGTTAGGGAAACTAAGGTCAGCCCAGTCAGGAAAAAAGTCACCATTTGATGTGTATAAATAGAGAGATCGACCTCTCATTTTGTCATTCACTCAAGCAAGTTCAGTATAGCCAAGAGAGGTTCGATACTTCAGTTAAGGGACTGATTTTTTTGGGTTCTCCACTATTGGAGAAGTTTCTCCCTTGTCTTCTATGGTTTGCGCTACTACTAAACTGATGTACATCATTCTCTATATGAAGGTCTAAGCTCGGGGGAGACAAATAGCTTTGTCTATGGTTGGGAGATGATTGTTCTTATCATCATGGTTTAAATGAGCTCAACACTCATTTTGTTTCTGTGATTTGCCATTCTTTCATTGATCCTCGCATTCGCCTGTTTGTTTATTTTTTGTAGGAGGTGGTGTCACAATCAGTTTCCGCGTAGAGAAATATTGCTAACATCTATGTTTCAGATATAGTAGCCTGTGAATGCTAGTATATAGAAGTGAGACGAGATGATACTGGGGACAATAGAGTATGGAAAGAAGAAAAATGTGGGAGATGTTGAGTCATTGATCTCATGACTGTAGTATATGTGACGCAGTGACTACAAACAACAACCTACACAGGAGAAAATGAAGAAACTCACCTTGAACAGTGTAGATGGTGGTTTCGAGCCTTCCTTGACCTTGTTAATGTTTATAGCAGCATAACCAGGATCACTAAAAGAATGGAAAAGCACATAAACAAAATGAGTGTGGAGCTCGAAACCAACATCAACACTATTTAAGGTGATTTTCTACATTTTCTTTCGTGTAGTGAGTTCATCGTAGTCGTTTCATCGCATAGACTACAGTCATGGGATTGATGACTCAACATCTCCAGCATTTTTCCTCTTTCCATTCTCTATTGTCCCTCGTATCACCTTATCTCACTTCTCCTCTTCAAAGATTTTTCCCATCATTGCCACCTTCCACAGATAAAGTGCTTGAGGAAGTAATCCTCTGTGTTCTAGAATGGCCAAGTTCATCAGGTAGATCATATATCTTCTTTGAAAAGATGATATGGTCCCTTTGTGGGATGGTTCATTTGTGGAACGTAGTCCTCTGTGGAGCGTGTCCCATTGTGGGATGGTTTCTTTGTGGAACGTGCTTATTTGTGGATGGTTCATTTGGGGAACGTTCTCCTTTGTGGAGTGTATCCTTGTGTTGGAATGGAACCTCTTATGATAACAAGATGTGTTTCGACATGATGATACCTCTCTAGCTAAGAGGAAGTGTTGATGATGTAGGCACCCGATGGACTGGGTTGAGCTGAGCACATTGTATTGATGCATTACAGACTGTACGATGGACTGTGCAGAGTTCTTGAGCTGATGCGCAAGTGACTCACCTATGGAGAGGTCAGAGTCGTGGAGCTAGTGCATGTTCCCTGATGGACTAGATTGAGAAAATGCACGAAGATTGATTTGTTGACACTTCTCGAGTAACTGTGATTGTGTTGGAAGACCTTCCTTATGATATAGAGAGGTTAGAGATAATTGTGATATACATATGATATCAAGATGTCTTTCAGTATGATAATGCTGACGATACCTTCATGGCCAAGAGGAAGTGTTGGAGTAGTAGCTGCATGGGGCATCACCTCATAGGTCGAGCAAATAAAGAATAAGATTAGAATACAGTGTTCGAAGAATACCTTCCTTGTTGAGAGGGAGTGTTGGAAACAGTACAACTTCGGAAGTTATTCTTATTTCATTTCATCTTGTTAAGGTACCTCCTATGAGACAAGATGTCAATGTATTCGATCATGTAAAACACTTAATGTAAACCTAGGGGTGAAATCCCAAAGAAAAGATTTATTAAATGTAATTTTTTGTATTCCCCCAAGACAGGTCGGACCAGTGGGTAAACTACCGCAAAGCAGTGGGCAATTTTCCCCATACAATAGGAAGAACTGCCCCAGTCAGATCGGCACAGTTAGGGAAACTTAGGTCGGCCCAGTCAAGAAAAAAGTCACCCTTTGATTTGTATAAATAGAGAGTTCGACCTCTCATTTCGTCATTCACTCAAGCAAGTTCACTCTAGCAAAGAGAGGTTCGCTACTTCAGTTAACGAACTGATTTTTTGGGGTTCTCCACTATTGGAGAAGTTTCTCCCTTGTTTTCTAGGGTTTGCGCTACTAATATCCAGATGTACATTGTTCTCTATTGGAAGGTCTGAGCTCGGGGGAGACAAATAGCTTTGTCTATGGTTGGGAGATGATTGTTCTTATCATCATGGTTTAAACGAGCTCGACACTCATTTTGTTTTTGTGATTTGTCATTCTTTCAGTGATCCTCGCATTCGCCTGCTTGTTTATTTTTTGTAGGAGGTGGTGTCACAATCAGTTTCGCGTAGAGAAATATTGCTAACATCTATGTTCCGGATATAGTAGCCTGTGAAGGCTAGTATATACAAGTGAGACGAGGTGATACTGGGGACAATAGAGAATGGAAAGAGGAAAAATGTGGGAGATGTTGAGTCATCGATCTCATGACTGCAGTATATGTGATGCAACGACTACGAACAACACCCTACACAGGAGAAAATGAAGAAACTCACCTTGAACAGTGTTGATGGTGGTTTTGAGCCTTCCTTGACCTTGTTAATGTTTATAGCAGCATAACCAGGATCACTAAATGAGTGGAAAAGCACATAAACAAAATGAGTGTGGAGCTTGAAACCAACATCAACACTATTTAAGGTGATTTTCTACATTTTCTCTCGTGTATGGCGTTCTTCGTAGTCGTTTCATCGCATAGACTGCAGTCATGGGATCGATGACTCAACACCTCTGGCACTTTTCCTCTTTTCGTTCTCTATTGTCCCTCAAATCCCCTCATCTCATTTCTCCTCTTCAAAGATTGTTCCCATCATTGCCACCTTCCATAGATAAAGTGCTTGAGGAAGCAATCCTCTGTGGTCTAGAATGACCATGTTCATCAGGTAGATCATATATCTTCTTTAAAAAGATGATATGGTCCCTTTGTGGGATAGTTCCTTTTTGGAACGTACTCCTCTGTGTAGTGTGTCCCATTGTGGGATAGTATCTTTGTGGAACATGCTTATTTGTGGATGGTTCATTTGGGGAACGTTTTTCTTTGTGGAGTGTATCCCTGTGTTGTTATGGACCTTCTTATAATAACAAGGTGTGTTCCGACGTGATGATACCTCCTTAGCTAAGAGGGAGTGTTGATAATGTAGGCACCCGATGGACTGGGTTGAGCTGAGCACATTGTATTGATGCATGATAGACTCTACGATGGATTGTGCAGAGTTCTTGAGCTGATGCACAAGTGACTCACCTATGGAGAGGGCAGAGTTGTGGAGCTAGTGCATGTTCCCTGATGGACTGGATTGAGCAGATGCACGAAGATTGATTTGTTGACACTTCTCGACTAACTGTGATTGTGTTGGAAGACCTTCCTTTTGATATAGAGAGGTTAGAGATAACTGTGATGTACATATGATATCGAGATGTGTTTCAGTATGATAATGTTGACGATACCTTCATGGCCAAGAGGCAGTGTTGTAGTAGTAGCTGCATGGGGCATCACCTGATAGGTCGACCAAATAAAGAATAAGATTAGAATACAATGTTCGAAGAATACCTTCCTTGTTGAGAGGGAGTGTTGGAAACAATACAACTTCGGAAGTTATTCTTATTGTATTTCATCTTGTTAAGGTACCTCTTATGGGACGAGATGTCAATGTATTCGATCATGTAAAACACTCAATGTAAACCTAGGGGTGAAATCACAAAGAAAAGATTTATTAAATGTAATTATTTGTATTCCCCCAAGACAAGTCGGACCAGTGGGTAAACTACCCCAAAGCAGAGGGCAATTTTGCCCCATACAATGGACAGAACTGCCCCAGTCAGGTCGACGCAGTTAGGGAAACTAAGGTCGGCCCAGTTAGGAAAAAAGTCACCCTTTGATGTGTATAAATAGAGAGATCGACCTCTCATTTCGTCATTCACTCAAGCAAGTTCGCTATAGCCAAGAGAGGTTCGCTACTTCGGTTAAGGGACTGATTTTTTGGGGTTCTTCACTATTGGAGAAGTTTTTCCCTTGTTTTCTAGAGTTTGCGCTACTACTATACTGATGTACATCATTCTCTATATGAAGGTCTGAGCTCGGGGGAGACAAATAGCTTTGTCTATGGTTGGGAGATGATTGTTCTTATCATCATGGTTTAAATGAGCTCGACACTCATTTTGTTTCTGTGATTTGCCATTCTTTCATTGATCCTCACATTCGCCTGCTTGTTTATTTTTTGTAGGAGGTGGTGTCACAATCAGTTTTCGCGTAGAGAAATATTGCTAACATCTATGTTCCAGATATAGTAGCCTGTGAAGGCTAGTATATACAAGTGAGATGAGGTGATACTGGAGACAATAGAGGATGGAAAGAAGAAAAATGTGGGAGATGTTGAGTCATTGATCTCATGACTGCAGTATATGTGACGCAATGACTACGAACAACACTCTACACAGGAGAAAATGAAGAAACTCACCTTGAACACTGTTGATGTTGGTTTCGAGCCTTCCTTGACCTTGTTAATGTTTATAGCAGCATAACCAAGATCACTAAAAGAATGGAAAAACACATAAACAAAATGCGTGTGGAGCTCGAAACAAACACCAACACTATTTAAGGTGATTTTCTACATTTTCTCTCGTGTAAGGCGTTCTTCGTAGTTGTTTCATCGCATAGACTGCAGTCATGGGATCGATGACTCAACATCTCCGGCATTTTTCCTCTTTCCATCCTCTATTGTCCCTTGTATCACCTCATCTCACTTCTCCTCTTCAAAGATTTTCCCCATCATTGACTCATTTCACAGATAAAGTGCTTGATGAAGTAATCCTTTGTGGTCTAGAATGACCAAGTTCATCATGTAGATCATATATCTTCTTTAAAATGATGATATGGTCCCTTTGTGGGATGGTTCCTTTGTGGAACGTACTCCTCTATGGAGCGTGTCCCATTGTGGGATGGTTTCTTTGTGTAACGTGCTTATTTGTGGATGGTTCATTTGGGGAACATTCTCCTTTGTGGAGTGTATCCCTATGTTGGAATGGACCCTCTTATGATAACAAGATGTGTTCCGACATGATGATATCTCTCTAGCTAGGAGGGAGTGTTGATGATGTAGGCACCCGATGGATTGGGTTGAGCTGAGCACATTGTAGTGATGCATGATAGACTCTACGATGGACTGTGCATATTTCTTGAGCTGATGCACGAGTGAGTCACCTATGGAGAGGGCAGAGTCGTGGAACTAGTGCATGTTCCCCGATGGACTGGATTGAGCAGATGCACGAAGATTGATTTGTTGACACTTCTCGACTAACTGTGATTGTGTTGGAAGACCTTCCTTATGATATAGAGAAGTTAGAGATAACTGTGATGTACATATGACATCGAGATGCGTTTCATTATGATAATGTTGATGATACCTCCATGGCCAAGAGGCAGTTTTGGAGTAGTAGCTGCATGGGGCATCACCTCATAGGTCAACCAAATAAAGAATAAGATTAGAATACAGTGTTCGAAGAATACCTTCCTTGTTTAGAGGGAGTGTTGGAAACAGTACAACTTCAGAATTTATTCTTATTGTATTTCATCTATTTAAGGTACCTCCTATGGGACAAGATGCCAATTTATTCGATCATGTAAAACACTCAATGTAAACCTAGGGGTGAAATCACAAAGAAAAGATTTATTAAATATAATTTTTTGTATTCCCCGAAGAAAATTCAGACTAGTGGGTAAACTGCCCCAAAGTAGTGGGCAGTTTGCCCCATACAATAGGCAGAACTGCCCCAGTCAGGTCGGCGCATTTAGGGAAAGCTAGGTCGGCCCATTCACGAAAAAAGTCACCCTTTGATGTGTATAAATAGAGAGTTCCATCTCTCATTTCATCAGTCACTCAAGCAAGTTCACTCTAGCCAAGAGAGGTTCGATACTTCAGTTAAGGGACTGATTTTTTTGGGTTCTCCACTATTGGAGAAGTTTCTCCCTTGTTTTCTAGGGTTTGCGCTACTAATATCATGATGTACATTGTTCTCTATCGGAAGGTCTGAGCTCGGGGGAGAAAAATAGCTTTGTCTATGGTTGGGAGATGATTGTTCTTATCATCATGGTTTAAACGAGCTCGACATTCATTTTGTTTCTGTGATTTGCCATTCATTCAGTGATCCTCGCATTCGCCTGCTTGTTCATTTTTTTGTAGGAGGTGGTGTCACAATCAGTTTCACGTAGAGAAATATTGCTAACATCTATGTTCCACATATACTAGCCTTCACAGGCTAGTATATACAAGTGAGACGAGGTGATACTGGGGACAATAGAGGTTGGAAAGAGGAAAAATGTGGGAGATGTTGAATCATCGATCTCATGACTGCAGTCTATGTGATGCAACGACTACGAACAACACCCTACACAAGAGAAAATGAAGAAACTCACCTTCCTTGACCTTGTTAATGTTTATAACAGCATAACTAGGATCACTGAAAGAATGGAAAACACATAAACAAAATGAGTGTGGAGCTCGAAACCAACATCAACACTATTTAAGGTGATTTTCTACATTTTCTCTCGTGTAGGGTGTTGTTCGTAGTCGTGACATCACAAATACTGTAGTCATGGTATCGATGACTCAACATCTTCTATTGTCCTTCGTATCACCTCATCTCACTTCTCGTCTTCAAAGATTTTCCCCATCATTGCCACCTTCCCCAGATAAAGTGCTTGAGGAAGTAATCCTCTGTGGTCTAGAATGACCAAGTTCATCAAGTAGATCATATATATTCCTTAAAACGATGATATGGACCCTTTGTGGGATGGTTCCTTTGTGGAACGTACTCCTCTGTGTAGCGTGTCCCATTGTGGGATGGTTTCTTTGTGGATGGTTCATTTGGGGAACGTTCTCCTTTGTGTAGTTTATCCCTGTGTTGGAATGGACCCTCTTATGATAACAAGATGTGTTCTGACGTGATGATACCTCTCTAGCTAAGAGGGAGAGTTCATGATGTAGGCACCCGATGGACTGGGTGGAGCTCAGTACATTGTATTGATGCATGATAGACTCTACGATGGACTGTGCAGAGTTCTTAGTTGATGCATGAGTGACTCACGTATGGAGAGGGTAGAGTCGTGGAGCTAGTGCATGTTCCCCGATGGACTGGATTGAGAAGATGCACGAAGATTGATTTGTTGACACTTCTCGACTAACTCCGATTGTGTTGGAAGACCTTCCTTTTGATTTAGAGAGATTAGAGATAACTGTGATGTACATATGATATCGAGAGGTGTTTCAGTATGATAATGTTGATGATACCTTCATGGCCAAGAGGCAGTATTGGATTAGTAGCTCCATGGGGCATCACCGCATAGGTCGACCAAATAAAGAATAAGATTAGAATACAGTGTTCGAAGAATACCTTCCTTGTTGATAGGGAGTGTTGGAAATAGTACAACTTTAGAAGTTATTCTTATTGTATTTCATCTTGTTAATGTACCTCCTATGGGACAAGATGTCAATGTATTTGATCATGTAAAACACTTGAAAGAATCAATGTAAACCTAGGGGTGAAATCACAAAGAAAATATTTATTAAATGTAATTTTTTGTATTCCCCCAAGACAAGTCGACCCAGTCGATAAAATGCTCCAAAACAGTGGGCAATTTGCCCCAAACAATGGGCAGAACTATCCTAGTCTGTTCGGCGTAGTTAGGGAAAGTTATGTCGGCCCAGTTAGGAAAAAAGTCACCCTTTGATGTGTATAAATAGAGAGTTCGACCTCTCATTTCGTCATTCGCTCAAGCAAGTTCGCTCTAGCCAATAGAGGTTCGCTACTTCAGTTAAGAGACTGATTTTTTGGGGTTCTCCACTATTGGAGAAGTTTCTCCCTTGTTTTCATGGGTTTGCGCTACTACTATCCGGATGTACATCGTTCTCTATTCGAAGGTTGGAGCTCAGGGGAGACAAATAGCTTTGTCTATGGTTGGGATATGATTGTTCTTATCATCATGGTTTAAATGAGCTCGACACTCATTTTGTTTATGTGCTTTGCCATTCTTTTAGTGATCCTGGCATTCGCCTGCTTGTTTATTTTATATAGGAGGTGGTGTCACAATTAGTTTCGTGTAGAGAAATATTGATAACATCTATGTTCCAGATATAATAGCCTTCACAGGGTAGTATATACAAGTGAGACGAGGTGATATTGGGGACAATAGAGGATGGAAAGAGGAAAAATGTAGGAGATGTTGAGTCATCGATCTCATGATTGCAGTTGATGTGATGCAACGACTACGAACAACACCCTACATGGGAGAAAATGAAGAAACTCACCTTGAACAATGTTGATGGTGTTTTCGAGCCTTCGTTGACCTTGTTATTGTTTATAGCAGCATAAGCAGGATCACTAAAATAATGGAAATGCACATAAAGAAAATGAGTGTGTAGCTCGAAACCAACATCAACACTATTTAAGGTGATTTTCTACATTTTCTCTCATGTAGGGTGTTGTTCGTAGTCGTTGCATCACATAGACTGCATTCATGGGATCGATGACTAAACATCTCCTACATTTTTCTCTTTCCATCCTCTATTGTTCCTCGTATCACCTCATCTCTCTTCTCGTCTTCAAAGATTTTCCTCATCATTGCCACCTTCCCCAGATAAAGTGCTTGAGAAAGTAATCCTCTGTGGTCTAGAATGACCAATTTCATCAGGTAGATCATATATCTTCTTTAAAAAGATGATATGGTCTCTTTGTGGGATGGTTCTGTTATCACCTAAGCTGTAGTTACCCCTATGGATGGATCCAGTCATGGATGGCAATAGGGAAGGGCAACTCAAAAGGTGCAACCATGATCACCTCGACCTCCAATATATATGGTTGTCACGCCAGTCGAGGCAACCTTCGCTTTATGTTATCTAGCCCAGACAACAAAGGGGTAGACCCGATCTACTCCCGACAGGAGAGATCAAAACCAAGACACCAAATCAGGGTATTTCTAAGTGAAGTTAGGTGTATGGTTTATCCTAGACCTTATAGGTTGAAGTCACAAGCCAAGTGAGGGGTTCAATAGGTATAGCTTTGGTTCATGGTTGATATAACAGTGACTTAAAATGTTTGAGGTGAGATCTAGGGCTAGTGTACTAGTTCAATGTCAGAAGATCCACTGCCTTGGGAACCGTGTCCAATGCAGGGTAGTTAAGGGTTGTATTGGGGCTAACTAGTACAGATGACAAGCTTGACCATGATACATGATAGCTTCAAGGGTTTAGTTCACCATGCATGGGTCAAACCACAAGTCAATCCAACAATCTAGGAGAGTTGAATTAACTTGGAGAGAAACCAGTGCCTTGGGAATTGGGAAGTGGAGTCAAAGTAGGTTTGACTTGTGGTTTAGGACTCCTAGTACTTGGGACAAGTGGGAAATAGTGGTCTTGATGGATGAATGTGTCTAGATCTAGGTTTGACCCAAGTGGACCACAATCCCTTAAAACAAGGAATGCTATCCCCAAGGCAAGATTTGACAAAGTGATAGTCTAGACCTAGGTTTTGAATTATTCCGGTTCTAAATCTCCAAAAATCTCAAGTACCCAGTTCCTAGAAGTGAGTGAACTCACTTCTCCAAGGTGGTGCGACTTTGCCCAAGGAGGCTTAAAATGAGGGTTAGGTGGGTCAAAACAAGTCGGATGGCATCCAAACTTTAGATCCAGGTAGATCGGTCAGGTAGGAGTATAGATCTGTAATTTCGTGGCAATCCAATGGTTAGATCTTAGTAGATCTGAGTTTAAGTGTTCCAAGTGGTCCAAAATGGGGATTAAATCCCTTAAAATGTGGAATGGGGCCCACAAGGTGAATTTCAGGAAAGTGACAACCTGGGTGTATGTTATTAGATGTGTAGATGACAAATCAAGTGGAATCTCAAACACCCACCACCTAGATCTAGGTCAACTTGCTCAACTAGTGAAGTGCGCCTTGCTTGGGAGAAGCTAAGTTGGCATGGGAAGGGGGTCAAATGGAAGCCAATCCTCACCAAACTATAGATCCGGGATGCCGTGGATGCTATAGAGGTGGGTTTTCAGTATTATGCCCAACAACCCACTAGATCTAAGTAGATCTGAGAAAATGTAAAATGGGGTTTTGAAATATTTAGGGTTTTGAAATATTTTAGACAATTGGATAGATCATGGAGATAGAACTTACCTTGAGATCATACCTGAGTGATGTGAATGAGATGCCTTGATGTTGAGGAAGATTCCCGCAGAGATCAAATGAGAGATTGTTGATTTTGCTTGCCGAATTGATGCCCTAGCCCACAAGTGCGCCTTCCTCTACCTGTCAAACCAAGGAATGAAGATTCAATCAGTAAGATCAAGTATGGAAGAAATACAAGAGAAATGCAATAGTAACATGAAATAGAAGGTCCTGGGATAGTAATACTCCCTGTTACCAACAAAGAGCTCCAAAGAAGAAGTAGGGAGAGTCTTCCCCTACCAATACCTCCTCCTCCAAGCAAATCGGCCTCCACCTGTAGATGCAAAATCGTGGTACAAAATATATGGCAGACAATATCTCCAATAACTCAGTGCAAAGGAAGAACCAACGAACGAACACCAAAAACATTCACCACAACACTGGAGATAGATGCAATAATAATTTTCTATTCCAATAATCCAGAGCCAAAAGTCCCTTTACAATGAGAGGCTCTCTCCTTTAAATAGGAAGGAGAGGCACCAAAACCCTAACCACTTTTTGAATGAGTGGCTAAGATTAAAAGATACAAATGTCTAATCAATGGTTGAGATGAGATCAACAATAAAATACATGGATCACTAATAAAATATAATGTAAGTGGACAAAATCGCCCTATAAGAGGGGAATCCCACCAAATCATGATGACAAAATATCATAAGAGGCTTATGGTGGGTCCAAGGGGTAATTTTATCCCTCCTTGGTCAATCCCCATAGCACAATAAATATAAAATAATCATCAAAGTACCAAATCGTGCCTCCATGGTCAAGTCGTGGTCCTCAAAAGACCTCAGAAATCCACAGAAAGTGCCATAAGTGATGGATGCGGGCCCCGATGAAGCTGAAACTGCTGGAGAAGGTGTGGAAGACCCCGATCTATCATCACTGATCATCCCATGCCATAACTTTGCCTCAGTAGCCCAAATCGATTTCCTCAATAGCCATTTCTACCAATCCTGAAATGCCTCAGGAAGCGTGAAACTGCCCCAAACAGCCTCCTGGAGTGCCTGCGCTGTCAAGGTGAGGGCACCAGTGTGTCCGGGAGGGGGGTAATATGGTAAAAACAAGTGGCTGGACCACCCCCTCCATCATCAGCGCCCTAGGTCAACCGGATAAAAATCACATCTGCTCCGACAGGACCTCCGACAGACCAAAACTGCACTGGGACAGCCTACTGAGGCTCAATCATCACTGTAAGTGCCCGGAACTGAAAACAAACTGTCCTATTGGACTCAGAAGGTCCAAATCCATCCAAGATGTGTACTCATACACCATATGAGTCTCTGCATAATCAAAATAAATATCCAATATACCGGAACAGGGCCAATAATAATAATCTGTGAATGTCCAAACACTGCTGTAAACCAAGAATCATCATCATAACCCTGTAGCTGCTGCATAGAATCATCATGTATGTGTACATAGACCATATATCATCTATCCATGTCATCATAAGGTCTAACATCTCATGTCCCATGGTCCTCCATGGTCAAACTAGGTATAACCAAGACCAAATATAACTCAGACCATCATCCAAGGCTGCTGCAAAGTATCAAGGTTAATACATGCTCTACAACTTATTCAAATAGCAATTATAACACATAATGATCATAACTGGCGATCTACATCCAAATATATAGTGTCGTTAATTATTATTATTACTCAGACTAGACTTTTAGGATCATACTCACTTCATAGTTGTGATCAATTTGCTAGTGAAGGGTGAAGGCTAAATTAACTGGCTAGGCTAAGGGATGACTTGACTGTCTTGACTTTGTGACACTTTGGCAAGGGAAAGGGAATACACACCATAGTATATACTGAATGAGCAATAACACAGGGAATGGCGGTGTCTCACAAATGGATGAGTTGTTTAAAGAGGGTTTATTCACCTTCACAGATGCGCACAATCCATAATACAAATAAGGCCAGCAATTGTTTAGATATAGCATTTAAGTTCCATTGCTTTTTGGGCCTGAAGTTTCCGTAGCCTTGATCTATGTGTGTTTACAAACACATTGCATAGATTTACATTTTTTCTTTAGGCTTTCTGCTGCAGGTGTGTTTTTAAGGCACTTGTTTACCTGAGCACTTCTAGGTGTGTCATGGACAGCTTGTTTACCTAGGTATTTATTTTCCAAAAAGATATAACATTTTATTTTCATGGCCATTTTCATTTGGCATGCCTTTCATTCATGTGTGTTTAGAAACACATTGCATGAATGGGCTTTTCATACAAGATATAGCATTTCATTTTTTCCAGATTTTGTATTCATGGCAGCACTAAAAGTTTCAGGTTTAGCCAACACAACTTTAGTGACTAGGGGGAATTCCAAGGAACTCCAACTCACCATAGGTAAGTTTTGTCACCAACTCAGAGCCGAGACACAATAAACAGGGAAGCTCATCCAATACAGAGGCTACAGTGGGGAAAAGTCCTCCGTGCCACTAGTCAAGTAGTAAGTCAGGGTAATAATCTAAAAAGGTAGGCCATGGATGGATGAAGACAATGAAATGATGAAGCCAACACTAGCAAGCCAAAATATGGTGTAATGATCACCTCTATTCTCCCTAAGGAGGGTATGTACCAATGAGTATGAATAGTGAACTTCTAAGTCTAAGTAGGGACAATACAATATATATAATAGATCAACCAGGTCCATATATCTATATGATCGCCAGATCATGACACTAAGTGCTAAGACATGCTATGAGAATAAGTATAAAAGCAATCTAACCATAACACCATGATATACCTGCTGAGTCATATACCTGAATGCACATCAACCTGTACCATCCTCTGTCCTCTGAGACTGCTGCTGTAACTCTGGGCACTACTGTCTGCTCTGTACCAATGATATAATGGCTACATTGGTCATCTCTCTGAGTGTCCTGAAACTCAGTCATGGCATGGGGAATACAACTGCTGTCCACAATCTGATAGTGATCCAATATAGATGCCCATCTGAGAATCTCAAATGCAAGGGAACTGGCTGAATAGTGTACTGGAATGAGAAAAATAATGTATGGTAGCCCGACTACTATATATGTGATAACAGGTTCCTTTGTGGAACGTACTCCTTTGTGGAGTGTGTCCCATTATGGAATGGTTTCTTTGTGGAACGTGTTTATTTGTGGATGGTTCATTCGAGGAACATTCTCCTTTGTGGAGTGTATCCCTATGTTGGAATGGACCCTCTTATGATAACAAGATGTGTTCCGGCGTGATGATACCTCTTTAGCTAAGAGTGAGTAGGCACCCGATGGACTGGGTTTAGCTGAGCACATTGTATTGATGCATGATACACTCTCCGATGGACTGTGCAGAGTTCTTGAGTTGATGCACGAGTGACTCACCTATGGATAGGGCAGAGTCGTGGAGCTAGTGCATGTTCTCCGTGTTATCACACAAACTCTAGTTGCTAAAGAGGAATGTCCCAACAGGGATGGTAGAGGATGAGCAACTAGGAAGGTGTAACCTACAATAGCCAAGTCCTTCGTTCAAGGAACGAAAGTCACACTGGACAATTCTACTGTCGCTTCAGACGAGACACTTAGCCAAGTCAGGGGGGAGACCCCACTCGACCAGGTAATGGTCGAGAGACAAAAACACACCCAAATCCAAAAGATAGAAAGAAATAAAGACATGGAATGAGTTTAAATGGGTCCTAAGCATAATCTCAGCCACAGATTGAACACACAAATGAGGTAGGTGAGTATATAATGTGTGATCAACGATAGATTATGACAAAAGACATAGATTAGATGGCTGAAATTAACTGAGGATGTGAATGATGCAAGAAGTGAAGTGCTGAAATGAAACTGCCCAAGGAAGTGGTTAGCAGGGAGTCAAATGGACCTAGAGCAGCGATAAATTTACGTTTATATTCACTTCTAGCTAACGACACTTGATTCCCTAGGTAAAATGATGTTTTAAACAAGAATCAAGACTACCCAGAACCCCCAAATGACCCAAATCAGCTGAAAGAGAAAAACGCCCTAGGGGGGCGTTTTTGGCAAAATGACCAGTGCTAGACCTATGGGTAAATGGAGTCAAAATTTTACCAAACTTGAGATATAGGCTATTAGGCTCAAATAAGAAGCGTGTTTGCAATAAAAACAGAGTTCTAATGGTGGGAAATTTAGTTTTTGTATTTTAGGGTTTATTAAGTGTTTTCCAACTTAGCAAGACAGTGAAAATGACAAAGAAGAGACAAAGAGATGAAGAGTACCTGAGGAAATAGTGAAATGGATAATTTTGAGTGAAGACTAGCCCGGAAGATCAAGTGTCGAGAACCCTGCGTGTTTCCTTGAGCGTGAGAAGCAACTGGACACCAATGGCGACCTGGGTACCTGCCACATGCAAGATATAATTAGTAACTGCAGCAAATAATCAAGTGTAACAACAAATAAATGGCTGAAAGATAAAGGAATTGAATAGCTGAAAGCAAATGACAACTCCCTTGTGAATAACTTTGAGGAAAATCGCTAAAGTTGAGCTCCCGCTCTAAGTATAGCGCCCTCCTTCAAATGGACACCAACGCTGCAAATTTAAACCAGCAAACAAGTATGGAAAGACAACACGAACTATCTCCACAATGCATCCAAACACTAGCTATCAATCACCACAAAATTTGCTCCACAACACCAAGTATCAAGCTGCAAATGGAATGTCTCTCTCTATCAAGTGTAAGTCGAAAATACCAAGAAGAAGTACAAATGGAGTGAGTGCCTTCTCTTATAGAGAATGGCCACTCCTCAAACCCAATTCCCCCCAAAACTAAGGGCTGAGATTAACTCTCTCCCAACCCAAATCGATGGTGGGGATGATCTCTAGAGGGGGGGCGAATTACCCTAAAAAACACCAGAGTGGAGATGGGGCCAACTCGTGGGGCCCATAAAATACATATAAAATGTGGTTGGGGGGTGCCTATGGGTTGTTTTCCCCCCCATACCACTACACTATGATCTCAATACATAAAAACATCAAAAATATGATTTTTTTGCTATGTGGAAAAACACCCCCATGGGCAAATTCGCCCCTCATGGTGAGTTGGGAAAGAGAGGGCCCCACAACCAAAAATACAATGTCCAAACATTACCATATTAGCTTAGAAAACACCCTTGTATTAGCCAACCCTTGATTTTTTCCCATTGCTATAGTTGCTTTTGCCAATTTTTTATTTTCCATGTATTTTATTGCATAAGATGAAATATGGGCTTTTGACCCACCTAGAGTGCCCGGATTGCCGAGCCGTCTGCTGCAGTGTGATCGTGGACCCCAAAAATAGTAGGAATCGAACGACCCCAATCCATCACCTAGGCATTATTTGCCCAAAATCCATGGTTTTTAATTAAAATATGTCATTAATGACCAATAATAATTAAAAATATCACAAACGCCTCGATATTTTTGCATTCTGTCACTTGGAGGCTCATAAGGGTCCCCTGTAGATAATAATTGACCAAAATCAAATTCCGGTCGCAACATTTTTTTGGGCCCATTTTTGGGCTGGTCAACCTAGTTTGACCAAGTCAAATCTGATCAACAATGGTGCTAGTTGAATACCTGTATGCAATCATGAAGCGAAAGGCTTCCTTATACAAGTTAGTACATTACTAAACAATATGACAATAATATGGTGATAAAAAACTGCATTAAATCTCAGAAAATACAAGGCCCCAGGTCAGGTGGGCCCACCACATCCAAAAGACTCAACTGCTATGCACAACCTATAGACTTGAGCAGATGCACGGAGATTGATTTGTTGACACTTCTCGACTAACTGTGATTGTGTTGGAAGACCTTCATTATGATATAGAGAGGTTAGAGATAACTGTGATGTACATATGGTATCGAGATGTGTTTCAGTATGATAATGTTGATTATACCTCCATGGCCAAGAGGCAGTGTTGTAGTAGCTACATGGGGCATCACCTCATAGGTCGACCAAATAAAGAATGAGATTAGAATACAGTGTTCGAAGAATACCTTTCCTTGTTGAGAGGGAGTGTTGGAAATAGTTCAACTTCAAAAGTTATTCTTATTGTATTTTATCTTGTTAATGTGCCTCCTCTGTGACAAGATGTCAATGTATTTGATCGTGTAAAACAAATGAAAGAATCAATGTAAACCTAGGGGTGAAATCACAAAAAAAAAAATTATTGAATATAATTTTTTGTATTCCCCCAAGAAAAGTCGGCCTAGTGGGTAAACTGCTCCAACATAGTGGGCAATTTGCCCCAAACAATGGGCAGAACTGCCCCAGTCAAGTCGTTGCAGTTAGGGAAAGTTAGGTCAGCCCAGTTAGGAAAAAAGTCACCCTTTGATGTGTATAAATAGAGAGTTTGACCTCTCATTTCGTCATTCACTCAAGCAAGTTCGCTCTAGCCAAGAGAGGTTCGCTACTTCAGTTAAGAGACTGATTTTGGGGGGGTCTCCACTATCGGATAAGTTTCTCAGTTGTTTTCTTGGGTTTGCGCTACTACTATCCGGATGTACATTGTTCTCTATTGGAAGGTCTGAGCTCAGTGGAGACAAATAGCTTTGTCTATGGTTGGGAGATGATTGTTCTTATCATCATGGTTTAAACAAGCTCGATGCTCATTTTGTTTCTATGCTTTGCCATTCTTTTAGTGATCCTCGCATTCACCCGCTTGTTTATTTTCTGTAGGAGGTGGTGTCACAATCAGTTTCATGTAGAGAAATATTGCTAATATCTATGTTCCAGATATACGAGCCTTCGCAGGCTAGTATATACAAGTGAGATAAGGTGATACTGGGGACAATAGAGGATGGAAAGAGGAAAAATGTAGTAGATGTTGAGTCATCGATCTCATGACTGCAGTCTATGTGATGCAACAACAACGAACAACACCTACACGAGAGAAAATGAAGAAACTCACCTTGAATAGTGTTGATGGTGGTTTCGAGCCTTCCTTGACCTTGTTAATGTTTATAGCAGCATAACCAGAATCATTAAAAAAATGGAAAAGCACATATACAAAATGAGTGTGGAGCTCGAAACCAACATCAACACTATTTAAGGTGATTTTCTACATTTTCTCTCGTGTAGGGTGTTGTTCGTTGTCGTTGTCTCACATAGACTGCAGCTATGGGATCAATGACTTAACATCTCGTACATTTTTCCTCTTTCAATCCTCTATTCTCCTTCGTATCACCTCATCTCACCTCTTGCCTTCCAAATATTTTCCCCATGATTGCCACCTTTCCCAGATAATGTGCATGAGGAAGCAATCCTGTGTGGTCTAGAATGACCAAGTTGATCAGGTTAGAGATAACTGTGATGTACATATGATATTGAGATGTGTTTCAGTATGATAATGCTGATGATACCTCCATGTCCAAGAGGGATTGTTGGAGTAGTGCTACATGGTGCATCACCTCATAGGTCGACCAAAGAAAGAATAAGATTAGAATACACTGTTCAAAGAATACTGTTATCACCTAACTTGTAGTTGCCTCTGGAGATGGATCCAAGATGGATGGTAGAGGGAAAAGGAAACCAAAGAGGTGCAACCAAGATATCCTCGACTCCCAATGGATGGTTGTCACACCAATCGAGGAAATCTTCACTTTATGTTATCTAGCCCAAGACAACAAAGGGGAAGACCCAAATCCACTCCCGATAGGAGAGATCAGACCAAAACACCAGATCAAATCAAGTATGGATGAAGTTCGTAAGGTGTATGGTAAACTCTAGATCTATGGATGAAGTCACAAGATGAGTAATAGGTTGGATCAAGGGGTTTAAACATTTTAGATTTGATCCAACATGTTTATGTGAGTGACTTATGAGGTTTGAAACAAGATCTAGGATCAGGGTACTAGTCAAAGATGAGAAAATCCACTGCCTTGGGAACCATGTACAATGCAAGGTAGTCAAGGAACAAATTGGGGCTAACCAGTACCAAAGATGAGCTTGATGAATGGATATGAGAATGTCTAGATACTCAAGCAATAAGACAAAGATCTAACCACAAGCTAAGTCAACAACCCAAGAAAGTCGAATTGGATTGGAGAAGATAAGTGCCTTGGGAAATGGGCCAAATGGTTTCGAATGTCCAACAAACTGTAGATTAGGGATGTTGAGGTGCAAATCTAGGTGGGTCTTGAAGATCAGGATCATCCAATTGCTAGATCTCAGTAGATCTGAGATTGAAACGTATCACAAAGTGACCCAAGTGGGGCTCAACCCTCAAAATGAGGAATGGGGCCCACAAGGTGAAAATCACTGAAGTGACACACTAGGGGTAGGTTATCAACTGTGGAGATAAAGGATCAAGTGGGATCTCACCTACCCAGGTGCTAGATCTAGGTGAACTCACCCAACCAAGGAGTGCGACCTCACTTGGAGAGGCTAAGTTGCCTTGGGAAAGGGGTCAAATGGATGCCAATCCTCACCAAACTATATATCTGGATTATCGTGGATGCTATAGAGGTGGGTTTTCAATATCTTACCCAAGAAGCCACTAGATCTCAGTAGATCTGAAAAATTGTAAAATGAGGGTTTTAATGATTTAGACAAATGGATAGATCATGGAATGAGAAATTTACCTTGAGATCATACCTGTGTGATTGATGAGGTTGCCTTTGATGTTGAGGAGCATTCCCGTAGAGATCAAATGAGAGATTGTTGAATTTGCTTGCCAAAAGATGATGCCCTAGCCCACACGTGCGCCCTCCTCTACTTGTCAAACCAAGGAAATTGATTCAATCAGAAAGATCAAGCATGGAGGAAATACAAGCGAAATGCAATAGCAACATGAAGTAGAAGGTCAGAGACAGTAATACTCCCTGTTACCAATGAAGAAACCCAAGAAAGAAGTGGGGAGGGTCCTCCCCTACCAATACGTCCTCCTCAAACCAATTCGGCCTCCACTTGTAGATGACAAAATCGTGGTACAAAAGATAGCAAGACAATATCTCCAATAACCCAGTGCAAAGGAAGAATAAGCGAACGAACTCCAAAAGCATTCACCACAACACAACAGATAGATGCAATAGTATTTTTCTATTCCAATAATCCAGAGCCAAAAGTCCCCTTTACAATGAGAAGCTCTCTCCTTTAAATAGGATGGAGAGAGGCCATAATCCTAACCACTTTTTGAATGAGTGTCTAGGATTAAAAGATCAAATGATCTAATCAATGGTTGAGATGAGCTCAACAATACAATACATGGATCAACTCAATAATACAATATAATAATGGACAAATCACCCATAATAGGGGGCCACCAAATGTCAATGATAAAACATAAGAAATAGCTCATGGTGGTTCCAAGGGGTAATTTATAACACCCTTGGTCAATCCCCATAGCACAATGTCATCAAAATAATCATCTAAGCACCAAATCGTGAGCCTTGGAAGGCTCTAGAAATCATCATAAAATGACAAAAGTGATGGGTGTGGGTCCCACTGGAAGCTGAAACAGCTGGAGAAGGTGTGGAAGACATCCCACTCATCATCAATCATCATCCCATGCCATAACCTTGCCTTAGTAGCCCAAATTGAATTCCTCGGTAGCCATTTTCACCATTTCTGGATTGCCTCGAAAAGTGTGAAACTGCCCAAACTGCCTCCTGGAGTGCCTGCGCTGTCAAGGTAAGCTCACCAATGTGTCTGGGAGGGGGGTAATATGGTAATAACAAGTGGCTGGATCACCCCCTCCATGCACAACGTCCTAGGTGAACCACTCAAATCTCTACTCTGCTCTGACAGGCCAAAACTGCACTAGGATAGCTAACTGAGGCTAAATATCACTGTAACTGCCCGAAACTGAAAACAGACAATCCCATTGGACTCAGAAGGTCCAAATCCATCTAAGATGTGTACTCATACACCATATAGACCTCTGCATGGTCAAAAATAAATACTCATCGTATCTGGCAGACCAAATAATAATAATCTGTAAAAGTGCTGAAAAGCACAAATCATCATCATAAGCCTGAAACCACTGCATAGAACGACCATGGTGAAGATCATATAACATATCTCTGTATCATCTGAGGTCTTCTACCTCATTACCTGTGGTTGACTTTTGGTCAAACTGGGTTTGACCAAGTCAACATGACCAAAATATAACTCAAACTTGTTATCAAACTGTTGCAAGGTGTCAAAGGTTAAAACATGCTTTACAATCCATTCAATTAGCAATTATAACAAAAAGTAATCATTAATGGCGATCTAAATCCAAATATATAAGGTCATTAATTATTATTTATAACTTAGACTAGACTTTCAAGACCATACTCACTTCATAGTTGTGATCAATTTGCTAGTGAAGGGTGAAGTCTAAGAATAAAATGGCTAGGTCAAAGGGTGACTTACTGACTTAACACTGTGACACTTTGGATATGGAAAAGGGAATGCACACCATAGCATATACCGAACAAGCAATAACAAAGAGAATGGCGGTGTTTCACAAATGGGTAAGTTGTTCAAAGAGTGTTTATTCACCTTGGTAGATGCTCACAATCCATAATACAAATGAGGCCAACAATCTTTTTAATATAGAGTTTAAGTTCCATTGCTTTTTTGGGCCTTTAGTTTCCATAGCCTTTGATCTATGTGTGTTTATAAACACATTGCATAGATTTACATTTTCATTAGGCTTCTTGCTACAGGTGTGTGTTTAAGGCATTTGTTTACCTGAACACTTCTAGGTGTGTCTTTAGACAGCTTGTTTACCTAGGTATTTACATTTCACAATAGATATAACATTTGATATTTCTTTCCCAGATTCATTTGGATTTTCACAATAGCTATAACATTTTCTTTTCACAATTTTGTATTCATGGCAGCACTATCTGTTTCAGGTTTAGCCAACAACATCTTTAGTGACTAGGGGGGTTAATCCAACTCACCAAAGGTAAGTTTTGTCACCAACTCAGAGCCGAGACACAATAAACAAGGAAGCTCATCCAATATAGAGGCTATAGCGGGGAAAGGTCCTCCATGCCACTAGTCAAGTAGTAAGTCAAGGTAATGAACAAACTGGGTAGGTAATGGATGGATGAAGATAGGGAATAATGAGACTAACACTAGCAAACCAAAGTATGGTGGGAATGATCACCTCTATTCTCCCTAGGGAGGGTAAAACCAATGAGTATAGGTCAAGAACTTCTAAGTCTGAGTAGGGATAAATATGATATATAAAAGTATAACCAGGTCCACATATCTATATGATCGCCAGATCATGATACTAAATGCTAAGACATGCTATCGAAATGAAAATAAAAGCAATAACACCATAACACCATAATATACCTGCCGAGTCATATACTTGAATGCTCATCATCTGAGCCAACATCTGTCCTCTGAAACTGCTACTATAACTCTGGGCACTACTGACTGCTCTGTACAAATGGCTAAATAGCTACATCGATCATCTCTCTGAGTGTCCTGAGACTCAGTCATGGCATGGGGAATACACTGTTGTCCATAATAATAATCATGATCCATAAATAGATGCTCATATCAGCATCTCAATGCAAGGGAACTGGCTGAATAGTGTACTGGAATCAGAAAAATAATGTATGGTAGCCTGGCTACTATATATGTGATAACATCTGGCTCCAGCTGGGACAAGTGCTCTGCTGAAAAGAGCACTTGAGAACCTCAGAATCTCTGGTCCTCGAACTCTGCTACTCGAATCCTCAATCCAGCACTCTATCTCTGCAACTGCTACCAGCATATCACCTACTACCTGTAAAATGGCCAAATCTATACCCAACTCACAGACCGCATGTCAGAACGTTGCATGTATATATATATAAAAATCAAATAAATAACAATACTGAAACTGAAATGCATGAAATATAAGTGCAGCAAAGTAAAGCTAACCTACTAACACAACTTAAAAAGTTTGGTGTTATTGTGCAAGAAAAGAAAATGACAGGTACTTGGCTAAACTAAGAGATTCAAAGGTGAGCTTAAGGAAAAGACAAAAAGGTGCCAGACTCAATGGCTGAAAAGACTAACTACTACCCTACTCTAACTAGTTAGCACAAATGCTAGGTAAAATCATAAATCCAGTGCAACCATTCATCAAACGAGCTAATGACTTTTCTTCGATTTTTGTTTATAAAACAAGCCAGGATTGGGTTAAAGACTGAAGAATTTCATAGGACAATCCTCCTGGTTTGTTCCAAAATTGCAAAAGGGCTTGAATGTTGCAACAAGAAATCATGCCAAGGAGAAGAATGATTGATGAAAGCATCCTCCATCAAAGAATTGATGGGATCATAAAAATTATGCGAGTTATTATTTAGAATTGATGGAGGGAAAATACATGGCACTTGATTCAATTTCTCTTTGCACAAATTACTGTCCTTATTCACTTGTCTCACAGATTCAATTTGCTTCTCCCTGTGACTGAAAAGGGAAATGAAGTGCTTTTTCACCAAACATGTAATCATGCTTATACCTCCAATTGAAAAATTCAAAAACAAAAGATTCACTAGACCTCCAACTCCAAAAAGATTGAAAAGGATGTGCAGGGAGGGTGGATGCATTTTCTCCCAGGTGGATAGAAAAATTTGGCCTTGGAATTTGACAAAAGGAAGGGCCTTTTAAGGTACTATTATTTATTCTAGAAATGACAAAATTTAAATCAAGTCTAATATTTTTTTTACAAAGTGAGGACAAGATTCTAATTCTAATAAATGGATGAAACTATCTTGACTAAGGATGGAAAAATTTAAAGACTCATTATAAGAAGTGGAACAAAGATTAGAGCATCTAGTGTGATTCACTATTTCATCTTCATATTGAGATTGACCTTCTATTGATTCATCATTAAATTCATATGAAGATAAATGATCATTTTTACTTAAATTATCAAGGAGAAAGTTGGCTAGTTCATTTAAAACATACTGATTATTTGCACAATGATCGTGTGAAATCACCACTAAAGGTGGTCAATGTCTCCACTTTCTTCTTCTTCAACAAGGTGATAAGGAATTGAACGATCAATAAAACCAGAATGACCAATGAGTTCCTCCGAAGGAGGAACTTCAATCGACTTGTTGACTAAAGGCTCATCCTCAAGAATTTTCCTTAGGATCAGGACTAGGGCTACCTAAGAAGAAATTTGAAAACATGTGATTTATATTACTGATTTGACTTTAGATTGACTCAAAAGTAGAAAACCTATCCTAAAAGGAAATTGGGCAAGAGGGGTCATCTCCGGATATTGATAGTTCATTGTAAGCTTGAATATTAATTGATTCAACAATAGGATTGGAAAGGAGAAGGTTTTGATCTTGGATTTGATTCAAAGAATATATATCATCGGATTCACTTCCCCATTCTTCGAAGAATTTTTGTTCGAACATGTCATATCCATAAATGCTATTTGTCTTCAAATTCAAGAACCAGAGCTCAGCTCTTTCTTTGAGAGATGAGGCTAATAATTTCATATATACATCTTCATCGGTTATAGATAATTCATTAATAACTTCCTTAAAGAGGTCAAGGTGCCTTTTAGCAGAGGTTTCATAACTTCCATCGAATTTAGGAAACCTTTCGCGGGCTTGATGAGGAAATTGATGAGGGTACCCGACGATTTTGGAAAAGTCAAAAACTTTCAACCGACCAAAAGTCCTAGGCCGCTCAGAAGCAGCCATGGACGACAATTTATTTTTTATTCTTTATTTATTCTTTATTTATTTTTATTTATTTTTATTTTTTATTTTTTTTTATTTTTTATTAAAGTTTTCAAATCAAGAACATGAATACAAAATGATGCACCCAATGGGTTCTAGATAATGATAGGATCGCTCACCAGTGGAGTCGCTAGGTGGACCACACGGGTAATTCACCGAAATGAAATATGTCGTAGGAGAGGTGAGATGAGTGAATTAAAATGGTGATTGAAGTAATTGTGGAATTATAAATGCAATCACCAAGGCAAAATTCCGGATGCGATAAGATATGGATTAACTCACGGACACTCGCATACACCGAAGGTAACCTCTACCTACCCGGCAACGGAGCCAAAATGTTATCACCTAACTTGTAGTTGCCTCTAGAGATGGATCCAAGATAGATGGCAGAGGAAAAAGGAAACCAAAGAGGTGCAACCAAGATAGCCTCGACTCCCAATGGATGGTTGTCACGTCAATCAAGGCAATCTTCACTTTATGTTATCTAGCCCAAGACAACAAAAGAGGAGACCCAGATCCACTCCCGATAGGAGATATCAAACCAAAACACCAGATCAAATCAAGTATGGATGAAGTTTGTAAGGTGTATGGTAAACCCTAGATCTATGGATGAAGTCACAAGATGAGTAATAGGTTGGATCAAGGGGTTGAAACAATGTAGATTTGAACCAACATGTTTATGTGAGTGATGTATGAGGTTTGAAACAAGATCTAGGATCAGGGTACTAGTCAAAGATGAGAAAATCCACTGCCTTGGGAGCCGTGTCCAATGCAGAGTAGTTAAGGACCAAATTGGGGCTAACCAATACCAAAGATGAGCTTGATGAATGGATATGACAATGTCTAGATACTCAAGCAATAAGACAAAGATCTAACCACAAGCTAACTAACAACCCAAGAAAGTCGAATTGGCTTGGAGAAGATCAATTCCTATGTGATGCAACGACAACGATTAACACCCTACACGGGAGAAAATGAAGAAACTCACTTTGAATAGTGTTGATGGTGGTTTCGAGCCTTCCTTGACCTTGTTAATGTTTATAGCAGCATAACTAGGATCACTAAAAGAATGGAAAAGCACATAAACAAAATGAGTGTGGAGCTTGAAACCAACATCAACACTATTTAAGGTGATTTTCTACATTCTCTCGTGTAGGTGTTGTTCATTGTCGTTGCCTCACATAAACTGCAGCTATGGGATCAATGACTCAACATCTCCTGTATTTTTTCTCCTTCCATCCTGTATTTTCCCTCGTATCACCTCTTATCACTTCTCGTCTTCAAAGATTTTCCCCATCATTGCCTCCTTTCCCAGATAAAGTGCATGAGGAAGTAATCCTCTGTGGTCTAGAATGACCAAGTTCATAAGGTATATCATATATCTTCTTTAAAAAGATGATATGGTCCCTTTGTGGGATGGTTCCTTTGCGGAACGTAGTCCTTTGTGGAGTGTGTCCTGTTACCAACTTTTTGTACCATAGTTGGATTATCTGAACAGCCGCCATTTGACAAACATGAAGAATGTTTGTACTCTAGTGTATCAAATGATCCAGCGTTTGTGTCTAGCCAATTTTGGCTAGTCAGTTTTGTTTTTCAGTCAACATGACCATGGCCCCATGGGGTTTGTAATAAAGTGTGCTAGTAGGATTCCGAGTGTCTCGGTTCCCTATTACTTGATTAAGCAACTAAGGTATTCCAAGGAGTTTTTTATCTTGTTAATTCTACTTTGCCTATAGCCGAGCTATAATCGATGAGGTTTTCTCCCGCTTCCTCCAGAGTTGGAATGCCCAATTTTGAAAATTTTAGCCATGGGGGGTTATTAGAGTCCAACTGATGTATATAAGCCTACTAGACACTATTATTATAGGTTTTGGTCATGTTCTAGGTCCATAGAACCCTCATAAAAAATTTCGAAATTTTTTTACCGGGTCCTCCGGTTTTGGGTTTTTAGTTATTTTTTAAATTTTAATAAATTTTTCCATAGTTTAAACGGAAAAATTTCAATTTGTAATATGTCAGTCATCTGAGATCCGAATTCAGTGATTGAAGGATTCAACCTTAAGCCAAAAATATTTCATGATCCCTGGACCAGTTTATCCTAAGTTTCAGATGTCAATTCAACCTCATAGTTAATAATTTCTCAAAAAAACCAGTTACAGAAAAATTATTAATTAAAATATTAAAAATTCAATATTTGGAGATAATCCAAATCTCTCCAAAATAATCCAAATGGATTAAAATAAAAGGCTAATTGACATGGCACTTGGCATTTATGAAGATTCCAATCAACTCAGTTGACATCCAGTTCAATATCCAGTCACTGCAAGAGATCTCCTTCAAGCTAATTCACCCTTCCTCATGCAAAACTTGATTTAGTGATATGGCATCAATTAATTGGTTGATCAAGTTGTATTAAAAGCTATGGTGGGTGCCCTTGCCACCTCATGGGCTTGGTTCCCTACTAAACACATGTTCCATTTATTGTGACTTGAGTTCTTGTCTCCCATAGAGCTCACGCATACCGCCATTGGGCTCACGTCAATATAGGGCATGGGCTCGTTTATTTGACATTGGAGCTCGAGTTTACATATGGCAATCTTTTATTTGATGGTGGAGTTTCCAAGAAGTAGATGGGGGGCGCCTTGCCAAGGTGGAGGCCACCTCCCCATCCCATTAAATGAAATTCAAGTGGTTGAGTGGAGTTAACACTCCAAGCTACAAATAGACATGGATTTGATTGATTGTGATTGAAATTTCGACTTGGTGTCAAGTGCCATTGGCTTCTTCCAAGCCAATTCAAATTAAGGTAGAGGTAGTGCTCTTGTTTTGTTATATAATGAGGCATTCTTTCCTCATTCCTCATGGATCATTTAGCAAAGAAACTCTGGAGAAATTGTAATCGTTAATTGTTGAATAAAATTGTGACTTTGGAGGTCAATTCGTGGAGGCTCTTGGTGGCCATGCTTCATCTTGTAACGAGGTGACATTGTGTAATGCTTTTTTGTACTTGAGATTCTTAAGCATAGATTAATATTTCAAGAAGGCTAACAATCTAGCACATGCATCTAGATATCTATGTTTTTCGCTTAAGTATACTGGTTTTGCAGGTGTCTTCCAAGGTTCAAGGTCTTTGTGTGTTTTCATCTTCACTCTACAGGTTGCCAAAGAGGTTCAATCTTTTCAAGATCAAGCAACAAGAAGTTATAGCTTCTTCCATCAACCTTTCATTTAAATTTCACTTGGTTACCTTGGTTCTAAAGGCTCTCCTCTTCAAGCCATCACCTTTTCTCCTTGATCTCCTTGCTTTGATTCGCTCGCCATCGTCTCCACTCTTTTTCTTCTCCATTTCTCTCCCATTCATCCCCCTATTCTCCTACTTTCTTTAGCTCTCGTCCAACCTTGTCTTTTTCCCATCTTCTTCTCGTTTTCAATTTGCTTTATATCCTCTCTTTCCATTCGTCCTTCCTCTTCATCCCCTTATTGTTTTACATTCCCCTTTGGCTGCCAAATAGGTGACTGTCCGCTGCCCATTTAGTAATTATTTTTGGACTGTCCCTTCTCCCACTTCATTGGTTTCCTTTGTCTCATCTCTGCTCACTGTTTTAGCCGCCCAAAAGTGCCTAAAAGCAGCCTTAAAAAGTGTTCCCTAGCTGCCCTCTTTTCCTTCTCTTTCACTGCTTCTCTCCCTCTTCATTGGCTGCCCCGTCTTCTTATTCTTGGACTGTCCCATCTCCCATTTTGTTGGCAGCCACTTCTTCTCGTTCATTTGCAAAAGAGACACAAAACACAAATAAAAAACGAAGTGTAAGCTTGTTAGTGCTAGAATAATTTCATAGATTAGATCTTTAAGGTTTTGATAAGTAGACTCTAGTTCATGTTTTGAAAAGTATCATTAGGGCAGCGTAGATCTCATCTTATAAATCTCAAAAGCTTGCATTGGAAAAAGTGTTCTGCATATAGATTAGATCTTAGTTCTTTGCACTTAGTTTCAAGTTTATTTGATTTTCATTAACATTTAATGGGTGCTTGTTGAGGATTGACTGAGCTTGTGTAGGTTGCTTTGAAAAAGACGAAGTGCTTGTGAAGACAAGACTCAAAAAAGATAAAGATTATAATCAAGGAGAAGACTTAAACCAAATCAAAGAATCATTCACATTCTCCTTTGTAAAAGCCATTAAGGGCTTATAAATTTTGGTTCACTAAGTTGTTCTCTTCTTCAAAAAGACCTTTCAAGGATTTTTCCTAAGGCAATTGTAACCCAAGTAATAAAAAGGCTAGGTGGGATAGTGCCTCCCACACTTGGGGAAGTTTGTTCATGCATGCTTAGATTAGTTTTATTTTCAATTCTTAGATTAAAATCTGCTTTCTGTACTTAGATTAGTTCTCTTCCAAGTCTTGACTTGAGACAGTATCCTAGGGCCACATAGTTTTGTGGTTACTTCTCTTTCCCCGTTAGCATCCTTGCGGACATCCAGCTAGCTGGAAGGTTTTCGGGACTAGCGGTTCTAGCGGTCGACCTTGTTCGGAGGTTGATCCCACTTCCTTATTTGTTTCTTAGCTAATTGTTAAATTTGGCCTGGCTTCTTTTATGCATCTTGTTTAGTCTTTCATTTTGCAAGTAGTTGTTCTTTCACTTGTTCAATTTATTTCATTTTTTTCATTTGTTGAGCTATTATATGAGTTCCCATTTCTAACTGCTTCTATCTTAACAATGAACAAAGTCTCTTGAACTTGAAATAACCCAAGTCAAGAGCACTCTCTATTGGAGAGCATAATAGTCTTGCATTCCCATTGCATTAGGCATTTAGAGTAATTAAAGTCTCTTGAACTTTGGTCTTAAGACTAAGTCAAGAGCGCTCTCTATCGGAGGGTTGAACTATGTGTTTTCAATAATAATAAAAATTTCAACTCACACCCCCATTAATTAATTCATCTTGGTTGTTATCTGACACCCGTATCGTCTGCCAACCTGAAAAGGTTGGGCTAGTACTCAGAAAGGTGTTAGATTTGATAAAACTTCTATCACATAATAAAATTTTATCCCCACAACCAATGAACCGGCATTGTCTTCGATTTATACTTGAAAGTGCTATTATGGGAGGTGGAGCTGGAAACATACCGTTGTTCAGACTTTGAGGGTGGTTTAAACATTGGACACTTATCCTCTTGATAACTGGACTGTCTGTCAGATCATCGTGGATAGCTACTCAAAGTATACCTTTCCGGACTTTTGATTACCTTGTTGGTTCTTATCCTAATAATCAAGACCATTAAAATCTTTAATTTACCAAGATAAATTGCAAAACGATCTCACAAATATTACCAATTTGAACTCTTGTATCAAGGCACTGGTCCTTGTCATTATTTTTATTTATTTATTTGGAGCATTTACATTATTAGGGTTGACCACTTTATCCCATTTTTTAACTGCCTCGGTAACTGTGAAAGTGCCAAAATTGCCTCCCAGGGCATCTGCGCTGTCCATCTGAGCCCACCAAGCTCTCCAGAAGGGGGGGGTAAATGGTAAAAACAAGTGGCTGGAGCACTCCCTCCTCATACAGCACCCTAGGTGAACTGGCCTCTCATGGCCCCTGCTGCTCAGGCTAGGAAATCAACCCCAAATCTGGTCAACAAGTGTAAAACTGCATCAATCACTGTCAGAAGTGCCCGAAACTGAAGGATAAGTGTCTCATTGGATCCAAAAGACCCAAATCCACTAGGAATGTGTACTCATACACCATTGGTTGCCCTAATGGGCTAGGTATAGGGTCCACCATATATGGATGGTGCATAATTTGATGATCTGAAGTAATAATAAAACCTGCTGAACTGCATCAATCATCATCTGAACCATATGTCCAACATACGATATCATCATCAAGTATGTGGGACCATCAATCATCATCAATAGGTATATATATATATGGCCCACATCATCACGGATCCCATTAATATACAACCAAGGATAAATCACATCAATAGACTAAGACATGCTTCTCTAATCATTCTCACAGCCAAGCTCAAAGTATAACATCCATTCAGTGGCATTAATCAAGTTAGCATATTCCTTTGTTATATAAAATTACTTGCACAATAGTTCAAATGACAAACTCACCCATTGGACATGGTCAAACTGCTAGTGAAGGATGAAGGCTAGGAACAAGGTTGGGCCGAGGGGTTGACTTGTCTTACTCAACTCAAAAATATTTTGGACTGGGAGAAGGGGGAAAGCTACAAACTCTGTGCTGGACAAAAAAAACACGGGGGATGGTTGTTCCTCACAAATGGATAAGTTGTTTAGAGAGTGCTTATTCAACTTAGGCATCATGTCTACATCAAGTTGATCCAGGTTCATTAGGATCATTCAATTTCATTTCCTGGCCTTTTTGGCCTACATAACCCTTCGGATCTCAGGTGTGCTGATAAGCACAACTAGTTGCAACTTGCATCCAGGGCATGTTTTCATAAACATATAAGGTCAACAATTGTTTGGATATAGCTTTTAAGAACCATTTCTTTTTGGACCTTTCTTATACTCTTCGAGGAGTATTTTTAGCAGTTCATCGCTCTTGCCCTTTTTAGTTTCCATGGGAGAATTTATAAGTTTCCATAAGTAGTACATGAGCTTTCAGTTTTAGCCAACAACATCTCAAGTGACTAGGGGGAGTTCGAGCCAATGCTAAACATCGAGACAACCGACCATAATGATTTAGGCCTACAATCCAACTCACCAAAGGCAAGTTTTGTCACCAACTTAGAGCCGAGACACTGAAAATACAGGGATGCGATCCAAACACAGAGGTAGAAAAACGGGGAAGTCCTCAGTATCAGAAAGTCAAATGAGACAGGTCAAGGTTTAAAGTCAAATAGGAAAGTCATGTATGGATGGAGTCAAGTGCATATGGAGACTACACTAGCAGACAACTGGTGTCAGGAAAGACCATATCTATGTAAGGTGGAAAACCAGTGGGTTTTGTTAAATGACCTAAATGTGCAAGTAATTGTCCATTTTATAATTTATAGTTCATTTTAAACAGTTTTCCACATCAGGAATAATATACCAAGCAGATGTTGTGAACATGACTAAATCAACAAGATAATAATCCACAGGCAATGATAAAATATCCATAGATAATATAACATCATCACAATAATAATCATCATATATCATCTGAAACAATGCTGCAATATATCTCTAGGCACTGAACTGAAACTATATGGGACAAAGAGTCACATCGGTCATCAAATCTGAACTCTCAAGGCTCAGCCTTGACACAAGGTCTAACATAAGTCTGAATAATACACTGCTCTGATCATGATTGATCACAAAATATACAATCATCATAGCCATGCTCTGAATAATGGAAGCTCTGGAATGTGCAGATATCTGCTAAGCAAGAATAGTAGCCCTGCTACTATGGTGTGATAACAGGCAGTTTGAAACCCCCCTCGTAGAGGCCTATAGGGGCTGTTTGGGACCCCCCTCGTAGATTCCTATAGGGGCGGTTTGTAACCCCCCTCGTAGATGCCTATAGGGGCGGTTTGGAACCACCCTCATAAAGGCCTATAGAGGTAGTTCGAAACCCCCCGTAAAACTCTTTACAAACATTTGGGGGCAGTTATGAACCCCCCTCGTAGTGACATTTGAAGTCAATTTAGAACCCCCCTCGTAGTCATAATAAATCATAATAAAATATATTTTATTAAAAATATCAATATTGCAATATCTTTAGGGCACGAAGGAATCGAACCTTCAACCTCCTACTTGTAAAGCAGGTGCTCTTCCATTGAGCTAGAACCCTTTAAGAATTGGGGAAAGGGGCAATATTAACACCAAGATTGCATTATTTGTAATTCTAAGAAAAGACTTATAATTCCAACATTGTTTCAGACTCAAGAGACCTAAGAAAGTAGTCTGAATGGCTCTGACCTTCTTTAGATATATGCTAACCACTTCAAATCGTATGGCTCTGACCTTCTTTAAATATATGCTGACCACTTCAAATCTTATGATGTAATCAAGATAATGTAGATGTATGTTAGGAAATTCACATTTAGACTCTTAAACATATAATTATGCATCCAATTGACCTTAAGTTGGCATTTAAAAAGAAGAATATTATGCCACCCAAGAAGACACTCAATTAGCTTGATTATGATCCTTCCACTGTACAACACACAAAGTAACAACAAATAAATGCGTTTTGGAGATCTGTAGATTTGAATCTTCTGTTGTTAGCAGTGTCTCGCCCTCCTAGGGCGAGTATGATGGTCCTCCTTTTTCAATTGATCGGTGGAAGGAAGTGCCTGGAACAGGAATCCCTAGTTTCTCCAATTTATTCTGTAGAATTGTCTGATATTGATTCTACTGTATCTCTGAAATTCCTACTCCTAAAGGTCTGAAACTTCATCCTGAGATAACCTGATCTGTATTCTTTTTGACCCCATAGTTTAGAGCAAAATTGGATTCCCCAAGTGGAACTTATGCTAAGTTTCCCGAGGTGACTTGTTTGAGGACTGGTTCAATATAATGAACTTGTACGGACTTCCATGTCACTGTTTTACCTTCGGGGTCTAAAACTCGTAGCACAGAAACTACAGTCAGTGCCCTATCTGCAACATCTTGTGAAATTTGATTTGGACATTCCTAGCCCGAGATATAGCAATTCTCCCTAGGTCACATGTTTAAGATTGGATTCTGGAGGAGGCTGGAACCCTGATTTGGAGGAATCATATCTCCTAAAGTATAGCGAATCTGATGCTGAAACTCACACACAATGTACAGAAAGATTTCATCTTTGTCCTATCCAAGTTTTCGCTCCTGAGCCTTCTCCAATCTCAGGTTATAGCGAAAGTACAAAGCTGACTAGATTTTGTCTTCTAGGGTTTTCAAATGAAACCCTAATTTCCAGTAGCTGCAATTGTAGCAGTATTTCGACTGCACAGTGTTATCTTTCAGAGTGGCTCTGATACCATGTTAGTTTTTCTACTTTAATTTGATTAGGATCTTTATTTGAAAGAATAACAAGCACAACAAGATATCCAAGATACACAAGACACAAAGATTTTCATCAGAGAAACCATAAAGGAAAAAATCCCACAAACTTCCTCAGAATAGTTCCATCACTAAGACAATATCACAAGAAGGAAAAAACCAATAGTAATATATCTTCTGTAGCTCTCTCTCTTTCCTCCTTGTCCTCTCTCTCCTAATGCGCACATGAGAGAGTGAGTGTGTCCAAATAGGGAGGGTGCCTCCCTATTTATATTCTTCTGTTGAGTGACTTACTCAACTAACTAAGTCAGCTAGGTTACCTCTTTGGGGCCGACCTACCTAGGAATACTCAAGAATACATTTTACTTTATTTATCCTGGGGATTATTGCCCCGACTTACAACGGAGGGTTTACCTCAATGACCATATACAATAATGACATCCCAAAAGGAGTGAAACACATCTCCGATGGGGGTACAACGATATACAATGATAATATACATCAGAATATCTTCCGAAGTTACAATTACAACAACAGGAGGTACACAAATAGAGATTAGTATTGGATGCAAGTACAAACCAAAAGTTGGTTAAATTTCATAGTAATTTGTGTTTTGCTTTTTCCAATCCAAGCACAAGGATAGAGAATTTTTATGTCCATATATCAGCTTCTTGCTAGTAACCACTAATATAACCATGAATGCAACCAAACTATATATCCTCCTCGTCGACTTATGAATAAGACACATCAACCCAAGCAACAATTTGAAAATCCTACTCTTAAACAACTATTGAGACTAAATCTATTAGTGTAAACGTAACTACCATGCAATTTAATGGAGAAAGAATAGCCTATATTCTTGTCAATGCAAGACAATACTGAGGAAGAATGAATAGCCTATACGCTTGTCAATGCAAGCCTCAACATATATATACTTGACCACATTTTCTATCTCCTTAGCTCTAGCTACTACAATTTATGATTGGCAGAAAACTGATTTAGACTTGTGCCCTAATTTTATGATGCAAAGACTGATCCCAAATTCTAGGATGCTTACTTCAGGGCTTGTTACATTGATATGAGGAGTTCTAGGAGAATTTGCGGATGAGAGAGCCATTCAGCTTCCTAGCAGAGCATCACCAGTTTCTTCTCTTGCAGCGGGAATTCTTTGGCCTTGTATGTTAGGAGAGATCTCCTTTATGCCTTCTTCTTAGGAGGGATTTGGTTGATACCACCCAGGATTACTTACATGTTTATAGGTTTACTTCTATCCAGGAAGGAAAGTTTCTTTGTTGGCTCTCTCCTCAATTTCTAGTGTTTTGCCCCTGGGATAACCTTTGCGGGCCTGGGTTTTGCCACTCTGTTTTATTTATGATTCTTAGTTTACTAGTTTTTCATTTCATTTCAATTATTTTATTTTTCATATCAGGGGGACATCTTGGACCCCGTGCTTTTGTATGGGCTTGTCATAACTGATGTAATGTCTTACTCCCGTTGACTTATTTGGTCTTTAGTGGATATTAATATAAATTCATTTTGTTATGTTTCAACACAATCCATTTGAGGACCTTCTATGGTATTTGAAGGCCTCTCAAAACATTCTTAGAGTGAGGAGTTTGCTAGATTGAGCATGTGATCATTGTTTCTCTAATTCAAGATGGGGATGAGCTTATTAAAAAGCCAAATTTCCTTCAACATTATCTTTTTTGTCAACAATGGACTTACAAGCTTTTACCTAGGTCGCCTTCGTTGCGCATTCCATAGGGTTGAAGGTTGGTTCCATTTGGATAATTTTGTCCCAGTAGTTTGGTCTCCTCATGCTTCCTATTTGGTTGCAAAATTGTTATTTGTATCCAAGAATGCATTTTGCTTCAATTTGGATGTTTATACTTTATTCTATTTTGGGAGTTGGTTGTTTTGGGAAGGTGCCAATTTCCAGGGGATTTGCGATGATGCTAATCAAACCATAAATTCTATGTTACAACAAACTTGATAAGTGGGGATGTGTACCCAGAGAATCCAAAATTTCAGGGGATGACAAGGTATGTTGGAGGTAGGATATAGGGGAACCTGCCCAAATATATAAATATTAAAAAATATTGATTTCAAGAGTTTTAAACTTTAAAAATAATCATTTGATAATACATACTTGATTCATACATGTTTGAAAACATGCTGCAAATCATTTGCTATGATGGCGTAGCACTGGGAAATTGTAATTGTGGGTACTCTTTGCAGTTTGCATGCTCCTTGAGGGCAGGGTACCTCTGTGTGTACCCACTGTGTTGCAGGTCCTTGAAAATACTATGCCTAGTTTGAAGGTGAACAAAAAATATTTTCTGTGCTCTTGCCCTAGCATCTTTTACCATTTAATTGGGTTCACCTGTACCATATTTCTCTTATCCTCCTTCATAGCAACTATGCAAGTGGGGCTGCTTAGTTTGCAAAATATAAAAATTGCTGTTGAATTCTCCTTGCTTCATTTGTATTGTATATCTTCTTTATAACATCGCTAGACGTTCTATTGACACCCAAAATATGTTGCCTCTTCTCTAACAGACCCAGAATTGGAGTAAGGGTTTTTTAGGGTTAACATCTCTACGGATTTCTTGTCCTGGTGTTATTTCAGATTGGCCAGAATGATAATCCTCTGTTTAAAAACGATATAACCTAGTAAGATGAATGTATTGAAAAATATTTAATTAAGAAAAAAAGATGCATCTGCATAAACATGAAAATAGTAAAAGAAATTTCAAACTGCTTCGAAAAAACTCAAGTAGAACCCGGCCATGGTTGAATATTTGAAACTTCTTATACCTGAAGATGCCATATGCCTTGGTCTTTAGCTGCCAAAATATTTTACACTGTCTCATCTGAATTCTTTTCAAGCTCCCTCTCCAATGTTTGAATCTCCAGTAGATAAATCACATACATGATCAAATACTAACTTTAAAGATTGAACATACAAGTAATACCGGCCGACTACACATTAGGATTTCAAAATGTGCCCAACATTATATTGTCAATCTTACTTGATTGCATTTTACAATTAATTTTTATGAAGGACAATTTATGGGAATCACTAAATTTTCTTCTTGGAATGGCTTAGAGCTGTATCAAGTTATCAACAGCTCTGGGTACAGATAGTAATCAACCAGGGGAAGCATACCCTGAATAAAGTTGTTCCTAAAATGGACCTGGGACTATGTAGAATGAATAAGTTTTTTGTGAACCTCATAATTTTGTGAAGTATGATGTCTTTCGGTATCAGAAACCGTTATTATAAAGTCTAATGCAAAAGCCAGAAAATGAATACCACTAAGCTGTAAACAAGAATACAAATCCAATTTCGAAAAGAGCAATCAGTTGGCTGAGCATTAAATCGTATCATATCCATAACAATCTACGGCTATTGGCATATATAGAAGCCTCTATACAAAGAAGAAAGGTGACCAACGAATTATATCAGAATACACTTATTGTAACTGTCTAGGTAAAAGGATTGTTTCGAAAGGAAACATCAATATTTTATTATTTTTTAATAACCAGCAAATACTCACAAACATGCAACTAGCGTAAATGCCAAACAAAATACATTCGTAAATTGGGCATCGACTACCATACAATAGATTTTTAAACAAAACCAGAAATGCAACTCAACACTCAGCTCAAGTGCATCAAGAGATGGATGGCCAATGTTTAGGTCGTTATTGATGGTGAAACAGGTTCAAAAACTCTCTAGCAAGCTTCTGACGAGGATAACCAATTTCAAATACTATTTATGGGTCAAATCTGCTTCTCATTTACTCTTATTAAATCTTGAGGATGCTGCTGTTACAGGTCTGAAATATCGATCAAATAGGGCCAGAGTAACCATGTTTCAGCATCACAAAGGATCCAGCAAGAAACCAATCCAAAAATTATTTTCAAGCTGAACGCACTTTTCAAATGTGGATCTAATGGTATGGCTGCCTGAATAATGCAATAAACTCTTAATGAACTAAGTGACCTCTCAATAACGGTTGTTTGACTTTGTCAGTAGGTGCCAAGTGATATGATAAACCACAACTAGACACTTCTCCTTAGTTTGCTGCTAAAAATTCTCCACTTTCAGCTGATCAATATGCTTGAATAAGATCCATTCACCTACAAGACTTAAAATACCAGGTTTGAGTAAGAATCTTATTTCAATCAATGAGATAACTAGATAGAGCCTGCATTTGGATGTGTTGTTTTAAGTTGATAGAAGTTTTCTGAAAGAAAAGAGAAATGGTGAAGTGATGAGAATGTGAATTTTGCTTTAATGTTTGTTGTTCTAAATTCATGTGAAACCCAGAATTATGATGAAGCAAAAGGCAAGGATGAGTGCGAGAAGGCCATGAAGGTCAACTCAAGAGTGTTGATTAAGTTGTCATTGATGCCAACAGTGCCTGGTCATTAGTGCCCCTTGTGGAGCCCCTGAGGGTTAGTGTTTGATTTGTAGTTGTCTGTGTCAAGAGGAGACCTTTTGACTCTGTCCAAGCCCAAGCTTGAAGCCCTTGGAGGCCTATGGACATTGGAAAAAGCCCTGAACACCCTTTAGAGTGTTTAAGTACCCCTAAGTTGTTTCTTTGGTCCCCCATACCACAACCTATTCCCTAGTACCCTAGGAAGTGTCCTTGTTGGGTTGAAGAAGTTCTGAAGAAGTCCTTGGTTCCACACTTAGTGGATTGATGACCTTGCAACCCCTGTTGAAGTCATGGATCTCTTGTATGAGATGATGTCATAAATGACTTAATAAAGTCATGGAACCCTTGTGAAGACCTTGATGCCCACTATTTGAAATTGAAGAGGTTAAGGAACCCACATCGTCGATGATGGAGAAGCCCTTGATGGGTTGAAGAAAAAAATTATTGACCCATTTTGTGGTCATTTGGGTATGATGTGGCTAATAGGCATATGGAGGATCTTGACCATTATATATGATGACCTTCATTGTTTGTGAATATTGATGAAGCCCTATTTGCTCACTACACCCCTAACGTTGATGATGAGGTCTTTGAAGGTTGAAAAAGTTTATATGATAACAAGCACATGATGGAGACTAAGAAGAAAGAGTATGAAATCTACAATTACTGATATGCTTGAAGTGCCTAAGATGAAGAGCTAAAGCAGCCCTCTATTCTTATTAAATAGAGATTTTAAATTAATATTAAAATGACCAAATGGAAAACATATATCCAGCAGGTCGGCTCCATAAATAAATTTCAAAATAATATTAAAAACCCCATGCAAAGTCGGCTCAGTAAATATATATATAAAAAAATGGTGTATAAAATATATTTAGATACATAGCAGGTCGGCCCAGAAAAACTCCACGTTGTAACACTATATATATAACTTTTTCAAATGCAAGTGAAGTGGATGAGCTCTGAAATTCGCTGGAGTAGAGAGAGCCCTAAAATTTGGAGAAGTCTGAGGAAGTTCGGGTACTGTAGCAGCAACAGTACACTGGAAATTTTTTTTTTTTTGGTATGTGGAATTTGTGTGGAGGAAAAGCTCTGAATTTCGGGTCTCTGAGGCAGCCATAGTAAAAATCAGGTGTGCATTTTGTTGAAGATCTGTCTCTGAAATTCAGGTTATTCACTGAGGAAGCCACAGTCAGCATTTGGTTGTCTGAAATTTGGGTCAGTATTGGACTGTGGCAGCCCAGTAAAAGATACAAGTTTTTAGCTCTGATTTCCGGGTGTACTGAGGTAGCTGCAAATGAGAGCAAGAATTTCTACAGCAGAGCATTATTTCTGATTTCGGGTGAATGCAGACTGAGGCTACCTCAGTACTTACAGGTCACAACAAAAGATCATTCGGGCTGCTACAGCACATCTCTCAGGACAGTGAAACCGTCCAGCACTAAATTTTGGGTTTCCCACAGTTGTAATTCTGGTTTTTAGCAACATAAATAAAAGGCTACCACAGTGATGAAGACCTAACCACATGAAGGCATCCATATGTGTTGGCAGCAGCTCAAAGGATCATTTTGCAAGCAGTGACATGGTTGTGACAACTACAAAACAATGGCATAGGCTGCTTTGACAGTAGCAGAGATGTTCTTGGCAGTGATGATTAATTGACTTGGATAGTTGACTGTGATTGGTGACACATTTGACAAGATCAGACCTATGACATGGGCATGAGCAAAATCCTGTGATGAGCTTGAAGTCCTGATTGGTTGAGGTGACACAAATGCATGCACAACATGAGAAGATAACCTCCACAGTCTGAGGACGATGATGAAGTGTTGAAGGTATTTTCACACTACTCAGTAGCAGCAGAGATCGAGGTAAGTATAAAATGATGATGGTATATAAACTGTGAAGGATAGAGCAGTGATGCATGCACTATGATGCTATGCATACCCTATGTTAACAATACTCCTAGATATGATGATTGAATGATGTTTGGTGATGATGAACACTATGATAAGATACTATATGATGATGGTGCATACATGATATTAATGGTACCTTGCTCTATGCATGCTATACATCTTGTACACCTTGATGATGTTTTGACTATACATACATGATGCAAACTACATGATGATGTTAATGCATGATTGCTCTAGAGGATTACTATATGACAGTGAGGAAGAGAAATTGACCTACAGTGATGAATGACCAAGTGGATTAAACCAGCGGTACTAATGGCAGCAACAGTGTATTGAGAAGCAGTGGTATTTTGGCATGGCAGTATAGACACATACAGGTTGATGAAACAGATTGATGGTGGATAAGCAGTGGTATTTTGGCATGGCAGCATAGACACATACAGGTTAATGAAATAGATTGATGGTTGATAAGCAGTGGTATTTTGGCATGGCAGTAAAGACACATATAGGTTGATGAAACAGATTGATGGTTGATAAGCAGTGGTATTTTGGTATATGTATAACAGGTCCACAGGATCTATCTCCTTCATCTTTAGGGTGGTAGGGTGGTGCTAGGGCTCACAAGTTTGTGAGCTGAGCTGTTGTAGCAGCTCGTCAGTTGCAGCTGACGAAGCCTAGGGGTTGTAGCTCCTTCCAGTTGTAGTTGGAGAAGTTGTATTAAATTTGTAACCCCAGTTGTTGCTGGGTCAAATTTTATTATAAAAGGCTTCCGTTGTTTTACCCCTAGGACTTGGGTTTCCACGTAAAAATCTTGTGTACTGTGCATCTTGTTATTTTTCATGATTGTTGATGATATGCTTGGTGATTAGCAACTTGCTCTTGATTGAAAATTTTTAATGATTGGCAAATACTGATTCACCCCCCTCTCAGTATTTCAACAAAGAGAAACAACGCTTGGGAATTGATCAAGTTGCCTCCATGTAAGAAAAGATGTTGTTATGCACAGTTTTCCTTTGCGCTGTACAATTGGGTTTTTTGCATAAATTGAATGGCCTAGTAGTTACAAGTGTTGTCATATAGTTATCAATGAGCTTGGACTCCACCCTATAGAGGTGAGGAGAGGAGGGTGCCATAATTTGAGCACCATACTACCATCCTAACAACAATTGGCAAATTGACTGTCATCCAGTCTTTGCTTGAGGGGCAGAATGAATTTCCCAAGCAAGTGGGTACTCGGTTGCCCATATCCAGGCACCAGTTGCAACTAGGATACATTTTCCCTTCAAAATAGAACACAAGCAAAGGATAGGTTGGCCCCAATATTTGTTGGGACAAGTTGGTCCCTTTAAAATCAATAAGCTTCTTGTGCAGATTACATTGAGGGTATTTGACAGGCTTACTACAAACTTAGTCATAAAATAACATGATGAGGTCAAATACTAGAGTTCTAGAACAAGTTCTTTCAGGATTCCTTGATCCTAGTTTGTCTCTACCATGAATAAGGCTATTCCCTGCATTTCTAAAAAGAAATAAAGCTCACAGATAGCCTAGCAAAATTCAGACACCCATTAACACAAAGCTGAGCGCTCTACCCAATGCATCATCTAAGACGCTAAAAAATTCTTTCATGCATCTGAAAATGAGTGAAAAGGTCTGCAAGGTCATCGTTCAGGAATCGAGTCTCCAAAGCATGAAAGATTAGTACTGAAGTGCCTGACAACAATAATAATTCTGAACAGAGAAACACCCTCTCTTATTCAATCATTTTGGGTCTTCGATCTGGTATTGGTCAAGGTTGTAATTCTTGAGAGTTCTCAGAAGATGTTTATCTTCCTTGTGCTGACACAGTTTGTTTATTGCTGTTGCGAATATACAGTGGGTTGAATACTGCTTGTGGGCTTAGTATATGCCTGGAAAACATAAGCCTTAAACAGAGATGAATCCTCCTCTATCATCCATTGTAAATATCTGGACAGTGGACACCAAATCTATTTGAGTATAGAAGTCACGTTCAGTAGATCTTGCATGGTAATATAAGTGTTTATGTAGGTGAGGCAGGTAGTGTAAAAAGAAAAATGATCCCTGATCTGAAACTGAATGGAACCCTCAAGATACCCTTGCATTTTGGGGATAACAAGGCCCAAGTATCATCATACCACACCTAAACCATATGCAAACCTAGTCATGTGGTGAACATAACAAAGGGGACAATGTGGAACACCTCCTCCTAGTGACAAACCAATAATGTAACACCATCATGCTCTAGAATCATGCAATACCATCAGTGATCCATCAATAATCACTAGAGAACTCCCTGACAAGAGCTAGATCAGCATTCAAATGTGCTGAGCACCAAAATAGATCATGATATGCAAGGTGCAAGTACTTCATCAAATATCATCCAACTAGCTGATCCATCAAAAAATGAAGAGTACCACAAGATGAACCATCAAACATGACCACTCCAAGGAGAAAATGGGTCTTGTCCACCAAAACAACTCAATCAAGCCAAAAGATATCCATCAAATAATCCACTAGGAGCAAGCCAAACTGTCATGAAGGTGTATACCCCAATCCCTCAAAAACTCCATAGATACCATGCTGCAAAACCCGTCCATTGTGATGAAAATCTGAAGTTACCTCATGCAATATGAGGGGTGATGTCATTAATATTAATTCTTGCGTGTCATCATTGTGACTAGATTATGTTATATAGACCTTCTTTGTTGAAGCTGTTTAGTAGTGATACAATTTTTTATCCTTTTTCTTAACCATTCTTCCATTTAGATTTGGTCTTTATTTCAGACATACGTGCTTATAGATAACATTGTTTCTCAAGTATGTTAGTTGAGGATGATCAATTTTTTATCCTTTTTCTTAACAATTCTTCCATTTAGATTTGGTCTTTATTTCAGACATACGTGCTTATAGATAACATTGTTTCTCAAGTATGTTAGTTGAGGATGATCTTCTCTCATTGAGGAATTGAAATTGACAATGTGCCCTGAAGATATGTAGTTAATAGTGACTAACAAGAGGCGATTACTAGTTAAGCCAATATGTTTAACTTTCAATGTTGTGAAGGGAACGGACTAATTATATGTTGGCAAGAAATATATGCAACATGATATCAGAATCAGTTCAGATATTATGAATTTTTACTGTTGATTTCTAATGTGTTTTTGCACAATTGGATCATACTGTATTCATTATTGTTTCATATTTTGTAGACTTTAGCAAGAGGTCTGACAAAAACAAATACCGGAGTGCAGATGATGGATCTTAACATAGTAGACATTCAAGATATGATAGAATGTGTTAGCAGATGTGCGGGAGTTGTTATTATGGCACCTCTTAGCTCGGGACCTGCTAATCAAGCTATCACTACGATTTATGCTGCTGTGAAGCCCAAACAGGTGAGTGAAATATTTCTAGGTTCTATATTTTAAGCATCTATCGCCTTCTATATAGTATATATACGTGTCTATTAATTTACAGCTCAAATGTCAGTGTTATATGTGTAATCAGTTGGAGATCTGTTGCAGCCAGTTGTAATAGCAGAGAGCTATGGTGGAGGTGATGAGCCTGTAGACACAATAGCGCAACGGCTTGTAACACTTGGGATTTCTCTTCCCATTCCACCTTTGAGGATAAAAGAGATACCTAATGAAGCAATGTAATATTCTGTATCTCTTTTCTATTTGCATACATGGACCACTGAGTTCTAGAATTCTCCAGTATGTTTTCCCAGTTACATACATGGAAAGAAACCTTGCTTAATTCATAACTTTCATGTCTATTGAAACTTAGTTAGCATTTTTGTATTTGTTTGCAAATGTTCTGGAAACAGTAGAAAGTTAAACTTGACTGCGTAGTACTAGTAGAAGTTGATACATGCTATAAATATGTTACTTTTACTTGCAATAGACTCATTGCTTGCATATGCAATATTGTCCTCACTGCTGACGGTTAACTATATATGAGGAATCTTGGTTCTTAATCACCTAAGGATATTGACCTTAATGGTTTTCACTTAAGATGTTTGTCAGTTCAGTTTCCTAGTAGTAACCATTTTTTCCTGTAAAGAAACCTTAACTCTTTCCAAATTTCTCATCATGAAAAATTTAAGAAATGAAATTATATGAAAAGTTGTGTTTTGTTGGAAGCTAACCAGGACTGGGTAACAAAATTTTTGAGGAATGGATTTCATGATGTTTGAAGCAAGAACAACTGGCATGGAGAGAGGAGACTGAAGCTGTACTAGACAGAAATAATTAGCAAATGTCATAGGTAGGTTGCATGCCTGTCATTCAGGGTTGTCACCCCTTCACATGTAGGAGTGACTTTATTATCATTGCTTATGTGATCTTCCATCACATATAGCAGTTCCATAGATGAAATCTATGGTCAGCCCATGGATATTTGCCAGAGACACCTTCAGCTTGCTCAGTTCACCATGATATGTGATAGAGATCACTGGGGACATTCATAATACCACAGGAAGGGATCGAAAGAATGGGCCATAACAAATGTGAAAGCACCAATGAGAGATTGGCTAATAAAATAAAAGAACTAATAAGATAATTAAAAGCAGACAACATATAATTTTATACAGGATATGAGTAAATTTCTCTCTCCCAACATATTCAAAACCTGCAATAAATGAATATACCAATATTTCATTTGAAGATGTAAAAATTTATTGTAATTCAATCGAGTGAGTTATTTTAACACATGATGATGGTGATAGAAGGATTAAAAGGTAGCATCAACATAAGAAAGGATATATAAAAGGACATTTGGTAAAAAAATTATTCTAATTCAATCCAAAGAGTTATTTTAACACATGATGATGGTGATAGAAGGAATAAAAGGTAGCATCAAAAAGAGAAGGATATATAAAAGGATATTTGGAAGGTTTGATGTAATTTGAAACTTCCAACAATAATAAATAAGCAAAAAACTGAAAAAGGGATGTCAAGAAAATATGGTGGGTAGAGACATATGAACTTATGGTTGGTAGAGACATATGAATTCAATGTGTGACATAGGAACACAAGCCTGTCATCCCTATGTGTAATTCTCCCTCCTAAAAAATTCAAATTTCATAGATCTAGGTTAGTCCTGTGGGTCTATGGGGGTTTTTGACCATTAGAAAACAACTAATATCCAAAACCTAGGAAACACTAAGACCTATTCCTGGCCTTTTGCAGTAGTAAACAACAGTAAATATCAAGTCTTGGAAAATCTGAGCACATTGCACCCTCAAAGGGCATATAAATTAACATGGCGCAAATTCTGGAAATGCCTTACAGGATATAGCTAGAATGGATTATTGTGAGCAGTTTCATTGATATCAACAGTTGGATGAATGTTAAATGTCACTTAGAATATTTCCTCGGTTCCTTGACACTTAAAAAACAGATATGTAATCAACCAATGTGAGAAATATGTTGCAAGAAATTAGTGCCTTTCTTTTAGAGTATAAGTGCATCAAATTGAGGAATTCAAACAACAAAATCACTATTGATTAGGTTATCTAGAAGGAAGAACAAGTATAGTACTTTAGCTCTTTGTTCCTCTGTTATTCTCTTTATTTTCTAACTTCACAAAATACTTACCAGCTTCTCTGTATGATAGAGATTATATTCAAAAGTTGAAAGCATTAACCAACACTTTGGGTGTGACCACAGATCGTAATACTGCATTACTCAAATGGGTGGTGTTGTTACATGGGGCTAGTTACCATATTTGGAGTACTTCAGCATTAAATATTAGTATTGGAGGCTTTAACAATAATGTCCATTGTTTGGCAAAGTGCATGAATGTGTTTATTGCTGCAAGTGAATTTGTTAAGGAAGAAATGAAATAGATTGAGATGGGAAGGACCAACGAACTCAATGGGGGGATGACATGATGGGCCTCGGGTTCCAATCTTGGTAAACTATTTCTATAATTAAATAGTTTACCAAGATTCAAAGCATTTGGCATAGTCCAGATACTAGGATCTCTACCTGTGTTTTGTACTTCCAGTAGGATCAAGATGCTTGTGAGAAGTAGGATCATTTTTAAGATAGTCATAAAGTAAGTGCTGAGGGAGGTAATTTCCTTGACTAAAATGAACAACCACCCTAACACTTCTAGACAGCAGTGTTTGTTTCCTATGTGTCACACCCAAAAAATGAAGATGTTAAGGGGTTGGTTAGGAGAAATCATGGCATGACCCAGAATTATAGATATATGGCATATATCCAGTGTTTTAGATCAACTGAAATATGAAGAAAGGCATCTGGCAGATGAATCACATTAGGTACAGAGGAAATCCAATATTTTCCCTCATTCTAATGGTGACAAAATGCAACCAGTCTTCAGTTCTATCTAAGGGATAAAACATAAAAAAGAACCACTCCTTTGATACCTGTAGCAGCAGCATTGTATGCACTCAGCCTACTTTGGAACTAGTCAATTTACAACATGCATCAAGCAATGGACAATATTAAAGAAATATAATCCATTTTTGTATGGACGGAAGGTGAATATTTTTCAACTGATATGTTTTTATGGTTTAGGCAGAAGAATTCTTTAATAAGTGGTGCTATGACTGGAGAAGCCATGTCCTTTGGTGATCAACATTACAACATAGACAAGATGATGAAGGACGCCATTATAGGAGGAGTCACAACCACTGCTACCGAATTTATAAGATATCTCACATAAAACAACATATTTCCAGTGAACTTAGTCAGTGAAAGATTACACGATGACATAAATTTTATGAGCATTACTATGCTTGCCATATATGTAGTCCCTGGATTGTTTAAATAAAAGGAAGTTTAATAAACTGACTAGTGAATTGGAAGACCAAATGCTTCAAATTTGTAAAGAAAAAGGAAAAACAACCTTTGTTATCGCTCATTTCCTTCAATCTTTTGTGCATGTTACCTAAATGCATTGTTGTTACCATAGGTTAGTTTCATGGTCACAAGTTTGAAGAAGAATTGCATTGGAGAAAGGAGGTATCACTTCTTTTTGAAGTTAGCTATAGACATTCCTATGATCTGCATATACAAGTCACCTTTATATTTTGTCAGAGAATCAAATAATCTCTATGTTTACTCATAATCAAATAAACTCTTGATATATTTTTATTAGATGCATATTTTGAAAGCACAAGGATTGGCTTTCCAATTTTTTGATATAATGCAATGTAGGTCATCTTGTTGTATTGCAAATATAGTCAATCATGGTGTTTTTAGATACATGGCCTAAACTTATTTTGGATAGTTTTAAACTAGGTTTATTAGAAGTACATATATATCATCTCAATATATCTTAATAGATATTTATTCCTTCTTGAGTACAACGTGAAAGTGAAATATACAGGCAAACCTATTGAAATACATCCAGAGATGTTGCAGTGAAAGCATTTGTGCATACATGAGAGGCATGTGATATACATGATAGGGACGTGAAATATACAGGCAAACCTATTGAAATACATCCAGAGATGTTGCAGTGAAAGCATTTGTGCATACATGAGAGGCATGTGATATACATGATAGGGACTTTCTTTACAACTGTATGAAACTTGAAGGCCCAAGTATCCAATTAGAATATATGAAATTGCTTTCTTCTATACCTAGGCCTCCTAAAGCCATAATGTGTATTGGTAAAAACTATGCTGACCATGTTAAATAAATTTATACATGGAAATGGCTTTTGGCATAGCTTCTCCCAATATACCAAAGTATCTTGTCATCCTCATAAATGCACCACAGTCAGTTATTTGACCAAGAGATGCAATAAGATATCCTCATTCAATAACAACCAAGTGGACTCTGAAACTGTGATTATTGAAAAATATGGGCATGGCATAAAGAGGGATGATGGAATGTCACATCCTTTTGGGTATACTATACTAAATGATGTAACTTAAAGAGACTTGCAAAAGCATCACCAATTGTGGTTCATGGGGAAGAGTTGTGACATTTTTTGTCTATTGGGTCTATGGACTATGCTAGCAATTAAAATAAATGGTTAGGACCTTCAGATTCAGTGTTTGATTAATGAGGAGTTAAGGCAAGATGCCAAGACATCAGAAATTCATTGACTGATGAGAAAAGTACATTTAGAAAAACACAAGAATACACAAGGAAACCTACCAAGGATGGTGAGATTGTGGGATTGTTGCAAGTGATTGCAGGTCAGAAGAGCAGTCAAAGAGTGGGGTCTTTCCATCCTAGTCAGAGGCCACTTTGGTAAGAGATTAATGTATGCCTCCAAGGATAAAGGATGCCCCCATAATTATGCCATGATCAAATTTTGTTAGCCAAGACTTCTGAGACAAATAGTAGAGGAATGCAAGGGTTCTCAACTTGTGCTTGAAATCACTCGCATTTGAGATGCTACCAAGCTGTGATTGAAGTCATTGAAGTCCCAGATTAGGAGCCAAGGAACCTAATTCAACCCGTGACTCAAAAATACAAACTCATCTTCAAGTTTTTCATTATGAAAAGAAACTATAAATCATCTATAGGCTTTGGAAATTCATGACAATATGGAAGATACTGATGCCACAAGAGACTGGATATGGACCACTCAAGCAATGGATCGCCAACCCCAGAAGTTTCCATAATTTTTTTATCCTGATAAGCATCAAAATACCTTATGAATTACCGAGAATGAATAAACCAGACCATTACTACAACTCTAAAACAAATTAACCAATCCCCCAGCTTGACAACCCAAATGCCCAAGCGAATCCAATATCATTCCCAACACAGTAAGTAAAAACTTAAAACGCTAAGAAGCCCAAAACAAGCCGCACCTTTTCCGGAGCCAAAAAATGGAAACACGCAGCCTTCTGTAGAAGTGTGTTCGCATGTAAATACCGAGGAGGCCCAACCCCAATATATGTTGCGGCTACAATGGCGGAGAGCTGTGGCTGCATCTTTAAGTGTGATAGACTATGGGACTCCGAGGTTAAATTCTTGTAGCAAATATAGTCCACTATGGCTCTTACCAGTAGGTATCCTCCACTTTGTCCCTTCCTTCCGGACTGTAAGTCAAGCAGGGAATGGGTTATTACTAGGGCAAAGGAGTGCAAAAGGGCATATTTTTTATGGCTCATTGTTGCTGGAACTTCTTGTGTCAACTTCCCAAACTAAACATTAACCCAAGCTTCAAGCTATGTTTTGTGAGCCTGCAAACCCAGAAGCCCTTTCACTCGTGAAAATATCAGTGAAAAGTCAATTCTAATATTCCTTTTAAGTACCAAATTTACCATATCAAATTGAAACCCCGAAACCTGATCCTGTCGATATATAGGGACGAAATCGGTCCATTATGCCCCGATGCCAGGATTTATGGATGAATTTCTTAAAAAAAATTCACAAGAATGAAAATCTTGGGGCGATTGAGACTCGTATTTCGATTTACAACCAAAAAATTGGGGAAATTTGGATTTAAAACCTCCATGGCCAGAAATCGGGGGGCGAATGGAGAATTTTAGGGGAATTTGTGGAGGTTAAAATCATTTTTCCCCCAATTTATGGTAAATAAGACTGAGCTAAGTTCGTTTGAACCCATTTTTTGGGAAATAAATAATGGGCTAAATTTTAATAATGAAAAAAGGAGGTTTAATATAAAATATTCGCCCACTAAATTTTCAAAACCCCCCAAAATTCGCCCATGGGCTATAATTCGCCCCTAAAATCATCCTTGATTCCTACTATAAAAAACTTGGGATAAAAGCTTGTTGAGTAAGACCAGCATAGATCCATCTTAAACCCGGATCTATCAAGCACCGAAAGGGATCCAATTTCTGAGCTGTATTTTTTTTAAATCTTAAATTTGATCCATATCTAAATCTATTAATATAGACTCCCACCTTAATTAGAAAGAACATTCACTTAAGGCTATATAAAGAAACAACTTGGATACTCCTCTCAAACTTCCATTACTTCAATTCAATTTTCTTCTATCTTTACACCTCCACATCAAGGAACATTGACCATGTTAAAACTTAACACTTGAAACTGGAATGGTTCCAAGTAATTGAAGAATATACATTGTCACCTCGTACATGTTATCACACTATCTCTAGCTGTTCGTGGTAGCTATCCAAATAGGGATGGTAGAGGGGACAGCTAGGAAGGTGTAACCGGCAGTAGCCAGGTCCTCCGCTCAAATGAACGGAAGTCACACCGGGAAATGCTATTGTCACTTTAGACAAGGCACTTGGCCTAGTCAAGGGGGATACCCCGCTCAACCAATGATGGTTGAGAGATAAAAAATACACCCAAACCCAAAGAATAAGAGACGAAAAACAAGGAATGAGTGTAGATGAGCTCCTAAGTCTGATCTCAGTCGATTGATGGACACAAGCAATGAAATGACAATGATGTGATGAGTGACCAGCAATAGCTTATGATAAATGTAATAGATTTATGTGGCTGAAAATCAACTAGGGCAGTGAATGATGCAAGGAGTGATTAAATAGAAGAAAATATGCCCAAGGGAGAGATTGATTTCGATACTGGTGGACCTAGGGCATTGTAAAATTAAGGCTTTTAACCACCTCTAGCTATTGAAACTTGATTTCTTAAGGTAAAATGACGATTCAAATCCAAATCAAGAGTACCCAGAACCCCAAAGAGACCCAAACCAGTTGAAAGAGAAAAATGCCCTAGAGGGGCGTTTTTGGCAAAGGGACCAATGCTGAATCTATGGGCTAATGGAGTCGGAAAGCTATGAAACTTAGTATTTAGACGTTTAAGAACAAATCATAAGCGGGTTTGAAGAGAAAATTTAGTTCCTACGGTTAGAAATTAAGTTATCAATTTTTAGGGTTTTTTATGTAGATTGCAGCTAAGCATTTGCAAATGAAACTGAAATACAAGAGACAAGCAAGGATTGTACTAGGATAATGAAGGTGAATACATTCTGGAGCTGAAGACAAACCCCGGAGATCAAGTGCCAAACAATCGTGCGTTTTCCCTTTGCGTTTTTGTTGCAGCCAGTTGACCAATGCGCCCTTGTACCTGCCACAGAGAGAATGAATCAGAAACTATAGCAAGTACTCAAGGAAATCTGCAAATGAAAGACAAATAATGAGGAAAAGCAAGATACAATAGTAAGTTTCACTTACCTTGTTAAAATCCTGAAGAGAGAAGCAACTAGAAGCTGCTAACTCAAGAGCTGCGCCCTCACCAAGTGGTCAAGTCACCTGCAATTCGTTTTTGGACAAAGAGTGATAGAGAAACCACAAAATAACTTAGCAATGCACCAACAATAAGCTAGCAATCAGCCCCATAAGCATTCACCACCATATCACAAGCAAATCTGGAAGAATTGTCTCTCTATTGCTCAATCTCAAGTCTGAAAAATGCCAAGAAGAATACAAAATGGATGAGTGCCCTCTCTTATAGAAAAAGGCAGCTCTCAAACCTATTTCCCCCCAAAATGGAGGGTTGAGATCATCTCCCCAATCCACAAAATCGAATGGTGGAGATGTCTCCTCAAGGGGGTGCAAATTGCCCATAGAAGCGCACAAGTGGAGAGGGGGACCCATTGTGGGGTCCATGCAATACATATAATGTGGTTGGGGGGTGCCTATGGGATGTTTTATCCCCCCAACATAATACATCAAGGCCCATATACAAAGTATCAACCAAATCGAATTCCCCTAGGTGGAGAAAAATGCCCCCCATGGGCAATTCGACCTCCAATGGTGAGCTGGGCAATAGAGGGCCCCACAATACACAAATACAATGTTAAACATTACCATTTTACCTAAGAAATCACCTTTTTCTTTTCCAACCACTGATTTTTCCATTTGTTTATAGTTTCCTTAGTCAAATTCTGATTTTCCATGTAATTTTTGCTGGTTTATATGGCTGAAGATGAAATTTGGGATTTTGACCCACTTTTAGTGCCCAAATTGCCGAACCGTCTGTTGCAATGTGATCATGGACCCCAAAAGTAGTAGGAATGACCACTCGAACGACCCTGATCCATCACTTAGGCATTATTTGCCCAAAATCCATAATTTTTAATTAAAACAGGTCAAAATTGACCAATAATAATTAAAAATTTCTCAAATGCTTCAATCTTTTGCAATTCTGACACCTGCATGCTCATATGGGACCCCTGTAGATACTAATTGACCAAAATTGAAATTCCGGTCGCAACATTTTTTCGGGCCCATTGTTGGCTAGTTGAATACCTGTGCAAACATGGAGTGACAAGGCTCAATTATACAAGTTAGTACATTACTAAGCAATACGATGATAACATGGTGATCAAATATACATAAAATCCCGAGATAATACAAGGCCCTGGTGAGGTGGGCCCACCACCTTCAAAAGACCAAAATGCTATGCACATCTTATAGAATTGACCATTTTGCTGACTTTAGGTGATGTGGAAACAAGGTGGAGGACAATGGGAGGACAAGGATAAAGATCATGTGACCCTTTGGACAACTCGGGAAAGCGGGGTCCACTGAGATAAGTATGCCATGACAGAACATGGGGAAGGGCGGTGCCTCACAAATGGTTATAGTGCAGGTAAAACACCACTAGTCATCTAACAAGTATCTCACAACTCACATCCATGCTCGAAGACTCTGTGAGGTTCTTTTCTAGAGCCACCAAACTGGGTGTCCGGCAAACCGTAACTTGAGACTCTAGAGGACAATATTGAGCTTGTCCCTTGCTCCCTCTCACCTCCTTGCCCCGCAGGACTAAGTGAGGAAAAACCACTACAAATGCTGACATGTATGGCCGACCTGTGTCCATGTGTGTTTATAAACACATTGCATGGATTTTACAATGAGTTTCATACTTAGCCTTTTTCAAGCTAGATTTTACATTTACATTAGCCTTTTTGGCTTGATTTACATTTCTTCATTTCTTCATTTACATCAAGGCCCTCTTGGGCTACATACATATCTCAAAATATATAAACATGGTGCTCATACTGCAAAGGTAATGGGGGTGAGCAATACATGCTTCGATGACCAATGGGGAACACTCGGTGAGGCTATACAATCCTAACTGCATTGCAACATCGGGGGCAACCGACAGGAGCAAATCCCAGGTCTAAAAGTGTATCTCACACACTAAAGAGCCGAGGCACAATAAACGGGGAGTCATGGCAAACTTAGAGATCAGTGGGGAAGGGGTCCTCGGGATCACCAATCAGAATCCAAGTCAGGAACAAGTATCATGGATGAGTCAGATAGATGGCGAAAGTGAGAGTGGAGCTAAAGTCAACTACCGAGAGGGACTAAGTGACCAAGTCTATGCCAAGTGTAGGAGACATGACCCAGCGTGCATATACATAAGTCTAACAGGAGGGGTGGACTGACATCATCAAGGGCCCAATCACATCATACAATAGCTAGATCACCAGATATATCATCTCATGTAAAGTTAGTGTACTAACAAGTATAAAGAAGTCTAATCTACAACATGAGCAATAATCATCAAATGCAATACCTGCTGCACCATATACCTACTGCTACTGAAGCTATCTCTGAGCTGGATCTCTGCTGAATCCGGGCAACATAGTAAACCAGCAATATACTGTGATAGTCTCAGTCAAAACAAGACTAGGCAACTGTCTCAAATGGGCTTATGTCAAAGCCTGGCAAGGAAGAGGTGACCCTGTGGTAGATGGTAAGTGAAAATGTTTGTAACACTGTACAACTGTCTGTCCCCTCTGATATATCTGCTAGGGGCAATCTGAACAAAAATGCCTCGTCTGAAGGCGCGTGATCTCTAATCTGGAAAAAAAAGTACTGTGTGGTCCTCGGTCGCACAGTCTGCAGTATGGTAGTTCCAGCTAACATAGATGTGATAACAATACACTCTCCCTGCACGTTAGGTTAGTACTTGCTAGCCACAAGGGGGAATCACTATGCAACCCATAAGCTAAGAGTCAACCCTAGATATTAGCAAACATTAATCACTGCAACAAATTCTTGGTGTAATTTAAAATATCAGATCAATAATCTACATTAAATTTAAAACATACTAAACAACAAGATAAAATGTAATGGAGCTATATGAACTCATGTACTAGAGAATGTTAAAAAAATGAAAATTGATAGCAGTAGCAGACTGTAAATATAAAAAGTGCAGAGACAGCTAACTGTAAATACACATAAAAATAGAACACAGTATTTTTCACAGGGAAACCTTTCAAGGACAAAAACCCCAAAGCAATTAATAATAATTTATCTCCAAAATGAGATAGCTGAGTTTGTACAATAGCAGGCTGAGATAAGCCTTCACAACAAAGTCTAAATTGTTTCACCAAACAAGAAGAGTCCTGTACTATGACTGCTGCCACTAGATGACTGTGGATGTTCACTGTAGACCTGTACACACCTTCTGCTGTAACTTGTGAACCTGTACACACACTGCTGTAATCTTCTGCTGTAAATTTGGGACAGACCCTATATAAAACTCGGGTGTTCAAAAGAGAAACTACCATGGATTGTTGTGGTTGTAGGGTGCTCTTAATAGGGTGTCAGAATTAAGGACAGACCTTATATATGTATTTGGATGCACAGGAAGAATGTCCTGTCTAAGCTCAGGTATACACAGTAGATGGTGTTTGATAGCAGCAGCATACCCTAGCTGATATAGGGCAGCAGTAAGAACAAAGTAAGAACCAGCAGTATAGAAACCTAGCAGAAATATAATACCCATGAACTGTCTTTTAGCTCAGTCAAATGACACCTCTGAACTGTCGCACGAGCTGTCCTAAAACATCACGAATTGTGTGTTAAAATGATGAGTTTCATTTTTATTTATAGTGGAATAATTCCACTTAATTGAGGCTGACCCGTCCTCATATAAAATAAATTTATTTTTATTTATTTTTTATCCTCCAAAAAATAAATATGAGGCCGACCTGTAACTTCATATATTAATTTTTATTTATTTATTTATTTTTTCTTCTCCAATGAGCCGACCCATAAAGATAAATAATTATATATTTATTATTTTTTTCTTCTATATGGTGGGTTCATGAACCAAGTCAAGTGGTGCTTGGGTTCTATGGTTCTTCAATAAATCATCCAGGTGTTCTTCAAGGTCTTCATGTCCACTCCAAGCACATCATCATAAGGAGATAAATTAATTGCTTTACTTCACCCTCCTGTTGCCACCAAGATCAAGTGCATAACCCATAGATCAAGGAAAGGAGTACATCACTTGCCCAGACCCGATCTAGGGCTTACAGTGAAATCCTGGTAACTGACCAAGTACCTCCATTCTCCTAGAGAATGGCTCTCAGCCCCAGGCTGAGCTTCCAGTCCCAGACTGGATCAATATCCTGGTAACTGACCAGGTGCCTCCATTCTCCCAGAGAATGGCTCTCAGCCCCAGGCCGAGTTTCCAGTCCCAAACTGGATCAATATCTTGGTAACTGACTAGGTGCCTCCATTCTCCCAGAGAATGGCTCTCAGCCCCAGGCTGAGCTTCCAGTCCCAGAATGGATCAATATCCTCGTAACTGACCAAGTGCCTCCATTCTCCCAGAGAATGGCACTCGATGCTGCTCAGAAAATCAACACTCCCTCTCAGCGAGAGGGTCATTCTCTGCAATACCAAGCTTGTCTCGAAAGTGCACAAGCTTTGTCAATGATAGAGGCTTGGTCAATATGTCAGCTATCTGCTCATCTGTACGGATGTACTGGAGCTTCAAGGCACCTCGCTGTACCATATTTCTGATGAAGTGATACTTCATCTCAATGTGCTTTGACCTGTCATGAAATACAGGGTTCTCTGAAAGCTTAATGCAACTCTGATTATTGCAATGGATAATAGTTGGTTCAAGCTTTCCACCAAACAGGTCAGAGAGAAGCTTTCTAAGCCAAACTGCTTCTCTGCAGGCATCACTGGCAGCAATATACTCAGCTTCAGCTGTGCTCTGAGCTATGGAACCCTGTTTTCTGCTGGACCATGAGATCATGGCTGATCCCAAACTGAAACAGTACCCTGATGTGTTTTTCCGGTCCACTGCACTGCCAGCCCAATCGGAGTCAGCATATCCAAGTAGCATTACTCCACTGTTGGAGGTATATCTGAGCCCATATGTAATAGTACCTAGCAAATATCTGAGCACATGTTTGGCAGCTATCCAGTGTATGTGCTTCGTCTCGGACATGAACTGACTCAATGCATTCACTGTATAACAGATATCTGGTCTCGTATGCACTAGATACATCAAAGTTCCAATAAGTTGGCGATACTGAGTAGGATCCACTACCTGTGAAGAAGTAGCTGAGTCACGTAACTTCTTCAGATTTGATGTCATGGGTACACTCATGGGTTTGCAGTCATTCATCCCAAACCTCTGCAAGATATCAACTGTATACTTCCCTTGAGACATAAATATCTCATCTGGCTTCTGCCAGACCTCTAAACCAAGAAAATAGTACATGAGTCCCAAATCCTTCATTTCAAATTCTGAAGTAAGCTCCCTCTTTCACTGAGCTAACAGTTGCTCCTCTCCAGTGAGGAACAGATCATCCACATATAGGACTAGGATCAAGACATGGTTCTGAACAACCTTAAAGTAAAGGTTGGAATCAGCAGTGCTCTTGGCGAATCCCAAATTGTGAAGGTAACCATCAATCCTAGCATACCAGACCCTTGGGTCCTGTTTGAGTCCATACAAAGCTTTCTTTAGCTTGCACACATGAGACTGCATTTCATGAGTCACAAAACCTTCAGGTTGCTCAATGTAGACCTCTTCTTCAACTTCTCCATTAAGAAAAGTTGTATTTACATCGATTTGATGGAGCTTCCATCCAAAGGCAGCAGCGAGGGAGATAATGGTCCTAATGGTGGTATACCTAGCAACAGGAGCAAATGTTTCATCATAGTCTATGCCTTCCTTTGTGAGAAACCACGTGCCACAAATCTTGCTTTGTATTTCTCAATGCTGCCATCAGCAACATGCTTGATTTTATAGAGCCATTTGGAAGTCACCACAGACTTCCCTTTTGGTCTAGGAACAATTTCCCACACATCATTTTTCATAATGGAATTATATTCTTCTGTCATGGCATCAATCCATACCTAATGAGTTTCAGCTTCTTTGAATGTAGAAGGCTGTGCATCAATGAGCTTACTCATAAGACCTGAGTATTTCTGGGGCTTCTTGCTTTCTCTGAATGTCCCAGAAGGAGATTTATGCTTCTTGCAATATTTCTCCCGCCCAAGTAGGTCTTCTCTTGGAAGGAGGAGCTTCAAGTAGTTCTTCAGCTGGTCTTTCTGGTTCTGAGTAAACATGAGGTTCATCTTCTTCCTCCCTCTGATTCTCTGAATGAGGAGAGTCTGGAATGTTGGAAAGAGATTCTTCTGCATCTTTTGAAAGCTCTTTAGAGTGGCGGAAAATAGCTTCCTCATGAAATATCACATCTCTGTTGATTTCAATGTATCTTTGACCAGGAACATAGATACGGTAGGCTTTTGAATTTTCACTGTACCCAACAAATGTGCCTTTCTTTCCAGAAGGCTCCAGCTTTAATCTCTTTTCTTTTGTCACATGGATGTAGACTGGAGTGCCAAACATCCTCATGTGGTCAACTGCAGGTTTCTTACCTGTAAAGACTTCTTCTGGAGTCTTTTCTCCCAAAATGGCATGAGGACTTCTGTTTTGAATATAGACAGCAGTACCAGCAGCCTCGGCCCATAGAGACAAAGGAAGATCTAGATCACACAACATGGCTTTAGCAGCCTCACAGATTGTTCTGTTCTTCCTTTCTACAAACCTGTTCTGTTGGGGGTTGTAAGGTACAGTTAACTCCCTCTTGATTCCTGCTTCTTGGCAAAAGTCATCAAAATCATTAGATTCAAACTCACCTCCATTGTCTGACCTCAAGATATGGATGTTTCTTCCTGTCTGATTTTCAATCAGCGCCTTGAACTCTTTGAACTTATCAAAAGTTTCACTCTTAGCTTTTAGAAAGTAAATCCAAGACTTACGAGAGTAATCATCAATGAACAGTACATAGTATAAACAACCACTTAAGGAAGGTGAAGACATGGGTCAACAAATGTCAGAGTGAATCAAATCCAAAATCCCTTTTGATATGCTGTTACTTTTGGAATAAGACTTCTTGGTATTTTTACCAAGGGCACAACCTTTGCAAATATCACTAAGTTCATTAGAAAATTTAGGCATACCTGTAACCATCTTTTGAAGACCAGGGAGAGCTGCATAATGAAGGTGCCCAAACCTTCAGTGCCATAGCTCACAAGGGTTGATAGTACTGTGAACCAATGCTTGAGTAGAATGCCCAGATGCCTTGTAAAGGCCTCCCTCTCGAACCCTAATCAATTCTGTTGCACTCAACCTTTCATTCTTTGACCACAGCAAAACCTTTTTGTCCATGAATATAACTTTGTAGCCTTTGTCTTTTAAGCCAGCAACAGAAAGAAGATTTTTCTTCAAGCCTGGAACATATAGTATGTCTTCAATGTGCAACATAGTCCCTGAATCAAGTTGAAATGAGACTGAACCCACTCCCTCAATTTTGTAGGTGGAGTCATCTCCAAGTTCTACTTGAGTGGCAAACTTCTTCTTTCTGTAGCTTGTAAGGGCTTCACGAGAACTTGTCATATGTTTTGAGGCTCCATTGTCCACCAACCAAGAATTTGTGTTTTTGGTGATGGACCCAGCTAGGGCAGAAATCAAATAGTATTCTTTTCTTGATTCTTCTTGCTTGGAAGACTTTGTATTTTTCTTCTTCTTTGGTTCTTCTTCTTCAGCTGTAGATGCTTGGAATTTTCTTTTGAACCTTCTCTGTGGCTGCCTACAGTCCCTAGCATAATGTCCCATCTTGAAACAATTGAAACATTTAATTTGTGACATATCAAATTGCTTACCTTGTGGCTTGTTCTCTTTCTTCTTGGGAGGGAAGGGCTTCTTGAATTGTTTCTTGGTTTTAGCTGCTAGTGCAAGATTCCCTTCCTTAGGACCCTTAGTTCTGCTCTATACTCTGCCTTCTTCTTCCAAACAGTCATGCCAAAGTCTCTCAAAATCTGGCTGAGTCTCATGCCCACTAACAGAAGCTAAGAAGGTTTCCCAAGAACTTGGAAGACCATCAAAAACAGTTTGTACAAGGTCATCATCATCTACTGTAACCCCAATAGCGGAAAGTTGATCTCTTACCTGAGCAATGTTTGTGAAGAAGGAGGCCACTCCTTCATCTTTTTCCATCTTCAATGTACGAAGTCTATTTTTCAAGACTCTCTTTTGACTGGGTGCTTTCTTCTCGTACAGATTTGTCAAGGTGTCAAAACACTCCTTGGCTGTCTTCAGTGGTGTTATGGAAGGCATTATATTTTCCTTGACTGAGTCATAGATAATCCTCCTAGCCTTTGCCTGCTTCTTTTTGAATGCTGCCCTTCCTGTGTTTGACGTGGGTTCTTCTACAACATTGATGACCAAGTCATCAAGGTCATTCTCTTTCAAGGTGGCCATAAGCCTTGCTTTCCATGAATTAAAATTTGCTAAACCCTCAAGCCTATCCTCTAGTCTGAAAGAGGCAGAAGAAGCCATCTCTGGTTTGTCTGTACTATCCCAAGGTCTATGTAAGACACAGTCACCTACTCAAACACTGTGTGCTTTACAAGCAGAGCTCTGATACCATGTTAAAAAATGAAAATTGATAGCAGTAGCAGACTGTAAATATAAAAAGTGCAGAGATAGCTAACTGTAAATACACATAAAAATATAACACAGTATTTTTCACGGGGAAACCTTTCAAGGACAAAAACCCCAAAGCAATTAATAATAATTTATCTCCAAAATGAGATAGTTGAGTTTGTACAATAGCAGGCTGAGATAAGCCTTCACAACAAAGTCTAAATTGTTTCACCAAACAAGAAGAGTCCTGTACTATGACTGCTGCCACTAGATGACTGTGGATGTTCACTGTAGACCTGTTCACACCTTCTGCTGTAACCTGTGAACCTGTACACACACTACTGTAACCTTCTGCTGTAAATTTGGGACAAACCCTGTATAAAACTCGGGTGTTCAAAAGAGAAACTACCATGGACTGTTGTGGATGTAGGGTGCTCTTAATAGGGCTTCCAGAATTAAGTATAGACCTTATATATGTATTTGGATGCACAGGAAGAATGTCCTGTCTAAGCTCAGGTATACACAGTAGATGGTGTTTGATAGCAGCAGCATACCCTAGCTGATATAGGGCAGTAGTAAGAACAAAGTAAGAACCAGCCGTATAGAAACCCAACAGAAATATAATACCCACGAATTGTCTTTTAGCTCAGTCAAATGACACCTCTGAACTATCCCACGAGCTGTCCTAAAACACCACGAATTGTGTGTGTTAAAATGATGAGTTTCATTTTTATTTAGAGTGGAATAATTCCACTTAATTGAGGCCGACTTGTCCTCATATAAAATAAATTTTTTTTTTTTTTTTTTTATCCTCCAAAAAATAAATATGAGGCCGACCTGTAACTTCATATATTAATTTTTATTTATTTATTTATTTTTTCTTCTCCAATGAGCCGACCCATAATAAATATATATATATATATATATATATATTTCTTCTATATGGTGGGTTCATGAACCAAGTCAAGTGGTGCTTGGGTTCTATGGTTCTTCAATAAATCATCCAGGTGTTCTTCAATGTCTTCATGTCCACTCCAAGCACATCATCATAAGGAGATAAATTAATTGCTTTACTTCACCCTCCTGTTGCCACCAAAATCAAGTGCATAGCCCATAGATCAAGGAAAGGAGTACATCACTTGCCTAGACCCGATCTAGGGCTTATAGTGAAATCCTAGTAACTGAGCAGGTGCCTCCATTCTCCCAGAGAATGGCTCTCAGCCCCAGGCTGAGCTTCCAGTCCCAGACTGGATCAATATCCCGGTAACTGACCAGGTGCCTCCATTGTCCCAGAGAATGGCTCTCAGCCCCAGGCTGAGCTTCCAGTCCCAGACTGGATCAATATCCTGGTAACTGACCAGGTGCCTCCATTCTCCCAGAGAATGGCTCTCAACCCCAGGCTGAGCTTCCAGTCCCAGACTGGATCAATATCCTGGTAACTGACCAGGTGCCTCCATGCTCCCAGAGAATGGCACTCGATGCTGCTCAGAAAATCAACAGAGAAGGAACTAGAAATATGTAATGAAGAGAGAGAGTATAACAAAAAATCAGCTAATGCAGCCAGCAAACAACATTTGGAGAGTACGAAAAAGATTGCCAAGTTAGAGACAAAATGCCAAAGATTGTGTATCCTAGTCAGGAAAAAATTGCCAGGACCTGCTGCTGTGGCTCAGATGACAACAAAAGTTGAAATATTGGCCAAGGACACAGCCGAGTGGAAAAGAAAAAAATTGCATGCAAACAAAGGTAGATTTTCTGTAGGTTCAACACTTGGAGAGCCCATCCATGTTAATTCTTAGGAAACCAACATAAAACAGATAAATATTCTATCAGAGCGCTTGTTGTCTATTTTTGAAGATGGTTGCAATGATGATGAAGCTAGCTGTGCTGAATCGTGGGCATCTGCATTGATTTATGAACTGGAACATTTTAAGAAAGAAAATCCTGGCATGCTTTCTAATAAAGTGATTGGGTCACCATATTTTAACTTAATGGATGATTTTATTGAGATGGAAGAGTTAACAACAATTTTTTCTAACCAGATTGTGGAGTACGCAATAGCTTTTGGAAAACCAGAAGTGCAATCACGAGGACCTATCAAAGTGAATATGGACCAAAATAGAAATGCCTTACCTATGATGGAGAAGAAATATGCTTTAGAAGTAGCCGCTGCAGAGAGGGAAACATAACTTCAAGTTGCTGATAAACACACAATGTGTAACCAACAACTTTCTACCTTACAATTTGCTAATTTGGCCAATGAGGTAGCCCTTTCTAGTCCCGAAGAGCTTTTGTGCATGATTTTAGATGCTCATGCAAAAGGGAAAAGTTTGGATGGAGTCTTAGAGAAGCTGAAAGTTGTTATTCCAAAATCACAGCATTATGGTGCTGAACAAATGAAAAAAATAAAAGAAAGGTTAACTTGTCTGAAAGTTTTAATCACTGATGGTTTGAATAATACTATAATAGTTCTCTGAAAGGAGTCATGTCAGATCAGTTATCACCAAGATCTCTCTCTGAAGGCAATTATTCTGAAGATGAAATAGGTCCATTTACTTCTTCTAAATGGAACAAAAGGTCCTCCCATTGTTCAAGATTAAATGCATCTATTCATAAAATAATGGGGCTTGTTGAAGGATTTTTCCACTCAGGTTGTGTAGATAATGTTCATTCTGAGAGTATTCCATTCACTGCTTTTGGTTCTCTACTCTTTGAAAACTCTACATCTGTTCCAGGCTATACTGTGCATGTCCTCTACTGGCAGAATTCATAATTGGATTATGTCATTCAAAGGCTTGTCAAGATTTGCAGTAATCTCCTTCAAGGAAAGGATCAAATAGTAGATTTTGTGGAAGAAGTGGGTTCTACATTGGACTGGATTGTAAATCATTTTTTTCACTTCAAGATGTATCAACCATGAGGTCCACAATCAAGAAACAACTCGAATGGAACGATGAATCACACAGTGGCAGTGAATCTGAAGCTCCAGCTGCAAATGGCCCAACATTTGGGAAGGATAATTCTAGTAAGATTTAGAAAGAGAAATATGAAAATGAATCTTTAATTTATACACTTGCTATTGGATGTGTTGAGTCGAACTCCATTGCAAATGTCTTTAACAAGTGTGGGGAGGGTCAAAATATCTCATTAGAAAAAGAAACTCTTGAATGCCAGTTGAATGAAGAAATCAACAAACTAAAAAAGCAGCTTAATATCATACAATCTAAAAAGGAATAGCTAGAAGGGATGTTTCAAATGGAAAACAACAATATAGAGGCTCTCAAGGCTCAACTCCTACAATCAAAGAAAAACATTGCAGATTTACAGATAGAACTTGCTGCAACTAAGGAATTGAAGCAATTGAGGATGATCAAATAGAAAATCAAGTGTCATTGAATGAAGAGTTGAATTCGAAGTCAACGCTGCTCGAGCTGAATTAAATTAGTTTAAAGAAAAGTATACGTCATTACAAGAATAATTTGAAGAGAAAGGCAGCTGTTTATAGTAATCAAAGGCCAAATATCTTGACTTGTAACTACAGTTAGAAAGGTGATGCTTGAATTTATTGTAAGGCTCTAGTGATAGTCGGAATGTGCAAATATTTATCATATATATATTTTACATCTAACCTGAATGTCTATTATGTTATAATTTAATATGCTTACTATTCACCTGCAGTAAACACAAACCTGACACCTCCAGAGATGGAAAGATGGCAGCTTTACACTACTCCACTGACATGGATGAGATGCGAGCAAGAAAGGTATTCTCTGAAGCAAGGCTAGGTGAACTATATAGCATACATTAGAATTCTATAGTATCCTATTGAAGTGACTAGATTAAAACAATCAGAAAAAGCTATTATAAGAATCCCTGCTTTGAATCCCATGAGTGAAATAGAACTGTGATATTTGTAATGGAAAACATTCCTCAAAACTTCCACAATCAGTCCACCATTGTTCTTGTACTAATAATGTCATATGGGAATGGAATCCTTTCCCTAAACAAAGTGGTTCAGTTAGATGGACTGCGCCTCACTATGTAATCTATAAAAAGGATATCGAATTATTGAGTCTGTTCTAGCGAATAGTGGAAGATGTTTGGGAGACTGCCCCAATTTAGTCTGATGCAAACTAGAGTAGTGATTCAGAATCCAAGGAATTTATTGCATCATCATCATCTAGTGGGTCATCTTCCCTGTGAAAAATATGGGCACTTGTGGCTGTTGGCGAATTTGGTAAAATGGTAATGCTTTTGGAGTTTAAAGAAAGGATTTCAAACAATAAATAACCAAGAGAGTACATCAGACAAATTACATCATCTGGCCAGAGATTCGATGTGCAAAATTCCAGTCCCATTGAATAGAAATAGGAATTATGGAAGAGGTTAGCTAGTTTAATGTGAATGCATGTGACTCCAAGAATTTGGTGATTACTATGCCTTGGAAAAATTATCTGATTTACAATGTTCTCGGTTTATTCTATTCCTAGACATGACTAGTTTATATGTAATTGCTGTAATTTCTATTTACCTTTACTGATTCTGAGAATCCATGGAGGCACCTAAAGTATTGTCTTTGATTTAGTAGGATCGACATAAATTCATATTAAAGAACACAATTTAAATAAAAGAAATGACATTGGGTTTTGCAAATTGGGTCTCAAATCAAAATTCCAAGTGAAAATAAACTAACCTGCTACAAAGCAACGTCCCAAAAAATTTGGATGGAAATACACGCAAATGCAATGTAGATTGCTAGATAGAAGTCCTTCACCTTTGGAAAACCTTCCCATCTCCTAATCGCCTCGATTGAACACCCCAAGAAGATGATCTGTTTCATTGAATTACCATCTCTTGTCTATCCCTTGCATTGGCAACTCTCCATGCTGATAAGAATTGCTCAAGAAAAAAATGCAGTTTCCACTTGAATCCCTCCAAATTGTTAAAAATCGCATCACCGATGGACTCTGATCATTGAAAAGGAAACCGCATCACCGATGGATTCTGATCGTTGAAAAGGCCTGGGCGAAGGTTGAATTAGGGCCAATAGGGAACATACAAGGGGGAAGTATCTTTTATTAGTTTATGTCCAAAGAAATAGTTATCACATCTATGTTAGCTGGAGCTACCATACTGCAGACTGTGCAGCCGAGGACCGCACAGTACTTTTTTTTCCAGATCAGAGATCCGATGCCTTCAGAGGAGGCACACAGTTTTGTTCAGATTGCCCCTAGCAGATATATCAAAGGGGACAGTGGGTTGTACAGTGGTCCAGACATGTCACTTAGCATTTACCGCAGGGTCACCCTTCTATGCCAGGCTTTGATATAAGCCCATTGAGACAATTTCCTAGTCTTGTGTTGATTGAAATTATCACAAAGTATTGCTGGTTTACTATTTGTGCTCGGATTCAGCAGAGATCCAGTTCAGAGACAGCCTCAGCAGCATGTATATGGTGTGGCAGGTATTGTATTAATATATATTGCTCATGATTGTTGCTTAGACTTGTTTATACATGATAGTACACTAACTCTACATATGATGATTGATGTGGTGATCTAGTTTTATGATATGTGGTTGGGCCCTTGGTAATGTCAGTCCACCCCTTCCTAGTAGGCTCATGTTATATGCACACCGGGTCACACCCCTATTCCTGGTATAGACTTGATCATTTAGTACCCCTAGGAAGCTGACTTTGGATCCACCTTCACCTTCTCCATCCATCTGACTCATTCATGATGATATTTCCCGACTTGGATTCTGATTTGTGACTTTGAGGATCCCTTTCCCCATTGATCTCTGAGTATGCCATGATTCCCTGTCTATTGTGCCTCGGCTCTTTAGTGTGTGAAATGCACTCTCAAACATGGGATTTGCTCATGTCGGTTTCCCCTAATGTTGCAATGCAGTTAGGATTGTGTAGCCTCACCGGGTGTTCCCCATTGGTCATTGAAGCATGTATTGCTCACCCCCATTACTTTGCAGTATGAGCACCATGATTATATCTATTGAGATATGTATGTAGCCCAAAAGGGCCTTGATGTAAATTGAAGAAATGAAGAAATGTAAAGCAAGCCAAAAAAGGGCTTTTTGTAAATGTAAATCTAGCCAAAAAAGGGCTAAGTATGAAACTCATTGTAAAATCCATGCAATGTGTTTATAAACACACATGGACATAGGTCAGCCATACATGTCAGCATTTGTAGTGGTTATTCCTCACCTAGTCCTGCGGGGCAAGGAGGTGAGAGGGAGCAAGGGACAAGCTCAAGATTGTCCCCTAGAGTCTCAAGTTACGGTTTGCTAGACACCCAGTTTGGCGTCTCTAGAAAAGAACCTCACAGAGTCTTCGGGCATGGATGTGAGCTGTGAGATACTTGTCAGATTACCAGTGGTGGTTTCCCTGCACTATATCCATTTGTGAGGCACCGCCCTTCCCCGTGTTTTGTCATGGTTTACTTATCTCAGTGGACCCTACTTTCCCGAGTTATCCAAACGGTCACATGATCACCATCCTTGTCATCCCTTATCCTTCTCCATGTATTCCACATCACCCAATGTCAGCTAGGTGGTCAAGTCTATAGGTTGTGCATAGCAGTTGAGTCTTGTTGGATGTGGTGGGCCCACCTCACCTGGGGCCTTGTATTTTCCGGGATTTAATTCAATTTTTGATCACCATATTATTATCATGATGTTTAGTAATGTACTAACTTGTATAAGGAAGCCTTTCGATTCATGATTGCATACAGGTACTCAGCTAGCATTATTGTTGACCATATTTGACTTGGTCAAACTAGGTTGACCAGGCCAAAAATGGGCCCAAAAAATTGTTGCGACCGGAATTTCGATTTTGGTCAATTATTACCTACAGGGGACCCATATGAGCCTCCAAGTTACAGAATGAAAAAAGATCGAGGCGTTTGTGAGATTTTTAATTATTATTGGTCATTAATGACCTGTTTTAATTAAAAATCATGGATTTGGGGCAAGTAATGCCTAAGTGATGGATCGGGGTCGTTCGACTGGTCATTCCTACTACTTTTAGGGTCCACGATCACATTGCAGCAGACGGTTCGGCATTCCGGGCACTATAAGTGGGTCAAAAACCCATTTTACTTCTTCAGCAAATTAAACCAACAAAAATTACATGGAAAATCAAAATTTGACTAAGGCAACTATTGGAAATGGCAAAAAATCAATGGATGGCAAATGAAAAGGTGATTCCTAAGGTAAATTGGTAATGTTCTACATTGTATTTGGGCATCTATTCACTATTCACTCCCAAGTAGGTCCTTCTTGTTGGTCTCTAGCATTTAAATTTAAATGTGTGTGTGTTGGGCAGAAATCTTATGTAAAAACCCCTAAAAATACAAAACTAAATTTTTCACCGTTAGAATTAGTCTCAATTTAAAACCCACTAATGATATATGCTTAAACTTCCATATCTGAAATTTCATTTAATTCTAACCTCGTTTACCCTTAGAACTACGCACTGGTCCCCCACTGATTTCGCCCCCCTTGGGCATTTTAGACAGTCACACTGTTGGGTCATTTTCCGGGTTGTGGGTATTCTTGATTTGGGTTCAGAACGTCATTTAATCTTAAGAAATCAAGTTTCATTGGTTGGAAGTGATTAAAAACGTTAATTTCTCGCTGCCCTAGGTCCATTTGACTCACTATTTAACCATTTCCTTGGGCATTTTTACTTCATCACTTTACTTCCATCTTAGGTAACTCCATAGACTATTTCAGCCATTAAATCACTAAGCTAATCCTATTTTCTAATCATACTTGATTGCTGGTCACTAATTACATCACTCTTATTTCACCATTTGTGTCCATCAATTGGCTGAATTTAGACTTAGGAGTTCACCTACACTCATCCCTTGTCTTTATCTCTTATTCTTTTGGGTTTGGGTGTATCATTTTGTCTCTCAACCATCACTGGTTGAGCAGGGTCTCCCCCTCGACTTGGCTAAGTGCCTCGTCCATCCCTGTTGGGACACTCATTATCCATCAGCTAGAGTTTGTGTGATAACAGAAATCTGCAGAGTTTATTGACTTCATGCCTTCGACTTCTGTCTTTGCAACTTCTCGAGAAGGCCCTTACAACAGATGGGATCTCGGTGCTATTGGGAGCAGGGGCGGGAGCGGAAAGCCATATTTTCAAAAGCTTCGAGAGCGCTCCTTAATTATTATATATATTTTAATATATTTTATGCATGTATATTAAAAACAACATGTAGAATGTCAAATTAATTATTTTAATACACATTAGGAGCTATAATTTGCAATATTGTTATCAAATGATCAATCATCAACAACATCGACCTTTAAATTTCAACATATAATATTTTCCATTAACAAATTTTAATAGATAACATCAATCATGAAATGAAACAAAGGATTATAATATCATATTCATTACCATAGAGTTGTAAGGTGCAATCAACAATTTAAAGATTAAATTTCAAAGGTATGTTCAAAATTCAAAGTTCAAACTTAAACGTATCTAATGTTTACAAAATAGGCCATAATAAACATTAAATACAAAGTACTATGATGCTATGTACTAAATTTTCCTCTAATTGCCATGAGAAACATCTAATTTCCTTTCTCGTGGTCTAGGTACAGGAATTGGAGCAACTAGAATTGTTCATGGAACATGAGAAGAAGATGCATGCCCCCGATGGATTGTTGGACGTTGTGAAGATAAAGGAAAAACTCCTACATCTGGAAACATGCTGGTGGTTGGGGGTGGCATTTACGTTGTATGAATTTGATCACCATCATGATCACCCAATAGTTCAGCCTCCAAGTGCTCTAATTCTATGGATCCATCCTCCAAATTAGCCTCCTCTAGATTTTTGTCGCAAGTCAAATATGCTCTATCATTCTTGGTTGCATCACAATAATGGGACAACAACCTAAAGTTGTAGTGCACATAAACCAAGCTTTATGTTGATCTACATTCAAAATGTTTCTCTTGATGATCTATTTTGTGTGTGCAAGATCTCATGAGCCAATCTTGTATCCAAAATTAGCATCGATGAGGACATAAACATGAGAATAATGAGTAACCCTTCCAATTATGTCCAAAACTGGAACAATTTAGAGTGATTTGTAAGCTACATTAAATGAGTTGTATCTAAGTGATTTATAAACTAGTTGTAAATGTCATCTTGAATGAACCTATTCAACTCCTTCCTAGTAATTAAGAGATGGCCAGGTGCATCCAGGGAGTATCTGAACAAAGGAAGTCAATCAATCGCAATACCCACAGACTCCAAAAAATCTGAGACCCTAGAAACCAATATCTTCATGGATTGAAAAGCTAGTAGAACCAATAGAATTTGATGAATAGTAGGCCAAGTATGGGTATGGGTCCAGTCCCTTCACCGAGTCAACACAAATATGAATGTAATGTAAAAATGAAACAAGGCTAAACATACACAGTCTCAATCTAGAAGGGTTGGGCACTAAACAATGCAAGGATAATGTGCTAATTAGGGATTACAACTTGTTTTCATTTGATGATGTATTGAAGGAGAAGAGTTTGCACTCAACTCTTGGTTGAGGCCCAATCAAGCCCAAGTAAACAAGGACTTCACCAAAGGCATTTAATGACATGATGCCATTATTGCGGAAATGTATAAAGAAAAAAATGAGAAATATAGAGAAGCACAAGTATAAGGATTAATGCATATTTAGGGATGGGATTTGGGATCTAAATTACCATGGTTTGGGTCCAAACGCTAAGGATTATACCCTATTTTTTTCTCTAAGGGTTCATGCACCATGTGTAAGGCCCTATAACACTGCATAGCCATTGTGAAGGAATATTTTTCCTATTAAACATAAATGGATCCCTTTTAAGGTTTAGTGCATGATAGAAAGGCTTGATAATGCCCTAACCATGGTTCATGGAAAAAAACTAGGGAATTAGGTTATAACTATTGATTTCAAGTCTCATGAACAATGTGTAGGGCCTTGAGCCACCACATATAACCTAATATAATACAAGGAGTATTTTTGTGTAAAAGTATTATAAAAGAACCATTTTAAGGTCTAGCAGTGGTCTTAAACCATTATCTTTTATAAAAAACTATATCAATGGTCACATAACATCATCCAAAGCTCATTAGAACGATCAACGGTAACAAACATTTTTTTACAATTTCCAAAAGTTACTAGAAAGAGTATTAGTCATTAAAGGATAATCACTATAAGTGTCACCAAAGAGATATTTGACAATGGCCCTTTAACAACCCTCAACAAAAGTGTCATTGAAAAAGGATTTGGTGACAAACCTTAAAGGAATATCTACAAAAACAATTACAATAGCAATTTTTTAAGGTTCGTCATCATATGTTACATTGGTGCTGACCCTTTAAGTCTCATCGCAAGCATGAGCCTCACTAATGGGTATTAGTGAGGGGCACTAAAGGACCGTCACTAGAGGTGTCACCAAAGAGAGAATTGGCAACGTGCCTTTAACAACCCTCACAAAAAGTGTCATTGAAAATGGATTTGGTGACTATCCTTCAAGGAATGTCTCTAAAGACAATTACAATGACAATTTTTTAAGGCCTGTCATCATATGTGAAATTGGTGATGGCCCTTTGAGGTCCATCACAAGCATGACTGTCACCAAAGGCCTTTTTTCTTGTAGTGACTGAGATGGGAAGTATAGGGGCATTAATGTTGCCAATTAGATCGAGAGAGGAAGTTGACTTCTTCTCAAATTTGGAGATGCATTTGAGGTAGGAACACCCTCCTTTGTGTGGCAAGAACACCCTCCTCACAAAAAGGGGAAAACAAGGAGAAGAAAGGGCGATGGAATGAAAATTACTAGCATGTTGAAATTGGTAGGAAAATTTTCATTTTTGGTGTTACAGATCTAAAAATTACCAACATATCCCACTTGTAGTTGAAATTAGATTCACTCTTTAGAGATTATGTGATGTCGCAAGGCCTTAATCATCACTCAAGAGCAATAGAGGGAATTGTTACATATAGGCTAGATATTCCATATGTAGGTCATATGTAGTAGTCTAGGTTAACATGCATGGACCATCAACCCCTTAGCAAATTAATATGGTATTAGGCCCTAAAATTAGTTTATAGGCCATAGTATAGGCCACAAGAACCATCGTCAATGTTACAAATATTGAAATGGCCACAATATCTCGCTTGTAAGGTAAAGCAATTATGTGTAGGGCCATACACATGGACCATGAATCATATAGTAAATTTTATTAACCATGGACCATTATTTAGGTTATGAGAACCACTATTGGTTTACATAACCTATAAATATTAAACCATGGTTGGTTTATTGGTTTACATAAGCATGGACAAACCAACAACAACAATGACATCGACAATGGTGACAATGATGATCATGACGATCTCACATGTAGGCTAGAGATTCTAATGTGGTAATCTAGGTTAACATGCATGGACCATCAACCCCATGGAAAATTAATATGGCATTAGACCCTAAATTTAGTTCACATGCCATAGTCCAGGCCACGAGAACCATCCTTTATGTTACAAATATTGAAATGGCCACCATAAATAATGCCACTAATTAGACATTGACCTAACACAACCAACCCATGTAAATGAATCATGCACTTGGCACACTTGATCCATGCAATGAATTCATACACCTAGGAAGCTTCAACCTCTAACCCCCTCACCTCGTACCTAACCTTAACATCTAGCCCCAAACCGAATAACATGATAACTTATAAACCACTTAACCACTAGTACCAACAAAACCAGAACCCCTTTCCCACTAACCCACTGATCCCTTAGGTGCCTCGCTTCTAATCCAAAAACTCCCCAAAGCCTACTACATTATGAAATTAAAGAAAATATCCCCTTAAGCCAGTGTCCCTCTAACCCTAACCCACTACCCCCTAACCCAATCACTAACATGCCTACTGCACCAAATCAACACACTAACACAATAAACTTTGACCTTGGGTTATTTATAACCAAGGTTTTAGATCAAAGACTTTGACATCAAGGTTTGAATGATCATTGTATGGGATTTTATCAAACCAAAATTAGTGCAAAAATAAACACAAGAACTTTGACTATAAACAAAATATTCCCTATCTAGGGTATGCATGATGACTCAAGTCCCTATGCATGGCCCATGAGTCTCAAAATAAAGTTTTATTTCCCAAGGACCTACATTTTGGCCCTAGACCATAACATAGGCTCCTAGAACCATCCACGGGATGAAAATACTAAAAACAATGACAATGTGTTACTCAAAAGCTAAATATTCCTTGCCTATGCCTATGTGGTGGTACAGAGAAACGTTGATAGGTCACAAGACGTTGAGGTAACTACCGGTCATTATAAACTAGATTTTGATCTAACACCATGGACACCATGGATTAGGCTTCAAGAACCATCCATGATGTTGTAAATATTGGAATGGCCACCATACCCACTTGCAAGCTAAATATTCCTTGTGTAGGAATCATGTGGTGATTAGGGCCCTACACATGGCCCATTAGCCATAAAGGATAATGTTATGGCACACGAGTTTGTATTTTGACCATGGATCATGGAAAGTTGGAGTGTGAGAACCATCTTTGATTTGAAAACCTAGCATGACTGCCTCAATTGTAGAGCTCTAATGGGATATGGTGTTGAATGATGATGCACACCCTTCTTGAGAATTGGGCTTTTAGGGGGGGATTTCAAACAACCGCCTCCAAAAGTTCAATTCTCATGACTTTTAGTGGGGGTTTTGACAAACTGTCCCCATAAGTTATGAGAATTGGGCTTTTAGGGGGGATTTTCAAACAACCACTTCCAAAAGTTCAATTCTCATGACTTTAAAGGGGGGTTCCAAACAAAACGCCTCCCAAAGTTCAATTCTCATGACTTTTGGGGGGGGGTTTAACAAACCGCCCCCAAAAGTTATGAGAATTGGGCTTTTAGGGGGTTTTCAAACAACCGCCTTCAAAAGTTCAATTCTCATGACTTTTAAAGGGGGTTCCAAACAAATCGCCTCCCAAAGTTCAATTCTCATGACTTTTAGGGGGGGTTTTGACAAACCGCCCCCAAAAGTTATGAGAATTGGGCTTTTAGGTGGGGGTTTCAAACAACTGCCTCCAAAAGTTCAATTCTCATGAATTTTAAGAGGGGTTCCAAAAAAATCACCTCCAAAAGTTCAATTCTCAAGAATTTTAGGGGGGGTTTTGACAAACCACCCCCAAAAGTTATGAGAATTGGGCTTTTAGGGGGAGTTTCCCAAAAACTGCCCCCAAAAGTCAAATTTCAGGACTTTTGGTGGCGGATTTAAAATAATTGCCCCCAAAAGTCCAATTTCCATGACTTTTAGGGTTGGTTTTAAAAGACCGCCTCCAAAGGTCTGGAAAAACTTTTAGGGGGAGGTTTACCAAGACCCCCGCAAGCCAAAACCACCCCTAAAGGGCTATTTTGTTGTAGTGTTTCTCTCGTGTACGGTGTTGTTCGTTGTCGTTGCCTCACATAGACTACAGCTATGGGATCAATGACTCAACATCTCTTACATTTTTCCTCTTTCCATCCTCTATTTTCCCTCGTATCAACTCATCTCACTTCTCGCCTTCCAAATATTTTCTCCATCATTGCCACCTTCCCCAGATAAAGTGCATGAGGAAGTAATCCTCTGTGGTCTAGAATGACCAAGTTGATTAGGTAGATCAGATATCTTCTTTAAAAAGATGATATGGTCCCTTTGTGGGATGGTTCTTTTGTGGAATGTACTCCTTTGTTGAGTGTGTCCCATTGTGGGATGGTTCCTTTGTGGAACGTGCTTTTTTGTGGATGGTTCATTTGGGAAACGTTCTCCTTTGTGGAGTGTATCCCTGTGTTGGAATGGACCCTCTTATGATAACAAGATGTGTTCCGATGTGATGATACCTCTCTAGCTAAGAGGAAGTGTTGATGATGTAGGCACCCGATGGACTGGGTTGAGCTGAGCAAATTGTATTGATGCATGATAGACTTGTTATCACATCCATGTTAGCTGGAGCTACCATGATGCATATTGTGTGGTCAGGGACCATACTACATTTTTTTTTCCAGATCAGAGATCAGATGCCTTCAGAGAGGGCATACATTGTATTCAGATTACCCCTAGTAGAGATATTAGAGGGGACAGATGGTTTTGTATTGGTCCAAACATATTGCAGAGCAGTTGCCAGAGGGTCACCCTTCCTTGTCAGGCTTTGCATGATCCCATTTGATATAGTTACTTTGCCATATTATGATGAGAGCACTACAGAGTATTGCTAGTTTGCCACTTATTGCCCGGATTCAGTAGAGATCCAGTTACACAGACAGCCTCAGCAATAGGTAGATGGTATGGCAGGTATAGCATTTTTTATGTTTTATTGCTCATGCTGGTGATTAGACTTGTTTATACATGATAGTACACTGACTTTACGTATGATGTTGATGTGGTGATCTTGTTGTCATTATGCACTGGTTCATGTTCCCCACTCACTATAGACTTGGTCATTTCGTCCTCCTAGGCAGCTGACTTTGGATCCACCTATCATTTCCTCCACCCATCCGACTCATTCATGTTGGTCTTTCCCGACTTGGACCTTGATTTTTGACCTTGAGGATCCCCTTCCCCATTGACCTCCGAGTATGCCATGACTCCTTGTTTATTGTGCCTCGGCTCTATAGTGTGTGAGATGCATTCTCAAACCTGGGATTTGCTCCTGTCGGTTGCCCCCGATGTTGCAATGCAGTATAGGATTGTGTAGACTCACCGGGTGTTCCCCATTGGTCATCGAAGCATGTACACTTACCCCCATTACTCTGCAGTATGAGCACCTTGATTATATCTTTTGAGATATGTATGTAGCCCAAAAGGGCCTTGATGTAAAAAATGTAAAAGAAGCCAAAAAGGCTAGAAAATGTAAAATCAAGCCAGAAAGGCTATGTATGAAATTGTAATGTAAAGTCCAAGCAATGTGTTTTTGAACACACACGGACATAGGTCAGCCATATATATCATCATTTTAGTGGTTATTTCCTCACCTAGTCCTGCGGGGCAAGGAGGTTAGATGGAACAAGGTACAACTATGCGAAATGTCCCCTAGAGTCTCAAGTTACGGTTTGCTGGACACCCAGTTTAGCGGCTCTAGAAAAGATCCTCACGGAGTCTTCTTAAGGCACGGATGTGATTTGTGAGGTATATGTTAGATGATCGGTGGCTATTTCTCTGCACTATACCCATTTGTGAGGCACTGCCCTTCCCTGTGTTTTGTCATGGTATGCTTATGTCAGCGGGTCCTGCTTTCCCTGTTTATCCAAAAGGTCACATGATTTTGGTCCTCATTTTCCCCTATCCTTCACCTTATTCGTTCACCTCACCAAAATTCATCTAAGTGGTCAAGTCTGTGAGTTGTGCATAGCAGTTTTGAGTCTTTTGGGAGATGGTGTGCCCACCTCACCTAGGGCCTGTTTTATTTGAGATATTATGTATTTGTAATCACCATATCGACATTGTATTGTTTAGTAATTTACTAACATGTATAAGGAAGCCTTCACACTTCATGTGGCATACAGGGTTTTAGCCAGTATCATTTTGACCAGATTTGACTTGGTCAAACCAGGTTGACTAGGCCAAAAATGGGCCCGAAAAAACATTGCAATCAAGATTTTGATTTTGGTCATTTGTTATCTCTTGGGGTCCCATATGAACCTCCAAGTGTCAGAATTTGAAAATATTGAGGCATGGATGAGATTTTTAATTATTATAGGCCATTATTGACCTGTTTTAATTAAAAATCATGGATTTTGGGCAAGCAGTTCCTAATTGAAGGATCGAGGTCGTTCAAGTGACCATATCTACCATATTTGGGGTCTACGATCACATTGCAGCAGACGGTTCGTCAATTCGGGTACTATACGTGGGTCAAAAGCCCAAATTACACCTTCAACAATAAAAACCAACAATAAATTAAATGGAAAATCAAATATGGCAAATGTAACTATGGAAAAATGGCAAATGCAAAGGTTAGCTAATACAAGGGTGACTTTTAAGGTATTTTTATAATGTTTGGACATTATATTTTGTGTTGTGGGGCTCTCACTAGCCCAAGTCACCATGAGGGGCGAATTTGCCCATGGGGGGCATTTTTCCACTTAGTAAAGATCATAATTTTGATATTATATTGTATTGGGATCATAGTATAGTGGTATGGGGGGCTAAAACAGCCCATAGGCACCCCCCAACCACCATTGTATTGATTTTATGGGCCCCACGAGTTGGCCGCATCTCCACTTGGGCGCTATAGAGGGTAATTCGCCCCCCCTTAAGAGCTGATCCCATCCATCGATTTGGGCGTTGAGAGACTCAATCTCAACCCTTGGTTTTGGGGGGAATTAGTTTTTGAGAGTGGTCTTTCTCTATAAGAGAAGACACTCATCTCATTTGAACTCTCTTGACACATTGTAGACTTGACATTGGAGTGATATAGAGATCTTTCTCCCAATTCCTTGAGATGATTTGCATGGATGTTAATGGTGTTGATTGTTAGCTTGTCTTCTTAGCTTTGTGGAGTAATCTTAGTGAGTTTTCTGCCCATATTTGGCTAACACGAATTGCAGGGAAAATGGCCATTTGAAGAAAGGCGCTACACTTGGAGTGGGAGCTCCATTCTAGCAATTTTCGTCAAAGATATTCACAAGGGAGTTGTCTTTTCTTTTAGCTTGTCAATTCTTTCACTTTCAACCATTTATTTGTTGTTCTTACTTGGTTATTTGCTGCACATTTTGATTTTCTCTTGTTTGTGGCAAGTTCCTAGGATATTATTGGCCATCTGGTTGCTCAAAACGCCCATAGAAGCTCGTTGGTTGCTCAACTATTGGACGTGAAGCTGGTCTTTAAGCCATTTCATCCATACACTTCTATCCCATGTACGCTTCCTTGCTAATCCCATAGAGTTCCAATTTCATTATATTTGTGTTAAGCTGGAAACTGTCAACATAAACCACAAAATTAAAAAAAAACTAAAAATTCAACCGTTAAAACTTAATTTTCTTTCTAGACCCGCTTATGATTTGCTCTTAAAAGCCTAAATCCAAAGTTTCAGTTTGTTTAGACTCCATTTGCCCATAGAACTAGCACTGGTCCACTTGGCAAAAACGTCCCTCTCTTTCTGCTTGGCTGGGTCACTTTGGGGTTCTGGGTAGTTTAGATTTGGTTTTAAATCATCATTTTACCTTACAAAATCAAGCTACCAATTGTTGGAAGTGTGTTTAAACGTTAATTTATCACTGCCCTAGGTCCACTAAGCCATTGATTTTACCCTATTCCTTGGGCAGTTTTACTTCATCTTCTCACTTCCAATTCATTTTGCATCCTTAGACTAATTTCAGCCACATAATCACGGATCTAATCCATTTAATTCATCATACTCAATTGCTCGTCATTCTCATTTGCACGCTTACTCAATACTTCTATATTTGTGTCCACCTGTTGGCTGAAGTCAGACTTAGGATCTCATCAACACTCATCTCTTGTTTCTATCTCTTTATCTTTTGGGATTTGGGTGTATTTTTGTCTCTCAACCATAACTGGTTGAGCGAAGTCTCCCCCCTGACTTGGCTACATGCCTCGTCTGAAGTCACAAGTACCTTGTCTGGTGTGACAACCGTTCCTTGAACGGAGGACCTAGCGATTGTCGGTTACACCTTCTTAGCTGCTCACCCTCTACCATCCCTGTTGGGACACCTATCATCAGCAGCTAGAGTTTGTGTGATAACAAGACTCTTCGATGGACTATGTAGAGTTCTTGAGTTGATGCACGAGTGACTCACCTATGGATAGGGTAGAGTCGTGGAGCTAGTGCATGTTCTCCGATGGACTGGATTGAGCAGATGCACGAAGATTGATTTGTTGACACTTCTCGACTAAATGTGATTGTGTTGGAAGACATTCCTTATGATATGGAGAGGTTAGAGATAACTGTGATGTACATATGATATCGAGATGTGTTTCAGTATGATAATGCTGATGACACCTCCATGGCCAAGAGGGAGTGTTGGAGTATTAGTTGCATGGGGCATCACCTCATAGGGCGACCAAAGAAAGAATAAGATTAGAATACGGTGTTCGAAGAATACCTTCCTTTTTGAGAGGGAGTGTTGGAAATAGTGAAACTTCAGAAGTTATTCTTATTGTTTTTCATCTTGTTATTGTACCTCCTATGGGACAAGATGTCAATGTATTTGATCATGTAAAACACTCGAAAGAATCAATGTAAACCTAGGGGTGAAATCACAAAGAAAAGATTAATTAAATGTAATTTTTTGTATTCCCACAAGACAAAAAATAGGGGATGTTGCCCCATGAGTTGCCCACCAACGATAGGGTTTCTTACCCTCCCTATCTCTAAGCACATCATAGCCTCCAAATCTCCCAGTGCTAGTGGAAAAATCTACAAAGCCACCCTCCACCTCCTCAAGCATGTCTCTATCCTGAAATAGCCGTCTAAGTGCTATCTTCCTCCCATTTGCAATCTTTGCATCCATGTGAGGAGGGACTCTGTGTGAGGCCCCCGATCCACCAGTGAGCCACTCCTGAGTGTAGAACTTGGGGTTCAAGGAGTGGGTCAAGCAATGCAAAGGTGTGCAATTCTTATCCCACCTGGAGATAAGAATATCCCGAATAATGGTCCATAAGTTCTCTGCCGATGTCCCATACTCGGGACACTCATTCTCCATGACAATGGACCTCATGGACTCAATCATGGAATCCCACCCCTCATAAACCTCTGCTAGGATGGGCTGGTCCGTGTCTGCATACCACAACAAAGAAATGATTGGCTCCATGATCTTAATAGTAAGATCCACCGTGTCCCACCAACCATCATTTAACACCAAGTCCTTCACCTTTCGTGAAGCAGCCTGATCCGTCTTTCTCCAAAAAGCCCAAAACTCTGAAATCACCATGGACCCAAGAGCGGTTTTGACCTCCCTCAACCTCTTGAGCATGATGAATGAGGAAGCAAACCGAGTATCTGCAATCTTCAGCAATGAAAGCTGTGTGTACTGTTTGTAGATGGTGAGGGCATTTGTGTGGTTTTGTACAAAGTTACGGATATGGCGTGCATCCTTAATAAGGTTGTCAATCCATGCCACATTCGAAGCAATGGCTTTCAGTGCTAAATTCAAGGAATGGACAATGCAACGTGTCCAAAAAACCTGTAAGAGCAATAAAAGCATGTATCAATGACTCTACAACACTAACATTGCAATGACCAAATTCAAACAATGAGCAAATTAGAAATGAAAGGTGTCCAAAATGAACATACCTGTGGATATTTAGCTTCCACAATCATGCCAGCAGCCTTGCAAACAGGTGCATTGTCCGTGATGATTTGTACACACGACTCAACACCCACTTCTTCAATGGTTTTGATGAATAAATCACCCATAAATTGTGCATCCTTGTATTCGCCAAGAGCATCCACCGCTTTCAAGAACACCGGTCCATTTTGGGAAGATGCCATGAAATTGATGAGTGGATGGCGTGCGGGATCCGTCCATCCATCAGAAACAATACTGACACCGGATGAGGGCCATGTTGATCTAATTGGCTCAAGAATTTTATCTACCACCTTCTTTGCTTTAACCAACAATGTGGTTCTAAGCTTCTCTGAACCAGGAGGCACATAACCATTTGGAGCTCGTTCCAAGATAGTTTTAACCGTCTCAAAATTCAATGGTGACCGTGCAACATTGAATGAAATGAAGTTGAGGTAGAAGAAAAATGCAATAGTAAGGTCTACCTCTTCTCGTGCCTCTTTTTGGAAAATCCTATCCATTGGACCACCTGTAGATTGCCTCTTTCTTGTTTGATAAGTATCCCCACGCCCACGCCCATGAATGCTAGGTGGAAATGGAGGCTTGGTGCTAGAGGACTTCCTCAAGAATGGAAGAGGATCATCCTCTATTTTCTTGCTTGCTGCTGCTACCTTCCCTAAGCCAACATGATCCTCTCTTTCCATATCCCTCCTTTGGTGAACAGTCACCGCTTTGCATGAAGAAATCCCACAAGAAGGAAGGGCCAACAAATGGCCCTTAACCTGGAAATATGTGCTCATGAACTCATGCTTGCAAAAATTGCATCTCCAAGACACATTGCCTCCCCCACCAAGCTTTGCCCCGGGTCCATCTTTCCTTGTCACATACTTCCATAAAGGGTATTTTTTTTCTTGGGCTTGTTGTCTTGCTAAAACAGGGTTAAGTGGAGCCATAGAATGAGCTCCACTAGCAGCCGATGGAGCACTTGACGGAGGAGGAGAACCGCTTGTGCTTGGTGGAATAGGAGGGGAGGCCCTAGATGGTGCATTTCTCCCTCTCCTTTGCCCCCTACCTCCTGCCCTAGCTGATTGAGACATTCCTTTTCTTCTGTGATGGTTGAGCTTGCAATCCTCTCCACAAATCCACCGGAATGCACTTGGAATCGCTTGGAAACAATGGATAGCCTTCAAATCTCCTTCAAATCTCCTTCACCTGCACATACAACTCACTCTCAACCAAATGCTTCCTTGCAAATGACAAAAAGAAAGGCAAAATTATGTTTTTAAGTGAACCCGGACGCCTTTTTCCGCCAAAAACGTGTCCTGTTTTTCGGGTACGTGTCCGACAGTCGGGACACGTTGTAAATTCATGTCCGATTCGTTTTTAGGACGTGTCCCGATTTCGGATTCGAAGTAAGGTCGAATCGGACACGAATTCATATCGAATCGTGTCCGATTCGACCGATTCGGGACACGGCCAGGGTTTCAAACGAATCCGGTTTCTGAGAGATAAAGTGATACAGAGCCAAAATTCAGCATTTAGAGATGCTCGAGTCTTCTAGTGATGGGAATTTCCATCATAAAAGGTCATTGGCTTGCATAATACACTTTTGAAAAAGTTGCTTTGGTGAAAACCTATGTCACAAGGTTCGCCAGATTTTAACCATGAGGTTCGAAATTCGGCGAACCTTTAAAAAAAATTGGAGTTCGTTGGAATTCGTCGAACCCCATTGTTGCTCGTCGCGAGTGGTCCAACCAATGTGAACCCTACCGCATCCCCTCGCCAACCTCATCGCCACTGCCCATCAAATCTGTCGAGAACCCTGCCACTACCCGTCGCCAGCCTTACCACCCGAATTCCTCCTCCCTCACCCAATTCCTTTTGCATGTAAAGTGACCTTACAACTGGTTGTGGTATGATCACCTTGGTGCGGTTCTTCAAAATGTAGGGTCTGAACTGTTTGACTACTTTGAACATGGGAAATGCTTGTTTGTGTACTACACGATAATCCAACTCAACTCCTTGTAATCCAGTGCTCATAAAAGATATAGGAAATTCATCCCTGTGTTCTCCCTTTTGTGTGTGCACATTTGTAAGGGAATAATCATGTGCAAAAGTGTACAATGATAAAACTTTACTGAAATTTAGGGTTGTGAAGTGATGGAGCAACAATTATGGCCGTTTTTATTTTTTTAAAGCTTCCTTTTATGTGGCAATCCATTTGAAATTTGCATAATTTATAATCATCTTATGAAGAGGTTTGACGATTTCTGCAAAGTCTGTGACGAACCTTCGACGAAATTGATTTTCCTTAAAAATAATTGCATTGATTTCTTACTAGTAGGTAGAGGGATTTGCATGATTGCTTGAGTTTGTTTAGAATCCAAAGATACCTCCTCTTTAGAACTACATGTCCCAGTAATTTCCCTTAGGAAACAATGAAGATGATTTTCTTGGGATTAAGGGAGATGTCATACTTTCTGCATCTTTCCAATATTTGTTCTAGGTGATGGATATGATATGACCTATTCTTGGAGTATATTTGACATCGTTGATGTACACAATTACACTTAGTCCAATCAGTCCTCTAAATGTTGTGTCCATGGTTCACTAAAATGTATCTCTTGCATTAATCAAACCAAATGGCATCATTCGGTAGGAAAATGTGCCCCACTTCATTCGAAAAGTGGTCTTTGAGTATCCATTTTTTGCGACGATGACCTAATTATAACCAGAAAACCTGTCTAGTAAGGAAAACATTTATGAACCGGAGATGAGCTGTAAAACTTGTACCATAGATGGAATTGGGTAAATATCCTTGTCATAGGATTTGTTTAAGTTTTGAAATATACACATAGTCTAATCCCCCTGACTTCTTTCTTATCTAGACTAAATTAGCAACCCAATTGGAATGATGAACTTTGAATATGATATTGGCATATAATAATTTCTTCAATTCCTTCTAGACCAAAGGTTCCGAAGTTGGGTGTACATTGTTGAGATTTTGCTGAAAAGGTTTTCACTTTTAATGAAATTACACATTGAATAATATTTGTGTCGTATGTCTTTAGATTGTCATAGGTCCAACAAAAAACATATTTTTTTCATTTGAAAAACCGAATAAATATTTGATTTTCTTCCTATGAACAACATGTTCCCAAATTTATGTTTTTGGGATCCACTTTAGTGCCTAGGTTAAGGAATTCAAATTGCATAGAGGAACTATTTGTCTCTATATTGACTAGTTTTCTAAATATGGTATGGAGACCATACAAATTATCTAAGATACGAACCCCTCTTGGAGTAGGATTACCTTTATGTTTTTGGATGCTTTCCACGTATTATTGAGGAACTTTTCATGTTCTTTGTCATCAGTTGCTACATCCTTGAGCATGTATTCATTAGTGAGGAAATTAATGATGCACTCATCATCATTGAATACCCTCCAGTTTGTTATATTTTTTGGGACATAGGGTTTGAAAAGAAATTCAATAGAAAAAACACCACTTAAAGGCATGAAACAAGAAGCAATAGTAGCTAAAGTATCAACTACAACTTTCATAGTGAAAAGGGTAGAGTCAATATTAAAATCATCAAAGTTAGAAATTAGATTCCATACCTCATTTTGGTACCTGTTATCACCAGACTTGTAGTTTCCCCTAGAGATGAATCCAAAATGGATGGCAGAAGAGATGGGCAACCAAAGAGGTGCAACCGCGATAGCCTCGACTCCTAATGGATGGTTGTCACGCCAATCGAGGCAACCTTAACTTTATGTTATCTAGCCCAAGACAACAAAGGGAGAGACCCAGATCTACTCCCAATAGGAGAGATCAAACCAATACACCAGATCAAATCAAGAATAGGTGAAATACGTAAGGTGTATGGTGAATCCTAGATCTATGGATGAAGTCACAACATGAGTAGTAGGTTGGATCAAGGGGTTTAGAGAGTGTATCTTTGGTCCATTATGAGTGTGAGAGTGACTAATGGTATTTGAAATAAGATCCAGGATTAGGGTACTAGTCAATTATGAGAAAATCCACTGCCTTGGGAACCGTGTCCCATGCAGGGTAGTTAAGGACCAAATTGGGGCTAACCAGTACCAAAGGTGAGCTTGATTTATATGACAACGTCAAGGGGTTCAAGCAACTAAAACAAGGATCAAACCACAAGCAAACTCAACAGTCCAAGAAAGTTGAATTAGCCTGGAGAAATATTAGTGCCTTGGGAAGTGGGCCAAATGGAGTAAGATGTCCACCAAATTGTAGATCAGGAATGTTGAGGTGTTGAGGTAGGTGGATCTTGAAAATTAGGTTCATCCAATGGCTAGATCTAAGTAGATTTGAGATTGAAGTGTATCACAAAGTGACCCAAGTGGGGCTCAACCCTCAAAATGAGGAATGGGGCCCACAAGGTCAAAATCACAAAAGTGACACACTAGGGGTAGGTTATCAAATGTGTAGATGAAGGATCAAGTGGGATCTCACCTACCTAGGTTCTAGATCCTAGCAAACTCACCTCTCCCAGGAAGTGCGACTTCCCTTGGAGAAGCTTCTTTGCCTTGGGAAATGGGTCAAATGAGGGCCAATCCATGCCAAATTATAGATCCGATTCGCCGTGGATACTATAGAGGTGGGTTTTAAATTTTATACCCAAAATCCAAGTAGATCTTGCTACATCTGAGAAAATGTAAAATGAGGGTTTGAAGCATTTAGACAAATGGATAGATCATGGAAAGAGAAATTACATTGAGATCATATCTGAGTGTTGGAATGAGATGCCTTGTTGTTGAGGAAGACTCCCATGGAGATCAAATGAGAAATTGTTGAAATTGCTTGCCGAAATGATTCCCTAGCCCAAAAGTGCGACCTCCTCTACCTGCCAAACCAAGGAAAATCGATTTAATCATTTAGATCAAGTATGGAGGAAATACAAGCGAAATGCAATGATAACATGAAATAGAAGGTCAAAGACAGTAATACTCCCTGTTACCAACGAACAAACCCAAGGAAGAAGTAGGGAGGGTCCTCCCCTACAAATTCGTCCTCCTCAAATGAATTCGGCCTCCACCTGTAGATGCAAAAACGTGGTACAAAAATATAGCAAGACAAAATCTCCAAGAACCCAGTGCAAAGGAAGAATCAACGAACGAACTCCAAAAGCATTCACCACAACACAACAGATAGATGCAATAATAATTCTCTATTCCAATAATCCAGAGCCAAAAGTCCCCTTTACAATGAAAAGCTCTCTCCTTTAAATAGAATGGAGAGAGGCCACAATCCTAACCACTTTTTGAATGAGTGGCTAAGATTAAAATATCAAAAGATCTAATCAATGGTTGAGATGAGCTCAACAATACAATACATGGATCAATAATAAAATATAACAATATGTGGACAAACTCACCCTAGGAGAGGGGATCCCACCAAATCATAATGATAAAACATAAGAAATAGCTCATGGTGGGTCCAAGGGGTAATTTCTAACACCCTTGGTCAATCCCCATGGAACAATATCCAAGAATGAAAGACCAAGACACCAAATTGTGCCTCTCTAGGAATGTCGTGAGCCTTAGGAGGCTCCAGAAGTCATCAAAAAGTGCCATAAGTGATGGATGTGGGTCCTGATGAAGCTGAAACTGATGGAGAAGGTGTGGGAGACATCCCACTCATCATCACTGATCATCCCATGCCATAACCTTGCCTCAGTATCCCAAATCGAATTCTTCTGTAGCCATTTTTACCATTTCTAGACTACCTCAGGAAGTGTGAAACTGCCCAAACTACCTCCTAGAGTGCCTGCGCTGTCAAGGTGAGCTCTCCAATGAGTCTAGTAGGGGGTTAATATGGTAATAACAAGTGGCTGGACCACCCCCTCCATGCACAACGCCCTAGGTGGACCAAATAAATCTCATCACTGCTCTGACAGGCCAAAAATGCACTAGGATAGCCAACTGAGGCTCAAACATCACTGTAACTGCCCGGAACTAAAAACAGACTGTCTCATTGGACTTAGAAGGTCCAAATCCATCTAAAGTGAGTACTCATACACCATATAGACCTCTGCATGATCAAAAATAAATGCTCATCATATCCGACAAATCCAATAATAATAATCTGTAAAAGTGCTGAAAAGCACAAATCATCATCATAAGCCTGAAACCACTGCATAAGCCCACCATGGTGACCTGTACCAGACCATATATCATCTATCTGTAACATCTGAGGTCTTCCACCTCATGTCCTGTGGTTGACTTTTGGTCAAACTGGGTTTGACCGAGTCAACATGACCAAAATATAACTCAAACTGTCATCAAGCTTCTGCAAGGTGTCAAAGGTTAAAACATGCTTTACAATCCATTCAAATAGAAATTATAACAAGAAGTAATCATTACTAGCGATCTAAATCCAAATACAATGGGTCGTTAATTATTATTATTACTCAGACAAGACTTTCAAGGTCATACTCACTTCATAGTTGTGATCAATTTGCTAGTGAAGGGTGAAGGCTTTGTACTGCAAAGGCTAGGATAGAGGGAATGACTTACTGAATTAACACTGTGACATTTTGGAAATGGAAAGGGGATACACACCATAGCATATACTGAATGAGTAACAACACAGGGAATGGCAGTGTCTCACAAATGGGTAAGTTGTTCAAAGAGTGTTTATTCACCTTGACTGATGCGCACAATCCATAATACAAATGATGCCAGCAATCTTTTTGATATAGAGTTTAAGTTCCATTGCTTTTTGGGCCTAGAGTTTCCATAGCCTTTGATCTATGTGTGTTTATGAACACATTGCATAGATTTACATTTAATTTAGGCTTCTTGCTGCAGGTGTGTTTTTAAGGCACTTGTTTACCTGAGCACTTCTAGGTGTGTCACAGACAGGTTGTTACCTAGGTATTTACATTTCACAAAAGATATAACATTAGATATTTCATAGCCATTTTCATTTGGCTTGCCTTTCATTCATGTGTGTTGAGAAACACATTACATGAATGGGCTTTTCATACAAGATACAACATTTCATTTCCATATTTTGTATTCATGGCAGCACTAAAAGTTTAAGGTTTAGCCAACAACATCTTTAGTGACTAGTGGGACTTCACAAGGAAATCCAACTCATCATAGGTAAGTTTTGTCACCAACTCAGAGCCGAGACACAATAAACAGGGAAGCTTATCCAATATAGAGGCTACGGTGGGGAAAAGTACTCCATGCCACTAGTCAAGTAGTAAGTCAAGGTAATGAACAAACTGGGTAAGTCATGGATGGATGAAGACAGTGAATAATGAAACCAACACTAGCAAGCCAAAGTATGGCGGGAATGACCACCTCTATTCTCCCTAGGGAGGGTAAAACCAATGAGTATAGGCCAATAACTTCTAAGTCTGAGTAGGGACAAATATGATATATATAGTACAACCAGGTCCACATATCTATATGATCACCAGATCATGATACTAAATGCTAAGACATGCTAAGAGAATGGAAATAAAAGCAACATAACCACAACACCATAATATACCCGCTGAGTCATATACCTGAATGCTCATCATCTGAACCATCATCTGACCTCTGAAACTACTGCTGTAACTTTGGGCAATACTAACTGCTCTGTGTAAATGGCTAAATAGCTACATTGGTCATCTCTCTGAGTGTCCTGAGACTCAGCCATGGCATGGGGAATAAAATTGCTGTCCAAAATCTAATAGTGATCCACAGTAGATGCTCATCTCAGCATCTCAATGCAAGGGAACTGGCTGAATAGTGTACTGGAATAAAAAAATAATGTATGGTAGCCCAGCTACTATATATGTGATAACAGTACACTTTTAAGTGTGGATAGAAACATTGTGTACTATTTATCACCTATCTAATAATAATATCCGAATCACCAAAAAACTTCAAATATTTTACTTTTAAACTGGCATCCTTTTATTAGGCCTTAAACCAAGGCCTCATACTCAGTTGTTTTGTTCCGTGCATTGAAATTCTAATCTACATGAAAGGAGAGTCTTGCATTTGTATGGATCTATGAAGATGTAACCTACTACCGCTCCTTGATATGTCTTGGAACCATCAAAATACAAGGCCCATAAGTTAGTGTTTACACTACCGTGTTAGAAGAAAAATAACTATTTACTACTATATAGTGCATTTGTCCTCATCAATCCACATAAAATGAAGGAGTTTAGACTGTATTTTTGTTCCTACAGGCGACTCTTTTGCCTCATAACAATTGAAATTTGTCTCTAAAAAGTAGTTCTTGAGAACTGAATGTGCAAAATTAATCAGTCCATTTTATCCTTCCAGTATTGCCACCATATGTCTCTTGTGTTTTTCTATGTCCACTCAAATTTGATTCTCTTCCTTTTGTATGGTACCCACAAGTGTGACCAATCGATGGTGAAATACCCTTGTATTTTTTGTGACCAATCCCTATTCAGAAGTAATCCATATGCTTTTGCAATATCCACAACAATGATATCAATACTTTGGTAAAACCTAGGATTTGAATACAATATGATCATTACGTATTTAAGTTCACATATTACTTCGACACCTGATTGGTTTAATTAGATAATTCAAGAAATACATTTAGTTGGTACGTCATTGAGGTTCTAGTAAAATAAATAGGACATTATGTTGGATGAGGCTCCAGAGTCCACTAAACAATTGTGTATGTTGTAATTAAAAATTTCAAATGTCAAGAGGAATAAAGGAGTTTGAGACTTGGATTGAATCTCTATGTTGGTTGCATTCATTGCGACACTCAGTTTTTCTTGGGGAGAATATGATTTTTCCTCATTGGAAGCATTAAGTAACAGATCCCTTTGTTGCAAAATGTTACATAGTTTGAATAGGGAGACATTTTCCTTAGTCCTTTTCATGTCCTCGACCACGTTGTATTCCGTGTTTTGTGGGATAGTTTTGATTTCTATGGTCTTCGGTGTTTGAGAAGGGCTAGAGGAATCTTTATCATTGTTATAATATTGAGAATATGCATAAACATCCAACAATATGTTTGCTAACATGCAAATCAAGAATCTACAAGTCTATCCTTCTATCTATAAAAGCAACAAATAATCATGTAAGAAACAAGAGACAAGAGAATAGAACGATACACCATATATACGTGGTAAAACCCCAAATGGGGAAACATACACATTAAGGTATTGTCTTCTTATTCTTAAAAAATCTCTAATCTTACAATACATCGCATCCTCACATATGCATCACATCACACTTCATCTTCACATCATGTCATAATGATGTTTCATCAACATACCCTCAAAAGGTCTCCTTCACCTCTATTATATAGCTAGAGGTATGGAAGATTTACATCCCATAACACACGTGGGATAAATAGCTTTCCACCTCTCTTATATAAAGAATGGTTATAAGAGAATCTATTACATGATGCATGTGGGGTAACTCTATTTTACGATATTAGAGTTATTTATGCCTTTTATGATATTTCACTAACAATATCACACAAGTCATCATTACATATTCCAACACTACCCCTTAATGATGATTGGGAGAAAGAATACAAATGGAGGAAGATGGCATTGCATTGGCATCCCCCTTGATGACAACTTCCAAAATTCCACATAAGATGTGAATATGAACACACTTCAGCTCATGGATTTGATGAAGATAACAACCGCTTCTCAATATGTACGATGAACTCTTTCTGAACACCACAATAGTGTACAAAAACCTTATATGGCCAATACAACATAAAATGTGGCTAGAAGATAGTCATCACAATAGTGACCCAATTGATAGTTGAAATAACTCTGCAGTAGACCTCATCACAAATATAAGAACCCCAGATCTATACATCAAAATGTTTCCAGCAGATAGTATTCATAACCAAATAAATCTACTAGAGATTACATTGCAAATACAAGACCCCAATGGTTCATCCATTGAAAGATGTGCCAAGCAGTCAATATTCAAAACCAAGTTGAAAGATGTAAGAATTCGATAGTAGACTCATCACGAATACAAAAACTACAAATCTATACATCGAAATGTTTCTAGCAGACAATCTTCAAAGAACTCTACAGAAGATTACATTGCAAATACACCAGCATAGATCCATCTTAAACCCATATCAATCAAGCATCGAGAGGGATCCAATTTCTTGATGTGTATTTTTTTTTTTTATCTTAATTTTTTTACACATTAAGATATTTGATCCCTCGTGCTTGATATATATAGGTTTAAGATGAAATCAATATAATTTTATTTTTTTTTTGTTTAAGCCGACATTATTTGCATATTTATTTCTTTTTAATAGGAATGGCATGCTACATAACATTACACGACATTATTCTTTACAACATCTCCCTCATACTGGGATGTAGAGCACCTCGCTACTCTCGGTGCAAAGACCCCAATGGCCTATCCATCGAAATGTTTTCCCTACATATAATCATCATGACTTTATAGTAGAAGATGGTTGTTCATTTCATTATCACTAGAATATGGTGATTTTATTTGGATTTCATTACATTACATTACATTCCTTCTTAGTTTACAACTTCAAACATCTATATAACAAAAGGTTTCAACTTTGGTGTCGTCAATGATAAGTTGAAAAGAGGAGAAATGTGGAAGAACTAGAGAGAACCACAATAATATGCTTAAGATAGGAAGGCTTGACACAACCAAGAAGTCCCTCAAGTCTTTGTTGATGCTCAACATCGAAATCATTCTGAAGTGTTGAAATATGATCCGAGAGGTGAAACTACTGAACTTTGTTGCAAGATCAGTCTGTATGTACCGTTGTTTATAGGGTGATGTTCTCATCATGTCCATATTTCATTTCCTCATTTTCACGTTCATATGATCCCTATGACAGACTTTCCAAGTTGTGTTTTATGCATCGTCGTGTCATTGGTCAAGTTGATTTTTGGGAGATTTGTTGTCTTTTCTTCTGGACATCGTCATGTCATGGAGATGGTTCATTACATCCGTCTTGTCACATTGATCGTTAAAATTCATGAATTTCACATTCTTTGATTAATTTTCCGGGCATGTCCTTCGTCAGTTTTCTCGCTACACCTATGCCCACAAAGTTTTAAATGCCCCCCCTGGGCACCTCTTTTCAAAAAGGCTAGTATCCTTTTTTTTTTAAGTTGGAAAAGACCCTCCCAAGAGCATCTCTTCTTCTCAATTATCCTAAGCCCTTCCTTTATATTTTCCCTAAGCTTTACCTATTGAATTTTTCCCAAATGCCTTATTATTTTCCCCATTATGAAAGCACATCTCCGTTACTTTTCCAATTTTATATCTTATTTTCCCCTTTGTCCTAAAGTCCTATCCCCTTCCATTAATGTTCATCTTATATTTCTTTTCCTTTTTTCTCCCTTAAAGTATTACCCATTTCCTTTTCCTATTTACCCATTGTCCTCCTTATTTAAAAATATCTCTTTTCCCTTTCATTAATCTTTTGACCCTCTCTCCATTTATTCCCATATTCCCCTAATTCCAAACCCTAATTTGCTCGACATATAGAGCATGAGGAGGGAAACAATCTTTTGGTAGGGTTAAGACAAACCAACCAAGCATAATAAATGAAATGTGGGAAAAAGAGAATCCCAAAGCAAAGGTCAGGAAAATATTCACAGACATGCACAGTGGCAGAAGGTAAGAGGGTCATTCCTTCACTCCTCAGCGAAAAGAGAAAAAACATTCACTCATAATGATGTTAGATAGGGAAAAATGACCGCAACCATATCTAACACGAGTGTCATCCAAAGAAAACATAGACATACACACAGTTGAAACGCCACATCACAATGAGAGACAGTGGCAACACAACTCATTGGACGCCTAGTAAGAAATAGGGAGCCATTATCACTCAAACACTAGACTGAATGACACAGGTGGTAGGCCCATACTCCTTCCTGATGGAAATAAATACACATAAAACATGAGACTTCCACGTAAATTGGACAGAGTTTCAGTGTATATTAGAAGAAGAGAAGGCCAACACACCATGAACCAATGGTTGGTGCGTTTACAACTCGAAAAGACAAGCAACACATTCCCACCAGTATGGCATCTACAAAACGTTGTTCATTGCAAAATTGGGATAGGAGGAGTGGTTGATTGAATGATTAGCACAAATGCCCAAGGAGAAAGAAACACTTGGCAGAAAAAATCCACAGAGGGAACATCGTAGGCACGTTGAGGGTATGTTGGAGGCCAACATAAAGAGAAAACACATGCAGGAGCAGACCATGAAAACACCACTCATGCAAACACTCATTCAAGCATATAAACATTGCACACAAAACAACAACAACAACAAATAGAAGTTCAAATCAAGATAATAACAGATAATTCATCTAGCACATGAAGCATCTATCCTGTCGTTGATTTCTATGCGTGTGTTCACCGCAAACTAATCCCCAACATATGCAATTGTACATTGAAAGGATATTTGCAGCTGATTTGCAATGAGATTTTGGAAAATTGAAGGTTGTGGATGAAACTTTTATTATCACAAAATACGGGTGAAATATCCCATAGTAGCACACACTATCTCAATGAGGAACTATTTCAAGGTCGAGTTGATAGCTCCAATGAAAATGGAGGAACTGGAACATAATTATTGTTGTAAACAATGATTAGGAACCTTCGCCACATTGATACATAGGCTCATTAGTCTAGGATCACAAACATTAAGTAGGAATCCATCTCGTAGCCTTGATTGGAATAGTAACATTCTTTGTCATAGAGACAGATGCAGTTGTAGATGCGGAGTTTCACCATGCCTTCCCCATCAAAGAGATGTGATGATGCCATTCTAGTGAAATATAGTTTCTGGAAATAGAAGAAGATACATGGCACGAGCGAGTGGGAAATACAAAGTGAACCAATGCAGTACGAAACCAAATGAGGTGTGCAAGGATTGCTGGAAGTTGTCAGGGTCCCAAGAAGCACAGGGATGTGCGGGAAAATATCAGGTCTCCATGAGTGGGATCCTTTAGTTATTTTTTTAGTCACCCTTTTCACCTGAAATGTATTTAATGACCAGGGAAATATTTGTTATAATCTGTGTTGCATTCACCACAACTTGTTTTTATTGACAAAGGAACTTTTAACCGTCATTTTTGATAAGCATATAATAGACTTGATACAAAAAATAACATATGCGACCTTTGAATTATTTTGAAGAGGTTGAGGATGACTCATAAGAGCCTTGAAATATCCAGGTTATTCCCATGTAAAATGTTTTTAAACCAACATCGTTACAAATGAGTACTTTTTTCTTATAAAGTAGTTTCGGCCTTCTTTGATCTTTTATTTTACATGGATAAATATCATTCATCTCTTAAGAAGAAGGTGGACATTAGTTACTGCGGCCCATCTTCCTCTTCTCAGACACACATGGAAAACTAAATTCCACTATGACCTAATTATAACCAGAAAACCCGTCTAGTAAGGAAAACATTTTGAACTGGAGATGAGCTGTAAAACCTGTACCATAGATGGAAATGGGTAAATGTCCTCATCATAGGATTTGTTTAAGTTTCGAAATATACACACAGTCTAATCCCCCCCAACTTATTTCTTATCGAGACTAAATTAGCAACCCAATTGGAATGATGAACTTTGAATATGATATTGGCATCTAATAATTTCTTCAATTCCTTCTAGACCAAAGGTTCAGAAGTTGGGTGTACATTGTTGAGATTTTGCTAAAAAGGTTTTACATTCACTTTTAATGAAATTACATGTTGAATAATATTTGTGTCGTATGTCTTTAGATCATCATAGGTCCAACAAAAAACATCTTTATTTCATTTGAAAAATCGAATAAATCTTTGATTTTATTCCTATGAACAACATGTTCCCAAATTTATGTTTTTGGGATCCTCTTTAGTGCCTAGGTTAAGCAATTCAAATTGCATAGAGGAACTATTTGTCGCTATATTGAATAGTTTTTTAAATATGGTATGGAGATCAAACAAATTATCTAAGATAAGAACCCCTCTTGGAGTAGGATTACCTTTATGTTTTTGGATGCTTTCCACATATTATCGAGGAACTTTTCATGTTCTTTGTCATTAGTTGCTACATCCTTGAGCACGTATTCATTAGTGAGGAAATTAATGATCCGCTCATCATCATTAAGTACCCTCCAGTTCGTTATATTTTTTGGGACATAGGGTTTTAAAATAAATTCAATAGAAAAAACATCACTTAAAGGCATGAAACAAGAAGCACTAGTAGCTAAAGTATCAGCTACAATGTTCATAGAGAAAAGGGTAGAGTCAATATTAAAATCATCAAAGTTAGAAATTAGATTCCATACCTTAGTTTGGTACCCTTTTAAGTGTGGAGATAGACATTGTGTACTATTTTTCACCTATCTAATAATAATATCTGAATCACCAAAAAAACTTCAAATATTTTACTTTTAAACTGATATCCTTTTTAACGCCTTAGACCATGGCCTCATACTCAGTTGTGTTGTTCCATGCATTGAAATTCTCATCTACATGAAAGGAGAGTCTTGCATTTGTATGGATCTATGAATATGTAACGTCCTACCCCCGCTCCTTGATATGTCTTGGAATCATCAAAATACAAGGCCCAGAAGTTAGTGCTTACACTACTATTAGAAGAGAAAGAACTATTTACTACTATATAGTGCGTTTTTCCTCATTAATCCACATAAAATGAAGGAGTTTAGACTATATTTTTGTTCCTACAGGCGACTCTTTAGCCTCGTAACAACTGAAATTTGTCTCTAAAAAGTAGTTCTTGAGAATCGAATGTTCAAAGTTAATCGGTCCATTTTGTCCTTCTAGTATTGTCACCGTATGTATCATGTGTTTTTCTATGTCCACTCAAATTTGATTCTCTTCCCTTTGTATGGTACCCACAAGTGTGACCAATCAATGTGTAGTGTCCCTTTTTAATATATTTGAGAAAATTGGAAAAATTGCACTTTTTGGCCAATTCGACCCTTAGACTAGTAATGACTCAAATGCTTCCAAATGGCTCCAAATGCTTCCAAATTGGGTTTGAATGTGTTTGGAAGGTATTAATACATAAAAATGAGGCTGATGGATTCCTGGACACTCTCAAAAGACTTCTGCAACATTCATTTACAATCAGGGAAAAATAGGGAAATTTGCTAGTCAATTCGAGGTTCAAAACCCCCAAGGGTAGGGGACAAAAATGGATTTCCAAATGCAGTACGAACCTCCAAAATTTCAGAAAAGAGACATGGAATTTTTAAAGGACTTCAATGGGCTCCCAAATGCATCATTAATCAGTTCCTAAAGGCTGGTGCAACACCCATAAATCATAGGTTTGTGGACATGTCTTCACCTTGGGGGAAATGATAGGAAACTTCACCATTTGCTATGAAATTGAGATTTATGTTCCAAAGGATTATGCAATGTATATGAAACTTCTTTAGGACATTAATGAATCTCCATACATCATAAAAATCACAGAATGAACTGATACAAGTCGAAATAAAGCAACTTCAAGCTTTCATAACAAGATACGAGGAAAATGGCACCATTTATACATTGTTGCGTATTTTGACATAGTCTCACTTGGTATTTTGACCTGAGGACCTTCTGAGCAGAAAATAAAAAGTAAATACATCATATTACAAATAAATGGGGCCACAATATCTCCCCCAAAGAGATCAATATCTCACCAAGTGCGCCCTTCCTCCAAGAGCCAAAATATGAAGAGAAAAGTGGGAAAGGTGTGGAAACAAGTTGAAGAAGAGAATGTCATGAGCTTCCCTGTAGCTTCAAACTGCAATAAATGGCTCCATTGTAGCTCCAAATGAAAGGTCTGAATGGCCTCTTCAATTTCCAATTAGGATGGGAATCTTGCACCCTCGAAATTGGTACTTAGGCAAGTAGAGTAAACACTCCACAAGCATGGACAAGCTATGCTCTCCAATATGAAAAATGAGAAATGATCAAAAGCTAATCTCCTCCTTTGTTCTTTACTTTTATAAACTTCCAAATACCTCCCTATCTCGAATTCCATCCATGAGCTTCATGCCAACTCGAATTGGGAAGAGATTCCAATGTGTGCCACTTGTCCCTCCATTCCTAGCCTCCTCCTTCACTCAATTCAAATGGATGACTCTTTGGCTGCCCTAAATCCCTTGTGCGCCCTCTTGGAGACTATTTTTAGCCTTGACATGTTATATATGTTAGATGTCAGCAATCAGGCCTGGTGTTTCTCATAAGTGTCATAACATCTTCATCATTGTTGTCATAGAAGCTAGGGAATCTAGCCCAAGTGTCCCAATAGCTCCAAAATGACTCTTCCTCTTCCATGGGAGTTAATCTTCCTCTCAATTTCGACCTCACTGATCCATTCCGAGTATTATGCCCTTCCAACTCCCCCAAGAATATTGGACTCCACCTTGGATTCGAATGGGTGAGAGTGGAATGCCATGTGGCATGGGGAATCTAGCTTGAGTGGGCCCCACACCTCCAATGTGCCCTCATGACCAAGTGCCACCTTATTTTTCTATATTAAATATTGATTTATTCCCCATTTATTATAATTGGTCAAGCTAATGTCCATTTGGGGTTTTATAGTCTCCTTATTCCAAATCTAATATTTCCACCCCAACCTAGGAAACTAGTAGCTTGGTGGAATTTTCTCTTTTGAGATTTATTTGAATGGGTACATTACACGATGGTAAAATACCCTTCTAGTTTTTGTGACCAATCCCTATTCAAAATTAATCCATATGCTTTTTGGAATATACACAACAATGATATCAATAGTTTGGTAAAACCTAGGATTTGAATACAATATGATCATTACATCTTTAAGTTCACATATTACTTTGACACCTTATTGGTTTAATTGGATAATTCAAGAAGTAAATTTAGTTGGTACGTCATTGAGCTTCTAGTAAACAAAATAGGACATTATGTTGGATGAGGCTCCAGATTCCACTAAACAATTGTGTATGTTGTAATTGAAAATTTCAAATTTCAAGAGGAATAGAGGAGTTTGAGACTTGGATTGAATCTCTATGTTGGTTGCATTCATTGCGACACTCTGTTTTCTTGGTGAGAATTTGATTTTTCCTCATTGGTTGTTATTTTCTGCTGTTAATAAGAGATTTTCTTAGAAGCATTAAGTAACAGATCCCTTTGTTGCAGAATGTTACATAATTTGAATAGGGAGACATTTTCCTTAGTCCTTTTCATGTCCTCAACCATGTTGTATTCCATGTTTTGTGGGATATTTTTTTATTTCTATGGTCTTATGTGGTTGAGAAGAGCTTGAAGAAGCTTTATCATTGTTAGAATATTGATAATATGCATAAACATCCTGTTGTCCGCCAATATGCACACCAGCAGCGGAAATCTTTCGAAAGCTGTCTCTTCACTACAAGTGAGAGAGGTGTGGCCTTGGGGGCAAGCAATGAGCCAGGTACTGTCACCTGAATCCCAGCTCCTCCGTTTAGGAAAACTCCTAACGAAGCCAAGGGGGGTAGTCCCTAAAAGAGAGTTTCACTAAGGCTCTTGTTTTTATAGTGTTTTCTTGTGTGATGATGCGGATGGGTGTTGTTTAGGAGTTTTTGTGGAATGAGAGACAATATAAAGTTTTGAAAATAAAACACAAGATAAGATGCAATCCACGTTGCGAAACAGCATATAAAGACTTGATATAATTAAGAAGCATCCACAGATAAAAATTAAATGACAAAAGGACCAGTGCCTTATCCAATGGGTAATGGAGTCAAAATAACAAATGTAGTGCTGGGGGATGCTGAAAAGTAGTCTTGATAGTAACTGTTCGTGAGATCGTTGTGCAAATTATCTTGGTAAATTTCAAAGTTTTAGTTGTCTTGATTATTAGGGCTAAAACCAAAGGTATCAAAAAGATGGTAGAACCCTACCTAAGAAAGATACTGGCAACCCTAAGTGACCTGTCGGAAGCACCCAGATTCAATAAGGATTGGTGTCCAATGTTTGAACCGCCCCTGAGTCTGACAGTGGGAATCCGGCGTCACCCCTCGTGGGAAGAACAGTATTTTGCCTTGGTTGAGGTTTTGGGTAAAATTTTTAATTAAGTTTATCGATCGTAATTATCAAGTCTTCCACCTTTCTGAGTACTAGCCCAACCGTTTCCGGTTGGCAGAGCATACGGGTGTAGGACAAACCAAGATAAATTAATTAGGGGTGTGTGAGTGGAGAATTTTATTATTAAGAAACCTTGTTCAACTCTCCGACAGAGAGCGCTCTTGACTCGATCTTATGACCACAGTTCAAGAGACTTGCTAAAATTAAAATGCCTAATGCAGGGATGATGCAAGACTAAAATGCCCTCCGATAGAGGGTGCTCTTGACTTGGATTTGGCCAAGTTCAAGAGACTTTGGTTTATTTTAAGGAAGCAAAAAGTAGTTGTGTTGTGAAAGCAGTAAAATAACTTTAAAAGATGAATCCACTTGACAACTTGAAAGATATAAATTAATGCTTAACAAGAACTACTTTGCCAAATAACATGAAATTAAACTCAAACTAGTGTTCTACCATACAAATTCTAATCTACTAGGTGGGATTGATCCCCGAAACAAGATCAACCACTAGAACCGCCTGCACTTGAGACTTTCCAACTAGCTGAAACTTCGACAAGGAAACCGACGGGGATGGAAGAGTAACCAAAAATTATGTGGTCCTGCCCTTGAGACGAAGTCTCAAGGATACAACTTCCGGCTGAGGGCTTTGGAAGAGAAGCAAGATAATGATAAAAATTAAACTAAACTACCCAAGAATCTCTTGCAGGTTCAAGACCCTACTCGGGAAAGCATGGGGGTAAGTAAAATATGGAAGATAAATAAACAATTTACTTTAGCGAAATAGAAACTAATCTAAGAGCATGGAAACATAAACTAAGTTAAACCACACCACAAGACCCAACACTCTTCCCCAAATGGGGAAGAAGACAAAAAAGTGGAGGCCCCCTCCACTTGAAACTTTTTATTTGAATGATTACAGATGCCTTGGGTTTAAGACCTTGCAAGGTCTTTGAGAAAGATGATACTTGGAAAAATCTAAGAAAGAAGCAATCTTTGCTTGCTTTTACAAAGGATAAATATGTCAAATTTTGCTCATTTTCATGGTCTCTTCTCCTTGGTCCTTTGCTTGGATCTTACTTCTTCAAAGCTTTTCAAATTTCTTTCTTTCAAAGCACCTACACAAGCTTGAAAAACATGCTCAACATGCACCCATTAAACGTCAGAAATCAAAATGAAAATTTAATCTACCAAGTCCAAACTTGAAAAAATAAAGCCTAAAACATAAAAGACATGAGAATTTTGTTCGAAAAAGTTTGTATGGGAAAACGGACCAGCGAACAAAAGTTGCTCTAAATATGCTAGAAATGAGATCTAAGACTTAAAAATTTGAAATATTTTTATGTAAAATTTTCTATCTTTCGAAATGAAACCATAAGACTAGGAAAGATGACTCGAAATGCAAGCCTAAACTCAATAAGATGGGATCCACAATGAGATTTAAACTTAAAAAATGAGATGCAAGTAAGACTAACTATGCAAATGCAAGTATGAGGATCTAACAAATGCCTAAAGACTAACACTAAAAACTAACAAGCTTATGCAAAAAGACAAATGCTAACGTTTTAACAATTTTTGTGTTTATGGTGGATTTTAGGGCCACTCAAGGATGGACGAAAGGAGAGGAAAAGGTGCTAGACTTAAAAGACAAGAACTAGAGGAAAGATGGATAGGACGATTGGGGTAAAGGGTAGAGGCTAAAGGAAGACAAAAAGGCTAAGACGAGAGGAGAAGGATGACCTTCCCAGGATGGACGAGAAGGCAAAGAGGAGCAAAACGAAAGGGGGAGGAGAGGGGACGAGAGCAAGAGAATGGGGCTAAAAGAGGTAGAATGAAACTAGGGCAAGGAGAAATAGGCTTAGCATGCAATGGGAAAAGGAGATCAAGGAGCAAAAGACAAGGCTTGAAGAGAGAGCCCTTAGTGACAAGGTTTTAAAAATAGAATTTTATGGTTGATGAGAAATCTGAGAAGAGCTCTTCCTAGCCTTCTTAAGATGAAAAGATTTTGAGATTATTGTAGATCCTGCAACCACAAAGTGTTAGGCCAAAACTTGAAGATAAACAAGGGTTTGATGCAACCGAGCTCTTACCCCTCTTCACTTTAAGCAACACCTAAATCACAAACCCAAACACTCAACCAACAAGTGAGATCAACAATGCTAGAATGCTAGAAATATCAAGATTAAATCAACAATTTGTATAACCAACTACTCATGTCCATTTAGATCTTGATAAACTATGCATAAATAACCAACTTAAATTATAAATGGTTACTCTATTGTACTAAAAATAGTCCTCACAAGCTAGCCATTGATCAAATACCATGCATAATCAATAGATGGGTTTAGAGAAGATGTCACCTCAACAAGAGATGAATTCACACCAAAGATTGAAAGCTCATGGACCTCCAAAGTCGAAAACTTTATTGAAAATATTAAGCCAAAAGCATGTTACAAATTTTTGCAGAGTAATCTTGCATCAAAGTCTCCATGAGATAACAACCCAAATGGGCCTCTCTTTATACTAAAACTAAACACCTAAACCCTAATTCGAATTGGTGGTGAGCAATGAAGTCGAATTCCAATCATGAGGTGGCTTGGAGCAATAGACATGGCCAAAGTCGAGTTTGTGGTGGGTATGAAGAGAAGAGGTGTCATAACTCGACTTGGTTTAGTGCATGGGAAGTATCACCAACCTATAACAAAGCTACAACAAGGATAAACGTGAGTTTAGGGTAGAATGGCGTGAGCTTTGAGGAGGGTGCGAGTTGGTTGGTAGAGGACAAGTGGCATGTGGTAGGCACAAACTCGAATGGTGAAGGAGCCAATCTAATGGTGATTGCGTGGGCTAACCAATGGACAAATCACAACTAGGATCCACGTGAGCTAATGAGGGTTGACGTGAGGATTGAGAGGATTGCGAGCTAGTTGTGAGGGAGACACGTGGGGAATGGTGGGTGTAGATTCGAGTTATGAAGAGAGCCAAGCTTGGATTGATTTGCTAGATTAAAGGAGGCGCCCACCATTGGCTTTTAATGCCATCCAACAACCCATTCAATCAATGCCACATCACAAAATCGAATTTCTCATGAAGGAGGGCGAATTAGCTTGAGGAGATTCTTTGCTGGTGACTGGATGGGTGATTGGATGGGCTTGGAGTTGATTGGAATCTTCCTAAATGCTCATTGCCATGTCATTTAGCCCTTTATTTTAATCAAATTGATTAATTTTGGAGAGATTTGGATTATCTCCAAAATAATCAATTTTATTATTTTAATTAATAATTTCTCTGTAAATGACTTTTCAGAGAAAATATTAATTACGGGGCGGAATTGACATCCGAAAGTTGGGTTTAGCTGCTCCATGGGTCATGTGTGATTTTTGGCTTATGAAACGAGCCATCAAACACTGAAATCGGACCCCGAATGACTGACATATTACAGACTCAAATTTCTCTATTTAAACTATAGAGAAATTTAATTAAAATTTAAAAATAATTAAATAATTAAAAACCCCAATTTCGACGCGTCCGGTAAAAAATTTTCGAAATTTTTTATGGGGGTCCTAAAGACCTAAGACATGACCAAAACCTATTCTAATAGTGTCTAGTAGGTTTATACATTATAGTTGGACCCTAATAACCCCCCATGGCCAAATTTCCAAAATCGGGCATTCCAGCTTTGGAGGAAGCGGGAGAAAAACCAAGAGATTATATTTCGCCTGAAGCAAAGTATAATCTGACGGTGAAAAAACTCCCTGGAATACCTTAGTTGTTTAATCCAGTCATGGGAAACTGAGCCACTCAGACCCTACTAGCACACTTTGATACAAACCCCCATGGGGCCATGGTCATGTCGACTCAAAAACAAAACTGGCTAGCCAAAACTGGCTAGACCCAAAAATAATGAAACCCAGATACTCTGGAAGTGAACACTGATGTGTTCCAACACTGGCGGCTCAATAAGGTTTCAACTATTGTACAAATCAGTTGATAACATCTGGCTCCAACTGCGGGACGGACACTTGCTTGAGCTAGGAGTCAAAGAAGGTGTTCGAGAATCCCAGAATATCATTTTCCTGCACAGAAAGAGAAGTGTCTTAGTTTCCCATGTACATGATAAATAATGCCAAAATGAAATATCAACTATGAAACTATTTTTTGCTTTTTCTTTTCAAATTCAAAGTACAGAAATAGAAATCTTTTCTTTTTCAGCATAAATATGAACTATAGTACAAAAATACACTATGATACAGAAATAATGATACATAAAGTACAAAGATAAGAGTTTAGGGAGATCCTGAGATGGCCTCTTGGTCATCTTGTATGTTGTTCCGATAAAAGGGCTTCAAATGTTGCCCATTTATAGGAAGAGGCAAAATTTCTCCTTCCATAGTGTTGAGGCCGAAAGAATTATCTCCAACTGTGCAGCGTATAATAAAGGGGCCTTTCCAAAGGCTGTCGAATTTCCCATGCTTCCCAGGTTTTTCCCTTCTTTTGTCCCATAATAGAACGGTGTCTCCTTCTTGAAAGGCTCTTGGCTTGGCTGACTTATCAAATGTGGCTTTCATACTCTCCTTTTGTCTTAACATTTTGTCCAAGGAATTTCTTCTGTTTTCATCAAGCTCAATGATTTGGTTAGCCCTATCTTCCAACTCTAACTTCTCAGAGTCATAATCAGTTAGCATTCTGAAGATGGGGATCTGCATGCTAAGAGGTTGTGTTGCTGTGATGCCGTAAACAAGTTCAAAGGGGGACTTTCCAGTGGAGTTTTTCTTTGTAATTCTGTCCGCCCAAAGGGCATATTTGATCTTGCTATCCCAGGATCTTTTGTTGTCACCAACAGTTTTCTTAAGGATAGTCATCAGGTTCTTGTTTGAGGATTCAGCAAGGCCATTACTTTGTGGATAATAGTCAGAAGAATGAGATAGAACAATGCCATATTTGAAACAGAAATCAGTCATTTCTGTTGAACTGAAAGCTTTGGCATTGTCAGTAGTTATCTTCAAAGGGGTGCCAAATCGAGTGATGATTTTATCTTCAATGAAATCCATAACAACCTTCTCAGTAGCTGTCTTGGTGGGAATGGCCTCTACCCATTTAGTGAAATAATCAGTTGCTGTCAGAATCCAGCAAAATCCATTGCTAGAGTTATCTTTAAATTTACCAATGAAATCCAAACCCCATTGTTGGAAAGGGGCAATGACAACAACCGGGTTGAGGGGTAAGGCGGCCAGTTTTGGCTTTCTTGTGAAAAGTTGACATTCCTGGCAAAACTTGACATGTTTATATACATCGGAAAATATGGTTGGCCAATAATATCCAGCTCTAAGAATTTTGTGAGCAGTTGTATTCGTTGCATAGTGTCCTCCACAAAATCCCGAGTGGAGGTCAATCAAGATCTTTTTAGAATCCTGCTCATGGACACATCTAAGGATAACCCCATCAGGGCTTCTCCAACCCAAGCCTTCTTGAGTAAGGCAATACCTAGCAGCCTTCAGTCTTAGTGCCCTTCGCTTGTGTCCTTTAAGGTGGTCAGGGCAAGTCAGATGCAAGAGGAAGTATATAACATCAGAATACCAATGGATATCTAACTCCCGCAAGGCAAGTGTCATTCGTGGACAATCAGGTTGATCTGTACAATTTATGTCAATGGCTTCCTCATTCTTCTGGGTCAACATTTTGGCTAGGCCCTGTCCTTTGATAAGTTTAGTAGGTTTGATTTGCAAGTCATATTCTTGGATCTTGGATACCCATGTGCCTCTTGTTCCTAAGCAATCATGTTGGGATAGGATGTCTTTTACTGCAGCATGGGGGACATAACCTATAACTTTAATATACCCAATATATGTTCTGAAATGTTTCAAGGACTTGACCAAGGCATAAGCTTGTTTTTCCATTATGGTGTACTTTAATTCTGAATTTTGTAAAGCCCTGCTCATGAAGGCAATTGGCTGCTCAAACCCTTCGAAGTTCTTTTGGAGCAAAACCCCAGCTATAGTATCCTCAGAAGCAAAGGAGAAAATCATGAAATCTTTGGTATAATCCGGACTAACCAACACAGGTGACCTAGTAATGGCATCTTTAATAATGTTGAAGGCTTCTTTTCCGTCATCAGTCCACACAAACTTAGCATCTTTTTTAAGCAACCGCTGCATGGGTTTCATCAACTCTGCAAGGTTTGGAATAAACCTTCTGATAAAATTTATGTGTCCATTAAAAGATTGAAGACCTTTCACATTTTTAGGGAGAGGTATTTTCTTGATGGCTTCAACTCTTTCAGGGTCAATCTTGACCCCGTCCTTGTTTATGATATGCCCTAAGAGTTTTCCCTCTTCGATACCTAACACAGATTTTGCCGGATTTAGGGAAATACCATATTCTCTGCACCGTTCAAAGACTTTTCTCAAGTGGTCAACATGGCTGGATCTTTCCTTTGAGAAAACAGTTAAATCATCCTGGTATATCTCGATGATTTTTCCTATCAACTCTTTAAAAGCATAATCCATGGCCCTTTGGAAGGTAGCTCCTGCATTTGTAAGGCCAAAGGGCATTCTCAGATATTCAAAGGTTCCCCAAGGAGTTGTAAAAGCAGTTTTATGTTTATCCTCTTCTTTGATAACAACCTGGTTGTATCCCGAAAATCCATCAAGCATGGACATCATATTAGATCCAGTGACCCGTTGGAGGAGGGTCTCCATGTTGGGAAGTGGATAGTTGTCTTTCTGGCACGCCATGTTTAGGTTTCTGAAGTCTATGCATATTCTGATACTTCCATTCTTCTTTCTTACGACAACTAGGTTGGAGCACCATGAAGTGTGTCGGGTAGGAGCTATAATGCCTGCTGCTAACATCTTTTCTAGCTCTCTTTTGATAATAGGGGCCAACTTAGGATTTATTTGCCTTAGTTTTTGGCGGAAAGGCTTGGCATTTTGCATTTCCGGTTTAAGGGGAATGGTATGTTGGAACACATCTTCCCTATAGGCCTTCAACTCGTCATAAGTAAAGGCAAATATATCTCTAAACTCTCTGACAAGGTTTATTAGTGCATTTCTTTCTTTTTCTGACGTTCCTTTTCCAATTTTTATGATTTTTGGATCTGTTTCCGTTCCGATGTTAACCTCAATGTAATCTCCTGGCTTCATTTGGTCAATGTTGTTTTTCTTCCCGTCATGTCTATCAAAGATGTTCTCTAACTTAGTGAAACCACGTGAAATTGGGTTCATGGGTTGGCTTCCATCTTTATACTGCTTGCCTTCTTCCTGTTCATTAACATTGAAATTGGCAAACTCATCTAAGTTATTTATGAATCTTAGAATTTGCTCATCATCTTTGAAAACCTGCCAATGGTTCATGTTGTCTGGGACAGATGGCCTATAATTTACTTCAAGGGTACAGTCTCCTTTCAACATTTCTTCCGACGGCTGGAGGGTAGATGCTGCAACGGCTAACCTATCCGCCATACTGTTTTCCTCCCTATGGACCGCTTGTATGTTTAGAGCATCAAAGTATTCCATGGTGTCCCATACCGCATTTCTATATCTCTTAAGCCTTTTGCAATGGCACGCAAAGTTCCCCTTGATCTGTTGTACCACTAAATCAGAGTCTCCCTTAATACTAAGCATTTTGATCTTCATGTCTTTAGCAATTTCTATGCCTAGTAAGAGTGCTTCATACTCCGCAACATTGTTGGTAGCTTCAAACTCGAGTCTAAAAGCAAAGTAAAAGATTTTATCCTTAGGTGATATTAGGACTATACCAGCACCTTTGCCAGATTTAGAGAAGGCACCATCAAATTTCATTTTTACACAATCCATCAACCTTTTTGTCTTTCATTTCCCTATGAACAGGATCTAAGAAGGTGGAATTGATTTGAATATCTCCCATCTCACTGACATGGCAGACAAACTCATTTGAAGGTCTATCAGGATTTTCCACATGGTATCTCCTTTCCTTTTCAGTGTGTAACTTTACAAGTGAGTCCCCAGAAGCAGGGACTGTTGCATAAGACCAATCTATCTGTATAGAACCACCCAAGGTTGCACCCCACTTTCTAGAAAGCAACATACCCCATCTATCTGGTACATCTGTGACAAGGATATCCATGGAAATATGGATATCCGGGTACTTGGCCAACCTTACAGGAACATTCTCTATCATCCCTTCAACCTTGACGGGTCTAGAATCCATGGCACATACATTCTGGTAGGGCCTGGTGGTTCTTAAGTTGAGTTGTTGCATAACCCTTTTGGTCATTAAGTTTGCACCGGATCCTGAATCTAGCATACAATTGTGTAGAAGAAGGTCACCTATCATCAATGATATGTAAAAAGGAGGGTGAGCTTCTTTTCTTGTATCCCTAGTATGCAGGATTATAGGAGGGTCCTCATGAGTTGATTCATAGCTGGTTGAGGGTTCTTCCATATTGTCCGAAAAAGTGACCTTCTTAGGAGTTTGAGGAGTAAGAGGAGTGGGTGGACTAGGCTTGGCAATACATGCAGGAATAGGTGCTTCTAAAGGCTTGGTGATATATGCAGGAATAGGTGCCTCTAATGTTTTCAACAACTTTTCCTTTTGACCAGGAATCTTATAGAGTTCATTTATGGGTATGGGTACCTTAGTAGTATTGAACCAATTATTCCAATCAAAATTTAACTTGCTAGAATCTGTTGAATCATTTGGAATAATTACCTTGGGAGGTTGTATAGCAGGTGCAGGATTTGATCTTCTTTGGTATCCGACCCCTTTAAATCTTTGCATATTTTGTAGTTGTTCATTTGATGGTCTTCCTCCAAAGTTTTTTGTCATATTGTCTGGTTCATTTTCAACATGTTTCCAGTTTTCTTTGGGAATATTGCGGATGTCACCTACAGCATTTATGTATTCAGGCTCGCTTGATGTTGGATTAGTGGCACCCTCCCCTTCAGGATAACCATGCTCTTGTACATAGTTCGCAAAATAGCAAGCGAATTCCTCATGGAAATCCTTGCAAGCTCTGCAAAATGGGATGTATACCTCATTTGCGTTGGCAGCCTCTATCTGAGTGGGAGGCCTTTTTTCATTTTCGTGAGCTTTCTTTTGCCAGTTATTTTTGGGAGGGTAATTTATCTGAACAGGTTGAGTTTGTTGAACTTGCTGAACTCGTTGGACTTGTGCCCTTTCCATGTTTATCATTTTGTTTTGAACTTCCTTCATTTGGGCTACATGTTTCTGCTCAGCTCTTTCCATCCTTTCACACATGTCCATCATCTTTTTCTCATATGATTCTTTCAAAGCATCCAAAGGATCTTTACCTTTAGGCTCAGTTGTTTTCGAAGGAGTTTGGGCTCTTGAATAACCGGGTAGGTTTGACTTTCCAGATGACTGCATGTTCCTATCGATCTTAGTTGCCATTGTTTGTGCTTCCAACAAAGTAGCAGGTTCTTTATCTCTAAGTTGATATTGCATCTCTCCACTTAAAGCTTCAATGCAGTAGATTAATATAGTATGTGGAGTTGGCTTGTAATCTGTAGGGATTGCATTGTATAAATCCATGAACTTTTTGTTGAAATCTTCCATGGTTTCCATCTCACTTCTTTTGATGTTTGTTAGAGCAGCAAGTTGATGACGTGGCTCTTTTTTCTCACCATACTTGTTGGTGAAAGCAGTTGAAAACTCAGCTAAGGTGGCAAAGGAGTTGGCTGGCAAGCCGATGAACCAGTCACCAGCATCTCCTTCTAAGGATAAGGCAAACAACTTCATGTACACATCTTCATGCCTATGAGCAGGTTCTCTGACATATCCACTTTTTATTCTTGAGAAAGCAGTGAGGTGTTGTGCGGCAGTAACAGTATCAGTGCCGGTAAAGGTTGGAAGTTTGTCGATGGCTTTATCTGGAAGATCATGTGGTTGACCTGCAATCTGAGTAATGTTGAGGGGGGCGAAAAAATCACCCATTGTATCGGAAAAACAATTATTACTGTTTTCAAAATTTTCAAAATTTTCTAAGTTATTTTCTTGAAAGAGACTATGGATGTCAGAAATAGATTGAGACCTAAGTTCTTCAAGGATTTTACGAGAAGCAAGTTTGTTTAGTCTCCTCCTATAAACCTTTTCAGGTTCTGGGATAAAACTAAGCAAGCCTTCAGAGTTTCTTCTGGTTGAATACCTTGAGGTGTTAATTGACAGTGGAGTCGCCAGGTGGTTTCAAGTCTAATTTCCGAGAGTGATTGAACTAAAAAACTACCAAAAAAGAAAAAAGGGCAGTGGAGTCGCCAGACAGGTTTGAGAATCTATCATAAAGGTAAACAAACTAGAAAAAACTAAGGTCGTCCAGGAACAAAAAGATTTGTCCCCGGCAGCGGCACCAAAGATGTTGTCCGCCAATATGCACACCAGCAGCGGAAATATTTCGAAAGCTGTCTCTTCACTACAAGTGAGAGAGGTGTGGCCTTGGGGGCAAGCAATGAGCCAGGTACTGTCACCTGAATCCCAGCTCCTCCGTTTAGGCAAACTCCTAACGAAGCCAAGGGGGGTAATCCCTAATAGAGAGTTTCACTAAGGCTCTTGTTTTTATAGTGTTTTCTTGTATGATGATGCGGATGGGTGTTGTTTAGGAGTTTTTGTGGAATGAGAGACAATATAAAGTTTTGAAAATAAAACACAAGATAAGATGCAATCCACGTTGCGAAACAGTATATAAAGACTTGATATAATTAAGAAGCATCCACAGATAAAAATTAAATGACAAAAGGACCAGTGCCTTATCCAATGGGTAATGGAGTCAAAATAACAAATGTAGTGCTGGGGGATGCTGAAAAGTAGTCTTGATAGTAACTGTTCGTGAGATCGTTGTGCAAATTATCTTGGTAAATTTCAAAGTTTTAGTTGTCTTGATTATTAGGGCTAAAACCAAAAGCATCAAAAAGATGGTAGAACCCTACCTAAGAAAGATACTGGCAACCCTAAGTGACCTGTCGGAAGCACCCAGATTCAATAAGGATTGGTGTCCAATGTTTGAACCGCCCCTGAGTCTGACAGTGGGAATCCGGCGTCACCCCTCGTGGGAAGAACAGTATTTTGCCTTGGTTGAGGTTTTGGGTAAAAATTTTAATTAAGTTTATCGATCGTAATTATCAAGTCTTCCACCTTTCTGAGTACTAGCCCAACCGTTTCCGGTTGGCAGAGCATACGGGTGTAGGACAAACCAAGATAAATTAATTAGGGGTGTGTGAGTGGAGAATTTTATTATTAAGAAACCTTGTTCAACTCTCCGACAGAGAGCGCTCTTGACTCGATCTTATGACCACAGTTCAAGAGACTTGCTAAAATTAAAATGCCTAATGCAGGGATGATGCAAGACTAAAATGCCCTCCGATAGAGGGTGCTCTTGACTTGGATTTGGCCAAGTTCAAGAGACTTTGGTTTATTTTAAGGAAGCAAAAAGTAGTTGTGTTGTGAAAGCAGTAAAATAACTTTAAAAGATGAATCCACTTGACAACTTGAAAGATATAAATTAATGCTTAACAAGAACTACTTTGCCAAATAACATGAAATTAAACTCAAACTAGTGTTCTACCATACAAATTCTAATCTACTAGGTGGGATTGATCCCCGAAACAGGATCAACCACTAGAACCGCCTGCACTTGAGACTTTCCAGCTAGCTGAAACTTCGACAAGGAAACCGACGGGGATGGAAGAGTAACCACAAATTATGTGGTCTTGCCCTTGAGACGAAGTCTCAAGGATACAACTTCTGGCTGAGGGCTTTGGAAGAGAAGCAAGATATTGATAAAAATTAAACTAAACTACCCAATAATCTCTTTCAGGTTCAAGACCCTACTCGGGAAAGCATGGGGGTAAGTAAAATATGGAAGATAAATAAACAAGTTACTTTAGCGAAATAGAAACTAATCTAAGATCATGGAAACATAAACTAAGTTAAACCACACCACAAGACCCAACACTCTTCCCCAAATGGGGAAGAAGACAAAAAAGTGGAGGCCCCCTCCACTTGAAACTTTTTATTTGAATGATTACAGATGCCTTGGGTTTAAGACCTTGCAAGGTCTTTGAGAAAGATGATACTTGGAAAAATCTAAGAAAGAAGCAATCTTTGCTTGCTTTTACAAAGGATAAATATGTCAAATTTTGCTCATTTTCATGGTCTCTTCTCCTTGGTCCTTTGCTTGGATCTTACTTCTTCAAAGCTTTTCAAATTTCTTTCTTTCAAAGCACCTACACAAGCTTGAAAAACATGCTCAACATGCACCCATTAAACGTCAGAAATCAAAATGAAAATTTAATCTACCAAGTCCAAACTTGAAAAAATAAAGCCTAAAACATAAAAGACATGAGAATTTTGTTCGAAAAAGTTTGTATGGGAAAACGGACCAGCGAACAAAAGTTGCTCTAAATATGCTAGAAATGAGATCTAAGACTTAAAAATTTGAAATATTTTTATGTAAAATTTTCTATCTTTCGAAATGAAACCATAAGACTAGGAAAGATGACTCGAAATGCAAGCCTAAACTCAATAAGATGGGATCCACAATGAGATTTAAACTTAAAAAATGAGATGCAAGTAAGACTAACTACGCAAATGCAAGTATGAGGATCTAACAAATGCCTAAAGACTAACACTAAAAACTAACAAGCTTATGCAAAAAGACAAATGCTAACGTTTTAACAATTTTTGTGTTTATGGTGGATTTTAGGGCCACTCAAGGATGGACGAAAGGAAAGGAAAAGGTGCTAGACTTAAAAGACAAGAACTAGAGGAAAGATGGATAGGACGATTGGGGTGAAGGGTAGAGGCTAAAGGAAGACAAAAAGGCTAAGATGAGAGGAGAAGGATGACCTTCCCAGGATGGACGAGAAGGCAAAGAGGAGCAAAACGAAAGGGGGAGGAGAGGGGACGAGAGCAAGAGAATGGGGCTAAAAGAGGTAGAATGAAACTAGGGCAAGGAGGAATAGGCTTAGCATGCAATGGGAAAAGGAGATCAAGGAGCAAAAGACAAGGCTTGAAGAGAGAGCCCTTAGTGACAAGGTTTTAAAAATAGAATTTTATGGTTGATGAGAAACCTGAGAAGAGCTCTTCCTAGCCTTCTTAAGATGAAAAGATTTTGAGATTATTGTAGATCCTGCAACCACAAAGTGTTAGGCCAAAACTTGAAGATAAACAAGGGTTTGATGCAACCGAGCTCTTACCCCTCTTCACTTTAAGCAACACCTAAATCACAAACCCAAACACTCAACCAACAAGTGAGATCAACAATGCTAGAATGCTAGAAATATCAAGATTAAATCAACAATTTGTATAACCAACTACTCATGTCCATTTAGATCTTGATAAACTATGCATAAATAACCAACTTAAATTATAAATGGTTACTCTATTGTACTAAAAATAGTCCTCACAAGCTAGCCATTGATCAAATACCATGCATAATCAAGAGATGGGTTTAGAGAAGATGTCACCTCAACAAGAGATGAATTCACACCAAAGATTGAAAGCTCATGGACCTCCAAAGTCGAAATCTTTATTGAAAATATTAAGCCAAAAGCATGTTACAAATTTTTGCAGAGTAATCTTGCATCAAAGTCTCCATGAGATAACAACCCAAATGGGCCTCTCTTTATACTAAAACTAAACACCTAAACCCTAATTCGAATTGGTGGTGAGCAATGAAGTCGAATTCCAATCATGAGGTGGCTTGGAGCAATAGACATGGCCAAAGTCGAGTTTGTGGTGGGTATGAAGAGAAGAGGTGTCATAACTCGACTTGGTTTAGTGCATGGGAAGTATCACCAACCTATAACAAAGCTACAACAAGGATAAACGTGAGTTTAGGGTAGAATGGCGTGAGCTTTGAGGAGGGTGCGAGTTGGTTGGTAGAGGACAAGTGGCATGTGGTAGGCACAAACTCGAATGGTGAAGGAGCCAATCTAATGGTGATTGCGTGGGCTAACCAATGGACAAATCACAACTAGGATCCACGTGAGCTAATGAGGGTTGACGTGAGGATTGAGAGGATTGCGAGCTAGTTGTGAGGGAGACACGTGGGGAATGGTGGGTGTAGATTCGAGTTATGAAGAGAGCCAAGCTTGGATTGATTTGCTAGATTAAAGGAGGCGCCCACCATTGGCTTTTAATGCCATCCAACAACCCATTCAATCAATGCCACATCACAAAATCGAATTTCTCATGAAGGAGGGCGAATTAGCTTGAGGAGATTCTTTGCTGGTGACTGGATGGGTGACTGGATGGGCTTGGAGTTGATTGGAATCTTCCTAAATGCTCATTGCCATGTCATTTAGCCCTTTATTTTAATCAAATTGATTAATTTTGGAGAGATTTGGATTATCTCCAAAATAATCAATTTTATTATTTTAATTAATAATTTCTCTGTAAATGACTTTTCAGAGAAAATATTAATTACGGGGCGGAATTGACATCCGAAAGTTGGGTTTAGCTGCTCCATGGGTCATGTGTGATTTTTGGCTTATGAAACGAGCCATCAAACACTGAAATCGGACCCCGGATGACTGACATATTACAGACTCAAATTTCTCTATTTAAACTATAGAGAAATTTAATTAAAATTTAAAAATAATTAAATAATTAAAAACCCCAATTTCGACGCGTCCGGTAAATTTTTTTCGAAATTTTTTCTGGGGGTCCTAGAGACCTAGGACATGACCGAAACCTATTCTAATAGTGTCTAGTAGGTTTATACATTATAGTTGGACCCTAATAACCCCCCATGGCCAAATTTCCAAAATCGGGCATTCCAGCTTTGGAGGAAGCGGGAGAAAAACCAAGAGATTATATTTCGCCTGAAGCAAAGTATAATCTGACGGTGAAAAAACTCCATGGAATACCTTAGTTGATTAATCCAGTCATGGGAAACCGAGCCACTCAGACCCTACTAGCACACTTTGATACAAACCCCCATGGGGCCATGGTCATGTCGACTCAAAAACAAAACTGGCTAGACCCAAAAATAATGAAACCCAGATACTCTGGAAGTGAACACTGATGTGTTCCAACACTGGCGGCTCAATAAGGTTTCAACTATTGTACAAATCAGTTGATAACACATCCAACAATATGTTTTCTAACATGCAAATCAAGAATCTACAAGTCTATCTTTCTATCTATAAAAGCGACAAATAATCATGTAAGAAACAAGAGACAAGATAATAGAACGATACACCATATATACGTGATAAAACCCCAAATGGGGAAACATACACATTACACATGAAGGTATTGTCTTCTTATTCTTAAAAAATCTCTAATCTTACAATACATCGCATCCTCACATATGCATCACATCACACTTCATCTTCACATCATGTCATAATAATGTTTCATCAACATACCCTCAAAGGGTCTCCTTCACCTCTATTATATAGCTAGATGTATGGAATATTTACATCCCATAACACATGTGGGATAAATAACTTTCCACCTCTCTTATATAAAGAATGGTTATAAGAGAATTTATTACATGATGCATGTGGGGTAACTCTATTTTATAATATTAGAATTATTTATGCCTTTTTTAATATTTCACCAACAATATCACACAAGTCATCATTACATATTCCAACACTCCCCCTTAATGATGTCTGGGAGAAATAATACAAATGGAGGAAGATGGCATTGCATTGGAACCCCCCTTGATTTATTTAACCCTAATTGGATGATGGATTGTGCCTTCAATGCTCAATCCATCATGCTCCCCCATCATTGATGAGAAATCATTTCACATTGTGAAATCCCTTTAATGGATGCACAAATCACGATTTTTGAGACATCCATAGATAGTATGCTTATCCAAATCTGGAATTAGCACCAGGATTTGATGGATGGTATGCAATGGAATGTGATAGATCATCATTTAATGCTAAAAAATAACATAATTGTTGAATCAAGTTGAGTTCAAGGAGAATATCATATTTATTTCCATTCCTTGCTTCAATCCATGCCTTGTGCATTCCCTCGCCTCCTTCATATATTGAGGTTGCTTGTTTTGTGACTTAAGGTTGGTATATATGAGTAAGTTTTGAGCACTTTATGTCATGTTTCGTTATGCATGCATGTGTATATGAGTCATACATGTGTCCTCTAGGTGTTATCTATAATGGATTTGTGTTATTTGGCATTGAGAAGTGGAGGCATGCCATTGCAAAATGCTCCATCTCCCTCATATCTTTTCATCTTTGCAACTACCTTCTAGTAATTCCTTACCAATGTGTCTATTGTTGCAAGGATATCCCTCTCTCTCTATCCTCTAATAACATTCTCTAATTGAACAATTTGTATCCATGGTGTTATATGGGCCATCCTCTTCAGTTGAGATTTTAATGTTTCACTACCATTTCATCCACACGTTTTGATGTAGTGGTTCATAAAGTTCCTTTCCCTTCTTCCATGATCCCTCTAGAAGTCCAAAACAAGAACCCTTTTATGCCATGTGTCATCAACCTGTGATCTACATTATGCCCCTTCTCATCAACTCAATGAAGCCTTTACTTTTATGCCCACCATGCATTATACCTCTATCAGAATCACTTTGGACCATCGATACTTGCTCTCAAGCCCATACTTTGTCTTATATTGTTCCAATGACTTTGTGCTTATGTGGTGAGATTCAAGGAGATTTTATACTTGATGGATAATCCACTTTAACATCCTATAAATATGTTGAATCCTCCTTGTTTTCTCAGATATTGTTATACTTTAATCCTTCTTGCTTTGAAACTATTCATGTACCCTTTGGGTTCACCATTCTCGGAGATATCTCTCGACAGTCCTTTCACACTTATAATTTGTCTTGGAGTCCAAAACATCCTCAATATGTACATCCATGTCATACTTGGTGTTCTCAAACTTAGTATCAAAGTACCTTCATGATCTTGCATTATAGTCCCTAAGTTATTTAAGAAGCATGTCCTCATGCTTAAGTGGCATACCCTCATCTCAATTACCACAATGATTCCTCATCTTTAGTGTGCTAATCTCTTCTTGGACCAATGCTCTTCGATGATCATCGCTTCTACCTATCTTTCTATTTTCCAAGGTAGTCTTCACAACATCTTCGTTATACTAAAGTTTCCAATCACTCTTGCAACATCTACCCAAGACACCATTATTGGAGTCGTCTACACTTTTTTTTCTTTATAGAGTCTTCACTCACTCAATGAAATTCACCATTGTTTTCTTGTAGTCTTCACTCTTCTACAATATTGTCATCTTGTTCATAATTCTCCCACCTTTCTCATATTTATTCTCTTTGCAACATTCTCCTCTTTCAACATCTTGTTCTACAAGGTCTTATCTTCATTGTGCCATAGTTGTTACCATTTATGATACCACTGTTGGTCAATTTTAATGTTACTTAATTAACCTCAATTTAATTATCAACCGGGCAATCGTAAACTTTGAGTTGCTACACTATATGTGCAGGCAAGATAGTTTTAAAACAACCCTAATCTTTCATAGAAACTCCACCTACAGCAATCTTTCAGAGAAGTCCTACCTCCAGCAATCTTTCAAAAGAACAATCTACGGATAAATTAACCAAACCCTACAGAAATCCCTTAAACACTTCACAATTCACACTCAGCTACAGTGCTCATAATCTATTCTACAACTGAAAGAGCTTAATAAGTTTCACAACAACTATGATCTGTTCATCTGAAAACTCCACTATAATCCTATGAGAACTAATGCTTCACTCCACACTAATACTGCTAAAATTATTGCCAGAGTAACACCTGTAATCTCTTGACTTTAAATAGTCAACATACAGCCTGTTATAATGACGCTTGGCTGGTTATTTATTATTCAAATATACTCTGTTTTATTTATGCACATTAATGCACACAGGAAAGTACCAAAGCCATTCAAGCAATACTCATTAATTAATATTAGGCTGTGTGAGAAATACTTGCTAAGTCTGGTTTGCATATGCACACTGTGGAGCTGATGTTGCTTCAAGAAAGCAATATTATAAACTAGGGTCTTCTCCAAACTCAAACAGCCTGATTTCTTCCTATTTAATTACTTGTTTAAAAGATTATCAAAGCCCTATATGCTCTATAAATTCCAATCTTCAATCCTTCTACAAAATATCACAAGTGCTGTGCAATTTTAACAAGATACCCTACAGCTCTGCAAATTTGAAAATGAAAAGGATGAGCTGTTCATTAACTATTTCCACGCTGTAACAAAAAGGGTCTTTAACAGATAAAATCAATTTCATTAGCCAAATTACCAATACCACGCTTCATACTGAAAATTGAAGGAAATATTTACACTCACACCACTCCTTAATTCCTTTTACAGTTTTGTGAATAAGAAGAGTTTAACCCAATCCTGTAGCCTCTATCGCTATCTCTCTATATGCTGGCAATGAAAGGAAGAATTTATCGCTATCTTGCTATAAGAACAAGAAGAGTCTATCGTTGTCTCACTATAGGCTGGCAGTAAAAAAACTATAAAAACTCAGTCTACCTGTATCCTTTCACAAAGCAAAATGTGAATCAAATCATCACACAATTCCTAAAGACAATAACCCTAAACAATCATTATGCCCATTAACACACAGTCCATGCTGAAACCAAAAAGGGAATCAAATGAAAACTGTTCCTGAGTCTATTCAACAAAATAAACCAACTGCAATTAACTAAGAATCTGCAATCATTCATATGAGGAACATTATCAGCATTCTATATAACAATATCAAAGAATAGAGACATTAACATGTGATTACAAAACACACAAGGCAAAATACCAAGGTTGGTGCTGAAGGGGGCCCTCCCTCAACGCCTTCCAGATTTAAATCGAGACCTTACAGAGAATACACGCTGGTTGTATTAATAAAATGGAGCATTTACAATCTTCTCTCCACATCCTCCGTTCTTAGGGTTTCAAAAGCCCTTTTTATACTAAAAAATACAGACTAGAATCAATCATGTGACAGAAATTGATCCTCAAACAACTCTACAGGTAACTCGGCACACCTGAGCCAAATATGGGAGCTCGAATCCCTTCAAATCTATACAATACTTAAAACAAGAAAGCAACAGCTTCGTAATCAACAACCATCCCCAAAACAGAACCTGAAAAGTCTGCGTAGGCAGTTGGGAAGGCGATGAAAGCTCAGGGTAAGCCCAAAGTGTGGATCGAAACCCCCAGATTTGCTGGTGCAGCCATCGTGAATTTACCCTAGAGCGCTGAAAACTCTGCATAAAAGAAATAACAAGCCATCAATTACCGGATATATATATGTGTGGAGAATTAAAAAAACAATTTATGCCTAAAACAATATAAAATTACCAAAAAAATATCACTTACCAAGGTTTTTGTTCACGTGGGTTTCCAACCATAAATAAACATGAATAAAACGAATATATTATATGGTTTACCAAGTGTCAGGCTAAAAGGCGATGTATTAAACAACTAATAATAGAAGACCAACATCTCCCCCAACCCAAAGATCTTGCAGGTCCCTCTGCAAGAAAGTCTCATACAACCAGATTTGGAACTCAAAGGAAAGTCTGATAAAACTAAAGTCTGATTTTGCAGACTCTACTCATCACTCCCGCATATAGCAGGTCAGATATGCTGATGAACATCGGTGGTGATCAACAATCAAGTGTTCCAGGAGCAAAACTTGCCAGCAGAAGGACTTAATCCAAAGCAAATCATTAGAAAAATACATAAAGCTGATGGCACAAAGCTGAGAAACTCAGCATCTAAAATAGAATAAAGTAGCCCTCATTAATGGCCTTGCCATCCAAAACATAAAGAAGTAACCATGGCCCAAATCCAAATTCAGGGCCTTCTTGGAAAGTCCAGCTACTAGAGAATTATGCTCCCGGAAAACGTGGTTGAAGATCACCTGAGGAGCTATGTGAATCAAAATATCTTATATCTTTGCACCAAGGCATCAGAAAAGAACATCAAATGCCAACAGTCGATTGCCATGAAATAACTATCAAGGAGTCTTCATAAATTAGCTGAACTGGAACAGCTAACCGCATCACACTTAAAAACCCCAATTGCAATAAAACAAGGTTATGATTTTTATTACAAGCTGCCAATCAATAATAGAGGATGAAACATAAAAGAAAAACTGTGATATATCAATTAAATGAGTGTCAAAGTGATCATGATAGTTCACAGCTAATCAAATTTTAGTAATGGCAAAAAAAAAAAAAAAACATTTAATTATAACCATAAACCTCAATACATAGCAATTAAAACTTACCAAATCATGCCATGTGCATTACCTTTACCAGCATTTTTACCTTTGCCATATCGATTTGCAAAAATTTTATATTCCGGTACCTCATCCAGCATTCGATCCAATACTTCAGCCAATGTAACCACAGCAGTGTTTTCATATTTATAAAGGTAAACAAGAGTTATCAGCATCTCGAGCAGCAGCTGTGCTATTCAAGTAAAGGCTCTCACACAATAATGTTAAACCATTAACTTTCCCAACATGCAATATTTAAATGAGTTAATAAGCAAATAAACTGAATTGAAATTTGTTTAACCAAAACACTTTATAGTTTTAAATCAGAACAGTTTATAGTTTAATTACCTCATTTTCAACTTACTGCTGCTCATAATCACACAAAAAACCAAACTAAGTCATGAAATCTATTTTTATACAAAACAAGCAATCAGAATGCAAACCTCAATCAAGCACCCTTATTCCTATGTAATTACAATGCCCAAACACTCATAAATACAAACTTTATTCTTGCCATTCATACAGAACTATTTCCACCAAGACATAGGCCACAGGACAAAAGGAATGCTAACAGAACATGATAGTTTGAGTAGTGCCAAAAACTGTGCTATGTTCAGAACTTAGAGAATATCAGGCATAAACTTTCTTCTTTTTTTTTTTTTTTGACAAGAATCAGGTAACCCAAAATGCAGAACAGCTAGAGATGATTATCAATTGGCTATTAGTTAACTTTTTCAAGCAGTTTATTAAATTTTATTTAACCACCCTTATGACCTCTCTTTTACCTTTACGTAGGTACATCGTTCATATGGACAAGTATAGATGAGGCTGTGAAAGGAGACATTAGAGTCAGAACCCACTGCCAGCAAGCCCGTTCAGTACTCCGGTGGGGTAACTGTAACATCTAAGAAGCTTCTTCCCCAGGCAGATGCCCCATTGCCAACAGGCCTGTTCAGCACCCTGATGGGTTTGCCTGTTTATACCACAGGTCGGTACCCGCTGCCAGCGGACCTGTTCAGTATCCCGCCGGGTTAACCTCTTGCACCCATTTTCTATCAGAGGCTCTGGTCCCAATTTCACCTTAAAGATAAAATTTATGATTTGCTCTAGCATAGATGAGTGGGGGAGCAGCTCTGAAAACCATCTAGGAGTGGGATGGTATCAGAATTGGAAGAGTATTCTTTGTACATGCCTGTAAAAATTTGCCCAGATGAACAACTAACCTTTGCAACTGTAAAAAGTGAAAATCACAAAGTGGCTGTACAACAATATATGTATATGTGTTTAGTATTATAACAGCCAATAGATAATAACCCCCAAACTGCCCAGCCCTGGATACCTTTTCCAAAAATGCTGCCTGTCTTAAAAAAATAATTAATGCCCATAGCTGTTACTAAAGACAATTCCCTAGCTCCATCTAGTGTGAAACCAGGTCAAATGGTCCTAACAACCCATAAGTTCATAAGCAGAAAACATTTGGGAAGCTTAAAGCAGTAATGTAGACATTGCCTGGTGGTTAAGTACTCATATGAATAGCCAGAACAGTTCTGAAAAATATGACAGCACACATACATTTACCTGATACAGACATTCTGATTACTAATGCAGCCCAGAATTTACCCAATTATACAGTCTTTTGCAAAAAAAAAAAAAACAATCATGGCTGAAAAATAGAAATAATAACAAAAGACTTTCCTGTTGTGTTCAAAACATCCTGAGCCTAAAAAGAATATCTGCACCTTTCAAAAGAAACCCAATAAAAAACAAAAACAACTTCCTGTACATATATACAAAAACAATTTTATCAAATGTTATTATGAGGAAGTGGGGAATGAGGAAGTCATTCCTTCTCCTACCAGTTCTAGCCCAGATTGTTGACTCATGGTACGAATGAACTCTTGCTTGGAAATGGGTTTGTGATATACTTTTAACCTATGCCCATTCACCACAAAAGCAGTCTGTTCTTCATCAATTGTCTTTATTTTGACAGAACCATTATCAAAAACAGTCACAATCTCATAGGGTCCCATCCATCTGGTAGTAAGTTTACCTTTAAAATGTTTGAACCGTGAGTCAAACAGCAGTGCCCAATCCCCTTCCTCAAAAGTCTTCTTCTTCAGGAATTTATCATGCCACTTGGTCCGCTGATTCTGTATCAAAACAGTTCTTTGGACAGCATCTTGTCGGATTTCATCCAGCTCATTTAATTGCATCAGTCTCTGCTTCTGAGCTTCATCTAAGTTCAGGCTCAATTGTGCAGCAGTGCAAAAAGTTTTTACCTGAAATTCTATAGGAAGCAGAACCTGTTTCCCATAAACAAGCTGATACGGGGTATACCCTGTAGTATTTCTCCATGTGGTCCTATAAGCCCACAATGCCTCGGGTAGCCTGTCTGCCCAGTCCTTGTGATGTAACTGCACAGTCTTAGTTAAAATGGATTCTAACACTTTATTGGTTGATTCCACCTGACCATTTGCTTGGGGGTGGTAAGGAGAAGATTTATAGTGCTTAATTCCATATTGTTCTGTAAGTGCTTTCATTGATTTAGAAACAAACTGTGCTCCATTGTCAGTCACAATTTCACGAGGAATGCCAAAGCGAGTAAAAATCTCTTCGTAAATAAATTCTATGACTGATTTCTCAGTGGCCCTCAATAGAGCTTTTGCCTCAACCCACTTAGTCACATAGTCAGTGCAGACTAAAATATATCTCTTTTTTCTTGACATTGGTGAGATTGGGCCAACAAAATCCAATCCCCATTTTTCAAAGGGTTCAATTTGTACCTGGGCTTGTAAAGGCATTTGATCAGCAGCAGTGGGTCTCCCCATTCTTTGACAGCTGTCACAGCCCTGTACATACTTTTCAGCATCTTTAAAAAGGGTAGGCCAGTAATACCCTTGATGTAACACCTTATATGCTGTCCGCTTGTCTGAAAAATGGCCTCCACAAGGTCCATCATGACAGGCTTGAAGGATGTCACACATCTCATCCTCCCTCACACACCTCCTGATAATCAGATCTGGACCGGTTCGAAAGAGGTCATTACCTACCCATGAATAATTAGCACTTTGCTGTATGATTCTTCGTTTTTCGTAAGATGACAGATGAGCAGGTAGTTTCCCTGTAACCAAATAGTTGGCTATATCTGCAAACCAGGGTGTTTTAATAGAAACAGCAAATAAATGTTCATCAGGGAATGTATCATCTACAGGAACATTATCATCAGCATGAGTCAATCTGGAGAGGAAATCTGCAACCAGATTTTCCTTCCCTGGTTTGTCAACTATGGTAATGTTAAATTCCTGTAGCAAAAGTAACCATCTAGTAATTCTGCCACTAGTGATTGGTTTATTCATTAAAAATTTAATAGCAGAATGATCGGTATGAACAAATACCTCATAACCTGTAATATAATGCCGGAATTTATTGATGGCATGAACCACTGCTAGAAACTCTTTTTCAGTTACTGTACAGTTCAGTTCTGCAGGTGTTAAATTTTTACTGATGAAATAAATAGCATAGGAGGACTGATTTTCTTTCTGTCCGAGCACTCCCCCCAAGGCAGTGTCTGAAGCATCAGTTTGTATATGGAAGGGCAAAGACCAATTTGGCCCCTGCAGAACTGGTGTTGAAGACAATTCTGACTTTAATGTGTCAAAGGCTGTCTGACAGTGTTGATCCCAATCGAAACCACTGTCTTTGGCCAACAATTTGAACAGTGGGGCTGCTATCTTTGTAAAATTAGCAATAAACCTACGATAGTACCCTGCGTGTCCCAGAAAACTTCTGACTTCTTTTTGTGTAGTCGGTGAAGATAGATTAGTAATGATTTCAATTTTTGCTGGGTCAACCTTAATACCTTCTGATGAAACATGGTGCCCTAAAACAATACCCTCAGTTAACATCATCTTATACTTTTCATGGCTTAAAGCAAGATTTGTCTCTTGGCACCTAATTAAAACTTTCTCCAGATTATCCAAGGCTTCTTTGAAATCATTACCGTAGACTGTAAAATCATCCATATATATTTCCACACAGTCATGGACTAAATCAGCCAAAATACCTAACACTGCCCTCTGGAAAGTGGCAGGAGCGTTACACAGTCCAAATGGTAGCACCTTGTAAGCATAAGTTCCCCATGGGCAGGTAAAAGTGGTTTTTTCTTGATCCTCTGGGGCTATTCTTATCTGGTTATATCCACTGTATCCATCCAGAAAAGAAAAGTATTTCTTTCCTGACAATGTATCCAAAACCTGGTCTATGAAAGGAAGAGGGAAGTAGTCTCTGAGAGTTGCTTTATTTAACTCACGAAAATCAACACATATTCTCCACTTACCTCCCTTCTTCGGAACAATCACCAACGGAGATACCCATTTGCTATCAGAAATGGGATAGATGAAATCTGCATCCAACAATTTTTGTAATTCATCTTTCACAATGTCTTTAAGCGCAGGATTCATTCTTCTCTGTGGCTGCCTTACTGGTCTAATATTTTCCTGCGTATAGATGTGATGAATGCATGTGTCAGGGTGAATGCCTTTCATGTCTGTATAAACCCAAGCAAATGCCCCAGACTGTGCCTTAAGTAAATTAACTGCCTGAATTTGCTGGCTTTGAGACAGATTTGCATTAATAGACAAAGATCTCCCTGGACTAATCTCCATTGGTATAGTTGCAGCTCCAACCTTCTCATCTATGAATAAAACTACTGATGACGAGGTGGCTGAAGGGTAATAGTGTTCCTGAAAATCTTCTGAGAAAACATTGCCTAAGTCAGTGAAGGACTGAGGGAACTCAACACTAGTGGTGGCTGAAATAAATTGATCTAGGATATCCTCCTCAGTCTGGTGTTCCAGCCCCCTAGTTTGACTGATGGACAGTAAGGGTTGTCCCACATCCTCATCCCCATAAGGATTTTCTAACCATAACATGTTTTCCGATACAGGCTGTGCTGGAGGATAAATAATTAGGTTTTGTAGAGAAGTGCCATTTGACATAGTTAAAATACCTTCTCTGCATCCTATAAAGGCATTGGCAGTGGCTAACCAGGGCCTGCCTAATATAACAGGATGTTCCCCCATTGGGTGTTTGGTTTGGAGTACCAGAAAATCCACTGGATACTCCCAAGAAGCTACTGTGACAGTAATGTCATCTAAGGCCCCCACAGGTTTGACTATGCTCCTATCAGCCAACTCCAAAATAGTAGGAGTAAATCTGAGGAGATTATGCAACTGAAGTCTCTGCATGGTGGTCATAGACATGACATTAATGGCAGCCCCCAGGTCAACTAGAGTGTTTCCTATTGGAGTCTCATTGATGTAAATGGTCACCACTGGGTTCCCAGGATTTGCAAATTTTGGGGGTAAGGGACAGTCTGAAATATAATTGGACAGCTGGCCTAAAACATTTATCTTGGAGAAATAGTTTTTGTGCAACGATCAACATGACACAATGCTAGCATGGAGGCTATAAGACAAAAGTTGTGGTCGTTACATCCATATTGTAGTTCTCAAGCATGATGTTTGGCATGTGAAGGCCATAGTTTAGGTACACATCTCTATTTCCTTTTGTGAATGTTAGTTTGAGGACTTAACTCTCACAAGTTCCCCTGTTGAGAGTACAAAATGTGTAGATCTGGCACATCTGATTAACAAATTTATGAATTTAAAAAAACACGCGAAGTGTCTTTGTTGTGTTTTGTGGTGGAATAACTCCTTGAAATTTGAAAGTCTATCCATTGATAGGAAATTGCTACTCTTACTACTATAAGAAATCCCTTGTCATGCATAAAGTATTAGTTTCTATTGTAGGTGTTGGTATTGTCAATTTGTACCATTAGATCAAACTCACTATGTTATTTGTCAAATGTATTAAAAGTCACTTTTGTCCAAGTTGAAGTTACCAAATTCTTTCTAAACTCAAATTATTGGTGCGTATTTTGACATCATTTTCTTATAGTAGATACAACAGGGCATATGACATTGTGTTGTTATATATAATAGAACTAAAAATGGTCAATCAATGGTTAATTTGAGTTCTCTGAATATTTTTAGTTCATTGTCTTGATTGTTTGAGGCTTGCAATAATAATTCTTATCGCCCCATCCTTGCAATGATAATCAATATATGTATGCAACACCCAAGAGCGGAACAAAATTATTTTCGATATCTGTATTGTTATCATCGATGTACCCCCCACTCCAGTCCGAGAGTTTGGGATATCTGGTACGAGATACAATTCTTGATATCTGATACGATTAGAGGTAGTGATATCTGGTCTTATATATGTCATACCATCCTATTTGTATATTTCATACCCATTATTAGTTGTAGCTCATATGCCATAGGGAGGGAGGGGTCAGGCAGACGGTCAAGATACGTAACCCTTTCGGTGGTGACGCTCATATGCCATTGGGTGGGTTTTTGGGGCTAGACCAATGGGGCATACCTTAGATATTTATGGGTTCTAGTTCAAACTCAGTACCTTTTGGTCTGCTTAGAATGGTGGTGGGAATTCCTCAGACATTTCTGGGTTCAAGTTCAGGCTCATACACCTTTCTGAGTGGTCAGACCGTTGGCGGGCATACCTCAGACATTTCCGGGTTCAAGTTCAGGCTCAATACCTTTGGGTGCGGTCAGAACGTCGGGTAGAAACCCAGAACTATTAGCGAATTCATGCATACCCTCTTTTTGAATATTTACATAGTCTTTCGTGCAACTAGAGCAACCATTGGTCACCCATATACCTTCTTTTCCTTTTTCTTTTTTTACATAAGACCTTTTGTAGTTGCAACTACTCATTACATTACTCCATAAGCGACAAACAGGGAAGGGGTTTGGCCGAACGTAGAACCTACATCTCGTTTTAGACATAACCCCATATACTAGATAGAAAGATATTCTTGAGTCCAGGCAGAGCAGCCAAAGTTAGGAATATACTTTACACATCGAATAGAGGACACCCATTCCTGCCTTAGTTGATATCGACCCATCCCTGCAATGATCTTTGAAATCTTATGTAGCACCTTATCTCATATTCAATAGCTGTATCCAGGCAGGTATGCAAGAAGGAAACAACTTCTCTTATCTTGCGAGAGCAGGTATCGATATTACAGCTGATCGAAGAGCAATATGATGAAACTTGTCGAAGGAACAAAGCAGGTTGGAGAGTGATATGGTGTAATAACTATGAGCTATGAGCTATATGGTGTTAAGATATATAAATCATACCATTCGTAGATATCCTATCTCTCAATCATTGCTAGTATATGTCCTTCCCTCCATCCGTTGATAGAAGTCCTACCATCCATTGTTCATTAGTCAGAGTCTATCTATTGCTGATAGTATTTGTCTGTCAATACTCTGTGGCTAGTGCTAATCCCTTGCTAGTGGTAGGGGTATCCAATGTGCGATAGCGTGTGGATAGTAATTCCTGCTCTGTTGTTAGAAGTGAAGGCTTGCCTTGCATTAGTGAATTGCCTACCTGCATTGCTTGGGTAGTATCTGGTCTACACCCCTTGGTGCAAGGAATGTAAATCTCTTCAGCACTGCATGTCTCTTTCAAATATGTTTTATATATTTTCCTTTGTCTTCACATATAGCAAAAACATATAGATTTTATTTCTCTTCACATGCAACAAAAAACGAATGGTTAAAAACAACAAAAAAGAATATTTAAAAACGTTTAGTCATATTACTATAACAAAATAAAAGGGAATAGTTAAAAACGTTTATTCATATTATTATGACTAGTATAAAATAATTAATGCATTTTTTTACTGTACACGTAACTTTTCTAATCCCTCCAAAGATAAGAAATTCACTTAAACTAATTATCAAGAAATTTACTGTATCCTGATCCAGACTCTATGTTAAGTAATATAGTCTTTTCTAATCCCTCTAAAGATAAGAAATTCACTTAAACTAATTATCAAGAAATTTGCTGTATCCTGATCCAGAATCTATGTTAAGTAATATAGTGACATTCATTTGCTATTTTTTTAAGATTTGTCCATCCACCATTGCCATGAATCATAATGTCTTCGGACAGAATCAGTCCTTTTGAGCAACAAGGAGATCTACTTGTCTTGGATATTCGTTTTTGTAACTCCACAGTTGACTATCTCCCCTGCTGCGAACAAACAGATACGAGCCGGCAGGGGATTTGAGTATATATACACTAACAATTAGATTCTCAACGCCTCAAAATGATTTGAATCGGAGGGAGAAAATCTGTATTTGAGTGAAGGACTCAGGACTGGACTGAATATACAATATTATTTAAAATCTCTGACAATTCTATTATATAAAAACTGGATAATTCTGACAAAATCTCTGACAACATTTCTGTTAAGTTCAATTTGAATTTTTTACAACCCTGTTTTTACATTTCTGTTAAGTTCAATTTGAATTTTTTACAACCCTGTTTTTACTCGTTGGATCTTAATTTAAATCCTTATGAATTTACCCTGTTTTTTACTGGTTAGGCTCAATTTGAATTTCCATCGGTTGGATGAATCTTGATGGAACCTTCTAGCATCCTGGATTTAGAAGGGCGAAAGGATTGTTTCTATCTTGCCATTTTATCCAACACGGATAGTCACAGGGCTCAAAATTAGCAATATTAAGAGATTCATTGATGTGTTTAATGCCTGATAAGCAGCCGCAGTAGCATGGGGGGCAAAGCAGCCGCTGGTTATTGAAGAAATTCAAGTAGATCCACCACAGGCTATGGAAGTCTGTATCAAAATCACCCACACATCTCTCTGTCATACTGATATTACATTTCTGGATTGGCAGAGTAATCTAACTTGCTATGCCATACATTTGCCATCAATTGCTACTCGCCTATGGTAATAGCTTTTTTTAATTCGAACCGCCCATGTTTGCAGGATGAAAACACCCAAGCGCAAGCGTTTCCTCGCATACTTGGACATGAGGGTGCTGGGTAAATCTTCGTTATCTATGGTTAATATGAATATCATTGTATGCTTTGCAGGCTATTTACTAAATCAGAAAGACAATTTATATTTACAGAATTGTGGAGAGCATAGGAGAAAGCGTGACAGATATTAAGGAGGGAGACCATGTGATTCCCCTGTTCACAGGAGAGTGTAGAGATTGTGTGTTCTGTAAATCAAAGAAGACTAATCTCTGTGATAAATTCAAAATCGATCTTACCAGAACAGTAATGAGAAACGATGGAAAGACGCGTTTCTCAATTAGGCGAAAGCCCGTTTACCTTTTCATGTCCAGAGGCTCCATTGGACAACGCATGCTTGCTAGGTTGCGGCATAGCCACTGGTATTTACTCTATGCATATAGTTCTTCAATAATGGCGCCGATCTACGGGTACTTCATCTCGAAGGAGGCGTCGAAATTCATGTCGAAGGAGGAAATTATGTCATCAGCTGACCTCAATGTTGGTAATGAAATGGAAGGAAGAGATTAATCGGCGTGGGTATAAGTCTCATGGGCAACGACAATGCAGTAACGAAGTCGTCAACGAATCAAACTACAGCTCGGTGGATTGACTCAGTCGAAGATCATCGGCTGTTATCTGCATTATGGAATCGGTAGGATGAATCTTGATGGAAAAACCCGGAAAAAGATAGGATGTGCATAAACCCGGAACAGAGTAAGTTGCTGCTATATGAACTGTAAGGGATGCTACAAGGTATGGGTCAAGATCAGCTGGTGGATGGCTAGTTGGCTTTGTATCAGCACCTGGCTTCGCTTCTGTTGGTAGGGAAGTGTAGTAAACCTCTAGCTCTGGATCAATATATACTCCTGCTGGTGCTGGCTAAACTACTGTTTCTACTCGTTCTACCTCCGCTACTGCGGCTGCTGCTGCTGCTACTGGCTCTGCTCCATATGCCTTTGCTTGTTACTGATACTTATGGACGGACTAGTGCTGCTCCTGCTGCTTATGGTGCTATTGGTACTACTACCCTTTTGCATTTTGAAATTCATAAAACATTATTTCTTTCTTATGATTATGATTATTGTATGCTCTTTGCTTTCTGCAATTATTCTTTATGATGCATCTTCAAATCTTATTTTAGATGATTTTAATTCATCCATGGAATTAGATTTTTAGTTTCTGAATTCGTGGTGTTAATTTTTGTTCGTGATGCATCTGCAAATCTTATTTTAATTCGATTTTTAGTTTCTGAGTTACTGATGTTAATTTTTAATCACAGAATGAAGCAATTAAGGAGGAGCCACTGTGTTGGTTATCGGCAGACAGTAAAAGTAGCTAAGATATTTGAGCAAGAAAATGAAACAGGTAAATGGACTTACTGTTTTAAACTTTATTTCACAAAAATGTAACGGACGGCTTCATGTTTTGGTGGTTATAATTTACTAGAATAAATCACTAGTGATATCCCTTTATTTCTGAGCTTCTGAATTCCTCAGTAATTGAGCAGGAACTTGATGCCGGCAATTCAGGAGGCACTGTGTAAAATTAGATGCTGGAATGTCAACACAGCCAAATGCAAAAGAAACTGAAACAGGTAAATGAATCTACCATTTGCCTCACATTGCTTCCGAATGAAATAGAAACAAACAACATCTGGAATAAAGATTAGATTGATTTAATGTGGCATAGTTTGCATGGTTTCGGCATATATGATGTGGCATAGTTTGTTAAGTACTTTTAGCTAGTAAAGCCAAATGTGAAATGAACAAAATGCAAAAGAAAAATCTATTCGTAAATAAATGACAATAGTGACCAGCCAGAAAAACTTGCCTTGTTTTCACAAACACTAACAGATCCTGCTTGCTCATATTTTGTAGTAGTCCTAGAAAGACCACTTACCTTGTCCCCGGAAATTATTAGAGAATTTTGTCTGTTCTATTTGACACTACAGAGATATTTGAAAACAAAATATGTTTTTATCCTATCTATTAGGAGCAAAGAACTTAAAGCCACAATCACCCGTTGAAAATATAGTAATTATACTGACAGAATGATTAAATAATAATTATAAGTTTGACAACAAAATTTCAAGAGGGAGGTCATTCAATGCGTTTACATCCTTGCATCATTTGCAGAAATAAAAATTTGTATACGGGATGGGCAACAGGAGTTATCGTAGATAATTACATCACATATAGAAACTCTTTAACGGTATTCCATGCTGGAGTATTGGTTGGTACATGCTGTACCTTTGGGATTATAATATGTATTAACAGTCACTTTGGTTTTAAATGTTTATAAAAATTTGCAGGTTTTGGTGTAATAACAAACCTTACATTGTATTAGGTCTTAGGTTCAATTCTCTTATAACCACGCACCCAATCTGCTGTATCCGCATTCCCGTTATCTTTTCCTAAACTAATAGAGATACAGTACAGGATCCAATCTGTCTGTATTGTGTAATAATTTTCTACAGGTTCACCTTCGCGCAACCATTCGAAAATCCATGCTAGTGATGAAGGAGGAAGAGAAGTCCATAAGGCTGAAGAGGAAAGCAATGCCACCAAATGCCTGAGGTAGGGGAGAGGATAGACCAAAAGATAGCGCGACTTATACCTCTGACTCACTTGCCCCTTGCCAGTTGTCTTCCATCATTGATATGCATCCTTTTTATACCAATTTGTATTATACCCCTTCTCATCCCATGTTCATTGATACCAATATTGCTATTGCAGAGAAATCTAGTTGATCATTCCCTTTTTCCTCTGTTGTTCATTGTTTCACTGATCAATCATCATCGACAATAATCAGTGATAGAGATCTGTCAAACTGACATCAATGGAAGGGCTCATAACCTGTATTTACAGAGCTGTATTCCGACCCAGCTCCACTCATCTAATGGTCTGCTACATGCTCATGTTGTTTTACGGTTACATAGTCTAAAACAATGAGCCTGTACTTTAAAGGCTTTTAATTCATAATTCAATATTAACCTACAATCATTCTCATATACAAAAAATGGATCTGTTGGATTACAAGCAGGTTTGTTCCCTATCATTTATTTGTCATTATATCAGTTTCTTTGGAGTCATGCTAACAAACAAATCAAATGTACTCCAATTTCATATGAGATATACCCCCTTACGTTTTAACTTGGACATGGCCTTGGTCTGGAGTCCATGACTATTTTATTTGTAATTCAGTTCATTTTGTTTCTATCTCTGGCTTAATAGTTAAGATTGACGGTACGTGGCAATCCCGAATGCAATGGTTGACTGTATGCAATCCCTTTGGGAGTGTGTCTTATGGAGGTTCCCAAATTCCCTTACTTTCTCAGCCTTAACAAGACAAGTATATCTAGCAAGATGGCTTAATTAGCATTCAATCACCCCTGGAGATTTAATTATCGAGGTCCCTTATTTTTCTCTTTCTTGGCTTACATTAGAGAAAGTATTTAATATCATGCAATCATCACAAACATAGCAGCGCTTGGATTTGCCAGTTATTTAATTGCTAACTGCTTTTTTGTTAGGATCCAAGCTCATACATCTACCATTGCAGTGGGTAATTCCTAATGTTGTTGTTATATGCTATTGTCATTGGATGAAAACATTTGTTAGGAGTTTCTGCTGATTGGAAGTATGAAGTACTGCAATATCTCATGGATAAAAGCCGTTGCAGAATTACCAACTGAGGAGCCACTATGTTTTCACAGACTTTGCATTGGAGCAGTGGGGAATGTCTGCTGAGGTGATATGAAATGCTTATTAACAATTGAAGAGGGATTTTTGTCCCTTGTGAAAAATTCTTAGACCACAAAACCATAGCTTGCAACAGTTGGTTCTTGCAGCTTTATAAAAGCCGTTGCAGAATTACCAACTGAGGAGCCACTATGTTTTCACAGACTTTGCATTGGAGCAGTGGGGAATGTCTGCTGAGGTGATATGAAATGCTTATTAACAATTGAAGAAGGATTTTTGTCCCTTGTGAAAAATTCTTAGACCACAAAACCATAGCTTGCAACAGTTGGTTCTTTAACAATTGAAGAGGGATTTTTGTCCCTTGTGAAAAATTCTTAGACCACAAAACCATAGCTTGCAACAGTTGGTTCTTGCAGCTTTATAATAATTATTGTAACTTTATGAAGTATGTTGATATATTTTTCCTGTTTTAAATTTAGGAAAAAATTGCCTCCACGAAGGATCGAACTGTGGACCTTCAGTTTACAAGACTGATGCTCTACCACTGAGCTATAAAGGCAGTCATTGATTTGTGTACTTATAGTTTTATTATAATTATTATAGTAAGAAAGAATAAGGTGTCCTATTTTATCCTCCAGGTATATTATTCAAATCAAGAAAAACAAAGGCAAAAGTAGTTTGCCAAACATTTAGTTACAACTATCATTGAACAAAATATAAATCTGGAACGAGTAGTGTATCTGCTAACCAAAACTCACTCTAGAGTCGGAGACAGAGGAAAAAATGTTGGAATAGCAATTTTGAGTACTCAAATCGCAATTTCAAAGATTTGGGTGGTTTCTAAGAGGACAGAAAAAAGACTCAAATGGCTTCGCAACCTGATGTTGTCACTATACAAGAAGTCCCAGTGGTTGAGGGAACTAATAAAGATCCAAACTTCATGGCATCGGTTAATGTTGCTACAACATTGGCTAACAAGCTGATGGAAAACGTAGAAAGCAGTAAGGCCAAAGTGGTCAAACTCTTTGGAGCGTTTGTACCCTCTTGCATTCGCGTCATTGTGAGGGACGAATTAGAATCGGAATCCGTGGGAATTCCCTGCGATGATCACTGTTTCAGTTTTATGGATCCCTCCGTTTCAGCAAATTCTAATGAATCCACCTCTGATTCGACCTTCGCTAATTCTGTTTCAATGAGCAGATGTTCGTAACTCGAGCTCAGAAATTGATAGACCACAAAACCATAGCTTGCAACAGTTGGTTCTTGCTTATGTTGCCAACCATGGAGACTCACGTGGTGTAATGGGAAGACTGATCAGGGCTATTGGAGAAATAGTTTTTGTGCAACGATCAACATAACACAATGCTAGCATGGAGGCTATAAGACAAAAGTTGTGGTCGTTACATCCATATTGTAGTTCTCAAGCATGATGTTTGGCATGTGAAGGCCATAGTTTAGGTACACATCTCTATTTCCTTTTGAGAATGTTAGTTTGAGGTCTTAACTGTCACAAGTTCCACTGTTGAGAGTACAAAATGTGTAGATCTGGTACATCTGATTAACAAATTTATGAATTTAAAAAAACACGAGAAGTGTCTTTGTTGTGTTTTGTGGTGGAATAACTCCTTGAAATTTGAAAGTCTATCCATTGAAAGGAAATTGCTACTCTTACTACTATAAGAAATCCCTTGTCATGCATAAAGTATTAGTTTCTATTGTAGGTGTTGGTATTGTCAATTTGTACCATTAGATCAAACTCACTATGTTATTTGTCAAATGTATTAAAAGTCACTTTTGTCCAAGTTGAAGTTACCAAATTCTTTCTAAACTCAAATTATTGGTGCGTATTTTGACATCATTTTCTTATAGTAGATACAACAGGGCATATGACATTGTGTTGTTATATATAATGGAACTACAAATGGTCAATCAATGGTTAATTTGAGTTCTCTGAATATTTTAAGTTCATTGTCTTGATTGTTTGAGGCTCGCAATAATAATTCTTATCGCCCCATCCCTGCAATGATAATCAATATATGTATGCAACACCCAAGAGCGGAACAAAATTATTTTCGATATCTGTATTGTTATCATCGATGTACCCCCCACTCCAGTCCGAGAGTTTGGGATATTTGGTACGAGATACAATTCTCGATATCTGATACGATTAGAGGTAGTGATATCTGGTCTTATATATGTCATACCATCCTATTTGTATATTTCATACCCATTGTTAGTTGTAGATCATATGCCATAGGGAGGGAGGGAGGGAGGGAGGGAGGGGTCAGGATACGTAACCCTTTCGGTGGCGATGCTCATATGCCATTGGGTGGGATTTTGGGGTTAGACCAGTGGGGCATACCTTAGACATTTATGGGTTCAAGTTCAGACTCGGTACCTTTTGGTCTGCTTAGAATGGCGGTGGGAATTCCTCAGACATTTATGGGTTCAAGTTCAGGCTCATATGCCTTTCTGAGCGGTCAGACCGTTGGCGGGCATACCTCAGACATTTCTGGGTTCAAGTTCAGGCTCAATACCTTTGGGTGCGGTTAGAACTTCGGGTAGAAACCCGGAGCTATTAGCGAATTCACGCATACCCTCTTTTCTAATATTTACATAGTCTTTCGTGCAACTAGAGCAACCATTGGTCAACCATATACCTTCTTTTCCTTTTTATTTTTTTACATCAGACCTTTTGTAGTTGCAACTACTCATTACATTACTCCGTAAGAGACAGACAGGGAAGGGGTTTGGCTGGACCTAGAACCTACATCTCGGTTTAGACATAACCCCATATACTAGATAGAAAGATATTCTTGAGTCCAGGCAGAGCAGCCAGAGTTAGGAATATACTTTACACATCGAATAGAGGACACCCATCCCTGCCTTAGTTGATATCGACCCATCCCGGCAATGATCTTTGAAATCTTATGCAACACCTTATCTCATATTCAATAGCTGTATCCAGGCAGGTATGCAAGAAGGCATCACCTTCTCTTATCTTGCGAGAGTAGGTATCGATATTACAACTGATCGAAGAGCGATATGATGAAACTTGTCGATGGAACAAAGCAGGTTGGAGAGTGACATGGTGTAATAACTATGAGCTATGATTTATATGGTGTTAAGATATACAAATCATACCATTCATAGATATCCTATCTCTCAATCATTGGTAGTAGATGTCCTTCCCTCCATCTGTTGATAGAAGTCCTACCATCCATTGTTCATTAGTCAGAATCTATCTATCGTTGGCAGTATTTGTCTGTCAATAATCTGTGGCTAGTGCTAATCCCTTGCTGGTGGTAGGAGTATCCGATGTGCGATAACGTGTGGATAGTAATTCCTGCTCTGTTGTTAGAAGTGAACGCTTGCCTTGCATTAGTGGATTGCCTACGTGCATTTCCTGGGTAGTATCTGGTCTACACACCTTGGTGTAAGGAATGTAAATCTATGTCCCTCAGCAGTTCATGTCTCTTTCTCTGTGCATTTCTGGGCAATATCTGAGTGCAGTCGAGGTGTGTCTCTCTGAGCAGTCTCTGCCAAGTGATAGGTAATATATGTGATAATGCTTATGAAGGTTTATATGCTCAAGGCTATTGGTGGAAGGAACACCATATATAAGAAAAAGGAGGGTCATTCTTTATCCACACGCCCCTCCACTTCTTATGGAGGACCACCTCCTCCTAACCGATAATCCCCCTATTCTAAAGGTGCAACACACGAGCTTCTACCTTATCAGGGATCCTTTGTCCCTAGTAACCCTACGCCCTTGTCTAACATCAATCTTGGTCAACCTTTTGGGTTTATATATTGCTCAAGGCCACCCCAACAAGGCCAAGTTTTTGTACAATAGAACCTCCCCAACCAACCCCCTCAATAACAAAGGAAAAAAGGAAGAAAAAAGTAAAAAATGAGAATAACCCAAACAACTAGAACAAAACACAAGGACAAGGGTACAACTAGCCCAACCAACCTGATAATCCTGGGGGAACAACAATCACTCAAGTAGGGAAAGAACTAAATTTTAGGATAACTCCCTTCCGTCCTTCCCTCCCATTCTCTCTCCCAAGGTTTCTTGATTTTATCCTAAAATTTAGTTCCCAATCACCCTTCGGTTCTCTTCACTCTTCTAGGTGGATTCCATCTTTGCCTTATTTGAAAAGGACTGGCCAGGTTTCCCTCTTTTCTTAACCTATTGTTTTTTTTTGTAACTAGGGGAATCGACAATTGGGATCGGGCTGGTACTCGCGTGACACGGGGTCCAGGGATCCAATCCTGTCTGCTAACACTATACCCCTAGGTGCACCCACACAACGCGCAAGCATGGGGAACGGGTAAACCGAGGTGATTTGAACTCGTGACCTCCATTTACAACATTTCCTTCATATCAAGCGAATCGCCATTTGAGCTACACCCCTGCGGGATTTTCTTAATCTATTGTTAATTCTACTTGCGGCTTATAATTAATTGAATTACGCTAGTAAGTCTAGGGCCCTAGGTCACCTAATCGACTGTAAAACCCAATAAATATACCTTCTTTCTTTTTGCTTTTCTCTTATAATCGCTTTGTCTCCTAAGGTTTCTTGATGTTTTCCAACAATTTAGTTACATCCCGCCCGTCAGGTCTCTTCTATCTTCTCCCTGGACTCCATCTTTAGCGGCCCCGAAAATGATTGGCTCCCTCTAGGTTGATGTCTCGAGTAGGAACCCAACTCGAGACGACTTCTTACTAGATCAGACTAGTCATTTCCCCTCTTCATCCCTTTCTGTTCTCTAGACAATTTTGTTCCTTGTCGAATCCCATAGACTGCAACTATGGGGTCGTTCATTGAACAACTCCTGCCTCTTTCCTTCACTAGATTTTCCCAAACATTTCCACATCTCTCCTCCTTCCTTCCCTTGTTCACCATCTTGTCTCCACTCTTTCAGTGTCTGCGTCCTCGATAGGTTTAGTTAAATTAGCTTCCCTCTCTATTGTAAATTTCTTGTTAATTCTAGTCGTTGGCAAGAACCGACTAAATTTCTGTAATGTTCTAGAGTGCTTGTTTCGATTGAACAACTTCTTAACCCTAGTTAGGTTACCATTCTTTTCTCAATTTGGTGTTAATTCAACTTGCGGCTGAGAACTAGGTGAATTATGTTGAAGATTGTGTAGCTTCAGAAGATATTCTTATAGTACCAGCTGGGAGCCCCTACTCTCTGTCAATGTGGACATACTAGGGTGACATCTTCAGTTGGATTGGAGAATCCTCACACAATTAGACACAACCTGAGCATGACTTGGATACCTGGCAAGGGATTAGCTAACCCTTGGTGTGCAAGCAGTACCAAGTATTATAGGGACGCCTATGTTGTAGCTCTGGGCCAGTAGGAGCAATTAGGTGTGAGGTGATATGCTACACATGAGTGTGTGTGATTGTGATGATGGAGATACCTTTCATATGTCTTTGAGTGAGTCCAAGTCAAGTCACCATGTATTAGAGTGGAACTTGTCCTTGGAACATATGTTGAGTAGCCACATGAGTCGTGGCACGCTTGGATACGTTGAGTGGACCCTTGTTGATGGTAGTCACCCCAAGATGTGGAGATGCTTCGGAAAATCTAGTGAAGGAAAGAGGCGGGGATTGTTCAGAGAGACACCATAGTTGTCATCTACAAAATAGACTTGATCCAGATCTCTGATACAATGCAATAAAAACACAACAACTATGGCTACATAAACAAAATGAGTGTGGAGCTCGAAACCAACATCAACACTATTTAAGGTGATTTTCTACATCTTCTCTCGTGTAGGGTGTTGTTCGTTGTCATTGCCTCACATAGGCTGTATGCAATCCCTTTGGGAGTGTGTCTTATGGAGGTTCCCAAATTCCCTTACTTTCTCAGCCTTAACAAGACAAGTATATCTAGCAAGATGGCTTAATTAGCATTCAATCACCCCTGGAGATTTAATTATCAAGGTCCCTTATTTTTCTCTTTCTTGGCTTACATTAGAGAAAGTATTTAATATCATGCAATCATCACAAACATAGCAGCTCTTGGATTTGCCAGTTATTTAATTGCTAACTGCTTTTTTGTTAGGATCCAAGCTCATACATCTACCATTGCAGTGGGTAACTCCTAATGTTGTTGTTATATGCTATTGTCATTGGATGAAAACGTTTGTTAGGAGTTTCTGCTGATTGGAAGTATGAAGTACTGCAATATCTCATGGATAAAATCCGTTGCAGAATTACCAACTGAGGAGCCACTATGTTTTCACAGACTTTGCATTGGAGCAGTGGGGAATGTCTGCTGAGGTGATATGAAATGCTTATTAATTGAAGAGGGATTTTTGTCCCTTGTGAAAAATTCTTAGACCACAAAACCATAGATTGCAACAGTTGGTTCTTGCAGCTTTATAATAGTTATTGTAACTTTATGAAGTATGTTGATATATTTTTCCTGTTTTAAAGTTAGGAAAAAATTGCCTCCACACAGGATCGAACTGCGGACCTTCAGTTTACAAGACTAACGCTCTACCATTGAGCTATAAAGGCAGTCATTGATTTGTGTACTTATAGTTTTATTATAATTATTATAGTAAGAAAGAATAAGGTGTCCTATTTTATCCTCCAGGTATATTATTCAAATCAAGAAAAACAAAGGCAAAAGTAGTTTGCCAAACATTTAGTTATAACTATCATTGAACAAAATATAAATCTGGAACGAGTAGTGTATCTGCTAACCAAAACTCACTCTAGAGTCGCCGACAGAGGAAAAAATGTTGGAATAGCAATTTTGAGTACACAAAATTGCAATTTCAAAGATTTGGGTGGTTTCTAAGAGGACAGAAAAAGACTCAAATTGCTTCGCAACCTGATGTTGTCACTATACAAGAAGTCCCAGTAGTTGAGGGAACTAATAAAGATCCAAATTTCATGGCATCGGTTAATGTTGCTGCAACATTGGCTAACAAGCTGATGGAAAACGTAGAAAGCAGCAAGGCCAAAGTGGTCAAACTTTTTGGAGCATTTGTACCCTCTTGCATTCGCGTCATTGTGAAGGACGAATTAGAATTGGAATCCGTGGGAATTCCCTGCGATGATCGCTGTGGGGATTGTTCAGAGAGACACCATAGTTGTCGTCTACAAAATAGACTTGATCCAGATCTCTGATACAATGCAATAAAAACATGACAACTATGGTGTCTTTCTCTGATCAATCCCCGCCTCTTTCCTTAACTAGATTTTCCCAAGCATCTCCACATCTTGTCTCTTGCCTTCCCTTGTTCACACTATTGTCTCCAATTTTTCACTCTATACGTCCTCGATATTTTGCGTTAACTTAGCTTCCCGCTCCATTGTAAATTTCTAGTTAATTATAGTCGTTGGTAAGAAATGATTAAATTTCCCCAATATTCTGGAGCCTTAGTTTAGTTTAAACAACTACTAAACCCTAGTTTGTGGCTAGCTCCCTCTAGGTTGATGTCTCGTGTAGGGCCCGCCTCAAGACGTCTTCTTAGTAGATCAGACTGGCCGTTCCCCCGCTTCATCCGCTTCTTTCCTCCAGACAATATTGTTCATTCACACAGTCTTGGTGGGTTAGAAAGAACGAAGTTTGTGAAAGACTCAATACCTTCCAAACAAATTAAAAAGGTCGAATCAGGAAGACCTTGATACCTTTCAAGTGTGCTAAAAGTATTAATAATGGATTTATTAACTAACATGATTATTTTCAAGCACATCAAAACATTGAGATTTTTTAAAACAATCATGCCTTTTTTTCTTTTTCAAAAGATTTGATTATGTAAACAACATGATGCCTCTCATGAAAGTTCAAAATTTCAAAATTTGGTTGTGTTGAATGGAACCCTAGCTTGGGAATATTCAAGGTTTTGCAGGTAAGTTAAAGAGATCCTATAAAGCACTTCGAAAGACTAAATTCTTCTAACAAGAAGATAAAATTCATGGAAAAAAAAAAACACATTGTAGAAAACATCATGCCATTCCGACGTGTCAAACAGATAGAACTTTGCAAAGATCATGATGACATTTTGAACTGTTAAAATGATCAATGTTCTGAAAGTCACAAATCCCTTGGGTGAAGATTTAAAAACTAAAATAATAAGAAGTTAAAATAATACAAAGGCGTTGACGCTTTTTGAGCGTCTTAAAAATATTGAATTTAGTGAAGAACATGATGATACCTTCCTCTTGCATTAAAACAACAAAATTTTCTCGGAGGATGATTCCATTTGTGGCGGTTGCACAGATTGAATTTTGTCAGGAACACAATTCCTTTCAAGCAAGTTAAAATGATAAAATTTTGCGAACGCTTCTATGCCTTTCAGGTTAGATGAAAATATTAAGTTTTACGGAGGCCTTGATGGATTTAGGGAGTGTTAAAAAGAAGGAATTTTTGGGAAGAACACCATGCCTTCCGAGCATTTAAATTAGAACATGATAACTTCCTGTTACATAAAATCAAAGAATTTTTTTTAGAAGACGATGCAATTTGTGGCAGTTAAATAGATTAGATTTTGTCAAGAACACAATCCATTTCAAGCAAGTTAAAAGGATCAAATTTTGCGAAATCTTCTATGCCTCTAAGGCTAGATAAAAAGATTATGCTTTTAGAAGACCTTGATATATTTAGGGTGTGTTAAAAAGATGGAATTTTTTATGAAGAATGTGATTCCTTCCTACCGTGTATATTAGATTGGAGTGTAAAGATGCTTATCTTGAATTTCATTAACATGTACTGACCCCTGTTACTGAAGATAAAGACCAATCTTTCACTGACCAAAATGCTACTTCAGATTGTTGTGAAAAATTCTTTGTTCAAAGGCTCTTTCAAGAAAGAAAAGTGCATGGCTCTTGCATTTTAAAAAATTGAATTTTTTTTAAATGCCTATTGGGCATGTCAAATAGATTGAATTTTGAAATTTTGGAGAACTGAATTAGCATTCCATTCTGAGCATTTAACAGGGAAGATGATTTTACCTAATGCATACTATTTCTTACTTTAGAAACAAAAGGGTGAAGGAATGGACAGGAAGCAGCAAGATCTTTGTCTGGTATTACTGGAAAAGACATTTCACCTGACGAAGTGTTCTAGGTTGGTTAGTGAAGGAGAGATGTATATAAATAATTTTGAATCCAAGCATCTAAATTCAGTTTCAGTCAAAAAAAATATTTTTAGTTTGTACACAAAATTTCCAGGGAATGATAAGCAGGTTTTTCATAATAGAAAAAGATGGTTGCATGGTGTTGGGTTAGGCTTATTCACAGGTTTCCATAGTGTTAGTCTCATTCACATAGTATTGATGTGCAAGAAATATCGAAGTTTGTAAAAGATTTAATACCTTCCAAACAGATTAAAAAGGTCGTATCACTAAGTAGGCTACACCAGGAGACACTTCAATGCACTTGAGATTGGGGGGACTTATATATCCAAAAGTGTTTTCACCTGAAGTGTCGCGAGAATTTAAATAGTAGATTAAATAAATGTAATATGTAATGAGATGATTGATAAAGTATACAGAGAGAAGAATAAGAGTAACCATGTCATGCCAATAAGACTCCATGGAGTATATGAAAGTAACAAAAATATACAGGAGTTTCATAAAAGTATTTGGTATAAATCATATAATAGAGTTAATAAAAAGCCCCCTTTCAACTTCAAATTGACGAAAATATATAGCATTTATAGCAAATGTTAGGAGTTATCCGTGTATTCAATTTGTTTAAAGCAGTGTTGCATGTATCGGTGATATATCGGAAATATCGGATATATCGCCGATATTTTCCACCATCCGATATATTGGATTGAAAATATTGCGATATATCCGATATTTTCAATATATCGCGATACTTTCAAAATATCGCGACATTTTCTCAATATATCGTGAGTCGATGGAATATATCGGCCTGCTGGGTTAAAAAGTGCGGCCGTGGGGGTGTTTTAAGTCCACAACAACTCCAATGACTTTCTCTTACATGCACAGTCTACTAGTTATGACAAGATAACTATTACACAACCAGAAAGATAGGAATGAACTCTTAACACAATATACACAGTTGGCATGAATATTTAGGCATATATCAAGTCTGAATTCTCATTGAATAAAGAAGTCTGTATGATAATGATATGAACAGCATGAAGCCAATACCAACCAACAACTACCTATCCACTAGCTCTACACCAGCCACCAAACTGATTACAATAAAAGGAAGGTGTATAAATAAATACACAGCCCAAGGGAACATGAACTGTTTCCCATTCTGTCTGTTCTGTTCATATGTCACAATATATTAGTGTGTGTCAAGAAGATGAGACAGAGAAAAGGAAAAGGTGATCCATTATGACTGCTGGACTGTCATCATAGATTCATAACAGTTTGCTGAATTATGGGCCCTAATATTCAGTCAATGTGAAATCCAGTTCGTATATGGTACCTGGACATACAGTTAGTTATACTGGAATTCTGGAGGCATCTAAATTGGAAAGTAAGTATTACCACACTTGTATGCAAATGCATTTATACCCTGTTATTCTTAGAGGTTTGAACCTTAAATAAAGGAATAAATAACCACATAGCAAATCTCCTCCTTCTACAATGAGGGAGTTCAAAGACCTGGTGAGTTTTTTATAAAGGGTTTTGAGTCACTCTGTGAGTTGTAGTTGTTAAGGTAATTGGATCTCATCAATTCAGGAACGAGGAATTCAGGTCCACTTCTCTGACCAAAATTACTCTCTATGTTTAATGTAAATGTCGTCAGAAGTTAATTAAGAAATCCCAGAATTCTCTGACCACTTGACATCTTATGCATCTTATTTATTACTTGTATCATCATATTTATGTAACAATGTGTCTATTTGATGTTGTTGTTGCTTTATATGTTTTAAAAATTGAAAAAAAAATGAGTATTTTTGTATTTTTTGTTGCCTGCCGACATTTTCCGATATTTTCCGTCAATACCGCCGAGAAGTTATATTCCAGACCCTCGCCGATACTTTCCCCGAGACGATATATGCAACATTGGTTTAAAGTACTATGTCTCCGATATAAAAGTTGTAAGAGATCACACGCTTCTTGCAAGTCTTATTTTTCTAGTGGATCAATCCTAAATTACCTAAAGTTAGAAGGATATTGAAGATATAAGGGTTTTTGTTTATTTTTTAGGACTTAATGCAAAATGCATTCATGATCCTTTTACGATTTCCTCAGTGATTAGACATTGGATCAGGTCATCCCACAACTGAAAAGTAAAAAAGAGATGGTTAATAACCAATAAGGTAGTTGTCAGCTCATGAGTCTTGCTAATATAAGAGAAAGTAGCACAAAAATTATAGTTAACCACTACACGTTCCTTAGTTTGTATTGCAAATTCTTAATGCAAGTACCATGTGTTAGCGTTCAACCCTAAAGTATGCAAAAACTTATGTACCCAGTATTCCAACGGAAGAACTTTTCTCCACCCACTTCTGTAAAAAATTTCAATATGAATAGAGGGGCTTCTCTTACCTTCACATTGTTTCACAAACGTCATTACCTCCCCATGTGTTTAAGACAGATCCTAACACTCAAACTCGGGAGGGAAAAAAATGATGTAGCATGGCTAGATGGACTACAGCCCATGTAGTATTGTCCTCCTTATATGTGTTTCCCACAGGCGAGCAGGCATACCTTCGGAACTACATATAAAGCAGGTACATGCTGCTCTTCCGCAACTTGGTACTACATTCTATCCAAGTATTCTTCCACATTACCCGTCCCATCATAGATAGGGGGGTCCCACAAATCCGATATTATCCATCGAAAGTCTTGAATGAGGCACATCTTTTAATAGACAACTGACGGTTGCAATCCTACTAATTATACATTGTTTATTTTAAATTAATATATCAAATAATGGATGCTCCTCCAGCTAACTGAGCCATCTTCTAATCCTCAAACATGCCTGCTGTCAGATTGTAGATCTAATCTAGAATGGTATCCTTCAAAGCATATCTTCAGATGGTTCAGTATACCATGTCCCTTGATAAGAAAATCACTTGGAAGAGCATTTTATCCAACAGTTGTGGACCACATCAAGAACGAAAGAGTTGGTTTGCACCCACAAGGGAAATACTACAATGTAGTGGAAACAGATCAGTTATTTATGATTTTGTTGTTTAGCTTCTACTCGTTAATAATTTCTTATTATCTGGTCAATAGTTGTCTTGCTTAAAGTTTATTAGTCCTTGTTGTTTGCTGCTCACTAAGAGATAATTTATTATGAGTTTGATCGAGTTTTTCTTTAGTGGATACTTTTCGTAACATGGCCACGACAGTGGTCTTGCTAGCCCGGCTATTATACATAGGGCAAGTGTGTTTGTTGTAAGCAATTAGACTCTACATGCAACCATGTTTATGAATATGAATAGCCTAAGTTTTACTGTTGGAGGTGGTCAAATATTATTACCAGGTTATCAAGTAGTGTCATTTTTTTCTATGGGGATCAAGCCCAGTTGCACAACCAGGACCTCTAGAATTAACTCTAATCCCTAGTTTACAAGCTTAAATAGCAGGTCAAGGTCAGATCACTGAGTCTACCCAACGGTGGATGCTTCTGCTTAATGGTTGGTGTTAAGATGATTCCTAATGGCACTGGTTCCTTTGCGACACTATCTAGAGCGTGTGGAGGACCAAAAATGCTGTTCGTTTGGTGGAGTTTCTGGAAACTCTACGTGGGAGAGCCTTGCAATGTTCATGAAATGCAAGCAAAGTGCTCATTCCAGTCTAGATATGACTCTAGGTCAAATATGGAAATACTTAATTAAATAATTTTATAATTTGAAGTCCGAAGAACAAAGCATTGTTGAAATGAAAGAGATCAAGGAAAGAGTTGTAGAATCGGTTTGACATTGCAATCAATGGTTTCGAGATTTGATGAGCCAGCTAAGCTATACTATCCAATATATTCATCATGAATAATGGTTCATTTATGTTTTGTTACCACATTTGGGTACTCCTCTACTATAGTAGAGGCTTTAGTAATCATTGAGAGGCATTGTAGTTTTCTATGAGATTGGAGTCTATCGGTGGTTTGGCGGATGCATTGATTACAGGATTAGCACATAGCATCACATAGTTCCAATGCCAACTCACAGCTCTGTCTGAACAAATTCGTGAGTTGGAAAAGTGTAGGTAGATTGGGGGAGAAGTAGTGTGGTGTTAGTTTTTGTACCTAGGGAAGTGTTCCCCTAGTGACTTTATGCCTAAGTCACTTAGAAGGAGGAAAAAGGTGACCCTCACATTAAATGACTTGAGAATAGCATTTAATGAGACTTTATAAACTCAAAGTCACTTTTTGATAAATTTAAGTGGGTGAGGGAAATTAATATTTACGAAAAGTAAATGGAGCATTTATTTCCACCGTTGATCTAACTCAATCTCATCCATTGGATTAAAAGCACCCTAGGGTTTGATCAAAAAGCTTGAGGGAGGCATTCATTCTCACTTTTGCTAAAATAGAGTGAAGAGGCGAAGAGAGATAGCTGGAGGTGGCACGAAATTCGAGGCAGCCATTTGAGGATTTCAGTTGGCACGAAATTCGAGGCACTAGTTTTAGCTTGAAGAGAGGGCACACATTTCGAGGCAGCTCGAGGTGGAATTTATGAGGCACAGAAATTGAGGTGGTCAGCTGGGCACACATCCCAAGGCAGACACGATTTTCTATGAATTATTGCTGGGCAAATTTCCCAAGACAGGGCACGATTTTCCAGAATATTTTTCTGCACATTTTTATAGGTTTGTACAGTCCGTCCAGACAGTACTTGCTGCACGGATTTCAAGACTTTTTGCACAAATTTCAGTACTGTACTTTGGCACAGAAACTGAGGCAAGAGTGGAAACAGAAATCGAGAAAGACGTTGGCACAGAAATCGAGGCAGGTTAGGCATAGAAATCGAGACAGTGTTTGCAACAAAATTCGAGGCAGCACCCAAGCACAGAAATCGAGGCAGCAGTTTGGCACTGATTTCGAGATAACACTTGAAAGAATCAAGATATACCCGGGGGTGAAATCAGAAGGAAAAGATTTATTAAATGTAATTTTTTGTATTCCCCCACTACAAGTCAGCCCAGTGGGTAAACTGCCCCAAAACAGTGGGCAATTTGCCCCAAACAATGGGCAGAACTGCCCCAGTCAGGTCGGCGCAGTTGGGGAAAGTTAGGTCAGCCCAGTAAGGAAAAAAGTCACCCTTTGATGTGTATAAATAGAGAGTTCGACCTCTCAATTGGTCAATCACTCAAGCAAGTTCGCTCTAGCCAAGAGAGGTTCGCTACTTCAGTTAAGAGACTGATTTTCTGGAGTTCTCCACTATTGGAGAAGTTTCTCCCTTGTTTTCTTGAGTTTGCGCTACTACTATCCGGATGTACATCGTTCTCTATTGGAAGGTCTGAGCTCAGGGGAGACTGTGCTTGAAACCAACATCATTGCCACCTTCCCCATCATCTCCCTTGTTTTATTGTATTTCATCTTGTTATTGTACCTCCTATGGGACAAGATGTCAATGTATTTGATCATGTAAAACACTTGAAAGAATCAATGTAAACCTAGGCGTCAAATCACAAAGAAAATATTTATTAAATGAAATGTTTTGTATTCCCCCAAGACAAGTCGGTCCAATGGGTAAACAGCCTCGAAACAGTGGCAATTTGCCCCCAAAAATGGGCAGAACTGCACCAGTCAGGTAGGCGCAGTTAGGGAAAGTTAGGTCGGCCCAGTCAAGTAAAAAGTCACCCTTTGATGTGTATAAATAGACAATTTGACATCTCGTTTGGTCAAATACTCAAGCAAGTTCGCTCTAGCCAAGAGAGGTTCGCTACTTCAGTTAAGAGACTAATTTTTTGGGGTTCTCCACTATTGGAGAAGTTTCTCCCTTGTTTTCTTGGGTTTGCACTACTACTATCCGGATCTACATCGTCCTCTATTGGAAGGTCTGAGCTCGGGGGAGACAACTGTAAATCGAGGGCCCTATGTCACTTAGTCAACTGTAAAACCCAATAAATATAACCTCATTTTGTCCTTTTTTCTTCCAACCCTTTTCTCTCCTATGTTTTCCTCATTCTATCACAAAATTTAGTTCCTAGGCACCCTTTGGTTTTCTTCATTCTTCTCGATGCACTCCATATTTGGTTGCCTCGAAAACGACTAGCTCCCTCTAGGCTTATGTATCGAGTAGAGCCCGACTGGAAAATTCTTACTAGATCAGACTGGTCATTTCCCCTCTCCATCGTTTTCTTTTCTCTACACAATATTGTTCCTTCTCGAATCCAATAGATGACAACTATGGTGTCTTTCTCTGAACAATCTCCGCCTCTTTCCTTCACTAGATTTTCCCATCATCTCCACATCTTGTCTCTTGCCTTCCCTTGTTCACACTATTTTCTCCAATTTTTCACTATCTACGTCCTCAATATATTGCGTTAACTTAGCTTCCCGCTACATTGTAAATTTCTAGTTAATTATAGTCGTTGGTAAGAAATGATTAAATTTCCCCAATATTCTAGAGCCCTAGTTTAGTTTAAACAACTACTTAACCCTAGTTTGTGGCTAGCTCCCTCTAGGTTGATGTCTCGTGTAGGGCCCGACTCGAGACGTCTTCTTAGTAGATCAGACTGGTCGTTGCCCCGCTTCATCCGCTTCTTTCCTCCAAACAATATTGTTCCTTTGTCGAATCCCATAAACTGCAGCTATGGGGTCGTTCATTGAACAACTCCCACCTCTTTCCTTCACTAGATTTTTCCAAACATACCACGTCTTGCCTTTGTCCTTCTATTGTTCACCATATCTTTTCCATTTTTTCACTCTCGACGTCCTCGATAGGTTGACTTCACTTAGCTTCCCTCTCTATTGTAAATTTCTTCTTAATTTTAGTCGTTGGTAAGAACTGACTAAATTTCCTTGATATTCTAGGGCCCTAGTTTAGTTTAAACAACTACTTAACCCCAATTGGGTTGCCCTTCTTTTCTCATTCTAGTGTTGGTTCAGCTTTTGGCTGAGAACTAATTGAATTAACATAATAAACTAAAAACCCAGAATTACAATAACTCCCTTCCGTCCTTCCCTCCCATTCTCTCTCCAAAGCTTTCTTGATTTTATCCTAACATTTAGTTCCCAACCACCCTTCGGTTCTCTTCACTCTTCTGGGTGGACTCCATCTTTGCTTTACTCGAAAAGAACTGGCCAGGTTTCCCTCTTTTCTTAACCTATTGTTTTTTTTTGTAACTAGGGGAATCGGAAACTGGGACCGGGCTGGTACTCGCGTGACACGGGGTCCAGGGATCCAATCCCATCCACTAACACTATACCCCTAGGTGCACCCACAACGCACAAGCATGGGGCATGGGTAAGCCGAGGTGATTTCAACTCGTGACCTCCATTTACAACATTTCCTTCATATCAAACGAATCGCTGGTTGAGCTACACCCCTGTGGGCTTTTCTTAATCTATTGTTAATTCTACTTGCGGCTTAGAATTAATTGAATTACACTAGTAAGTCTAGGGACCTAGGTCACTTAATCGACTGTAAAACCCAATAAATATACCTTCTTTCTTTTTGTCCTCTTCTCTTCTAATCGCTTTGTCTCCTAAGGTTTCTTGATGTTTTCCAACAATTTAGTTCCCAACCACCCATCAGGTCTCTTCTATCTTCTCCGTGGACTCCATCTTTGGCGGCCCCGAAAATGACTGGCTCCCTCTAGGTTGATGACTCCAGAAGGAACCCAACTCGAGACAACTTCTTACTAGATCACTTCTTACTAGACCAGACTGGTTGTTGGTAAGAGTTATGTGGATTTTGCTAATACGCTAGAACTCCAGATTAGTTAAACAACCATTTAATCCTAGCTAGGTTGACCTTCTTTTCTTTATTTGTTGTTAATGATATTTGTGTCTTAGAACTAATTGAATTAGCCTAGTAAATCTAGGGCCCTATGTCACTTAGTCAATTGTAAAACCCAATAAATATAACCTCATTTTTCCCTTTTTTCTTCCAACCCTTCTCTCTCCTATGTTTTCCTTATTCTATTCCAAATTTAGTTCCCAAGCACCCTTTGGTTTTCTTCATTCTTCTCAATGGACTCCATGTTTGGTCGCCTCAAAAACGACCAGCTCCCTCTAGGTTTATATATCGAGTAGAGCCCGACTCAAAACTTCTTAGTAGATCAGACTTGTGACACACTGCACCGAATTCCAAAGAGAAAAAGATTAACATTTTGTGTCAAACATTATTGATTTGTCTGTGGAATTCAGTGCAGTATTTGTCAATAGGTACAGAGAATGTGGAGATAATGAGCTCTAGAGTGAATGGTAACACATAATGATCTAATATGTAGATCAGTTGGCGATAGGGTGCACTGTTAAGGCATTCCTTGCAACGTTGTTGGTACAAACCTCGGCTAGTCTTGTGTTCCAAGCATGGGGCAACATGAGCATGCCTGGAGGTTATAGTGGCAACAGACCGGAATCAACACCATGACACGCAAATATAAGCACGGCCTAGTTACTGATTCCACCATAAACCAATTAAATAAAATAAAAGAGATATAGCTCAAAACCATTTTAATTCAATTTCATCACATTAATAGCAAAAAGAATGAAGAGATGGATGATCTCTCTAAGGAAAGTCTGCAGCTGGAACCAGGTTCATGCCGTATCCATGAATGCAAGAATGATCAAATTTCTGAATATTTGCATTCATCTTTTTTCTGATCTGGGATCTTTGGGACTTTAAACTTTCTGTCATATTATTTTTATGTTGCTTAAGAGCCCTAGGGGGGCAATCTGTTGAAGGTTTTTCTTCAGCTCTGTGTACGACAACATATAAGCTACTAATAGGTTTAATTCTGGATCTATATGTGAAGAAGTCTGTGGAACTGTTTTGATGCTTTTTGAAAAACCAGAGTTATGTAAGTTTTAGGACTTGTGAGGTCGGTATTTTTCACTGGAGTGGTGTATTTGCACCTCATTTGATGTTTTCAGAAATGCTTGACTGCATCTATGGCCTGTAATTTTATCTTTTAATGAATAAAATTACGATATTTTCCCAAGGAGAAAAACAAAAACATCTAGGAAATGTTTCCCAGCTTGTTCCAGTATTGAAATGTTATTCCTGAACTATAACAGATAATTTCATCAATTTATTTCTTAAATTAGGTATGGCCTTGTTCCTTATCTATGAATGCCTAAGGCATTCTGTGACTAAGATAAGGTACATCGCAGATCTATATACAAACTATGCAGAAAGAATTTCCTTCCTACTCGTACATTTATAGCTTAACAATTGAATACCTCTACCAATGTGATAGGAATAAGATAAGAAACAAAGCTTCTTACACATGGACCTTTCCACAACATGTTCATGTTGCTCATGATAGGAGTTTGTTCATTGTACCCATGTGTAAAGATCAGATGCTATTTAAGATGGGGTCCATGTTTGTATCTCTGGAGGCTGTGGAGTCCCACATGGTTTATCAACAAAAGGAAGCAATCAAGACAAACCCTCAAGGAAGCACTCTTTTGAAATAAAAAATCAACTAAGTAAACATAGGATCTATCAATTGAAAAAAAGAAAAAAGTTCATACAAGTGTTATTGTCGTAAACTTCAGGGAGTGGTTCGACAACTAGAAGATAACAATCTTCAAATCAATTGACATGCAAATTTGCAATACCTATTTCACTGATCATCACATTAGCTTGGAATTCAATGGGTAGAGATGCACATGTTTTGGTATAATAACAAGAAAAATAAAACATTCAGTCTAAAATGTGCCAACAGAGATCCAAAGGTACAGAAATGACAAATATGGCCAAACATTAGCATCAGAATACCTGTGCAAAAGCTTGACAATATGCTCCTCAATGAGTCAGAAATAACTCTTCTGTATGAAAATGGAACTTTTGTGGAACTTTGGCTAGAGGAATATTTCTTGAATTGCATACCTGCCAAGCAGATAGATAAGATTAATTAATTAATGTCCAACAAATGACCAAAATTAAGTCAACAGGACTGCTCTAATGTACAACAAATGACCAAAAGTAGGTCAACAGGACTGCTCTAATGTACAACAAATGACCAAAAGTAGGTCAACAGGACTACTCAATACATAAGAATACATAAGAATACATAGTGAAATTGCAAAGGCCACTCCTATAAAAATCTATATCATCTAAGCACGACTCTCACAATCTCAAAAAGAAATATAAGACTTGATATTAACAACCTAGCAGCACAAAAAAAATGCAAACAGTATAAACTATTCTGCATATTTTGCAAACCTTTAAAGAACAAGTCCTACATGATATCATTGAGAGCGAATCCACAATAGTATTATAATAAAGCCACAACTGAGAAAACACTTTCAACAGATAACTCAGATTAATTCTGCATTTGAAGGTCCACGTAATATTCTCAATCAAAATTACTATTAGTATGATGAGTGGTAGTTCTCAATATGGTGATGTGGTAGTTCTCAATACGGTGATAGTTGTATAAAAAAACTGTAGACGAAGAATCCTAACTGTTTGTCCATTTAACAAATTCAATTCCATTTTGTATCTAGCTAAACTGTGTAGATGAGTATACAATTTAGCTTGAGAAACTAGAGATCCTCCGAAAAGAGGAAACATCAAAATCATGTACAAGCTTTCATCGATGGATTTTAATGAAACACCATCTCCCAAACTTACAATAGCAGATTTAATACAAGTTCACAACTTCTATCTTTTATTTGATTAATCTGAGGGAAACGGTTAGCCCGTTTAGATAATGCACTATTCAAAGTGTACTAAATAATTAATATGTCATAAGTGTTGATTTTCATAGATCTAGACCCGATTATCAGCCCAAATAATTGTTAGTGTTTGCACTTTAATTCAATTATGTTAGACCTTTAATCTGAACGATAGACAAGCACAGCAATACACAAGAACACAAGAAATTTCTTCGGGGAAACCATAACTCGACATCAAATAAATTTGACAGTAGCTTCCAAAGCCACACTGCCTCACAACTAGCCAAACAGGCTGCAATATACTCTGCTTCGGCTGTACTCAGTGCCACACTTAACTGCTTCCTGCTAAACCAAGATATCATACCGGAACCCAAACTGAAGCAGCATCCCGAAGTGCTCTTCCTGTCTGTGGTACTACCTGCCCAATCTGAATCAACATAACCATGCCGGTTAATCTTTTGATTCGTCGCATATTTGAGCCCATACTCAATTGTACCCTTTAGGTACCTCAATATATGCTTTGCAGCAATCAGGTGAACATGTCTCGGATCTGTCAGGAACTGGCTCAGGGTGTTCACAGCAAAGCATATGTCCGGTCTCATGTTCGTCAAGTACATTAACGAACCAATCATCTGCATGTACATCGTGGCATCAACTATCTTTGAAAAAGCATCACACAGTAGCTTCAAATTCGATGCCATTGGTGTGGCCATTGCCTTGCAATCCACCTTTCCGAACCTCTTCAGAATCTCCACTGCATACTTTCCTTGACCAAGGAAAATCGCATCTGAACTCTGCCACACCTCCATACCTAAGAAGTAGTGCATCATTCCCAGATCCTTCATCTCGAATTTTGCGGCAAGCCTTCTCTTTGTTTATGCAATGAGCTTATCCTCTCCTGTTAAGAACAGGTCATCTACATATAGCAGTAATATTACTGGTCTTCCGCTCTCAACCTTGAAGTAGAGGTTGGTATCTGCTTTACTCTTGGTAAATCCTAAGCTCATCAAAAAACTATCCATCCTGTTGTACCATGTCCTGGGTGCCTTGAAGTAGAGGTTGGTATCTGCTTTACTCTTGGTAAATCCTAAGCTCATCAGAAAACTGTCCATCCTGTTGTACCATGTCCTGGGTGCCTGCTTCAAACCATACAAGGCTTTCTTAAGCTTGCACACATGAGCCTGTATGTCATGTGTCTCGAATCCCAGTGGCTCATCAACATACACTTCCTCTTCGACTACACCATTCAAGAATGTTGTCTTGGCGTCCATCTGGTGTACCTTCCATTTCATTACTGCGGCTAAAGCAAGTATAGATCTTATGGAAGTGTATCTTGCTACAGATGCAAATGCCTCCTCGTAGTCTATGCCTTCTTTCTGGGAGAAGCCACGTGCTACAAATCTTGCCTTGTGTTTTTCGATGCTACCATCTATAGAATGCTTGATCTTGTAGATCCATTTTGAAGTCACAACAGACTTCCCTTCTGGTCTCGGAACTATCTCCCAAACATCATTCTTCATAATCGATTGGTACTCTTCGATCATGGCATCCTTCCGTTCTTTCTTTTCTGTTGCTTCCTCATAGTTCGAAGGTTCTTTATCAATGATGTCGCATAGTAGGGCCACATAGTTGGAGTATGGTCTGGATCTCGTGCTTTCTCTGAGTGCCCCATCTGGAGCACCATACTTCTCTGCATCTTGTATTGCTTCACGTGCCCATGCTGGTCTTCTCTTGTGGGAGTTCTTCTCACGAGGTGGATCTATAGGTTCTTGTGGTTCAATATGATTTTTGAACAAGGCTTTGAATTCCTTGAATTTGCTAAACTCTTCATCTTTGCCTTTCAAGAAATAAATCCATGTCTTACGAGAAAAATCATCTATGAAGGAAACATAGTATACATACCCACTTAAGGAGTTGGAAGACATGGGGCCACACACATCTGAGTGAATTATCTCCAAGATTCCTTTTGCCTTGCTTTCACTGCTAGGAAATAACTTCTTAACATTCTTCCCTTGTGCACATCCCTTGCAAATGCTTTCATACTTTGTTTGAATTTCTGGTAGACCTGATACTGCTTTGCTTGCAATTGGTAGTGCTCTATAATGTACATGTGCAAGCCTTCTATGCCATAATTTGCTTGGTTCCATGGAGTCATGAACCAATGCTTGTTCTGGTTATCCTTTTAACTTGTACAGGCCTCCCTCTTGCTCTCCAATTACTGTTGCATCATTCATTGTCTTTCCTCTTGGCCACATTAGAACTTGGCCATCAACAAATGCAACACGAAGTCCTTTAGCTACCCGAAAACTACCTGGGGCTGCTTGAAGTTTTCATACCTACCCTGAATTTTACTGTCCCGCCTGCCGAAGGCCTTCCCGTAGCTTTTCTGGGCACTTTTGCCCAGGCTTGCCCGGTGGCTGTGTTGACTCACTCAATGGCTTGCATAGATCTGCCCTAGTGGCTAGCTAGTATGGTGGTTGAGCAGCTACTAGCGGCTGCTACAGCCATCTTCTTTTTCTCTCTGACAACCATGTCTTTCTTTCAACGTTAAGCCTGTCTCATCCATCACAACAGCGACTGCACTTCCCACTCAGTTGGCGGCTGCCTGGCAATGCTCACGTCGACAGCTATGCAACAATCCCATTCTACTTAGTTCCCAAAGCCGTCTCTTCTGCAAGCTAAGTCCACAATCTTCCTGCATTCTATCGCACCTTTGCAATTGTTCTCGGCTACTTGGCTGTCGGTCTGTGCTTCTGATTCCTTCACCCACATGCATCACTCTACTAGTTACCTAGCATCCACATCCATCTCGTGGCTTGTCTGCAACCAGATCTAGCTTTGGCTCCCCTAGCTCCGAGATGTCCCCCGATATATTGGTCGCGTCACTGTCTCAACAGCCTCCTGACATGACTTTCACGTAGCTACTACCCTCCTGACAGCCACTGGTGGTGCCTACGCAGTCTGTTGCTAGTTCGTGTTGCCTCTACCCAACTTACACAACCCAATTTCCTCCTTTCGAGTAGCCAAGACTAAACCTCAGGTCTGGCGCCAACAGCTCCACGATCTCCAGCGATCTCCCTACGAGCTCAATCCAATGGCCTCTCGACCCCTTCCCCATGGATCTCCAGTCCAATCGAGACCACGGCCACGACTTCCGCTTGCACCCAAATCATGCAACTCTGCCTCAAAAGATACCACGACTTGTCGCCCAGCTAATCCACTCAATCGTACAATGATACGGCGTTCGTACGACCTGTACCGTGTTCGTATAGTACTTCTCTAATTTTTTTCTTCCTCTCGTAAATCTTGCCAACCCATCAAATGTGATTTCCTTCAAACCGAAGCTGGCTCTAATACCATGTTGATTTTCTTAGATCTAGACCCAATTTATCAACTCGAAAAATCTACACAAGTATTATTGAAAAATACACTAGATCTACAACAAAAATGCAATGGGAAAACTCAAGAAACCAATCACACATTTAACAATGGATTTACCCTAGAAACCCCCAGCAGGGGAAAAACCAACCAACAGAGCCCTCGTGCTCTCTCCCTAGGAAAATGGCCCACTGAGGAAAATACAATGACAAAAGCTATCAAACCTCAAGATCAGTCCTTCGATCTTGCTGATTTCTAACTCTCACTGCCCCTTGATCCAAGCCTCGAACCTTGCCCAGCACACTTCATTGAATGTCCTCCAACTACTGTGTGACTATTGTCTTTGTTCTCTCTCCTTCCTCTCACTTAGGTTGCCTCTTATACTATTACAATATCCAAATACTTGGGGCCAATACCACGGACCACCAAATACCATGGGCCCTCACTTTACATAAAGTAATTACAAAATAACATTCACTTTAATAATTCACTTAACTAAAGTGAAACTCCTAAGTTTGAGAGGTCTCCTGGATGACACCTGCATGCCAAACACTTAGCCTATGCAGAAGTACCTGTCACCCTTTGTTTTCCATGTTTAAGTATTTCTCACTTATTTAAAATTATAACCATTTTTATTCACTTGGAAGAAAAAGAGATAAATAATATTTTCGTAAATATAAACATGCATATTCACTTATTAGTTATTATTTATTTTATTCCAATAATATTTATATTCTCAATATTTATTTTAAGAACAATGCAGGCACCAAATACTTATCTAAGGGTACACTAGCTTACTCGAAATAGAGGAAAATCCTGTGGTTGCTTCGCACGACATGTCAGGTCTTGAGCTCACCCTAACCTCATATACGTGGTAACCCCCACATGTGCCCAACATGGAAAAATACACCTCTCGTACATGGCCTCTCCCATAACCCCACTCTCTTCCTTGTGGAAAACATCCTCCAATGTCCCTCTCCAACCAAATAATTCATTTTAAATAGTATGTAAGGGTCCAATACCAAAAAGTAACAACCCTTTACTTTTACATCATAACTTTTCATTATTACACAATTACTTTTTACCTTTTTAGATGAAGATTCATGTAATGATGAAAACGAGGTAATGATGGATAGAAACTTTCAATGGAGATTGGTAACTCCGCATCTACCTATTGGTTGGACAAAAGATCAATCTGTATGTTACAATCGGATCGTGCCATGTATAGTTAGAAGTAAAAGTGTGATTTGTTACATTATGAACTCAAATAATTGAAGGATCTTTTACATGGACCTTTTACATGGATCTTTGATCCATCTAAAGCTCTATTTCCAAAGAGGTTAAAAACCTCCCCTACGAATACATACCATCCATCCAAGTTGGATGAGTTCATGTATGGCACAACTTCATATATTTTATGTTCCCATTTTACAGTATAGTGCTTCACTTCTTTCCATTAAAACAAATGCTTGTTGGTGTGCCAAAACTTCCTTATGGGGCTCAATCTGTATGTTACAATCGGATTGTGGCATGTATAGTTAGTAGTAAAAGTGTAATTCGTTACATTATGAACTCAAATAATTGAAGGATCTTTTACGTGGATCTTTGATCCATCTAAAGCTCTATTTCCAAATAGGTTAAAAACCTCCCCTACGAATACCATCCATCCAAGATGGATGAGTTCATGTATGGCACAACTTCATATATTTTATGTTCCCATTTTAGAGTATATTGCTCCACTTCTTTCCATTAAAACAAATGCTCGTTGGAGTATTTTGGATCAAGTAAAAATGTCTTATTTTCTCGGGAACCAGGAGAGGAATTTGCAATTCTAAATATTTATGGGCCTTATGCAAACATAGTGGGATATTGGGACAAAATCTTTACAATGGGTTTGTTGAGGCAAGGGAATATTATATTGGGAGGGAATCTAAATTTCACCATGAGTAGAGCTACAATCTAGGGACCTAAAACTCATGACACTTTGTGAAACTATTTCTTTGAAAATTGGAAAACGTCAATTGGATGTGGAACCTGTCAAACTTTTTCCTATAAAAAATTTGATGTAGGTGTTGATAGAATTGCTAAGAGAACTGATAGCATTTTACTTTCTAAATCTATTATGACCAGTCATATCAAGTTTAAGCACTAGGGGAAGATTCTGATCATTTCTTGGTTTTTCTGGAGTTAGCAAAGAAAGGAAGAAAACACCCTAGGCCTTCCAAATTCAATCTAGCTCGGTTGGAGGAGAATTTATTCCATTAATTAAGAGAAGTGGTTTCCTTTTAATGGCTCACTTAGGGAATCTACCAATATTCAATTTGAATCAAATTTGTAAAGGATAAAACAAACAATTACAAAATGGGCTCACCAAAAGAGAGTTAAGGATGATTAGGATCTTATCTCTTTAGAAATCCAACTAGAGGCTCTAAATAACAAGGAGACTGCAAGATATTTTGATGAAGCCTTTAAATTCCAAGTGAGGGTTTCGAACAATAAAAAAGGAAATTCGAGAGGGCTTTAGGGCTCTCAAAAGGTGACGAGAATACCAAATATTTCCATGAATATGCTAATCATCAAAAAAATGTGAATGAATACTAAATGGGAGATCAGAAAGGATGATGGTTCTTCAACTACATGTTTTCAAGATATTACTAAGCACAGGGTGGATTACTTTGAAGGCATTTATAAAAATTTAGTAGGGCTTCAACAGCTAAGTTGCTAAGAATGACTTCATTTTTCCTAATTTTGGAGAAGAAGAGGATAATGCGAGACTATTAAAGGAAGTCTCAAAAGATGAGCTCCTACAAGTGAAGCATAGTTTTGAGAAGGACAAATGTTTTGGGTCAAATGGGTGGAGAACTAAATTTTTCTAAGATGTTCTACAATTATCGAGGATGATTTGCTAAGGGTTATTGAAGAGTCTCGATCAACTAGGAAGATGCTAGCTACTTTTAACTCTGGTTCCAATGCTCTCATTCCAAAGATAGATAATCCAAGCTCTTTCGAGAAGTACATAGCCATTTCTTTATGCATTTGTATATATAAGATTATAGCTAAGATAATAGCATTACAAGTGAAAAGCTACTTTCTAAGTCTATATCAAAAGAGTAGTTTGGGTTCCTACTGGGGAGGGAAATTCTTGAGGCAATAGGGGTAGATCAAGAAGTGCTACATTTTATCCACACCAAAAAACTATTAGCTATGGTGGTGAAATTGAGCATTACCACGGCTTATGACCGAGTAAGTTGGTTGTATTTGAGATTGATGCTTATCCACTTGGGGTTTGTGTTCATTTTGTGAAATGGATGATATGTTGTGTATCCATAGTGTCCTTTATTGTTCTTATCAATGGTTCAAATTTGAGTTTTTAAGACCATGTAGGGATCACGAGTATGCGTGACCTTTATCCCCACTCTTGTTCCTAATTGTAGCATAGAAATTGAGCAGGACACTCCTAGAGGCAAGAAAGATCGAAACCTTTAAAGGTATTAAGTTACGGAAATCTCTATTTTTGTCCCATCTTCTCTTTGTCGATGACATACTTTTATCTTGTGATGGGTAGAGAAGAGATGCTCTTAAGTTAAAGAGCCAAGAAGGCTGAGGGACTTGTGTGTGTTCACTCTAACCTTCACCTTCTATCACACCAAAAGGATGAATACAAATCAAGGCCCACCAAACTATGGGATCTAGAACTAGAGTTGGTTGACTTAGATATGGCGTTGAGTGCCATGTCTCATCTTAATTTGTTTGATGAGGAGGCACCAACAATTGCATCTTCAAGTGGACATGACAACAATGTTACTAGTTTTGGAAAGGACGAACATGATGATGTTGGGCTTTGTTACATGGATGAAGGTTTTTTTTTATGATATGTGATTCTATGAATTTAATTTTATGATGTTTTAAGTTTAGCTTATGAACAATGAACATTGAATTATGAATATGATAGTAGGTTGCCATTTGTAAAAAAATTAGAGTTTGCATAGTATCATGTGACATGTATGATTGATGATATTAGATAGTAGTGTCAAGTGATGATGATGATGTACAATGATAATATTATGATGATTATAATGACAACGATATATATATATATATATATATATATATATATATATATTATTGACAAGAACTTTACTCACAGAATAACATAGACGGTCCCATATCGTTATAGCTCACTGCCCATTACACAATAGAGATTTATAGCCCAAATCCAAAACTACCCTTATCGAGATTATAATCATGCTTACAGAGAGGTCAAGAAAAGAACTTACTTAAATGACAAACTTGGAGCCAAAGAAATGGAAATATGCTAGAGGAACCACAAAGAAGACTTGTAGATCTGGAAATGGTTTGGCAGCAAGAAGAGTGCTCGCATCTATAAGGCTAGCTTCAACTCTTAGGTCCATACCTACAGCCAAGTTCCGACAGCAATGATCCTCCACGCCCTCAACTTTATGCTTCTCAAAAACTTTGCCAAATTCTTACACCATCCATGGAACTGCTTCTAAACTCTACCCAGCAGTTCAATCTTCAATATTCCCCCAATGCATAAAACCCGTGCTGGAAGTTTCAATGTTTGTAATCTATCCTCCTTCTGTGTCATGAACTTAGGTAATATATATGCCCAAACATAATCTTCATATGTAGATCAATCACTTGGCATAAGCCTATTAATCATTTGATAGGTAAGCTCAGTTGATGACCTAGAAGGACCGAACTTGAAACGAACTGCCTTTAACAAATTTACAGGAAGGCCCAACCGGAAGTATCGTTGGAATGGGCATATCTTGACTAGTAAGATGGTCTGTCATCTTCTATAGGCCTTGGATCCTCAGTATACATATGCTCTCATCTGAAAAATTGTCAATTCTAAATGCACCGATAGGTTGTTGTATGGAGCCCTTATCTACTGGAAGAGCCACCCTCAACCCTTACTTGAACTAGCTCTTTCAGGACTGACTGTTTGGCTAACTTCAACAACACAATTAAACCGAGATACTTCTGGAAATAACGTGATGCAAACCTCTTTAGAACATCCACATTCAGCAACTTCAAAAATTTGCATTGCCCCCCTTGCTTCACCTACAAAATAAGCACAATCCTCAGTCCAGAATGATTTACCTGCCATAGCAATGATCCTTCCATACCTTTCTAGTGGGTTGGCAGTCCACAGAATAGAAATCTATTTCAGATTCACTCATTAAACTCATATCCTTGACCTGATCATTTCCGGAACAACTAGACACCCTCAACCCTACCGAAAATGTCTGCAGGAGGCATATTCGAAATATGTCGTTTCAAAAACTGAGAATAACTCCTAGAGAGTGTCCTTCATACAACTGGAAATAAATCTCAAAATCAGAGGAATTTTGAGGGGTAACACTTGCAAAACTAGAATTTTCCTTTGGCTGGCCCTGTCAAACATAATTCTAACCTGGGATAATAGGCATAACAGAAATCGGCATGGTCCTGCAACAAGATACATTTTATGCAAAAACGTATTCTAGGGAGGTTTGGAATATGGATAGCAACACTTAATTTGTCAAATGGAAAGAACGAATGGAAAGGGGCATCTCTATTAACATAGTTTGAAAAATGGTACAAGGATAAGACAGTAGGCAACTCATAAGGCTTTGCCAAGCTTTGTAACAACTAATATGGGGTTGGGCTCAAAAGAAAAAGTATGATATTCCAACTGAGATTTCTCCTGTACACATGTGCCACCAAATAAGAGATGCTTGTTAAGGGTCATGGAAACCTGAAAATCCTAAACCTCCAAGAATCCTGAAGGAACCAGAAAGCAATTAAAACAAATCCTGGGGTTTCTTCGACGGTGCATGTCAAAGAACCATAGGTATTTGTGGAGCTTGAGGCATTTTATTTAAATGGTAAAATCATTCATTTCTTTCAAATTTGCAGAAGATTCAGGCACAAATAATAGAGCTGAGTTTTACGCTCTATGGTTGCTTATGAAAATTGCAGTCGAGATAAGAATACAAAGCCTCCAGAAAAGGCATTAAATTTGTCAAATAGGAAGAATGATTGGAAAGGTGAATCTCTCTAGTGGTTTGAAAACTGAAACAGACTTGAAAATTCTTACAACGAAATTACATAAGAATTTTCTTGTTGTAACCAAGTATAGATCCTGTTATCACATTTATAGTAGCCGGGCTACCATACATTATTTTTCTAATGCCAGTACACTATTCAGCCAGTTCCCCTACATTTGAGATGCCGAGATGAGCATCTATATTGGATCACTATCAGATTGTGGACAGCAGTTGTATTCCCCATGCCATGACTGAGTCTCAGGACACTCAGAGAGATGACCGATGTAGCCATTATACCATTGGTACAGAGCAGTCAGTAGTGCCCAGAGTTGCAGCAGCAGTTTCAGCGGACAGATGATGGTACAGGTTGATGAGCATACAGGTATATGACTCAGCAGGTATATCATGGTGCTATGGTTAGATTGCTTTTATACTTATTCTTATAGCATGTCTTAGCACTTAGTGTCATGATCTGGCGATCATATAGATATGTGGACCTGGTTGATCTATTATATATATTATATTGTCCCTACTCAGACTTAGAAGTTCACTATTCATACTCATTGGTTTTACCCTCCTTAGGGAGAATAGAGGTGATCATTCCACCACACCTTGGCTTGCTAGTGTTGGCTCCATTATTCATTGTCTTCATCCATCCATGGCCTACCTTTTAGTTATCACCCTGACTTACTACTTGACTAGTGACATGGAGGATCTTTCCCCCACTGTAGCCTCTGTACTGGATGAGCCTCCCTGTTTATTGTGTCTCGGCTCTGAGTTGGTGACAAAACTTACCTATGGTGAGTTGGAGTTCCTTGGAATTCCCCCTAGTCACTAAAGTTGTGTTGGCTAAACCTGAAACTTTTAGTGCTGCCATGAACACAAAATCTGGAAAAAATGAAATGTTATATCTTGTATGAAAAGCCCATTCATGCAATGTGTTTCTGAACACACATGAATGAAAGGCATGCCAAATGAAAATGGCCATGAAAATAAAACGTTATATCTTTTGGAAAAATAAATACCTAGGTAAACAAGCTGTCCATGACACACCTAGAAGTGCTCAGGTAAACAAGTGCCTTAAAAACACACCTGCAGCAGAAAGCCTAAAATAAATGTAAATCTATGCAATGTGTTTGTAAACACACATAGATCAAGGCTATGTAAACTTCAGGCCCCAAAAAGCAATGGAACTTAAATGCTATATCTAAACAATTGCTGGCCTTATTTGTATTATGGATTGTGCGCATCTGTGAAGGTGAGTAAACCCTCTTAAAACAACTCATCCGTTTGTGAGACACCTCCATTCCCTGTGTTATTGCTCATTCAGTATATACTATGGTGTGTATTCCCTTTCCCTTGCCAAAGTGTCACAAAGTCAAGTCAGTCAAGTCATCCCTTAGCCTATCCAGTTATTTCAGCCTTCACCCTTCACTAGCAAATTGATCACAACTATGAAGTGAGTATGATCCTGAAAGTCTAGTCTGAGTAATAATAATAATTAACAACACTATATTTTTGGATTTAGATCGCGAGTCATGATTACTCTGTGTTATAATTGTTATTTGAATAAGTTGTAGAGCATATATTAACCTTGACACTTTGCAGCAGCTATTGATGATGGTCTGAGTTATATTTGGTCTTGGTTAGACCTAGTTTGACCATGGAGGACCATGGGACATGAGATGTTGGACCTTATGATGATATGGATAGATGATATATGGTCTATGTATACATACATGATGATTCTATGCAGCAGCTACATGGTTATGATGATGATTCTTGGGTTACAGCAGTGTTTGTATATGTACAGCGCATTATTATTGGCCTTGTTCCGGTATATTGGATATTTATTTTGATCATGCAGAGATTCATATGGTGTATGAGTACACATCTTGGATGGATTTGGACCTTCTGAGTCCAATGGGACAATTTGTTTTCAGTGGATATTTTGTCATCATGATTTGGTGGGATTCCCCTCTTCTAGGGCGATTTTGTCCACTTGCATAATATTTTATGTGTGATCCATGTATTTTATTGTTGAGCTCATCTCAACCATTGATTAGACATTTGTATCTTTTAATCTTAGCCACTCATTCAAAAAGTGGTTAGGATTTTGATGCCTCTCCTTCCTATTTAAAGGAGAGAGCTTCTCATTGTAAGGCGCCTTTGGCTCTTGGATTATTGGTATAGAAAAATATTCTTGTGGAAATTCTTGTGGTCTCCTTTGCATCTGGTGTTCTTAGATGGTGATTGGAAAGTCTATTGCAACCTAGCATTTGGAAATTGTGGTAAGATCTATCTTTTTTTTGGAAATCATTGTTTGTCTACAGGAGGGCGACTTCAACAAGGGCGATTTTGCAAGGCTTCTTCAAATCGACTTTCTTGGCATTCGCTTGTATCAAGGGGTTATCATTAGCTTCATTGTGATCTATGCTATCTTCCTGTTACTTCTTTTGTGGCATTAGTCTTATCTCTTGATGCATCAAATCTGATATTGTTGACGTTTGTTGTGCAGGAGAGAGGGCGCATTGGCTTCTTGGACCAAATCGACTTGCATAGAAACTACCTCAAAGCTTCTCAAATTGATCGGGTTTGCATAGATCATCATCATCAAGGCATCTACAAGGTTACCCAGGTAAGATCCACAGGTTTGTTTCTCTTTCCTTTATCCAATCCATTGACATAGCTCATAAATTGTTAAAACCCTAAATATTTCAAAACCCCCATTTTACATTTTCTCAGATCTACTTAGATCTAGTGGGCTGTTGGGCATAATACTGAAAACCCACCTCTATAGCATCCAAGGCATCCCGGATCTATAGTTTGGTGAGGATTGGCTTCCATTTGACCCCCTTCCCAGGCCAACTTAGCCTCTCCCAAGCAAGGCGCACTTCCTAGTTTGAGCGGGTTGACCTAGATCTAGGTGATGGGTGTTTGAGATTCCACTTGATTCGTCATCTACACATCCAATAACATACACCCAGGTTGTTACTTTTCTGAAATTTACCTTGTGGGCCCCATTCCACATTTCAAGGGATTTAAACCCCATTTTGGACCACTTGGAACACTTAAACTCAGATCTAGTAAGATCTAGCCATCGGATTGCTGTGAAACTATAGATCCATACCCCTACTTGACTGACCTACCCGGATCTTAAATTTGGGTGCCATCCGACTTGTCTTGACCCACCTAAACCCCATTTTCAGCCTCCTTGGGTAAAGTCGCACCACCTTGGAGAAGTGAGTTCACTCACTTCTAGGAACTGGGTACTTGAGATTCTTGCGGAGTCGGAACCGGAATAATTCAAAACCTAGGTCTAGACTATCACTTTGTCAAATCTTGCCTTGGGGATAGCATTCCTTGTTTTAAGGGATTGTGGTCCACTTGGGTCAAACCTAGATCTAGACACATTCAACCATCAAGACCTCTATTGCCCACTTGTCCCATGTTGTAGGAGTCTTAAACCATAAGTCAACCCTACTTTGACTCCACTTCCCAATTCCCAAGGCACTGGTTTCTCTCCAAGACTATTCAACTTTCCTAGATTGTTGGATTGACTTGTGGTTTGACCTATGCATGGTAAACTATACCCTTGAAGACATCATGAACCATGGTCAAGCTTGTCTCGTGTACTAGTTAGCCCCAATCTAACCCCTAAACTACCCTGCATTGGACACGGTTCCCAAGGCAGTGGATTTTCCAACATTGAACTAGTACACTAATCCTAGATCTCATTTCAAACATCTTAATTCACTCTCACATCAACTATGAACCAAAGCTATACCCATTGAACCCTCACTTGGCTTGTGACTCCATCCTTAGGTCTAGGATAAACCATACACCTAACTTCACTTAGAAATACCCTGATTTGGTGTCTTGGTTTTGATCTCTCCTGTCGGGAGTAGATCGGGTCTCCCCCTTTGTTGTCTAGGCTAGATAACATAAAGTGAAGGTTGCCTCGACTGGCGTGACAACCATATATTGGAGGTCGAGGTGATCGTGGTTGCACCTTTTGAGTTGCCCTTCCCTATTGCCATCCATGATTGGATCCATCCATAGGGGTAACTACAGTTTAGGTGATAACAGATCCATCATCTCACCTTACCGGGGGGTGAAATTTATGGTTTCCATTGGTGCAAATCCAATCACATTAATGTGGGGTGAAAAGCAATTACTCATTGGTAGCGAATGGTCATCAATCCATTGAGCGGGGATATCATTCAAATTTAAGAAGCATAAAGTTTATGCTCAAATTGCTGCGAGAATGAAACAACAAGGCAAACTACCTGGCCAACCCCAGAATTACATATCGTTACTGTATGAATAGCTCTTGTAATGAGTATTTATTACTTGATGATTCAAGACTAGAGTTGGAGATTGTAAAACGTACAAGTTACCAATGACATACTCATCTCATATTTCGGAAATGAATAAGAGGCTCGGGCATATAGAGAGGACCTTACTATTGGAGAAAGGACCATAGAAAAGATGAAAACCATGATATTTTCTCATTCTTAGTACAAGGTCTCGGCCCTTGCCTACCTAGAAGATGCCTATCCAAAGGGAATTATGGTTGGGAAGGTTGCAGTAGCAAAAGCCTTTGGAACTTTTCTTTTCTAAATCAGAAGAATCAGTGTTATTCTCAATGTACCAAACAAATGACTAACCGGGAAGAAGTCCCTCTTGAAAGGTCGAAACATTTCAAAAAAAATCAATATTTGAATGGAAATGAACGAAACGAAAATAATTCAATCCAATTCTTTTCCAAGAATGAAATCCTATCGACTTTTTCGACAATCGACTAAATATTTGTATCTTTATCGAACATATATCCAACTTTGATTTGATTAAGCAGTAGGTTTATTTCCATGGATAAAATTAGTTTTCATTATAAAGAAAAGGTAACAAAGATAGAATACAAGCCCGTCTAATAGTGTTAGTCATTAGGCGTTGTTGTTTTGAGGTTAATCTATTCACTTGACTCGATAATATTTTCCTTGCTCACTAATAAATCGACTAATTAGGCTCATAATTTTATAATCGATTCATCTTCCAACCCAATTGATGTCAAATGTCTACGAAAAGATCGCTTGGGTTTATCCATAGTTTGCTTCAAGAACCTTTTGAATACTATTTATTGAAAATCTTTCAAAAATCTCGTTCCATTAAAGATCTTGTTGAAATACCATTCCATTTTATATATGTGATCTATTACTATCCTTGGGTAGTAGTACGTTTAATCTCTTTTTTTATCTCTCTATGAATGATACGCTTGTAACAATAGGGGCAAAATTTATTTGATTCCAATCGAATAGGTGTATTGTGTCGATTTTTCCAAGTGGTATATCTACAAATCCCCAAGAATCTTTTATAAATGTTGAATTAATGTAACTTCGAAGAATATTCTACTTGTACTTAATTATTGTAACTCCGTCGGAGATGTCTTACCTCCGTTCGGGGATGTCATTATTATATTTGGTCATGTAAAAGTCATGAGGTAAAAGTAAAACCTCCGTTGTAAGTCGGGTCGTTAGTACCCAAAAGAATGTAATATAAATATTATTTGAGTCTTTCTAGAAAGGTCAGCCCAGCTAAGTTAATGAGGTTGACCTAGTTAGGTTATTTTCCAAGTGAAAAGTAAAGTATAAATAGAAGGAGTCTTTCCTTCATTTGTACCATTCACTCACTCATGCATTGCGCAATAGAGCAGAGAGGAAGTTTGTGAAGGAGGAGGAGGATTGGCTTGGCTATAGAGTTTGAGTTTTTGTCTCTCTTCTTTATGAGACTTATTTTTGGGCATTGTACTTTGGTAATCTATATTGAGGAAGTTCTTGCTTGGTTTTCTTCCCCTTGAGGGTTTCCCAGGATATATTATCGTGTACCTTGTGATTGTGCATCTTTCAGATATCCTTGTTATGCTGCTATTGTGAAAATGTATTAAATGCTCATGAAGTTAGAATTTGTTAAAAAGTTAACCAGGAAAGTCATTCTGAGGAGGGCATGAAAAGTTTTGCATGCACATAAGCATGCAAAAGTGAGTTTTGCATGTACTGACTTTTAGGTTTTTGGTAAACCTAATTTTTCAGTAAGTTGATATAAGGAGACAGAAGGTGTCTGTCATGATTACCGAGCCAACTGATATGAGATAGATCCAATTGAGAGGTGGGCGACTTTCCTTGGGAAGGAGGGCACATTCTTTGAGGAGAGAGAAGCTCGTTCAGCATCTGGTCGATCGATTGAGTGTCTGAGACTTTCAGAGTAGCCTTGTTTCAATGAGTGAGAAAGGTCTATGACAATCAGAGCTCAGATCTGTTGAGATCTACTTTCGTACGAGCAGTTATTGACTTGAGGGAGGGCGCACTTATCCATGCAGAGGAGGACGCATTCAGTAGTTGGCCTTCTTCTGTTGCAGAGCAGATCAGAGCAGAGAGTTGAGAGAGGCAGTACAATACAGTCAAAGCTACCTACATAGTGACTCAGATCCAGAATCACAGTTAGGGCACGCATCCTCAGTGCATGCATCGGCTGATGCATGCAGATCTAGGGTTTGACCCGTTCATGATTCTGAGTTACATCTGAGGTAACTCGTTGTATCTATTCTTTTCACATATTGCTCTGGGATCGAGATAGAAGAAAGCCCGACATAATTGTTGGTTTTCCCCATTTGGGGTTTCCACGGTATATGCAGTGTTATATGTGTGATTGCATGTCTTTAATGTTGTAAAGAGATCTACAGTTGTTGAGTTTTATTTCATTACAGTATTATTGATTTACGAGACTCAAACCGCTTGAGATCTCAGGGCTATCCAGAGGGAGTAGCGATCTCTGGATTAAAATTTACATAGTATCAGAGCCCTGGTAAGGGTCGGGGAGAGCAATCACACTTAGATCTGCGAGCTGTATACCAAATCTGTGCAGTGATCTCAGTTGGGCCTCAGATATGCAATTGCAGGAGTCAGATCTGTGCCGTCAAATCACCAAGACCACAAGCATAAGGGATGATCAAGTTGTTTGCACTTCTTGCTCCTCTATGGACATAGATGAGTATGCTACTGATGAGATTGACAGAGAGATGGCTTTCAACACCTGTCAATCGTTGAGTGCTTCCACGATGTAGATCTAATTAAAACCCACCTAAATCTTAATTAACTCATTCCCGATCTAAAGTTTGGTGGGCATCCGACTCCATTTACCCCCTAATCTAAGGCACTGGGCCTCTCCAAGGGAGGTCGCACTTGTTGGTTAGGTGGGATTTTGTTAGATCTACATTGTGGGTATTGCTTGTTCCTTGTCAAATCACTAGATCCATTCAATAGCAAACCCTCTAGTGCCATTTCATCTTGATCTTCACCTTGTGGGCCCTATTTTGGTCATTTTCCTCATTTTAAGGGTGGGCCCTAGTTGGATATCTTTACTTGGCATTAGATCTATCTAGATCTACTAATATAAACCTATAAGTGGCCTTGTGTTTCATTGGTTGAACATTTGTCCATCTCTTAAGCCTCTTCAACCAAGCCCTAATTCCTTAGGTCCACTTATCCATTCTAGATCTAGATCTAATCACTCTTGATCCCTTCATTTTTCACTTTCACATTTCCCTAAGAGGTCTTGAGTGGGTTCCCTAGCCTTCATAGGTTAGCTAGGGTCTCCCCCTTGGTCTCGCTTAGGCTTGATATAAATTGAAGAGTGCCTCAGTTAACGTGACAACCAATTATATTGGGAACCGTGGCATCTCTTGGGTCACCTCTTTAGGTGTCCATTGCTTCTACCGTCCTGGATAGGATAACCTTTAGGGAGAACTACAAGTTGTGCGATAACAAGGGTAAAAGTATCATATTATGGATGAGTTGTATTGATAGTGATAAATACCCTTTGCAAGTGACACTAATCCTCTTTTAAGATTCTATGGCCACCTATATGTAGAAGTTAATTCCAATAAAAAACTTCCATAGTCTATGCAATTGTTACAACATTGATCAAGAGGATTCCTTACGTCTGGACCTCGAAACATGCAATCTTCTCTTTGCTCAACCCAACACAGTCAACTTTGCTCTTATGGCCAATGTTCAAGAAGTATTTGAGCCACAAGTGTTCGATGAAGCTAAAGGGAGACCTGAATGGGAGAAGGCCATGACTGTTGAACATGAAAGCTTGATGAAAAATCAGACTTGGGATCTCACATGACATCCACCAGGGAAGAATAGCATTGACTGCAAATGTGTGTACAAGGTCAAGTACAAGGACGATGGATCACTTGACAAGTACAAAGCACGGTTGGTAGCTAAAGGGTTCTTTCAACAAGAGGGCATTGATTATGAGGAGACCATTTCCCCTACAACAAAGATGAGCACCATCATTCTTGTTATAGCTTCCTCGTGATGATCATCCCTCGATCATTCCTGCTGCTTGAAGATCTCCAATGGTGTTGAGCCACCACCACTTGGGTGCTTGTTTGCTATCTCCCTGGTTGGGAAAGAGCAAACAGAAAGCCAACGCGATCAACTTTGCTCTTATGGCCAATGATCAAGAAGTATTCGAGCCACAAGCGTTCGATGAAGCTTTGGGGAAACCTGAATGGGAGAAGGCCATGACTGTTGAACATGAAAATTTGATGAAAAATCAAACTTGGGATCTCAAAGCACTTCCACTAGGGAAGAAGCCCATTGGTGCAAATGGGTGTACAACGGCTGCAAATGGGTGTACAACGGCTGCAAATGGGTGTACAAGATCAAGTAAAAGGCAGATGGATCACTTGACAAGTACAAAGCACGGTCGGTAGCTAAAGGGTTCTCAAAGCAAGAGGGCATTGGTTATGGGGAGACCTTTGCCCCTACAGCATATTGAGCACCATCCATCTTGTTCTAGCCATGGAAGCACAATGTGGATGGAAGGTCCATCGGATGAAAGTGAGGAGTCTTCCTTAACGAAGATTTGGAGGAAGAAGTCTATATGTATCAACCACAAGGATTTGAGATTTTAGGGAAAGAGCACTTTGCTTGCAAGTTAAAGAAGGTGCTATATGACCTACAGCAGGCACCCAAGTCATGGTACATCAAGATTAGAAGGTACTTAGTTGAGCAGGGGTTCAAACGGAGTCCTTCATAACCCCAACGGAGTCCTTCAGATGCCAACTTATAAGTCAAAAGCAATGGTAATGATATCATCCTACTAGTTATTTATGTAGATGGCATCATCATCACAGGTAGCGAGGCAAACATGATTGAACAGATAAAAATAAAACATGAGTAAAGATTTTGATATGACTAATCCAGGCCTCCTACATTATTGTATAGGTGAAGTTAGGCAACTAGGTAGCATCATTTTTTCTCAAAAACAAAATATGCCAAGAGTTTGCTTGATAAATTTAGAATGGCAGATTGCAAAATCTCATCTACACCTATGGAGAAAGAGATAAAACTTTTAGCCAAGACCAACTCTAAGGCAATGAATGAGTCAGTATAGAGGAAACTAGTGGGTAGCTTGATATACCTTACAACCGCTAGGCCTGATTTGAGTTATGTTGTGAGCTTCATTCCAAACTGATGATAGCACCAAAAGCAAAGCATTGGACTATAAAAATTTTAGGCAAGACCAACTCTAAGGCAATGAATGAGCCAATATAGAGGAAACTAGTGGGTAGCTTGATATACCTTACAACTGCTAAGCCTTATTTGAGTTATGTTGTGAGCTTCATTCCAAATTGATGACAACACCAAAAGCAAAGCAATGGACTGTAGCAAAGCAAGTTTCGAGATATGTGAAAGGAACACTTGACTTTGGCCTTTCCTACAGGAAAAGCAAAGATCTCAGGTTATGTGGATATATAGATCTAGATTGAGCAGGTTGCATGTATGACAAAAAATCAACCTATGGATATGTATTCAACCTTTGCAAAGGTGCAATCACGTGGACCAACAAGAAGCAGCAGGCATGGACCAGTAAGAACCAGTAGGCAGTAGCCCTTTCATCGACAAAAGCAAAATATCGCGGAACAATGAAAGGAGCATGTGAGGTAATTTGGCCCACGAGGATGCTTCACGATATGAAGATACACCCCTAATCTACGACAATCAGGGGGAGTTAACAGTGTAGATAATGTCGGCATCAATAAAAAATCGACAAGGGTTCAGAAAACATCTTTTCAACAACAATGGCGAAAAAAATCATCAAACCACGGAAAATATTAAAAAATACAAAATATATTTATTTTTTCAAAAGTTTAAACATTTAAAGCAACAACAACATCAGATAAACACATAGGAACATAAATATGGAGAAAGTAGTGATATATATCATGTAGTCATGCCAAATAAAAAATGATACATCAAACTTGATACTGAATCCTAAAACCTAATAGTTGTCCAATCAAGGACTCAAAAGGGATAACAAATACAAAATGACATCACATATATAAATGTATTTGAGGTAGATTAACAATGACAAAAGTCACAAAACTAACAGCCAGCTATCTAATATCAATGCCATCTCCCCCTTTTATAGGAAAACATTTGCCAAGCCTACCCCTAGCACTAGTAGTAGAAGGCGGCTCTACATCTAATATTTGACGGTGACGATGGGTCGAGGAATAGCTACATCAATCAATGTAAAAGATGATGCCGATGCTAACACATCACCCTCCATGATGTCTCTGACCTACTCCTACCCCTCCTCCTCTTACCCCTCATGTTGCTCCTCCTATGGATCTAACCATGCAGGTGCCTCCTCCATGATAGGCATCACAGTCTCCATCCTATACTTAGAAAATATATCAGTATATCGAACAAGTATACCGTAGACAATATATCAATAAACTTGGAATCTTTGGTTGCCTCCACAATGGTTGATGGTCTACACAAGCCCTTCTCCCTCCTCCAACCTGCACAAGAAAATGACAAAAGAAAACCTCAAATCACCTTTTCTAATTAGCAAACAGAATGCCTGGGTGGTTTTTTCCAAAAAATAACGATTTTTTGAGCAGATTTTTTTGGATCACTTATGATTTTAGTTTATTTCATGTTTTTATGTTTAAGTTGCCTTATTACTTTTATCCATCCATCCCACATGCATAAAGTGGAATAACTCGACCTCATTGTAAACCTTTATAAAAAAGCTTTTTCTTTCTCATCTATATGATATATATTACAATAGCTCTTTCAAGCTATTATTTGGTCTCTTTGTGTGTTTGATTTCCATGATATGGGATAATATGATCATTAAGGCGACAATGCAGGACAAATACAATAGCTCTTTCAAGCAATTACTTGGTCTCTTTGTGTGTTTGATTTGCCTGATATGGGATAATCTGATTCTTAAGACGACAATGCGAGACTTCTATGATTTTGACCTCACTCTTGTGATACTAGAATTTTGGAAAAATATAATTGATAGTTGGTCAAATGATATTTATCCATGGCAAAGATGACTTGTTTTTCACCTGAAGTAGAAACAGTAAACAATATGATATCCAGCAAATCCGCATGCTACCTAACAAATTAGCACCCTTTAGGTTATGTCACAAAGGATGGTGCTAAGATTGACAACCTTTCAGAAGATGCACCCACTGTCACCTTAGTGCACTCTCCTCGTTCTTTGGGCCACAAGAGGCTTCCCAAATACAAGTAGAAATAGACATGTAAGATATGCAATGAGAACAACTCTATCTCTACAAGATCTTCCCACTAAGTTAGTAGATTAGTGCCTTGGTGGAGTCAACAAGATATTCAATATACTTGATGACTAGGAAGGTTTAGGAGCAATAAAACTAGGTACTGGTTGGACAATAAGATGAATCAATTTTTTGCAGTAAAAACATAAACTTGCAAGAAAACCCAAATTAGACCATGGAAACACCACAAAAGGTACCTCGCGGCGATCACCAACCAAAGGAGACTCAATCACCCTAGGGCACACTTGTTTTGACAGAAGGATGAGGGGATTCGAGACAAAATCCCCCTAGGGCACACTTGTTTTGAAAGATGGATGAGGGGATTCCAAACTAATTTCCCCATCATATCTATAATAACCTGCAATAATGGATGAAAGACTTGAATTGGCACTTCAAAACCCCCTAGGATCAACAACCAAGACTTGGAGATAAAGTAGTAACTCCTTACAACCACTAGGGTTTGATCTTCCTATCAAATGGACCTACAAAACAATTATACCAAACCTGCAACAAGGATGTAGAAGCCTTTAGAAGATGACATCACGCTCCCTAGAGCTGACATCACCCCTTTTGAGCTACAAAACAACTTTTTAATGGAATTTTTTCACTTTTTATGGATTTTTCGACAATATAGCAACTTCAAAAATTAACAGCAGCAATATCTTTTTCGGAATTGAACAAGTAAAAGAATTGCAATGGCACAAAAATAAATATTTTTTGGATTTCTCAAAACATTTGTTTTTTAGGGTTTTTTTATTTTTTTATTTTTTGTATTTTTTCCAATAATATAATAAAAGGAATTTTGTAAAAATTTGCAATATTGAAGAGATGGAAAATAGACCTACATATCAATCCACCAAGCAACAAGAAATCAAGGTCAATGTTTCTCCAAGAATTGGCAATACAATATTTGAAAAAACTAGTGCAAGGCTAAGAAACCCTAGGTTGTGTCAACCTTTGACCCAATTAGGGCAAACAAGATGCCAAGGCCCAAACAGGAGAGACCCTTCAAGAGGGATGTCTCACTAACAAGACCAAGTTATTATGCATAAAACCTAAATTACCCCTACTTGGATGCCTTCAACAATGCAAGACGAGAGATTTGCGACCTTACCACAATTGAGAGAAAAAGAAAAAGAGAAAAATGCCTCGAGAATTCTTTCACCTTGGAATAGCCTTGGGAGATTGTTAAGAAACCTTAAACATCAAACTTTGCTCCTTAAAATCCCTAGAAATTGCCAAGAAGGAGGTGCACACCACTTGAATAAATCATAAACATATTTATTAAAGTTTTATTATTATTATTATTATTATTTATTTATGGTCTATGCTTATCATGCTTTGTTTTAGTCATATTGATCCCATGATCTTGCTTACAAATGAGAGGAGGATGTCTTATTTATATGAAAAAAGACGTGCCTTTCAAAAAAGACAACTTTTCCCTCCTCTAAGTTGACCTACCTAATTTGTCTTTAAAATTACTTTTAATATTTTTCTAGGGTTTGTCACCCACAATCCAAGGACTAACCCTAGTAAAAAATAAAATAATGATAAAAAATGATGAAATGCTTCAACTTGAGGATGAGTTGAGCTTGGAAGGAGAACATCATGCCCCATCTAACCCCAACATTTGTTGTTTGCTCTCAACAAATGTGGTTAGAAGCCCAAAACCATGGGATTCATCCCATGGTGCACCAAAACACCCACCTAGGGCATAAATGCCCAACATGATGAGAGACTTCCACCCATCAAGGGGTAGTTAGCAAAGCCACAAGGTCAGCATTCCTTGAAATGAGAACCAAGAGGACCTCCCATGAATAGACCAAGGGTCATGAGCCCTGCTAGACCAACACTTTTACATAAACAAGACCCAATTTGGACTTTTACAATGGCAAAAAAGACCCCCTCGTTGGCACATCTGGTAAGGTGCATTGTAGAGAATCTAGGGCATAATAGACCAAATATGAACTTATGGAAATTTGAGTTGTGGCATTGTCTTTCTAGGTCAGCAATAATCAGCATTTCTAGCACTTTGATGCACAACAGCAGGTTTTAGAGATGCAATAGGCAAAAATCTTTAGACAACTATTACCTCTTCACATCATGCAACAACACTTATGGCAGACTTTTCTGCTATTTCTGGAGGGTTCTTTAAGGTATTAACAAAAGTGAAGACTAGTCTAAGCATGTCCACCAACATTAACAGGAAAACAACCATATCATCATAGAGGTTATGTCAACTAACATGATTGGGGTAGATTTAGTGACAAAAACTGGCAAGTGAGGAACTTGTGTTCAAATTCTTGAAGCTAAAAATACCCAGAACACAAGTTCATGTGTGAGGAAACTTCTGCAGTTCATCAAACTGATTGCTTAACTGATGCACCCCACCTGGACTATGACCCAGCTTGATAATTGAAGAGATTAGATGCACCCAAAAGAAATAATATTGGAATTTTGATCAACAGCGAATACAATTGTCGAATCTGTGCACCTCTTTCACCGCAACCTTGAGATCAAATCCATCTTTAGATATTCTTCTTGGCAGAATATTGCGGCCCCAAGTCTCAGTACGCAAAGAACAGGATACATGTGCACACAAAGCATGTTTTTGATGCAATTCCACTGTAGTCAAAGCTCAAACTATGATTTAACCTCGCATACTTTGAGTGCAATATGTAACCCGCAAAAAAGCAACAGTGGTACGCCCATGTCGTAGAAATATAAGCATCGAGGAATAGGGCAAAAATAATATAACCACCACAAGATCAAATGATGGTTCATGAGGACGAGAGCCTGAAGCTTTACAAAAAAAAATGCAAGGTGCGATTTAATCAATAAGATGGAGCTAACAATCGTGGAGGATGAACCCTTTTTATTCATATGCTTTCGTAGATGCTTGTGCATTGCTCAAGGGTCCAAATCGATGATGTGTAGGTTTGGACAAAGGCATTTGTTCATGGAACTTTGTTCACGGGCCACTTTGTTATCGTTGTTTCATTGGAATGCTCATTTAAAGGAGCTTTTAAAAGATATTTGGGGGGGGCTTTCATGTGTTTGATGGAGTTTGGGCAAACTCTTTTTGAGAATGGCTACTTTCTAAACTTATCTTTTGAAGTTGTTAGAGGGGCTTTAATATTTTATTGAGGATCTAACCACTTTGTTTGAGTTGGTTAAATGAGGAATATTTGTGCTAAATTGAGCCTTATGTATCTTTGAGCATGTGACATGGCATGTGAACCTCTTTTAATGATTTTCTTTTGATGGATACATTGTACTTGTTGTTTACCACCATTAATTACTTTAAGCATTTAGTTAGGATTTTGTTGGAGTTGTTAAGGTTTTATTATTTGTTTACTCTACCGTAGGCTAGATCTAGGAAAATAATGTTATTTTATTGTAAAATGAGATAAGGCTACAACCCATATCAGGGTTGGCCTTCTCATTCATTTGGCATGGTTGAATTATGAGATATTTGATATTTCTCTTTGGAGCCTAATAGTTATATATTATGGGGCATTTGAAGTGAAAGGATTTTCTTCTCTTGGGGTTTTTATTTATGGATCCAGTGCCGAGGTAACATTCTATATTATGCCATTGTAAAACTTATTTTTCTAGATCACTTTGAGATGTAGTCTTGCTCAAGTGGAATTTTACTGTGGTTTAACTTTAGCCTTATAGCTTGTATTGTGGCCTAGCAATCTTAAGAGGCAATCATTGCACCATTGAAGATGAAGTAAGATCATTCTTCTCAAGAGGGCGTTGATGAGGACCATAACTTCTACACTGATCTTGAAGGGAAAGGAGCTCTTTCTCCTCCATCTTCCATCATCATTTGTAAATTTATTGTTCTTTCCTACTTCTTGTTGAACCATTATTGATTTCCCCTAATTACTCTACAACCTTGATAAGATAGTCGACACTAAACCCTAATAAATCTAGCAGCTTGGTCTCCTTCCCTTCTTCCTCTCTTATCCTCCTAGAGTTTCTTGATTTTTGTCTAAAAGGAGGGTGGCTCAACTCACTCCTTCCTCATTGTGGCAATGTGGAGTGAACAGACTAATTGTTATATCTTATGGAGCATTTGAAGTGAAAGAACTTTCTTCTCTTGGGTTTTTTACTTGATGGATCCAATGCCGAGGTAACATGCTATATTCTGCCAATGTAAAACTTATATTTCTAGATCACTTTGAGGGGCAGTCTTGCTCAAGTGGAATTTAATATTTTTTGGTTTAGCCTTGTGCCTTGTATTGTGGGCCAGAAATCTTAGGAGGAATCCTGAATCATATGCTTGCATAGGTTAGAGTACAAGCAAGATATAGGTTGGAGGAGTGGGTCTTAAATGTCACCCTTCCTTAGTGGGAATTAGCAGGAAGCTTCAATAGCTTTGGGGTAGGGGCTTGTCTTGCTTTGTTGTAGAGGTTCCAGCCACTTCAAGGTCTAAAGGGGAATCATCCCGAGACTCCATATGCCCCAGGGATTGATAGTCTTTCAAAGTCTTCCCATCACCCCCTTAAAGTATACTACAAAAAGACTTCATGTTTTGCTAGGGTTTTCGAGATCACCTTGTCCCTCTTTGCCACAACCTAGAAATCCTATTTAGGGAAGCCCCCTCGAGTTGGAGAAGAGCCAACTAAAAGTGCAAAGAGGTGGTTACCGGGGTGACAGTGGGTAACAACTCTAGGCTGCAGTTGGGCTAGTCGTGTTCTTTGGGGTTTTAACTTTACCTGCTACTTCATGCTGTAACAGTGTATGCATGCCTTCTCACGAGATCCATGCTTTACCACCACATTTGAATGGTCTCACTTGCAAAGAGGTTTCCTTGTGTTATTTGCCTATACCTGAGTCCTCTCTGATTTGATCACGTTTTAGAATGCAAGGAACATCATTTTGCATGGCTTCAGAAGAACTTGCTACAACCAAAAGGAACTTCCATGATCAAATAGCTTTGCAAAGTTCAAAGAGGGAAAAAAGACAAAACCAGAAATATAAATCATTTATCCATGTTAAACTAATAAGATGAATAACAAAGAGTGTATTTCCTCGTTCCTGTCTGTCATTACCCGCTCTTGCTCTTGTTTTCTCTAGCCCATTTATTGTTTATCATTCATGTTTTGTTTCCATTATTTTGCTTTCATCTAGGGAGCAGTCAATATGATGGATATTCACAGGTGATTAACTGTAGTCTCTTGGCCAATATGGTCATCATTGATTCAAGCTTATACCAAACTTCTGGTGACTGAAGAACTGCAAGAAGATCATTTGTTAAAATTCGCCTAGACACAAGACTATCCAAAGCAACAACTTTCATTCAGTAAAAACACCCAGCGGAGACTGAGAATCACAAGACTTGACTTTCATTTTCTCTTGTCAAAAGTTTCTCATCCAATACCAGACTAGAAGAAGCTAAGAGTGTCCCTCATCATTCAAATTTTAGAAGCCGCCTTTTATTCTTTTTTGTTGATGCTTCTTAAGAGTCAAACCGGGCATAGATCTCTAATTCCAGACATTCTGTTTTCTTTTCGCTCCTGTCAAAAGTTTCTCAAATTCTCGTCTAAAACCAGACTAGAACAAGCTAAGAGCCTCTCTCGTCATTCAAATTTTACAATGTTTTTCATCATGATAGGATTGCATAAAAACAACTTTTAAACATACTATTCATTACACTCATTGGTTGTGGGTGCAGCTGAGATAAAGTTAATCAAATCTGCCAGTAGATTTTGTTTCTCATCAGTGTTCAAACACACTAGATATTTCAAAATATCACCAGCAAATATCAATTCTGATTACAAATAGAACAACGGGGATGTATACATGAAGCACACTGGAATTACTAAAATACAACTGTCAACTTCATAGTTATCAATACAAATTGTACAAGTGGATACAACCAAAAAGATTTAAAGATTAACCAGGAATATCACTAAAATAGATTTCTGATTAGAACCACAGGAGTGTATGCATGAAGTGCACTGCTATTACTAAAAGATAACTGTCAACTCTGTAGTTAAGACATACAAATCGTACAGGTGGAGACAACAAATAAGATTTAAAGACTAACCAGAAAATTCAATGAAATAGATTTATGAATAAATCAATGTGCAAACCTGCTGCTGTGGAAATTTAAACTCACTGGGGTCTATGATCCACGGGTTTTCCAGAACCTAAACTATTAAGGGATGAACAATCAGAGAATATATTGAGGTAAATGATAAAGAAGAACCCGTTTTTGTCCATGACCAATGGATGTGAAAAATCTGCTGATACAAGCCAATTATGATGTATACCTGAAATACTGAAGCCATTGACTAAAGAGCATATGAATGTACTTCCAGATGATCTCCTCGACCAAGAATCAAGATAGCCTGTTCATAAGACAACTGATATGTTACCAATGACATAAGCTGGCCCCAACATTAGTACCAAAAACTGGAACAGCATATGAAGGATTCAATATTTCAAGTGGCCTATCACTTCAATTCCCAAAACACAATGCTCATTGCAATAGCATAAAAGTATGTCACAATTATATTTTTTGTTGATGTTTTAAGTTTCAAACAACGCATACTTCTCTAAAGCAAACTAGAAAACAGAATAGTGTTACTTCTCGATTCTCGAGGTATTAGGCAAAAATTAAATAGAGCAAAAGACAGCTACAGGGACAGATGGACGGATTCTAGATCTCAACATAAATTCCACTAAACATTTTGGTTGTAATAAATTCCACATGGCATCAGATTGAATATCCTTACCAAGATAGATTGGAACAATTCTGTCTCAAAATAAGATCCATTGAATGTTTTTTCAATTTGTTATTGTAAAACTGGAACCAATAGTAACACCAGGTACTGGACTTCTGCTGCTAAGGCAATCTTTAGAAGAAGAATTAGACCTTGTCCTCAGTTTAGAGGTATGATCACACATGCGGTTCCAAATGATTTGAGAAGAAGGAAAGTGACTTCCATAGAGAAAACTAGCTGCAAACATATTCCAATCCCCAATTGAGTATCTGTGTTCTCATCTCACTGAGTCAACATAACAAAGGACTGAAATACTGGGAAGAGAATATACTTTAATTTACTTGAGTAGAAATGATGGAACAACATGATATAATCCAGAATGTTTTATAAGATATAACTACTTTGCTTCAGTTGAACTGCTAGAGAACAGAATAATCTCCAAAATGCTTCATAAGAAAGAATATTTTATAATGCAGATAATGTTACATTTAGGATCGATTATCTCATGAGTGGCAATACCCCTGACATGTAAGATTCTGGAAAAGGCGGATGACCCAAAAAGAAGCCTCAAACTCACATTTCAAAACTCTACCTAACCACGGTTTGTGTTTTTAATCATGCAGGTTGAAGGTTCGTTTTGTCTTGGATCCTTATGTTGTCTATTTTTCCTGATGGAACGACTGAGCGCATGCCAATGTGGAAAAGAAATCAGCAATGTTCAGATTTATGTAAAAGAACAGGAATAATGCAACTTGAACTCACCTCGTAGGAAGTGCTGTTTTGCCTCCTCTTAGCCAAATTATCTACCTTTTGCTCTGCTTGAAATAAAGATGCACTCACTATCTTTCAAGGTGAGGAACATTTGACAAGTGCAGATGATAAAAATCTCTTCTTTCTTTCCAGATGAAAGAAGAGAACTAGCAGTCAAATTTACTATTTTCATTTAAGATATGACAAAAGGAAGATGGGGATTCGTGACAGTACCTGACAATGTACAACGATGTTGTAGACTATTCGTCTGACCCTCTAGAGGGAATCCAAATCTTCACAGACTAGTAGACTCAAGGCATTCTACGTGTGGGGGATAGTGTTGTTAGAGGTGCAAGGGCCAGCTTGGCAGGAGGCACAAGGGAAAGGCAATATGACCAGATTGGGAACGTCAACGGATAGAGAGTGGTACAAGTTCATTAGTTCAAAGGGCCAAAGGTAGTAAAAGCACACTAAACACAACTTTTGGGGGTCATGAAGGTCATGTCTCAATCCAAAAGGATCGACAGGCTTTCTCAAATCATTGCCTTCTCCAGTCTATGGGAGATTTCACTGTGTCAGCTACGATTCCACTATGAAGATTTTTATGTAGCATGTTGAATATCCTCTGATTAAGGGTGGCGAATGCTTTCCTCGGGAGTATATAAGTTAGTTGAGTGAGATTGGTAAATTGTGTTAGGATATTCCTATACTCCATCCTAGTCCTACTAGCTTTTCAGTCTTTTAGGGTTTGCATGCACTTTTAGGGTTTGCATGCATTCTAGGGTTTGCATGCATCCTAGTCATCAGTCCCAGCGCCTAGCCCTCAGTTAGCTAGCCCCGGGAGCTTCTTCTTGATCAGTTTCAGCCCTCCTAGTGCTTAGTGCGCCCTCCTTTCACCTACTGCATGTGAGAGGCGCACTTCTTCACCTACCAGTCTAGTTATCTTCAGTTAACTGAGTTCTCTCCTTGACTTTAGGCTTGACTCACTCTTAACTGACCTTATCACTCCGATGGACCTCCAGTGTGACTAGATAGCCTATTCTGACTCCAGTTAGCTCCATATGCGCCCTCCACTGAGCCCCCTTCACTACATTAGTGCTTCCATGTGCCAGTTACACCTACCACACTCAGTTAGACTCAGTTTGACTCCTAGTTCACTGATGATGAGGTGGACTCCTAGTTATGCTTTGATGACACTCCACTGATTATGGATCTATCCATGAAGGCTAATTCGAATCACACCTACTGTATTCGAATCCTGAGCATTGTATATTTACTGTTTCACTATTCAGATTAATGTAACATGTGTAATTATTCTGCCTCTATCTGAGCTCCTTTGGATCTATGTTCTACTGCTCTATTCTTCTTCTATTATTCCTAAATTCTTTCATTGTGAGGTTTACATCATCTCTTTGGATCTACTGTGAGCATTTTCACAAATTGAAGGAGGAAAAGTGCTAGATTCAGGAGGTGGGTGTTCAATGTAGTGGTGTCCGTGGAGCTTAAAAAAAACAAGTCAAACCAATGCTTGGTGATGATGTGAAAATGCACTTTTAGTGACTCAAGCTTTGGAAGTGAGGTTTCATGGCAGAGCTATTTGTGAAGAAACCCTGAAAGATTGCTTGCATGTTGAGTAGGAGTCTTTGATTGGATATACTCCTGTCTTCAACATTTTCTCCAAGGGGTGGATGGCATCTATGTATAGGATAGAGATAGACGCAAACAAAGCCTTGAATTTTTAGTGCAAGTGGGGTTCCTCACCCTTATCCATTAAGTGTTGGAGTCCTTTTTTAATTGAGGATGCAATGGACCAATGTGCATTTGGTGTGGGTAGAACTCCACGATCTTCCCCTTGAATTCTAGACGTTTAAAGTTTTTAAGGAAATTGGTGATTTTGAAGTGGATATGAGTTTTCTAGAATCCAATGCTTTACACATTGCTCAAATTGTGGTGGCCATTATCTTTGATATGATTTAGTTGCAGAGAATTCTAGAAAAGGGCCCTTTTTCTCATTGCTAGATTCCAGATTATGTTGGTGTGCCTTTTCATTGTGCTAGAAGCCTAGATGTCAAGGGTACAGAAACCTAGGAGTGGATTGTATGTAAATTTTTCAGGCCCTAGATGACTGTTGTCCTATGTTTCTCTTAATTAAATCAATCAGACCTGAACTTATCTAATCATGTCTAATCACAGAAATGAATATTTCTGAACATGCAGCAATCACAGATTTCGCTGAAAATGAACAGCAGAAGCAAAAACACAATACAGACGATTTACACCTTCAAATCAGCATTTCATTAATAGATCTAGGTTTACAAAAAAACCTCCACAACTGCAATAAACAGCAAACTTACTGAGGAAAACTGCACTCAATCAACCAAGAAATCCAGCTGAAGCTTGCCAACTGTGGTACGGACTGTTTGCAGACCTGTACTGACCAGTCCGTATAAATACATATGACTGTATGGACTTGCTATACGGATCCATACAACTATACAGATCTGTCCATGCTGCTGCCTGCTTGCTGAAATCTGCCTGGTTGTTGACTGGGCTCCCCTTTGGTCCTCTAATTTCACTCTTCGGATGAGTTTCTTCACCTTCCAACCAAAATTGACTTCTTGTGAATAATGAATGTGTCTTTACCCTCTATTTTGACCTGCCTTTATACTTTAATTGTAACCGTAATCTACCAAAACCCTAGTCTCTCGATGAGATCAACGATTGAGATTAGTCTAAATCACTAATGCATTAAAAATGCACTTTATTAGACTCAATAAGCAAAATATAAGACTTTCACTTTAATAACGTGAATTACAAGATAGATTTGACATGGATGACTTCACGCATGTTCGACACAAAAACTATGTGGAAGTTCTTGTTCAAGCTACAAAACATCAACATTGTCAGCCCAAATTTAGCAAGGAAATATGGGCTAGAAATACAGAGTAGAAAATGTAGGACAAAGGGATTCAAGGTGAAACCCAATAAGGCAAGGGTAAAACTATGTGGAGATGAAAAGAAGGGGGGTTTTGGAAGTGTGGTTTGGGGGGGAGCTTTGTCTAATGTTAGGACTTATTCTCTATCTCCAAAGGTCAACCATATTGAAAAAGGTGATGGAGGATCCAGGAAAAGCCTGGAATCCAAGGAGGATAAACCTCATCAAATTTAAGTTATGGCAGAAAAGGGAAAGCTTGATGTTGAATCTCATTCTTTGATTCCACATAATGAGGTTTCTCAAGATTTTGAACTAGGGAAATGACTAGATCTAGGTGTATATAAGTTTGGAGAATCTATGGGGAAAAAGTGAAGCCCAGGAGTTCTTAGGGGGTCTCCAATAAGCCTTGCATGTGGGAAGGCTTTAGGAGGTGAGTTTTGTTCAAACCTACCCCTAGGCAACTGTTAAGATTATATGCTACTATAGACTAAATTCTAATTTCATGAGCATTCAATACAATTTCACAATAGCAGCATGATAAGGATCTCTGAAAGATACACAAACAAAAAGACACAACAATATATCCTGGGAAACCCTCAAGGGGAAGAAAACCCAACAAGAACTTCCTCAATATAGATGATCAAAGTACAATGCCCAAAAATAGGCCTCACAAATAAGAGAGACCAAAAGACTCAAACTCTAGACCCAAGCCAATCCTCCTCCTCCTTCGCATATCTCTCTCTCTCCTCTAATGCACAAGTGAGTGAATGTACAAATGAGGGAAAGACTCCCTCTATTTATACTTTACTTTTCACTGGCCTTTAACCCTAACTGGGCCGACTTCTCTAAGAAGACTCAGTATAACATTATATTATATTCTTTTGGGTGCTAATGACCTGACTTACAATGGAGGTTTAACCTTATGACCTTTACATGACCAAATGTAATAATGACATCCCCGAACGGAAGTAAAACATCCACGAAGGAGTTACAATAATAAAGTACAAGTAGAATATACTTTGAAGTTACATCAATTCAACACTCCCCCTTAACAAGAAGGGTATTCTACTGACAATAGCAAAAACAGATGTGTCTCTACACAACATCATTGAGAGGAGGAAGGCATCATCAACAACATCATCTGGAACATTGGTTGGTACATCTATAAATCATTGGATGTTCTTCAACACCATCATCAGCAGCAGCTGGAATAGCTACTATAACATCATCAACATCTGCAGCACGGAGCTGGAACATCATCATCATCTTCAGTGCAGAACTGAAGTCATCAGCATCATCATCATCTTCAGTACAAAGCTGAAGTATCATCATCATCATCATCTTCAGTACAGAGCCGAAGTATCATCATCATCTTCAGTACAAAGCTGAAGTATCATCATCATCATCATCATCATCATCATCTTCAGTGCAGAGCTGAAGTATCATCATCATCACCTGCAACACACATATGATCCTTCCTTTCGGAACTAGGGACCATGGACAATCCTTCCTTTCGAAACCAGGGATTCAGTCCAACAACACTGGTGATCCTTCCTTTCGGAACTAGGGATCATGGACAATCCTTCCTTTCGGAACCAAGGATTCAGTCCAACAACACTGGCGATCCTTCCTTTTGGAACTAGGGATCATGGACAATCCTTCCTTTCGAAACCAGGGATTCAGTCCAACAACACCGGTGATCCTTCTTTTCGGAACTAGGGATCATGGACAATCCTTCCTTTCGGAACCGAGGATTCAGTCCAACAACACTGGTGATCCATCCTTTCAGAACTAGGGATCATGGACAATCCTTCCTTTCGGAACCAGGGATTCAGTCCAACAACACTGGTGATCCTTCCTTTCGAAACTAGGGATCATGGACAATCCTTCCTTTCGGAACTAGGGATTCAGTCCAACAACATTGGTGATTCTTCCTTTCGGAACTTAGGATCATGGACAATCCTTCCTTTTGGAACTCGGGATTAATTCCAAACAACTTTGGTGATCCTTCCTTTCGGAACTCGGGATCATGGACAATCCTTCCTTTCGGAACTCGGGATTAAGTCCAAACAACTTCGGTGATCCTTCCTTTCGGAACTCGAGATCATGGACAATCCTTCCTTTCGGAACAAGGGATTCAGTCCAACAACACCGGTGATCCTTCCTTTCGGAACTCGGGATCATGGGCAATCCTTCTTTTCGGAACTCGGGCTTAAGTCCAACACTCATATCTTAGACAATCCTTCCTTTCGAAACTAGGGATTCAATCTAAGGATCAACATTTAAGACTATCCTTCCTTTCCGAATTACGGGTTCAATCCCACCTACATCATCATATCATCAGCACTACTCCCACTTTCGAGGGAAGTTCTTACGGACTACACCAAGCTTGTCGCGGAAGTACTCAAACTTCACACGAGACAGAGACTTAGTCAACACATCTGCAACCTACTCATCCGTGCTCACATATTGGAGCTTTATAGCTCCCTTCTGCACCATATCACAGATGTAGAAATATCGTATTTCTATGTGTTTTGACTTATCATGGAACACAGGGTTCTCTATCATCTTTATACAACTCTGGTTATCACATAGAATCACTGTGTTATCTAACTCCAGATCAAATAGACCTGATAACAACTTCCGAAGCCATATAGCTTCACAACTAGCAGAACATGCTGCAATATATTATACTTCTGCAGTGTTGAGAGCAACACTGGACTGCTTCCTGCTTAGCCATGAGATCATGGTTGACCCCAAACTATAACATCCACCTGAAGTGCTCTTCCTGTTTGAGACACTTCCTACCCAATCGGAGTCTGTATAACCATACAGTCTGAAATCATGATCTCTAGAATAATTGAGACCATAGTCTATTGTACCTTTTAGGTACATCATCACATGCTTTGCAGCTACAATGTAAACATGTCTGGGCTCAACCAGATGCTGACTCAAGGTGTTCACAGCAAAGCATATATCTGGCCTAGTATTCGTCAGATACATCAACGACCCAATAATTTGCTTGTATAGAGTCCACTAATTCTGACGAAGAATCAGATGATAACTTCAAGTTGGTATCCATGGGTGTGGCCATGGCTTTACACTCCAACATATCAAATCTTTTCAAGATTTCTATTGCATACTTCCCTTGGTTAAGGAAGATTTCCCTCTGGGCTCTACCATACTTCAAGACCTAGAAAATAATGCATTAAGACAAGGTCTTTCATCTCAAATTCTACAGCGAACTTCTTCTTGCACTCTGAGATTTGCTTCTCATTACCTATTTGGAACAAGTCATCCACATATAGCAATTATATGACTGGTTAATCATCCATAACCTTGAAGTAAAGGTTAGGATCAGCTTTACGTTTGGTAAAGCCCAAGCTCGTCAGAAAACTATCAATTCTTCCATGCCAAGCTCTTGAAGCTTGCTTCAACCCATACAGAGCCTTCTTCGGTTTGCAGACATGTGTCTCTTTGTTTTCAACCTCAAATCCTTGCGGTTGTTCTATGTACACTTCTTCTTAAATGACACCATTCAGGAAAGTTGTTTTCACATCCATCTGGTGTAACTTCCACTTCATCGTGGCTACAAGTGCCATGATGGTTCTAATGGAAGTGTACCTTCCTTCAAGAGCAATGTTTCATCATAATGGATTCCTTCCTTTTGAGAGAATCCTCGAGACACAAATCTAGCTTTGTATTTTTCAATACTTCCATCAGCAGCACTTTTTATCTTGTATATCCATTTGGAAGATACCACTCTTTTACCTTCTGGTTTGGGAACTATGTCCTGTTGCCAGCTAAGTTGTACTTAGATGGACTATCAAGTGAGAGGGAGAATTGGAGCACAAAACTTATGATTGTAATACTTTTATTGTATGAATAAAAAGACTTTGGAGGTCAGATCTGTGTTGTTCATTGTGAGTGGATGGAACATCTTGGACTTATATGATGAGGTAACATGTGCATAAGCTTTGATTATTGACTAGTATCAATTGTACTCATTCGAAAGATTAGTGTTAATTTATGAGATAGACTAGTTCTAATTTGTTTATTGTCTAGTCTATTGTTATATGTTTGCAAGAGAGGATCATGTCTGTATGCTTCATTTGTTTATGAGTTTCAGCATAGATTTCTCTTTCATATATATCTCTACACTTGATCTTTGTTTGCAAAGTGTGTAATGTGCAGGTTATCTCAACTGGAGTAAGCGGATCTTGTTTGTTTCCTCTTCTCTAATTCTTGTTTGCAGATGCAGTCCCTTGGAACACCACAAATATTTCCCCAAGGCTTTGGATTTCAAACAAAACTGGGCTCATTTCCTCTCTCTCTCTCCAAATAAAATTTTTTTTGGTTAACTGGTTACTTGCATTTGAAATATTTCTGATTTATATGCTCATATTGTATTTCAAATAGATCTGAAATATTTTCATAAAGGATTGGTTTAGACAGTTACAAAGCTTATATCTTTAACTGTTAGATTTTCCTTCATTTAGCATCTACTTTTCAAAAGGCTTGCAAGTGAAATCGTCATATCTTTTTAAGTCTTGTTGGGTAGTTGTAGTGCTGATATAAAAGATATATTTGGCTGCCATAGAGCTTGAAATTTGCAGCCATTAAAGGGCTAGCAAAGATCCCAGGTAGACAAGCCCCATAGCTTGTTTTACTTGGTTATTTTTAGTCATTTTTACTTAGTTTTTAACTTAGAATTTTTTGGGTTTTTTAGGAGGTGTTCCAAAGACACTCTTAAAGTGTTTTTGGGCATCTTATACTAATCATTGCTTGCTGGTTTGCAGCAAAAGACGAACAGGTAGGAGGAAGTGCTGCCAAAATTTCGAGCATCCAGGCGATCCGGAAGACAAATTTCCATATTTTTCAAAACTGGTCATTTTTTCCTATAATTTTGTAAGCCACCAAGTCACATTAAGTAGACTGGGGCACTTCTCTATATCATTGTAAACATTTTTAAACGAGAGCAAGTGGGCTAGCCAGCGCCCATACCCCATCCCCCCAGGGGTGGCCTGTGTCGTCTCATTTTCATGGCGTGAATGTTAGAGTAGTTTATTTCCTTGTTTTCCGGCATTTAATAAAATAAATTAGGGTTAAAATAAACCTTGTTGGTCCGTTCCACTGGCGGGCCACAAGTTCACTCACAACCTAGTTTTTTCACATTTTTTTTACAAACTCATAACGCCCCCCTTGCTTTCCCGAAGTAGGGTTTTGTATGAGGGCTTGCCCGAAATACATGCCTGAAAAGAGACTCCTGGGGTTATAAAAAGATAAAATTTGGGTTCATAAAATTTTATAAAAAATACCAAGGTCTTCTCCCGTATGCTCTGTGGCCAACTTGCAGCTTAGTCTGATCCAGTTGGTACACACCAGAAAGGAGTGGATGACTAGTAATAGGACTTAACACCACCCCAATAAAAAAACCTTTTTGTGAAAATCCGGCACAACACGCAATTTGTTGTCGTGGGCAAATTTCCCAGAAGGCTTGGGATAAAACTGGATAGCGACCTCTTGGAAACCGTTAGGCTTGCCCTCGTTGGTATAGCATCTGAACACCTCCTCGAGACTCCGATCCAGCCTAAAGCCTGAGAGGGAAGCCACGCTTCAAATTTCCGGACATGTTCCCCCGTACCTTGCGTATATCGGGAACCCACATGCCTTAATAAAAAGATCAACATCACATTAAGTTTTAAAATAAACCAAGAACACTCCACAACATTTACTTTTCTGTTTATGCATTTGTTATTTGACTCCATAGCAAGGCACTGGTCCTGATGCAAATTTCATTTTATTGTTGACTAGTATGCAGTTGAATGATGATTATTCAAAATGGGAGTAAATGATAAATGATGTTTTTTATTTGAAAAAAGTATATGTTGTCTGTCTTGGTTACAAAAGTATTTTTCTAATTCCTAGATTAGACGCCTTAGTTTCTTTTTCATTTTTAGGGTCCACCCCCCTTGGCTTCGCTAGGAAAGCCTAGACGGAGGAGTCGAGTCCCAAGTGACAGCACTTGACTCTGACTTGCCCCCAAGGCCACACCAGCAGCTTGAAGACTTCTGCTGCGTTTTCCCCAGGTGTGGAACCAGGCGGCAACATTTTGGCGCCGTTGCCGGGGATAAGTCTTTTTATTCCCGGAGTACGACTTTTGAGTTTTCCTTTTTTGTTTTTGCTTTGTTTGATGAATCTTTAGATTAGATTTTTTAATTTTTCATCTGGCGACTCCACTAACCTTTTTCCTTTTATAAAATTTCAAAGAAAAGCAAAAATAGATTTCTTTGTGAGATTATTTAATATGCATATTTTTATTCTCACATGGCGACTCCATTGAAGGGATAAAACCCTTGTTTCTCATACAGTTTGTTGAGACTGTTTGTGTGTAGATGAGCCTGATGCATTACAGTAAAATCTATAAAGCTCACCTTTTGACAACTCCATTGATTCAGTACCATATTTGCTCCATGATTACTTCAAAATAACATTGTTTGATTCTTAATATGGATGATGAAAGAAAAGAGTACGGTATTCAGGTTTCCAGTGCATTTCCTCCCATCGACTTCTCACACATTCCGGGTTTCCCTAACTCTGAGCCATATCTCCCAATTGATGGATACGTTGAGGCTCCGATTTTTCATGGAAATGGTGATTCACCTGTATTTCACATCATATCTTTTGTTTCACTGTTGGGTGAGGTCAATATTTGTCACGAGGATAATAAGATGTTGATGTTTGCTAAGTCCCTAAAAGGAGATGCATGGAGGTGGTATTTTGGCCTTCCTAATGGATGCATTACCTCCCTAGCAAATTTCTTTGCTATGTTTTTCCAGAGATGGTATGATGGTGATGGTGATATGATAAGTGTCATGGACAGAACTTTCACATACCTAAGTAACTTGGCAAGGCTGGATGAGTCCATGATTTCCATTACTGAGCAGCCTATCCCAAGTGATCCTCTTGAAGAAGTTCATGAAGCTCCCTCGACTGAAGATTTTGTTGTGAACCATCCTCTTGTCAACATAACTGAAAATATAGAAGATATAGGGTGTTCCCAAACCTATGAAGATGATCACATATGTGTTTCTGATTTACCTAAAGAGGAAGCCATTATAAAAGTTGACAAAGAAATTCATGAAGGGACTCCATTTCCAATTGAAGATGTTTCAGAACAGCTTCCTCAATTTGCCATTGAAGATTTGGGATTTCAGGATTACTTTAGTGAAGATGATGATGTTTGTACTTCAAATTCACCTATGGAAGCAACCATTACAGGAGCCTTTAAAGAAACTTGTGATGATTTTTGTATGGTTTATGATGACACTCCTCCTTTTTCTTTGCATAGTGGTGAAGTCTTGGACAACTTTATACCTTGTAATATCTTTCAAACCAAGCCTTCTGAGGATGAGTATCATGCTCATGAAAATTGTGAAAGTTGGCTTCCTTGTGATATCTTTGAAAGCACTCTTTTCGAAGATGAGGATGAGTATGGCCAGGATTGTGATGCAATAGACAAAGACTGCCCTTTCATTTACAAGGATAGGTATGATGATTATTGGACGGATTTAGAAAAACCCATCTTTGATATATCAAGAGAGGGGAGTGTTGATTTTGAGACCTGGGGGAATCTTGACATGGAAGAAAAACATACAGATATTTCTCATGATCAATCAGAGCCATGCATAAGTATTAGTAATGAAGACTTGGATCAGCAGTATAACGAAGAGTTGGATAGGATGGAATCAGTGGAATGTCAGTTTCAACCTTCATCAGCACATTCTGAGGTTCCTTATGATTTGGAGCAGCCTGGGGCTTATACTTTCACAGAAATAAACTATCAGAAGAGCCTTTCAGATCAATATGATGAGGTAGTTGGTCTGCCTTATCATTCCGAGTTTTTTCTCAGCTCTATCCAGTCATGGGTAGAAGAGGCCTGCATGAGGACTTACCATTGGGGGAAGCACTTCAAAGATCTATCATATGCCTATGATCACCAATCCAATCCTCCAATCCAGAATTATCATGCAGGTTTGCATTTTCTAAATAAGGTATCCTTGTTTTGGCTGGTAACCAAACACAAGGTGAAAAGTTTTTATATTGATAAAATGTTAAGATGGTTGCATTGGATTTATCATTTTACTTAGCATTTTATTTTGTTATGCTTAGAGTAGGAAAATAAGCTCATCAAGTGAGCATTTACTTTCAACATTTCTTTTTCAATACTTTCCTTTTATGTACTCAGAATTTTTCATTAGTCAATTTTTAGTTTTTTAATGCAACTTATGGTTCATTGGCTTCTTATAAGAACTTGTGCTACTGAAAGGTTTTCTTGTCAAGTTGAGATGTTTTTACAGGTCATAGAAACCGGAGATTCTGGTATTCTCGTATGCTCTCCTTACTTGAAGACCAGATCGAGCACACGTCCCACAGTTGGAGCCAGATGTTGCCAGCTAAGTTGTACTTAGATGGACTATCAAGTGAGAGGGAGAATTGGAGCACAAAACTTATGATTGTAATACTTTTATTGTATGAATAAAAAGACTTTGGAGGTCAGATCTGTGTTGTTCATTGTGAGTGGATGGAACATCTTGGACTTATATGATGAGGTAACATGTGCATAAGCTTTGATTATTCACTAGTATCAATTGTACTCATTCGAAAGATTAGTGTTAATTTATGAGATAGACTAGTTCTAATTTGTTTATTGTCTAGTCTATTGTTATATGTTTGCAAGAGAGGATCATGTCTGTATGCTTCATTTGTTTATGAGTTTCAGCATAGATTTCTCTTTCATATATATCTCTACACTTGATCTTTGTTTGCAAAGTGTGTAATGTGCAGGTTATCTCAACTGGAGTAAGCGGATCTTGTTTGTTTCCTCTTCTCTAATTCTTGTTTGCAGATGCAGTCCCTTGGAACACCACAAATATTTCCCCAAGGCTTTGGATTTCAAACAAAACTGGGCTCATTTCCTCTCTCTCTCTCCAAATAAAATTTTTTTTGGTTAACTGGTTACTTGCATTTGAAATATTTCTGATTTATATGCTCATATTGTATTTCAAATAGATCTGAAATATTTTCATAAAGGATTGGTTTAGACAGTTACAAAGCTTATATCTTTAACTGTTAGATTTTCCTTCATTTAGCATCTACTTTTCAAAAGGCTTGCAAGTGAAATCGTCATATCTTTTTAAGTCTTGTTGGGTAGTTGTAGTGCTGATATAAAAGATATATTTGGCTGCCATAGAGCTTGAAATTTGCAGCCATTAAAGGGCTAGCAAAGATCCCAGGTAGACAAGCCCCATAGCTTGTTTTACTTGGTTATTTTTAGTCATTTTTACTTAGTTTTTAACTTAGAATTTTTTGGGTTTTTTAGGAGGTGTTCCAAAGACACTCTTAAAGTGTTTTTGGGCATCTTATACTAATCATTGCTTGCTGGTTTGCAGCAAAAGACGAACAGGTAGGAGGAAGTGCTGCCAAAATTTCGAGCATCCAGGCGATCCGGAAGACAAATTTCCATATTTTTCAAAACTGGTCATTTTTTCCTATAATTTTGTAAGCCACCAAGTCACATTAAGTAGACTGGGGCACTTCTCTATATCATTGTAAACATTTTTAAACGAGAGCAAGTGGGCTAGCCAGCGCCCATACCCCATCCCCCCAGGGGTGGCCTGTGTCGTCTCATTTTCATGGCGTGAATGTTAGAGTAGTTTATTTCCTTGTTTTCCGGCATTTAATAAAATAAATTAGGGTTAAAATAAACCTTGTTGGTCCGTTCCACTGGCGGGCCACAAGTTCACTCACAACCTAGTTTTTTCACATTTTTTTTACAAACTCATAACGCCCCCCTTGCTTTCCCGAAGTAGGGTTTTGTATGAGGGCTTGCCCGAAATACATGCCTGAAAAGAGACTCCTGGGGTTATAAAAAGATAAAATTTGGGTTCATAAAATTTTATAAAAAATACCAAGGTCTTCTCCCGTATGCTCTGTGGCCAACTTGCAGCTTAGTCTGATCCAGTTGGTACACACCAGAAAGGAGTGGATGACTAGTAATAGGACTTAACACCACCCCAATAAAAAAACCTTTTTGTGAAAATCCGGCACAACACGCAATTTGTTGTCGTGGGCAAATTTCCCAGAAGGCTTGGGATAAAACTGGATAGCGACCTCTTGGAAACCGTTAGGCTTGCCCTCGTTGGTATAGCATCTGAACACCTCCTCGAGACTCCGATCCAGCCTAAAGCCTGAGAGGGAAGCCACGCTTCAAATTTCCGGACATGTTCCCCCGTACCTTGCGTATATCGGGAACCCACATGCCTTAATAAAAAGATCAACATCACATTAAGTTTTAAAATAAACCAAGAACACTCCACAACATTTACTTTTCTGTTTATGCATTTGTTATTTGACTCCATAGCAAGGCACTGGTCCTGATGCAAATTTCATTTTATTGTTGACTAGTATGCAGTTGAATGATGATTATTCAAAATGGGAGTAAATGATAAATGATGTTTTTTATTTGAAAAAAGTATATGTTGTCTGTCTTGGTTACAAAAGTATTTTTCTAATTCCTAGATTAGACGCCTTAGTTTCTTTTTCATTTTTAGGGTCCACCCCCCTTGGCTTCGCTAGGAAAGCCTAGACGGAGGAGTCGAGTCCCAAGTGACAGCACTTGACTCTGACTTGCCCCCAAGGCCACACCAGCAGCTTGAAGACTTCTGCTGCGTTTTCCCCAGGTGTGGAACCAGGCGGCAACATTTTGGCGCCGTTGCCGGGGATAAGTCTTTTTATTCCCGGAGTACGACTTTTGAGTTTTCCTTTTTTGTTTTTGCTTTGTTTGATGAATCTTTAGATTAGATTTTTTAATTTTTCATCTGGCGACTCCACTAACCTTTTTCCTTTTATAAAATTTCAAAGAAAAGCAAAAATAGATTTCTTTGTGAGATTATTTAATATGCATATTTTTATTCTCACATGGCGACTCCATTGAAGGGATAAAACCCTTGTTTCTCATACAGTTTGTTGAGACTGTTTGTGTGTAGATGAGCCTGATGCATTACAGTAAAATCTATAAAGCTCACCTTTTGACAACTCCATTGATTCAGTACCATATTTGCTCCATGATTACTTCAAAATAACATTGTTTGATTCTTAATATGGATGATGAAAGAAAAGAGTACGGTATTCAGGTTTCCAGTGCATTTCCTCCCATCGACTTCTCACACATTCCGGGTTTCCCTAACTCTGAGCCATATCTCCCAATTGATGGATACGTTGAGGCTCCGATTTTTCATGGAAATGGTGATTCACCTGTATTTCACATCATATCTTTTGTTTCACTGTTGGGTGAGGTCAATATTTGTCACGAGGATAATAAGATGTTGATGTTTGCTAAGTCCCTAAAAGGAGATGCATGGAGGTGGTATTTTGGCCTTCCTAATGGATGCATTACCTCCCTAGCAAATTTCTTTGCTATGTTTTTCCAGAGATGGTATGATGGTGATGGTGATATGATAAGTGTCATGGACAGAACTTTCACATACCTAAGTAACTTGGCAAGGCTGGATGAGTCCATGATTTCCATTACTGAGCAGCCTATCCCAAGTGATCCTCTTGAAGAAGTTCATGAAGCTCCCTCGACTGAAGATTTTGTTGTGAACCATCCTCTTGTCAACATAACTGAAAATATAGAAGATATAGGGTGTTCCCAAACCTATGAAGATGATCACATATGTGTTTCTGATTTACCTAAAGAGGAAGCCATTATAAAAGTTGACAAAGAAATTCATGAAGGGACTCCATTTCCAATTGAAGATGTTTCAGAACAGCTTCCTCAATTTGCCATTGAAGATTTGGGATTTCAGGATTACTTTAGTGAAGATGATGATGTTTGTACTTCAAATTCACCTATGGAAGCAACCATTACAGGAGCCTTTAAAGAAACTTGTGATGATTTTTGTATGGTTTATGATGACACTCCTCCTTTTTCTTTGCATAGTGGTGAAGTCTTGGACAACTTTATACCTTGTAATATCTTTCAAACCAAGCCTTCTGAGGATGAGTATCATGCTCATGAAAATTGTGAAAGTTGGCTTCCTTGTGATATCTTTGAAAGCACTCTTTTCGAAGATGAGGATGAGTATGGCCAGGATTGTGATGCAATAGACAAAGACTGCCCTTTCATTTACAAGGATAGGTATGATGATTATTGGACGGATTTAGAAAAACCCATCTTTGATATATCAAGAGAGGGGAGTGTTGATTTTGAGACCTGGGGGAATCTTGACATGGAAGAAAAACATACAGATATTTCTCATGATCAATCAGAGCCATGCATAAGTATTAGTAATGAAGACTTGGATCAGCAGTATAACGAAGAGTTGGATAGGATGGAATCAGTGGAATGTCAGTTTCAACCTTCATCAGCACATTCTGAGGTTCCTTATGATTTGGAGCAGCCTGGGGCTTATACTTTCACAGAAATAAACTATCAGAAGAGCCTTTCAGATCAATATGATGAGGTAGTTGGTCTGCCTTATCATTCCGAGTTTTTTCTCAGCTCTATCCAGTCATGGGTAGAAGAGGCCTGCATGAGGACTTACCATTGGGGGAAGCACTTCAAAGATCTATCATATGCCTATGATCACCAATCCAATCCTCCAATCCAGAATTATCATGCAGGTTTGCATTTTCTAAATAAGGTATCCTTGTTTTGGCTGGTAACCAAACACAAGGTGAAAAGTTTTTATATTGATAAAATGTTAAGATGGTTGCATTGGATTTATCATTTTACTTAGCATTTTATTTTGTTATGCTTAGAGTAGGAAAATAAGCTCATCAAGTGAGCATTTACTTTCAACATTTCTTTTTCAATACTTTCCTTTTATGTACTCAGAATTTTTCATTAGTCAATTTTTAGTTTTTTAATGCAACTTATGGTTCATTGGCTTCTTATAAGAACTTGTGCTACTGAAAGGTTTTCTTGTCAAGTTGAGATGTTTTTACAGGTCATAGAAACCGGAGATTCTGGTATTCTCGTATGCTCTCCTTACTTGAAGACCAGATCGAGCACACGTCCCACAGTTGGAGCCAGATGTTGCCAGCTAAGTTGTACTTAGATGGACTATCAAGTGAGAGGGAGAATTGGAGCACAAAACTTATGATTGTAATACTTTTATTGTATGAATAAAAAGACTTTGGAGGTCAGATCTGTGTTGTTCATTGTGAGTGGATGGAACATCTTGGACTTATATGATGAGGTAACATGTGCATAAGCTTTGATTATTCACTAGTATCAATTGTACTCATTCGAAAGATTAGTGTTAATTTATGAGATAGACTAGTTCTAATTTGTTTATTGTCTAGTCTATTGTTATATGTTTGCAAGAGAGGATCATGTCTGTATGCTTCATTTGTTTATGAGTTTCAGCATAGATTTCTCTTTCATATATATCTCTACACTTGATCTTTGTTTGCAAAGTGTGTAATGTGCAGGTTATCTCAACTGGAGTAAGCGGATCTTGTTTGTTTCCTCTTCTCTAATTCTTGTTTGCAGATGCAGTCCCTTGGAACACCACAAATATTTCCCCAAGGCTTTGGATTTCAAACAAAACTGGGCTCATTTCCTCTCTCTCTCTCCAAATAAAATTTTTTTTGGTTAACTGGTTACTTGCATTTGAAATATTTCTGATTTATATGCTCATATTGTATTTCAAATAGATCTGAAATATTTTCATAAAGGATTGGTTTAGACAGTTACAAAGCTTATATCTTTAACTGTTAGATTTTCCTTCATTTAGCATCTACTTTTCAAAAGGCTTGCAAGTGAAATCGTCATATCTTTTTAAGTCTTGTTGGGTAGTTGTAGTGCTGATATAAAAGATATATTTGGCTGCCATAGAGCTTGAAATTTGCAGCCATTAAAGGGCTAGCAAAGATCCCAGGTAGACAAGCCCCATAGCTTGTTTTACTTGGTTATTTTTAGTCATTTTTACTTAGTTTTTAACTTAGAATTTTTTGGGTTTTTTAGGAGGTGTTCCAAAGACACTCTTAAAGTGTTTTTGGGCATCTTATACTAATCATTGCTTGCTGGTTTGCAGCAAAAGACGAACAGGTAGGAGGAAGTGCTGCCAAAATTTCGAGCATCCAGGCGATCCGGAAGACAAATTTCCATATTTTTCAAAACTGGTCATTTTTTCCTATAATTTTGTAAGCCACCAAGTCACATTAAGTAGACTGGGGCACTTCTCTATATCATTGTAAACATTTTTAAACGAGAGCAAGTGGGCTAGCCAGCGCCCATACCCCATCCCCCCAGGGGTGGCCTGTGTCGTCTCATTTTCATGGCGTGAATGTTAGAGTAGTTTATTTCCTTGTTTTCCGGCATTTAATAAAATAAATTAGGGTTAAAATAAACCTTGTTGGTCCGTTCCACTGGCGGGCCACAAGTTCACTCACAACCTAGTTTTTTCACATTTTTTTTACAAACTCATAACGCCCCCCTTGCTTTCCCAAAGTAGGGTTTTGTATGAGGGCTTGCCCGAAATACATGCCTGAAAAGAGACTCCTGGGGTTATAAAAAGATAAAATTTGGGTTCATAAAATTTTATAAAAAATACCAAGGTCTTCTCCCGTATGCTCTATGGCCAACTTGCAGCTTAGTCTGATCCAGTTGGTACACACCAGAAAGGAGTGGATGACTAGTAATAGGACTTAACACCACCCCAATAAAAAAACCTTTTTGTGAAAATCCGGCACAACACGCAATTTGTTGTCGTGGGCAAATTTCCCAGAAGGCTTGGGATAAAACTGGATAGCGACCTCTTGGAAACCGTTAGGCTTGCCCTCGTTGGTATAGCATCTGAACACCTCCTCGAGACTCCGATCCAGCCTAAAGCCTGAGAGGGAAGCCACGCTTCAAATTTCCGGACATGTTCCCCCGTACCTTGCGTATATCGGGAACCCACATGCCTTAATAAAAAGATCACCATCACATTAAGTTTTAAAATAAACCAAGAACACTCCACAACATTTACTTTTCTGTTTATGCATTTGTTATTTGACTCCATAGCAAGGCACTGGTCCTGATGCAAATTTCATTTTATTGTTGACTAGTATGCAGTTGAATGATGATTATTCAAAATGGGAGTAAATGATAAATGATGTTTTTTATTTGAAAAAAGTATATGTTGTCTATCTTGGTTACAAAAGTATTTTTCTAATTCCTAGATTAGACGCCTTAGTTTCTTTTTCATTTTTAGGGTCCACCCCCCTTGGCTTCGCTAGGAAAGCCTAGACGGAGGAGTCGAGTCCCAAGTGACAGCACTTGACTCTGACTTGCCCCCAAGGCCACACCAGCAGCTTGAAGACTTCTGCTGCGTTTTCCCCAGGTGTGGAACCAGGCGGCAACATGTCCCATACATCATTCTTTATTATAGATTGGTATTCTTCCGTCATAGCTTTTTCCCATTCTTTCTTTTGAATGGCCTCTTCAAAGCAAGTAGTTTTTTTGTCTACAAGATCATACATCAAAGCCACATAACTGGAAAATGGCTTTGGCTTCTTGCTTTCTCTCGAGGAGCCTTCTCGAGATCCATACCTCTCTACATCTTGAATAATTTATCGAGCCCAAGCTAGTTTTCTCTTGTGAGAGATAGTCATGGATGGAGGTTCTTGGGGCTCCAACATATCATGATCTTCTAGAGTCTCATCAACGGGAGAGGGTGCCACTTCTGTAACTCTAGGAGCTACATCTTCTTCATATACTTCTTCATGTTGGCACTTTCTGGACTTCTTGAGAGCTGCATCTTCATTAAATGTTACATCCCTACTAATCTCCATGTGATGATAGCCTGGTATATATATTATGAAGGCCGTGGAGACCTCACAGTATCCAACAAAGATTCCTTTCTTTCCGGAAGGATCCAATTTGGTCCTTTTCTCTTTTGGAATATGAACAAACACTGGACAAACAAATATCTTGAGATGACTTACCTCTGGCTTCTTTCCTGTGATCATCTCTTCGGGGGTTTTGAACCCAAGTGCACTATGGGACACTCTGTTTTGGACATATATTGTTGTCCTTGTTACTTCAACCCATAGATGCACAAGAAGATCTTGATCATGGATCATGGTCTTCACTGCTTCCATAATACTTTGATTCTTTCTTTCAGCAACACCATTTTGTTGAGGATTATAAGTTCCCTCTTAATCCCAGCATCTTTGCAAAAGGCTTCAAAATCTTTTGAAGTGTATTCTCCTCCATTATCTGACCTAAGTGTCTTTATCTTCCTTTCTGAAAGATTCTCTATTAAGGCTTTGAATTCCTTGAACTTTTCGAATACTTCACCCTTTTATTTCAGAAAGTAAATCCAAGTCTTTCGAGAGTAATCATTAATGAATGTAACATAATACTCATATCTAGTGAGAGATGTGGAGGGCATTGGACCACATACATCTGAGTGAATAAGTTCCAATATCCACTCTGACTTGGTGTCGCTCTTCGGAAATGGATTCTTTATGTTCTTCCCTTTTGCACATCCTTTACATATTCCTTCATGATCAATCTTTAGATCGGGTAATCCTGTTACTACCTTGCTTACATGTGGTAATGCTTTGTAGCTTATGTGAGCAAGCCTTCTATGCCATAGTTCACATGGACTTGTAGTAACATGAATCAAAGCTGATTCTGAATGTCCTTTTAGTTTATATAAGCTTCCTTCTTGTATCCCAATAACAATAACATCTTTTATAGATTTTCCTTTGGACCACATGAGAACTTCTCCATCTATAAAAGCAACCCTAAATCCTTTCTTATCTAAAGTTGAGATAGAAAGTAGGTTCTTCTTTAGGCCTGGTACATATAGTACATCCTTCATCTTCATCGGGGTTCCTTAATCAAGCTTGTAGGTGGCTTCTCCTATTCCCTTAATTGGGTATTGATAATCATCTCCTAGAGATACCTTATGAGGAGAGTTTTTTTCTTCTAGACTGGACAGAGTCTTCTCCTGACCTGTCATGTGCTTTGAAGCACCACTATCAATCAGCCATGTGTCATCTCCAGGTGTCACGGGCCCAGAGAGAGCGGAGAATAAAACATATTCTTCTGCTTCTTCTTTTGCTAACTTCCTGTGAGGTTCTTCTGCTTCTTCTTCTTCTTCGGCTAAGTGAGCATGATGTCTTTTGTTGCTCTTCTTCTTGCATTCTTCTTTTCACTCTGGACAATATGTCCCATCTTATCACATCGAAAACATTGATAAGAATGGAAGTCTCTTCGCTTGTAGTTTCCCTTCTTATACTTTTGAACCTTCTTAGGAGGATGAGACTCTCTATGATTTTCCTTCTTGAAATGAGGTTTTCCCTTTCCTCTCTTAGTATGGGTAGCTAGAGCTTGATCATCATCTTTGAGTAGAGCTTCTCGATTTGCCACTCTAGCCTTTTCTTGGACACATTCTTTCCATACAACTTCAAATAGTAGACTTTCCTTTCTTGCACACATTGTCTGGATAAAGGAGTCCCAAGGTCTAGTTAGACCATTGAGAGCAGTCATCACCAACTCATCTTCATTAATGTGGTCTCCAATTACTTCTAGTCGTTCTTTGAATTGGGAGACCCTTGTAAAATATTCTTGAATGGATTCTACTTTACTCATCTTTGTACTTTTGAGTTGAGTTCTCAAATTTATCTTCTGATTGATGTTTCTTCCTTCATACATTCTTGTTAGGGCATCAAACATCTCCTTTGGAGTTTTCTTGGAGGACACTTGAGGAATCAAGTGGTCTTTAATGGAGTCTGCTATTATCCTCATAGCTCTAATCATATCCTTCTTATGCTTTTCCTTTGCTTCAGCTTCTTCGGGTTCAGGCACAGCTTCTTTAACAAACTTTGTAATGAGCCCAATCCTGTATTTCCAAGCACGGAAATTTTCTATGCCTTCCAACTTCTCTTCAAGCTTAGTGCTTGGGGCCATCTTGTCCCGAGGAGCAGAGAATAACCACAAATTAAAAAACTTAGAAAGCGAAAACCAAGGTTACACGAACCGTGGGTGCGATCGGAATCGGCTGAAGAATCCGATACGGGTCGGCACTCATCCCAATATTAGGAATCGGGGATTTGGAATCCTAACCCTAATTAACCCTAATTATCCTACATTTATCCTACGTAAACAACTTTAGATTAAGTCAAAAAAAGGTGGAAGAATCTGATTCGGGTGTGGTGAGCCCTAGGACCGAATCCAGTAACTATGGCAAAAACTGAACTCACCAAAAGATGTGCTTGACTAAGGCGAGTATGCTGGTATGCTTTGTTTATGAAAAATCCAAAATTTCACCCTTGAAATTTGACTTGCAAAATTTTGGTCTGAGTTTTTGGTTCTCTGGTTTTCTAGTTTTTTTGGTCCATAGTCAAACTAGGGTTTGACTTTCCGGAAGTTTCACCCACTGAAAAACTTCGATCTTTGTGCCAATAGATGCCCCTAGGAGAGGCGTACTTGCTTATGCCACTTGCACTCAAAAATTCCACTTCTGTGAGAAACCCTATTTTTTATGCTCGAAGAGAGAGAGAGAGTTTTACCTTGTGAAAGTTGCTCTTTTCAGGCTAGCTCTAATACCATGTTAAGATTATATGCTACTATAGACTAGATTCTAATTTCATGAGCTTTCAATACAATTTCACAATAGCAGCATGATAAGGATCTCTGAAAGATGCACAATCACAAAGACACAACAATATATTATGGGAAACCCTCAAGGGGAAGAAAACCCAGCTAGAACGTCCTCAATATAGATGATCAAAGTACAATGCCCAAAAATAGGTCTCACAAATAAGAGAGACAAAAGACTCAAACTCTAGACCCAAGCCACTCCTCCTCCTTCGCAGATCTCTCTCTCTCCTCTAATGCGCAATGCACAAGTGAGTGAATGTACAAATGAGGGAAAGACTCCCTCTATTTATACTTTACTTTTCACTGGCCTTTAACCCTAACTGGGCTGACTTCTCTAGGAAGACTCAATATAATATTATATTATATTCTTTTGGGTGCTAACGACCCGACTTACAATTGGAAGGATGACATGACTGAATGTTGATATTGACAGAGTGCACAACACAGTACAATTTGAAGTTATTGAGATAGTGGATGACATTAATCCTTGTTCAGTGTTGCTTGGTGTCGATTGGGAATTTGATAACCAACCTATTATTGATCTAAAACAGATTCAAATGATCTTTGAAGGAGAAAAATTAACAGTTACTGCACCATTAGATCCAATAGAAGGAAGATGATATGTAGAACCTGTCGAAAATGGAGAATTAGATAGCTTGTACAAGATGACCACGTAGATGGAGGACTATGTGGATTCTACTGTTGACAATATATTCAATTGGTGAAGTATCGACTCTTGTACATCGATTCATAAGGTGAATATTAGAATGAAGGAGAAGTGTAAGTTCACAAATATAAGAGATTATTGGAATGATGAAACTGTTGAGAAGATTGTTGATTTACTGCATGAGTACAAGGACCCGTTTCCAACAACTTTTTCAGAAATTAAAGGGATTACTACGGAATTAGGGGAGATGAATATCCCATTGAAACCGAATGCCAAGCCAGTAAAGCATCGACCATACCGATTGAATTCGGTATATAAGTAGAAAGTCAAAGCAAAGATAGAAAGAATGCTGGAAAATGGGATAATTGATCCTTTCAAGAAGTCGGGAATGGGTCACTCCAATGGTGGTCCAAGATAAGAAAACATGTGGAATTAGAATTTGTGTAGATCTGCTCAAGTTGAATGATTTTTCTTATATGATCCATTTGCTACCCCTTTCATGGATGAATTTTTAGAACAAGTTGGAGGACAGGAATCCTACTCGTTTACTGATGGATTCTCTAGATATCATCAGATCAAGATTGTGTAGGAAGATAGGCGTAAGAAAACCTTTGTGAAAAAATGGGGATGCTACCAGTATACAGTGATGCCTTTTTGGGTTGAAGAATGCACCAAGAAAAAGAAGAGGTTGCGCAGAGGAATTTGCAAGACTGTAGTAGGTAGTGGAGGACATCTTCAACTTTATACCAGAAGCACAAGTGGAAGGAGAAATCCTTATCGAATAAAAAGTAATGAAGATAAGCGAATCCATTCAACACTTTTGTGCAAATATAGTGGAATTGGAAGCACATATAGCTCTGAGCAACCCACTGGAAGAAAGGGAGCAAAGGGAAAGAACAACCACCACAATAGTAGTAAACATTAAGGCTTTGGAGGAAAAATGCACAAAGATGTATAAGGAAACTACACAGGTTTAGACCTAGTTGATAGAAGATGTTGAGTTGGAGGCCATAGAGTAGAGACTGCAGTATGTGCATAAGAAGGTGTAGAAACTAAAGGAAACAATGCTGATGCTATGGTTGATGATTTGCTGATTTGATCATGATGACAATGTTATAAGCTATAGGTTATAACTTATAACTACTAGATGATTGATGTTATATAGTTTAATCCATGGTTTTATGTTTTTTGTAACTAATTCAACATTCTGCATCGTTTTGTTCACATATATGCATCAAAATATATAAAAAACGCTCCCAACCCGAAAGCTTTTGAAAATTTCGCTTTTCGCTTCGCTCCCGCTTCCCGCTCTCGCTCCCCACTCCCGACGGCGTAGGTCCGGATCTAGTATGCATGATATAGTTCAGATTAAGATGGCACTATGTGATAAAAGATAGAGATGCTAGCTTCCATAGCTAGTCTAGGGTAACCTAGGGCTTGGTATCCCTTGATGTGATCTAGCATGGCGATGTTAGTAGGACTCACGATGGTGACAGTACTTATGTGCTAGAGCTGATGCTACAATTTCATGCCCTACAAGAAAAAGATAATTATTTGGTTTCTTTGTTTAATGTATACCCTTATGTGTGAAAGGGCTTATGGTCATTTGATGTATACTTGTTCTTTTATCATGAACCTATCATAAGAAAGGTTTAAGGTTTTTCCACTCTGAAGACAAGAGGGTTTTCCCAGGGTAAAATATGGTGTCTACTGTGCATGATTGATGTGATCTGATCTGCTTACTTTCACGTCTATTATAACATGATGTGTTTACGTTTTGCCATATTTAGTTCGTTGTTTAACTTGTTATACTGCTCATACATATAGTTGATACTTTCATGCTTGATTATGCAAAAGAGAATTATAAAATCGCATTCATAATTACCAGTTTATGAAAGTAGCAAAAATTCAACAACCATTACATGGAAAGATTTGAAATACTCGCCATAGAGTCTTTCCCCCTAAAGCTGAAAAGGTGGAAACGTATGTTGATGACATGGATGTACTTTGGCCCCGTGGAGAAAGCAACTTAGCTAGATTCCTTTAGCATCTTAGTAACCAAAATGGTAGTATTAATGTTTACCATCGAGATCGAGAAGAACAATAGCCTTCCTTTCCTTGATGTCTTAGTTTCAAAGAAGGAGGATGGGTCAATAGCGCATCAAGTTTATAGAAAGAAGACACATAATGAAAGGTACCGGTACATGCTAAATCTCACCATTTCCCCCCACAAAAAGCTCGTGTCATTAGTAATTTGATAACTAGGGCTTTAAGAATCTCATATAGTGAACACATTGATCAAGAAATAGAATACCAAGCCCAAGTCTTTGAAAGACATGGTTATGATAACAGACAATTTAGAAAAGTGGCAGTAACCATCAGTAAAAACAGGAAAATAGATAAAAAGAACAAGAAAGAAAACCCAAAGGGCAATGAAGAAAATAAAAGAGTTTTTCTTCCTTACATTAAAGGCACCACTAATAAACTAGCTAAAACCCTTGGAAGAAAATGGTTAGAAGTCTTTTTCACTCCTAATACAATTAGGAAATTAGTGGATTCCCTAAAAGATCCTATTAAACCTAGTGCTTGCGAAGGTGTGTATTCAGTTCCTTGCTCATGTGGGATGGCATACATTGGCGAGATGGGGAGATCCATAGAAACAAGACTGAAAGAACAAAATGCGGACGTTAGACATAATAGGTATAAGAAGTCTGCCTTGGCAAAACATTCACACATAACTCAACACCATATTTGTCTGGAAAACGCCATGGTCATCACAAAAGAAGACAACCTAACCAAACGAAAAGTTAGGGAAAAAATTGAGATTAATATGACCCAAGAATGTCTCAATAGAGACGATGGCACAAGACTTAGTAACACTTAGTTACCACTTTTGCATTCTCTGCACATAAACAATCAGGATTAATATTGTTTTTAGTCATAGTTTGATTAGTTTTCTTTTGTAGCGTTTTTCTTAAGTCTAGGTCTCATTTCGTCTTAGCTTTAAATACCTTTTTTAGGATCTTCTTATTCTTGTAGAATCTTTTTAGAAATAGTTTTCAAGGCCATTTAGTAGTGTTGCTTTGTATTAATAAGCCTAAGTTTTATTTAGGTGAGTTTTTACGTTCCCCTTAGGCATGTTTTTTAGTTTCTTTTTCAAAACTAATTATTATTTTAAAAACCTAGTTCCATTATAAATTACAATTTTCTCGGATTCTTAAAAGATTAAGGCGTTCCTTCACATGGCATAGTTATTATTATAGCTGCTGATAGGCAGTGTATCATTGTTTTCGATAATCGTTGACTGGCTATTAGTTAAGATTACCGTGTATTACTTTGCGTTCATTTTTTGCAATTTAACGAAACTTTTCAATTCCATAATTTTAAGCAGCGTTTCTATCCTAACTTTGCAAATACTTCGCTTGCTTGCCATTGGCTGAAATCTCTGAAACCGGATTCGCTCTAAATGGGCTACGTGTCCTGTGGGGTCGTGTCGGACACGAACACAATGGGAAATCGTGTCTGACACGACTTTTGATCGTGTCCGAAATCGAGACACGATCAAAAGTCGTATCGGACACGATTTCCCATCGTGTCTCCGACTGTGCGACTCGTGTCCCAATTCCATGGAAAAAGCTGCCTGGGGTGAGTTTAAAAACAAAATTTCATTTTTTTTGTCATTTGCAAGTGTGGAGAAGCTTGAGAGTGGGTTTTATGTGCAGGTGAAGAAGATTTGAAGGCTTTCCAAGGGAATCCAAGTGCATTGGGGGTGGATTTGTGGAGAGGATTGCAAGCTTTAACCATCAAACAAGAAAGAGAATGTCTCAATCAGATAGGGCAGGAGCTAAAGGGCAAAGGAAAGGGAGAAATGCACCATCTAGTGCCTCCCCTCCTATTCCTCCAAGCACAAGTTGTTCTACTCCTCCTTCAAGTGCTCCATCTAATGCTAGTGGAGCTCATGATCCATTTAACCCTGTTTTAGCAAGACAACAAGCCCAAGAAAAAAAATACCCTTTGTGGAAGTATGTGACTAGGAAAGATGGGCCAGGGGCAAAGCTTGGTGGCGGAGGCAATGTGTCTTGGAGTTGCAATTTTTGCAAGAATGAATTCAAGAGCACATATTACCGGGTTAAGGGCCATTTGTTGGCCCTTCCTTCTTGTGGGATTTCTTCATGCAAAGCGATGAGTGTTACCCAAAGGAGGGATATGGAAAGAGAGGATCGTGTTGGCTATAGGGAAGGTGGTAGCAGCAAGCAAGAAAAAAGATGAGGATCCTCTTCCATTCTTGTGGAAATCCTCTAGCACCAAGCCTCCATTTCCACCTAGCATATATGGGAGTGGGGATACTCATCAAACAAGAAAGAGGCCATCTCCAAGTGGGCCAATGGATAGGATTTTCCAACAAGAGGCGCAAGAAGAGGTGGACCTTACCATTGCATTCTATTTCTACCTCAACTTCATCTCATTCAATGTTGCACGGTCACCATTGTTTATTGAGATGTGTCGAAGTTTCATTGAACGAGCTCCAATTGGTTATGTGCCTCCTAGTTCAGAGAAGCTTAGAACCACATTGTTGGTTAAAGCAGAGAAGGAGGTAGATAAAATTCTTGAGCCAATTAGATCAACATGGCCCTCATCCGGTGTGAGTATTGTTTCTAATGGATGGACGGATCCAGCACGCCATCCTAGATCTTCTCTTGAAGAGAGTCCTTTCTTCTTCTTCTTCTTCTCTTCTAGATCTTTTCTTGTGAGGCCTTTCTTCCTCTTCTACTTCTTCTTCACTATCATCTTCTGCAAGATGTGCTTGATGTCTTTTGTAATGAGAACCCTTTTTCTTCTTTAGAGGACAATCTTTAGCAATGTGTCCTATCTTGTGACAAGAAAAACATTGGAATGAGGAGTAATCTCTTCTTTGATTAGTTCCTCTTTTCTTTTGAAATCTATGTGGAGAATGAGACTCCTTGTGACTATCCTTTTTGGAGTAGGATTGATTCCTTCTTCTCTTGGCGTGGGTGGCCAAGGCTTGGTCATCTTCTTTGAGCAAGGCTTCTCTGTTTGCAACCCTAGCTTCTTCTTGAATACAATCCTCCTAAACCACATCAAATTTCATGCTTTCTTTTCTAGCACACATGGTTTGGATGAATGACTCCCAAGGTCTAGTGAGACCATTTAGAGCAGTCATCACAAGTTCATCTTCATCAAGAGTATCACCAATGGCATCTAGTTGTTCCTTGATTTGGGAGACCCTTGGAAAGTAGTCTTGAATGGATTCCCCTTTGTGCATCTTGGTACTCTTCAACTGATTTCTTAGGTTCATCTTCCTATTGATGTTCTTTCCTTCATACATTCTTCCTAGGGCATCATACATTTCCTTTGGAGTCTTCTTGGATGCCACTTGGGGAATCAAGTGGTCTTTAATAGAATCAGCAATGATTCCCTTTGCCCTCATCAAATCCTTCCTATGCTTCTCTTTGACTTCATCTCCTTCAGGTTCTGCAACTTCATCCTTGATATATTGAGCAAGATCATTCTCTTAAAGAATGAGACCAATTCTATATTTCCATGCCCGAAAATTCTCTATGCCTTCAAGCTTGTCTTCAAGCTTAGTGTTTGGAGCCATCTTCTCTTGGGGGAGTCCAAGAGATAAGAGATAGAGTAGTACTTACTAGAAAACTTTTATCTTTTCACTTTTCCGGATCTGCAACAGAATTTTTGGTTTTATCGCACTTTTGGTAAAACCAGGGTTTGACTTTCTCGAAGTTCTACTCAACCAAAAACCTCGATCCAGGGCTCAAAAGATAGATCTTTAGAAGGGCTATTCAGCCATGCAACCAGAAACCAAAAATACTAACTTTTGCAGAAACCCTAATTTTGGGAGAGAGAGAAATATAATTTCACCTTGTGAAAGATGTTCTATTCAGGCTAGCTCTGATACCATGTTAAGATTATTCTAATTTGACTAGCAAGATCACTGAAAGAAACATAATCACAAAATAGACAAAGATATTACCCTGGGAAACCCTCATGGGGTAGAAAACCCAGCAAAGCTTTCCTCAATAAGATGATCAACCAAAATACAAGATGTACTCCAAGACTTGACCTCCTTCTCCTCTACCTCCTATGCAGACCTCTCAGACACAAGTGCACTACTTTCTGAGTTTAGCAAGTGTGTCAAATGAGGAGCTCTCCTCCTCTACTTATACTGATTCCCGACTGACCAAAATCCCTAATGGGGCCGACCTCTCCTGGTGAAGTCTAATAACCCCTAAATAATAAACTCAGGGCCGACCCCCACATGGTGAGTCTAATAACCCTGGTTACCACAATTCATCGGAGGAATAAACATCTCCGGATACATAATAGAATTACCTCGGAGGGATGAAACATCTCCGGAATAATAAAGTACAAATATAATATTCTTAGAAGTTACAATATTCAACAGGAGGCTTCCTACAAGGAAGAGAAATTCTCGACAATGTCATCCTCGTTCAAGAGGCCATCCACTCCAGCAAGATTCACAAGGAAAAAGGTAGGTTGATCAAACTCGATATGGCCAACGCATTTGATCGTGTTAAGCACTCCTTCCTCCTTAAAATCATGAAAAACTTCGGTTTTGGAGATTATTTCATAAAATGCATCTCTGCTTGCATTAAAATCCCTTAGATTGCTCCCTTAATTAACGGTCTCCCTACCAATTTCTTCCAAGCAACCAGTGGAATTCGACAAGGATGCCCCCCTGTCGTCCTTCTTATAGATTATCCTGGCTGACTCCCTCAGTCGGAAACTAAATTTTGATCTCAAAAATAGACTCTTACCTGGCCTCAACATCGCTCCTAACTTCATGCCCCTTAACCACGCTCTTTTTGCCGACGATTCCCTCCTACTAGAATGGGGATCCTCTATAATAGCTCGAAATTTTAAGAAAAATATGGCCTGGTACTGCAAAGCCTCAGGAGCTAAGATCAACCTCCATAAAGGTGCAGTCTACGGGTGGAACTTAAACAACACCACCGTTGTTAGTATAGCCCAAATCCTCGGATTCAAAGTCCATAAGCAATGGGAAAAATTCAAATATTTGGGCCTCCCAATAACCCAAGGATGCTCGAATTTGGGAAACTGGGAAGATATAATATGCAAAATCAAATCCAAAATATGCAAAATCAAATCCAAAATAAGGAGATGGGGGAAAATGGCTCAACAAAGATGGGAAACTAATTCTGATAAAATCAGTTCTTTCAGCTCTTCTAATTTACCAATCTTCTCTACTGCCAGCACCCAAAGGAGTGTCAGAACACATCAGCAAACTCCTTCATGAGAGAATTCCCATGGTCGAGAGGGGAAAACAAAGAGAATAAAAAACATCTGGTGAATTGGAATATTATCAAACAGCCAAAACACTCAGGCGGACTCCAAGTTCGAGACACTACCAGTAAAATATGGCAATGGGAGGCAAAATTCTTTGGCAAATCTCCACAACAAAAACCATCGGGTCATCCAACTATTAAAGATGAAATACTTATCAAGTACTAATCCCAGATGCCTTGATAGCAAGCTAGTTTCCAAAGGCACTTCAATCTGGTCCTTATGCAGAATCGCTTGGGATTTCTTCTCCCAAGAATTATATTGGGTTCTCGGAAGTTGAAAATATATAAATCTCTTTTCAGACAACATTATGGAAAACGAACCACTTCAGAATAATCATGATCTTCAAGACATACAACATTGGCTCACTCAGCAAGGAATCAGAACATTAAGTGACCTCAACGCCTGGAATTCGAATGGCATATGGAACAGCTGGAAAAATTTATCAACTCCAGCCAATTTGGAACCCTCCAGAATTCTCTTAATTGAAAGATTGGCAGGCTGCACACCTACTAACTTCAAGGACAAAGATGCACATGGTTGGGGCCCAAGAGGAAAATACATCGCTTCCCTGGGCTTCATTGCCCTTCAAAACCGTGAAGTCTTGAGAAAAAGCACTTGGGATTTAGTCTGGAAATCATTTGGAATTCCCAAGGTAAACTTCTTCATGTGGACCCTTGCTCATCGAAAAGTACTCACTGGAGACAATCTCACCAAAAGAGGAATTATTAGGCCACATTGGTGTTCGTTGTGCCATAAAAATTATGAATCAATAGATCACTTATTTTTGGAGTGCCCATTTTCAAAAAAAATATATGGAATCACATGCTTCATGAACTCAATATCACAATGCCAACGTTCGACACCACCACTTGCCTTCTCAAAGACTGGAAATCCGCTTATCATTCCTCTCTTTCGAAAAAAAAAAATCTGGCTCCAAATTTGGATAACTATCCCTAAATTCACGTGCTGGAAAATCTTGACTGCCAGGAACAAAGTAATTTTTCAGGACTCCCCTCTCACTCCCCTACAAGTAGCTGGACAAGCCAAAGGCCTCCTTATCGAATGCTTAAATCACTCTAGCATCAGAAATGATACAAATCTCACTACAAAAGAATCAAAATGGACCGGTACTCTTCATCCAAGCCCCAGAAAATAAATTGACTCTCAGCACTGGAACCCTCCACCTTGGAAAATCAAAACCCCCAACTTTGACTTTCAAGTTTGGATAAACACACAACCCATGGATAGTCTGTACTTTGATGGTGCGTCCAAAAGAAATCCTGGTGTGGCAAGAGCTGGAGGGGTCTTGTCATTCGTCGGAGGAGCACTAAGGCTCAGATACAGGTGGAGAATGGGAATATGCTCAAACAATCTAGCAGAGGCATTAACTCTTCTTAAAGGCTACCAAATCGTCAAGAAACATAGAATGGAAAACTTGCAGGTGTCTGGAGACTCTCTCTTGATCATCAAAGGCTTCAACTCGCACACAAACTACAATAATCTAGCAATTGATCGGATTATCCGCTGGACTCAGCAAATCACAAGTTCATTCAACCAATTCAAAGCATTTCACATCGCAAGAAATCTGAACCATGAGGCAAACATGGAAGCAAAAGTAGGAACCAATTTAGAACCTGGAAAAACCGAGTTTTCAACTGGGGAAACAGATCACCACCACATCCCCCGAGACCAAAAAAGGAAATTCGTAGGCCCAACAAGACAATCGATATTCAGAATGACAGGCACTCAGTGAGAGATCCGACAACTAGTATGAGAAGCAGTAATTAGTAATAATTGTTATCAAACGCAAATCAAGAATCAATCAACCGCAACACATAATGTGGCAGTCACATTGGTGAAGAACGGAATCACCCCTCCGACCACAACGAATACTGAAATTGATATCCAACACTTTCCTCCATCTTAATCCAATGGATCAAGTTGTGAACTGGACACAAGTCATGGCGGAGCGGAACGAGGTGAACGTTGAATACAAAGTATGATATTCAGATTGTTTAAACTCCAAACGATTCTATTGCTCAACATTACAAGGAAAACTATGCATATAGAGAATCAACTACAGAGAACCGGTAACTGAGCAGATAATACCCAAACTTTCATTACTTTTCACTATAATCCTATTCACAATCAGAATACATATCATGTTCACCATTGGTGCCAACATCAATCTGAGAAGATTCTAGAACACTAAGCAAAGTTCATACAGATCTCCTGAGTAATGTACTCAGTCGATTTGGCCTTGGCCATGACTCACTCATTTTTTTTCTTTTTTCTCAATACATTTTAGCTGTTTCAGTTATATATATATATACTTAGAATTCTTTGGAAAATTGTAATTTGGTCGTTTTAGGATACGGTCGCGGCCTTCTTTTTAATATAATCTTAATCGTTTTAGCGAGAAAAAAAATAAACAAACTTTCACCCAAATATAAATTAACACAACCACTTAATTTGTGGTCGGTGAACATCGATGGGATACAAGTTAAGTGTCACAAATAAGTAATATGTTATATGTTGTTTGTTGTCGATAGGCCACAAGTTAACTGTCACAAATAAGTAATAAGTTATATGTTGCTTATTGTCTGCCACGAAGCCCATTATCCATACATCAACTAAGAGTTATCCATGCATTAGTTATCGGTTATCCATGCATCAACTACTAGTTATTTTTTATATTCTTTGGGATAGAAGGAGGCCAAATACTAGCTTGGGATAGAAGATTAGCATGGTATAATGATGCAAGAGGTCTGACTGAGTTGGGAAAAATACAATCGAGAATCTAGATAAAGAAAGGAGTAAGGTCACAAATAAATTTTGCTAAGGGGAAGGCCTTGAGAGGGGAAAGCTCGTGGGAAGTGTGCCAAGGGAGACTAGGTAATAATAGGTGGAAAAATGAGTGGAGGACTCATATTAGGAGGCAATGAAGGAGGGTGTAGGATTGGAGGGAGGATAGACTACTAAGGCCATCTTTTGTTCTAAATGCATGGCATTCTTTCATATTACGGGTCTCGCCCTTATGATACTTACACCACTTATCAAGTTAGGTGGAGAGGTCTGGTCAATGGGATTGCTAGGGATAAGATGGAAAAGAATGCGAGAGGTTTGGGAGGATCCAAAATTGACTCTATATTGGTCAATACCACATGAACAAAGGAAGTGGGGAACTTGTCATCTACAACATAAGAAACATTGAAAGATAGGTTGTATAAGGCAAGAATGACTTCATCGAGGGAAAGGGAGAAAGCGCATGAGTCTCACTTAATGAAATAGGTCTCTCCTTCATGATTGAAATGTAACTCGTACTTAATTATTTATTAGTTTATGACCATAGAAAGAGGGGGCACAATCATGGGTTTAAGAGTAATGTTTAGAGTCAAAGAGTCGATTGAATTTTTACAAATTTATTGAAACCTCGACAAGCAACGTTAGTAAGAGAGAGTGTGGTTATTTACATTTCACGACATACTCAAAGAGAGAATGTTATGTTTGTAATTGTAACTTTGAGAGATATTCACTTGTATATTTTATATTGTATTTGTATTTTATTATTGTACCTTCGACGGAAATGTTTATTCCTCTAGTTGGAGAAGTCATTATTGTATTTGGGTCATGTAAAGTCATTGAGGTTAACCCTCCTTTGTATGTCGGGGCATTAGACCCCAAATTTAAGTTGTCTATGGGTTATTACATTCTCCTAGAGAAGTCGGCCCAGTCAAGTACATCTAGGGGCCAACCTGTTTGGGGTAAAGGTAAAGGAAAAGTAAAAGTATAAATAGAGAGGGTGCCTCTCTCATTTGGATCATTCACTCACTCTCTCAATTCGCATTAGAGAGAGAGAGAGAGGAGGAGTTCGCACAAGTGGAGAAGAGAGAAGCTGTTGAAGACCATATTTATATTTGGGGTTTACTTTTCTGCTATTGTATTGTTGCTCATTCTATCTCTGAGGAAGTTGCAAGGTTTTATCCTTTATGGTTTCCCCGAGGAAAATCTTTGTGTCTCTTGTGTTTATGTTGTGCTTGTTATTATCTCAGTAAGATCCTAGATTAATATTGATTAAACTGTGAAAAACTAACATGGTATCAGAGCTAACTTGAGAAGAAGACACTGTGTAGCTACGGAAGCTAGGGATTCTTATTTTTTGGATTTCTCTCCACAGATCATCAACAAAAGGAGGCTAGGCTAACTCGCCTAAGGAAGGTGCATCTTTTTGTCAAAGCAGAAGTTGATTCTGAGTATTTTCACTTTTTGGCCTGTCACTGCTGCGGGAAACTAGGGCTTTTCACATAAGTGGAATTTTGGAGTGATTTCAGCATAGGGAGATGCTCCTCATCAAAATCGAAATTTAGAGACCAAGATCGAAGTTTTTGGTTGGGTAAAACTGCCGGAAAGTCAAACCCTAATTTGACTCTCAACCAGAAAAACTAGAAAACCAGAAAACCCGAAAGGACTAGAAACTGCAGATCCGAAATTCGCAAGTCAATTTTCAGGGGTAAAGTTTTGGAATCTTTAGAAACTAAGGGTACCAGCTTGCTCGCCTCAATCAAGCACATATTTCCATCCAGACAGAATTTCAAATTCCAAGTTTGAATTTTTAGGATTTCTCTGTCAAACCCTGGCCAGCTCCATATCCAGTTTCAGCAAATCAAGTGGTAAGACCTAAAAGATTTTCTATTTCCATTTGAGTTTCTCATTAAAGATGTCTCACCACACCAAGCTTGAGGATAAGCTTGAAGGGGCTGATAACTTATGAGCATGGAAGTATAGGATTGGGCTTGTCCTACAAGAGAATGAATTGGACACCTATGTGAGTGAAGAGGTTCCAGTTCCAGAGGGAGATGAGGCCAAAGCCTTACACAAGAAGAACCTGGTTAAGGCTAAGAGAATCATTGCAGATTCTATCAAGGACCATCTCATACCACATGTGTCATCTCTAAAGACACCTAAATAGATGTTTGATGCCTTGACCACCTTATTTGAAGGGAGGAATATAAATAGGAAGATGACATTGAGGAACCAATTGAAGAATGTCAAAATACAAAGTGCAGATACCATGCAGTCTTACTTTACTAGGGTCTCCCAGATAAAAGAACAACTTCAAGCTATGGGAGAAAATATAGAGAATGAAGAAATAGTGATGACCACCTTGAATGGTCTTCCTAGGTCATGGGATTCCTTTATTAAAGGAATCTGTGCAAGAAGAAAGTTGATCACCTTCAGCAAACTATGGGAAGAGTGCTCACAGGAAGAAGTTCGAATTGTAGCTCGAGAAGAAAAGATGGGTAATGAAGACCAGGCTCTCGCGGTACACACCAGGAAGAACATCAACAAGAGGGAGCATCCTCATCACAAGAAGGGTAAACACCACCACCAGAACCAGAGGGAGAACCTCAGAAGTTACAAGAAATATATATCTCGCATTCGATGCTTTACTTGTGATGAGAAGGGACACTACTCCAGAGATTGTCCCAAGAACAAAAGTAGCTCCCACAAGAAGAAGAACAACAAGAAAAGACATCATGCTCACACTGTAGAAGATGATGAACCTCCAAGGAAGAGAACCAGAGAAGACAATGAAGATTCTTCAAGTGATGAAGAATATGTTCTAATTTCAGCGCTCACAAGCACTGTCACACACGTAAGCAATGATTGGCTCATAGATAATGGGGCTTCCAAGCATATGACACGATTCAAAGAATCCTTTGTGAACCTATTTGAACATGAGTCACCCCACAAAGTGAAACTTGGGGATGACTACCAGTATCCCATAAAAGGAAGTGGTGAAGCCTCTTATAAGCTAGACTCTGGAAAGTCTATGAAGATGAAACATGTCTTGTATGTACCAAGACTAAAGAAGAATATTCTCTCCATATCAGCTTTAGATGCTAAAGGTATGAGGGTTGCTTTTGTAAATGGCCAAGTTCTTATGTGCCCAAAGGGAAAGACCATAGATGATGCTGTGGTGATTGGAGAGCAAGAGGGAGATTTATACAAACTGAAGTGCCAACCTGAACAAGCCCTAGTCCATGACTCAGTAGAGCCAAGTGAATTATGGCATAGAAGGCCTGCACATGTGCACTATAGAGGACTATCACTTGCAAGCAAAGCAGTTGAGGGTCTTCCAAAAATCCAGGCAAAGCATGAAGGCATTTGCAAAGGATGTGCGAAAGGAAAGAACATAAAGAAGACATTTCCAAGCAGCAAGAGCAAGGCAAAAGGAATCTTGGAAATCATCCACTCAGATGTATGCGTTCCAATGTCATCCAGTTCATTGAATGGTTATGTATATTATGTTTCTTTCATTAATGGTTTTTCTAGGAAGACATGGATATATTTCTTGAAGAACAAGGATGAGGTATTCAGCAAGTTCAAGGCCAAATTCAAAGCCTTGATCGAGAACCACACAGAGAAGAAAATCAAGACTGTTCGGTTAGATAATGGCGGAGAGTTCACATCAGAAGAATTCAAGAAATTATGTAGAGATTCAAGGATTAAGAGGGAGTTGACCACTCCATATAATCCGCAACAGAATGGAGTTGCAGAAAGGAAGAATAGAACAATCATGGAAGCAGCAAGAGCGATGCTTCTACGGGAAGAAGCTGCGAGGACAACCATGTATGTACAGAATTGTACTCCACATAGAGTACTTGACAACAAGTCACCAGAAGAAGCTTTCTCCGGCAAGAAACCAGAAGTCAGGCATCTCAGAATATTTGGCTTCCCGGTGTACATACATATTCCGAAAGAGAAGAGGACGAAGCTATATCCTTGAGGAAAGAAGGGCATATTTGTGGGATATAGTGAAAGCTCTAAGGCTTACAAAATATATTTTCCAAGGTTCAAGAAGATCGACATCAGCAGGGACGTGACATTTGATGAAGAATCAACCTACAAAAAATCCAGAAAGCTACCTATTGAAGACATTGAAAAACCATAAGCACCAGGATCCGAGACACAACAATGAATGAAGCAACCCCAGAAGAAGACGAAGACCGCGAGATAGAAGACCCACAGGAACCTGTAGATCCACCCCATGAGAAGAACTCTCACAAGAGGAAACCAACATGGGTACAAAAGGCAATTTGGGATGCATAGAGATATGGCGCTCCAGGAGGAATGCACAGAGAAAACAAGAGACCGAGGCCATACTCCAGCAGCTATGTAGCCTTGCTGTGTGACGTCATTGACAAAGAACCTTCCAACTATGAGGAAGCAACTGAGAAGAAAGAATGGAAGGATGCCATGATCGAGGAGTACTAGTCGATCATGAAGAATGATGTCCGGGATGTGGTCCTGAGACCAGTAGGGAAGTCTGTTGTGACTTCCAAGTGGATCTACAAGATCAAGCATGCTGCCGATGGTAGCATAGAAAAACAGAAGGCAAGATTTTTGGCACGTGGCTTCTCCCCAAAAGGAAGGGATAGTTTACGAAGAGACATTTGCACCTGTATCCAGATACACTTCCATCATATCAGTACTTGCTCTGGCTGCAGTGATGAAGTGGAAGGTACACCAGATGGATGTCAAGACAACTTTCTTGAATGCTGTAGTGGAAGAGGAAGTGTATGTGGAGCATCCACTCAGATTTGAGACACATGACAAGGAGACTCGTGTGTGCAAATTGAAGAAGGCCTTGTATGGATTGAAACAGGAAACCAGGATGTGGTATGGCAGGATAGACAACTTCCTGACTAGTTTGGGCTTTACCAAGAGTAAAGCGGATTCCAACCTTTACTACAAGGTTGAGGAAGGGAACCTAGTGATACTTCTACTTTATGTAGATGATCTTTTTGTGACAGGTGAGGATGGGTTGATTGTTGACACGTAGAGGAAGCTTACTGCCGAGTTCGAGATGAAGGACTTGGGTATGATGCACAATTTTCTAGGCATGGAGGCGTGGCAGAGTGCGGATGGAATCTTCCTTGGACAAGGGAAGTATGCAGTGGAGATCCTGAAGAGGTTCATGATGATGGACTACAAGGCCATGGCCACACCTATGGCATCGAACCTGAAGGTATTGAGTGATGCTTCATCAGAGTCAGTTGATGCCACGATGTATCGTCAGATGATTGGATCTTTGATGTACCTGACGAATACAAGACCAGATATTTGCTTTGTTGTGAACACTTTGATCCAGTTCCTGACAGATCCGAGACATGTTCACTTGATTGCTACAAAGCATATTCTGAGGTACCTGAAGGGTACGGTTGATTATGGGCTCAAGTATGATGCGAATCAAAAGATTAACATGGAGGGTTATGTTGATTCGGATTGGGTAGGCAATGCCATTGATAGGAGAGCACTTCAGGGTGTTGCTTCAATTTGGGATCATGTGTGATCTCTTGGTTTAGCAGGAAGCAATCCTACGTGGCATTGAATACAACCGAAGAAGAGTATGTTGCATCTCGTTCGGCTAGTTGTGAGGCAGTATGGCTGAGGAATCTATTGTCTGATTTATTTGATCTCTAGTTGGATGCGACTTGTATATTCTGCGACAACCAGAGTTGTGTGAAGTTGTCTGAGAACTCGGTGTTCAATGACAAGTCGAAGCACATCGAGATCAAGTATCACTATATCAGGGATATGGTGCAGAGAGGAGCAATGAAGCTCTAGTATATTGTGGCGGACGAGCAAATAGCCGATGTGTTGACCAAGCCACTGGCCTGAGTGAAGTTTGAGTACTTCAAAGAGAAGCTTAGTGTATTCTAGATCGAGGTTCCTTCCAGGGGGAAGTGATGACTTTGGAAGACACAGATGCATATGATCCAGTCTTGCATGGTTGTAGATATGTCTTCCCATGCCGATAGACTTAGGACATGCATCTAACCTGTTCTCTGTTGACGATGAGATGATCTGGACATGATGAGGTGACAGTAGGGTACACAGGTTTTGCAAGGCAATGTAATCAGTCCTGCAATGTACACAGATTTTGCAAGGCAATGTAATCAGTCCTACGATGTACACAGGTTTTGCAAGGCAATGTAATGCGATGTACACAGGTTTTGCAAGGCAATGTAATCAGTCCTGCGATGTATACAGGTTTTGCAAGGCAATGTAATCAGTCCTGAGATGTGCACAGGTTTTGAAGAGGCAATGTAATAAGTCCTGAGCTTTACCTACTTGATGTCTTGCTCGCAGAGATGATGAATACCTACATGGAGGCTAGGCCTACATCCAGCATGAAAAAGGGTTGGCTCTGTAGAACTTCCTATGACGAGTAGATTGGAGATTGATGATCGAGATGATGAGGATAGCAGCAGCCGTGATGATGATGATCCAACACTGAAGACTTGTGTCTATATGTATTGATGTCTGTTTCTAGAGAATACCTTCCCAGTTAAGAGGGAGTGTTAATGTAATTGTAATTTCGGAAGATATTCACTTGTATATTTTATATTGTATTTGTATTTTATTATTGTACCTCCAATGGAAATGTTTATTCCTCCGGTCGGAGAAGTCATTATTGTATTTGGGTCATGTAAAGTCATTGAGGTTAACCCTCCTTTGTATGTTGGGGCATTAGATCCCAGAGTTAAGTTGTTTATGGGTTATTAGACTCTCCTAGAGAAGTCGACCCAGTCAGGTACATCTAGGGGCCGACCTGTCTGGGGTAAAGGTCAAGTGAAAGTAAAAGTATAAATAGCGAGGGTGCCTCTCTCATTTGGATCAATCACTCACTCACTCAATTCACATTGGTGAGAGAGAGAGAGGACGAGTTCGCACAAGTGGAGAATAGAGAAGTTGCTGAAGACCATCTTTGTATTTGGGGTTTACTTTTATGCTATTGTATTGTTGTTCATTCTATCTCTTAGGAAGTTGTGGGGTTTTATCCTTTATGGTTTCCCCAAGGAAAATCTTTGTGTCTCTTGTGTTTATGTTGTGCTTGTTATTCTCTCAATAAGATCCTAGATTAATATTGATTAAATTGTGAAAAACTAACATGTTAAGGGCAGAGCCAGGATCTACAACAAGAAGTTGAATATTAAAGTTGTTATGTTTTAACTGGATGTAACAAAAGGAGGTGAGATAGGGCTATCAATCGATAGGGATAGGAAGGTAAGAAACATAAAAAGACAAGGTAGGGTAGAGGGGGATGAGTTTAGGGCCATTATAAATCTCCGTGATAGGCCAATGGAGGGAAAGGCAAAATTATGGTCACCTTGTCGGAGTTATATTTACTCATTGTGAACTTAGAATTATGACTTCAATAGCTTGTCAGAAAGATTGTGACAAGGACAACAAGATGGATAGATTATGAACTACGCTAGCACAATTTTTTTTGTAAAACTAAAGGAACGAAGAGAAACATAGTACTCAGGAGGGTGAGGAACAAGGAGCACTCACCTGACATAAGGAGGGCGAGGAACATAGTCACGAAGCCACTAAGGGCAAGGAATTCAATATGGAATTTTGTATCCCTAAGATAAAAAGGTGTTAGTCTTCACCAAGATAATCTTCAATCTACCCATAGGCACAGTAGCTCCCTCTCTGAATGAAAACATCCTTAATTAACATATTTTAAATGAGAGATGACTGGTAACATATTAATTTTATTATGTCATGTGGGAGGGAGGAATTAGATTTAAGGGGGAACTCTTACTATGGGGGGTTAAAATGGAGTGCTCAAGGCTATTAATTTTGTGACATTTTCACTTGGTCCTATTTAGGAGAACATAAAGCTCCAATAAGGATGTTCTCAGTCACACCAGGGGTAATAGAAATGTCCACTTTAATAGTGGGATAAATATTATCCATATCCCTTTCTTCGAAGGCGTCTGGAGCAGGAATAGAATTCTTGAACCAGTCAACACGTCCAGGAGGAATAAAGTCTTTGGTTTCAACTGCGTATTGGTCAGAAGGATTCTTCGACGAAAATGTGTTCTTAGTTAAAAAGTTAAAACAATGATGCATAGTGTCTGATGTGAATTCAAGAATATTAAGGGCTTCTATAATATCTTCATCTAAATGAAAAACTAGGGCACTAGAGCCCAAGGATTCAAGTACCACCCTTTTCTAAATAATGGAGGGTACAAGACCACATTGAGTACCTAAATAAACTCCATAAGTGCGCAAAGCTTAGCTAACATAGGAAACACTTTCAAAGGTAGATTGGGCATAGAAGGCATGCTCATATGGACATCAGATGAGAATAAACCACTCTCATAAGACAGTGAACCAATAGAAGTGGAGATTTAATACATCGACATAGAATTCGGATCATCCTGAGTAATAGGGGGCAAGATCTCTTGGATCTCTTACTCCATAGCATTAACACGGTGGACCATGGCTAGGAAGTCTCTCAACTCAAGTAGCTTAAAAAATATGTGAATAATGTCTATACACGTGGCATAAGGCACATGGATGATTGGTCCATAAGGACTCAATGTCTTTGTTGGATTACTCAAGAATAGTGACTTCCACAATAGGAATAAAATCATCAGAGTATAAATAATCACCAAACATTAGCTCTCACAAAACCGGGAGTGATGAGATTTAGTGGTAGCACGGCCAGTGAGGTTGCACAAACCACAAGGAGGGATAACTCTAGGCACGGTGGTCAGTGTGGCCATGGCTTGTCCAAGAGTATTGGTGCTCCCAACTTTGTAATTTTTTACCCGGCCCTAGTTGCTTTCCCATGTGTAGTTGAAACAATAGGTGCATGTTGTGCCGTAACATTTGGCATTTATGGAAAAGTCATAAGTCGTACCATAGTCAAAACCACTTTAGGTGTTGGCGCGGGGTTGGGGGAATTCAAGTACCAAACAGGGATACAAAACGTAAAATTAGGAAGGTTTAATGTGGCCATCATGGTCATCCCAACCACCCCTAGGGGAGGGAAAACTAAAGGGATTTAAGAAATAGGATAACCAGAGGCAAGATAGCTTCCCCAAGAAGGCATTTAACTAGCAGAAGTATATGGCTCTTCCATGTAGTGAGTAGGTGCTCCACATTGCGGTGGATTTGCAATAGTTTTTTATCCAAGGTAACCGTACACATGCTAGAACTACTGGGAAGTACAAACATAGGGGGGACCATGATATGTTCCGAGCAAGGTATAATCTTTTTAAATTTTGAGACACACATTAGAAAAATAAGTAATGGATTGACTACCCTATATAGTAGGCAAAGCGTTGTATAGATGCAGTTGATACTTAGGACCATATCAAGTTAATTGGTCGATGGTAACAACTTTCCCATCATGAGGCAACATCATGGTACGGAAAATCGAAGAGGCAACCACCTTCATCACGCATATATGACTATGTCCTAAAAGATTGTTATAATCCAAGTTATCATCTACAACCTCAATATTAAACTTGTCTTACTTGTTGTCTCAGTGGGGGAATTCTGCCATAATCCTTTATCCTGGAAAGGACGACCGTCATACGCACGAAGGGTGATCATCGATGGCACAAATTTGGGTGAACAAAGTTTATTCCACACACTAACTAACATGACACAAGTCAAAGCACCTTCGTCTATAATGCAACAATTAATGTTCTTCGTTGTAACCGGGATTTTGTACACCACCGAGGGGGGAAGGTGAGGTTCAGCATTATATAGATCAAAGGTCATTAACCGAGCACCAAATGGATCAATTGCTCACAAAACAGATAGTAAAACCTTCCGTTGTGTAGGGATTGCCTTAAGGACTTCTATACCTAACATAGCGGAGGGGGACTAAGCTAAATGATATATAATCCTATACTAATGAGCGGCACTTGATGAGAATGGTTAGTAGTAGCACGTAGAGGGATCTTATGTGCATTAGGAGGTGGATCAACACTAAGTCGCATAATCTACAAGGGTCCACTACTCTTTACTAGGGGTCATTGGTTTATTTAGGCATTGACTCTAGAGGCATGAGCTCTGGTGGCATCCCATACTGTCGAGTACAGGTCTATAGTTTCACATTGGCTTACATCATATAAATATGATTAGATGGAGCAAAATTTAAACTTGATTCAGGATAGGAGTGGTGGCTGAATTAACTAATCCTTGTGAAGGAAAAGGGTTGTGCAATACTGTTGGTTGAGCAACAGGAGGTGGATTAGGTTTATTATTCGACCGACCTTGGGCAGTATTCACTTTGGCCTAATTTACTAACTTTTTAAAGTGTAGAAGCTCAAGGCTGAGAGGGTAATGGTGCGTGTAATGTCTGTAAACACCACAAAGAGCGCAAGGCTTATTGGTTCTCAATTGAGGGTTTTTTCTTGGTTAGGAGGATGATTGGGATCCAAATTGTTGTTCATAGCATTATGGTTGCCTATAACGCTGAGGTCGTACTCCTCAAGCTTTGTAATGGTGAACCTTCCTCCTCATGGTAAGAAGCATAATGCAGAAAAATGTATGTTTTTAATATTTTCCAAATATTTGGAATTGCCCGACCTTCATCAATTAAAGGAAGGTTTCCAATATTGTCCAAAGATTTGGAATTGCCCGACCTTCATCAATTAAAGGAAGGTTTCCAATATTGTCCAAAGATTTGGAATTGCCCGACCTTCATGAGCAAAAGGTAGGTTTACAATACTGTCATATTGTCTAAAGCTTTGGAATTGTCGTTGTTTAAGCTAATGCTCCCCCTCCTTTATAATACTTCAACAATACTGTAACACTTGGGGCAAGGAACACCACACATGCTGTGGAAACCCTGGCAATAGCACCAAATATGTTGTATAGCCATAGCTAGATGAATCGGCTGTTGAATAAAAAACAAAATATGAATGGCACATTGCCACACAAACAATAGCTTATCCATTCCTTCAAAATAGAGCAAACAATGGAAGCTAAATTCCACTTCAATGGTGTATGCAAAAAGCACTAATATTCATATAATTGAATACGATGTTTTAAAACATGGTTGCTCCAGCAAAAAATTACTTACAAGACATCCAAGCAACGTAATTTTGCATAATATATGTAACCGATTCTCAAGCCTCTGATTCCCAAGCCTTCTACTATCGTTGCTAAATTAAAACTTGTCAACATCCCTGCATGCAAGGCTATTAGTGTTTCATTCAATGACCGTTCTAGCATCGTGCCAACGTCTACATTAATGTCGTCATTCCTCTTTGTACCAGCGACATGTTCAGTCTTTTTACTGTTGGCACGCATTTAAATTGTTTTTGGTTTTTATTTTAGCTAATCCCTGCAACGTTGTCAGTAGATCTTCGCTGTAACTTCCCAACTTATTTACAGTGTCATGACCCTAAGGGAATTTTGGTTGTAGGTAATTATAGTTTTTCGTGAATCGAGCAATCAACATCTATTTATTCATGCCCAAACAAATGTAGTGGTAGCATCACATGTAGTTAGTTTTAAGAGAAATTAACAACATAAACGACACAACATACATTCAGTCTATTAAGTGCATGTCAAACACGTAACGCAGTTGATGTACACTCGGTTGTTAAATATAAAAGTAAATAATAATATTAAATTAAGCTGAAGTACATTTCTATAAGTCACCTTGCATGAAAAGTTGAAACACCATCCACAAATGAGGATAGAGCGACCTTTAGCCACCACGTTCAAACACTGGTCGAAGTACTGTCTCTTTACTGCAGTGTTATGTGTTTTCACGTACGGACCGAATGAAAGGAATAATAACACATTGAAAGAAATGAACATATTGTTTTTATTGTATTATGTCGAGTGGTGAAAGATGGGAGATTTTGATGTTGATGTCATGCCATCAATGTTTTCTACAGTGATTCAAGGCTACATGAGAAGCATTGTGTCTTCCCCTCTTTGTTTTCAATAGAAAACGCCGTAGATTTCCATTCGTAAGGGTTTTTTTATTTATCCTTAAATTTATTACTGAATCCTATGTTATTTAAAGAGTAGACTATGAAATGTTTGTGCTCCGACGACTGTAGGACGGGCATGTCATGATGGATGATACTCATCTCTCACCACACTTTCTCATGTAAAGTTCTCCATCCCCTCAGGAATCCAAAAGATTTGTCTAATTCTATTTTTTTAGTATGGTCTACAGGAAACAATGAACTTTTCACCAAGAAAAAAATACCGACATTAATTGTTTGTGCTGAATATTTTACATTCGGCCGTAGGTTTTTACCATTTTGCATGTTGATCAAATCTATCAAACTTGTCACCAATTATTATATTTTTTTTTTCAATTACTTAAATTCACGTTTTCTCATTTAAACATAAAATTCAAAAATTCAAAATCAGTTTTAAAAAATAATAATAATGTATTTAATCTTATTCCAACTAAAACAAAACGATAAGTCTAAAACAACTACCTTTTCTCTTTCCAACTTTTTCATAATCAAAGTAAAAAAAATGATAAAAAAGCGCATCAAAATTATCATATAAATTTTTTCATGAAATCAAATAACAAGTAAATAACAAACAAACACATTTACAATATGATTGTTTTTTAAGTTTAAAGTTGACTATTGTAAAGTTGATTATTAAGAAAATGAATTTATAATGGAAAACTATTCCAAATAAAAAGAACTTGACCATAAAAGCTATTAGAATACCTTTTCCTTAATTCTACACCTACCCATAGTACTTCTCCTAACAATGACGCGTGGGTAGGTGATCTCGATCTGGAGGTAACTAGTAGTGGGCAATACCGCTCAACCAATCATTCGATCCCTGGCCAGCTATGCTAAGTTAATGGGTAGTTGATATACATTATAGCATCGAACAATGGGTAGTTTACTTAGTGTTTACACGTAGGTTGACAATATCCTATTTAGTAATATTAATTAGTTGTAAGTTAATGGGTATGGATAGGCCATGGAAATGTATCTTGAGAGGCTGCTTCTTCTCCGCATTTACTAGATCTATATTCGAGTGATGTTATTTCGTACCCTAATCAGTTAATTTGCACTCAAATATAGTGATAGCACTTTGAGCTTATATCACATATTGTAATGCTTCTTTCTTTCAGAGGAATCACATGACTTTTATGGATATAGGATGAAAATCACATTCTTTAATTCCCTTGACAAAGCTACATATACATAACCCCCTGATATGTATGTCTTTAAAAAAATCATATATCATATAACATTCATTTAACAAATGTGTAAAATTCATTTTAGTATTCATTTACTGCGGTGGTAGCTAACATCAGGGGTGATTGGCATTATGATCTTACACTAAACATCTCCATTGTGTTTAAAACTGTTTAAATTTAATGTTAGTAAAGAAATTCTAGACAAGTTTCAGGTGGAATTCCATCAACCTAGTTGCATCTATAGTCCTCTCTGCATTCCAAATAGCACATCGCAGAGGAACCAGTATTGCTCGACATCTTCGTCTCTTGTATTGTCGAATAGATAGAGTTGAAAATATGATTCATTCAAATAAATAGTTTCCATTGTTGCTTGCTAACTTTGCACTAACACAAATCCCAACCGCCCTAACTATTGTATTGATGAATTTGCCAACACTGAAAAAAAAAACAATGATAACTTTGATAGATTGGCATTAATGAGAATATATAGTCCCACTTAGTCAATTAATGCGATTAATGAAAAGTTCACGGAAGATGTTTATTACTCCAATTTGTAAAGGCGTCAAGTTGTGGAACATGCATTCCATTGGACAGTAACATTTGTCAAGGCAGTGACAATGCATGTTTCAATTGAGAAATGAGTTCACAACTTGCAAGTTTGTGAACCAAACCCGATTTGGCTATTGTTTTTTAAATTCATTCGTTTATTATTTATCAAGCCAAATAATGCTACCACCACTATTACATTTGTCTACAACAAATTTCTTCATTGGTAGGTAATGCTACCATGTAGCCACTTGTTATATGATAAAGAGTTTTTTATACTCATCTTTAGTCTTTATGTTCAGGGCTTGGTACCTAGTCTTGGTTTTTCAACAATCTTTTTTATTTTTATTTTCATGTATCTATTTATGAATTTTGAGTCAATAGAAGCCGACAACTCCTAACTCTTCATCAAGATTGAAAACCTATATATTCATGATCTATGGCAACCTTAATCATTTGAGCTTATTTTGATATACTGATGATGATCTCGGAGTAGAGATCGAAACGTCGAATTTTCAAAAAGCAATGCAGTTCTCCTCTTTCTCCAAATCTGCGACTGCGTATGCCTATCTTTAATCATGAATTATATCAATACTTGTCAAGGAAGGGGATTTGGACCAAGAAGGAAGGCATGGAATATGGAGAATTTTATTATTGTGGAAGAATGTCAACACCTAATATTCCGAAGAATCAAGGTATGGCTAGAGATGCATTATCCAATCGAGTAGTCCATACTTAATCCAACAATACATAGTCAAAGTTGGCTCCCAACGAGCAAGTGTCACAAAGTGAGATTTGAACCAAGGTGGGGAGGAGAACAAAATTCCTCGCAACCATCCAATACACACTCATTATCTAGCTAAAGATGGAATACTACTATGGAGAAGTTTAACATATATGCTAGAACAGATAGAACTAATATCATGAAGCTCATGATGTTCAATATTTTGGACACTTGGGATACCAAAAGATGTACTACAACAATGGGTATCATCACTCTCTTAAGAAAATATCATTAAAATTTCTATATGGATGGAAGTGTAATTCACTAGTTAGTCGATATAGCATGAAGGATCACTAACTCAACAAAGCAGCACCTTGAAGGAATTGGAAAGTATAGTGTGTTGGACACACCGAGCACACTGAGAGGGGGGGGTGAACAGTGTGTGTAGCTTTTATTACTTTTTCAACTTTAGCAATCATCAACAACTTATTCAATACATCATTCATTAATGCATTATCACATTATCATTATATCATCAACATTATTAACAATTACAGCTCATCATATCATCATCACATAGGAAGCATAGAAAAACACAGTACACAAGATTTTTACGTGGAAACCCAAGTCCTGGGGGAAAAACCACGGAAGCCTTTATAATAATAATTTACCAGCAACAACTGGAAGGAGGCAACAACCCCCTTTGTTACAAAGACTTCAATTCTCCAGCTACAACTGGAAGGAGGCTACAACCCCCTGGTTTACAGGCTACAACCTGAAGGAAGCCTTAGCTCCCTCAATTTCCTTGCCCCGTCCTGCCACCCTGATATGAAGATAGAAACTGAACTACTGAACCACAAACTGCACTGATCCTGCGGACCTGCTATCCAACACCTGTACCACACTGCACAATCTAAACCACACTGCACAACCTGTACCACACTGCAAAACCTAAACCACACTGCGCAACCTGTACCACACTGCAAAACCACTTTCACTGCTCATCAACTGACCACTGCTCATCAACTGTTCATTGCTCATCAACTGTCCACCGATCATCACAACTGTGCCACATTGTTCATCAACCTGTACACTCAATCTGTCCAATCTAGCTGTACCAATCAATCTCAACTATACCAATCAATCTGTCTGCATAAATCAATCTGTTGTTCACATCATTTGAATCAATCAATCTGAGTTCAACCAACTGTGTACCAGACCACCTGGGTCAAACCAACTGCTCATACAACTCAGCCAATCTGAGTTAGACCAACTGCACATAAGGCAACCTATGCCAAACCTGTACCAAGCTGCTTATGTACCTGTGCCAAATTAATCATATGCCTGTGTCAATCTGATCATGTACCTGTCCATAATTTCTCTATGGGAAACCTACTTTCTTACTTGGTCAAGATAGAGTTACAACCATAACTTTACTCACCCAATCATACTTAGTTAAATGACATCACAACTATTCTCACAATTTGACAGGCAACATAGTCAAGCAAAACTTGACGGACAACTTCAAACAAGCAATCAACAAACTGTAAGACAATCATTTCTTCAACCAACTTGGTCAATGCTATACCACCTATGGATACTTTCATCAATATACAGTCTCATACAATGTTAACTCAATCAAATACAGTCAATGGTTTCTCAATACTGGAATGCCCATTACTTAAGATCAATATTGACTTACTAAGTCAATGGTGAATAAAACAATTGCCCAAAACCAATCACATCTCAAATCAATCAAGAGAAGTATTATCAAATCAATCAAATAGCCTTTACTTTGTCAAATCATCAACTTGCCAATGTTACTCAGATAACAGTTAAGGCTCATAGTCAACCACTAACAAGTCAATCTTAGGTCAATCCACTTAGTCAATGACAAACCCTTACAACATTGTTTTGTCAACTCAATGAAGGTCATCAATTAAGTCAAAGAGTACTGTCAATACAGTCCTAATATAATACTATTCAAAATGCAATGGAAGAATGCTAATTCAATGATGACTTGTCAAATCAACATCAAGTATACATCATAATGCATAGGAGAGCATCATCACACTATGGTATGCATGTACATCATATTGTATAGGAGTGCATCAACTTCATAGAGTGTACATCATTATCACATGCATTATCATCATAAAGTGTATAATATCATAGCATAAAGGTATGCAACTTCATCATCATATCCTCCATAATGAATTCAAATATATATACCAATATATAGGCTCACATACTAATATCAAAGATGAACTCTATCCATGAGAGACATGTGCCATTACAAGAGAAACCTAGAAGCATGAGCCATACCTTTTTGAAGATCATAAGGTCAAGAAACGATAGAAAAACCAAAATAAACTCTATATCATGCAATCACATAGCCCTCGTAACAAGCTTTCCAATGAGCCAAGAATTTTGTAATTCCGATTCCGTATGAGAAAGTTATGCCAATTTTAGTGAAGATACCCAAAAAAAATTTCTCCTCCACAAAATTTCGCACTTTTCTCCAAGAGTTGCGAAATTCCAATTGATGAGAAAATGAAATGTTTGATATTCTATTTATATACGTCGTGGAGGAAAGTTATTACTTCAAACAAGGCCGACATGCAATTCAAAATTACAAATAATTAAATTTTCTTTTGTTAGGTCGGCTCACCCAAAAAGGTGGGGTACACCAACTTCAAAAACTCATATCTCTTCAACCATAAGGAGTTAGAAGATGCTCCACATATCAATGGAAATGGCTTGACGAGGACTATCTCCCTATGATGGGTTTATTTGCAAATTCTTGGTCTAATACCCTTAAATTATTCAATGTGTCCAGGACGTCAAAGACCCCACACATGAGGGTGCCAAAGACCATACCACTAACTACAAGAGTTTCAAAGTCTTCTTCAACATATCAAGGCACGTCTATGGGATCTACCTCCATCTACATCCCAATAGCCATATAACCACAAATAGGACCATACATCACCATGGTTCAAGATCCAAGGCACCACATGCAAGGGTTTCAAGGACTCTTTCAAGGATATCATATAATATTTAAAGATACTTTCCATGGACTTCAAGCCCATCACATAGGACTCCATCACCAAGTGATGAGGGCATCATGACCAAGGATTCTATCATATCAAAGGCTCCAACAATCATGGGATTACAAACCACCATATGTATGTATTCCAAGACCCAAATCATTTCCAAATGCACCATCAATGATCATATAGTGTCCAAGGGTCATCATGCCGCCATTTATGTGGGTGCCAGACCTTCTCATGCATAATGACCATCTCCAAGGGTTCCATGACCCCAACAAGGGATACACGGGCATCAAGATCTTCATCAAGGGTTCCAAATCTTCATCAAGTCATTAATGACCACATCATCACCTTTAAGGAGACAAGGACCATTAAGCCATCAAATGTGGGTCCAAGGACTTCTTCAGGGCTTCTTCATCACGCAAGGGGCTTCATAGGCTTCTTCAACCACACCATAGACCTCCAAGGGTCAAGATCCATCATGACATCACCTGTAAGGTTGCTAGACCTTCTCCTGGGATACCATGACCTCAATAAACACAAATGACCACTGAAAGGGTCATTTGGACTCTTGCAACTTCTTCAACACTTTTGTAGCGTACTAGGGGATAAGTTGTGGTACTGGGGAATCAGAGAAACAATTGGGGAACCGTAAAACATATTTGGGGTACTTAAACACTCTACAGGGTGTTCAGGGCTTTTGTCATTGTCCCAAGGGCTCCAAGGGCTTCAAACTTGGGCTTGAACAAGATCAAAAGGTCTCCTTAGACACTGACACTTACTTAACCCTCAGGGGATCCTCAAGGGGCACTAAGACATGTTGGCATCAATGACTATACACTGTTGGCATCAATGACAACTTAATCAACAATCTCCCCCTTTGTCATTGATGACAACACCATAACTCTTCTTTAGAACATGCTCCCCTTATTCACAACTTCTCTCCCCCTTTGGCATCAATGGCAAAGGGAACTTACTTTGATAACACTGCTCCCCCTCAGGGCATGCTCCCCTTGTCAACAACTTCTCTTCCTTTTTGCATCAATGGCAATGAGAACTTTCTTTAGCAATACTGCTCCCCCTATCACTGGGCACTGCTGCTGCTTGTATGTTGGAACCAACTACTGTAGGATACTGAGAAGAGTGTGATCGTTGATCTCAATCCATGATAATCAAGTACATAGCTCCTTTTACACTTCATAACACTGATCGATAGTCTTCAAAATGGTATTAGGTTTTTCCCAAAAATTTCATCATTTCTGTTTTGATCAATGGGGCAAACTACTGACTTTCTTCTCCATACTGTGGTAGACTGATTGTTGTTCATGACATTCGATTGGACTTGCTTTCTTCTCCAAACTTTAACTTCTCCCTGCATCCTGCAATGTTTCGCAAAATGACCATAATGATAACAATTATAACATTGAACGAAAAACATACCTTGATTTATATCTGGAATTATTCTGTCATGAGTTCTGCAATGGATGGCTTTGTGACCATAGTTGTTACACTTGTAGCAGTGACCACTGAACATCATGGGATATCCCTGAGCAAAGGATCTTCTTTGTGATGCAAGTTCTCTGTTTCTATTGTTCCTTGAATCTTGCTGATCATGGGATCTACTGAAAATATCTGTATAACTATTAGCCTTTTCTTCTTTTTCCCTGGAACTTTCACTTTCTTCAATGTTCTTTTCAATCTTTGAATTTGTCTTCAACTGAGCAACTGCCTTGTTCAGATCTTCCTTTAGAGAGAGGATCTTCAATTCTTGCTTTTGACAAATTTCTATCTTTTCTTGGAGTTTTCTTGTTAGGTCTTCTTCAATTTTCTTGACTTCTTCTATCTGTTCTTTCAGATCAATGACAATACTGTCTTCCATCTGTCCTTTTATTTCTTGATTTTCTTTTCTGAGTTCTGAGAGTTCCTTTTCAAAGTCAAAATTCGTCAGACATACCTTTCGTAATTCTATCTTCAAGGATTTGATTTCATCTTCTTGTTTTCTTCTTATTTTCTCTTCAATCTCATGATTGAAATGAATTTCTATTTTGTCACTTGGATCTTCTTTCTGACTGGCGGATATTTCCTTCTGCATTTTTTCAAGTAAGATACTGATCTCACTATCTTTGTCTTGAAGCTTGCGAGTCAATTCTTTCTCCTTATCTTCTAGCTGTCTTCTCAGCTTGTCAATTTCTTTTGATTGTCTTTTATTTTCAACAGCAGACTTCTCAAGTTGATCTTTCAGAGAGTTGGATATGGCTTCTTTGATTCTGGTAGCTTCTTCAACTTGGAGATTTAGATCAATTATAGTCTGTGTGGCTTTCTCAGATTCTTCTTGATTCCTCTTCTCAGATTTGTCCAATTGTTCTTGTAATACCTGGTTCTGTTTACACAGTTTCTCAACCTTTTGCAAAGCATTAGAAATATCAATGTTTAAACATTCATTTCCATCATTTATCAAGAAACAATGAGATTCATCACATTTTGATGTATTACAATCTATGAATTTTGAATAGCACTTATCCTCTATACTCGATAGACATATTTCTTCAAAAACATTACAAATAGGGTGTTCAATAGACTTGCCTTCATACTTACCTGGATCTTGTACTGACCTTTCTATGGAGTTGTCTTCTGCTTTCTGTTCTTCAATGGAGTACAGTTGATCTAACTTCAATGACAATTCTTCAATTGAGTTGCACTTTCCTATTTTCTTCTTTTGGAGATCTGTCAAATCTGCAGTCATGAGTTTCATAACTTCTTCTTCATGTTCCTTAGAGGAGTAGAGATGTTCTATTTTGAGCCATAGTTCCTTAGCAGTGTTGCACTTTCCAATATTCTCTTTTATGGAATCTGATAAGCCTTCAAGAATGGATTCCATAGCCATTGAATTATTTTTCCTTTCTTCCTTCTGAGCTGTTGTTTTCACTTTCTTCAGATGATCGTACCCAGTAAGAACTGACTGCCATACTCCACTGCCTTCTGCTTCAAGATAACCTTGCATTCTTCTTTTCCAGATCAAGTAATTTGTCCCACAAAACAATGGTGCTCCATTCACTGAGAACCCCATGGTGTGTCAAGGATCTACTTCAAGCTGGTAGGGCTTTCTGTGAAGGACCCGCTCTGATACCAATTGTTGGACACACCGAGCACACTGAGAGGGGGGGGTGAACAGTGTGTGTAGCTTTTATTACTTTTTCAACTTTAGCAATCATCAACAACTTATTCAATACATCATTCATTAATGCATTATCACATTATCATTATATCATCAACATTATTAACAATTACAGCTCATCATATCATCATCACATAGGAAGCATAGAAAAACACAGTACACAAGATTTTTACGTGGAAACCCAAGTCCTGGGGGAAAAACCACGGAAGCCTTTATAATAATAATTTACCAGCAACAACTGGAAGGAGGCAACAACCCCCTTTGTTACAAAGACTTCAATTCTCCAGCTACAACTGGAAGGAGGCTACAACCCCCTGGTTTACAGGCTACAACCTGAAGGAAGCCTTAGCTCCCTCAATTTCCTTGCCCCGTCCTGCCACCCTGATATGAAGATAGAAACTGAACTACTGAACCACAAACTGCACTGATCCTGCGGACCTGCTATCCAACACCTGTACCACACTGCACAATCTAAACCACACTGCACAACCTGTACCACACTGCAAAACCTAAACCACACTGCGCAACCTGTACCACACTGCAAAACCACTTTCACTGCTCATCAACTGACCACTGCTCATCAACTGTTCATTGCTCATCAACTGTCCACCGATCATCACAACTGTGCCACATTGTTCATCAACCTGTACACTCAATCTGTCCAATCTAGCTGTACCAATCAATCTCAACTATACCAATCAATCTGTCTGCATAAATCAATCTGTTGTTCACATCATTTGAATCAATCAATCTGAGTTCAACCAACTGTGTACCAGACCACCTGGGTCAAACCAACTGCTCATACAACTCAGCCAATCTGAGTTAGACCAACTGCACATAAGGCAACCTATGCCAAACCTGTACCAAGCTGCTTATGTACCTGTGCCAAATTAATCATATGCCTGTGTCAATCTGATCATGTACCTGTCCATAATTTCTCTATGGGAAACCTACTTTCTTACTTGGTCAAGATAGAGTTACAACCATAACTTTACTCACCCAATCATACTTAGTTAAATGACATCACAACTATTCTCACAATTTGACAGGCAACATAGTCAAGCAAAACTTGACGGACAACTTCAAACAAGCAATCAACAAACTGTAAGACAATCATTTCTTCAACCAACTTGGTCAATGCTATACCACCTATGGATACTTTCATCAATATACAGTCTCATACAATGTTAACTCAATCAAATACAGTCAATGGTTTCTCAATACTGGAATGCCCATTACTTAAGATCAATATTGACTTACTAAGTCAATGGTGAATAAAACAATTGCCCAAAACCAATCACATCTCAAATCAATCAAGAGAAGTATTATCAAATCAATCAAATAGCCTTTACTTTGTCAAATCATCAACTTGCCAATGTTACTCAGATAACAGTTAAGGCTCATAGTCAACCACTAACAAGTCAATCTTAGGTCAATCCACTTAGTCAATGACAAACCCTTACAACATTGTTTTGTCAACTCAATGAAGGTCATCAATTAAGTCAAAGAGTACTGTCAATACAGTCCTAATATAATACTATTCAAAATGCAATGGAAGAATGCTAATTCAATGATGACTTGTCAAATCAACATCAAGTATACATCATAATGCATAGGAGAGCATCATCACACTATGGTATGCATGTACATCATATTGTATAGGAGTGCATCAACTTCATAGAGTGTACATCATTATCACATGCATTATCATCATAAAGTGTATAATATCATAGCATAAAGGTATGCAACTTCATCATCATATCCTCCATAATGAATTCAAATATATATACCAATATATAGGCTCACATACTAATATCAAAGATGAACTCTATCCATGAGAGACATGTGCCATTACAAGAGAAACCTAGAAGCATGAGCCATACCTTTTTGAAGATCATAAGGTCAAGAAACGATAGAAAAACCAAAATAAACTCTATATCATGCAATCACATAGCCCTCGTAACAAGCTTTCCAATGAGCCAAGAATTTTGTAATTCCGATTCCGTATGAGAAAGTTATGCCAATTTTAGTGAAGATACCCAAAAAAAATTTCTCCTCCACAAAATTTCGCACTTTTCTCCAAGAGTTGCGAAATTCCAATTGATGAGAAAATGAAATGTTTGATATTCTATTTATATACGTCGTGGAGGAAAGTTATTACTTCAAACAAGGCCGACATGCAATTCAAAATTACAAATAATTAAATTTTCTTTTGTTAGGTCGGCTCACCCAAAAAGGTGGGGTACACCAACTTCAAAAACTCATATCTCTTCAACCATAAGGAGTTAGAAGATGCTCCACATATCAATGGAAATGGCTTGACGAGGACTATCTCCCTATGATGGGTTTATTTGCAAATTCTTGGTCTAATACCCTTAAATTATTCAATGTGTCCAGGACGTCAAAGACCCCACACATGAGGGTGCCAAAGACCATACCACTAACTACAAGAGTTTCAAAGTCTTCTTCAACATATCAAGGCACGTCTATGGGATCTACCTCCATCTACATCCCAATAGCCATATAACCACAAATAGGACCATACATCACCATGGTTCAAGATCCAAGGCACCACATGCAAGGGTTTCAAGGACTCTTTCAAGGATATCATATAATATTTAAAGATACTTTCCATGGACTTCAAGCCCATCACATAGGACTCCATCACCAAGTGATGAGGGCATCATGACCAAGGATTCTATCATATCAAAGGCTCCAACAATCATGGGATTACAAACCACCATATGTATGTATTCCAAGACCCAAATCATTTCCAAATGCACCATCAATGATCATATAGTGTCCAAGGGTCATCATGCCGCCATTTATGTGGGTGCCAGACCTTCTCATGCATAATGACCATCTCCAAGGGTTCCATGACCCCAACAAGGGATACACGGGCATCAAGATCTTCATCAAGGGTTCCAAATCTTCATCAAGTCATTAATGACCACATCATCACCTTTAAGGAGACAAGGACCATTAAGCCATCAAATGTGGGTCCAAGGACTTCTTCAGGGCTTCTTCATCACGCAAGGGGCTTCATAGGCTTCTTCAACCACACCATAGACCTCCAAGGGTCAAGATCCATCATGACATCACCTGTAAGGTTGCTAGACCTTCTCCTGGGATACCATGACCTCAATAAACACAAATGACCACTGAAAGGGTCATTTGGACTCTTGCAACTTCTTCAACACTTTTGTAGCGTACTAGGGGATAAGTTGTGGTACTGGGGAATCAGAGAAACAATTGGGGAACCGTAAAACATATTTGGGGTACTTAAACACTCTACAGGGTGTTCAGGGCTTTTGTCATTGTCCCAAGGGCTCCAAGGGCTTCAAACTTGGGCTTGAACAAGATCAAAAGGTCTCCTTAGACACTGACACTTACTTAACCCTCAGGGGATCCTCAAGGGGCACTAAGACATGTTGGCATCAATGACTATACACTGTTGGCATCAATGACAACTTAATCAACATAGTGAAGCATGTGCAACAAAGTATGAACACCACACATGATATGAAAGAGAATTATGCATACAAGAAAAGTTTAGAACAAAGCTCCAAGGTTAGAGAGAAAGTGTTCCTTAGTGTTAATCCAAAGAGGAGTTCCTTGTGCTTGGGAAAACAGAGAAAGTTGGCACCTAGATATTGTGGATATTTCAGTATTTGTATACAGATTGGTGCAGTCACTTGTAGACTATCCCTACCATCGCTTGTGGCTATTCATAATATTTTGCATATGTCCTAGCTTAATAAATATGTGCATGGTCCCAACCATGTTCTATACTTTGATGTTATACACACGAAGGACACAATATAGTTCATTACTAAACCTCTAATGTTCATATGCACTAAGAGGTAGCATTTATGGAGTAGATTCATTGAATGGTCAAGGTCTATTGGTAGCATTATTTAAAAGAACATGATACATGAGAACAAGAATTAGAAATGAGGAATGATAACTCAACTCTAGGTTCATGGCAATTTTTATCAAGGAAGTGTTGTAACACCCCACTATTGTTTATCTTGTTTGTTTACTCTTTGATGGTTGATCCCATTTTTAGGGATTAATATTCAACTAAAACTAGTTGCCTAGGCCCCCCTACATGAGTTAAATTATGAGTAGTGCCACTTCAAATGCAATATTTTCCATGAGTATGGGAATTTTGCTAAAACTTGTTGGAAGACCCAAGAGGATAAGCCTTTGTAGTCCATGAACCCCTCCAGTTAGAAGGAACAAAACCCGTTTAGGATAGCAAATGGATTCGAGGCTTTGAGATATCTAGAAGCACCTGAGAAGGAAAAAGGAGGGGGATGAGATACCGATTGTAGAAAAGGATGATCCATAGAAAGGAACCAAAACCCTTATAGGAGAGAATGAAGAAGATCAAGAGGACCCTAAAATTGTTACAGAAAAATCAAAGAACCTCCAGGCCCTTGATCCAATTGAAGAACTCAAAATGGCTAAGTAGTCTGCTAAAAAATATCCCTGAATGAAAAAAATAAGGCCTTGTGAGTATTTTCAACTCATCATATTGGTTGAAATATTGATCATAGTCTTGTTTGAAGCCTATCATCCAATGCCTTGGAAAATTTGTGAAAGAATTTGAAAGGAATGGTTTTTTCTTTTCTTTGCGATGCAAAGACATGAACAAGTCAAAGTAGAGGATATACCTTCTCACTCTACATATGGTATTAGACAACACCACTTATTCCAAAGCATAAATATTTAAAATATGAGTCTTATATGGTAAATATTTAAAGGTGTCATAAACTAGGGACTAGTATCAAGGATGAAGACATGATTTGCGGATGAAAATTAGGGTGTTATGCCCCAACTATTTCCTACAAGAAAAAAATATAATTTAATGAAATATAATTTTAATGTTGATATTTACGAGTGACCAAATTCAATCAATAACTCAACCTTGCTTTTCCCCTCTCTTTTTTTAGGAGTCGGAGGGTGCCCGAACAATCAGATCACTAGAGCGGATGCGAGTGCTGATCCAAATGCAACACATTCCTATGGTGATCGAGAATTCCGCTTGAGGGTTCCCACACAACCCGTAAACTTGAAAGCAAGAAGCTCTTTTAGTGCGAATTTAGGTAACATTGTAATGGTCATGAGAGTATTACCGGCTAATTATTTCTGGAATGTTGAAAATGATTATTTTCCTCATTGTTACTAAAGACATAAGGATGGATTGGACATATGCCACCATTCTTGCATCAAAGCACACGTTGGTTAAGTTATATAATGAACAAGCTAGGAAGTTTCATGTTGAAAATCCCGAAAGTCCTGCAAATGAATTTGTTTACGAGTCAGACAACTTTGGAAACTATACAATTTTATCAAACTTCACAACACCTTTCAAAGAGGCAACTAAAGATGAAAAAATAAGTGAACTATGGAGGATTAGTTTTGATGGAGCATATTCTAGAGTTTGGAAAGGAGTTGGGAGTTGGGATTGTCATGATTTCACCATCTAAGCAAACCTTTAAATTTTCTTTTAGACTTGATTTTGAAGCTTCGAATAATATGGTAGAGTATGAGGCACTTTTGCAAGGGTTAGAATTTGCCAAAGACATGGGGATCAAAATCTTATCTATAAAAGGAGATTATGACTTAGTTGTTTCCTAGGTTAAAAACATCTTTGCATGCAAAAGTGAAAGATAAAAAATGTATAGGAATGTTGTATGGGACACCATAAAATAGTTTGACACATTAAACGGTCATCGAATGCAACACTAATAGCCAGGCAAGCAGGGATGTTGACAAATTTTATTGTAGCAATGATGGTAGAAGGCTTGAGAATCAGTTACAGATATTATGAAAAATTATGTTGCTTGGATGTCTTGTAAGTAATTTTTGGCTGGAGGAGCCATGTTTTTAACATCGTCTTCAATTATACGAATATTAGTGCTTTTTGTATACACCATTGAAGCGAGATTTAGCTTCCTTTGTTTGCTCTAATTTGAAGGAATGGAAAAGCCATTGTTTGTGTGGCAATGTGCCATTCATAATTTGTTTTTATGTGACAACCAGTTCATCTAGCTATGGCTATGCAACATATTTGGTGCTACTGTCAGGTTTTCCATAACATGTGTGGCGTTCCTTACCCCAAGTGTTACAGTATCGAATAAGTATTACAGAGGAGGGGGAGCATTAGCTTCAGCAATGACAATCCCATAGCTTTGGACAGTATGACAATATTGTAAACCTGCCTTTTACTAATGAAGGTCGAGCAATTCCAAAGCTTTGGAGAGTATTGGAAACCTACCTTTTACTGATGAAGGTCGGGTGATTACAAAGCTTTGGACAATATTGGAAACCTACCTTTTTTTGCATTCTACTTCTTACCATCAGGAGGAAGGTTCACCATTGCAAAGCTTGAGGAGTACGACCTCAACATAACGGGAAACCAGAATGTTGTTAACACCAACCTGGATCCCAGTCATCCTCCTAACCAAGGAAAAACTCTAAGTTGAGAACCAATAAATCTTGCACTCTTTGTGGTGTTTACAAACATTGCACGCACCATTGCCCGCTCATCCTTGAGCTTCCACATTTTAAAAAGTTAGTAGACTAGACCAAAGTAAACGTTGCCCGAGGTCAGCCGAATAATAAACCTAATCCGCCTCCTACTGCTCAACCAACAGTATTGCATAACTCTTTTCCTCCACAAGGATTAGTTAATTCAGCCACCACTCCTGTCGTGAATCAAGCTTTAACTTCTACTCCATCTAATTGGATTTATATGATGTAAGCAAATGTGAACCCGCAGACCTATACTCAACAATATGGGATGCCGCCGGAGATCATGCCCCCATAGTTAATGCCTAAATAAACCAGTGACCCCTAGTAAAGAGTAGTGGACCCTTGCAAATTCTATGACTTAGTGTTGATCTGCCTCCTTGGGCACCTGAGATACCTCTATGTGCTACTACTAACCATTCTCATCAAGGTCCGCTCATCAGTATAGGATTGTATATCATTTAGCTCAGTCCCCCTCTATTATGTTAGGTATAGAAGACCTTAAGGCCTGCCCTACGCTACCGAAGGCTTTTCTATCTGTTTTGGGAGCAATTGGTTCATCTGACACTCGGTTAATGACCTTTGATCTATGTAATGTTGAACCTCACCTTCCCCCCTCTGTGGTGTTCCAAATCCCAGATACAACGAAGAACATTATGATTAATCATTGCATTATAGATGAAGATGCTTCGACTCGTGTCATGTCAGTTAGTGTGTGGAATAAACTTTGTTCACCCAAACTTGTGCCATCGATGATCACCCTTCGTCTGTATGATGCTCGTCCTTTCCACAAGAAAGGATTGTGGAAGAATGGCCCCATCGAGACAACATGTAAGACAGTTTTAATTGGCATTGAGGTTCTAGATGCTAACTTGGAATATAACAATCTTTTAGGACGTAGTTATATATGCGTAATGAAGATTTGTGAGAGTTAATGTTTGGTGATTATTTATACTCTGGTGATTTTATTCTTATTGTGGAAGTCACTCTTCTTGAGTAATCCAAAAAAGCGCATTGAGTCCTTATGGACCAATCATCCATGTGCCTTACGTGACATGTACAGACATTATTCTCATCATTTTTAAGCTACTTGAGTTGAGAGACTTCCTAGACATGATCCACCGTGTTAATGTTATGGAGGAAGACATCCAAGAGATCTTGCCCCTTGTTACTCAGGATGATCCGAATTCGATGTCGATGTATTACATCTCCACTTCTGTTGGTTCACAATCTTATGAGAGTGGTTTATTCTCATATGATGTCCATATGAGCATGCCTTCTATGCCCAATCTACATTTGTAGGTGTTTCCTATGTTATCTAAACTTTGTGCACATACGAAGTTTATTTATGGTCTTGACGTGGTTCTGTAGCTTGCACCATTTATACAATGGTGGTACTTGAATCCCTAGGCTCTAGTAGCCTATTTTTTCATTCAGACGAAGATATTATAGAATCCCTGAATGTTCCTGAATTCCCATGGTACAATATGCATCATTTTTTTTAACTTTTTAGCTTAGAACAAATTTTCGCTGAAGAATCCTTCCTACCAATACACAGTTGAAACCAAAGACTTTATTCCTCCCTGACATGTTGATTGGTTCAAGAATCCCATTCCTGCTCCAGCCGCCTTCGAAGAAGGGAATATGGCTAGTATTTATCCCACTATTAAAGTGGACATTTCTGTTACCTCTGGTGTCACTAAGAACATTTGTATCAGAGCTTTTTGTTCTCCTAAATAGGACAAGGTGAATATGTCACAAAATTAATAGCCTTGAGCACTGGATTTTAACGCCCCTTGTAAGTAGTTCCCCTTAAATCTAATTCCTTACTCCTACATGCCAAAATAAAATTAATATGTTACCAATCATCTCTCAAATAAAAATTATGTTAATAAGGGACGTCTTCACTTAGTGAGGGATCTATTGTGCTAAATTGAAATTTATCTCATTGAACACTAACACCTTTTTATATCAAGGATAAAAAATTCCAGATTGAATTCCTTTCCCTTAGTGGCTTCACGACTACGTTCCTCGCCCTCCTTGGGTTGGGCGAGTACTCCACATTCCTTGCCCTCCGGATGGTCTTTAGAGTACCCCATTTCTCTCGGTTCCTTTAAAGAACCTATTTTACAACAAAATTTGTTCTAACGTAGTTCCTAACCTCTCCATCTTGTTGTCCTTGTTTCAAGCTTTCTAACAAGTTCTTCAAGTCATAATTATAAGTTCACAATGAGTAGATATAACTCCGACAAGGTGACCATAATTTTTCCTTTCCCTCCATTGGCCTATCATGGAGATTTATGATGGCCCTAAACTCACCCCCTCATTTTTATGTTTCTTACCTTCCTATCCCTATCGATTGATAGGCCTATCTCACCTCCCTGAGTCGAACAAAAAGTTAGCTCACACACAAATTACCAAAATATTTGGAATATCGAATAAGCCATGAGTAAAATATTTGAATAAGAGATAAGATATGATATTGATGATGTTTTACAATTACAATGATAGGGCTTTATATAAGCCTTATCACACCTTTTCAATTATAAGGGCATGTCTCTCGACTTTTCTTAATTAATTAATTAATTATTTCTATATTTTTTTTTAGACAAGAACAGTTATAGATTAGATTAAGAAAAAAACAGTGGATAGACCATTGAAGGGTTACAGAATCTGGTTTTATATATATGCCAGAGATAACTATTCCAACAGTTCCCAAACGACCAGGTCCATACCACTACTGACAGATTACAGAAACATACAATAAGAGAAAAAACAACCAAACTGGAAGGAAGCATTCTTAAGTTCGGATTGTGTTGCTGCAGGCTCATTGATCTTGTTTCCAAAATGTAGTCCAAGGAAGGCTTCTCAGACTAAATGAAGACTTCATCCACTTATTCGATTCGGCGACCCACTTCCTCAATTTAACCGTGGATTTACTTGAGCCACCTCACCAATTTCCGGTCCCACACCTCCTTCCATTCATCCTTGTCGCTGCAATTATTTCTATTTATTAATTATTAATATTAATAATTAATATTGATATTTAACGTTTATATATATTCATATATATTATTATGTTATATATTTTTTATATAACATTGCCTTCCTCTTGGAGATGCTTTGTCCTCAAAGCATAATTATAGAAGATTCTTATCATTTGTTCTTATTCATAACTTCTTCTCATGATCTTCTGAATATGTAACTCTAATACTTGACAAAACAAGGTGATATGAGTTACGAATCCCAAAGAAAAAATGTCGCATCGTTTGTGAAGTGGTCCATCTGAGATTTATCTTCATCGAAGTTGTTTGTTGATTGCTTTGTTGGATGGAAATTCTCGTATTCCGCTTAGTTTGTTGATTTTGAGTTCTTTCTTTTATGAATTCATAATTATTCTGTTTATGTTCATTTTGACCCTGTTGGGGTCAAAATGATTTTTATAATTTGGGTGTCGATAGGGCGCTCTTGTTGTTTGTTCTTTTACTAAATTGGCTTCTTTTTCCTCAACTTGAATTTGTTTTTCAGAGAGTTTGGATGCTTCCTTCTGGATTTGTTCTAATTTGTGCTCTAATAGATTGTTATCATGTTGAATCTTCTCGAACTTTTCATCTTGCAACTTTTTGTCCCCTGTTAACTTCTTTATTTGTTCTTCTAGTTCTTGATTAAGATTTCTTAGGCATTAATTTTATTCTTGTTTTTATAGTATTTTTCCTTCGAAGTCTTCATTAGAATGATCCATCTTCCGACTATTTTTCAATTTTTATTTTTTTTAATCTTTGTAACTAATGTTTTGTTATGATTCTTTAGTCGAAAAATTTCTTTCGTATTGCTTGATAAGGTGTTATTGAGTTTTGAGATTTCCAACTTGTGTGTCTTCTTAGTGTCATCATATTTCTGCTAGATTTCTTTCTTCTGTTGTTGATGTCGACATGTCTCTGATTCTTGACTTTCTAACTTTCTTTAGACTTGCACCAATTTATTATCTTTTTCCATGACGAGCCGGTTTAAACGCTTTATTTCTAATTCGAGATTGTCATCGTTTCTATAAGGTGATTGTTCGTTAGTTTCAGACTTTTTGATTTTCTCTTCAAGATCTTGATTGTGATTTTTTAATCGAGATATTTCTTCATTCTTAGCTGATAACATTTTCATGATACCTTCATTAGCTTTTTCCAGCTTTTGATTTTGATCTTTTAAGTGACAATTCTCTTGTTCTATCAACTGATCAAGAATGCCCCGCTTACTTATATAAAATTGTAGGTTTTTATTGCTTTCCTTGTAGTATCCTAATTAGCCTTCCAATTTTTGTATTTGCGATTGCAATTGTGATTGACTTTGTTTGTCTTTCATAAAAAAATATTTACCACATATTGGACAAGAGCGATTGCAATTCTTAAAAACTGTCGCATATTGGAATTCCATTTCGCAATAAGGACACTCAATCCAAAATTTGGACTTATATATGGAATCCATTATTCACCACTCACTTCTTGAATAATCACTTCAATGAATTCCTTCAAAATATATATTTTTAATAATAATTGTAATAGATACAATTATTAAATAATAATAATTATTATTATTATTATTAAAAGTTAATAATAATATTATTATTAATAAATATAATATAATAATAATAATTATTATTATTATTATTAATGATAATAATAATTATTATTATTATTAATGATAATAATAATAATTGTTTTTGGAGTAGAAGGATAATAAAAATGGTGTGGATTGGGTAATTGGGAGGAATGATTGTTACCTTCCCCACCCAAGTTCAATTCTTGTTTGCTTCTTGGTAGCATTAAGATTTATTATGCACTACTAGCTTTTATGTTCTAACTTTATTATTAACTTTCACAAAACCATCCTTCAGACTTCTTATGCACTTCTAGATTTCACAAATGCTTCCAATATTGCTGGAAAATAAACCATCTACTGTTTTTAAGAAACCACGTGTGGTTTCTATATTTTCTTTTCTTTTTACTTCTTTGACTTTACCTTTACTTCTTTTACTTTTCTTTTTCTTTCCATATTCTCTTTTCTTTTTACTTTTTTTTTTTCCTTCTTGGTCAAAGACCACAATTTTAAGGAAACCCTAGGATAATGGTTAAAAACCACAATATGGCCAAAGGCCTGGATCGTGAACGTAGCTTTGATACCAAATGAGCTGAACAAAAAGTTATCTCACACACAGATTACCAACATATTTGGAATATCGAATAAGCCATGAGTAAAATATTTGAATAAGAGATAAGATATGATATTGATGATGTTTTACAATTACAATGATAGGGCTTCAAATAATCCTTATCGTCCCTTTTCAAGTACAAGGGCATGTCTCTTGACTTTTCTTAATTAACTAATTATTCATTTCTATTTATTAATTATTAATTATTAATATTGATATTGATATATATTAATATTAAGAATTAATATATATATATATATATTATTATGTTATATAATTTTTTATAACACTCCCTTTGTTACATTGAGGTCAAACATAACAACTTTAATATTCAACATGCTATTGTAGATACTGGCTCTGCTCTTAAGATTCTTTCTCTGAGTATGTCGTGAAAAGTAAATAACCACCCTCTCTCTTACTAACGTTGCGTGTAGAGGTTTTAATAAATCTGTAAAAATTTGATCAACTCTACGACTCTAAACATTACTCTTTAGCCCACAATTCTGTCCTCCCTTTCCATTGTTCTCAAGATTATTCTTTAGCCCATGATTGTGTCCTCTCTTCCTATGATTATAAACTTAGAAATAATTAAGTACGACGTTCTTCGTGAATGACCATGGCTTGATGCCATGATGAAGGTACCTTTCACCTTCAAGTAGGACTTACTTTTCTATCATGAAGGAGAAACCTATTTCATTAAGTGAGACTCATGCTTGTTCTCCCTTGCCCTTAATGGAAGTCATCCTTGCCTTATACGGTCTATCTTTCAATGTTTCTTATGTTGTGCATGACAAGTTCCCCACATCCTTTGTTCTTGTGGTCTTGGCCAATATAAAGTCAATTTTGGATCCTCCCAAACCTCTCGCGTTATTTTCCATCTTATCCCTTGCAATCCCATTGACCATACCTCTCCACCCATCCTGATATGTGGTGTAAGTATCATAAGGGCGAGACCCATAATATAAAAGACTGTTGTGCACTTAGAACAAAGGACGGCCTTAGTAGTCTATCCTCCCTCCAATCGTACACACTAGTTCATTGCCTCCTAACCCGAGTCCTCCACTAATTTTTCCTCCTATTATTACCTAGTCTCCATTGACACAATTCCCACGAGCTCTCCCCTCTCAAAGCCTTCCCTTAGCAATAAGTTATTTGTGACCTTACTCCATTTTTTTATCCAGAGTCTCGATCCTATTCTTCCCACCTCAGTCATACCTTTTGCATCATTATGCCATGCTAATCTTGTATCCCAAGGTCCTTTTTGGCCTCCTTCTCTTGTCCATCCCACCCTTGTGGTGTATCCTCCTGTTGGTACCAGAATCTGTCCCATCAAAATTTTTAAATTCAGACAGCGCATGTGTAAAGAAGAACCCCGCTCTTTGCTGCCGGAAAGTCCACAAGAACTTTTGCCAAAACTATAAATGTTCCATCCAGCCTGGTCTGTGTTCCTTATACCAAACCTTGTAACTTGACAAAGTCTTACGATCTTCCATTGCTATTTGAATCAAAGTCTCCATGAGTCAAAGTCCAAATAGCTATTCAAAATGATATTGTTTTACTCTTTATTCTAAAAAGTATAAAAGAGTAAAAAAAATATATATATATATATATATAAAATTTTATTATTTTAGAATTATTTTATATAATTTTAAAATAAAGCTTTATATTTATTTTATTATGAAAACTCTTTTTGTTTGATTTTGCAAAAAATATTGGGTTTTGATCATCAAGCCCACTACAAGTCAATGACATTACAAACAATCAAGCATCATCAAGGTCGAACCCGAGTCCAAGAGCCAAAGCATAAGGCAACACTCACTCACAAGGCGTTAAGGAGAGACCCCACAAGGGGCTCTAGTCTTTGCCCTATGCGTTAGGGGCTTTTGAGAGCAATGGTGTATATAAACACCATAAGAGATTTTCCTACAAAGCATGTGGTATAAAACCACGCAATGTAAAAAAACGCAGCATTGTAAAACCCAACGCCAGATGTAAAGAGATTGATTCATGCCAAGCAAAGAAGCACCATTAAACAGGTCATTCACATGAGAAGCCCACAGGTTCAAAAGACTGCACAACGCGTCAACAAGAGGCATTGACAACTGCAAAGATAATGCATTGAAAATCACTCTGATCATTGCATATGGAATAAAGTTTCAGATGCGTCCAGTCCAAAACCAAGTCGAGTATTGAGCATTCACATCTATGCTGAGGTGTTGATGGGATATTCAGATGCCAGACTTAGCGTTTCCAACTGTTGGTAAGTCTCCATAAATCGCCAAATGTTCAAAAACTCTCTCGCGTGGATATGTGAAGTCAAATGGGTTTAGTATGCTCACTTGGTGCAACTTAATTTCTGCCAAGATCAACCTGAAAGTCTTAATGACGGACTTGGGGTCATATTAGTCATCCTTTGGAATAAAAAGTGACATTGAGGAGACTGTCCAAATGCCAAATCATAGCAAGTGATCTACTTTAAGTGCAAAGTGTTAATAGCGAGAGATGAATACTATAATTTCGATGGTTTTGCAGTCCTCTCTGCCTGTAACATTCGACTAAAATCCAAAGGGCGTAGAGTTTGGAAAATCATTGGCATCACAAACATGTGGAGAATTGAACTAATTGCAAATGGTAAGATGAAGCCATACACATAGAATAGTCTTCAATGGGATGATGTGCACACTTTTGCATGATAAAAAAATTTGACAATCGATGGATTCAGTGATACTCTTCTTCCTCTTGATATTGAAATATATGAATGGTTGTGATGGTTGTCAAACTTCTTCCTCGTGAATAAAGTAATCCCAATTTTCTAGACATGAAATCAATAATATTGAATCATTTCTAGATCTATGGGTGAGAGATTGAAGATATGATTTTATCAGTCAAAAGGTCAATTAGATCCCAAATCTCCAAGGATCTGATTAGCATATTCAGGCAACATTTATATATTTTATAAACATATGGCAAAGTATTTGGAAGCAAAGCATCCAACAAATTCAATCAAGTTCTATTTTCAGAAAGAAACTCATCATTTCCAAGCAGGGTACCTATACTTTGGGTCATAGATCGATACCTGGCTAACCAACTCCAAATTTTGAAGAAATTTAGTATGAGGTGGCAGAGTAGATACAAACAAGAAATCATTAGTAAAGGGAATAACTTCAGATCTTTTATGTGATCTTTTGCAGTTAATTTGAAGGCTTTTTGGTGAGATTTTTGTTCTAGAAGTCTAGTAATAATTTATTGATGTAATCTTCTATAAATTCTGTCATTTGTAATTTGAGAGAAGGTGCCAGCCGGGAGGCTGAGAGTTTGTAAAAGTCTGAGACTTTTGCTCTTGGATATTTTTTAGCTGGTTTTTTAGCTTGGATATTTTTTGGTCTTGTTTAGACTGGCCACAGTTATGAAACCCTTTTTATTTTGATGTTTTCACTATAAATGCTCATACTGAGAACTTATATTCCCACGTATGTATTTGGAATTTATTTCTGGATATGGTATTTTTAATGTAACCCGTGAAGGAACTGTTAGTTCCATGTGTTTTCATTCAACTTCGAACTTGTATCAACATTGATATGATTCTTGTTTTAGTCAAGTCTAGTAGAGCTTGATGTTTTTAGCTGTATTACACTTTCTCTGCCTCCCCCTTTGTTGAAACATCCAATGGATTTCCATCGAACCCCTTCTGACTTGACCCTTCAAGGCTAAGAAGGGATGCTTTGGCATAGGAATCCCCGTGAACCCCTTCACGGGAAGCCTTTTTTTTGGACTCCTCTCGTTGCTCAACCATTGTTGTGGAATCGAGAGTGACAAACAAAAACCATAGCAGGAGAACCTTGCAAATTTAGATGGGCAAGATGACAAATGTCTCCATTTAAAGTTAGATGTACCTACGAGCCAAAAGAATGCAGTAAATGCAGGTTGGTGGTGTCCCATCGATCCTTTAATGATTGCCCCCAACATGACAATAGATAGATGCCTAAGATTGCCAACACCTTATAACAAAAAAAACTCCAAGTGTCTGTCATCCCAACGTTGTTTTGGCTTTCCTTTTCAATTATTTTTGTCAATTCTTCCTTCCACCTTGAAACCTCACTTATTTGCGGAGTCTCTTCAATCATAAGTTCTAACTCCCAATGCTTTAGATTTAGAGCCTGTTTGGCTCACCAATCTGCCATCCATTAGCCAATTGTCAAACATAAATATTCAATGTCAATTTTCCTTAAGTAACTTCATTTACCCACATGTGTTGGGTTTCTAAATTTCAATCTGAAACTAATATTGAGCTTTGCATCATATTGATATATACCTCATAATTCCCTTCTATATCTATCTCTTTCAGTCCTAGCTTATGCCAAACGTTAATTTTCTTATTTAAGCTTTCATTTCTGTTGGATTGTTCATATTGGATCCTATATTCTTCATATACATGACATTATTACAAGCCCTTACTATCTCTCTGTACTCCCCAAACTTCCTTCCCTTCCTGGGTTCCCTTTTGCAGCTCCATCCAAGTTGAGTTTAAATCTGCCATACCTGAGTGCTTTCCATGATCTTCCTTGATACTTGTTGATTGTTGGATGTTGAGTTCTACCCCATTTTGACATGATTTATTTTTCCTCTTGGATAATAATCTCTTCCTCTTTAGATTGGAACTTGATTCATGCAGATTCTTGGATATAGCTCTGTCTTCTTCAATATCTGAAGAGGATCAACTGTTTTCTTTTGAAATATCCCGTAGTTTTTGGCAAGTCATAAATTCCAAAAATGAATAGACTGATATTGCAGATTAATTTACAAGTATTTTGACGTAAAGGAAGATGAATTCTAATTTTGAAATGGTTTTCGTACCGTAAAACCTTCTGGTCCATAGCAAGGTATTTATTTTTCCCACAACAACCATACCAACTTAGCAAATTCACATTTAAAGAAAAAATGACTACCATTCCTTCATTTTGTTGGAAGACACTATATCTGGAGTGGCCTGCTACTCTCTTCCTCAAAGAGAGTCGTGTAAGGAGTTTATTTTTGACAGCCACCCATCCAAATGCTGATATCTTTTCCAAAACTTGTTCCAGAATGAATATTTTTCTACTCCAAAGTTCCTGAATAAAGCAAGATAGTACCCTTCTCTAACCAAATAGGTACCTCTGCCTTTCACATTCTAGCTTAGCTTGTCCAAGAAATAGTCTACATAGGATCTTTCTCTGATCAAGAGATTCATATGGGCCATACAATATGTTTCTTTGATCAAGAGCTTCATATGGGCCATTGATCAAAGCTTTCCATCTTACTTCTGTTATTCTTCTGATCTAATCTTCCAATGGCTTGTGTTCCCAGTAGTCATTAAATTTCACCCATGCTCTTTGTAGAAGTAGTTCACAAACTATTTCTAACCCTAGAATATTTTATATGCTTGGAAACTCTACAATTGATTATCCCAGAACTTAACAGTCTCTCCACCTCGGACTATTGAGAATGCATGGTCAACAATTAATTTCCTTTTTTGATTACCAAGTTCCCTATGCTTGAACAAGAGGAAGAGCAGTTTCCAAGAAAAGAGTCGAGTTGGAAGCATTTTCTTTGTGTTTGGCCCTGAGAGGTTTACTCCATAATCTACATTTTTCCTGGATGATCTTTCCTAGATCATCCTCCATAAAATTTTGGCTCCCAACGCCTCACTCACTAACTCAAAGTTCTGAATTCTAACTCCTATCCATTTGGTATAGAAGCTTTCTCCTAGGCCAAAAGATGCAATTTCCTTGATTCTCTTTGTTGCAGACTAGAAGTAGTTCATTAAGCTCCTAGGCTCACTTGGGAATCCTTTCGAGATCAGGAATTTAGAGCTTTAAAAGATTGGGATGGCTGTAAAAACAGGCTGGATAAGTAGTATTCTCCAGCCAAGCTAAGGTCAAAAATATGTCATGCCAGGCTGAAATTTTGGCCTTGAATATGCTATGGAAATTGATAGCTCTAGCTTGCTATAATCTTTGACTGTTTTCTTTCTTGATTTTGGTGCATTACAACTTACTAAGGCCATTGGTGACTTTCTTCCTTTCATAAGACGCAGATGCTGCAGTCAGAAAGTTGCAGAAAAATACAGTTTAGAAATATCCTAGGCCCAGTTCTAACATTTAATATGGGAGAGATGCCGACCTTGAGGAGGGCATATGGCAATGATGGTTGCATTTTTTTAATTGCATATTGAAAAGTTCAAATTTACTTTTAAGTGTAAACCTGTCTATCACAGTTTGTTACTAGTTATTCCGAGTCAACTGTAGTTAGAAGATGTAAAATCAGGTATATCCAATGTTTTCATTTTTCCTGTGAAAAGTCATATATGGTTAGCACAGAGGAGTTCGGCATTTTCTTATTTTCCTCTCATAAAATGCATATGTTGCATACGAAAAGTTGTGGAAAGATACCTTAGATTTTAGAGATATCCTAGGCCCAGTTCCACCATTTAATAAGGGAAAGATACTGACCTTGAGGAGGGTATCTAGTGATGAGGGTATCTGGCAATGATGGTCCAAAGGTTGTTGTTTTGTCGATGGAACTATCATACAATGGGATGCATGGGAGAAATGATGAAAGAAAGTTCATCATGATGTCAACAAGGCCTTCGAGACATAGATCAGACATAGAGTGGATACTGCCATCAAAGATGACATTCACACAAAATGGGGAGCTTACTTTCTTTAGTGGCACAGGGGAACCTAAGCCTTACTGTTTTGTGATGGAACTATCATACAATGGGATGCGTGGGGGATCGAGAAGAAGGTGCATCATGATGTCTATGAGGGTTTTGAACTTTTGAGACATATAGATAAAACATAGAGCGCATACTGCCATCAAAGATGGCATTCACCAATGGATTCAAAAATATCCTATAATGATCCATTGTCATGGAGATCACTTCCGGTTTTTACCAGGGTTGTTTTCAGATCATGGTCACTACAACACCCCCTATTTACATGAAACAAATTACGTGAAACAAATTGAACTTAGGCACATTGGATCTAGAGTTGTATCCATGCTCCAAACCCTTCCCCCTTTCCTGTAAAAGAGAAATATTTGGCGCCAAATATTGATTTCAGGGGTCGCTAATTGGATTGGTTCAAGGTAATGGACTAGTTCAGGCCAATAAGCTCATGAATTGAAACTTCAGTCTGCAAGAAGGAAATAAGTAAGCAACTAGAAAACATAAATGTGAAGGATGTGGCATAAGGAGCAAAGGATAAGAAACCAAGGTTCCATGCCTATAGGAGAGGCTACTTTCAAGCATCCAAAGATATGTATCAAGCCACTATGTATGCTACAGAGGACGAGGAGTGGTACTTACTTAATTATTGCCGGAAAAATAAATGCTCATCGACCTGAAACCTACTGCATCTTCACCTTTGCATAGGGTTGTGTCACTACCATTTAATAAGTCAGTTGTTATGGCCAAGATACTACCTACAAGAATCAACCCATTGCATTTCTTATGAGGGAATGTACCTATACAGATTTAGTTAGACATGGTGGCTCCTAGTTTTAGAAGGATTGTGCTTGTGGGAAATATTGTCCCTAAACATGTAGCACCTTCTGGTTTGTCACCTCATAGAGTTCAACAATTGGTCTGCATAAAAATATTGAGACTTGATGGGAAGATCATAGGGCTTGGCTAGAAATATGGGCACCTTAAGACCCCTTCTAAAATTGTAACTAAGTACAGAGTTTCCACAAAAAATTTAACCCATAGCTTGGGTAGAGCGGTAAAGTTGGTGCCCCATATCCAATAACTCTAACACCCAAAGCACTAAGATGCAATAAACTGTTACAAAATTTCAAAATGCTTAAAGATGTGTAAATATAAACCCCGACTTTGGAAACCATCTGAAAAATATTAACCCTATCTTGTGTGTAGAAACTAGGATAAACTAAAATCCCTTGTAGACTAAAAATTATCCCTAAAAAATCCCTTTCAAAGTATGGGACACTATAGATATTCAATTTTAGAACATTTAACGCTATTGAGAATAAACATGCTCACCATATTTTGAATAGCTATCACCTGCTATGATGAATGCCTCCAAGCTATCATTACTGGAAATCCGAGGTCTCAAACTAGAGAAATAATCCAAGGGGCTTCCTCGAATACAACCAACTCTTATTTAATTTGAGGAAGCCCAATTTCTTTCAATTTTTTTGTAAAATAGTTGGCGTGCACACTACAAATAAGGGCATTTGACATACAAGCCTCAAAATCTCCAAAACTAAACCCAAAGATTACCCCCAAAGCCTCAAAATATCTCGATTAAGCGCCAAAATTACACTTTCTTCCATGAAATGAGGGTTTGAAGACTTCACGGTTTCATGTTGTAGACTTCATAGTTTCATGTAAGTTCAAATATGTGTTTTTTAATTTTATTTTTTGTTTTTTGTTTTTATTATTTATTTTATATATATTAAAATACAATCTATATTACAATATATATAAAAATAGTGTATAATATATATAATAACTAAAATATAATGTTCCATTTTGATAAAATGGAACAAATGACATGCAGAGCATGCGAGCCATAGCTCAAGAGCGTGTAAGCATGCATGCATGCAAAAGTGAGATGCATGCAACCATGCATGCATGCAAATATACATCCATGCAACAAGTGAGATTCATGCAACTCAACTGAAAAATAGAAGAGAAAAGTAACTTGGGTATACAAAATTTAGGGCATGCAATGTCACAGTTATAAAAGAAGGATAAAGTGAGTTACTAGGATGGCTTGTTATTGTTGATTGAGAATTGGTTTTGAGAGCTCTGAGATCCTTTTAGGGTTGAGGGTGATTGCCTAGCCAACATTGATATCGACGGTGAAATCTATCCATCCTAGTCAATTTCTTGGATAGATAATTTAGATCTATCACTGTGTGCTTCATTGCAAAGGATTTTGTTGAGTTGCTAAACAGGGATTGAATTTTGTTGGAGATTCTAAGGCAGAGATCAAGTTATTTATAGTTGGGCGTATTCTCTTTCTCAAGAATTGACAAGGAAAGAATATTTTATTGTAATCCTATGCATTTTCCTTGGTAGTTTGAGCACAAAGGATAATGGGATTGTGAAGAGGGGTGCGTGACCATATAGAGGGCCAAATCCATCATTCCAAACAACAATCAAGTAGTAGGGAGGCCGCGATCATTACATCTGAGGGTAACTTCCTGTATGACAGCATTCAATTGATTTTGGAAGGCGTCTGGCCTCTTGGCATTCTCAAATTGAGAGAAGTCGTGACCCTTTGAGTAGATCGATTCCCTTGTTTAGATCAAAACTTCATTGAAGGCAACAATCTATACTGGTGTCTGATTTCCAATAATTATGGCAGCCTTTGATTGATCTTAGTCAACGTTTAAAGGTAAAGAGGATGTGACCTTATAGGGGGAGATCATGGTGTTTGACAGTATTGATCTCTCTGGGAGAGACTCTCAATACTTTTTCAATAGTTGTTATTTTGGTCTTAAATATATTGGGTTGACTCGTTCTACCCTGACCTCTTTCATCAATTGTGGTCGATGAGTTCGAAGTTACTGCTGGATTTTCGTAAGTTTCAAGTTCTATCGATAACTCAACTCAACTTTCAGTTGGTTGGTCAATCCCTCCTCTATGTTCATTAATTATTATTTACACCTTATCCTTGTTGGATTTTAACTCCCATAGATGTCTTGGAATCAATCTCTTATTGCATTTGAAGCAAATATTTGCATTCTTCATTAATTCTAGCCATTGTCTTCAGGAATCTTCAAATAACTTGTCAAATTTGTCCACAATTTTGTCGATTTTTTCCCAACTCTATCTTCAACTCCACATAATTGGCTTTATCTTATTAAAGATGGTCATCTTCTTGCACCCTGTCATAATAACTCTTTTTAGTAGTGGCTTCCTTGCGGGACCCACTTAATTTTCCTTTTTTTATTTTTTAAGTTTTTAATTTATTCTTTTTTTAAATAACTTCACTTATAACCGAGACACTTTGAATTATAAAAGGCCAAAAAGATAAAATAATAGTTGAGGTGCGACATATCACAAAAAAGAGTGGTTGTACGAACGAATGGCAGCTGATAAGATGTTTGAACGGATCTGTGTCAACAGAAGCACGCATTGTAGCTAGTGGTGGTGTCCTACAATAGCGACAGACTAATTTATGAATGAATTGTATGGATGCATGGGCATACAGCGGAAGCCACAAACAACGGAAACAAGAATTAATTTGAGTGGTGGTTGTACAGAATCGTATGGATCTGTCACCGTTGTATGGATTAATTAATGCGACTGTTACAACATTATTGTCCTTGGTAGTACAATGTACGGGCAGCTACAGTGGAATTAAAATCATACAAACATAGTACAAGTTGCAATTTGGTGGTTGTATCGGGGAGGAATCATACTATCTACGGGTAGATAATTGGAGGATGACAGAATGTACAACCAAAAAATGTGTACAAGTGTACGAATAGAGCACAATTTCAATGAATCATACAAACACTAATTTGACGGCCGCAAGGACGGATGTACGGAATTATTGGTTTTTAGATTTGGCAGCTTTAAGTATTAACTCACAAAATTTGGCCAAATAAATGGCTCTGATACCAAATGTAATAGACAATTCCTATTATTATAGAATGACAAAGGAATTCTACAATATATATAAAAAATATTGAAATTAAATGATTGATATTAATTGATAAGATGACCAAATGAGGGAGCAGACGGATCAAAACCACCCTGATTCAACCTTCACGTATGAACCGATTCGAGCAATCGAGATTAGACTATGGTTCGGGCACACCAAAGTTTAAAAGGATGTGGAATTGGAGGAGATTCCTCCACTGATAAAAGAAGGGAAGTTAAGCAAGAGAAGATTTATTTTGATTATTTATTGTTGTGGAAAAGTCTTGAGAACAATAGCATGCGGAAACAATTGAGTGTAAGTTGTTTCTACAAAAAAGCAAGACAAGAAAATGCTAGCCATGGGAATTCAATTTGGTCAATAGAGTAAAAAGGCCTATGAAGGGTGGTGAGGTACACAAATAGGTTGAAATCTTTACAACTCGGGGAAGGGCCGAAGTCCTCATGTTTCAACATAAGTTTTATTGCACTTTCGAGATGTAGAAAATGTGTTTTTATTGGACAAACACATATTTTGTGTCAATGGTAGAAGAGTTCAAATTTTTCAACATCATTGACTCTAATTCAATTAAAAAGTGTCAACAAATAATCAAATCAATTAATAGAATGGCAAATCAAAATCAACCATGTTCGATACAAATCTTACAATCAAAGAGAAGTGTGTGGTGCATAAATAAGACAGCAAAATGGGGAGTTGTGAACCTCACTCTATCATTGATTGGTTAAGTTACTTAAGTCAAGTTGCAAATAGTTTCTACAACTTACTTGGTCTGGATAAGATGGTTATGTTTTGGTACAACCAATTGTGATTGATATGGAACCATTAAAGGACCATTTTAGAATAGATAATTTCTACTGCTCTACATCTTGCCTTGATCCTCCTAGCCTCGATAACCATTGATGTAGCTCTCCAATAAAAATGGCGATAAGGATATCTTGATTCACTCCCAAAGGGCACATAGGAACGGTGTTTTCACTCAATCGAGTATCTGTAAACTAAAATCTAATGAGGACAAAGTAATACAAAGTCTTGCTTTCCATCAAGTAAAAATGTGCATTGAATGAAGACAATGCAAAAAAAAATGTGTCCTCGAACCACAACAATCTAGATCCAACAATGCATGCATGTATCACCATTCTCAACAAGGAAGTTACTTCAAAGATAGTGCACTTGATCCTTCACTCTCTCATCCACAAGTCCTTGAGCCATCAAACGTACACAATCTACCTAGTATCTTGAATGACAACAAATATTGTCCAATGTTCCATGGGAACACGTCCCACAAGGTCGAGGGCATGCTTTCCATACACCTCGAAACAAGGGGCCTTCTAGCGGATGGCATATCAAGAATAACAAGAGGAACGAAACCAATCTCTCTCTTAGTTGGATGGATATCGTAAGGAGGAGAGATTTAGTGAGCCTCCTAGTTGATAGAACTTTACACTGGGTGTCATTGTCTCTAGCAAGAGATTCCACAATTCAATGAGGGATACTGACCCTAATGAAGGTGTCTTTGTCTTTATTCTCAAGGAACACGAGACAAAGATGTCTATTATCTCTAACCAAAATATAATTACAAATTCAAAAGAGAGACAATTCAATACTAGGCCTCGAAATACGAGAAAATCATATTGCAAAAGTTATATATAACAATAAAAAATGTAAGAAAATATAATATTTTATTTTTTTTAAAAGCTACTTACATTAAGAAAGAACAAGGACAATATAATGTGCAAATGCGTGTGCCTACTTGCCTACCTAAAGGCCAAAACGAAGGCCTTCAAGTCAAAGCATGCCTCGATAAAACATCCACATGCATCTGTCACAAACAGGGTTCAAAGATGATGCTTGCGTACATTGAGGCAAGAGATGCCATTCAGCATGTAGATTTAGAGATGCATATCTAGAGGTTCGTTAGAAGTAATTGGAGAAGCATATTCTTCAATAGGATCCACTTATAAGTGGCCATGCTAGGTGATGACAATTCCTTTCGACCTTAAGAAGTTTCGCAATTGTATGCTATTAGTGGTAGTGTTCTCTCTTGTTTCTTTTAAAGAGGTTAACGTCATAGTTCAGAAAAATATAGACTTTAAAAGACATTTATATCATTTTTATTTTGAAAGCCGCCATCCATCATCTGTAGTCACTACCACTTCTTGAAAAATTAAATTACATGTTCCTATGTACATTGAAATTTGAATGCCATCTTGGTTAGAATAACGTGAAGCAATATATTATCATGTCTTGTAAACATTAAGCAAGATAAAAGAAATCATTATGAATCACATAATTGAGCTTTAAATCAGTCCATAACAATTAAATGTGTATAACTTTACCCTTCCTCCAATAAAACAAAAGAAAATAAAAAATCTAGAAAAAACACAAAGGAAATGACAAAACAAGAATGATAGAAATTGTCATGTCATCTTTTCATATCTACTTTAGTCAAATGATTACCTTTAGCTCCTTCAATCAAAAACAGTTTAAACATATTTTGCTAAGAATTCGTTTAAGCTCCTCCACATGAGAAGGATGATAAATTGGTGTTGGAAGTCTAATGTGTCCAAAATGACCTGCAAAACAGTTTCAACTTCTAGAAATAATAAATCACGCTGCATTTAGAGTGAAAGTTTTCTGCCAATTAATATAATCATGAACATATTGTGATAGAATGATCAAATGATTGAGAATTTTGCAACCATACTGCATAGTACATACCATCACATTCATCGGGCTTCTCAGTTCCACATGTTTCACATTTACCAGACTTAACCGGGAGTCCCAGTCGAGCATTCACAATGCTGAGTTGGATGTTGAATAGAAGACATTCCGTAGACTGACACCTTACTCTGCAAATACCAAAATAAAAGTGGGACTTAAATATGTGCAGTGAGTAAAGATTGGTTAAGGTACAAAATTCCAGAATAATGTTGTAAAGCCACATTTCTTAACTATAATTACATATATATAACAATTTCTGATAAATTACGCAATATGCTTGATCAATTCACTTAAATCTCCCCATAAACTTTCTTCTTGTAAATATCTAACAACCATTATAGAAAGTGAAAGCGCTATCCGAGAGGATACATTTCTTATAACAACCTGTCACTTGCAAACATAAGTTCTCCATGGCAATCACAAACAAAAAAGAGGAGCACCACATGGATATTTAACAAGCTTTTTCACCTAAAACATCAACAGTCTTTAAAAGAAAAGATTGAAAACAACCAAGATTGTTTTCTTGAGTAAACCATGGAAAGAGCAGCAGCAGCAGCAATCATCTTTGGCAGTAGCCACCCCACAAGATCTTAAAAGAATGAAATTTAGCAAATTATATAAAACCTTTCATTAACAAATCATTTGAGTTATGTAAGGGGGTTGCTTTCAGCAGCAGATCATCTTCGGCAGTGGCCACACAATAAGATCTTAAAAGAATGAACTTTAGCAACTTCAAATCATTTGAATAATGTAAGGGGGCTGCTTTAATAAATGACTTTCATGAACTATAAAAATATAAAGTATCCTATTCTCGTCCACTTACAGTATCGTATTGTCGTCCACTTCAACCAATTTGGCTTGTCGGAAATGTGTTAAATCACTTTTATGACAAAGGGAAACCAACTCCAAGAGGTCAAACACCTTCCCTCACACACACACACAAGGCATTATTCCTGTTTACGTGGTGGCACCCCATCCCAAAAGATCTTAGGAGAACTAATTTTAGCAACTTCTATAAAAGTCCTCGTTACCAAATCATTTGAGTTATGTAAGGGGTCTACTTTAAAATGACTTGCTTTATGGAATATAAAAGGATAATGTGTTCTATTATCATCCACTTAAACTAATTTGGCTTGTGGAACATGTTTTAGATTGGAACTAACTCCAAGCGGTTAAACACTGTCCCTCACACACAAACACACACACTCTAAACCCATCAGGGTTAGAACTGAGTTGTCTGCATGACAATGCCCCATCCCAACTACTAAGCCACAATGTGACTGAGGACATCATTATGAAGTCTTAACTTTAAAGACTTCAAATTAGTTGAAAGGACAATTGTCATCCGTGTCTGTCATAAATCTAATCTATCTGATCCACTACGCCATTTTTGTAAGAATTAGTTAATATAAGCCCAAGAGTTGGCTCGATCGACTAAACTACCCAAGGCATCTTGTTGACAAGAAGCCCATAGGTCGTAGGCTCAAATTTGTTAAGTCCCTCAAGTTTACCAACTATTATTGTGGTTGGTGGTTGAGCCGCCCTCCATCTGCAAATTCTAGGAAAGAGGTGGGGAGAAATCTTGTGAGGTTTTCCTCTAAACAAAAATATGTAAAAATTAAAAATTAAGAAACAAAGTTATTTGATTTAGAATATAATCAAGTATTGATTGTTTTCATCACGTTGCCCTACTACTCAATGTATTTTCAAACATTCATATCAGATGAATTTTTAAGGAAATTTGGTACACATCTTCCAATTTCAAAATTGTTCTGAACATACACATCTAAACTTTCCAATTACACAATCACCAACTTCTTAATAGCTAATTTGGAAACTAGAAGTTCAACTATCAACAAAGTTCAAGTTGGTTTTTTTTTGTTTTAAACTTTTTAATGTTTTTAAGTTTTGTATTAATTTTTAAAAATTTTGGGCTTTTGGCAGGCTCGTGTAGGCTGCCATCACAACCTACAGGCCTGTAGGCTCCCTTGTGGCTGCCTACACAAGCCTGCCAAAAATGAGTTAAATTTAATTTATTTTTTTTAAATCATTTTAATTTATTCCTTTTCCACTATCAGATCCATGGCACCTAAGGGCAGACCTAGAAGGCCTCTTGATAAAGCATGGTATCATTGTGTCCAGGTGGTCCCAGTGCAAGACAATCAAGTAAAGTGCAACTACTGCCCAACAACTATGTATGGGGGCATAAACAGCTTAAAACACCACCTAGCTCGAGTTGTGTGCAGGGATGTTGTAGCTTGTGATGGCTGCACTGAAGAAGTCATAGTGGAAATGCACATTCCTTTGGTAGGAATCAAAGAACAAAATGCCAAGAGATCTAGGTTGAGGTTTGAAACAACAGGGAGGGGTAGATCTCCAATGGGACCTCCATGCAGTTGCTCATCAATTTTTGCACCAAGTCCATCTATCACCTCTCCTTTCTTCCTTCCTCGTACTACCTCGGGATCTCGACCAACCTTGGACAGCTTTAATGAAAGGAAAAAGAAGGAGGCAGATATGGTAGTTAGGAGGTTTTGGTACCATGACAGCCTCTCATTCAACATTGCAAGGTCTCCTTTTTATCAACCCATGGTAGATGTTATTGCTAGTGCTAGCTCTGGATACAAAGGCCCCTCTTCTAGTGCACTTAGGGGGAAGATCTAGATGAGGAGTTGCAGTTTGTCAAGGCACAGTTCGAGAGCATTAAAAGCTCATGGGAGTTTACAGGTTGCACAATCTTTCCAGATGGGTGGACAGATCAGAGGACTAGAACAATCATAAATTTTCTTGTGGCTTTCCCTAAAGGAACAATGTCCCTGAAATCTGTTGATGCATCTTCACATGTGAAAGATGCAAATCTGATATTTACATTGTTAGCAAAGGTTGTGGAAGAAATAGGGGCCAAACATGTTGTCCAAGTAATCACAAACAACGCTGCAAATTATGTGGCAACAAGTAAATTGCTTTGTGCAAAATACCCTACTTTTTTTTGGATCCCTTGTGTTGCCCACTATATAGATTTGATTTTGGAGGACATCGGGAAGTTGGAGTGGGTGCAAGATGTGGTTCATGAGTGCAAACAAATAACCAAGTACATTTATAACCATGATTGGGTGTTGAGCCTTATGAGAGAATACACAGAAGGCTATGTAGCATGGGTACTCGTACCCGAGGGTAGGGTACGCGTACACGTACCAGGTACTTGGGTACGCGTAAGGTACGTCTCCTGTCTTAACCTGTCGTACCCCATATTAGCTCCACATAACAGAGATGCCATCATAAAAAAAGGGGTACATATAGGCTAAATGGTGCGGCACTGGGAAAATATAATGACCCCCAACCAAATCTGAACTAAATTTTTGCTAACTGCGTATAGAGTCTGGCTGAGGACTTATGTCAAGCACTTTACAACACTGTTCAAATTCCACTGAATATTGTCCAAATCTGGTAGACCGATTTTGCATTGATTTACAAGGAATTTTTTTATGGTTTTTTGTTCAGCACTCATGGAACATAATTGAACTACCAAATGTGCACATAAAAAATATACATATGTATTTAATACTAATAAATACACTCACATCAACCCAGTAATACATTTGCAACTTTTTATTGCCTGTAACAGTAGTACAAATAGGTGTTTAAAATCGGATTTCAAGTGTACCTTCAAATTACAATATGACTGTTTGTTACAACTACCTAATACAGTGATTTATCAAATTTTATGTAACTTTGAGTCTTCCACTTGATATCTACTATGAGTCTATGATTTTTCAAATTTTCAACGTGAATGTTCCTTGTCCAATTAATCATTGAATTTAGAATTATGAATCATGATTCATAATTTATGAAGAAATCTGAAATATGCATGTATAATGTGACTATGACATGAAAGACCCGCCCCCGTCCCCGTACCCAAGTTTCTTGGCAACTTAGACAGAAGGTGAGTTCAGTTGCCCTCTACTATTACACAGTTTGCAACAAACTTTCTCTCCCTCCAAAGCCTTCTTAATGAGTACCAAGCATTGAGACAGATGGTTAGTAGTAGGGAATGGATACATTATAAGGACAACACAAAACCAGATGCAATGGCTATGAGTTTGTATGTTCGTAGAGATAGTTTATGGGAGGAAGTCACTGAGATTGTCAGCATGACAAAACCACTTGTGAAAGTGTTGAGGATCATCGATGGTGACAAACCACCAATTGGGTATGTTTATGAGGGGCTGGATATAGCCAAAGAGGCCATCAAGGTCTTCTATAAAGGGGATGAATCTAAATCTCTCCCTATATGATATATTAATGATTCCAGGTGGGGCAGGCAGCTACATTCACCATTGCATGCAGCAGGAGCATATCTCAATCCAAGCATATTCTACAATGATAGGTCTAAAATTCAAAAAGATCTTGAGGTGATGAGAGGTGCGATGATATGCATTGAGAGGATGTACCCCAATCAAGAGACTCAAGACCAAATCAATATGCGGCGAAATTTGTACAAGGAATCATCTGGTATGTTTGGATTTAGCTCAACACAACGTCTCAGAGAGAAGAAAATGCCATGTAAGATTCAATTCATAAATCGTTAAATTTTATTTTCCTAGTTTTATTTTTCAAGTTTGACAATGAAAAACTAGTAATCATTGTTTGTTTGTTTTTTATAACAGCCCATTGGTGTTAGATTATGGCACCGAGGCACCACAACTACAGGAATTCACCATCAAAATCCTGAGTCATCCTTGTAGTGCTTCAAGTTGTAAGCGCAATTGGTTAGTATTCAAGCACATCCACACCAAAAAGCGCAACAGGTTGGAGCATGAGAGGTTGGAGAAGTTGGTCTGCATATACTACAACCTTCGGATGCTCACAAAACAGTTGCAGGCAAAGGCTTTGGATCCAATTTTATTGGATCAAATTGATCTAGTCTCTTATTGGGTAATAGAGGATGAAACTCCTGTTGATTTGGGTCGGCTTGATGAAGAGACCGAGAGTCCATTTGGTGTACCATTTTCTGAAATGGAAATGCCGAACACACCTGCATCACAGTTGATTTTTCAGTCTAGTGATGTTGGCACTAGCTCTAGTAGGGCCTATACTAGGCGTTCTACTACTCATAGTCATGCACGAGACTCGAGTTTGGACTTGGAGACACTATTTTTTATTTTTTTTCTAGTTATGTTTTGAGTTATTATTTGAACTTGGTACTATTTTGGAATGTGTTCAAGGAATCATCTTTCAGTTCACTATTTTGCATACAAATATTGAGCGTCAAATGTTGTATTATCAATTTTTATGAGATGATCTAATGAATTTCTGCTTATAATTGCTTTAACTTAGATGGATTAAAAATGTCATTATATATGTTTTTTGTGCACAGAAGATACCATTATATGGTATTATTTCATATTTGTCGAGTCTTATCTGAGTCGCCGAGTCTATTGAGTCCCAATCCAACAGAGTATTTGTAGAGTCTGAGTCTAACTACACTGCTCTAAACATACCTCCATAAGAAGGCATTGCTTAACAGAGGCAATAGAAAACACATTAATACAAAAACAACACAATAAATAACATGACAACATATGATGTGACAAATATACAATGCCAAGCACTATGAAAGGTACGGGACCAACGGAGTTGGCATCACCTAACAATGTTGATTTCCAAGAAATCTTACCAAATAAGAGATGATGCAAGGTGTCCCAAACAGGGAATAGAAAACAAATTACCACAAAAACAACACAAAATATATAACATGACAAATATACAATGCCAAGAACTATGAAATGTATAGGACCAATGGAGTTGGCATCACCTAACAATGTTGATTTCCAAGAGATCTTACCAAAAAAGAGATGATGCACAATGTCCCAAACAAAATCCCAACAATACTAAACATACATGCAGTTCCAAAATAAGTGTCCAATTGTCTCAATCTCACCACAATGGAGAGGTATTGTTGCAAATCAGTTTCCTAACTTCATGCAATAGGCAAGGATGACAAAGAAGGATCACTGTCCCTTCAACTACCTCAGGGTGAAAAAGCTACAGTGAATGCTCTAAATGCTACACTAGGGTTTTATATCCTAAGTTCCTAACACATTCAGATGCAGAGATTCTGAAGAGTTATGGTTTACCTAGTCCAAATTTCATAAGGGCTTGAAACAGGGCCTTAAAAGATGAGCACTTGCTATGTTGACTAAACAAAAGACCTTTTATTTTGATTGCATCGAAAGTAGGCATATTTAGGTGTTGGGGGAGGGCACTCTCACTTAACCTATTTTCCATTCATTCTCTTGGTCAAAAAAACAAGGATTCACACAATCATGTTCATTTTGAATGTGTCACGTCTCAAAACCTAGAATTGTATCAACCATTTTATAATAATTTGGAATCTTCTTCCAAGTCTAGATGGAAAGAAGGGTTGGATACCTTAGCGGGAGGCCGCTATCACATGCTAAATGGATTTCTTCCATGGATACATTCATTAAGACAAATATTATGCATCATGAGCATTGTAAGGCTATTAAAAATTAACTTTGTTTATTCCTCATTTGCTCCATTCTTACCCATGTGACAAGGACAGACCAAGCCTAAGATACCAAACTTTGTCACCAACTAAAAAGAGGTTTGTTGACCCAAAGAGACAACTCAACTAAGGACCCAATTGCATTGGATTAAAACTGGTGACAAATTGATGTAGCAATGCATCAAAACCGTGGCCATTAAGGTACCTATGGAGAAAATTTTATAATTAAGGTTGTTCGATAAAGAAGAGGAATTGTTGAGGAGTTTGTAAATCAATATAAAAATGATTCTCCAATTGCTTGGGCCTATAGTGGAATGTAGAATGGCCATGCAAATATGTCTTAGACATAATTGCATGGTGCTTCTTGGACTGATGGTGTGTGAGGAGGCATTAACTCACTAATCAATTAACAACAAATCTGATGAAAATGATTGATAACATGTCACTCGGATTGATGACATGTCACTCAGATGCAACTTCTACAGGAGCAATATGGATATTTGTGGTCCAAGGTTCTCTAGGGTGTCTAAGGAAGTTGTCAAAAAGCAAACCTTAAGTGCTATTGTCAACTAAGATTTCAATAAATCCATGTGGAAACTAGATGACCCTAAGAGGATTACAAACTAGACACCAATAACTCTACTTAATGTTTCTCACAAGATTTTGGCCAAAACCCTTGCAATACACATAAAACATAGCGATTCTAGCAATATTTTGGCCAAAACCCTTACAATCCACATAAAACATATTCTACCTAAGATAGTCCATCCTAAGTCAATAGAGGTCATTAGAGGATAATTAATTTGGACAATTTCTTAGAATAGATCCATGCCTTTGGTTCGGATGCAACTTTTATTAAAATTGGCTTGAAGGAATCTCAAAATCAAGTTGAATGGCCATTTATTCTAGATATGTTAAAACTTAAAAGCATTGGTCTTAAGGAGCTTTTTCCTTGGGGTTTGTAGGCACTCTCTTTGTTGAAGCCCAATTTAAATTAGAGATGTGATTGGACAATGACTTGAAACTTTGGAAATGCATGAATTAGGTTTGTACCCTTGGTATGTATACACTTTTTATCAACATTATGTTTTAGAAAACTTACAATTGTATTGAATGGCCATTTATTCTATCTATGTTAAAAGCCCTGAGCTTTGGGAACATTTCCCTCGAAGTTGTAGAAACTCTCTTCATTGAAATCTTGGCTTATCTTTATATCAAGAAATTTATATCAAAATAGGTCTTTCAAATAGCCAAGTACATTTATAACCATGCTTGTGTGTTGATCCTTATGAGAGAGTACACAGAAGGCTATGTAGCATGGGTACCCGTACCCGAGGGTAGGGTACACGTACGCGTACTAGGTACTTGGGTATGTCTCCTGCCGTACCCTTTCATACACCATATTAGCTCCACATACCCGAGAACCGAGTACTTGGGTACATCTCCTTCCGTACCCTTTCATACACCATATTAGCTCCACATACCCGAGATGCCATTATCAATGACTCCTCACAGCCTTAGTGGTTCACCTTTTTTATTGTTTATATCATATTTCATGTACTCAATTTTATCATTGACTATTTGGAAAACATTTATGTGAATTGGTGCAAACACCATCGCTTTGAAGAGCAACTAATGTACAATATTAAAATTCAAAATATTATTGAGAATATTCCCCTTTTAATATTATAAGTGACAAAAGGACTTAGGGTATAAAGCTAACTAAATGAGTCGAAAGAGTAAAACTAATATGAAGAACAGAGCCACCACAAATTTGAAGGTCCAAACAAATACCTAGTAGTAAAAAGTGTTTATTTAAGGAATAACTAAACAGATTAATGATTTACAAAAGAAAGGAAAACAATAATGAGAAAATAACTCTGCAATGTTTTTAACCAACATTCATGAAAATTAGCATTGATATATTTCCTCAATTAAAAACAAATAGATGGTTCACCTACACAAAATTTGAACGATAAGTCAAAATGTGGAATTTTGGTTTGTCCTCGAGACAATTAATTCAAGAAGAATAAAATGTCCAATTGAGGACCAAATTATTCAAGACCCTTTAGCAAAATCTTCAAAATACTAACGAAATATACGACTTCAAATAACAAGTACAAGCTCTAACCCATTAAGTCAATTGTCTATAAAGGAAATTGTACATCAATCAAAGGCCTAAATCCATAAATGAAGCACTCACTCGGAAGACAACGAAATTGATAAGCTACAAATGCTCGGTGGAAATGCACAAATGTTTGCACATGATTACCATAATAAATTTTTACACTCGACGAGAACATAGCATGAGTACGAGTCATTGATGTCATACATGTTTTATACTTGGGAAATGTACATACAATTCATGCATGGTTTATGTCAAATCATATACATCGTTAACCCTTGGTTATGATTAAAGCAGGATCAAAGAAGTCTGCATTAATAACAAGAAACTCTTGCTAAGGATGAAGGAAAAAGCCCATGCCTAACTTGGCATGAGCCGCATCATTGTACTTGTTTAAGCAATCTCAAGCGTGGTTTGGCATACTAAACTTTTAATTCTTACGACTGATAAGAGGGCTCAAGAGCGCTAAGGATTCATTCAATGTGCCCATTGGATGATGATCAAGTGTATGGAAGGACAAATGAACCATAGTAAGTTATGGAATGGTGGGGACCATAAGTAGTGCTAACCATAAGAGTAGGGCTACTGTGGGGAGGAAAAGTCAGAATCCATCATCTTACAGGTCAAAGGCCATAGGTCTAACTTGGGCTCCATTGTGTGCTAACTCTGTTGTAGGGGTTTATTTTGTAGTCGTCTGTTCTTTTGAGTGTCAAAGGTGAGCCTCCTCACATACATTAACCATTAACCATTAACCATTATTTGACTCAGAATTGCTGTAAATAAGGACCCGAGTTCCCATTACTCTTCTATATTTCGTGGATACACTTACAATTTCTCTAGACGATGCAAGGCCAAACTGGACGCCTGTTAAAGTCGCCTGGGAAACCGAGCAGCTTCTTCCATTGTGCCAGTAAACAAAGTGATTTACTGCTTCACTCACTGGCCTTCCTTCCCTCTTGTTAGTCTGTGGGTAAAGAGCAACCAACCAACTGGTCTTCCTCGTCCTTCTAGTCTGTAAGTGAAAAGCGAGCAGAAGCAAAAAATGAAGATTGTGTGCGAGACACAGGAGAGCTGGTAATAATAACTACTTCATCGTCGTGCCACTCCCTCGTATACGGACAGAAGCATAGAATGACCCGCCATTGCTTTTGAATGGTTGTGTGGCAGTTGACATGCACCTGAGTAGAATTGTGTCGTCGGCGGTGTTGCTCAAGCAAGGGAGGGAAGGGAGGGTTTGTCCTTCTGGCAGAATTTTCCAAGGTCGTATGGAGAGCTGCTAGTGCTAACCAACACGTCGCCCAAACAAGGATCGATCCGAATTCGGGATTAGAAATATATTAATGGACTACTATTTTTATTATCGTTACCTTTTTAGATTTTATTTATTAATAATTATAATACATGGATCAAATTCATTCCATACAATTTTAGAAAAAAAAACATAGAAATATCAAACGAGACATAGTTTGATACAAAAAAAAACATAAAAAAATATCAAATGAGATATACTTTGTATTTGTAATTGTGTTTATGTTTGCCAAATTTAATATATATCATTTTTTAATAATGTAAACACATTAAATTTACTTTTACTTTATATTAATTACAAAATTTAGGCTAACAAGTATAGAGGGCACCTCTCAACATTATACTGTTGTATTGAAGAGTATTGAAGAAAGAACCTCAAGACATAAAAATAAAGTTGTAAGAGAGCTTTCAATTCCCATTATGATCTTGTTTTGGTTGATGAGTCTACGGGGAAGATTAATGGAAAGGAATATTCGCATTATATATGATTAAGATATATAATAAAATAATTTAATTTTTATTAAAAGTAATAATCTAAGGATCAATGTTGAGAGATTTATGTTATTAATATTTTTGGGGGTAAAGGAAAATTTATATGTTTAGTGCAAATAGAAATGCTCCCTCCCGTTGGTGGGAATCCTACGAGTCCTCTCCTTCCTGCCTGACTCCTAATCCCTCTCCCACAATAAAGTAACTCCATCCTATGTTATAGAAACACTTCATTGTCCAGTGATCTATCTATCTCCAACTCAAATGTGGGAGTGGATTACCTAAAAGCTGGCCTCCAAACTATAATAGTAGCATTCACAGGACCTATCCCTAGCTATTTCAGGTGGAGACAACTATGGATGCTACTATAATTTCAAGGTGCTTATTCTAACATACTTATGCAACCGATAGAATAAATATAGTTAGAGAAATATACGGAGACATGTTTTCAACTAAAAACAACATGACATTCAATTTAAATCTATTATGTTAAAAGAGGGTAAAACTATTTCACACTCACTTTGTAAATGCATAAACAACTTTAAAACTACATAACAAATTGACTAAACCTAATAATAAATTAATGGATTGTTGAGACATAAATAGGCAAAACATAAATGACTCACACTATAGTTTCTAACTAGTTTTCAACATTGTGACTCTTGTGTGTATAGGGTGAAGGCGCTTATGTTGCACTAAGTAGGGAGGTCAAAACATTGAGTGTGCAAGCATCTTTACATTTTCTTCACCCAAATCCGCAAGAGGATGGTCACAACTTATGATGAGAGTTACTATATGGTTACTATAGAAAAATAAAAAATAAAAAATGTTTTCGTTGGTGACTGTATATGATATTTTAATACTTTATTAGGTGATTTCGGAATATTGGCAGAGTTTAAGGCTCCTTGCATTTTCTCCACCTAGTTTAGCAAAAGATGGGCCGCAACCTCTATCTACATTTGTAAATCACTTGCTCTATTGTTGTGGTGGGAAGAGGAAAGCCTTTCTTGCAATCAACGTGGACTTCAAATCAACAAGAGGATTTATTGTTAGACAACAAGCATTAGCCCTTCATGATAACTTCCTTGTATCATGCACTTTGACAAAGCAACGACTATCCCATGAAAGTCCAATTGAAAAAGGGAAACCCAACTTAACAAAGAAAGAATTTCAAGTGTAAAAAGATTAGCACACGCTACTAGCACATCAACCTATTCAAAGTCATCCTCTCCATTGTCAATACTACTTCAGCAAACAAGCAAGGCAAGGCACCACCATACATTAGATTTAAACTACACTCACAACAAAGCAAGAAGCATGTGAAAGAAACTATCGTCGCCATTACAATCCCACCATGCATAAGATGTAAGCTACACATACAACACAGCAAGAGCATGTGAAAGAAAGTATCGTTGTCATTACCAACCCACTATGCTTTTATTAAGCACACGCAAAGAGTTTTCTCAAAGTTTTTGTATACCCACAAAGGAGATGGATTGTACTTTTATTAAGCACACGCAAAGAGTTTTCTCAAAGTTTTTGTATACCCACAAAGGAGATGGATTGTAGTAAAGGAGAAACAAAAGGCGAGCCGCAAAGGTTGCTGGTGTGGATGTTCCTAGTGATTGTGAAGGCATGCCGGGGAACTAGACACTTATATTATTGTCTTAGTTTCTAAGACCATAAAATATTCCTCCTTCCGAAATATTGTAATTCATTATATGGTTTTATACCTTTTATAACAACTATTGGGAGATAGAATATATATAGTAATATCTAAACATCACTTTGATGTGCACTTTAATAACCTTTGGTGGGGTTATATCTATTACTATCATGTTATTGTTGAAATGCAAGGTTTAGATTGATGCGAAACATTTATTGGTGGAGTTTCAGACTTGGCCAGAGATATTCAAGCAAAGAAGACGGCTGCGATTCACCTACGAAAGATGTTATCTATCGGTCAGTTTTTTTTTTGTTTTTTTAATAAAAAAAACTTACACCTCTCATGATTTTATTTTATCCAGCACTTATTGTGCAGTAATTAATCCTCCAATCTATGCAGTCATTCAATCCGGTGTAGTTCCCCTTCTTGTCGATATTCTCAGAAGGAGCCATATAACTCAGCTTCAAGTAAGATGAAATTTTTATAAGCATGTTGACTGATGATATATACATTTTGACCTGAGACGCAAACTTCAACCTTCTGACATTATTATGTCCTTGACATCATGCATCCATTTTGCATATATTAGTTGAGCGACACGAATTTCAAGAATACATTTTTCACTCTGCAAAGTTGAAGTTTGGTAAAACAGGTTCGTGAAGGAATTAATAAATCCAGAGCTATACATAGAAACTTAATGTCAAATTGACACCTTGAATTTCACTTCATGCACCAAGAATGTGGACACTTAAGGACATTATCCTGATTTAGGGTGTTGATCAAACTCGCAAGGGAGTCATTGGAACTATAACAAGATAACCTACAACATCATCCATGTTGCATCAAGCACCAATACCATTTACCTCACACCCTCAAGATGGTCACTTCTGGGTATGGATATCTTCATTAGTTGGTAAATTTCAGTATAGTTGTTTTGGCATCGCTAGTGGCTTGCTTGTAAGTTGCACTTGGAATTCATGGACATGGACTTCCTCTATCCTCAACTCATGGGAGGTCAGGAGGAAATGGTTTCACTTATAGCTGGGAGAACGGTACAAATGTGAACTTGATTTTACTGAAATGTGAGACAAGAATTAACTATCTCTTAAGCATAGTAGAACTAGAATAAAGTCCCCAACAACCAAAATCTCCTCATATGTGTGAGTCAATTCCCCATATGTGAAAAGTGATAAACTCCAGTTCTTCCTTTAATATTTATATATTTAAATTAACATTATAGAAACACTTCCATGAAAAGAATATTTTTTTATTACAAATTAATTCAAATGATGAGGAGTACAAATTTGAGAACGAAGCAGTTACAATTGTAAATCCGAAATCGACCGCATACCATGTTGGTAAATATTATGTACATCTATTCTCCATCATAGGAGATGGAGTTTGCTAGTTGCCACAATGGCAGGTTTCAGGGAGATCCTCTAAGAACTTAAAAACCAAAAACTCAAATAGCCCAATCACAGAATTATGTATTTTTCCACTCCTGTCCATTTCACCTTTGTTGGAAGTTCAATACCTTGATACAGAAAGAAAACACAACTGCAAAGGAAACATAAAACCCCACTAGGACAACTCCGACTACACCCAAGAAATCATGCTTGTATCCGAAGTAGTCCTCAAATTTATTTAGTGGTTTTGATCCAACACCCATTATGTCTATTGGGGTAGTAATATCTACGTACTGTTAAACCGTCCCCACAACGATAAAGAGATCATTGATGTTGTCCCTGATATGCAGTTAATCTATTTCTTAGTGTCTGAGAAGAGTTTATATCATACAAAATGAGAGCATCAAACATTTTGGTGATTTTCCTATCCAAGCAACTTAATGTTTTGGGCAGTATTCTGTCTTACAAAGTTAAATCTTAAGTACATACCTTTTTGTGCTGACTTTCCAAAAGATTGTTCCAAAGAGTAGAGAACAGACTGATGTGAAGAAGTATTGAACAACATTACAATCTGGACTTCACTAGCAACTCCACCACTGCTTCCACAAACAGGACTTGAAGTCTTGAACTATCCGAAGAAAGATTGTGACTACTAGGTAGCAAAGTATAGATCCTTTGCTCCCGGAGAAGAAGTTTTGATCTCTTTAACCAAGTCTCTGTTCCGCCTTTATTTGCAAGGAAAGGGATGAAATGTTAGAATGTGAGTTTGAAGTTGATATCTTTGTATCTTGTAGACTTGTTGTAATGATAGCTATTATAAGCAGAAAGATTCTAGTGATAAAACATGGATGACTTTAATGCTTACTTATGGAGGGAAGAGTTTTTGTAATGCTCTGCAATGTCTATCCCCAAATGATGTTTGAAATCAATAGAGCTAACTTCCAATATCCATGTAGCTAGGTTGTATTTATCTTTGATATTTGGTACTCTGGGAATAGCCTGCAATTTGTTGCGATGAAAGTAAGAAAATTAACTCACATTTAGGCAATAAATTAGCAGTGCTCTGTTCAAAATGATCCTTTTGTAATGACTGCAGGACTTTTCCAAGTGGTTACCTCAAAGTATTCAAAAATCTTATGAGAATTCCGGCCCAGTGGTCCGAAGTAAATGACTTGCCCTCCTCTTTTCATCAACAATAGTTGAACCCATTATGGTAAGTCAGTCATAAATCAACACCACTCTGAAAGAAACAATATAAGTTATCTTAGAATCTAGACCTTGGTTTACCTCATCAAAGGCTTCAAAGATGTCAATGCTAGGCTGATGAATGGTACACACAACAGTCCTTCCAGTATATACTGTATTATGAACAGTTCGCATAACAATCGCAGCTGCTCTGGCATCCAAACTAGAAGTGGGATCATCCATGAAAATTATAGAAGGATATGAAACAAGCTGCACAGCTATTGTTAGCCTTTTCCTTTGTTCAGTTAACAATCCAGTCACACTAGGTAGGCTACTAGTGCATCCCTTAAATTGTCTAATTCCACAAGTCCTTTGATGTCATCAAAAAAGGACTGTAAATTGAATCTTTTGCAGGTCAGTAAAATGACAATTTGGCACCATGTCAAATAAGAAAAATTGATTAGTTTTGTAGACATACAACTTTGGTTTCTTTGTCAACATCCTTTGGAAGATGGAGAAATGCTGAATATAACACTGATTCCCGAATAATGACCTGTGGAGAATGCATATCATTCCGCTCACAGTAACCAAAAATTTGAGCAAAGGTTTCTTGCTTTTTGGGAAATCCAGAGATCTATATATCACTCTCGATATATCCTCCAGTCTTCCTTCCAGTTAAGACATCCATGAGAGTTGTCTTCCCTGCACCGCTGACCCCCATCAATGCTGTAAGAACACCAGGTCTGGATGCACCTGTAACATCTCAGAGCAGTCGAAGTCTATCTTCAGTAACTCCTTATTCCCTCATTTCCTGCAGATGAATCCAGGATTAGTCAGCCAAACCTTTCAAGCACGAGAATTCCTAAAAATTGGCAATAGCTGGATCACATGATAGACTAGTCTCATGGCTCAAGTTCCATACAAGGGGGGCATGTCAACAAAGTGTTTGACATCTTCAAAAGACATGGCTAGTAGCTGAAATGGAAGAATCATTCCTCGCTTTGGAGCAACTCCTGTTGCAGTCTCCAAAGCCAGCCCATTATCGCCTGCTAGATTAGTTGATTGGCTGTTCATTTGTTTGATCTGCATTTTAGCTGCATAACCAAACAATGAAGAATTTGTTATAGAACTAAGAAACATGGAATTCATTTTCTATCTAAACTCTTTAAATTTTAATTTATTCAAAAAAATCTGAGCAAGAGATGGTTAATAGCTTTCTTACAAGAATTATTCGCATCTGCAGAAGACATGGAACGTGAGAAAGATCCCTTTCTTGAGCTTGATGCTCTTGTATTGAGCCCTTGCTCTGTACCATTTTGTTGGGTTTGCATTTACTTAAAAACTTCCTGAGAAATGACAGCTTGAGATTTCCCAAGAGCTACACACAAACAAATCCCATATCATTTCATATGGGAAAAGATTTGGTAAAATAAATATGAACAAAAAGACAATGGCAGGTACCGTGTGTAGTGAAACAACTCACGATTTAGATATGCAAGAGCCAAGTTAAGAAGCATATTGAAGAGTAATGTAAACCCCAACAAAGCACCAGCTCCTATCCAATACTAATATGCTTGTGGAAAGATGCTATGACTCTTCAGCGCAGTAAGGCCCGAATTCATGGTATCATTTCCACTATGAAGGTCAACATGGTTCCATGAAACTAGTCAATGTGATGCATAGGTGTATAAAACCTTTTCATAGTTAAAAATATCATAGATTATTTCCATTGGGTCTATAAAATTGCATGGAATTCTTAGTGGATTAAAAAGGTCGAAACCTTACAATCTTTCATCTAGGAGCAAGCATCTCATTCACAGAGATCACATTCTCTGCATACAGTTCAGTAAAGACATTAAGGAGCTTATAAGGTCTTCTTAATTCAAATGCAAGTTGAATTGCTTTCACATAGTCAGTATCTGCAAGAGCTTTTACTAGTTCCTGGTCTTTCAATGCTGCTTCCTCCTGAACCAGAGAAGCATATATCAAGAAGTATACTTTTAACAAAAATGTACCAGACAAATAAGTTAAGGATTGCATATTAGACTAAGGCTACAACAAAATAACAAGAATCAATGTCTTTCTTCAGAAAAGACAACTCTGAGAAACCACACAAGTAGGACAAATTCACCGTCATCAAAATCACTGCTACAATTCTGATACTTACAAATTGCATATTAGCATTCTTAAATTTCAAACTGATAATCACCCAGCATACCTCTTTGAGCAGAGCCTCATCCTCGTCTATAGCAGTGCAATCATGCCACAAATTGACAAGAGAATCACTGCCACCAGTTGCCAGCATTTCTGTATTCTTGCCAATAGCCATTGCCCAGATCTGCAGATCTGCAGAAAGACAATAATCAATCCACAGGTAAACATAACTAGGAATATACTATTTGAACTTACTACTAACTAGCTATTGGAATTCACCGTCTTTATGAAATAAAACGCGTATTGTAGTCTAAACTATCTGCGACAATGGCGGCACCATCCTTTATATTTTAAAACATGGCTTCCAATTAAGTAATACTCTCATGCGCGTTAAACCTTTCTGATTAAATAACTATAAACATCTTATGGTGAAATTAGAACTTAATACTAGCTATCGGAATTCACTGCCTTTATGGAAAAAAAAGCGTATTGTAGTCTAAACTATCTGCGACGATGACTACACCATCCTTCACATTAGTGATGCGACAAGCAAGGCTGGTCCTATTGCAATAACCTAAAAGATGAAGACGATGTACAAAATTTTAAATTTCTAGGAAACTTCAGAGAAGTTACAACAACCCTGATTTTTAGAGTTACTGTGGAATTGGCAATTCTCTGGTCCACTGTTAAAATGTATGCATGTTGCTACTTTGGGGAAATGACCCTGGATCGTGCCTGGTTTCTGTCTTTCAACAAAAGAGCCCTTTCCCGTACAATATCAATTATTTAGTCTTTGGGTGTAAACTTTCCAGGAAAACAGTTTAGTTCGTGAATTGATCAAACAAGTTTATTAAACCTTCATCATCCCACCCCACCCCAGCCAACCCCACCTCAGGTTTTGTCGAGAATCTTCAATGCTCAGAACAAGAAAATTAACGTTGCTCATTACCAAGAATGAGAGAGTTGTTAAGGCTGATAACTGGTTAAAAAGAGTACCACCAACCAAAAAATGAAAAAACAAGTGCTATATTTTGTTTAACTTGAATTACATACACACATTCTTAACATTGATAGTTCAAGGGTGGTTTCCAACTGAATTGGCATGAAAATGAGTTTCAACAGAGTTAAAATAGATTATTTGACTCAGAATTTCGTGCATTCGCTTACAATTTCGAGTTCCCATTACTCTACTCTTCTCTATTTCGTGCATTCACTTACAATTTCTCTGGACGGCGCTTGGCCAAACTGGACGCCTGTTAAAGTCGCCTGGGAAACCGAGCAGCTTCTTCCATCGTGCCAGACAGCCAGTAAACGAAGTGATTTCCTGCTTCACTCACTGGCCTTCCTTCCCTCTTGTTAGTCTGTGGGTAAAGAGCAACCAACCAACTGGTCTTCTTCGTCCTTCTAGTCTGTAAGTGAAAAGCAGACGCAGAAAATGAAGATTGTGTGCGAGACACGGGAGAGCTGGTAATAATAAGTACTTCATCGTCGTGCCACTCCCTTTTGAATGGCCGCGTGGCAGTTCACATGCGCATGAGTTGAAGTGTGTCGTCGGGATTCGGCAAGGGAGGGTTTGTCCTGCCGCCAGAATTTTCCAAGGTCGTATGGAGAGGGCGAGCCTTATTAAATAGACAGACTTTCATTTAAGGCTCGCCTTATAGTATGACACCCATTTCGCATCCATCGCATATCATAAGATATCATCCATCTGATATGCATGCCCTCATGGCCTCAAGAGGATGGCATCCACCATGATACTCCTCCGCGAAAATGGATTCCGTTGACGGAAAACTTTCAGTCTAATCCATTTAACTCTACAGGCTCAGGCGACGGCGTCCAATAATCATTTCACTTCACTTCCCTGACCTGATGGCCGGCAAGCTGGACAGACTTTTTTAATTGACGTAGATGGATTTGGGCGGACTTAAATTTAAATTTTAAAGTAAATTGAAAAACCCCGCCAGGTATCATTCCATTGTATCATTCTAGGCCAGGTATCATTCAGGCTCGCCATCATTCTATTACTGTTACTTGCGTTGAATGTCTGGTTGCAATGCAGAGCCGAGAGGGATCTAAAGCCTCCGCCAGTCATCCATCCAACATCTCCGCGGTTGCCCAACCTCTCACTCAACACGCTTTCGTTCCAACAGATCCCTGGAGCACTCAATCCCCTCAGTGTGCAAAATCTGTGCTCAAACTTCTTATGGTCGAGTGTTCGAATCTCTAACAAGAAACATTGCTGCTCCGAATTTGATTCGGTGTGTTTGTGATTCAGGTTTTTTAGGCAGGAGTTGTCCTCAGGGTTTGGGCTTTTCCACATCAAGTTGCTGTAACAGGACTTGTGAGCGAGAATGGTAAGCGCAGGCAGCTACGTATCTGCAGCTCTCTTGGCAGTTGTGATGATTATGGTGGTAAAAGGAACGGTAGCAGCAGAAAATGTGACTACACCATCTCCGAGGAGGACAATGGGGGAAGGCGCTGCTTCAATGCCCTTCGCTCCTTCCCTATTTTCCGCCCTGATCTCGTCATTCATCCTCTTATATAAATATCTGATATGTATAAGACAATATAGGTCTTGGTTTTGTGGAGGCTATTCTTTTCTGGACGAGGGCCAGAGTATTTTGTATCCGGTACACGAATTTCATTGTTTAGCCATTTAGGAAAATAAGGGGATCTCTTCTCTGTTGCTTTAGGATTGTTCATGAATTTATTTGAACCGCAGGGTGTTATTTGTGGAGAGTACTTTACATTTCGATGAAAGTAAATATGCTATTTGATTTAAGGCTAGCATGAAATATTTTCCAACATGGTTGATTGAATTGATTTTAGGGGAGTGACTGCAGAAATTTTCTTCTGGTATTGTTCTACTTATTAGAGTTTGGGAGAAGAACTTCTGCACTTGAATGGTCCGCTGAGTTTTACTTTAGAAATTAAATTTAATAGTGTATTAAATTTAATAATGTTGCTGGCGTTTTTAATATCCAGCAATAGCTTGACGATCAAAACCATGAAGGGTTGCTGCCGTCTTTTGTCTCAATGTTTTCTGGTAATACTTGTAAGTGCTCTTGCTAATAACACTGGTTCATTTGTTTGGAACGTTTTCTTTTTCAATGTTTTTTTTTTCTTATGTTTTTCAAATATTTCTTTGTAATATAGATCAATTGTGGTTCATCTTAAATTCTTTGAAAGCAAATTGGAAAAAAAAAAAAAAATTTCCAGCAAATCTTGCCACATTGGCACCTTAATGTTTCTAATTAACGAATCGGGTTTAATTCTCTAACATAAGAAGCCGGAAAGTATTGTATGGTTGTTATTTATGTGCAGTAAAGTATTGTAAGATTGTTATTTATGTTTATTGAAAAATGATAAAAAAAAATGTTCTCTCTTATGTATTTATAAATATCAGGACAATAATATATTTCATATTTGAAAAAAATTAAACAGAAAGGGACACTCTTTACAAAGTATATACATATGAAGCATTCTATCACAATCTTAATCTATAGGGAATATGGAAATGTCATTGTTGAACATTAACGATGAAACATATAAAGTTAGATCAATTCACCCACGGATTAAACAATACAATTTTTAATGTGAATAAAAATGATATAAAGTCAATTATAAAATAATTCAATAAAATTACTATTAAATTTATTAATTTGTAATATGATAGGAATAATAAAAAACATGTCCTAATACTTAGGTTAAAACTATTACACATAATTACGGTTATTCCTTGTTGCTATAATTTTTATGGTTATTTTTATCACATTTATTTGAAAAGATATAAAAAAATTTACTATATAATAAAAAATAATAAAAACTATTATGATTTTAGTAATAAAAACAATATTATTAATTTATGGGATAATATTTTAATGATAATTGATCTCATTATATTTTAAATGCATAAAAATAAATTTTATAATATACGTTAGAGATTTAATATTTGTTTCAATTAATTGGCATTTTCGAAGATATAGTGAAATCCATATTAAATAAAATTAAAAACACAAATGTTAATAATTCTCCCTTTATTATTTTAAAATAATATTAAAAAAAAAATTTAAATTTTTTTAAGAGATATTCAAAATGTTTTTATAAAACATAAAATTAAACTTTATATATTATTATATAATTCAAAATTTACAACATCAAAAAGAAAATCCAAAATGAATATATATAATGGTTTATTTTGTAGTATCTAATAATGAATGTTAATTAATTAATATAAGTTCTTGCTAATTCTATTAATCAAACTATATTGTAATTTTTAAGATAGTTTCTAATACCCTCTAACTTATAATTTAGAGTATATCTTGCATCCATAATTTATTTATTCATCATGTGAATGGCATTCATTTATATAATTAATCATAACTCAACTAGGTATCCATATAGATCCATTTAAATTTGTATGTTGGAAGTAAATAAAAAAAGAAGGATGAACATTTTCAGAGATATTCCCTTGGTAATGTTCTTGTATAATCCATTCTCTACACACCAACATAATACCTTCCTTGGACAATTCATGAGCAACATAATATTACTCCCTATACACTAGCTAAAATTAAATTTGATCTAAAGCAAAAGTCAATTTAAGAATCTCTTCTAACATAGGTCATAAAAAGAAGTTTCTCATAGTGAAGTCTTTTTTGAGGCATTTGATTACCAATAGAGAATCTTCAAATATTTCAAGGTTGGCTACATTTTTTTCATTGATTAAAAAAAATATTAATCTTAAAACCATTAACTAAACAAGATTTTGAAAAGCGATCTCAATCTATATTTAAAATTATAAAAGTGATTCTTTCCGAAGAATATGGATCCCCAACACCATACAGTCTTCCTATAGAAATATGTCCAAGCACATGCCTTGTGGATCTACTCCTATTTACTATAATATTTTTGTACCAATCTTGAAAACCAATTCTCTTTTGTTTCAAAATGGAATTTACTATAACTTTATTACAAACATTTTTAACAAAATTAATTATTACATTTAAGTTTTGATATTTGTGAATAAACAATGTTTAAAAAAAAGAGTGACTACTATATTTTTATCTTAGAAGGATGGTAATAAAAAATGTTAATTTAAATATTAATAAGCACAAAATTATGTCCATAATTTTGTGCTTAGTAATTTTCAAAATATTAATAAGATGTTCAAACTATAATAATAAAATTGCTAGAATTGTCAAATTTTGAATTTGTCCTATATTAATAATGTGTGGTTTATAAAAAGGTTATGGCTTATGTGTGGTTTATGAAAATATTTTAAAGGCTTATAAATATATTCATCATTGTAATATAAAGGGCGTGTTTAGTGAATACTTGTTTATATATGTTTTCTATTAGATAGACTATAAATAAAAATACTTTATATATTGACACAACCTCTTAGATATATATGGTAATATCGTATAACAAGTTAGTTTAAATTCTAAATTTAAAATTAAGCAGACTATAAATAAAAAATGTTTTATGTGTTGAACGTGAATCAATTTGAGGATAAGGTGGTTTTACCTTTTCCATGATTTGAGATCTCAAGCTCGCTCGCATTCCATATATCATATGCAATGGTTTCAAGGTGTTTGCTGTGAATGAATCCCAATAGCAACCAAAACCCAAGACCTCACCCTACGAGCATGTTATTCAACCCATTTGAGCTGAGCAGATAAAAGGAGCAAGGCGAAGGGATCCCTCCTTTTATCTCGTTCGAAAGCTTCTGGTCATTTGTGAGTTATTCTGGTACCCTTAAATAAGTTAGTGATATTATTTCATGAAGGATGTACTCATCTGTACAATTTGGTCCTTTGAGAACGGGGCCCTACAAAAATCGATCCATGACTTTGTTGAGGATTCGTCATGCTTATGTGACATGGATCCTAACATGGTTGGTTTGCAGCAAGTAGACTCGACACTATCACATCTAATAGGAGACACCTTCTGTAGTTAGGTACAAACAGATTGCTTAGGAATAGGATAAGATAGGTCTCCTTCTTATTTGGTAGATTTATTTTTTCTTGTTGAATTTGTTGAAACAAATCAACAAAGATACGATGCAACAATAAACGGATCTATTTCATGTAACTGTGGAGAAATTGCTTAAATATGTAAGCCTGAGAGGCAGATATTGAGCAAGGGGCTTGAAGCCCTCTCCTAGGCTGGTTGTAATATCATTGGTTGAATAATAAGATTCTCTTACCATTGTCCCACGGATGTTTCCCCTTCAAGGGGTTTTACCATGTAAAATCTCTTTCTCATGTGTGAGTGTTTGATCTCTTAAGTTGTTGTTTTTGCTTCCGCTACAACAAGTGGCATCCGAGCATGAGGTATTTAGCGTGTGCATGAAGCATCGTGACCCTGCAATATGAGTAAGTATGGGACTGTCCAGGAGACGCATAAATTGCTATAGAATGAGACATGTTGGATCCGGTGTTCACCGCAATCCTAGTGGAAGAGAGTCGACAATCTGCTTAGTCATGTAGATATTGATATAGTAACTATAATATGGGGAAACTTGTAATGGAGCCACCGTGTTGCGTTAGACGTTGATGATGGAGAGATCAGGAAGCGACTTGCTAAGAGCTGTGTTGACATTAAATTGTAGAGTTGCTCGTCTGTAACTGCAAAGAGCATGATTGAGGGAGCTAATGTGTTGAAGTCATCGATTTGTGATAAGCATTTGTTGCTGCCACCATGAAGAATGAAGAGCAATTAATGCAAGGGTTTCTTGGACGTTTGATATTCCCAAGCCATGTTATTCCATGCCAAATATTTGGGTTGTGCACAAAAGAACAGACAACCTTGTGCATGACATTGATTTTCTTAAAAATTAAAAATATATATATATAGATTATAAATTTTTAAATCAACATTAACATAATGTTATTTATATTTTTTTAACATAGTATAATTGTTTCTTTCAGTTTTAAAATATTAATTTATTTAAATATATTAATTAATATGAATCAAATAACTTATAATGGGTTTTCATAATTTATTTAAAAGCAAAAAAAAAATTATGTTCACAAATTGAATGGTTTCTTAAAAAAATATTAAAAAAAAATTAATTTATATAAATTAAAAATAAATAAAAAACAATAATCTAACTACAATTTCATTTTTTTAAATATGATTTTTATATATAAAACCAAAAAAGAGATAAAAGTGTGGTCGATACAGGTGTCTTTTCATTCAGTTTTAATGACCCAAAAAAGATATATGTGAGAAAGGAAAAAACCCATCAAATATGAGTTTTTGAATAAACCGACACCAACACTCTCATAAGTACTCATGGAATCACCCACAAATGGCATGTTATTTCTAGTGTTGGTACACAAATAAGGTGTGCAGTAATCAAGTTGGTTGATAGTAATGATCTTCCCATGATGAGGCAAACAAATAACGTGAAAGACCGATGAAGATACAACTTTCATTGCATAAAACCAAATACGCCCAAGTAAGAGGTTATAATCCAATGGGGCACCGACCACTTCACTTTCAAGAGAAATGGATTTTCCTCCTAACTCGATGGGAAAAGCGATGAGAATTCCTTGAGGTGTAAAGGTATGGCCAACGAATGTTTTCAAGATGGTATTGGATTGTGCTAGAATAGGAGATCCAATGGCTCGCCAATAGGAAATGGACAACACACATAGAGGCTCCTTAATTAACGATTGTGTGAAAGATGTTTTTCCAACCTACACCTACTTGTATTTCTAAAGCAATCTAGTGGGAGAGCCTAGGTTGGCTATGTTACATATTTAATGCAACCAAACTCAATTATGAGGGATCATTCCAACCAATGGCGAACAACATTGATTTATGTTGTGTGGGACAACTTTGCAATATTTCGAGAGAAGACATAGCACAAGGGTCCAGGGCCAAATCTTCCACAATGTTGTAATTGTGGGTGGATTGTGCATTAGGATTATCCATCGCTCATTAGAGTACACCCTTGGGTGGGCGTAACACTGTGTCAAAAAATAAGATTCTTTATTTGAAGTGTGCGATTAGGTTCCATAAATAGAGCTCATGGTTCCACCACCAATGCTCATGGTTCCACCAATAATGATCATGGTTCCATAAATAGAGCTCATGGTTCCACCAAAAATGCTCAGGGTTCCGCCAACAACGCTCATGGTTCTGCCAACAACGCTCATGGTTCCACCAACAATGCTCATGGTTCCATAGATAGAGATCATGTTTCCACCAATAATGCTCATGGTTCCACCAACAATGCTCATGGTTCCATAACTAGAGCTCATGGTTCCACCAACAATGCTCATGGTTCCACCAATAATGATCATGGTTCTATAAATAGAGCTCATGGTTCCACCAACAATGCTCATGGTTCCACCACAACGCTCATGGTTCCACCAATAATGTTCATGGTTCCATAACTAAAGCTCATGGTTCCACCAACAATGCTCATGGTTCCATAACTAGAGCTCATGGTTCCACCAACAATGCTCATGGTTCCATGGAGAGTGCTCATGGTTCCGGCAACAATGCTTATGGTTCCACAGATAGATAGTACTCATGGTTCCACCAACAATGCTCATGGTTCCATAACTAAAGCTCATGGTTCCACCAACAATGCTCATGGTTCCATAAATAAAGCTCATGGTTCCACCGATAATGCTCATGGTTCCACCAACAATGCTCATGGTTCCACTGATAATGCTCATGGTTCCACCAAGAATGCTCATGGTTCCACCAATAATGATCTCGGTTCTATAAATAGAGCTCATGGTTCCACCAACAATGCTCATGGTTCCACCCACAACGCTCATGGTTCCACCAATAATGTTCATGGTTCCATAACTAAAGCTCATGGTTCCACCAACAATGCTCATGGTTCCATAACTAGAGCTCATGGTTCCATAACTAAAGCTCATGGTTCCACCAACAATGCTCATGGTTCCATGGAGAGTGCTCATGGTTCCGGCAACAATGCTCATGGTTCCACAGATAGATAGTACTCATGGTTCCACCAACAATGCTAATGGTTCCATAACTAAAGCCCATTGTTCCACCAACAATGCTCATGGTTCCATAAATAAATCTCATGGTTCCACCGATAATGCTCATGGTTCCACCAACAATGCTCATGGTTCCACTGATAATGCTCATGGTTCCACCAACAATTCTCATGGTTCCACCGATAATGCTCATGGTTCCACCAACAATGCTCATGGTTCCATAACTAGAGCTCATGGTTCCATAACTAAATCTCATGGTTCCACGAACAGGACAGTGCTCATGGTTCCATAACTAAAGCTCATGGTTCCCCCAACAATTCTCATGGTTCCATAAATAGAGCTCATGGTTCCACCAACAATGCTCATGGTTCCACCAATAATGATCATGGTTCCATAAATAGAGCTCATGGTTCCATAAATAGAGCTCATGGTTCCACAAACAACGCTCACGGTTCCATAACTAGAGCTCATGGTTCCACCAACAATGCTCATGGTTCCATAAATAGAGCTCATGGTTCCACCAATTAGCTCATGGTTCCATAACTAGCTCTCATGGTTCCACAGAGAGTCTTATCTTCTCTCAAATCCTCGTATCCTTCCTCCAGCCGATAAAAAAGGCCCTTCTCATTACTTTAATTTTAGTGGGGATCCCTTCATTAAATTCAACACACTCATTCTAGAGGATAGGTCTAGAGACATTAGGTACCTTGGCCCCATTTTTATCAATGATGGGTTAACTTGGACCATTCAAGGGGAGACCTCATTTCCCTTTGGATTGGTTGGTGAACTCACATGATCAATTCCAACACATTATCACACCATCAAGAATCATACAAAATGGTTAGTTTACTATCCCATTTCTGTCAAAGATCCTCAACATTCATGACTCCCTCTGGCCCTTAAGTCTATTTTGAATCCCTTTAGTTTACAACATACTGTGATTTATGGGATACATTGGCGATAATGATATAGTTCTAGTTGTATTTCCTTGGATCTATTTATCTCTCTCTTACATTTTTTGAACCACCTATGAGGATTTTCTCATACCTCTCCTCACGCTAGATTTAGATTTTATGATTTGTCATCTTGCAAACCTGGATTCCATTGTTCCTTCTCATATATTTCAAATTAGATGTGGCATGTACCCCAATAATGTACTTGGATTAAGCCCCTTCTTCTCCCTCATTCTCATGATGTATTTTCCCACAATTTATATTCATGAATTTTTATCAAACCCCATGGGTTCTTGATTCATATTATATTAAGAGATTGTATAATATGATAACCCCTTTGGGTTTTTGGTTGTAGGTGGTTCTCCAAGGCCCCCCTTGGGGAGGATTCCCTCTCTTTGTCGATTTCTACTACTTGCCTATATAGTCACATCCTCCCATGGATTTAAGAGATAAAAACCCTATAATGCATTTTGGTCATACGATGTGCTCTTAACCTCATAGATTGCAACACAACTATTAAGAACCTAATTTTGCTCCCTACTTTTTTATGAGCCTCATTACCTTTATACATCACTTTCAACAACATTAGCTCCATTTTCATCATTTCCATCATCAAATGAACTTAGTATTGTGGACAAAATATGACTTAAACATAAAGGTTGACCACAAAAATTTCTTGCGTGAAATTTTCATAAAAAATTGTGTAAGGACATTGCACTAAAACCCTCCAAAACCATAAAATGGTCCCAAAATAGAATTCAATTACTCATAAACACTATCTACCCTCCAAAAGGGTGTAGTAACTAAAATTGGACATCAAGAAATTGTTGTTACTAAAAATAACCTTTGGGATGGTCTCCAATACCTATCAATATCCGACTAATTCATTAATGAAAATGGATTATTGACACCATAGCTAGTTCTGATAGATGTTCACATCATTTTCAATTAGTAAATCCATCATAATAACATCATGGTCATTCATCATATGAACCCATCACAAGTAAGATTATTCTATTGGTCTAGATACAGAGAGAGCGTAAATTATCATTATGTTTTTTTCTTTCCATTCTTGGAGTCCATATTACACCATCTGGCTTGGAGTAGGGTTCTAGAGGAGAATAATAGTGCTCTCTTAGGTTGTCTACAAAGACCTCATCTACTACATTCAACATGAAGGTATTGCATTTTAATCTCCATAAATTTTATTAATATAAACATACATTTTTTGTCCTCTACTTTGTGTATTTTTAACTAGTTTTGTTGATTCTTCGTTCTATAGAGAAGTTTAAGAGATTAAGGTTCAAAATGCCGCCAAGTGAAAACGCAGAGTTATGACAGAAAGCGGGGCCATAAATTTGAACTTGACCTAGAATCGCCAATTCAGTTCGCAATCATTCACATAATTGAAATTCAACCGAAAATGTTACTGTCAGACTGAAAACACTAAAATTTGATTTCGAAGCCAATTGCAAAAAGAAAGGATCAATTAATAAAAAATTCGGACTGAAGAATAATGCAGATGATACGGAATCTAGATATTATGATCGAAAGTGTCAACACGCAGAAAGTAAGTAGATCCAGATCTTGGTTAACTGTCATCACGCAGAGGAGTTGTGGAAATTGGATCTCAATAAAGTTTTCAATACCGCATATCAAAAGTAGATCGTGGAGGTCGGACGATGGATTGGAGCTGCGACTTCGAAGAGGATACCTTCGACCGGAACAACTACTTTCACAGGTTCTTTCTGTAGAGTAATTTCACTTATTATTTTTTGTGTGGAAAATTCCTTATGGAATTCATAAAATTTTTACTTCAGCAATATATTCGTATTTACTGTTCAGGAAATATGTGTCTTCCTTTAAGTGATTTGGAACTCTGTTATTTTGCTGAGCCGAAATACTTATGCTATTTAGAAGCTACCAAAGTCCAATGACCCAGTTTAAAATTTCTGTGGCTAAATCAGGGTTGAATAACTACCCAGTGATAATATACCATTGCAGAGGTACATGAAATCAGATAACTTATTCTTTGGTACAATTCTGTGTATTAGAGAGCTCTGTAATGAAAGGTACAGGGTCGATCTAACACACAGATCTAAGATCTAAGTTTCGTAATTGATCTAAACCTTCACCCATCGAAATCAACCTCGAATTAAAAAGGGGAAACTCTGTAATTGAAATATAGAGACCGGCTGAACACACATTCAACACTGGAAATTCACATATGGAAGCTGATCCGAATACTTGACTGAACTCTGTCATTTAAAATACAGAGTTGATTCGGATATTGGGTTAGAACTGAAATCAATGGAAACTGGTTGACTGTGTTCGGATGTATATCCAGAATGATAACACCCTTCAGTTCAACCTTCCGATCGACTTTTGGTCTGTGGATAATCAGCTTAAGGTTTTAATAACAACTGAAATTTAAGTATTCAAATAAACATTCTACTCTAATCAACTACAAACAGAGTTCTCAATAATTTTAAAAGATGGACTTTCGGAAACAGTCAGCCAAAGCAAGAAGCCACTGCTAAAGTAATTGCGTACCTTTTTGCTATTGAAGAGTGTTTTGAGCAGTGGAGTCTTTCCATAACCACCCTGGCCAAGCACGTGAATCTTCTTGTCTCTAATCAACTACAAACAAAGTTCTCAATAATTTTATTCGGATAACACTTCAAATAAACTTTTCAGACTAATTGAGAATGCCAACCGAATGTATACTCAGAAAATACCAGTCATATAAATCTCAATCTGAAATAATTTTTTTTTTTTTTCCAGTATTTACTTCCAGAGCGATCGACATCCCGAAGTAAATAAAAACAGATCTAGCCATACAAACAGCAAGTCGATTTCCAGAGAAAATAAGCAAAATTTTAGCCAAACTAACTCTTTATAAACTACAAGCTAACGCTTAGTCCCCACAGAGCCGTAATGTCTCAGGTCTTGCTGCCAAGGAGCCGCTGCCGATATCACCACGAGATCACTTCCTCGTCCGTCCTCCTTTTCCAATTCTATTCTTTGCATCCACCATATGTTAGAATGGTTCCATGTTATAATTAACCTGGAGAAGTCGGGTATGTTGTCAGCGCGCATCCAGGGAACAACGCTGGCAAAATCTGGTGGCCGCCTAGCCATGTGATGTTGTCAGCCTGCGTTTGTGTGAAGTGATGGTGGGAGGTGGATTAGATTGAAATTTTTCCGTCAACGGAATCCATTTTCACAGAGGAGTATCATGGTGGATGTCATCCTCTTGAGTCCATGAGGGCATGCATATCAGACGGATGATATCTTATGATATGCGATGGATGCGAGATGGGTGTCATACTATAAGGCGAGCCTTAAATGAAAGTCTGTCTGTTTAATAAGGCTCGCGGAGGAGTATTATGCTTTATGTGTTTTTACATTAACCCGTCCATACATTTATATGCATTATATTCATTATATGCCTTATGCCTTATATGAAAATTTATTATATTCATTATATGGGTTATGTGTTATATTCATTATTCATTGCGCCGAGAGGCACTCTACAGCCCAGTATGAGGGAGATCTTGTGAGTCGAGTGTTTGTTGATATTTTTGGTCATAAATAACCTTTGTTAGTATGCGAGAGATCTTGTAAGTCGAGTGTTTGTCGATATTGTCGGCCATAAATAACCTTTGTTAGTATGAGAGAGATCTTGTAAGTCGAGTGTTTGCTGATATTGTCACCCATAAATAACATTTGTATGAGGGAGATCTTGTAAGTCGAGTGTTTGTCGATATTGTCGGTCATAAACAAAATAATATGTAAAGTAAACAAAAAAGAATAATACAAAGTAAAAAGTAAATATGAGACTTAAACTAGAGACTTTAGAGCTTAGGATTAGGTGATAAATATTATGTCGGTCATTAACAAAAAATAATAATACAAAGTAAAAAGTAAATATGAGACTTAAACTAGAGACTTCACTTTTTACTTTTAATACAAAGTAAAAAGTAAATACGAGATTTTAGAGTGTTTGTCGAGTTTGTCGAGTAACAAAATAATACAAAGTAAACAAAAAAGAATAATACAAAGTAAAAAGTAATAAATATTATGTCGACCATAAACAAAAAAGAATAATTCAAAGTAAAAAGTAAATATGAGACTTAAACTAGAGACTTTAGATCTTAGGATTAGGTGGCTCAGGTATTGCACTCAAGGAGAGGTTTACACCTCGGGATATTTGATCCCTCTTGGCGCTTGATAGAGCCTAGGATTTGGATCTATGCTGGTTATATTGGTATTTATGCCTTACAATATTGTTATATATGGTCTATAATCTTGTTATATTAATATTATATAATCCATAAAACTATATTAGATGTTGAATGTTAATTTGAAATATTACCTTTTGGATGTTAATTTTGAAACTATATTACATGTTGAATGTTAATTTTGAAATATTACCTTTTGAATATTAATTTTGAAACTATATTACATTTAAATGTTAATTTTGAAATGCATGCCATAGATCTGTGTGGATTAGTTACATACCTGATCAAATGAACCATGTGATTACCTTGATGGCTCCAAGATGTGTGCAACTCAAGGTGGGGGGATGGCTCTCCACCCAACCAATCCCCAGCCAATGGATGAGGCCCCCAAGCCCCCAACAATTAACCCTATGCCAGTGATATCTTGCTTTCCTCTCCTCGACAACTCCTCTTCCAAATGCCAAAAGACAAAAAAGATCCCCCTCTCCACTTCTTCTCCCCCTTTTATCTTCCCCTTCTCCCCTCTTCTTAATTTCTTATTTAATTTCTATCTTTATGCAAATTTTGCTTTCCGTTACTTTTTTTTTCATGTTTCTTTTTATTATTTACATTATACTATATTACATTATATCATATTATATCAAATATTCCCTATATTCGTATATGAGGGTTGTTACATACTTCCCCCCTTCAAGAAACTTCGTCCCGAAGTTATAATCTTCAAGCAATAAATACAATACTTATTCAATCAATCAATCAAGTAAATACTATAATATATAGGTAGCTAGTACTATTGTGAAGTTTAGAGATTTATATAGGTGGCCACCACATAGAAGTCTCCAAACCACACTAATACAATCAAACGCCCTAAGTTACAACATGCTCTTAAGTAATTCCCTATGAGTCTAGTATGCAACCATATCAACAATCATGCATCATACATACAAAAGCATTAGATAATTAATTAATAATTAATAGTTGTGTGTTTGTTTACTTCCTCTTTCCTTACTCACCCTCTCCCTGAGAACCATACCATCCGATCAACCTCCATAAACCTCCCCTCCAACTCCGAATGGTCCTGCTCGCCATGGCACGGGCCCTCTACTGTAACCTGTTCACGGATCATACAGTAGGCATCAAAATTTCCCTGGGAAGTTACCGCGGCATTTCCACCCTCCCACTTCTGGTAATAATACGGCCTCATCGGATTCTAACTGTAATTTGGGGCTCATCGGTACTAACCGGCATCTGGTTCCCGGTACCCCGATCCTGGGACCTATGGGTTATGGGTCCACTGCACTTCCACTGCGCATCTCAAGATCATTATACCCCAGGCATCTCGGAAGGATAGCCTAAACATCCTCCACAACACCCTCAAGGCACTAGCCCCAGGCGTTAGTTGTAAGGTTGTTCCAAACTCGCGCAGTTCAATATGGATTGATTATAAAATATTTTTCGCATAAATTATTTATGTGTTTAATATTTTATATTCAATTTCTTGAGGTGATTGCAAATATGATGTGTAAGAAATACATGCAGAGATCAAATGTGTTAATTTATTGTTAGACTATGTAATATTGTCATATTTAACATATTCTTGTTTTTTTAATTTCTTTTAAGTAAATCAACGATCAATTATTCCCTTATGCATCAAATTCCCATATTAAATCATGCTCCTAGGATAGGGGATATTTTAAATATTTTTTCTGTAGCTTTCTAGCTATTAAATTGTGATTATGTAGCTTTTATACATTTTTCTATAGCTTTAGATTAGATTGCATTAAATTTTGATTAAATTTAATTTAGAATTTAGAACAACTTAAATGATGAAGTCTCCTGTCGGGGGGAACTATTTCTTAGTGGAAGCATGTAATACCCCATTTTGAATACAAATGTTTCGGGGAACAATGTGATACGTCTGGGAAAGTGAAATGGGAGAGGCAACTGCAAGATGATAGACATCGAAAAGTGTTTTGGGAGACTTTCATCGACACGGATTCGAAGAATGGATGCAGCTTTTAAAACAAAGTTTCAGTTAAAATACAAAAATCAGCATATGCAATCTTTGACTCTTTGTCCTTTGTGTGCTCTTATACGTATTTTATACATATTCATGTTGTTTAAAATTTGATGGATGTGTGTACTTTAATACGTATTCATGATGTTTAAGGTTTGATGGCTTGAAAAAATATTTTAAACAACAATTTATTTATTAAATATATATACATGAGAAGATGGAATTTGATGGTTATTATTTAAACATATATCCGTGAAGATGAACTTTGATGGAACCATGAGCATTGTTGGTGGAACCATGAGCATTGTTGGTGGAACCATGAGCTCTATTTATGGACATTGTTGGTGGAACCATGATCTATATTTATGGAACCATGAGCTCTATATATGGAACCATGAGCATTCTTGGTGGAACCATGAGCTCTA